>CAXAJV010000004.1:31940448-33217114 GCA_963969225.1 Xylocopa violacea | reverse complement strand
TTTCTAAAAGATTTCAATACAGAAACCTCTTAAGTTTTGTTCGATCCTCGTTACCTATTTCGTTCCGGATACGAACCGAAGGAAACATTCGAATATTCTTGTGCAACTGCACTTAGAATATCAGCAAACGTATCTTCCATTGCATTTATATAAATCTCGGTAAATGCAAAACTTTTATTGTTTGCGAAAAGTGCCTGAAATGATATTTTTTTAAGAGCATACAGTCAAGAAAGTAATTGGATACTGTACCTTACATAGAGCTGTGAAAGACATTTCAAAAAATACAGGTGACCCTGGAAAAATATAAACATTCTGTATCGTTACACATGGATATGCGAGTGGCTGACCTGTGACTTCATTTCTTCCAAATTTAAGGACAGATTTAGTTGGTATCTAAAATTGAGTAACAAGTTCAGTTTAATTATCACTACTTATATAATCATATCATCACTACTATTGATTAAAATTACCAATGCGCTCTCAACTAACTTACATAAGCCATTTTGTAAGCAGGTGAAGGGAAAGAAGTTTCACAACCGAAGCGATTTTTTATAATATCCACCAATGTCGGGTGATAATGCAGCTTATCGTCGAAAGCAATGGCTACAGCTGTGAAAAACTTTATTTAAAAAACTGTATATTCCTTTGGATGTTTAGGTAGTTACCTTCGTATGTGACGTCATCATGAGTTGGTCCTATACCACCGGATGTAAAAACATAATTGAACATCTTAGAACACTCCTTTATTTCTTTCGCAATCTCTCTAAGGTCATCTCGTATGACCAAAATCTAAAATAAGAAAAGAAAAACAGTTACAAGAAAACAAAAAGTTAACAAAAAAAAAGAGAGCAGCATTTGACAGGCAAAGTAGATGTCACGAACGAGGTTATACTCACTTTCTGTACTTTGACTCCGTGTTTATAAAGTAATTTACACGCGTAATAACAGTTGACATCCTTTACTTGCGCTTTCAGAATTTCATCCCCAATGACTAAACAAAATAAGTCAGTTCAAAATTATGCGAAATAAGAACTGTGGGTGCATAACATTGGTAAACATGGATACCGCTATTACCGATTATCCCAGCAGTCGGGTGTTCTCCGCTGCTTTTCAGTCGAAATATTGTTCCGTTTATGCTCGTTCGCCAACGACATTTCAATAGCTGTTTTATGATGCGATAATATAGATTTATCATAATGTTTCAACCTCACCATTTACAATTGTACAATATAAATGAATTTCATAAAGGATGCCACGCAGCGCCTCCACAAAAACCATCCCTAAACCATTTTTACCGCTTGGCACCTGTACAGGAAGCCTTGCGAGTACGTTGAAGTATATTTTTTGCTAATTGACGTACTAGCAGACGTTAAATATTTACTATTAGTAAAAGTCACATGATTGTAACGATTATAATGTACTTATATTTCTACCAATATCGTCGCTATATTTAAGTTGAAAATCAATCCTGGTGTTTCTGCTGCAGGAGACCAGTGGTTAATTAAAATTGAAATAGAAAGAAAGGAAAAGACTCGAAAGGAGTCGACACCGGTGATTTCTGTTAATATCACTGGGTAAAGTTAAGATTTACTACTCGTGACTTACATAAATACAACACGAACTACTAGTTACCGTTTTACATTTTCAGCAACCCTTCACCATAATGGCTAGCGCAAATTTACGAAGAGAGGCTTTAAAGTCGCCGAGACTGTTGTACAAATTTTTGATACGAGAATGCGAAAAATTGCCAAACGATGCGCAAAGTTTTTACAAACATTCAATTAAACAGGTAAAGAGTATAGAAAAATTCGCGTTAACGCACGTGCTTAAAAAGTGAGTTGATCACGTGGTCGCATCTGATTATTAAATATTTCATATATAACCTATTTCTTTTCTACGATATTTGTAGAGTTTTAAACAACACGTAATCGAGCCAGACAAAGAGCGTATTCAGCAAATAATGGAAAAGGCAGTGCAAGACGCGGACTGGGTTGTTAAAAAAGTATGTCAGATTACCAACTTTATCAGTACATATTTAACGTATCCACTTCCTAATTGTAATAGCCTATTCTTTTATGCTTTTAGTATACTATACCAAAAGGGACAAAATAACAATTATAGTAAAATATTCATGTTAGTAGGTGTTCTATAATTCATTGTTTAACAAGAAAAGGAACTTAGGAATTCGATAAGAATTCGACTGTGCTGTTTAAAAAATGAATTTCAAAACTATAATACGCGAAGAAAATATAGTCAGTGTATCACAATTTCTCAAAACTATCAATATATGGCGTCTTAATCCTCAAACAATAAACCGTAGAATTCTTGCGTCCATTGAAATATTGGACATTGAAGTTAATTGTGATATCCTTAAAATTTTTGAACATATTAATACCTTGGACATTTCGTCCTTAGTTGTGGATAAAGAAGATAATATAAATAACGCCAAGTTATTGGAAGCATTGCACATTTTTGATCAATTGGATAATGTAACAGCCGATAGAAAGATTCAGTTATACGTGGCAAAACATTTACCGCGTACACCACACGTCTTTTCCACTGGCATTGAATTTCTTTTGCTTAAAGACGAAGGAAGTTGCATGATAAGCATTCACAAGCCGCTTTTCTTGGATAAGCAATCTCTTGGTCCCAGAACACCATTTATGTTACAACAAGAAACAGATGGTTACACATCAATTAGTGTGTATCAGCCCAATGATATTAGACTTGATTCCAATACTGAATGGTTGGAGAAGAAATTTTTTCCATGTGTACTAAAGTGGATGAAAATCAAGTCTGCAAAGGCACCCATGCCACTATCTTCATTAAGTCTCATATCAGCTGAAAATTATGCAAAACTGTATTGTAAACTGAAAGAGAAATATGGCAGGAAATTAATAAAAGATTGGCCTGAAAATACAGATCCAATGAAATTTGTTTACGAAGACATCGCGATCGCTGCCTACTTACTCTTGTTGTGGGAAAAGGAGAGATTAGAGAGAGGAACCAATGATTTGCAATCGTTTCTTGATTTAGGATGCGGCAATGGTTTACTTGTGCATATTTTATTCAGCGAAGGCCATTGTGGACTAGGAATCGATTTACGAAGGAGAAAAATTTGGGACTTGTACCCACCTGAAACTCCATTACAAGTATGTAAATATGAAAAAGAAAACAAAATTTACAACTCAACTGTTAATAATAATCAATCTTCTATCTAGGTTAGTACAATCATTCCATCATCTGCAACGGTATATCCAGGAGTGGATTGGATCATTGGAAACCATTCGGATGAGCTAACACCGTGGATTCCAGTGATTGCTGCACGTAGCTCTAACTATTGTCGTTTCTTTTTGCTACCCTGCTGTTCATATGAACTGAATGGTGCTAAGTATCAGAGACACTGTGCTTCGAAGAGTCAATATTCGGAATACATTGATTATGTGCGAAGTATATGCGTTCAGTGTGGTTTCACGACACACCTTGATAAATTAAGAATTCCCTCTACGAAACGAATATGTCTGATCGGATGGGAAAGAACGCACGAGGAAATAAAAGAACGCGAAGATCGAATTCAACAAATGTTGAATGCAAAGACAACTTTAACACGACAAAAGCATGAATTTAACGAAACCATTGATAATACGCCCGAAGAATGGACCTGTGACTTTAAGCCACGGGACAAAGTAGAAAAAGTAAGGAACTGTACACAATTGGATAAAGTATTAATTGCTGGTATTATTGACTCCGTATCGAAACAATTGCTTCACGAAGGTCGTATTATATCGCTCCGGGGAACAATCAATAAAACATGGAACGCTGGCAGACGTCTTGAAATTCGTGAGATCGCTGAGTCAATCCCAAGAGAGATTATGCTACGTTTACGCAAAGAATGCGGGGGCCTTCAGACTCTATTAAAAAATCACAGTCATATATTTCGTGTTACACAAGGAAGAGTAGAATTCAGAATACCTGGAGTAGCAGAAAGTATTAATGAGAGATTGAAGAAGAAACAATTACTGAGGCCACGAGCGAAGACTAAACCGTGTTGGTTTTATGAAAATCATCCGAATGGATGTCCAGCAACTGAAACGGAATGTAATTACAAACATTAATACATTACTTTGTCAAAACAACGAAGTTGTTTCGTTATTAAAACAATATTATACCTTAAAAATTTATTTTTACTTTCATACAAATCGACGAATATTTTATAACCGGACACGACAGATTATTTTCTTCACGAGACAATATAAATAAATGAATCACGTTGATTATCGTACGTAGGAAAAACGTAGAATGTTATTGTCTCTATTATTTGATCAACATTTTGTTGTCAATCTCTCTGATAGATGTAACATTAATTAAACGATGAAAATAGCGATACTTTATATCGGTTGTAGTACTGCACTACTACTTAAGAAATTCGACGAATGATATGTCGTCTAAATTCAGACTTTTAGCCTCGATCGTGTTTTCTTGAAAAGATGACTTAGGTGCAAACGATTGACGTGCCCGTTTCCACTTTTTCACGTCAACAGTATCCAATTGATGGACACGTTTAACATGTGTTCGAAGATTACCTTTCTGAGTGAAAGAATATTCACAATAGGAGCAAGCGTACGGACGATCGCCAGTATGGTGTTTCTGATGCATCTGTAGAGTTGATTTCTGCGCGAAGGATTTCGTACATAAATCACACTTATAAGGTCTTTCGCCTGTGTGAATTCGTTTGTGTCTTTCGACTTGATACGGTTTTGTAAATGCTTTTCCACAGATGTCGCACTCTTTTTTGGACAAATTCCCTTTGGTTGGTGGTTTACGCGTTACCTTTTCCTCTGGTACCTTCAAGAATGGTTCCATTTGCGTGGCTGTAGTTGCCACGGTTAAAAGACAATTACTCGACGGTGTTTCCAACACTTGTCCTATGTGAACTTTTTCCTTAGTTTGATCGTTATTAGAATCGGATGCAACTTCGAGTGTAGACACACTCCCACAGTCCGACATCACAACCGACGGATGATGCGAGTTAGTAGTCGATGATACACCCGATGATTGCGGTAACAACGATTCTTCAGTTTGAATAGTAACAAGTCCGTTTGTCAAAAGAAAATGTAAATTCGTAACCAACTGATTGCTCTCATTTAGAGACACTATCGTTTGATTGTTGTTGGATACAATACCGTCAGGATCAAAGTTAATTTGATCGGATAAACACGAAGCAGCCGTCTCAATACTATATGTTTCGAAATGAGAAGGTAACCCTGTAGTCGTTTGCGAAAGCTGTTCTTGCGGTAGTTGCTGTTTTGTCACGAAGCTGTTCATTTCCTCTGTTTTTCCGTCACATTTCTCGAGATCAGCCACCACTTCGGCTATGGCCGCAATTTTGTAATGCTTTGGCTTTCTTTTTAGATTATCTTTGTATTCGCGTGCATGTTTCAATAAGTGTACCTTCCTATGGCCAGAAGTTCGAAATCTTGAATCGCAAATAGGACATCTAAATGGTTTTGAACCTTAGAAGCACGAAAGCGAAATTTATTAATTGTTCTTTCTTGTGTATATATTGTTAATAACCACACTAAATACTTACCTGTATGTAAACGCATATGAACCTTCAAACTACCCTTAGTCGCAAACAGACTATTACACACGTGACAACGAAACGTTTTTTTCCCTGTATGAACTTTTGTGTGCGAATCCAAAGTACATTTTACAGCAAAACTTTTACTGCAATAATCACACTTGTACGGTCGTTCACCCGTATGAGTGCGCACATGCCTAATGAGATCGCTTGGTTTACGAAAAGTTTTTGGACAATACTTGCACTTGTTCGTGTATTCTTTCCGTTCCTTTGTCTCCATCAAAATATTCTATGAATGAATTTGTTTATAATAATGTTTAGTTAATGATTTTCTACTCATTCATCTCACATTACGCAGACATCAGATATAATTAACTATTATCATGAAAGACTTACTTCTACTCGATCCATCACTGCCTTTTCTGCCACCGTATCTAATAGAACTTTCTCAGAAACGGCAGAATCAGAATCTATTACGATACTGTTTAAGGATGAATGACCACTTACAACCGGTTGTACATCTGATGAAAATGTTGGCTTTTTTGTAACGTTATTTGTTCCAGAGGATACACTAGTCCACATCGGTGTTTCGTGAATCTTAGCATGTGACTGCAGTTCTATTCTGTTATTAAACTGCTTCTCACAGGATGAACATTTTAATGATCTGCTTGAAAAAATAAGTAAAGTGAAATGACTAATTGCACCAAAATATTCACCCAATACTCACTGTTTAACAACATGTATCTTCGTATGTCTGTTCAATCCACCGTTTGTACAAAATCTAGAAGAACATTCCGTACATTGATATTCTTTCGTTCCACGATGACTTGTTAAATGTTCCTTAAACAGAATAGAAATGTATTTACTAAATTTCCGTAATATATAAATAAATGTTTTTTACCTGTTTATACTTATCTATTTACCTTTAATCCAATTGCTGTGAATCCCTGCTGATTACACATATGACACTGTAACAGAGATTCGCCTCCAGTTTTGACAATATCGTGAACATCGGACGATACTGTATGCACATTTTGTCGAACCTTGAAATCTTCTGATGTTCCTCGAAACTCTTCTCTAAGCAAATCAAATATAATGCAATTTTTGTTTCTTTCCTCGTTATGTGTTTGTTTATATGTCACATAAAATCACTATTCATAAAAGCTTACGTTAAAAATATAGGGTTGATTGTACATTGTTGTTGCATACTATCTTTGTCCGTTTCTTCCACTGCTAGTTCATTCGCCGACCCGTCGGTTTTTGAAAAATTTCCCTGGGAAATGAATACTACTGCTTGCATACTAGACCTTTCTGATTGATCATCGTTTATATTATCTGGTGTTCCAACACAAACAGATAGTCGATGGTCCTCTTTTGTGCTCGTAGGTAGAATACTCGTTGCGATACTAGCTGGATTGCTTGCATCTAATCCAATATCGATTTCAGTATCCGACTAAAAGGTGAAATCTTCATTCATTAAGTTCTTTTTGTAATATGACTACTACTAAAGATTACATTTTTATCTCACTTGCAATGCAATATGATCCATCTCGAATGAATCTAACTGCGAAGAGAAAACATGTCCACCAGACGTATCCACATTATTATTGCCACTATTGCTATTGTTGTTTTCGTATATAACATTCAGCACAGGTTGCTGTTGCTGCTGTTGCTCTTTTATATGGCTCATGTCATTTGTATTCATACTGCTCGAGTGCCTGGAATGATTAGTCCCTAAGCCAAGGTTCATCCCAATATTAAATAATTGTTGGCTTAAAGTTTCTTCTATTTCTCTTATGCTTTCCTATAAAATAGAACACAAGTCCTTGTTTGACATGAAAGAACTTAAAGATGACTATTTTTATTTGGTTTATTCATTAGTTCGATACCACACGTACTGGAGTTAGTGCCCGATCGTTAGAATAAACAGGCAGCGTGACTGAACCAGCTTCATCGGCGTTTAACATTTGTGAGTTGTCAAGATTCATTACAGCTATTTCCGACACATTATCTATAAGCAAGAAACAAAATGAAAATAAATATGTAAGATTGTAACTCAAATAGCTATTTCTTTGTAACAAGAAGAGTACAGTTGCCGGTTTAAATCGTACCATTAATAAATGTAGTATCACAATTGGTGGATATAACTGGCCTTCTTTTCTCTTTTTCTCCAGCTATATTTTGAAACTCAGGAAAAGTTTGTGAAAACTCTGACCCAAGTTGTGATTGAAACGATAGCTCAACTGGCCCAAGACGAGAAAGTGCAAGATTATCTGAAAACGTAGAAGAGGACGTTGTGGCGATAGTAGGTGTGGTGGTGGTAATGACGGAGATGTTGCTAGTGATAGCAGAATTAATAGTAGTAATAGAGACGGAAGAGGAGGAAGAAGGTTCGAAGGCCGCTTCTTCATTAGAATTTTCCTTCAAATTCGAATTATCTGAAACTTGTTCTTGCATTCTGTACTTTTGTGGTTCCAATTGCTACGAATTGAAAAATGAATGATTTATCATTAATAATGATCTAGTAGCTTATTTTATCTTTTTTCTATAAAGAATACTGTACCCGTTGCGCCAATTCATATTTGTGTATCTTCATGTGCTTCCGACAATTAACGTAAGTTTTAAAAGTTTTATGACAATAAGGACACATAAACGGTCTTTTATTACTATGAGTAACCAAGTGTCTTTTCATGCTGCTTTGTGTGGAGAATTTTGCACTGCAAATAGAGCAACTGTACGGTCTCGAATCTTCGTGTGTATGCAAGTGTGACTTTAAAACGCTATTCGATGTAAACCTCCTAAAACAATTTATTATTTGTTCATCAAATGATATAACTTTATTTAGAAACTTATTTTATATTTGGATATATACCTATCGCATTTCGTGCATTTATACGGACGTTCTCCCGTATGACGACGATGGTGCTGCTTCAAATGACTGATCTTTCTGAATGCCGCTTGACAAATCCAACATTTGTGTGGTCTGGCGGGATCAGCATTGGCATCATAAACGCGTTTTGCCTTCGATGGTACTTGTGCCACACAAATTTTATTTCCTGCATTACTTATTACCAATGGTTCTTGCAAAATCACTTGAGGTACTAGACTTTCTGCTTCCAGGGATAATTTTGATTTTCCCTTTGTTTGAGTTTTCAGCCGATTAGCAGAATAAATATCAGTATCGCTTGTGGCGTGCACGTCAGTATCCTTGTCGTTATTAGCAGATTTATTAGAAGGGGTTTCAGATTTTTCGTGCAATCTAACATAAAACGCATTTATTTTTCAAATCGGCGATCCTATTATACGAAGAAAAATATAACGAACACTCACCTCATATGGGCAATTAAGCTACCATGGCATACGAATGATTTGTCACAAAATTTACAAGCATATTTTTTAACACCTGAATGGGTACGTTCGTGAGCTATCATAGTGGATTTTAAAGCGAACGAACGATAGCAGTGCGTGCACTAAAGATACAGACAAGCATGAGAAAAGGTTGTAAAACGTAAAATATATTGTAACGTACATATATGTACCTTGAAAGGTTTTTCTTGCGTGTGTACACGCAAATGACGTATCAAATCCGACGGTTTTTTAAATTCTTTATGACAGAAAGTGCATGCGTACCATCTTACGTTTCCTACACATCTTTGTCTTATTGTCAAATACTTCCTACAAAAATAATATAAACGATTAATGATATCAATCGATAAATTTCTTCTTAAAGATATAAACTGCATTACCTTGTATCACCATCGGGTGCTCGATCCAATAATGTGACAAAATTAGTACGAGTCTCGAGCCTTTTGGTTTCCGATGTACCTTCGACAAACAAACTTCATGAAAAGAGAAAGTATTAACTAAAAATAATTATGTCATAATTTTTTAGTACCCTCAGGAATAATTTTATTTTTACTAGGAAGACCACTGATTTTCAATGCTTGTTGCAGAATATCCTTTTTGCTTTCTGATAATATACACGATTCGAAATTTGATGATTTTGTAGTTTCATGTGAGTCAGATTCCAAAGATGCCAGTTGTGTTATGACACTATCCACAGTTGCACGTATCGTTGCATCAGACTCTACAATATCAGCAGACTGAGTGCTATCAACAGCACAGCTCTCCTAAAAATTATATACACTTCAACCTGATCATTTCGGTACTCAATCCTATTTATAATAATTACGAATTTTTATGCCAAATAATTCATAATTTACCTCGTTTATGTCAGTGTGCATGCGTTTCATGTGGCCGTTCAGACTACCGAGTTTTTTAAATACACACGAACAATAATTACACTCGTATATGGGCTCACCTTCTGGGACATTGTGAACTCTTGTTATGTGAGCATTTAAATTACCTATAAATACATAATATAACTTTGTGAACTATAAGAATAGAAATCACCATAAGTAATTGAGACCTAATTTAAATAGCAATATATTTTTAAAATAGGCAAACGTATTTATTAAACAAAAGAAGTTAAAAGAAACATATATCACAAACAGTGATGTCACAAACTGTTGCTTATTAAATGCTCACCTTTCTGACTAAACTTGGCATTACAGAGTCCACAAGCATGAGGTCGAATACCATTGTGTTGCCAAGTATGAATTTGCAGTGAGCTTTTTTGTGAGAATGCACGATCACACACTGTACACTTTTGAAATTGTGTAAAGTTAAGATAACTATCATTTTAAAAATAAAATTTTTAAAAATCATCCACAATTAATTTACCTTAAAGGGTCTTTCACCTGTATGTACTCTAATATGACGCATCAACTGACTTGGTTTCTGAAAGACCTTCAAGCATATAGTACATTTGTACATTGTTTTGTGTTTTGTCCCTCTTTTTGTTTGTTTTACTATCTTTGTTTGCAACTGAAAAAGGAAATATGTATAAACAATGCGGTAAAAACGACTATCAAAAATGAAACAGTTCGAAGTCATCAGTTATAACAAATTCGTCGCACTAAGAACAACATACTCTATAATGTTCACGAATGTGAAGCCTGTACAGGGCTGGTTGACTGAATTGTTTATTACATAATTTACATTTCCGCACTTCCTCGGATGTCCACTTTTCCCCATGAAGTTTTAAATGCGCATCCAACTGAGCCTAAATTTGTGATCAATTTTTAAATTAATAATTAAATACATTTTAAGCATTTTTTAACCAAATTAAGACAAGAATATACTATATATAAATCATTTAATAAGAGTAAAGTTACTATTATTGGTATTAAAACTTACTTTTGTTGAGAAAGCATCCTCACATTCTGTACAGAATAAGTTTTCTTCTTTCTCATGTAACAGCATATGAGATTTTAAACTGGCCATTCTTGCAAATTTTTTACCACATTCTGGACACTTTGGTTCACCTGTATTATGTGTTGCCATATGAAGTGTAAAATTTGTCTGCAGAAATAAAGGTATACAAAATTATTTAAAATAATGTATATATATTTAGAGAATGAGACAAATATCTATTTTGATATAGTTGTATTATATGATAGTCGTATGTACACCTTGTTATACAGTTTATTAATATTGCAATCATATAAAAAAGAAATAGTTATTACCGGTACATTAAACGAGGCAGAGCATTTTGGACATCTATGTGGTTTCTCCTCTGCATGATTTTCCATATGTTTACGATACAACGTTTGCTTAACAAATTCTTGATGACAAATGTCACATCTTAAACTGTCTGCACCCTAATGTTAAGCAAATTTATTTGTTCTTTTAATGTTACACTATATACGGATGAAATAAGCATGCAAAAATATACACCTACTTCCCTTAAAAGAAGAGATACTATATAAAACAATTTAAATATTGAATTACTTGCAAAGAACTTGCCGCACTTTTCTTGGGTCTTCCAGGATTATTTCTTTTCACAATTGGACTTATTGATTTTTGTTTACAAATTTTGTCATTCTTCTCATTAACTAATGAATCATTTTCAGAAAGAGATTGATACTCCTGTGTATCAGTCTTCTTGTACTGTGCCTCTATGCATGATTGCAACTTAATTTGTTCTACATTATTGGATTCAGTTTCAACATTTTGCACCGACTGTTGAAGTTCCACACCATTGACAATATCATCAAGATTTATTTGAAAAACAGGCTAAAATAATAGAAGAGCAAAAATATAAGAGTTTCTTTTACCAATTGAAATAACAAGATATGAATCGACAATATACCGAGTGTAATATCAAATTTCCATTCAGATTTTTTACATCTACCAATGGTGCGGTTGATGCACTTTGTCCAATAAGAGTAATCGGAGCTGCAACAATTTCCAACATACCGTCTTTATGTTCTGTAAAAATTACGATTAGTATTGTCATAGATTTTTGTCATGAATATTTTCAATTCCATTGTTGTGAAACCATACCAGTCACTGCTAAAAGAGTTCGACCATCTTCGGTAGTGACAAGGTTTATAGGTATTGCCTCGACATGAGATGACTCTGTAATTGCATTGTGTCTCGTCAACATCTTTACCTTCATCCAAACTGACAGATGACCCCAGAAGAAAATAATCCTTTGCGTACAATCGCACAATTACGAAAACAACGACGACAATATCTTGAAGTATTAAACACATTTACAAAGATCTTCTACTAATCGTAATATTCTACGAAAATCTCGGAATAATTCTAATGTTTGAAATTCTTTTGACAAATACATAATTCGGATTTTTACCAAACACAAACTTAACCTATACTTTCACAACGTAAGAGGTTAATTTCAACGATAGATGTCATTAACATTCAGAAACGTGTGACACAGCCAATCATGTGACACATACGTCGTAAAAGTTATTTCATTGGTCTTTCACTCCGAGCCAATCAGACTCGAGAATTTCCCGCGAAACATAAAATTTATATTATTATTTAAAAATATATTTTATATTATATGTATATTATATTTTAAAATAAATTTCTTAATATTAAAAGAATACATTTAATTAATAAATTTTAAGGCGATCAAATACGAAAAATGTATCATACATATATAAATTATAAAAAATATAGTTATAAAGTTAAAAAAATATGTTTCATTTCTTTACTTCCTTTTAAGTCTTTTACCCGCCTCTCACTTCAATCCTAAATGAAACCACTGTCCTGAAACATAATTCTTAGATAACCGCACATATTTTATAATTATTTTAATATTTGAAATATTTCTTATATAATGTAAAAAAAAATATAATTTGTTTTAATAACAGTTATTCTAACAATAAATATATTTTGAATCATTTGTAATATGCTTTGCTTTATTCAATCATCCTTGTGTTTTAATATCCAGAAATGTTTCTTTACTGCAGCCATAGAAATTCTTTCCACGCTTTTCTTTTTAATTAACTGCAATTAATATAAAAAGGTATCATTTGTATAAATGAAAAATTCATAGGAAAGATAGAAATTAAATGTTACCTTTGATATCAGATCTTTGGCCCCAGGTGTAATGTGTTCTGGCCATTGTATGTTTAATGTCTTTATTTTTGTGTAAGTTTCTTGCTGTGAATCACTAAGGAAGGGCGGTCTACCCACAAGAAATTCATAGCAGAGAATACCTAAACACCAGTGATCAACGTATATATCGTACGTTTGTCCTGTTACCATTTCCGGAGGCAAATAGTCTAATGTTCCACATAATGTATTTCTCCTGCAATTGTTAATATTCTTAATAAAACTTCCTTCTATGATTGCTATATTAACTTATATTACCAAATACGCTTACTTCGACGATGGTGCATGAACAGACCATCCAAAGTCAGCTAATTTTACATTACCCTCATATGTAAGTAATAAATTTTCTGGTTTTATATCTCTATGAATGACATTATTTTTGTGACAATATTCTAAAGCATCTGCCACTTGATAAGTATATTTAGCAGATCTGAAAAATAAGAGATTACTGATTGAAACTAAATTTGTAAGTTACTTATTATCAGACTATAAATTACTTTAAAAATACGTACAGATGTTCGTTAAATCTCTCATTAGGCTGACGCTTTAATTCTTTGTACAATTCTCCTCTGGCTGCAAACTCCAGTACGAGATAAATACGTTTTGCATCATGAAAGTATGTTAACATTTGAAGAATGTGAGGATGCCTAACAAATTTTACATACCAATTAATTTTTATTCAAAAAACTGAAATTTACATATTAATAGAAGCTACCTCAAATGTGTTTGAATTTCAATTTCACGCATTACTTGTTTCTCCACGCGTCCTTTCATTAATTCCATTTTGTACAAGGTTTTTAGTGCTACCATATAATGCGTGTTTTTTTCTCTAGCCAAGTAGACTCGTCCAAATTTACCTCTGCCCAGAGGTGCACCGACTTCAAAGTCATTTAAACTCCACTGATAGCTATGAACGAATATGTTAGTTTTACAACATAGAGTTAAATGTACAACCCTGCTTGTGCAATAATAAAAAAAGTCAATTTTAACTTACTGCGGACCTCTAGCTTCAACATGGTCCTCCATCTTACACAACGTATCAAGAACAGTCTCTTTGTATTCGTGTGGAATATTGGGGGGAAGTCTAAACTCTTCCATGTGAGTCATGATTACGTTCTAAAAAATTTTAAGTCATTTTTTACAAACTCTTATTATAAATGTTCACATCATCTTCAGGTAGCTCCATGTTATTATTATCAGGAACAAGAGAACCGAATTTCTGTTAATACTCTATGTGTACCAGTTTTACATAAATTATACATACTTTATATAATATTCTTCGATACTAGTTGTTTGAATAATAGAAACACTAGATTTTCTGTAAATTGCAACAACTCGTTGTTCTCTTTTCAACCACACTTTAACAGTTTTGATTCAAACCTTTAAATGGAATTGGTGGATCACAGTGACATCTACTGGGCCATAAGTTCAACATAGATCAGTTTGAATGTAAGAATTTCGATATCAATAAAAAGGTTGGTTTCCACTTTGGGGAAAACTAAAATACCGAATACTTCTCACAATATTTGACGCGTAGAATTCAAAAATACAGATTTTAGCTGTAGGATAATCCATAAGTTTAAAAATTACGCGTACATAAAGTCGAATGTTTTTAGGGAATTTTAGTGCGCTTACTCTTTGGACGGTCCATGGATTGAAGTTGGTATAATTCTAAAGTAAAATTCTCTAAAAGCGTTTAGTTTTATTTGCAATTTGGGCGTTTCCAAAATCAAAATCTGTATTTTGAATTCTGGAATACTATTAAAACGCATCAAAGAAATCGAAAACTAATTTCATAGAATCCATTTTTTTGCATTAATGTTTACATGCATATTGACTATAAATTCCTATAAGGTTTCCCTTCTACGTACCTGTACTTCCCATTGGCCATCAACCATAAAATAGTATCTGCTGATCAATTTTGACGGGTTGTGGTAAATTTTTGACAAAACTACTGACACTATCTCACAATGGTAATGATTAATTGTACAATAAAATTTTTATTAATTATACTCGTATAAACGATTAAGCATTGTTTTATAATGCGTGCAATTTTGTTCGTATTTGTTTTTGCTAAGGAAAACATACTCTGTGTGGTTATTTTCAACAATATTTATGCTACAAATAACACAAGGCTTTTTTAACAAAATACGTATATTTATTCGACGTTTTTCTTTTCAGGGTAATGAAAGCTCACTACCAATGGAACTATGTTCCAATTGTAAGTTAATATTGAATATTATTTTTGTTCTCTTAAAATAACCTATACTGTTTCGACGAGTTTATTCGTTTCAAATAACGATTGTATTCAGAATTATAAACACACTGTACTTGCTTGAATAATATCACCAAGTTATTTTTAATCATATTTTATCTAAACTTAATATAAAATTGTATTTTAAAAATAACTTACTTTTTTCATTTTTTCCAATTTACATATTGCTTCTGACTTATTTTTATCTCCAACTAAACATAGCACCTGTAAAGTACCAGGCAGCATATTTGTTGTTAAGTTATATTATGGTAATATAATGTGTGCATGCATCGTATAATAATATAATAAGGAATAAAAAAACTTTATTAACTTTACTTTTACCATTTATATTATTTTTTAACATCAATGTTTATGAATTCCTTAGTCGACGTTGATGAAATTAGAAGACTGGGTAAACGTTTTCGGAAGTTGGATTTGGATAACAGTGGTGCTCTAAGCATCGATGAATTTATGTCATTGCCAGAGTTACAACAGAATCCTTTAGTACAACGTGTTATAGACATATTTGATGCTGATGGTAACGGAGAAGTAGATTTTAAGGAATTTATTCATGGTGTTTCTCAGTTCAGTGTTAAGGTATGTATAGTTTTTTGGACAATTAGAAGATTGTATTTTTAAAACAAATCTTCTTTTACACAGGGTGATAAGGAGAGCAAATTAAGATTTGCCTTTAGAATTTATGATATGGATAATGATGGTTTTATAAGTAATGGTGAATTGTTTCAAGTGCTGAAAATGATGGTGGGTAACAATTTGAAAGATACACAACTTCAACAAATAGTTGACAAAACAATATTGTTCGCCGATAAGGATGAAGATGGTAAAATTAGTTTTGAGGAATTCTGTTCTGTAAGTAATAAGTCACAATTGTGGAATATTAAAGTTCGGATAAATTGTATGAAAGTTTTGTTATATATGTGATTTCAGGTTGTTGGTAATACAGATATTCATAAGAAGATGGTGGTTGATGTTTAAAATGATCAAACTCTGTGAGAAAAAAAATATTATTAAACCAATTCATGGTAATATCAATTTAACTTTATAAATTCATTACTAACATCAAATTTATTGGATAGTTATAAGTAACAAAACTGTGTAGGGTGAAATTATGAACATTACTAAGCCTTTTAATCAAGCCAATTTATATATGCATAAGTTAATCACCTTTAAAGATTCTTTTCATAGTGCAACATACATTAGAATTTAATTGATCACTAACTTTTAAAAATTGTGCACATTTATTAAACATATTGTACAAGTTCTAATGTTATAAAAAGTGAGAGCATCATTTGTTACATTATACATATACATATATATTATATATACATATACATATTTATTTTTAGTTAAAAGTGTTATGTTTATGCAATAGTTTTGTTATTATTTTATAATTTTATTTAATTAATGTACAAAAAAATTATCGTTATTTTAGAAAAACTGCGAAACTACAGAAATATAGTTAGAATTATGTAAAAAGTTAGAAAACGGGTATCTGTTTGTATATCAAAATCTAACATATATCTCTTGATCATTATTTTGCTATGTGTTTCAATCATTTACGACGTATCGAGTATGTAAAAAAACTTACATTTTTTGCTAACTCTAATTTTTTTACTAAATGTTAATGAAATTAAATGAAAATGAGAATATCTTATGAAATCCATTAAATTGAATACTATAAGTAACGAATGCTAAAAAAGGTAACTTCTAATGAATTTTAAAATGAATTTGCTTGGTATATATTGTAATCATTTGTTAAATAATTAATAAATCAATTAATTAATTGTGCATTTGAAAGGAGTATATCGTTTGGTTAGTTACAATTAATATTAAAAAAATTTATTATGTTAACAAAATTCATCATCAAACAGAGATTTGTTGTTACTCTGATTACGAATAAGACTGAATCACGAATAGTACTTCTGTCACTTTCAAGTGCACAATTATTCTTAAACAATCGTAGCTATTTACTATATGGTCACCGCAGGAACAAGATACAAGAAAAATTGAAAAACCCTATATCATTTTACTCTATTAATATGATTATTTGTACATTTACATGTTACGAAATCTTAATGTTCAATCAAAGTTTAAGATCTTAAACCATGTTGAAATAAATCTATGTAACATATGCAACATTGATTAATTTAAAACCCGCTTATATTGTTTTAATATTTTTATTTTTCAAATTAATTGATGTGTCACTTATCTCTATCTTATTGTTAAATATATAACAGCTTATGGAAATCATAGGAATTATACAAATCTTAATTACTTTATCTAATAATGTACTGTTAACTGTATAATGTTGTTTCACAACAACTTGAATATAAAAATCAAAAGTCCTATTTTTTAATATTTATGAATAAAACTGTTATTATTTTATTTTTATTTATTATAATATAAAGTATAGACGTTATATATCAGCCATTTATTTTAAATATACGTGAACTATTTATAGTGAAAAGACTCGTGCAATAATGTTTATTATCGTTGAAAATTTTACGTAAAATATATCTGTTATATCATATCCATTGTAGTGTTATATCGTTATACTATATCGTTACAAATGATATTAAAAAAACGAAAAAAAGCCTAAATTAGATGAAGCAGAGGGAGTGAAAATAATAAACTGTTTCGATTATTAAATAAATGAAATAGATTCTAACCAAACGCTGTCAATGTTGACACATTTTTAAGATGTTGGCAGCCCTGCTTCGTAGCCCGTCCTTCATTGTTGCTATTTAGTACCCGGTGTGTTTGCGTTTTTCATTCCCTATTGCGTAAAGTTCTGCTGCAGGTTTTTAAGCAATTTAGCTAAAGAGAAGTGTCGATAGAAATTATTTAGCGAATACAAGGAGGCGGAGGGGGTAGCAGGCGGGTGAAGATGGAAAATTTGGAGGAGGTGTTGCAAGCGCTCGACGAGTTTCAGAAAATGCGTCCAAGTGAGATACCTCGAGAACTTGAGGACTATTTGTGTTGGGTCGCGAAAACCGGTGATCCCGTTTATCAGTGGTCGTTGATCAAAACGTTGTTCAGGGAGAAACTCACTCGTGTGATGACCGACTTTTATGAGAGCTGTCCGACCCTCGATCTTGCACCCTGCCCAAACGTCGAGCATTTCAATTATGACACAATGAAAAGCAATCTTCTCGAGCGTCTGGAATCATTCGCAAATGCCCCGTTCACTGTACAGCGCATTTGCGAGCTATTAACGACGCCTCGCAAAGAGTACAATAGGGTTGACAAGTTTATGAGAGCCATCGAAAAGAATATTTTAGTTGTTTCCACTAGAGAACCCGGCCCGATAGCTAGGAGGAACGAAAACGGGGATGGCATGGTCAATGGATCTGTAGACGAAGACACGTCCGTAACTCAACCCCCCCAAGACGTAGAAATGGAGTATTGGGAAAAGGACTGTCCTTCCACGGTTACGATTAGTGTGCACACTGTCGAAAATGAAACACCTTTGTTACATACCGTTGTACCCACCACTACTGTAGTAAAGAATGTATTTGGTACCGAAGAACTTTCCCATGAGAAAGTAGAATCGGTATCTTCTAAATCGGACATCGTTGTGTCCAATTTCATACCATCTAGTTCAGAATTTTCTGGTGTTCCAAATTTAAATTCTCAAACGCAAACCCAAGATTCGCAGGTAGGACCCTCGATACAAAATCTGTCGACTATAGTTCCTGAAACTTCTGGAATTGTTAGCGACGTTTCAGAAGCGATCATGAACGAAGACACCAGTTCTCAACCTAGTTTAGAGTTGGAAAACGAAGGAGGGGATGCCGGAGACTCCACGAGAAAATTGCAAACTACCTTCCAAACGAAAGACTTCAGCACAAATGAAAATAAATCAAAGTTTTATGTTGATAATTCTAAGGTAAATGAAAAGGCAGAAGTTGAAGCAATACCGATGCAAGTACAGGAGGGATCCAGTAAAAGTAATAACGCATCGGTTAAGTCAGATGAGGAGAAAGCAGTGTTGGAGGACAAAGAATCAATTAATTCAAATGTGGAAAATATTTTAAGTATTAATGAAAATTTGGAAGATACAAGAAAGTCAAGTACCATAGTAGAAAACACTCAATCCATTATCGATACATCCAGTTCAAAGATAGAGCATAAAGACTCGTTGCATTTGGAAAATGCTAGCATGGGTAATACAACTACAATAAACACTACTGAACAGTCTACAAATAATTTAATACCAACTGATAACACAAGTCTAGGTGAAAGTACACATACATCCGGGGATGTAGAAAATCTGAAGAGTCAAAGTAGAGAGGCAGAGTTAATTGAAGATTCAAAGCCTATAGTGGAAGAACCATGTTCAAAAGATGACTCTACAGAAAATTTCAATTGTAACCAGGAAAAAGACAATTTGACTATAACAGAAGCAGTAGAAGGTGAGACAACAGTAATAAAATCAATAGTACCTGATCCAATTCCTATTGTTGAAGAACCGAAAGAGCCAGTTAGTATGAAAGAAGGCACCTCTCTAATTGTTGAAGTGTCCGAAGATTCAGAAAATCAAAATCCTACAGTATCCTGTCAGCCAGAAAGTGAAGAGAAAATGTCTATTGAAGACAACAATATAGCAGAATTACAAAGTAACAATGTAACTGCTGCTATAAATAAAATGGAAGATAGCGACTCAATAATAGGAAATGTCATAAGTAAAAAAGAACAGGAAACAGTGGAATTAATGGAGGTAGACGAGGAAGAAACGTTATCCGTATTTCAACAGAATGATGAACCCATGGAGCAAGAAGTAGCACAATCGTCTAGAAGTTAATGACCTGTAAAAAGAAAATTTTGTTCGTTCTTTTAATGGCTTGCTTTTTATTTTAACAGGAATCACAGAAAAAGAGAAAAACAGACACTAAAAAAGAAACGAATTTGTTTGTATAAGACAAAATTTTGACCGTGATTCAAATATGATTTGTATGACTTCCCCTAAACGATTTGATATGTAAGACGTACAAAAAAATATTATAAGACTTACAAGGAATTTTTTAATTATATATTATTTACCGTTTCGCTAACTTTGTAATCACCACTGAACCAGGTAAATTTTGGTATTGTACAAAGAACTTGTTCATATGAATTTCTAAGCTCCTATAGAAAGCAAAACATTGTAATATTAATGACCAGTTTTGACCATGGTTTGGGTTTCAACTGAAATCAATTTATTAATAAATTTCACAACAAATTGATATAGTTGAAGTTTCTACTTAGGATGTGGCTGTGTTCGACTGGAGCATATGAGATTCTACTGAGGCTCCTAGCAAGTATATGTGATATAAATATTTGAACATTTTAAATATACATATTCTGATATTTTATGCTATACTTTCTTTAATGCAATCAAGCATAAATTAAGTTTGAAATCCAGCCATTGAGAACTAAACTGGTTACTGATCTTATGCAAAGAGATAATTGAAATTTTAATAATTGAGTAACAAATTGACAACACAAAAAATGTGCCGATTTTGAAAAATCTATACTTATCGATAACATATTTTCACAATGATGACTGACAGTTATGAGTGTTCCAATTGTATTAAGCATAACTGGAATCAAAGCATAGATTCCATTTAACGATTCATGTTGTAATCAACAAACAAATGCCTTTATTACAAACATTTCCTATGTAGAAAAGAATGAAACATAACAAGGATAAAAAGTTTGTGTACTCTCCAATTAAAAAAAAAAATGAATGGTATTGCTCTCTTCATGTCTTGCTATGTTTTCCAATAGAGGTATAATAGTTGAATACTTGTCAAATAATAATAAATATTGCAACATCCTCCTTTCCTATCCAAAAAAAGGAAATTGCATCAAATAGGCTCATATGATTTAAAAATCTGTCCCGTTTAGTTACAACAATTTGCTTCTGGTTATGAGTTTTCATTGAATAAGTTTTATGTGGATACAAGTCTAGAGGTAGTTCATTCTAAAAGTAATTATAATAATGGTATATTAATTTAAAGACGACATAGATCAATGATATAAAAACATTGATATAACTTAAAATAGCAGTGTACATTATTTTGTAGAAAAATATATTAAAATTTATTACCAAAGTGGAATTATTTATAATACCTGCCTTACATTATAAATCAAAGAAAGTAGAGACAACTCCGTGATCTTTATATTAATGTACATGCACACAAACAGTGTACTTGTATGTTATTTTAGTACATCAAATGGATACTATCTTTTAAATCTCGGAATTCATCTTTTACCATAGAATTTTCACCTCCTGTTACTGAAAAATTAATGATAAATGACAAAAACTACTGTAAAATTAATTTAAATACATACACTTTTATAGTATTATTTATAAAAATTCCTTAAGAAACAGTATAATGGTGTAGAACAAAAACCATGAATAACTAAGACATAATTAATCGACTAGGAAATAAGACATTGTATTCCAGAAAAAAGAAATTAATAAATTTATTAATTATTTATTATAAATGTGACTTTCAATAACCTTCGTAAAATAGTTTTTATATATTATCACATCTTTTCTGGATTATTAAAATATGGATCAATATATACATATACACATAGCTCTTTTTTACATTGGTTAATTACTTCAAATTTTCATTCATATCCAAAATTTAAGTAAAAGTTTGGTGTTGAACTAATTTATTAAAGTAACTATCTTTCAAACTCATGAGTTCTTTATAAGTTCCAGTTTCTGTCACTTGTCCCTGTTTCAAAACTATGATCTTATCTGCATTTTTTATTGTACTCAATCTGTGAGCTATAATTAAAACTGTTCGTCCTTGGACGGCTTTCTCTAGAGCTTCCTGTACGTAATGTTCGCTCTCCGCATCTAACGCACTCGTGGCTTCATCCAGAATTAAAATTTTTGGTTCCTAAGCACGAAAACTTTTCATTACTATTTAAACTGCACGATTGATATTTCAACGATACATTTACCTTTATTAACGCTCTAGCAATAGCAACCCTTTGTCTCTGTCCACCACTGAGAGTAATGCCTCGTTCTCCAACTACTGTATCTAAACCATCCGGCATGTTTCTTGTGAATTCCAAAACGTGGGCGCGTTTTGCAACTTCTTCTATGTCACATTTTGTTGAATCTTCAACTCCGTACAATATATTGTCTCGTATTGTACCGCTAAAGAGAATTGGTTCCTGAGAAACAATGCTGATCTGTGATTTCACCCATGCTGGGTCAAGAGATCTAAGATCATAGTTGTCTAAAAGTACAGATCCTAGATTGGGATCATAAAGTCTTAATAAGAGCGAAGCTATTGTAGATTTTCCAGAACCTGATGCTCCAACAATAGCAACCACCATACATTTTGAAATTTTTATACTGAAATTTTTCAAAACCCATGTACTCCCTCTTGTAGGATAAGCAAAACTGACTTTCTGAAATTCAATATCACCTGATAATGGTTTATCCAGAATTTTACCGCCATGAATCGGTATTGCTGACTCTCTTTCAATGAGTTCAACCAAACGCGTATTCGCGCCCAACGCTTTATTTAATTCGCTATAAAACGAAGACAATCCGCTTAAAGAAATTCCTACATATACTGAGTACATTAAGAATGCACTTAAGCTTCCAATTGTGAGAGCAGAATCAGCAACCATAGCACCACCATAATATAAAACAGAAAGGATAATAACATTTCCGGAGAAACCAGTTAATCCAAAGAATATTCCTCTATATAAACTTTCCTTGTAACACACTTTGAGCACATTACCTAATTGAGAACTATAATGATCAATTTCGCTTATTTCTTTAGAAAATGCTTTCACTGTTCTTATATTGCTAATTCTTTCTTCAGCTATTGTATTCAACATTGCTAAATTGTCTTGTATGTCTCGGGAAATTTGTTTTAAAAAGCGACCCATGACTATTGTTAAACCAGCAACTGGTGGTACTATAGCTAAGCCAAGTATAGCTAATTTTGGCGAGGCATAAAACATCATCGATATTCCAGAAATGCTCATAACAGTAGAACGTAATCCATCGGATATATTGTTTGTTAGTGCATGGCTAACGAGTTGAGTATCACCTGGAGTTAATAAAGCGCATGAAAGTAAATAAAATAATAATATAGCACGATGAAAATTTCTTAAGGATAAAGTTCATACCAGACAGTCTACCAACAAATTCTCCTGTATTATGTTTGTCAAACATTGCTGTTTCTTGGCGAAGAATAGCGGCATACAATTGCTTTCTCAAAGACTGAGTAATCCTGTGTCCAGTAGTAGACATAAGATATACTCTACAAAAGTTGCACAAGGCCCCAATTATAAATACTCCAAATAGAATAATACATAATTCATTAAGATTTTCTCTCATATTCTCTTTGTCACTTGTATAAATAATATCAATTAATTTTCCTAAACAAAACGGTACTGCCATTGTTACAGCAGATGAAACGAGTAAAAAAGTGATAGCGCCAAATAACCTCCATTTCTCTGGCAGTGCTAGTACAAAAAGGTTTTTCAGTTCCGATGTTTTTTTCTGTTTCGTGACAAATCGCACAGGAGCATTTAAACCTTTCGTTTCGAAGGCGTTCGTTCCATAATATCTTAAAATCGAAAATATATAGTTCCTTGAGTTAATTTTAATCGGCAATGATGAACACGTATAAAATAATTGTTTCCGTGTAATCGTTGATTTGCAAAATTTTATTCTTTGCATCGTGATATTTCTCCCAAATAATCTCCAAGCGGTTATCATCTTTTAATGATGCCTAGGAACTAAGAAATTCACAAAATGTAAAGTCATTGAAAGTAATACTTCATCGTCGATGACTTAAGAAGGTTATGACACGTTTTAAATGAATGACATATTAGTCGAATATATTAATAGCACGAAATGTATTTTAATTATTTTTAGCGCATGTTTATTAGACAACGTTCAGCTTTTTTCTAATTCTTCATTGGTAATTCATTATAATTTTGCAGCTGCATTGTGTTTCCGATCAGCTGAGTGTATAAGAAAGTACTCTCTTAGTCACGTGCCTGGAAAAGCGATGAATGAATTTGTACAATCATTGTAATTTAATACGAATGTAATGTTTATAATGAACTAAGCATTTATACTTAAATTATTCTCTTATTCTCTTTACTAATCACGTCACTATGCCATGTTCTACATTTGTTTCCATAATTCATAGAAACCACGAAGAAACATAAATTATTATGTTTGATAATTCAATGATTTAACTTTACTTAAAATGTCTATTTTGGCCTATTTTATATACGCATATATATTTTATATATTTTATACGTCTATTTTTTCTCTGTCACTTAAAGTTATGAAACTGAAAGCCAATCCAAGTTTGAATTGGAAATAAAAAATAAAATTTCAACACACATGTGTATGTAGTGTATACATGCAGAGATTAGTGGTGGTTCAATACTAACCTATTGAAATAATAGCAGTGGGGGTAACCTTTCAAAACGAACAGTTTTGTCGAGCAGATCGTGCTAACCAATGTAGAGGTTATAAACTTAAGATAGTTCTCTCGAAGAACGCACTACATTTGTTTTTCTATATTTACTATAAGTTCGCAGAATTTTAATGGCATCGAGTTAATTCACTCGTTTGCATGTGTATAAACATACAGATTCTGACTTGTAATTCATTGGGTCTGTAATTAGCGAGCTTCAAAACATGAAGAATTTACGTGACAGACGTCGTACTGCAATAATGTAATAGAATACATATTGAAACTTTATTCATTGAAGAAATTAAAGGGGTAACGACAATCACGAAAATGTTGTATCGTAATGCGAAATTCGTGTGATGTCATATAGGTATCTGGAAGATAGCGCTAATTCGCACTTTTTTTTAACCCTACTTTGCATTCAACAATATCATGTCTTTTTTTTTCAGATATCATTACGAGACGATTTATAAAAGTAACGTTGTAAAATTGACACTCGTGTAAATTTTTAACAATGTCCAGTACACTTGTACAGCAGTTTGTTCAAAGACTTAAATCTAGAAATGAAGAAGTACGTAATAAGGCAGCTAGAGACCTGTGTTTCTATGTTAAGACAGAGCTACGCGAAGCATCACAAGAAGAAATTACAGCTTTTATGGACGAATTTAATCATCACATATTCGAAATGGTATCTGGGTCAGACGTGAATGAAAAGAAAGGAGGAATCTTAGCCATAGTTTGCCTTATCGGAGCCGATGTGGGAAATATTAACACAAGAACTATAAGATTTGCAAATTACTTAAGGAATTTATTATCTTCTAATGATGTGGGTGTTATGGAATTAGCTGCTAAAACAGTTGGTAAACTAGCGTTAGTTTCAGGTACATATACAGCAGAATATGTAGAATTTGAGGTGAAGCGTGCCTTTGAATGGCTCGGTGGTGATAGATACGAAGGTAAAAGGCATGCTGCTGTTCTTGTTTTAAGAGAACTTGCTGTTTCCATGCCAACATATTTTTTTCAACAAGTGACACCGTTTTTTGAGCTTATATTTAACGCAATACGTGATCCAAAACCTGTGATAAGAGAAGGTGCTGTTGAAGCATTAAGAGCTGCTTTAGTCGTTACTGCACAGAGGGAAACAGCAAAACAGATGCATAAGTCGCAATGGTACAAGCAATGCTATGATGAAATAGTGGCAGGATTTGAAGAAGTATATACTAGAGAAAGAGGTGTGAACAGGGACGATAGAATACATGGTTCATTATTAATATTAAATGAATTACTTAGATGTAGTAACATTCAATGGGAGAGAAATTATGAAGCTTTAATGGAACGATTGAATTGCTCTACCCAACAAAATGAAAACGATATATTATCGTTGATGCCGCGATTAAAAACAACAATAGTGTCTAAGTGGTCTAATTGTTCTCAAAATTCTTCTAATTCTCACCCGACGTTGTATCCTGCGCATGAATCTGCGGTTTGTCGATGTTTAATGCAAGAAAGATTAGATGATATTTACAACGATGTAATGAACCAAAGGATGTCCAGAAATCCGCATATTCAACACGCTCTTATGACGCTGTTGCCTAGACTTGCAGCATTCAATAAGGAAAAATTTACGAGGGATCACTTGAAAGAGTCATTAGCGTACCTTTTAATGACTTTACGCAGCAGAGAGAAAGATAGGTACGCTGCGTTCACAACAATTGGATTTATAGCGGTTGCGGTAGAAGATTCGATAAATCCTTATCTTTCAAAAATCATGGAAGTCATCAAGAGTTTATTACCTTCGAAGGATACGTCTGCTAAAAAACGCACAGCGTCTCTAGAGCCTGCGGTATTCATTTGCATAACTTTACTCGGACACGCGGTAAAACAAGTTATAGCTGCAGATGTGAGGGATCTGTTAGAATCTATGTTGCAGACTGGATTAAGCCCCATTCTTACAACATCTCTCAGGGAACTAGCTCACAGCGTTCCGTCGTTGAAACCTGATATATCTCAAGGACTTCTACGAATGTTATCTCAAGTTTTAATGCAGAAACCTTTAAGACATCCTGGCGCACCGTGGACCGTAACTAGCCCTATCTCTGGTCCTCCGACCGAAGTAGACATTCCATCTACAGTTCTAGCATTAAAGACTCTCGGAACGTTCAATTTCGACGGTAATCCCCTCTTGCAATTCGTAAGGCGGTGTGCCGATCATTTTCTTACGTCTGAACAAGCGGAGGTACGATTGGAGGCTGTAAGAACATGTTCAAGACTGTTACGATTAGCATTAAATCAACCTGGACCTACAGTGACCACCACTGTCTCTACTGTTCTTGGAAAATTACTTGTTGTAGGCATAACAGATACGGATCAAGACGTAAGGCTCTGGGTTTTAGCTTCAATGGATGACTCCTTTGATATTCACCTTGCACAAGCAGAAAATCTGTCGGCACTGTTCATAGCAATGAACGACGAAATGTTCGAAATAAGAGAATTGGCAATTCGCACAATCGGACGATTAAGTACGATGAATCCAGCGTATGTTATGCCTTCTCTGCGTAAGACCCTTATACAATTTTTAACAGAATTAGAACATTCGGGTATGGGTCGTAATAAAGAACAAGCTGCACGAATGCTAGATCATTTAGTTGTCAGTGCGCCAAGACTGATCAGGCCGTACATGGAACCAATTTTAAAAGTACTAGTGCCGAAGCTGAAGGAACCTGAATCGAATCCTGGTGTGATATTAGCCATACTGCGTGCTATTGGCGATTTAGCAGAAGTTAACGGTGCTGAAATGCAACAATGGATGCCCGAGCTGCTCAGTATATTGCTCGAAATGCTAGTCGACGCGAGTTCTCCGGAAAAGAGGGGAGTTGCTTTATGGGTTCTTGGCCAGCTCGTGGGAAGCACGGGACACGTTGTTAAACCCTATATGCAGTACCCCTCGTTGCTAGATGTATTGATAAATTTTTTAAAAACAGAACAACAACCAATTATCAGAAGGGAGACTATAAGAGTTCTTGGATTACTAGGTGCTTTGGATCCGTACAAACACAAGATGAACCTTGGTCAGATCGACTCTCAATTGGACACCCTCACTTCCATGGCTGATACTAAAAGTGAAACTGAAAACACTCAAGATTTAACTACCAGTGAAATGCTGGTCAATATGTCCTCGTCGACTTTGGAAGAGTATTATCCAGCTATCGCAATTGCAACTCTTATGAGGATTATCCGCGATCCAACGTTATCGCAACACCACACGATGGTGGTACAAGCGGTGACTTTCATATTTAAGAGTTTAGGGATTAAATGCGTACCGTATATCTCGCAGGTAATGCCCTGTTTCCTTAACGTGGTTCGTACAGCAGACGTTAACTTTCGCGAATATCTATTTCAACAATTGGCCATCCTTATTGCCATTGTAAAACAACACATTAGAAATTATTTGGATGATATATTTAATTTAATCAAAGAATTCTGGACTGTGAATAGTCCACTACAAAGCACATTGATACTTTTAGTTGAACACATTGCTGTTGCACTTGGTGCGGAGTTTAAAATTTATTTACCGCAGTTAATGCCACAAATATTAAGAGTATTAACGCACGACACAAGCAAAGATAGATTGGTCACTGTTAAGCTCCTCCAAGCGCTCCAAAAATTTGGAAATAACCTGGACAATTATCTTCATCTAGTTTTGCCACCGATTGTAAAATTATTCCATGCAACTGATTGCCCAACAGCCGTGAACAAAGTGGCGCTTGAAACTGTTGATCATTTAGCTGATACGCTGGACTTCACAGACTTTGCGTCTAGAATTGTGCATCCTCTGGTACGAACTCTGGACCTGTGTCCAGAATTGCGAGACACAGCGATGGAAACGCTGTGCTCACTAGTGATACAATTAGGAAAGAAGTATCAGATCTTTATCGTATTAGTACAAAAAGTTATGATGAAACATAAGATAGTTAATTCACGTTATGACGTTCTAATCGATAAAATTTTGACAGAGACCACGGTTGCGGACGGCGAGGATTATTTATTAATGAGACATAAGCATTCGAGAAACAAGAATCGTGATTTATCCTCCCTGACATCGTCTGACACGACTACGATTAAAAGATTACACGTGTCCGCTTCGAATCTTCAGAAAGCCTGGACAGCGACGAGAAGAGTCTCAAAGGACGATTGGCTGGAATGGCTGAGAAGTTTGTCGATAGGTTTGCTCAAGGAATCACCGTCACCCGCGCTGAGGTCGTGCTGGGCTCTCGCGCAGACTTATTCCCAATTACCCAGAGACTTATTTAACGCGGCATTTGTTTCGTGTTGGACTGAATTGGACGATACTTACAAAGCGGAACTTATACAAACTTTACAACAGGCGCTAATGGTTCCTGACCTTCCCGAGATCACGCAGACCATTTTGAATTTGGCGGAGTTCATGGAACATTGTGATAAAGGCCCGTTGCCTTTAGACAACAAGATTCTGGGCGAAAGAGCAATGCACTGTAGAGCTTATGCGAAGGCGCTTCACTACAAGGAGGACGAATTCCATAAGAGCAGAAATAGCAACGTCTTCGAATCTTTGATCTCTATCAATAACAAGTTACAACAGAAAGAAGCCGCGGAAGGTTTGTTGGAATACGTTATGAACCAAAATAATCAGCAAGATCTAAAAGTGCAAGTTCGTTGGTACGAAAAGCTACATAACTGGGACAAAGCTTTGCAGTTGTACAGAGAAAGACTAGAATGCGATTCGACGGATGTAGAGTCAACTTTAGGCGAGATGCGTTGTTTGGAGGCTCTTGGGGAATGGGGACAACTGCATGACGTCGCGACCAAGCAATGGTCACAACAAACTGACGAAACTAAACAAAGAATGGCGAAAATGGCAGCGGCTGCAGCATGGGGTTTGAGTCAATGGGAAAGTATGGAGAAATACGTTACCCTGATACCGAAGGACACTCAGGATGGTGCATTTTACAGGGCTGTCTTAGCGATTCACGATGAACAATACGACGTCGCCCATCAGCTGATCGATAGCGCTAGAGATTTATTGGACACAGAATTGACTGCTATGGCGGGTGAAAGTTATCAAAGAGCCTATAACGCTATGGTAGAGGTACAAAAGTTGGCGGAACTAGAAGAGGTGATACAATTTAAATTGGTCCCAGAAAGAAGATCAACCATTAAATCTATGTGGTGGGAAAGGCTTCAAGGTGGACAGAGGATAGTGGAAGACTGGCAGAAGATCATACAAGTCCATACGCTGGTAGTTTCGCCTCAGGACGATATGTACACGTGGCTAAAATACGCTAGTCTATGTAGAAAAAATGGTAGTCTCATGTTATGTCATAAAACATTGATCATGCTACTTGGAATGGATCCTTCGTTGACCCCTGATCAGCCATTGCCAATCACTCATCCTCAAGTGACTTTCGCCTATTGCAAGCACATGTGGGTGGCGAATAAACGGGACGAAGCATACAGTCAGCTGCAGAGATTCGTACAAACGTCTTTGCAACCGACAACTGTGTCAGTGGTGAATCAAGAGGACGAGAAACAGCAGGAAGCCAGAAAAAGATTGCTTGCCAGATGTTATTTAAAACTTGGAGAATGGTTAGAGGCTTTGCAAGGCATAAACGAGCATTCTATACCTGCGGTGTTATCTTATTATGCTGCAGCTACAGAACACGATCCTAGTTGGTATAAAGCATGGCACGCTTTTGCGTATACTAATTTTGAAACAGTTTTATTCTATAAGCATCAGCAAGGTGATTCAAACACTGATAACATCCCAGGAAATGGGACTCGCAATAATCTCTCTAGTTCACAATATATATCCGAATTTACTGTACCGGCGGTAGAAGGATTCTTTAGGTCTATTAATCTTTCTCATGGTAATTCTTTGCAAGATACGCTTCGTTTGTTGACCTTATGGTTCGACTACGGTCAATGGCCAGAAGTATATGAGGCCATCGTCGAAGGTATACGCTTAATCGAAATCAACACTTGGTTACAAGTAATTCCTCAACTTATAGCGAGAATAGACACACCCAGAGCTTTAGTTGGTAGATGCATACATCATCTTTTGATAGACATCGGAAAAACTCATCCCCAAGCTTTGGTTTACCCCTTAACGGTCGCATCGAAGAGCGCAAGTGTTGCCAGAAAAACTGCCGCTAATAAAATTCTTAAGAGTATGTGCGAGCATAGCCCGACGTTGGTACAGCAAGCAATGATGGCCAGTGATGAATTGATAAGAGTTGCGATTCTTTGGCATGAATTATGGCACGAAGGGTTGGAAGAGGCTAGCAGATTATACTTCGGCGAGAGAAACGTTCGTGGGATGTTTGATACTTTGGAACCTTTGCATGCGATGTTAGAAAGAGGTCCGCAAACATTGCAAGAAACTTCCTTCAATCAGGCTTACGGAAGAGACTTGATGGAAGCACAGGAATGGTGTCGAAGATATAAAACTTCGCGCAATGTTCGTGATTTGAATCAAGCTTGGGATTTATATTATCATGTTTTCAGAAAAATATCCCGACTGTTGCCAGAGTTAACTAGCCTAGAGCTTCAATACGTCAGTCCAAAATTACTGCTTTGTAGAGACCTAGAACTGGCCGTGCCGGGTAGCTACAGTCCTGGACAACCAATAGTTAGAATAGCAAGTATACATAGTTCCATGCAAGTGATAACAAGCAAACAACGACCACGAAAATTATGTATAAAAGGTTAAACATATTCTCAAATTAATTTAGTACGTAAAAATGAATATTTTAAATGTTTAATATTTGCAGGCAGCAATGGTAAAGATTATATGTTCCTCTTGAAAGGACATGAAGATCTCAGACAGGATGAACGAGTAATGCAATTATTTGGTCTAATCAATACCCTCCTATTGCACGATCCAGATACCTTTAGGAGGAATCTTACTATTCAAGTAAATACATCAAACTCTGAAAACTTCATAATACACACAACTTATATGTATTAATTAAATTTTATATTCAGAGGTATGCTGTAATTCCACTATCAACAAACAGTGGTTTAATTGGTTGGGTACCACATTGTGATACGTTACATACATTAATCAGAGACTATAGAGAAAAAAAAAAGATATTGTTAAACATAGAGCACAAAATAATGTTGAGAGTAAGTATCGTTCTTGCAATATATGCAGGTTAATATTTTATTTTATTTTATGTGATCCCAATAATTTGTTTCCCAGATGGCTCCAGGTTACGATCACCTAATGCTCATGCAAAAAGTTGAAGTATTCGAACATGCCCTAGAACATACGCATGGTGATGATTTGGCACGGCTTCTTTGGTTAAAGTCACCATCGAGTGAAGTATGGTTTGATCGTAGGACAAATTACACGCGTTCTCTCGCCGTAATGTCCATGGTGGGATATATTCTCGGTCTTGGTGATCGACATCCGTCTAATTTAATGTTAGATCGTTTAAGCGGGAAAATATTGCACATCGACTTCGGAGATTGCTTCGAAGTAGCTATGACTCGCGAAAAGTTTCCTGAGAAAATTCCATTCCGATTAACGAGAATGTTAATCAACGCGATGGAAGTAACCGGAATCGAAGGCACGTATAGAAGAACTTGCGAGTCAGTAATGTCGGTGTTACATCGTAACAAAGATAGCTTAATGGCAGTGTTAGAAGCATTCGTCTATGACCCTTTGTTGAATTGGCGGTTAATGGACAATGCGTTAAAAGGTAAAAGATCTGATGCCCAGGGTATGAGCGCCAGTAGTAATCAAGAGCATAACGATGCATTAGATTCTCTTACCGCCACGTTACCAAAGAAAGGTGTACCATGCAGCGTCGAGAACGGAGGTAAGCTTGTTCATCTTGATGAGGTATCATTCAGATTCCCTATCGGAAAAAAAAAACATATTATTACGAAAACAAACTTAAATTATAGAATATAATAATGAAAATGGATACGAATTTACTGTTATCACAGGTGATACTAATCAACCGGAAGCGTTGAACAAAAAAGCTCTTGCTATTATAACGAGGGTAAGAGATAAATTAACAGGACGTGATTTTTCTCATGAAGAAACCCTAAGTGTCCAACGTCAAGTAGACCTCTTGATTCAGCAAGCTACAAATAATGAGAATTTGTGTCAATGTTACATTGGATGGTATTTTTCTTCATTACTTTATTTATTGATATATTACAAAACCACCAATAATTTTCATAAACATTCGTTGGTCCTATAGTATATAAAACATATAGTTATTGTATATAGTTTTACAATTAGTTCATAATTATTAGTTTTCACATACTAATGAAATAACGTTTGTTTACAGGTGTCCCTTCTGGTAAATAAATTTTCATAAATAAGAACTTGAACGTGTATCATAGGCAGTCTCGTTCCTGTTTTTTGCATTTCTTATTGTTAAGGAATTATATGTAATGCCATACCCTTAGAGCATATTGTACATATATAAGCTATATTATTATATTGATTGTATATAATATTCATGTTATTTCTGCTTATAAAGTACAATGTACATTAGAAAGAACAGACATTTAGAAATCACATGGTAATCAGTTACATTTTTTTATGTACACGTGGAAAAAACTGCTCAGGAATGAGATTATGAGAAGGATATTTTTTCCTTAAGGAGTTGTCCTCTTGTATACATTGAATTTTGTATCGAAAATTCATATCTCGGTTGTTACAATGACACCATCTGTATATTAACAAGATTGTAGGCGAATTTGTATAATGTGAGTAACGATTGCATATTTTTATTATTTACCAAAAATAATATTTTAGTGGAATGACTAGTAGATAAAAACAAAGATTAACTTAAAGAAATATCAAATGATATATTAGACATCACCATATATGGTTTAGCCTTCTTTTTATTTTAAAAATTCATTGCAATGTTTCTGTATTTCCAAAACTAAAGGAATGAGGTAATAGGATGTTTAATGTACTTTTGAACACATCTTTCATGTCAGGTCCTGTCAAATAAATTGGTATATTACCGAATTCCGCAATAGCTTGTCTACAAAAACCACATGGAGTAGTAAAATTATCATTTATCTTATCAGCTACTACTACTAAAGCTAAGAACTTTCTTTTCCCTTCTGACACTGCTTTAACAATGGCCGCCCTTTCGGCACATGTTCCGACAGGGTAAGATGCATTCTCTACATTGCATCCAGTGACAATAGTCCCATCATTGCAAAGTATTGCAGCTCCAATCTTAAACTTGCTATATGGTGAATACGAGTACTCACGGACAGCTACAGCCTTCTTTATTAGATTCTGAATAACTGGATCTATAAAAGATATTATAAACATTTATAAGAAATATTAGTATAAATAATTTTTATTTAGCAAATTTAAATAAGAATAACTCTTTTTATATACTTATTTTTTCAAACTTCATCATATATGTATATATTTTTTGTTGCTATGAAACTGTGTTCAACAGATATCGTAAACAAACATAAAATAAATAATTTTTAGGCTAAAGATTTTACATAGACATAACTTTTATGCAATTGCATTCCTAAAGTTAAGATATGTATCATAATCTGATGTCCTTTAAAATGTACTTTAACCAATTTTGATTTTCAACTGGAACTAATACACATTTATCAGTTCTGCCTTAATGTAACGAGTTTAAATGGAATAATTTATCAGTACTAAATAACAAGGATAAAATTAGATAACCAATACACATAAAATTACACGTTGTATATAAATGCATTAAAAAAAATATGTCCACTGATATTGTAGATTAAAATAATAATCACACGCGTGATAAGTAATACACTCAAATGATACATATGGTACTGTAATCCGCAAAACTGTGCTAGAAAAAAATTAATTTAGATAAGTATAATTTAACGATAACACATAAATTATTAAAATGTGTTGGCAACACAACTCTCCTAGATAAAATATGCATAAATATAATAAGATTTTACTATACGGTGTACCTCGATTCATGGCAAATTGTGAAAAGTGAATAAATCTGCGACATCGAGTTAATTAAATGGCAATGGTAGTTGACGAACTCAGTTGCACGTGAATATTATAATGTTTCGTTTACCTAAATCCGTAAAATGAATAATTTCTTCCTTATCATTTGCATTCATTTTGATTTCGGTACTCCAATTTGTACACATTCGGTATCGATACTCCTAGCTGTACGGCACAAGTAGATAAGAATGTAACTTAGATTATTTTCCATACGAGTTCTGCGTTAATTATTAAGAAAATTCGTACCTCACGGAGCAGAACGCTTTTGCGTTTCACAGGCACTAATCCACTTCTTTCGTCATAAGATTTCCCACCAAAAACATGACACAAAAATATTATCTTCAGCTTTACACATATCTATGTATACATGTAACAATTCACGCACCTGCGAATTTCCTAGCGAATGCCACAACGATCACGTGACCCGCAAATATGATAACCAATAAGAACGCACGTTCGAAGAGATAAGAAATAAACGCTCTTTGAATGCGCGCCGATTTGTTTTTTTGAATTTTCATGTAATCATCGTCAAGAAGAATTATTGCAACAACATTCATCCTCGATCGATAAATATTTAGAATCTAGAATAACATCTAAACTTTAGGTGTTCATTAACATTATTCTAAAAAATTTATAATTCAATTTTCCGCGTATATTTTTGACCTAACCTTGAATGAAGCGCTAAATGATGATTAAATGTTTGAAAAAGCGCGCGCATATAAAACATGCGAGAGATTTTTAGAAACAAATTCTTTTTCTCGTTTACGCAATCAGCGTCTGATAGCGAATTAACAGCAACGAACGTGTGCCTTTCCGCCAGTTTTCATCTTCCCATTGAAATTCAATACCGACCAATTGTCGATCGATACAATGCTTGTTTCCTACGTTTCCGCGTCGATTATATGCATAATCGAGCGCCATCGAAAATGCATCTATACGTATAGTAAACAATAACAAAACAATAAGAAAATGAGCGTGTTATTATTATACCAAATAATCATCCGACGTCGACGTTCATTGTCAATCAAACGACAATAACCAAACAATGATCTCTGTGCGATGGGGATCAGAATGCACCCATGGTATCTCCTGCTTATCGTAAGAGGCGACTAAAAGGGGGAAGAAAGGGTTAACGAAGATGTAAAAAATTTTAATTAAGAAAAGGAATAATGTATGCAAAGATATTGAATGCAAAATGTGTGCGAAGAAAATGCACACAGAAGTGAGCATGCAATGAGAAAAGTATGAGGGAGGAAGGAGAAAATATGCATAGGAAAAAGGTTGTTCGAAATAGTATAAGAGAGAAAGTTTTCCGTTGGGCGAAATAAGAGCATAATGCCCTTTCAAACGCCATCTACTGGCATTAAAAAATCGAGTAGAAAATATTAAACCGTAACCAGACAATGTGAAAGGAGTCTAAGCCAGAAAAGATGTTACCTGACGTGCAATCTCTTAAAAGTAGTTACCATTATCAATGCGAGAGAGCGTTCCGTCGTATGTTAGTTGCTCAGCTGTTTTGAAGAATCGACGCAGCTTGGCAGTGATTATCCGTAACGCAGCGTAGAATTGCTGCTTTCACGTCCAAACGCAAACAGATGTGGAGTGGCTGTCCAAATTTTTGACATATCTCGTCCAAGATCCTCCGAACAGCGAAGACACCTTTTCTATAAAATTTTTATAGCACCAGCGAACGTGGAGTCACAGGTGATCGTGTCAGAGGTTAGAGAGACTAAAAGAAAAAATAAAGAAATCGCCATGAGCGAGTTAAGCCAAGAGGAAGTGAGTACCAATGCACCGTTTCCAATCGTTATTCAATAGCGTCCGTAAGTCCGTTTTGTTGTTACCATTCCTTTCGCTTTACGCTTGCTCTTTTTCTTTCCAATTTCGTTACATGAAAGGAAAACTGACAGGGACGTTTGCCAGGGCATAGGAAACAATAACAGGATAAAAAAAAAAAGCGTCTCATTAACGAGACAACAATTACAAAATAGTCGTTGTTCCACTATGGTATTGTGTCAAGATAATTATGTAACGATAATGAATTAAAACCGATTTCCCGTTGTAATAATGTAATTTCCCACAATAATTCTCTTTGTTATCGGCTGTCACATTTATTTTCTATTTTTCATAGTGTAAACAACAATGTTGCATTTCGTTACTTTAAGGTATATATGCAAGATATCGTGTTTTTAACACAAAATTAGTTCAACTTGAAATGATACAATGTTTGTAGTTATTGGACTATTATCATCTGTGTAGCATTGCTCTTTGTCTTCTTTGTTTGGGATATAAATAGAGTAACTTTTTGTGTTCAGGTTTTACTCAGGTCTAATTATTATGTCACCTCCTTTTATGTCCTGTTGAACGATATGTGCACAATAGAAAAGAAACGATTAATAAATTAAAATTACTACTAAAATTATGTGATTTATGAATTTAGTCAAAAAACAATCTAGTAATAGAAGCCAAGATAAAAGTTGGGAATTAAATAATTGAATGTTCGTGTGTTTCAATTGTAGGTAAGGAAAAGACGTATGGCTCGATTGGCAGGCTTAGACAGCATCAGTTCAGCAGCCAATTCAAATCACAATAATGGCCCGGTTTCTCCGAATACACCAGGTCCGTCAAAAGCATTCGCGGAACAGATAATATCACCACTGAAACAGCAGCAATTCCAAAATCCTGAAGTACCAATGGAAGTGGAAGAAAATAGTGACAAACAATGTAGCAGTTCTGGTGTAGATGTAGATTCAGGAATTGAAAATATGGAAGTCGAAGAGTCCGATAGAAAAGACTTGAAGCCAAGATCACGTGTAGGTATACGCGTAGTTCTATAAACGTAACGTGTAAGACAAATTATTATTACACCTGTTTGATTTTCAGACTACAAGTTCCAGTACAGAAGTAACTATGGAACAAATACATACAGTTATCTCGCGTGTACTATGCATATCATGGAAAGAATCTACAGAGGGTTGTATATTCTTACCGCAAACGGCGGCATGTGCATCATCAATGAAACTCGTTGATGCCACAGAGATTATTAATCAAGCTTTAATGGAAGTCTTGTGCATGTTTATGAGAGACGAAGATCCTCTAAAAGACATTAACGTAGAAACGTCAGATCGCGAGGATAGTCCTAATAGTCAAACGAGTCCGTTACAAAGTCCGGTTACGACATTTTGCCGTTGTGATATTTGCTGTAAGTCGTCGCAACCTAAAAGCCTGATTTATTTGCTAGATTGTTATTCAAGGGTTGCAATCGAAGAACGAAATCAGCCAAAGGTATCATCGATATTACTTCATAATAATAGCTATTATCTACTATTACCGACAGTATATGTACACGATTAATATTAACAATCTCCTTTTCTTTTTTATTAAACAGAAATCTAGTACACCACCATTGTCCGATGTACTGGCTGTTCTAAGGGCACAGTGTGTTCAGTATTCCAGTCTTGTGCTACAAGGCCTAGTCGGCATTTTTCAATCTTCGACCATGTACCCGTTATCCATGACGCCACTTCTGTATCCAGTACTCTCGCAAAGCTTACCCCGAGGCTATTTACACGAACTTGTGGCGAGAACGCACACGAATTCAGCAGTATTCCACAAAATTTTCACGCCACTCTTACAAGGCCTGTATCTATCGATGCAGCAAGCCAGTTTGATCAGAAATACACATCGAAGGCCGATCGAGGCGTTAGAAGAGTTAATAGAAATCCGTTGCGGGCCGAGTAGTAACATACGACCAATTTGCCGTCTAATCGTTCATCAAATTCAATTTTTACCCGATATTATGACATCAGCAGCTGGCAGAGAAATTACGACGACGTCTCTTCTTGGACCATTTCTATCGGTGTCAGTGTTCGCCGAGGATCAAGTGAACGTGGCCGAAAAGTTCTTCAGTGGTAACCCGTTCGTCGACAAACCGATCCATTTAACGTTGCAACAAGAGTTGGAGAGTACCAGAACGTCGCTTCACAAGATATTTCATGCGATACTCGCGAGTACTAACTGCCGTGAAGCTATGTTAACATACTTGGCGACATTGTTACGTTACAACGAGAAACGTGCTCAAATACAAACGGAGGAATTCTCTCTAGCCGGCGACGGATTTATGTTGAATTTGTTATCAGTGTTACAAAAGCTCTCTGTGAAAATCAAATTGGACACGGTAGATCCATTGTATCCGTTTCACCCGGCGTGTTTTGTCGAGATAAAGAATGACACAAGGCTGAAGCTCACGTGCCAAGAAGTTGCTGATTGGTTGAAACATTTACAGAGGACACACAAGTGGGTCGAGCCAAAGTTTCCGACACAATGTTGGTTCCTTACTCTACATTGTCACCATATAGCGTTGTTACCGGCTTTACAGAAATACCAGAGAAAGCTGAGGACTTTACGCGACGTGCAGAAAATGCTCGACGATCTACAAGCGACTGAATCACAATGGAAAGACAGTCCTTTTGCTGGACGTAACAAAGAATTGATAGAACGTTGCAAGGAACAACTGAAACAGCTTGGCAAGTCTAAATCGTGCACTGACGCTGGATTAATCGATCCTGTCTTATTGAGAAGGTGCTTGCACTTTTACATTTCCGTCGCAGAGATTTTGCTAAGTCTACTGACACAAACACCGCCTGGAAATCCTATTCCTGAACTGCCTTTGCCTCAAGAGGTTCCGCAAAAGTTTACAGCACTACCAGAATGGTATGTCGAAGATATTGCAGAATTTATATTATTTACCCTTCAGTAAGTACTGTTTTGCATTACGGTAACAAAAATGTGTAACAGTAATTTGTATACTATTCTATTGCTACCTTTTATTTATTATAGATTCAGCCCTAGGGTAATAGTAAACAATATGGATAATTCCCTCATCACATGGTTACTTGTTGTAGTTTGTACTCCGCATTGTATACGAAATCCATATTTAATAGCAAAAATTATTGAAGTACTATTCGTAATAAACCCCAATGTTCAGGTAAATCTAATTTGAGGTATAAATTAAGATACTCTGTTAAACAATATTTGATCGATCTTTATTGCAGGGACGAACTGAATCACTGCACGATCAAGTAATGGCACACCCTATCTCTAAAACGCTATTGGCATCGTATCTAATGAAATTCTACACGGACGTCGAAACGACCGGCTCCAGTTCAGAATTTTACGACAAATTTTCGATTCGTTATCATATTAGCTTAATATTAAAATCCATGTGGGAAAGTCCGGTTCATCGGGAGTCGATCATAAATGAAAGCAATAACGGAAAGCAATTTGTCAAGTTTATCAATATGTTAATGAACGATACTACATTTCTACTCGACGAGAGTTTAGAATCATTGAAACGCATCCATGAAATCCAAGAGTTGATGTCTGATATTAAAGTGTGGGCAACACTATCCCGTGAACAGCAACATTCGCGGATGAAGCAATTGGCGGCGGACGAAAGACAGGCCAGATCGTATCTCACTCTGGCTAAAGAGACTGTTGCCATGTTTCACTATCTAACAGACGATATTACCGAACCATTTCTACGGCCAGAGTTAGTTGGAAGATTGTGTGCCATGTTAAATTTTAATTTAAAACAATTATGCGGACCTAAATGTAAAAACCTAAAAGTACGGATACCACAGAAATATGGATGGGAGCCGAGAGCTTTACTTAGTCAATTGGTCGACATATATTTGCACCTTGATTGCGAGATCTTTGCCGCTGCTTTGGCTACCGATGAAGTACGTTTATTATAGTACTAGGTCGTAACGTATGAAGTATCCATTTGCTATCGTTTTGGTTTCAATGCGCGAATGTTATCCTTGCACTGTATGATCTACGTGAATGCTCTAACGAATGTTATCATTTTAGCGTTCATTCTGTAAGGAACTATTTACCGATGCCGCAAACAGGCTAGAAAGATCAGTAATCAAATCTACCATAGAAATTGAAAGATTTATAGCGCTAGCGGAACGTGCTGCAGATATTGCCAGGGATAACCGTGCACGCGATGAAGATTACGGTGATGCACCGGAGGAATTTCGAGACCCGCTTATGGATACACTTATGGAAGAACCTGTTAAACTTCCATCTGGTATTGTTATGGATAAAGCAGTTATTATTAGACACCTTCTTAATAGTGCAACAGATCCTTTCAGTCGACAACCTCTTAGTGAAGATATGCTTATGCCAAGTGAGTAAACAGAACTAGATTGATTGCTTTATAGAAAGGAAATGTATTGATTAATGATACTAAATAATGTTTCTAGTGCCTGACTTAAAAGAAAGAATATCAATGTGGAAACAACAAAAGAAAAAATCGACGAACATATAAATTGTGATCCTGAATGCAATAACCATTTCACGGAAACATCACGGTATTGCGTAGCTGATGTCGTTACTACACGATACATTGTACCAGCCCATAGATGTATCATTCTGTGTGGTAATTGAATATACAGTGCAATGATCTCGCTAATGTGCAAATATTGCGCTCAATAAATTTACGGTTTTTATACATTAAAACGTTAAACAGACTACAGCTAGGTAACTGCCTGCACATTACTCTTAAAGAAAAAGGAAAGATACTTTTAAAGAACATGTAAATAATTGCTGGTCGATAACATCATTACCCAGAGAAATTAAAATCTTATTTACAAACTTAGCACTTGTTCCTTTGTACGTTCTAAATATATACGAGACTATGGATACAAAAATTTTAAAAGAACCATAAGAACAGTTAATTAAAATGGTTTAGAATCAGGAGAAATTAATACTTTTCTCAACCCTTCCACTTGAAATTTAATAATTCAAGAATGGAAAGAGAAAATTAAAAACATTATTTGATGCAAAATTTATGTAAAAGATTCGTATAAAATATTGCAGAGGCAAAATTGCTATTACAGTCTCGTTTTAAATGTTTAACATGTGACATGTTGCACGTAAAAAAAGAAAAGATAATTTGCAGCGATTACAATTCTTTCTAAAGATGTACATGGTAAATGTATCATGCATATTCGTTCAATAAATTTCATGAGCAAAGATCTGTATCTATGTATATAATAATATGTTACTTGAAACAATTCCATCTAACGCGCGAACTATTTTTTTCCTTTTTTGCAATATGAAAATTGTACGTGATATCTCATAGAGTTTTCATTCTATATTTATGCTTTTTCAATTATGAATTCAAGCGTCTCTTTTACTTTAAAACTTTAAGTATGTATTTTTCCATTTTACATTTCTAAAGAAGGTGTATACACCAAATGACTGAAAATTTGTAACATTCCGAAAGTTTAAGAGAACCATGTTGGACTTCCAAAAATATACTTTATTGTTCATTATTTTCAGATAAATTGAAACTTGTTTTTTGCAAATTATACTTATATAATCATACTTTCATGTCCAACTACCAATTACTGGTGTTACATAAATTTATCATTAAATAATGTTAAAGGCCATTACAATTACCAAGAAAAACGACGGTTTTTATTATATCAATGTAAATACTAAACATAAAAAATATTTCATACCATTTAACAATGTTAAGTAACATAGAACTACAATGAACATTCACATTATCTAAAATAGATAACTTTCATTGTTATTAATATTCAAAAAACAATGTTATTTGTTATATTCTTATTTTATACATTATATCCATAAAAATGTTTGAAATGTTTAGTTATATAAATATATTTTTATCTTATATGATAATCATACTACAAAAATATTAAATGAAGCATTTAAAAGTAATAGGGGATCGAGTCATTATCAAATTAATCACAATATCAAATTAATTGCAATATCATTTGCAAATAATCCATATATCCTCATTTTTTAGATACTAGTGTTTGGAACATCTTTCTTTTACAAAGAAACCAATCAACTGATCTTCTGCAAAAACTGTTCACATCATATTTGTAAATACTTCAGTCATGTAACAAAAATAAAATGGTTCATGAAATTAAACAAATCTTTAGATTAAATAAATCTAAGATACAAGCTACATTATTGTACATTATATAGAAAAATATAGTATTTAAATAATACTGGTTTATATATCTTAATTATCCTTGAAAAAATATGAAGATTATTCTTCTCAACTGAATAACTTTCATTGACTTTATCTTTGACTCTTTTAGACTTTGGTTTCAGAAGTTTAATTATATTACACATCATTGTTTAACAATTGTCCTCTACCTAATCCATTTAATTTTAATTTGCTTTTCCAAGTAATGTTTCCCCTGCCAATTCCCATTGAGCTACTTATTGATTCTAAGTCTTCGATACAAGAATCTTCACTAGCTTCTATCATCATAGCTTCAGAAAAACCACGAGGAGCTCTTACAGTTTTATATTCTCCATTTGTCTCTTTCAATGTAATTCCACGAGTACAGTGTGGAGTCCTAATAAATTGGAAAGTTTTAGTATTTACATGTACTATCTAATCAGTATCAAAAGATAAAAAAATTCATAATTACATTAAATCAAGATTTCTGCTAGAATTGCCAGTATTATTCTGAGCATAATAAACATTGTTTGACGAGACAATAGAACTGTCATCATCTTCCATATCCCAATTTTCTGTACAGTCTACTGTACTTGAAATCTCTGACTGCAAATTGAAATTTATTGCGCCGTGCTTTGTTGGCTCTGTGAGGAATATTTTAATATATAACTAACTTGATAAAAAATGACAGGAGATATATTTAAATAAAATATAAAATTGAGGAAAGACCTGAATACATTTCTGAGGTGAATATATTACGCGAAGGGCACGTAATAATATGTTCCTTTAAATCTTCCTTAACCAAACGATGAGTGGCATTGAATGGACACATGACTCTAAAATCTCCGTTATATCGCTATCGCAAAAATTAAATATCTTTTAATGTGCAATAACAACAGTCTCATGAAATTATGTTTGTTCCTCTTTAAAATCACCGAAAAATAGACTCGTCTGTAACGAAGTACATTGATATTAATTTGCTTACTTTTTCGCACTTAACAATGTGCTTTTGTAGGCGAGACTTTGCGATTAAATGTTTGTCATAATACGGGCATTTTACAACTGGATCAATGAATGTACGACAACTGTACATTTTGAATCTATTATTAAGAAACAATTGTTTATATACAAATAAAAATGGTAGAAATATATCTTATTCTATGAACTTTTATCACAGCACTTTTGCTGTTTATGTTTGTAACCGAAATTATGTACATTTCGATACATCGACTAAAATCGATCTTATTTTCTCTATCGACTATCGTGGTTACATCGATTCGTACTTTTAATAGAACGAGATATTTTAAATTTTAAATGTAAATACCAAGTCATAAATTGTTTCTACTTTGTCATAAAAAATTAAAAAACTGTTCAATAATTCATACATTTATGAGCATATTAGAGAAACGTTATAGTCACTAAATATGTTAACCTATTGGTATATTCATAAAATGAATAATTTCTATAATTAGGAAGTAAAAATAAAAAATTTAATTGATAAAAAATTATTTATTAAATTATTGCCATAAAAACTCAATTTTTCTTTCCTTTTATATCGTATTTCATAATGCTATTTCCCATTTTCCTCGAGAACGTATCTTCTACATAAATCCGTGATTAAAGCAAATATCGTTACGAGAAATTTAGCATTTTCATAAATAACTACGATAGTACATGTATGATCCTAACATATTATAGAGGTTTGATAAAAGTACAGCATATTGTTTCAAGTTGTACAAAGAACGGGGTTAAAATTATAATTTTAGTATATCACTTGGTTTTTGATAGTACGTGTATATTTCGATCGAATTGCATCCTGTACTTTTAAAAAATATGTAATACAATAATTGTAGTCAAAATTGCGTCGATAATTTATAATTGTTTTGAATTACACATTTTTCTAATAGCAATACCAAACGACGAAACAATATTCTATTAGTTCGTTATTTATGTACCATAAGAATTTATTTATTGTCTTATTGTGTTAATTTATCAATTTATAAAATGTGAAAACTTTAATGACATTACCGAAATTATACAAAACATTTAAGATATGCATATACTCTTTTATAAATAATGGTACTTAGACTTCTAAACAATGAGATAAATTATTATAAACATATTTAAATATATATATTTAAAATTCACAATTTTTTTAACACCTATTTTAGGTGCGAAAATATTATGCTTATTAGACATATTGGAGAAACTACAAGTACGAATTCAGATTCTGAACGGTGTAATTACTTTGTACATATCAAAGATCATCACATTACTGGAAATGTTATCTCCAAATGTTTATTGTATTATAAATATTGGTACTATGATATTACTAAGTGAGAAATAAGTTTCGTAATCTTCCAAAAATAACATGGTAATGCTTGCATGAAAAATATCAATAAAAATGAAATCATCATGAATGTAGAAAGCGAATTTAAATGGTATCGATTGATCACTGCATAGTCAGCAGTGTAATAGATAATCTACAACAATCCAAATGTGATGAAAATAAGAAACTTATATGATTTTATGTATTAGATGGCTCTAATAGCTGCCTATATAATCATTTGAACTGTGAAGTTCTTCTTTGAATAATACAAGACATAAATGTATGTTCGTTACAAATAAGGAAGGGGATCTACAAGTAAACAGGCAACAACATATAAAATGCCTAGAAACATATTTAATTTTGCTGTTTGCTTAGGCACACTCTGAATCATATGTGGGCTTCTGAATTGCTTTTCTATTTTAAAGGCAGTTGGTAAAGTAATTACTGGCAACAGAAACCAAATAGAATACCTTAATGCAAGCACCACCAATGTTACATATGGTGTGAATAGTAGAAAAGCATACAAAACATGAGATACAGTATGACCTATTAAAATAGCTAGTGTTACTATTCCTGCCTTTTTGTCACTCTCCAAATCTCGTGTATTGTTGCTATGTAGAATAGCTTCTGTGTTCAGTGCAAGAGGAATAGCATAATATATTGTACCCAGTTCAATGTAACCAGTCTGAGCCATGAATGCAAATAAAACTGAAATCGGGCCGAATATAACTAAAATAAGAACATCGCCTAATGCGATATATTTGAATCCTATTCCTCCAGTGTAAAGGAAAGAAGAGGATAAACCTCCAAAGTACAAAAGTGCGAGATGTTCCATTTTTGCTGGAGATATAGTAGTTAATAAAACGAAACCCAAACATCCTGCTGTGTATAGTAATGCTCCTAGCGAAACTAGCTCATCCTTTGACAAAAGTTGATCCACCAATATTCTGTCATCACTTTTCCGACTATCCACCCCTTTTATATAATCAAAGTAAGTATTTACCACATTACCAGCTCCATGTACGCAAAAAACCGTATATACTGTTAAAATCAAAGATATCCAGCTAAAATTTGCTAAACCTGTTAACCGATATGCCAGTGCTGATCCGAGAAGCGTTGGCATTAACGAAGCGCTCAATGACCATGGTCGTACAGCTAAGAAGTACGAAGATAACTTCATTAACGGAGAATTCAACGTCGACGACGTTATGGGTACACAATTTGCGTTGTTCGACATTGGTTTTCCTCCAATTTCTTTAGTAGAGGCCCAAATACCATTGGACATCATGCTTTATATTATGCTAAAATCAATGTATAGTAATTAATCTTATTGTACAATATCAAATAGATAATATATATGAGATATTACTTTGATCCTTTCGCACAATATGCAAACTAAACATATAAACGTAAAAAGAGCTTACACAAAGAATAATGTACTTATAATACGTATGTTAATAATATACCAAACTTATATAATAAAAAGAAAAAACTTGTAGTGAATTTTATTTCCACATACTTGTAATATATTTTAAATCATGTTATATGAATATTTGTATTATTGATTTGGAAATATGTTTTATTATTACTTATAACACAAAATGTAGAAGAAATATACAGAATAATGTATTCAAACATTATTGCAATATAGCTGCAGGATCCTACATAGAAACTTGTTAAAATGAAAAAAGAAAATAATTATACTATATTGTTATTTATATATAACATTCATACTCAAGTAATTTGATAAAACACTTTATTTTGTAATGTAAACATTCAACAATCGAGATGAACTTACCTACCTACTATTCTTCCAAAAGAGAGAAAGTTTGGTTAGAACAGTCTCCATAATTCCTTGACAAGTGTTACGTTTTTTAAGTACATCTTCGTCATGATGAGTAATTATTGACTATTTAAATGAAACAATGTTCACATAGTTAAACATTTAAACTTCGCGTCCCAAGAAAAATTTAGTTTCTCTTCTTGTATATGATCCATGTAACGGTGACGTGTTTTCATTAATTTGCACGTGGCGCTCTCTGAAATATTCCTTTCCCCTGTAAAGTCAGCAGCATCGTTAATGAACTTTACTTTCTGAAAAAACACTCGGAAACATTTGACTTGTTTTTGACTATAAAATTTTATAATATCATGCAATTTACAGAATATTCTATGCGTCCAATCATTTTAACGTAAATTATTCTAAATGATTTTTCGACTTTCTGATATTTATTACTTTATCAACAATACGCCGTTCGCAATAATTATTTTAAAAAAGGAGTTATGCAAATTAATCAAATAGGAACAGTAAATATATAGTTTGATCCTTTTTTACTTTTAAGTCTTCTAATTCTATGCGACAAATTTGCAATAATCGGATTGGATAATTGGTAAAGCAATTTGAAGGAAATTACTGCTAATTCTTCTACATATGGATAAAAAGACCTTCAAAATATATTAAAATCTATTTTAAAATTTACGTACGTATCCAATACAGTAGCATATTAGTTGAGGTACAAGGTTCATGAAAACGAGCCGTAATGCTGAAAATATACATGTGGATATAACTACAGCAAGTGGATCCATTTACTGTATACTGTTCGTTTTACGATTAATAAACGGTGGTGTTTAGCCAGTGGTGAACGTTCGCTTCAGATATCTAAGTTCCAGAAATTTCTATAGCACCATCTGAGTGGAATTCTCTACGAAAATTGATCTCGTTTGATTCGACTCGAGTGTTCGCGTTGAGTCTTCCATTATTGATCGTAATTTTTTTAACAAGTAATATCCGATCGACTGTTTTCCAAAATGTCCTTGTTCGGATCACTGATGGGTGATCTCGACGATGATCCTATTTTTGGGTGAGTTAGAAGAACTTCTTAGTATCTTGGTTTTTCGTACAAACGGAAAATGTGTACGTCGACTAATTAATTTTTGTTACCATTATCATTAAAAACAATATTTTATCAAATTTATTGCATAAATTTATAAAAGGGTGATCTGAACGTTTCCATGTAAAACTGTGTACGGACTTCAAGGGAGAAATTGTTGTCGAAATATTCTTGTCCGTGAGAAATTACATTTTTTTTCAGCCCTATTGAAGCATGGCTGACCAAATGTAACTGTTTTAAACTTCAGATGGAAATTCGTTTCCATAGCAATTTATTTCTGTTTTACTTTCTCCATCATTTGATGTATTATGTAACTGGCTTTTTTGTTCAATTGACAATACGATGTATTAAAAATTCACTTGCTTAGATACACATTCATATATGTGTATACATGGACCAATTATGGAGGTTCTGTTATAAACAAAAAACTTGTTTCGCAGTCTTCATTGTCGTTCTTTTTGTAGGTCTCACATGCAATCAATGAGGCACATGAATAACATGATGAATTCCTTGTTTAATGACCCATTTGGCATGATGGGTCATCCCGGTCACAATGCCATTACCGATGGTAACCAAAGGAGCAGAGGTCACATAGATGATCTTCAAATGATGCCATTTGGATTTCCACCAATGCCGTCATTTAATATGAACAATTTGTTTGCTGACTTTGTATGTACTGAATATCTTAATTTTGATGATCCAAAAAATGATATTTGTAGAAAATAATAGAATCATAAAAATGTTTCAGAATAATATCGCATCTGGTGGGAACTGCCATTCCTTTACATCTAGGTCTGTAATGACTATGGCTAGTGGACCTGATGGTCGTCCACAGGTGTATCAAGAGACTATGTCCACAACAACTGCTCCTGGCGGTGTAAAAGAGACAAAGAAAACTGTTTGCGATTCTCGTACTGGTGTGAAGAAAATGGCTGTTGGACATCATATTGGGGAGAGAGCTCATATTTTAGAAAGAGAACAGAACATCCATAGCGGTGAACAAGAAGAGCACCAGGAATTTATTAATCTTGACGAAGGTAGTAAACAATATGTTTTGTGAAATGCACAGTTGACATAACTATCTTTGTAATTGTCCATGGAATAAGAAACTTGTATTTTATAGAGGAAGCTGAAAGTTTCAACAATGAGTGGGAATCGCGTACACGTCGCGCAACTAACGCAATAGGCAATCCTCACTATGTTAGCCATGGTCATCGAAATCGACCTGATCATAGACAGCTGGCTCTACCTGATCCATCAGGAAGGTTAGTTTGTTAAATTTTTCTTGGCATACATAATACGTTCTGCAAAAAAGAAGAGAAAGTATTTTTAAAAGGATCATTCTTGAAATTTAATGAAAAAACATATCTATTTTAATTTTGTGTTTATAATGGCAGTTTTTGGAATTAATTTTTAATAAATTATCAATGCATGCAGTAGGGCATGTACAGATTACATTTTATAAGCATAGAGATATGTTGCATAAAAGATTATGTATGCATGCATAGTGGTATTACATGTGTAGCACCTATTACTGATCAACTCAAAATTTATGCAGCGTGCATAAGAAATCCAGAAGACGAACCAGTAAAAAAAAGTGAAATGGAGAAATGGGATCACATCACACTATATCACTTCTATCTTACTTTCTGCATTCCCTAATCCAAATTTTGTATTAAATATTTAAATAAAAATATTTAGGCTTTAATATCTATTTCTTCTATGTAGTTTCAATATAAGCATGATGAGCAGGCATATGTTTATTACATTTTTGCATTTTTGTGATATTCGAATCTTTAGATTTGTATTAAATGCCATGTGTTAAAAAACTTAAATTATAATTTATTGTAACGCTGTTACGTAGATATACTATTAATAACGCTATTTAGCAACCTTCGAAGAAACGACTGAAAATGATGCTGCAGACCGAGGTCGAATCATTTTTTACCCATAGCTGACACAATTTATTCATTATGCATACTTTAAGTTCAGCGTTTTGATACAAAATATTATCAAATAATGTTTATAACATAGAAGAAAGAACGTTTGTGTTAAAAAATGTAAATAATTCTTTTTCATAAACATATCTGTTTTATAAATATAACTTTTATCTATATACCATCCATACATAAAATACTATTTTGTTTTTGCACATAAAAATTCAGCAAATAAACATAGTTGGTCTTTTCATGTTACTGCTATATTAAATACTATTTGCTACAGGCATTAAAACTCTCCACGTAATACTTCTTTCATCTTAATACACCCACGTGGATAAAAAATGATTCGATATTGGTTGGATGACGGTTAATGTTTATGTATATTGATACAGTAATAAATTAATTGTGACATATTTCGTAATTTCAAATCTCGCTAAAAATAGATATTTTATAGCAATGTAAAATCGTTAAGACTAATAAATAATGTATCAATAAAATATGTAATATTGGACTTAATATTTTTTTTTTTTTATTTAGTAGAATGTATACGTGACAAACATAATTTTCAAACTTTACGTATTTTTCTGCTCTTTTTCATTGATTTATCTTATTTTTCTTTTGTACATTATTGATTTGCTTGTTATATGCTTTCATAGTCGATACTCTAGTTCTTCAAGATGGACATCTCCTAGACGTAATTTAAGATTGCTACCTACATCTAAAATGTACAATCCAATTCACAGTTTAAGGTAAGTTTAGTTGTTTTGGTACATGGGAGCACCTTGTATACCTTGAAGTTAATTTCCATTTAGCATTTAACAAAGGTATCCATGTGTTCGCAAAAAAAAAATGAGCAATAAAATAAAATGTATTACAAATGGAATCTTGTATCCATATAATAATATTCTTCTATAATATACTATGTGATTGCTATGTAGTATGTAGATAAATGATACTTCTAGGCAGTAGAAAAAATATCTGCTTTTAATTATTTTCTGCATGCTCATTATACTGTTATATTACTATGTTATCATCAAGAGTCCTTTGTTTGATATATAATAATATTAAATTCAGGAGCTTTTATATAAATGATATTTTATTATTGAGTGTTTGACTTCTCCATTACTTTTATTTTCTTATCAGATTAAAAATAGTCCACCGCATATTTCTCTTACAGTTTTATTATTTACTTTGTTATCTGTAATACAACAAAAAGCATTGGTATAGAATATACCATATATTGTGTATTGCAGGTACAGCCGCAAATATTAATAAAGTAAAAGCATAGTACACAATGGTGACACTTTTGCAACGTAAGTACGTTGCTGTTTCGTTTTACATTTATATTTTGTACAAATATTTCCAATTAACTACCATAATTTTCTGGATATGTTTTTCCAATGTTATACTACTGACTTTATGGTAAAGTAAAAATTTATTAATCGTTTCTTACTTTTCTTACAAAAATACTTCCCAAAATTTTTTGTTACACATCGTCTAATTACATCACCATTTCTTTTAAGTTCGTGTTCAATTTTAATAAAACCAGAGAAATATATTAAAGTTTTCATGTTTACAGTTCAAATTCATCTGGTCATACTGAACCTACTAAACCTACGTCAGCAACAACTGCAAGTGTAATAGGAAACCGAAAACGCAAACATATACCGGATGCTAAAGATTCAAAAAAGTGTCATGTTGTAACAGATAGTAATGTCTAGATATTTTATTCAATCATATAAACTATCTTCCAATACTGCAGAATACTTTGGTAAAATTTATTTTATCTGATGGTATTATATTAAATCAAAAAAGATTTGATAAACAATTTCTTATATCATGTTCCTATAAAATTATGAATGTGGGTTGTAGTACACCTTTTTATGTTTTAATGTTTTTTAAGAACGAAAATGAAAAGTAACATCTTGATTTCATATTGAAGGACCGCATTAGTAGGTAGTTCATCGAAGTTATACTGCAGTCATTTTCCACTTTACATATAGACTTACTATTTCTTAGAATCTTTATGGACAAATAAAATGTTATGTAGAAATTCTACGAAATAATGTATATCAACATACATGAAAAGTATGTGAGTAAGAATGTCAGAAAATACGCATTTTGTTTCGAATGTTTGTAGGTGATTAAAAAAGAAAGAATTGTTGATTGTTTCTTGTGAAATTTAATTTACTAGTAAAAAATAATGTAGTTAATTTGTGTGTAGTCGGAAAGTTATTAAAGTATTATTTTTTTAGCTTTTCACTTATTTAATCACTGTAAAAGTTACTTTGTTTCAAATATTATATTTAAACAAGATTTAATTTTAATTATATTTTTAATATTAAGGAAGCATTCGAACTTATAAATGTGCTTAAGATTACATTCACAATGCCAAACAAAATTGAACATATTTTGGAGTAGTGTATTTATCAATAAATGTACAATTTATTGTAATAATTTTCGTCATTGTTTATTAAAATAAAAATTATAGATTTAGCATAACTTAACCCACATTTTATATTAAGAACAAAAACATTAAATGTAAGTCATCCCTAGTACCACCATTTTTTGTAAGTTTTTTCAAAGTAAGCAAGAAACTCTCTCTAATCTTATCCAGCACTGTTTCAATGAAAATATTATCAAATTTTCTAAGATTTGAAAACGATCTACGATTAAATATTTGTATAACTAGTAATAAAGAATGGTGTGTGTGTATATATAAATAGTATGCTATTACTGAATTCTAAAAATATAATTGGCAAAAAATCATTAATACGTCATGTTAACATTTTCATTGAACTGTTATTAACAATGCATAAAATACGATATATATTTATTAAGAGCCGTTAAAAAATATTATACCCTATCTCGTAACAAGAATAAAATTAATGTTTGTAGTACATAGTAAAGCATTAACATGATTGTTAACGGAACGAAAAGAAAGTAAGAGGAAAGCCGGCAAAAGAAATGATACAATATATGTTGTCTGCACCACACAGGGCAGATTAACTTCTGTTAATTATCTTCCGCTAAGGTGTTGATTCTTGCGTTAATAGCCAGGAGTTGAGCCACAAAGGCTGAGTCACTCATAATTGCAGCAAGAGCGGATACTAGATCTTCTAGAGTATCTTGCGAGAGACCCAACTGCCGGGCACATTCAGCAATGATTTCTTTTTCCTCGGCACCGGGATTTATCTGAAAAGGTATATTTGACTTTATCTTTTACTTATTTATTATTGCTTGCTATTGTAAATTAAGCGATAATATGTGTATAAAACATACTTTGGGTGAACTGCAGAATTTGTTAAATGCCATTTTAACTCTCTTTTTCCCATTATTAGTTTGGTAGAAAATTGTAAAAGTTTGCCCGTTGTTCATATCTAGCACAACAGGGAAATATATACCAGCTGTAACATGACCCTTAGTATCTCTCGCGAGGAGACTCCTGAAGTTATAAACTAAATTTCTGCGTTCCGTAACATCTATGGCAGTTAAATAAGGCCTTGCCACGTATATAAGAGCAACTTGTGTTCTTTCGAAGGTACCAGAACGAGTTTTCCTCTCGTGCCATTCAACGTAATCAGGATCATTAGCGCATAGAAAGTAATTGTACTCTTTTTTACAATCTGGCTCGTCAGACTGAATGAACCAGCCTGTATGTGGGTATAACTTATCCTCCATCACAGTAATTACCCGAGCTACGTGATATCCAGGATCAAGGAGCATAATTCCTCTTCGTCCATTAATTTCGATTTTCAGGCACACTAGTACATGTTCCTTTTCCCCGCTGTCTGCCGCGGGTGGTCCACCAACATAATTAGCGACATTGTCGATCGTCTGCAGCAAAAGAATAAATAAATTCATATCATAAATTCAAATCTGCCGTTACACATAACAAATATGTTTCCTTTTATAAATTTACCTCCTCGCAGGACACTAAATAGAGGCCACTTGCTATACCAGGAAATCGTTTGTTTAAACCCCTTAAACGATATAGTAATTCAAATCCCAAACCCACACAAGTGTGATGTTCACGTGTTATGAGTGGTTGATACTTGTGATAAAATCTATCCAACACGGTTTCACCACTTGCAACATAGTCCTTGTAGAACCTGTTAATTATCAAATAAGGACATCTAGAGATTGTTTAGACATGTATTAATATATAAAAAGATGTATGTTCCGACAGTTACTTAAGGAAATTTCCAATGGTGTCATAGCGATGCTCACGCAATAAATGTTGCGTTTCTAATTCAACGCTGCCTGCCAGTTCCTCATACTGTTCGACTGTTGAGACGGTCAGGGCTGGTGCCTCGTAATGGGCCCATACCGGCAAGGGTAGCGGCACACCCCTGATCCAGGGCCCGCGTGCCTGCCCCTGTGGCTGGCACCATAACTCTGCCGTCTCGAGTCAACTCGGCCATTCACTGCCCCAACGGCCCACTGTTGGCACAAAGCCATGCTCATCCCTGCAGCTGCTTATTGGCTCCACAGGGCTCTCTCCGTGTTTTATACTCTTCTCTCGCTCTATAAATATGAAATTTCTTTAAGTTATTTATACACTTTTAATAAATACTTTTGGTTTCAATCATTTCTTTTAATCAAATCAATTTGTATGTAAGAAGAAGTTTTTAATTTTAGTAAAATATCACATTTTGCGTTCTACGTTTATAAGAATAAGCTCTGCCTTTCTTCAATCAATATAACTCGAAAGCTGTTTACAGTAATTCTGTTTTTATTTATACACTGATTTACCGTATGTCCATTGCTATTTAAGCACACGAATTAATACGATTCCGTATGACAGAATTTGAGAAATAAATGCAGAAATGCGGATCGGATTTGTCGTTGGCTTGGTGTCCAACATGGCGACAGTATATACGCATGGTGAATCAATACATGACCAAATAGATACGTAGCGTGCCACGTGTCTACTATGACTTTCGTCACAATGTTACCATTCGCGCTACTACACTATTCTTCGAACACGAATTTGAGTAAAAATTTCTAATATTCACGAAGCATTTAATATTTCTGTGTGAAAATGAACCAGTTAAATTTGTACTGTTTAACAACTTTCGAAGCTGACCAAACATGAATTAATTAATATATAAAAAATAATTACGTAAGACGAAGCATACATTTTAACCGATATTGTTAATAAACCCGTACGTATTACTATACGATGAAACGCAGATAATTCAAATATTTAAATGAGCTTCACTTCATAACGGTATCGTTTGCGTGTATAACATTCTAATGACAATCAAAACATTGATGTTTACATTCATACGATATTCGTAATTTGACTTATACGATCCACTGTTTGTATTAATATAAAATGCTGCGATTCTGATTCATTTCGTTATTAAATACGCTGACTCAAGTCGCAAATATGCGATGCTGGAAGTGAAGGGCATTTCCCTCCTGAACTAGGGCACACAAGATGTTTGAGGTACGCATATGCGAATTGTTTTGTATCAATTCAATGACTTTGTTTTATAAATAAATTCAATGGCATTCGCTTTGGGTTATAATGCGAGGCGACAAAATTAAAATATCAAGACGAACTGTAGATGCTTACCCATACAATGAGCGCACCAAACAAACAAAAACTTTCTCTCTTCGGAAGCTTGATACAATTTACACGTCCGAAGTCCAAGCAGAACTGGGTGGTGGGACGTGTGCGGAAGATTATATACCTTTAGGCCTATTGCCCCCCACCCCCCCCCCCTCCAATCCTTTAACAGTTCAACACGTGACCGCAGCCCTCATGTAAAGTTTAAAGAAGACACAGTTACGTGAGCTTTCTTTTTTTATAAACATATTGAACAACCGATCTCTTTTTCCTGTTATTCATTAAACACGCTATGCGATTGTTTTCTCGCGTTACATCCGGTAATGTTCTACGCGCTCTGATGCGCTGAATTCGTTATTACATTTATAAATGTAATAGTTAAAATATCCTGTACATAAAAAAATCTGTTCTTTTCGACGTATTTATGTAAAAAAGATTTCAATGCGACAACTAATGGCACGCGAAATGAATAAGATCGAAGTTCGTTACAGGGAAATTCATCTTTAACACGATTGGTCAGACGTATCGCGCCTTTGGAAATTATACCGTTTTCCAGCTGTTCGGCTGTCGAAGCCTTACGTCAGCTTCGCTTAACTCGAACGTCACGATAAATAATGACTGTGTTCTCTGGAACGCTAACGTAATTAACAGGACTTCCAGGAAAAGTCTGATTGTTACGAAGCTAAGGATCGGTCCCGCTTTTTTTTCGTTCACCGCGTGTACGTTCCTTTGTAGTTGCGGGCGCGCTATTTCAAATGACCTTCAATCGGAATTTTCGAGCCACGAGTATTTTTTTCGCGCGGATATATCTTATCACGATAAGGCGGCGATGTCGTGGGTCGAACGTTGTTTCAGTGAATCAGCTGACGTCACGAACAGTTCGCCAGACGTACATGTACATTTATATTCAACCCAAATCCGTGTACATATACATATTAATTAAATACATGGTCACATTATGCGCTATCTATCGGCCACGTGATTATAATGTGATTCGATATGTGTTTCGATGAAGCAAAATTACTACGCAGTTGTATTATTTGTTCGAGAAAATTGGAAGTAAACCAACTGTTATTGGCACAATTTATTGGCCATTGATTTAATCTCTGAGATATGATAATTGTGCACACCTCGTTTGCATTCTCTTTGTTATTTCTGTACAACAAACGCGTTAAAAAAAAGTTATTCAATTGAATCTCAATAATTACAAACTTATATAACTATGGTTTTCTTTGTTAATTACATTTTATGTGACGCATTCTATTTGAAAGGATTCTTATTATAAATGAGTCATGTATTTCCATGAATTTTCATGACCAAGCAGAAAAAGTACTTTCAATCTTGATATATAAACATGTATGCATATATATCTATAATTCAAAGAAAACAGATACTTTTCTGATATTATTTCGGTACATATAGATATCACCTTAGGAATATTGATTAAAAAAATTGAACCAATTTGATAAGATGTTTGCCGAGTTCGGTTCTCTTTATGTAGTTGGACAGTTTTATTGCGCAACATGCTATAAGAATGTATGATTCATGGAGGTCAATGACGTAAAGGTATATTTTACCAGCTGCTAAAATGTTTTACATTGGTATATGAAATGTATGCAAGCAAGTTCAACATACTGACATAATCACTGACAAAAAATTAATTCTGCTAATCCTTCAGTGCTAATCATTGCACGAATAAAAATAGATTTTTTCGTTGTATCTTTTATATCATTATTATTTAACGTTAATTAGTATTAGTTATGATTAATAAAACTGTAGACAGTCGTTGTTCTCGCTAATGTATTATTTGCGATGCATTGTACGTAAGTCTATATATATATGTTCAAAGTCTGCTGCGACTGTACTTTTGATAACCTATTAATAATAATCCCGTACTGTTACGTATTAACTGCACCGTTTAATCGATACGGAAAACTAGAAACGTTTCAATATAAAATTGATACATGGTTATCTTTCACCACATCCATCATATCTTGTACCTTATCAAAACACAGCTGCTTATTCTTTAGAATTTTCAAGTACGACGTGCAATTAACCATAATTTTTGAACATAATATATACACAATAAAAAGATAACAAAAATAAAGAATAATTAAAGGTATATGAGCGCTATATTTTTCCGTTAATCAAGTGTAATATGTAATAATATGATATGAACTATCTTTTTTCATTTATAGCATTGCATAAAATACGCCTAATCTTCTTTTAAATTATTGTTATAATTTAATTGAAATATTTTTTCAAATTCTCGTTCTATTAACATTCGGTAAATTCAAATTTGCAAACGCATGTCTACGTGATAAAAAGTTGAATAAAATTAAACGAAAGTCATAAGTTATTTTTATGTAACGCTGTAATTACATTTCCGATTAGATAATTTTATGACTATTACATTATGCTTGCATTTGTTTCGAAATGAGTTTATTTATCGAGACAATTGTAAATACACTTTTATATTTTTGAAATAAAATATTTTGGTGCAAACATGTCTGTCGTGCACGTGACACGAACGGACGAATGAAATGATTCAACGAGCGATATCGATGCGTATATTGGAAATTGCCTGACACACGTAATGTACAATAGGATATCGTGTATGTTTTGCCGATATAAATTTGCATAATATATTTTTATTACATTAAGTACCATTGAACGGTATCTTTCACGAAACACTCGTGAAAGAATTTGTAGTGCAATTTTCACTTTCACTATGAATGAAAGATACGACGGATTGTCTAGCATGTTTGACACAGTGTTATCATTTTTGCACGAGTAGAGTTTTTACGTATACATATATGTTTTTAAGCTTCTATTGACGCATTAAAAAAGAATTTATCCTTTTTTTATTAATTATGTAGTAGCAGTGACTTTTTACAGCGTTTTAACTTCTAACATTAATTTATTCAATAACCATGAACATATGGAAGCTGTCACTTAAAGGGTTTATGAATTATGAATTTGATTATTCTAGATTATAACAAAGAGATAACACAACGGAGACAAGGATGAACTTGATATGGGGTTAATCCCACATAACATTTTTTTGTATATTTGTCCACTTTGGGACGACAACAACAACATCATCACATTAGAGAGATGACAATATTTATATTAGGAACAATTATAATCTAATTGTATAGACGTTAAGAGGTAAATAAATCTAATGTATTTCTTTTCATACTTTATATATGTACATGTTCAGAGTGATTCATCTTTTGTATTTACAGAACTTTAAAGAGCTATATTATTTAATCATGTCTCTATTAGAAGGAATTCAAATATCAACAATGAAAGTTGGACCAATGGATAATTTGTATTTAGCATTGATACAATGCTTTGCTATCATATTATGCGGGTAAATTTTAACGATTTAACCTTTAATTCTTTATTGTACCATTATATAAAAATATATATGACTAATGTGTTCATTTTTTTAGGTATATTGCAGGAAGGTTTGACATTATTTCTAAAATGGAAGCAAATGGCCTAAACACTTTTGTAGGGACGTTCGCTTTGCCTTCCTTAATCTTTATGTCACTGGCAAAGCTTGATTTTTCTTTAGTGAATTGGAAATTTCTTCTTGCTGTATTATTAGCTAAGAGTTGTGTATTTTTTGTTGTTCTTGGTGTATCTCTAGTCATTAGAAGACCATCAAACCCAGGTTGCGCTGCACTTTTTGCGATATTTACCACACAAAGTAACGATTTTGCTATTGGATATCCTATGAGTAAGTAGAGTACAAAACATTTTATGTTTATCTTTACTAATACTAATAATAATACCTATTTACAGTCGATGCACTATATGGGAATACACATCCAGAGTATGCTGCTTATCTGTATTTAATGGCACCTATATCACTGGCTATTTTAAACCCGATTGGTTTTGTATTATTAGAAATTGGCAAACGTTATAATGAAGATCACAGAAGTAGTTACAAAAACATGATTTTCTCTATCATGAAGGGAATTGCACTGAATCCAGTACTTCTTATGACTGTTTTTGGTATATTAGGGAATCTTGTTTTCAGTCATATAGTACCAGCTACACTCGCAACTGTGCTTGAAGTATTTGGTAATGCTTTCTCAGCTACTGCTCTTTTTCTTTTGGGACTGATGATGGTTGGAAAGGTGCACAAATTAAAGGGCACGGCCCTTGTGATACCAGGGATATTGATATCAGTTAAACTGTTGGTCCTTCCCTTGGTTATAAGAGAATCTATTATCTTGATAAATGCTGGAGAAAATGTTACAGAGACTCAGAATCTAAGTACATACGGATTTCTGTATGGTACTATCCCTACAGCACCAGCTTTATTTATTTTTACCCTTCGTTATAATCTCGAGATCGATTTGATCGCATCAGCAATGGTTGCTTGTACGTTTTTATCTGCTCCGTTAATGTTTGTATCAGCAAAATTAATCGACGCTGTTTCTGCTGGAGTTACCCCAAAAAACTATGTACACCAGTTGAATTTATTTTCTTTTGATGTGAGCATCGCTTCGGTAACAGTTTGCATATGGTTGATAATCTGTTTTGTAGGATTTGGAAGGAAAAAATACAAATGTGTTACTCATAAATGCACACTTTGTATCGTAATCGCACAGGTTTGTACTCAGTTAGATTTACTTAAAACTTGTACTAATTATAACTGAAGTACTCATCTAAATATTATGCATTTTATTATATGCAAATTGCAATACTATGATTTCAGCTAGCTACAGCTATAGGTGTTATAATTTGGAGTAAACTAGATCCTGATAAAGACGGTTCATATTTATGGTAATGTTTCTAGTTCATTTTCATTCATTAAATTAATTATGTGCATATTATTGTTACTATAACTGTGATTGTGTTGTAGGTATTTTCAGTTTATTTTAATTAATGTTGGAGTATATGCAAGTCGTATGTGGACAATGGCAATAGCTGCAACCTTACTATACCTAAGTTCCCGCTCTTTAGACTTTGTTCACAACGTTCAGAAATGGTTTTATCCTATTGGATGGGGGTATGATGTTCAATTTACTTTTTTCTTTTACTATTCGTTATGAAAGAAAGGAGAATCAAGAGCATTTACTTTTAGGGTTCCCCTTTTGATAGTTATTACAATGTGTAGCACAATGTCTCCAAAGGAAACTAAGCTTGAATTTAGAAATCCCAACTTTCAACTTGGTAGAACTCAAGCTGCAATTTCAATTTTTGTTCTAGTATTTTGTTTTATTGGTAAGTTTATAATGGGAAATATATGGAGGTAAACGAAATATATTTTTTTCATTGCACATTTTTTTGTTACAGTAACCATGGGCTGTTTGGTTTTACAACAGATATACCAACGTCGACATGTTTCGGAATCTCATTCTAGTTTAATAGACAACGGCGAAAATTCTAATAACGATAATACTGAAAGACGCATAGTAGATGTCGAGGATCTTGTTTCTTCAACTTCTCCTACACCAATGTGAGCCAACTTAAAAAAAAAAAATACAAGTACTACAATTTTATTTTAATTAATTAATATCTTGGGATTACTAGTATCGGTTGCGAATATGAAGGTGGTTGTCCGAATGGATTGTGTAGAAACGATAGTAACGAAATTGACGATTGCGAGCTATATGTAGATATTGAAAATGCAAGAAAAGATCCACAGATTCTCCGACATCTTGTATTCGTTATATTACTTCTATGTTCTATGTTTATTGTGAGTATATAAGAAAATAAACGAGAAATAGTGTAAAATGATCATTACTCGTAGGTAGTTTATATTACAAATCTTTTGTAATAGGGCCTAGCCATATCAATTGGAACACTAATAATGGAAGAATTGACTGGAGTTTACGCGGAACTGGCATTTTTGGACGTTGCTTTGAACTTTGGTCAATCATTAATCGCATTTGCTATTTTTGGATTAGATACTGGCCTTGGAAAGTTAGGATGTTGGTTACGAAGAATGTGCCGTAAATGGCGTGCTGGTAAGATTACATTATTTCTATGTTTGCTGTTGTTATATAAATAATAGTATATATCAAGTATATAATATAATTTGATAATTGTAGAAAAAGAATTACGGCTCCCCTCTGAAGATGCTTTAAGTCCCGAGGTGAAGGCGATTAGGGAAAATTTCAATCGTAGCCACTTAGCTGAATGTCGCGCTCGTATAGCTATATGTCGCAGACGCATGTTAAAGGTGTATAAAGGTGTTTTCACTGGGATTGATTTGGTTAATTGGCTACTCGAAGCCGGTATTGCGCAGAATAGAGAAGAAGCTGTTGAATATGGTCGTAGCTTATTAGAAAGCAGAGTATTGCAGCATATCGATGGTACTCATCATTTTTGCGACCAAAATTTACTTTACACATTTAATGCCTAAACAGAAGAGCAAAAGTAAAACATCTCAATCAGACTCTATGTAAGAGAATGTTTTTTTAGTAATTTTATTTCTTAAATTATCTTTCAATGTCAGTTTTTTAAAATACTACAAAAATATGAATTTCTTTATGGTGATCATATTTTTGTTGTGTTTGATGATATCTAGTTCCTCATAATATGTATTTTAAATATTTAAGATATATAATTTTTTAATATTTTTTAATCTATTTAAATTGTAAAATTATATGGAATCAACGCTCGACATTTATTCTGTGGAATTTTTTCTACAACTGTGGCTGTGCTTTCTTTGTATCATCTGTGGATGGTCCTAAATGGCATATATATTTTATGGTATAATCAGAATGCTTTAGAATACAGTGATATAATAATGATATATATGATGACTAACTGAAGCAAATGCCAAAAAGTTTAGTTCTATTTTTAAATATTAGTATTGTGCACAGTATCATATTTTTTTGTGGGAAATAGTCTAGAACATCTGTAGATTCTTACAGACCTGTTACAATGGTTATATAATTATTGAATTGATATCAATAATTTTAAAGCAAATATATACTAATAAAATTTATATTTTTTAAATGTTTTTTTAGAATTTTATTATGGGTAATTTTATTACAGCAACTAAGTAATATCTACTATATAATAACAACATATTGTAAAATATAAAATAAAATAAATATCTGCTTGGAACATTAATATATACACATATATATATTTTTAGATACAATATTCAGCAGAATTTAAGTACATGAATAAATTAGAAACACAAGTCATCATCTGGATCTTCTTCATCAATATCATCTATGTCCTCTGGTTGGTAATGAATCTTAGATGTATTTGTTGCATTCGTATTAATTGTGTAAGGTAATACCACTTCTTTCCTCTGTTTCATTTCATTCTCATTCATCTCTATCCTAAACGAAGATTCAATTTTTTGTTTATGATTTTCACATACAGAATCTGATTTCTTACTCTGTTCAAATATTTCTGACTTAATATTATACGTTATGTTACTTTGATTTACTATCTCTTCCTGTCTTAAAATCCCTCCTCCTACTTTACGATGTAAAAACTCTACCACATAATTAATGTTATTGTTTACATTTGTTTCAGAAAATTTCTGTATCTTTACATACGTGGTTCCCAATGTTTTAATACAGGGTATCTTATTTTGCACAAAATCTCGTCTGTAAATACAGATCAATTGTGGTACTTGTTTACTCAACTTTTCTAAAAACCACAAAGCTTTCGACAGACCAACAAACAGAATTAAGGATGTCAGACAATCAATGATTACTGTTGATTTTACATTTACAGTTCCTAGAATATGTTCCAAACTATTGAAGTCCTTCTCGCAGATCGCGTTTATATCGAGTTCATTGATATCAACGGTATAATAGTCGTAAATATTGACGTTATACGACATGAAAGGTTCAGGTTCATTTTGGAATGAAGACTTCGGATCAGAGAACAACAATAAATCGACCATACGATTAGGATCTTTGTCTTTCCACATTTGTAGCCATCCCGCGATCAACATTCTGGCATACATCGCATCCACTCCTGAAATGCACATGCATATACATTCATAATTTTATATTTTTTTTTAACTGTACCTAACGATAAGTAGAGCGTACAATTTTCGGCATCGTTTTCTGTTAATAATATGTACAGTTTCTTCTTAACATAATATTAACGCACCTTCGTCAAGGACGATTAATTTCGTGCCTTCTAGCAACGGTAACATTTTTATAGACGTCATTGTGTTAACTGCAACTGTTGCGTTATGAATAGATTTAGAGCTATCGAATCAACAATAACCACGCAGTTGATACGCGAATGGCGACGGGACCGCGTCGCATTACAAAGCGCGCAAACAGATTTCAATTCAAGAAAAACCAGTTGAAAATCTGATTACACGATCGGGAGTCATGTTTGTTTAACGCAGTACGTTCGCCGCGGTGTTGTCAAATTATAAATTGGACGTTTAACTTGGAATTCGCGTCAATGTTTTCAATTTTTGCCCGTATCGCGTGGAAATTGCAAGGGCACGAACTGCGCGATAACGTAGAGCGACGCGCGCCTCGTCGAAGTTCGAACCCGCGCGATCTGCTCGAATCATCTTCAATACGAGATTAAAATCAGGTCGTCAGGCACGTCGCTCGACAGGTGTCGCTGTTATTGGCCCGAAAAGGGTGCGGTAACACGCTAATCGCCATACTGGGCGAACGTGACCGAAGACAGAGCGAAAATGAATACTAGAGTGTGTGTCACATCGAAGCTATTTCGCTCATAACAGAGGTTTTATTTTGACAGTGCGATTTGCTAGTGGCCCGCGCGATGTCCGATACACCGGCCAAGTCCTGAGGGAAACCGAAAAGCGTCGATCCGTGCGCGTGACCGCGTAAGATCAGAAATATCGCAGCTCGGGTTCCCTTGAAACGGGTTGTCGCTGCATGTGTCACTGTGAGTGCTCGCTGTGCTACAAGGCACCGAACTCCGTACCATTCGGCAGATACTTTTTGTCAACGTTCACGCGCGTATCGTCGCCAGTGCACACGCAGTGGAACAAATGCAATATTGAAGTAACTCAAACGAAAGTATCACCACCGATGAGTTTGGCCGCGTTGTGCTCTGTTCGGTGCTGCTCCTTCAACTAATCGCGTGTGTGATGCCCGGGAGTCGATCCAGCACGGACCCAGAGCACAAGTCACCGCGGGAAAGTGGTGAAGATTCGGAAGATGAGAGTGAAATCCTGGAGGAGAGCCCCTGCGGGCGGTGGCTCAAACGCCGGGAAGAGGTATGTCTGTTTTTTTTTTTTTTTTTTTTTTTTTTCCCCACCTCGTTACGACACTCACCTATTTGTTTATATCTCGTTCGTCCACACAGTTGGGATTCTTTGCTGGTTAATACATCCGTGAACATTTGGTCTATGTGTACTCATTGTCGTAATCACCATCGTGCCACTTCCAATAAGGAACACAACGGTGGATATAGCTTTTTTTTTCTAACGCGTCCCATTCGCGCTGCTTCTTATCTGGGTAGATTGTTTGGGATGTTTGTATACATTTTGTGCTGAGCAAACAGTCTCTAAAAATTGGGATCTGGATATGGTTTATGCGATTCTATCTTGTGTCAAGAAATTTGGATATACATTCGATATATATTCTGTGTATTAATATGGTTGATGATAAAAGAGGTGTTATTTAATATTATTGCAGGGAAAATGAGAGATATCTATTGTCTCATAATCTTGTGTAACAATCTTGTCTAATATTTCTTCACTTTAAAGAATAAAGGAAGAAATCTGAATATTGATATTTATTTAAATGATGATCCGTATCATGTATATTATATATAAAATATGTTTATTTATAATACATTAATGTGTATAATACACAAATATGTTTTCAAGAGTTTAGTTTTTAAGAACCTAAGAAGAAGCAAGCTTTTCAAAAATTTATATAAGCATTAACCATGTCTGAATTTGCATTTATAGATTGTTCTCCAACAGCTTCTTGGCACTAAGCTTTTACCAACAGCGGTCTCTTTCATATTTCATCCTAAAAATAAATTGGCATAGTTGGATCATCGACTATTTCATTTTATCATTTTTCATCATTGTTTTGCCTGATAAATTGAAATTCTTTTGTGAAAAGTACAGTAATCTAAGAAAAAAAGAAAAGTAAAGGAAACTTTTTATCTATATTTTTTGTTCAATAACTATTATTTTATGTTAGGTATATGTAGGTTCCAAGTCCACGTTAGCCGAAGGCTCTACCTTCGGAGCAGCCAGAGGCAGTGAAAATGAAGTCACTGAAATGGAGGTATGTCTATTTAAAAAAAATAGGCTATCTCTTCTGTTTTACGCACTCTGCGTATTACATATCATCTGAAAGATATGGTATAAATAGAGGAGGAATTTTGTATACTTTATTAGAGCGTAGCCTATACTGTTGACACGTATTGTCTAATGACAGTCCCTGCCTTGAATTACTTCCCCTACTTAAATTTCTTACAAGGTCACATTGATGTAATGGCAAATAGGCATGAAATTGTCTGAATTATGCTTTAAGTAATTTTAAAATGGATGATTGCAATAATGTATTCTGTCACTCTCTCTGTATTCATAGACCCCTTGAGTGTATTAATAGCGTGATTTTATTTTTACTCTGTATAACTCATGTATATTGTAAATAAATAATTTAATATGTACTTATACACAAAACATGTAAATAGACTAACTTTTTGTATTTTGTGTAATTAGTGTAATTAGTTGCGTAGGTAATTACATAAATGAGATGAAAGATTGTTGTAAATAATATTGTTTGTTATTTAGGTAGAACAACGTGATGTACCAGGAATCGACTGTGCCTATTTGGCAATGGATACAGAAGAAGGTGTTGAAGTTGTTTGGAATGAGGTGCAATTTTCTGAAAGAAAAAACTTCAAAGCACAAGAGGAAAAGATACAACTTGTATTTGAAAATCTTACACAGTTAGAACATCCCAATATTGTTAAATTTCATAGGTATTGGACAGATACTCATAATGATAAACCTCGGGTAAGTTATTTTTTCTAAAAGTCTAAGTACATATGGGTCGATCTCAATTTTCAATTGTTGCTTAAACATTCAATTGTTACTTACTAGGTCATATTTATAACTGAATATATGTCCTCTGGATCTTTGAAACAGTTCCTAAAAAGAACAAAGCGTAATGTGAAAAAATTACCCCTGCAAGCATGGAAACGTTGGTGTACTCAAATACTTTCTGCATTGAGGTAACATGATCCATTGCATATACATTATAATCCTTGTATGATTGTAATAATTCTGTACTTTTCTCTATATTTCTATTACCTGTATATTAATCCCAGCTTCTTTGCAGTTATTTGCATTCCTGTTCACCTCCCATTATTCATGGAAATCTCACTTGTGACACTATATTTATTCAACATAATGGACTTGTAAAAATTGGCTCAGGTAAGTAGTTACGTCGCAAAATATAAAAATTTTTCTATTCTATGGGGCATACTTTTGTATCGAACAAAGTACCATCTTAATGTTCCTGTACTTTGTACATTGAAACGCTCTGGTAACAAGTATCGAAATCATGTAGCTGCTAGTAGGTAATCAAGAGAGCATTTATCCGTAAATGAAATTATTTAGCATATCTTGGAATAGGAGTTTGCAAGGCGCTTCCCTTTTTTTATTCACAGGACTATGTATGAGAGGCTAATAGTTTTCTTTCTCATAATTTTCATGGAAGAAAACTATAAATCACAATATAGGATTATTAAATCAACCAACCAGTGATATTAAAAGTAACTACTGTGAGCTAACTGGTATTTATTTTGTTCTTACATGGGGTACAAGCAAAGTACGTATATTGCCATTACTGTGATTGTCTCCTCGGCACTCGTACGATAAGCCAATCGACAGTAATAAATATGTTTTATACAATTACCCTATTAATTTCTATTCAATGCGTAACGCACAATATACATCGCGTGTTATTTAATAGTGAGACTAATCGATATATGTAAATATAATATACGAATGCTTTATTATAAGTCATAATAAAATGTGTGAAAGAGGGTGTGATACAGTTATATATTGTGAAAAAAAGTTTTACTCCATGTTATAATTTAATATAATTTCGATTGAATAATGAGATTAACGATACGACAGAAAATGAAAAAATATTTTCTTTTAAATTAATTTTTAAATATTAAATTACATATACACATGTGTATAATACGAGTACAAAGAAATAGTATATTTCTATCGAATATCTCTGATAATTCTTCTATTTTAGCCAGATTAGTTTAAACAGAACAGTTCATTTATTGTTGTTACTACGTTTACATAGCGATACGATTCTCTCTTTCTCTCTCTCTCTCTCTCTCTCTCTCTCTCTCTTTCTCTTTCTTTCTTTCTTTCTCTCTATCTGTCTATCTATTTGGCTTTTTTTTCTAAATGTACATAAATACTATTTGTCCTGCCTATTAATAGAATAAATCTGTTAGAAAGATTGTGTATAAAATGTTTCTTACATATTAGGAGTAACTTGAGTCCTCATTTTTAATTGTAGCAGATAGGCTAATCTAGATAATGAAAAAAACACAGCAAAGTCTTCGAAGAGAGAGGAAGTACAATCGTACTTTCGCCTATCCGGAGGATAAAAGTGAACTGATAACGACGATACTTCAATTCTGGTGTAAATTGTGAGAAAAGTGATGAATTTGAAGAATATACATTTGGCAGATAATCATCGACTATCGCCAGCTAAGTAATTTAGGCATAATGAGGTAAACATTCCCATTTATGTATGTGTACATATACATATATATATTTTTTATATCTACATCTTAATTATTGATAGAGTGATACATAAGAAATATTCAAGATTTATTTCAGGTTTAGTACATTGTCCATATCATTGCATTGCACTTGATCATCCTCTAAAACAATGAATTTGTAATAACGAAGAAGGTTAAAGAGTCTGTCATGTCTCTTGGTCCTTTTGTGTCATCATCTAGCGCACGCATTTTTCATTGTACTCTAACTAATTTCCTTTGTAACCCTTGTTCATCAATAAAACAAATCCCTCAGATTCCGTTCTCCTAGTTAAAGAAAGACGAACAAAATTTCACCATGCTCGATGAAAGTGTCTCTCTCTCTTTTTTTTTTTTTTTTTTTTAGAATGTGAACAATAATCTAAGAATATATCGTGCATAATTATTTCCGATTGGTTGCTTGTGTTTCAGTTGTCCTACATTTATATGCTATATGTTTGCCCCTTCCAGAGGCACTTTCGTGCATATGTATGTATATGCGAAAATTATTAACTGTATGAGGGCTCAAGTTATTCATAGGATAATTTTTCAGTTACATCACAATTTTTCTAGCGATTTAACAATTTACTTGTTACCCACGGAAGTAGCGGGTATTCGATTAGAAACAGAAGAAAAATATGTTACATTTCTATTACTACTTTTTATCTGTATTTACATAACAAAAAAACAACGAATTCCTGCTACTCTGTAAAGAAAGTTTTTTAACGCATTGCTTGTTAAATACTTTCATGCAAGTATATACATATTTTGTGAGAGAGTGTTTACTTGGAATAAATCTTTAAAGAATAATGGTATGCTTTTTTTCATTACAGTGGCTCCTGATGCGATTCATCATCATGTTAAAACGTGTAGAGCAAACATGAAGAACATGCACTTTGTAGCGCCTGAATATGGAAGTAAGTTTACATAGCGAGTTATCATAATGTTGCTATGCATAATTATATATTTTACTTCGATTATCCCATATTTTGTCTTTCAGATTCTGTAACCCCTGCCATTGATATTTATTCTTTTGGTATGTGCGCACTGGAAATGGCCGCGTTAGAAATTCAGGGGAATGGTGATACCGGCACGATCGTGACTGACGAAAATGTACGGAAGACTATAGAATCGCTAGATGATTCTCAGCAGAAAGATTTCATCCGTAAATGTCTTCAAGTAGACCCATTGAGTAGACCAAGCGCGAGGGAGCTCCTTTTCCATCCTGTCTTGTTCGAAGTACATTCGTTGAAATTACTTGCTGCTCATGCCTTGGTTAATTCAGCTAGTAAGTGTAATAATATTTTTGTTGTTGTATTTCTGTGTTTTATAACAAACTTAGAAATGAACATAACGAGGCGTTTGTTGCACTTAGAATAGAACATTTTATTGGAACGATGTTTAGAAATCGATGATGAAACTTTTTTTACTTTTTTCAGCCAACATTTCAGAAACAATAACGGACGAAGTATTGCAAAGGTTATACGGACCTGATACGGTAGTGGCGGAAATTAAGTATCAAGGTCGACCAACGCAGCAAATTCGATTAAGTGATATTCCCGTAACGGAAAAGTTAGAAAAGTTCGTCGAAGATGTAAAGTATGTTGAGATTATTGTACAACGAATATATGTAAATATGTATTGACCCGGGTGTTTGTTTCTAATTATACATACGGTAACAATATCGATGATTTTCTGACTCGACAGATACGGTATATATCCACTGACAGCATTTATGGCGAAACTACCACCACCTGTTCGACCTAGGGCGATATCGCCAGAGGTTACCGAATCGGTGAAATCAGTCACACCAGAACCGGTAGACGTGGAATCTCGAAGAGTAGTTAATATGATGTGTAACGTTAAGCCTAGGGAAGAAAGTTGTGAATTACTTGTGAGTGTAATAATGCAATGCAATGAGTTATACCTAACGTCAGTCATCAAATTCGGTTTGTATTTTTTATACTGACTGCATTTTATAGATGACAATATTGTTACGAATGGATGACAAAATGAATAGGCAATTGACGTGTCCTGTGAGTCAATTAGATACTTCGATGCTTCTTGCACAGGAACTTGTACATTTTGGATTTATTAACGAGGTGATTATTCTATTGGGTACTTAAACAACAGATTTTAACTATTTTAGTGCCACAGATCATCACAGAAAATTATTAAGCGGTACGACCGCCTTCTATGACAAAAGTGCTAAACAGTCAAACAGTGTGATCGCATTAAAACTACGTGGCATTGAAATGGTTATAATAGGCCTGTCCAAGCTCTCGCTCGTTCGAGCGTTTCTGAAGAGCGAAGAGCGGAAACAGCGATGAGCATTGAAGCCACACTTCCAGAAGAGGAAGAGCCTCGTGGTGGGGTCATTCTGTGAATAAAGTATTGTTGATTCCCGACTGCGGGATTTAACGAAGCAACGCCACTATTCCCGCTATTTTATGGCTTTCGTTCTTAGCTCCGCTTTCTCAGCCTTGTTCGCGAGTGGCCAAAGTTGCTCTTAATTACGAGGATCCTACTTGGACAGGCCTGGGTTAAGAAAAGGGGTTTCAAGACGTTATTGCTTGTTACAGAACGATCGTGATAAAATAGCAAATTTAATCGAAGAGGCATTAAGGAGTTGCTTTAACAAGCAAATGATGACGCCAGGAATGGTATCGTTAACCAATCTTCCCACCCAGACTACGTTACTGTTGCCTGGTCCGGAGTTTCCATGTTTGCAACATTTTGATAATTCTATGTATAATGCGACAACATCTAATAGTGATAGTGTAATAACTAACCCGCTGCCAAAAACCTCAGGTCTCCCCGTGTCGTGTAATACGAGCAGAAATCACGATGAAACGGAACCACCGTCGAACGCTGAGAGCGGTAGTTAACCATCCAGGATATCTGGTAACTCAGTTCACTGTGCCACTTTGCACGCTCTATGTATAGACTGGCTATGTATTTTTATATTTAAGTAAAACAGGAAGAAAAATGGAATTAAATGACTAAAAGGAAAAATGGGAAGAAAAAATAGAAAAAAAAGGAAAAAGGGTGCCGTGGCTAAAGCGCTAGGCTAAAAGAATGTTAAACACGGTAGATTTGAGCATATTTTCTTTACGAACTGTTTCACATGTTCGATATATATAAAAAATTTAATTCAATTAAAAGATCAACACTTCTTTTTTTTTTTTAAATTAAATCATAAGGTAGTTTTGAGAGTTAGGATATATACGCACTGAATAAATTTAATTAAATAAGAGTAAAGGACGCGCTATACTATTTCAGTTGACTATACTGTTAAGGCAAATGCAAATGTGTAACGAGTACTGAATTGCGTCTAATTATCATGGATAATCGTAGTCACCTGTTATTAGGCTGAAATAATAAAGGGCATTTCTCTAGCGAGTGTTTGAATTCGACGGTGAACTTGAACGAATTATTTGAAATAATAATTGAAGATATAATTGAATGAAAAGGAAATTACTTTCTGTGGTGATGTGACGAAGTATATTATAGAAATTTATTTTATATATATACATACATATATATATATATATATATATATACATAAATTGACACAAAGTAAAAAAGGGGAATAAGAAGAGGAATAAATGTACAGCAATGCGAAAAAGATGATAACAGAAAAAGAATAAGAGATTATGGAATTCCGCATTCTTGCTTCACTTATGGTATTCGATGTGTACTGCGATTCGTCCCTACTCGAACAAAATATGGTTTTTTTACTCATTTAACTGAAATGAAATAAAAGAAAGATTTTACTTTTTATTAATTAAGAAGATTAAAAGAAGAGTGGTAGCGCGAATAACGTTCATGGAATAGAACGTAATGCAACAGTCATTCAAATACACATTTTACTTGTCCTTATTTTTGTTCTTTTTTTAATAGCAATCGGATACAGCCACGGCCCTTCTATACTTCGGTATTATTGATGTGATTCAACCAAGGCTATTAAATCTCCATAAAATTAGCTGAAATCCTTGTAAATAATTTATATTTTTAAGAAAATCTGTTGACACACAGAAAACTAGTCATATAGGTATATTCGAGTGCTAACAATCTAACACCGACCTTATTATATCTTTTTGCATTTATAACACGTGCTTGGCCAAGAGATTACTGCTGCGATTTCGTACCTCAGTAAAAAAGAAAAAAATATATATATAAAATTTTCAGTGACGCATTTCACTAAGCAAACGACTAACCATTACTAGCGGTAAAAAGGCAAAATGGAAAAAAATAAGTAAATAAAGCAACAACAACAACAACTATTACCAACAACATAAACTTCGATCTTAAGTATGTAAGTAGATTATCAAACTAAAAATTGAATGTATAGCTTTATAATTCAAATTATATAAAAAAAGAAAAAAAAAACAGAAAAAAGAAAGTGCGACGACGACTGAATCGTGGATATTATCGAAAAGGGCTGTACGCGCGATGACAGTGATAAATAAATACTATAACTCGGAATTCCACTGCCTGAAATTTGTTTTTCGTTCATTGAAACTTTTCGCTCCTGTCTTCCTGATCAATTTCGATCTTTTAATTCTACCCCATGTACGTGCTTGTGTTCCACAGTCAGCATTGACAAGTAAACATGAAAAGAGTATAAAAGTATAGGGGGAAAAGGTATAAACTTTGAGATATGGATGTATTCTATAAAAAATTTATTCGTATAACTTTATATAGCAGAAGAAAAAACACGAATTGTTTTCGATGTAAAACACCTTTTTAATGGATGGAGTGTAATGAAAAAACGTCCTGTTTTTAGAGACATCTTAATAAGATAGATGAGAGAGTGTATAAATGTTTGCAAAAATAAAGAGGTATAGAACGAGAGAGAGGGAGAGATTGTGTATATCTTCCAATCTTGTTTAGCTCAACATTGCAAGCGTAATGTAATATTCTTACAACTCTAGGTCTTTGTTACACGATGAAAACATAACGTTGAAGCAACATTATAAATGAAGATAATAATAAGTTTTTATTTAAAAAGTGTACCATTGTCTGTTTATTTGTTTGAACTCGCATGTTCGATAAAATTGCATGTTACAACTCAAATTGTTCCACTTTTATATTTTCCAAGATTTTAAAAAAGTGAAAGAAGAAATTTATTAAAAAACTAACTTCACAACTTTTCCATTGCCTCTATACGATGTCCTTAGATGAGCAATAATACACATTTCTCACATGTAACGTGTAATTATTCAACGTTTCTATACTATAATAATAAAAACAGAATAGGGATGTTCCCTAAGTTCCAATAATTTACCCTGAATAACACTAAATTACAATGTACTCTTGAGCCAATTGAATTTTTTAAAGCATTTTGTAAACACCATAAACTATACAACTATCCATTAAACATCATAATCGACTAATGTCAATTAATGTCTTTGAAACTGTAATTAGACTTAAGTTCCATCCGCGGAGTGGGTACGATTAAGGAGATAGTCTAAGTCGTGTGCGATACGATCCAGCATACCACTAGCTGTAGCCTCACAATTTGTTATTACAATTTCAGGTGCCTTTTCTTCTCCGTCAGGTTGTTTGCGTTCCGTGGTGTTGGCAATGTCGGGTATGGCGTTCACGTGCTCCCGGCTCTTCAGCTCTGTTGTGGACAACAATTCGACCTCGTTCTTCACGGCCAAAGTCACATCTGGCATCCCGCTTAAACGTGACTCGACGTCAGCGCTGCAAAGAACTTTCGCCGAGCTTTCCTGCGACGAATTATGCGCTATGAAGATCTGCCCTTGAGGTTCACGGTATTTACTGAATTCAAGGAAGCTGCAGCACTCGCCGGCGCCGTACGGCTCGTTCACGCAGTGCTGTGGCCGTGGGGAGAATACGCTATCGAATGCGATGGCTTCTTGGTACTTTCGTGGACTGGTGTTGTAATTTTCCAGGTTTATGTCGTCCGAGTGGTCGATCCGGATTTCTGGCAAGAATCTGCCGGTGACAGGGACGGAGGGTTTCGAGTACGAAGACGAGGACTCGTTTACGAACTCGCGCATATCTATACCCGCTGCTATCCCACGGGCCTCTAAGTACGATTCCCCGATACTTAAGGACGACGGTGGCGGGGCTGTGTCGTTCTCCACTTCAGCGCCACTCTTTGAACACACTGGTAATTTATTTCATTTATTATTGCATGGAACGTATTCTAATCGATGGTTTATTGTAGGTTCCTACGCGACTGGATGCCACGTGCTGGTAAGCTTCCATACTCCACGCAGTGTGGCGATGAGAAGCCATACACCCCACTGAAGTAGGAAGATACCATTCGAGCATCGCTTGCGCAAACATAGTTTATCAAACTGTTCTACGAGTATACCTTTAATTGGCTCGGATGTTATTTCCTCCTCCGTATCCTGCTTCCATCTTAACTTTCTAAGCATCAGTTCGACGATGGCTAATTCACCGTTTAAGATGTAGACCATTACTATGACGAAGCCCTAAATTTGTGAAAGCCATCGTTAAATATCGATTTTCTATGATTACCTTAAACGATAAGTATACGTAGACTTACTAAGACGGAAGAAAGGGAAGCAAATATGTAATGAAAAATGATGGAGGTGGAATTTATGTAGAAGATGGAGGAGGCTTCCATTGCGATAACGCCGCAAATGACTATGGCAGCTCGATGTAGCATTCGTAATCTGAAAGAAAGTATTTTTTAGATTTTCCATTTCTGACCATTCTTTAATTACACAAGCTATACCTATTCTCTATGGCTTCCTTCTTCATAACATTCTCCTCGACAAGAGTATGAGCCTTGTGCAAAATGCCTAAATATAATAATAGAAATATAAGAAACATCATTGTTGCGCAAGTTACGAATATGTTGTAGACACCACTGCCGAAAATTAACCACCACGATTCGTGCCTCCAACCGGTGCTCTTGTGCGTGAGCTCTGTACTCAAGACGGCCAAGACTGGAACACCTACATCAGACAGAAAGATTGAGAGAAAAGTCCATTAAACTTTCATTCATTTTTTTCAAATATTTATTCAAACCAGTAATGACTGCGATAACCGTAGGCTGGAAGTGTTGTCCGGATCTGACTTGAGTTAGACCGGCGTAAATAATCAGAGCTTCCGATATTGGTGCTGACATACCAACAAGAAGAAAGGCTTCCAAGCTTATCGCTACGATCGCATAGGAACTCTGAAATAAAGTAATTATTATTGTAAACAGCTTCCAGAGTTAACACATACTCCAATTACCTCTGGTAAGTCATTGTGGACAGCGTAAATAAAAACAGCCATCGCTCCGACTAAAGCACCGCAGCATTGAAGTTTTAGAAAATTCAACCAGCTTCGATTTTTCCACCAGAACGACGCTAGGATCAAAAAGGACAGAAGACATTGCGCCAAACAACTACCGCATCCAAATATCACGATGAACGTGGTCTGTTCTTTCTTTGCGAGCACTACCTGAAGAGGATCCTGATTATCTCGTAATTTAGAGCGAGGTATTCACGACAGTTTGCCTCTACTCACTCTCACAGCACGTGCTGTTAGGAAAACAGCGAAGGTCCCAGTGCTAGGGCACAGACAATGGGTTGAAGCGTCACCTGGCAAGGTGTTGGCGATGCAGCTGTTCAGATCCCAGGTGCCTGTGCTGTCCATAAAGCCACAGGATACATTCCATGAATTTGACTGGTTCTGCACGTGTCTCAGCTGCAGGTCTACCCAAATTTTGTTATATTTGTCCAGGCTAAACGACGGTACTGCCACCATGATTACTCGCGAGTTGATGCGGAATTCCAAGTCCGTCCCATCACTTGGTTAAATTATATCGAATAATTAAAACATCAAATTATGGATTCTAATAGTGCAAATACTTACTCAAGTTCCTTGACATACGTCGCTGGCAGGAACTGGGATACATTCTTGTAAACGACTACGATTGCGTTTAGTGTACTGCTAGATTTTATAGTACGTTGACGTTTTTTCCATAAGCGTATCGCCGTTTTATCTTCGTACCAATTTGGATATCTATACATGATAAGTAAAATTAGTAACGTGATTAAGTAAACATAATGTTATTTAAAGAACAGTGAATACATGGAGTCATCTGTAGGGATCTGAAGAGAATGAGTAATACTGTCTCCATTGTGTTGTTGCAGATCTTGGACATCGACCACCAAGGAAGAAAGAGATAAATGCTTGTAAGGATGAGTAGCTAGCTTGGACCAGTACACCAGGCTTCGTTGTGTAATTTGAAGAAGCAACAGAACTTTCTGGAAATTATAAAATTACGAATCCATCTTCTACATTACTTTCAAATCAAATTGAATCCTTTTACCTGTTGACTTAAAATCGAATTCTCATCGTTTAATATTCGATTAATTATCCGTATTAGGGCCTCCGTAGAGGTATACAAATCAGGTGGGTCTATATTACGCTGGTAATGCCCTATTTCCGCTAGGATGCTCAAAATACGATCCCCTTCGCCAGGATAAAGAGGTAAGCTACGTGAATATAGAATTTCCCAGAAGACCATGATGATTTCAGAACCAGTCGTGTTCTGGTATCCCAACGTTAAACTTTTAAACTTGTTATAGTGTAAAATTAGCGGTTCGTATAAGCAAGAGGAAAAATCAGGAGTTTGCCACTCTGGTGTTGTGGCATCTTTCATCGAGCATAGCCTTGAAACTTTCTTGCCTACAAAATGCTGTGGACATTCTAACAGAGCTTCGGATCCAGGAGCAGTGTCTGGCCAAAGCAAACCCCAGGACATCCCTCGCGGGCAAATTGGTATTAATGTTCGATTCACAACCTCCACGCGAACGGACATGGATCTGTCCGCTACATTACAGGTGTATATTGCAGATTTCTGAAAATATAATACAGCAACATGCGAAAAAAGTTTTATCTCACACTTGACTATTGACTGAATAATATACCTGTGCGTTTGTGATTTTCAGTATGCTTCCAGCTGGGTACAGGTCTTCCCAGACTTCGCTGCCGGGTTCTAGCTTCAACAAAGCTCTATTCTTTGTCCAACCAAACCCTATTCCTATGTTGGGCATATTAGGTGTCATACACGTTAATTGTATGTTGGTTCCCTAAAACAAGAGGCAATTTAGAAAAGTGTATATTTACATTCTTGTAAGTTCTTAGGCTCGGTACGATCTGAGGAACGTAAAAAGTTCTCTTTCTCTTCAGGAGGCAAGTTTAGACGAATAGCACTGTCTTAAAGGGTGGATTCAAAATCACCTTGTCTATGGTAGCGCTCATCGGCATCACCTTCACATCCGGTTCATCCCTCACATCTACATAGATGCTCTTACATTGTTGCACACCCCAATCGACTATTTGGCAAGTGTATTGACCCGCGTCGAGCAAGGTTGCTTTTTCTATCGTTAACAATGATGTGTGTAGGTCAGAACCGTCATTGGGGAGATGTCTATACCAAATTTCCCTAAGCAATGAAGATTAGAGTGCTTTTCAAAGAATGAAAGGTGCTATAAAATTTTCAAGTAACTCCTAATAACTGCTCGCTTACCTGGTGGCTTTATTCGTATTCACTGGCATATTGTCCTTGTACCAGGTGAAATTTATGCCACTGCCCTGAGCAATACAAGAGAGAATGAACTGATCCCCCAAATGAACGTCGTGTTCGTTTCCTTGATTCAATTTGAGACTCTGAAGAGATGATTGATGCCAATAAAATTTATGAAGGACATTAGACGACAGAGATCGATGATACGTACCTGCAATTTAAGGGCAGGCTTTTGTTGAAAGGTAAAGTGAGTCGACTCGAGGGAAATTTCGCTGAGTCGTCGACGTTGGACCAATCTGTTGAGAGATTCTCGAATTTTGTCTCCATCCTCCGAATTTCCGAAAAAATGGAAAGTGATTTCCGATGATGGCCTATGTAACGTATACGTGAACGATGAGAACTATTTTAATCGCATTTTGTCGATAACTATCGTCGGATGATTTTTTTTCAGCGGAAGGATCTTGGCGAAAAGATAACTAAATTCTTTGTTTGTCTAATGTACCTACTCACGTCACGCTCAGGATTTGTAAATCCTCCATGGACGAAATATTAGAATTCCTTAAATACTTTGCAAGCTGCGGAAAAGTTTAAGATACGTTAAAGATATAGTGGACAAGTATTTCAAGAGAGGATAATCCGAGAGGAATTACAGGAATAAATGAAAGCAACAGTCTTGTGTAATATATATATAACACGTTTATATATTATATAAAACAATCATCAAGTCATAACAATGACGTATTCCATTCAAATTCAACAATTACAAAATAATTATTCAATCTTCCAGTTCAACAATTAGATCATAATGGTTGTACGCAAATACGCAGGTACAAACATATGTATATGTATACATATATCCGTACGATTATCATTTAACTTCGTGTCCTTTCATCGAAGAATGCTCTTCATAGTTGAATCCGCGCTACATTAATCTCCATCCCCATCTCGAGAGCGCTAATCTCATTCGTACTCGATTTCTTTGCTTTTAGTTGTGTCAGTCTTTCCGTAATACAAGACGCAACTAATGAAATCGTTTAAAAATCTCCCTCTCCGTTCCATTGAACGGTTCAACGTCCCTTTTCCGAACGTTCAAAACTTGGTACGAAATCGCGTGACTGCTTTGAGTCAAAAAAATCAATTCTTGTAACATAAGCGCGTGCCATATTCACTCTGGTGACTCGAGAAAATATGGATCATCGTTGGAAATGAGCACGCAGGATAGATCGCCGCTTCCTGGGCATAGATGGTCCCGGATTCTCTCAGTGGGCACCCTCAATACTTTGATCCCCGTCTCGCGACAGTACGCCTCGAGGAGAATCATTTGCAGGTGACTGGCGGAGTCCATATCGGTGTCAGGAACAAGACAGATGGTGCCCTGTCTGTTCTCGCATTCCTTGGATGCCAAGGCTCGTAACGTTGGTAACATACCGCACGTTATCGTGCCTCTGGGACATCTAGGCATTTCCTTTTGCTCAGTCCATAAGCTTCCGCTAAAAACCAATTCAAATAAATATTCCAATATTCAAATAGTTTATTTTTGAAAAATAAATTCATACAATCAGAGGGTATTCAACGACGAAGAGAAAGTTTGCGACATGCTACCATATCCGATATTAATTTCCTTGGAGACGATATTTTATATCGATATACAAGTATATATAGTTTCGAACGTATTGCTCGTTATCGAGAGATCGAGCGTTCATGGTATTACGGGAGTCGAGGAGCAATCGTTTCACAAGCGATACTCGATATAGTCGCAACGCAAACCGCCGCAACGTGGTTGAATTCCTCGTGAGTATCGGTGGCGCGTCACGTGTCGTTTCGAAACGTGACCCGTGTCGAAGGTGAAAATCCATACCTGTCAGTCATTGCAGGGGATGCGTACGCCTGAAGATTTTGGCAGCGTGTCATATCTGTGAGTATTCCTTCCTTGCCGCTTCTTGACTTATTACTTATTGTCACCCCTCTTTTGCACACTTCACTGAACGTTGGAATTTTCTCGCCTTTGATCGCCAGTTTCCGATAAGTGGTACGCACTGTCGCCGTTAATCCACTCGATTCACTGAATAATTCCTTTGATTCGCTTCTTTCCGCACGCACAAGTCGTCGTTACGCAACGGTGAAAAAACTTTCACGATTGTACCCGTAGGTGATACACGTACAGACCTAGAGTACCTCCGTCGAGCTTCGATTAACAAGTGACCTCGACAGCCGGCACGCGTCGTTTTATATGGCCGTTGCCCCCACCCTCGCGCTACTGTGCTATATATCCACGGGTATTCCAGATAAACCCTACCGAGTCTGTGTACACACGACGGGGAGCTTTTTATCAGGAAAGCTTTTACCAGGAAACGAAGTAACGCAAAGGCCGAAAGTTTCGCGGTAATCTTTTGCATGCAATTTATAACCTCTTTACCGGGGAAATGAGCCGGAGATTTTCGTGCCAATTAACATGCGCCAATAATACTACCGTGGAATGTTAATTTTCGATCAACTTTCCGTCATTCTATTCGTCCTCGAGTTATCGTTTTTTTTATCCTGATAAATTTCCCGACACGTTCAGTCTCCCGATCCTGAAACAAAGTTCATCGCGCGATGATTCGCCCGCCATGATACACCTACGACAATTATGGCGCGAGAAAAGTTTTCGATATACATAGCTATGTAGATGCAGCTACGTATGTGAATATATTGTGGCTGTCGCGTAAAATAGAGCCTCGATCAGGGACTTGGTTAGACATGCAACTTGCAGCCGTTGGAAATGTCGCCTCCATATATATCGGACATAATCGTGCTGTTTAAAAAGTAAGGATAAAGAGAGAGAGAGATAGAGATCTTCCGATCGAATGATAAAGCGTTTCTTCGTATGTACAATGACGTAGCATCATCCAAGTTTTATCTTCCCGACGTTTCTTCCTATTTTACGTAATGAATACAACGAATGTTCCCGTTATCACACGTAAACTGTTAAACCGATGGACACCATGGGTCAATTGTTTGGTTAACAGGTTCGTATCCATTTTCCGCGACAGGGTTTCCCGATCGATGGCACGTGCTACACGCTAAACATACATGATGCAAACAGCCAAGTCTTTTCTGTTCAGTTTCATCATTCTTGCAATTGGACAGTTTTGCTGATAATTCAGATGGAAATCTACCCGAGAATGGGGATCTGCCACAGGGAATTACGGAAAGTCGATATCTCGCATCTGCTTCGGTCTGTCCCCCTCTTTTCTTGTCTCTTTTGTTCGTACATTGTCCCTCGTTTCTCTGTCCCGCACGTTTACGTATTATAGCGACCCTACCTCTCCCTCTTTCTCTAATCCTTTTCTATACGAATATACACCTCCACAAAACGACCGAGTACGCGCTAAAATTAAATCGATCGCGCGTAACGGCTTTAATTCCGTTGACTGAAGAGTTGACAGGTTACGTAACCGATCAGCCGTTTACGATGATCGCTGTAAAATGAGTTCGCTATTTTCAGCGGATTCGGCGAGTTTGTGCCCACCGAATCTGAGAAACGTTTAGAAATTCCAATCAACTGTGCGATTTGTTTGTTTTTACAGAAAGAGCGTCGCATCGAAACAGTCGGCCAGTTTGAAATTGCGCATGCGCGCGCAACCAGTGGGAATCCCAAACTGCAAAGGCAAGAAGTCGAGGCTATAACATTGAAATAGTCTAAGAAGTGGTCGATTCTTGGTATGGAGCGGTCTAAAAATATCTTGCAAATTAAACACTGTAAAACGAACGCATAATTATCGCAGAGAGATCGTGGACGATGCCTCGATTAAGAGCGGGATGTTATTGAAATGTCACGCTTTACGTGTGTATGGAACAACAGGATGACTTTTCCATTCCGTACGTTTCGATAGTACGAAATAATTAGTGACGCTTTTTCCTTTTTAATGCACTCTATCGTACATAGTAATTTAAATTTATATTTGTAAATATTGTCAATTGTCTGTTAATTGGAATTTTGAAAAATTAAAATTGTTTCTTGGAGGTATTTCAGAATTTCGCAAGGCGATGTTGATTATGTCGCAATAGATTCACGACTGTCGTAATCAACGATTCTTCCGTACAAGGAGAATGATACGAGTAATTTTATCGTCTCCGCGAAGAAAAAAAGAAAAAAAGTCTATTTTTCCTTTTAGAACGGATAAATACTCGCGATATCGTTCTGGGAAGGTATAACATCTTATCGTAAATTCCATAATTCCCAAGATTGTTTTTACAATATAAAAGTAAATGATAGCAACCTCCACTTGTAATCAACATATTTTTTGAAACTTAGATTTCCACAAATAAAAACTTTGTGATAAACAAGCAATAACATTTCTGTTTAGGTTGCTGGATGATCAAGAAAGAGCCATTTCTTTTTACCTTTCACGCAACTTGCAAAAGAAGAGCTTCCAGGAATTTCACCAGCACCGGCTACGAAAGGGCCATTGATGGAATTCTTAAACGCAAACCAGAGGTGGCTCGTGCCATTTTGGAGCATACTGAGGTTACCAGAAACCATATGACGCCAGAGGTCCAGCTGTTTCTTTTAACTCCCAGCTGCGAGCTGTACAATGCGCCATTCGAAAATATTTCTGAAGAGGAGGAGGAGATGAAAAAGAGGGTCTTTACGGAACCGTTTTGGTCCATATATTGGCCAGGTGGACAGGCGCTTACTAGATTCGTACTAGACGAGGCGAGGGAATTGGTTTCGTTTTCAGAAAAGATTTTAGATCTTGGAGCTGGATGCGGAGCCACGGCCATTGCAGCGAAACTCATCGGAGCCAAGAAAGTTGTCGCCAACGATATCGATGAAGGTTCGCTGATTTAAAAACGTAACTGTTGCATAATTAATAGTAGGACTTAAACATTAATTCCGAACAAAAGAAATGTATAACTATACAATCGTATTTTATTTGTTAGAGACAAAGAAGTCGAATAATAATATTCCATATTTTCATAAAATATGAATGAACGAATGAACGTGCTAGAGGAGAGTGCGGATCGGAAATCGATAATTATGTAGCAGCGATATAAACGAGGAATCCCTGAAAAACCGCTTCTAGGAAAGATAGTCTCTCGTTATTCGCGGTGGGAGAAACAGTTTGCATGGTAAAAACCGCTCTGCTATTCACGAGCGACACGTGAAAAGGAATGCTTGGCTCGTTTCATGCACGTTTCATACATTTTCCTTCAGTTCGTTTGCAGCCGTGTTAAAACGCGATTATCGTTAGAGACAGTTATTCACACAAGCATTCTACTTGCATACACGCTTGAAGGGGGAATTATTATCTCGTATAGCGCCGAGGTTTCTCGGGATATTTGCACGAGGAAAGAGGAACGATTGCGTCCGGGAAGAACCCGAGTGCATTGCGCTTGAGACTGATAAAACGAGTAGGGCGAGTCGGTGGAAATACCGGAGAGAGCAAAAGGGAAAAAATGGAAACCTGGCTGGTAGAATTGACGTCACGTGGGTATATATAGGTATACCTGTTCGAATAGCCAGAAAGTGGCGGCAGAACCTACGAATTCGACCGCCGGATTTCTGAATGATCGATACAGAATTGCATGCTTACGTCCGTTTAATAATAGAGCTGCGTGCTATAAACAGAGATGTTACTGAGAAACAGGAAAGAAGGGAAAGATTATTCTTCGCAATTATGCAAATAGAACAAAACAACACAAATATAAGTATATAATCTATTTCAAATAGGACGAAAAGTATATTTTAATTCGTTGAAAATATGCGTAAATCAAAGTGGAATGTATTTTGATTTGCAGAAATTACTTAGAAATGAAAGCTTATTTATTTCGATCAAGGAAAACGTTGTTACGACCTAATAACACGTAAAACAGAGATGTAAAACTCCAAAACGTTGATAAGAGGAGAATAAAAACACATACAAGTCTTTCAACAAGTGGAATGTCAAGGACGTCGCAAGGTCAACTTTGTTTACTTTCACGTGAAATCATCTTTTGATTTTACTACAGGGTCAATGATCTTTGATGCCAAACAAATATCCAGACGATCTTGAAACTATATCTGTTACCGATCTTCAACACGTAATATTTGTGGACACTGCGCGACAAGAGAATTAATTGAAGTAGCTTTCGGGAGCCCAACGTTTTGACTCTTACCATGCTTTCTTTTAACTGTATTAGCATTTCTCGCCTACCCACATCTAGGAATGCTGATCAATAATAATGCACTAGTATTCACATTACTGTACGCGGAATTTCCTACGAGGAAAAGGTCGTTTATGCTGTATATTTTATCTGCGTAAATTATTTTCCTAATTATTTTCCGTGGTCTTTCACAACTTTCTATAAGGAAAATATGATTAGCACCAAGAATGCAAAATCGAATAACTTTCTCATGAAATATTAAAATGGTCCATTTTTTCTCGGTAGTGGCATCAAAAATCGGTAATCGTGTCGCGAACGATTACCAAGAACGTCCGTAATGTGGGTCAGATCGCATGGTATTCCCCATTTCACAGAGGCACGTGCACCAATCGTTTGGGTGCTCGTGCGTCAGTGAAAGGCTGGCCATTTCTAGGTTTTACGTCTACAGCATTCCCAATGGTCCCTTGGTGCGCCGATCGGGCTTTGCTGACGCATAGATATTACGTCGCAACGTACGCGCTATCTCTATTAGCGCCTCGTGCGGCTGCGAACTCATGCTGATAAGCTGTGCAGAATCGTGTTTTTGCGGAAAAAATAAGAAGGAAGAGGAGAATTGCAAAGTTGCGCAGTGGAAGAGACTGAATTCTTAAAGAGGACACGAAGAAGGAGAGACCCACTATTGCCACGTTTCGACGACTTTTACAATGGTTCACTTTCACCGTGTTGCATCGATTTTCATTAATGTTACGCAATCGTGCTCTTTGCGAACACTTGGGATACTCGTTATGCCTCCATATCGATGCCACAATTTCTTTTATCTTATCCTAGACTCTCAGAGACCAAAGCGAGCACTAACAAACACGTTACATCTCTGCGCTTATTAGTAATCATATCGGCACGATCGGTCCGAGTGATTCTATTGAAAATTATCGCTACTTAAACTGACGAATGCTCCGCTTAAAAGCATCAATGGAATTATCGGTGGAAACTGGGTAACCCATTATGTAAAAGCGCTTATTCGTCTACTACGTATTCTTGGAATCGTATATAATCACTATCTGCGCGCTCGTTAATTGGATGCACAGAAGTTGTTATTTCCTATTGTAAATAAATTCGCGTAACGATGTTGTTTCAAATTCTGATTCCAGTCGCTTGCACAGCCATTTCCATGAACGCGGCTCTGAACAATGTAGACATTGAAGTGTCCGGAGAAAATCTGCTTCGAAGACCACCCGACAAGTTAACCGACGTTATATTCATCGGAGACATGCTGTACGACGAAGAAATCGCTGGTATTTTAATTCCGTGGCTCGAGGAAGCGCGACGAAACCGAACGAGAATTTATTTTGGAGATCCAGGAAGACACGGTTTAACGGAGGATTTGAAGAAGCGATTGAGAATTCGTAAACGGTACTCGTTGCCAGAGAATGTTCGGAAAGAGAACTACGGTTACGATAGGTGCAATGTCTGGGAATTCTGCGGATAACATTTAACATTGACCATCTGCTATTGTTCCAGTTATTACATATATTATTATTTTTAGATAGGATGCAACTGACTCTCATTGTGGTTCCATGAAATTGTTCCTTCCGTTAGATCATATTACTCTAGACGTGTTGCACAACGCGAGCACATAGTTGCGACTTAATAGCGTAGGTCAATAAGGGGCAACGAATAAACCATTGTAATGCGACAAAAGTTGTCTATGATTGATGAAACGTGTACACCTATCTGCAGATTGCTGGAACTTGCGCAAATAGATCGCGCGATTAAATAATTACAAGCGATACGTACAACACGCTCATCACATCGTGGCGCATGCTTTTAATCGTAAACAATCTGCCGGCCCGATTTATGGCAGACGTTAAAATTACGAAAGAACAGTGACGCGATTCTCTCGCAAGTATTGTTAGCATGATTTGCGCACGTGCGATACTTCATAGTAACTATTCTTATGACCCATAACAGAGCTCTTCACGAGACAAAGCAGTATAGTGTAACTTCAATAAAAGTTAAATATAATGTTACAGCTCAATCTTGAGCAACAACGTGGGTTAAACGTTGCAGGTGATAGATATCATCCTATCTCTAACCCTTTGCACTCGAGGGCTCCAGAACGGACTCCAAATAATTTTCAGTTCATAACGTAAGGATAAAAACAAATCGTAGTAACTTCATTTGTTCTGTTAGCAAATTGCAAATATCATGTAAATAATAATGCTGTTACTCTTTTTGTCGAGTGCAAAGAGTTAATATCGAGAGACGAACTTTAATGGAGTCTATCTCACAATCGGTCAAACAGGCGAACAACTCTGGTTTGATAGTAATTTTATACTACTCTCTCGTTATTGCTCCACCAGACGCATTCCTCTCTCAGGCATTCCTGACTCACCTGTTTGCCGACGTACGACTCCAGACTGCCGTGTTGCGCGATCAGACCGGTCCTCAGGAACGTCACGTTTGATAGTTTGATTGTGCTCTCGTACCTCGATCGATCTGCAAGCGAATTCCCACAAATCATTTCAATTTCCTACGAATGTTCTCTGTTTTTCGGGAATAGATGAAATACGCTTACTATTGTAAATTTTCGTGCCATTCTTGCATGTGCATGGTTGCTGTTCCTCCTCCTCGTAGGGGCACTGCATTATGCAATTCTCAATTCCGCATTCTGGGAACAAACATTGACCTCGTGAGCGTTTGGGGTCCCGTGAATGATTCACGCTGCTTTATTCCGATGCGTACGGTGACTCATCGGAATGCTATCCGCGGATGTACACGGCAAATACAGCATGCCTACTAAGTTTCATATAACGCGATTAATGTATTCTATAACTCTGTGCAACGCGATCAAAAGTATTTGCTATTTCTAGACCGCAGAATGCACTTTGTGCACCTATGGAGAGTTTAAGTTTTCAAATATTGCAGAAGACACATAATGTGAAAAAAATATCTGAAGTAAAGTACACGTTAAGTATTTATAGAGTATAACAAACATGCACTTAGATTCCATTTCGTTAATTGTGCTAATAAAAATATGCATTTGCATAAAGTTTCGTAGTCTAGTTATCATATTAGCGTTTTATAATTCTAGACGAATAATTTGATTTTTTTCAGTCATAATAGCTTTGCAAAGTTTGTGCAGTTAATCATTTTTATGAGAGAGCCCTACTGTAACGATAGTTAAGGGAATCCTACCACCATCGACGGTGTCCAAAAGGTGTATTTCGCAGTTACGACCAACGTAGCCATCGGCACAGTCGCAGGTCATCGCTTCTGCTCCAATTTGACTGGAACAGTTGGTAACGACTTCGTCATTTGCCTTTCGACCATTATTCGTAGAACAGAGGGAAGTTTTATAAAGAAATTCAGACAAGTTCGCCTTTTCAGTTTGGAAAGATCGACGAAGCGAAGGTAATTCGTTCGATCGTCCTGCGTTTATCTTTTAATTGATTTTCTTGCTTTTACGTTCTTCGAGAGTTAAACACAATTTTTTGATAACGATAAGGGTAAGATTATGGTTCGTTGAAATTGCTATTCTTTGTAATTACAAGATCTTTCTAAAGATTTCGACATTCAAAGATTAGTTGTACAATTTTTTTCTGATATAATCTTCGTACTTGCAGGTTCCTCCATGTTGGCAAACGGGATTCTTTCTGTCGTCGAAGCAGAGGGGTCCTTCGTTGCAGTTCTTACCACTGAAACCCTCGAAGCAGTTACACCAGAAGCTCCTATACGCAAACAAATGGCAATCTTCATTATTTGTATATAACAAGTCCTCGGAAGGGGGAGATCCAGGGATACACAAGTCAAATTGTCGGGGACACGGGGTTCATTAATGATTCATGAGCTGATATGATATCGCACGGAACCATCCCCCTGTTCTGTTTGCTTTTCCCGCTGGAACTTTCCGACATTATTCGCCACGATAACCCCTTGGCTAATCCAATTTCCCACCCACTTTGTTTGACATGATTATTTATTTTTTCTCAAATTCATCACGTGACAGGGATACCACTCGAAACGATCGCGAGATTGGAATGGAATATTTTCAACGTGTTTCCTTCCGCTGTGCCCGTTTACAGAATTTTTACTGTGCATTAACTTTATGTTTCATTTTTTAGGACGATGCAACGCACGTGTTTCGCAAAGAAATAGGTCGTTCAACGTGAAAGCGGCACTCATGCGAACTTGTACAAGAGCAAACAGGACGATAATCCGGGCGAATGATAAAGCGGCTCAATTAGGTTCCGAGAGGATCCCGTGTGCAGTAGGATAATACGCATTTAATGGATGCCGAGGAGGCCGCTGGGACAAATACAATGGATCCTCTTGCTCCTCGAAAGTAAACTGCGACGTGTTTGTGTCTGAGGGTGTTGATCCATCGAGGTGCATTGTGCGCTCTGGCAGAATGTCATATGTAAAATTTATAAGTACGTTACGCAATTTTTCAAGGTAAAGTATCTTAAAATTAATGTCAATATCAGTGTTGCAGATTACGATAGTTGCGATGTTACCTCTATGGCTCAACGGATAATTAAAACGGATACTTTTGCTGGTATACGTTATTCTAGAGAATGTCAAATGAAACGATATTCTAAAAAGAAGGTTTTAAAAGGTGGGGGATCGAAAGCGGAGAACAGATGTTACGACACTCACGTATAATCTCCAGACACGAGACAGTCCCCGGTGTAGGAGCAATGTTGGACGGAGCAGGAATCCGAATTTGGCACGTCGTCGGTCATCTGATACGTGACATTGAACCCGTACACGTCCAGCAAATTGTTCAGGACGCGTACGTGGTTGCCCTCGAGCCGATCGAGCTCGAACTCGATTACCAGAAACGTTCTGAACGTTCTGAACAATTTGTGTTTGAACACGTTCCCCTCGGTTATCTCTTTTATCAGGGTGGCGCCAAAATTCATGCTCTCGGACTCGTAGTACGCGTACTCGGTGAAGCTGAGCCCCTTGAACACGTAGACCTGCGTCAGGTAGACGACGATCGAGCTGTTCGTTGCTGGGATATCGGAGACATCGATCACCCAGCGACACTTGATTGGCACGGGAAAAGACCGGGGGAAGTTTGGGGTCTGGATCACACCCCTTGGCGCCGTTAAGCGATCGCCACATAACACCTCGGCTGTCGTAGAACCTCCGATTAGGGTCAGATGAACGAAAAGGGAGAAGCTGGTCACCGCAGACCACATCTTCGGGGAATGCGTCTGAAGAGTAAGTTTTTCATGGATTTTTTCAACATTTAAATGTTGGAATTTGTCGTGTTCTTTATAAAAGTAATTAGAAAAAGTAGCGACGAAGGAGAGGAAGGTGTCTTTAATCCTTTCACAGTGCCACACACAAAATGAGAAAGAATTCAAAATATATTTATATCTACTCTTTTGTTACCAACATTTTTTACATTGATATAATACCAGATGCCAATACATAAAAATAATATGTAGTATCTGTTGTTGATACGTAACGAATTTAGTTGCGTTACGGTTTTTATACGGTTTAAGGTGTGAATTAATGTTAAAATAGACACGTTTTGTGTAGGCGTTTGAAAGATTCCAAAAGCAGGGAAAGGTAAAAGCTTTGAGGTCGCACGGGCTAATTGCTCGTTAAAAGCATGCAACAGGAGCAACGAGTATTCCCGATGCACATGCTAGGAAGAAGGGAGGCCGGTAAGTTTGTACTCACCCCGTTCGTCAAATGAATAACATCCCTCTACTTACGCTTTAAAATCCAAAGAACAAGGTCCACCTCACCAGTACTCAAAATGCACTCGTTCCTCGTTCGACCGTACCATTACACAATCACATTTCGTTTCCGTACAACACTCGAGTGTTATCCTCAACCTCGAACCAAGTAAGTATTGTTCGTTGGCACCCATAAATATGATGGAGCACAAAGTCATCGTATCGCGCGTATCGATGACTTACGCGAAATTTTACATCTGGTAATGGGAATTAACACGGATTCTAATTTGTTGTATTGTAGGACACGACGGAGGGCTAAGTATAAAAGGGGTAGGCAACACAAGAATACAGACACATCTGATCGATCTTATCTGAGTCTTTCGAGGTGATTAACAATCAGATTAAGCGGATGTTAGCGGTCGAGAATGTTATCGCGAACGTACGAACCCGCGATCTGTCGGGCAGCTGGGCGTTAGCCTCTTCCGCGCAACTGATCTCACCACGCGCACCCTCAGTCCACCCCTAGCTCTCACCCATTCGCCCTCTTATCCCGCCTCGAGCCGGGTGAAGAGCAGTGGTTGCACTGCGGGGATGCTGACAACCCCTGGCGAACGTCGAAAAGTTCATGTTCGGGTTCGAGGTTGAATCACGTGATTGTGGATTGTGCGTGGACCGACAGGGATGTAGCTAGGGTACGTGTCCAGATTATAGGGTTGATATTTCAGGAGATCCAAAAGTTTAAATTATGAGTTAGGGTTTCGCTGAAAAAAAAAGAAAAAGAAGTCATTGGATGTTGATGTACCTGAATACATACATATGAAATACTTTGGAGAACAGTAGTGGCAGCTTCTGATTACATACAATTTTGTTTTATCGAATGATACTGTATCTATAAATAATACGATAACTCTAATCAGCTGACATTGACGTAGATAAAAGGCAAGATAAGAGACGATTTAAATAGAATGTGATACAACCTTCTGTACCTTATATATTTTTATTCGAGGACTCGTAAGGTCACAAGGTAAAAAAAAACAAAAAACAAAAAGGAAAATTATCAATGAACATTTTATGTAAATTATTGCATGACATTAAGTTACTCATATATATATATTTATTTATTTAAATTAGAATAATGTAATTTACTTAGATATAATTTACTTATCCTACAGCTTACGATTGTAATTTAGGTACAACTTTGATGAAGAAGGCAATGGTAACTGATGTATTTTCTCCTTCATATACATAGAAAAGGCGCCTCTATTCACATAATGAGCGATTACTAATTCTCCTTGGTCGAAGAAATTGTTGGATGAATCGACGTCCATTGCGTCTGCTGTGTCTGTAGAGTCGACAGGTTCCGAGTCTGACTGGCTGGTAGTTGATTTGGAGCTACTATCCTTATTATTTATGTTCGCATCTTCCACGATGCCATTATCTGTCTTCTCTCGTTTGGCAACTTTTTTTCGTTGAACGAAAGTCTCATCTTGTTCTGCCTCGCTATCACTTTCACTTATACTTAACAATGTTTCGGTATTCTTCAGTAGGTTTAAATACGTTTCGTTAGGATTTGTAAACTTTTGCACCTGGGCTTTATTTTGAGATTCTTCCCCTGTCGAATTCGATGCGTGCTGTACTTTGTTAGTCTCTTCTGTCCTCGAAACAGATTTATCATCGTTCGTAGAATTTTCTGTATTCTGATTGTTACGATCAACGCTGCTGTTACTATTTGCCAGTTGCGAATTCGGACTTTCGTTCGTATTACACAGTACGACGGTTGGTACTTGTGAAGTATAGAAATACCTGGGATCGGCATCTACGCTGAGGAACGCGCTCTCTATTCTGATCTCGTCGTCCTCATCAGACACAGATTCATCGGATACCGATTCATCGGTATCTCTGAATACGGGGATGACGATTCTTGGCATGATTTGTCCGGGAGGATTCATTTTTTCTCGATCTGATAGCATTTTCTTTTCATTTTCCAAATCTTCGTGCTCTCTCCACACGTTGCGCCGCAAGCAACGTCTAATTTGACCTCTACACAATTCTTGCAAAGATAACGGAACACATTCAGCTAAAAAACATGAATGATTCATTGATAATAATTAATAATAACAACTAACTTAAATCGTTAGTTTTCCTGTTACTTAAAAAAACTTTAGAAGTATATTATATATACATACGCAAATGAAATAAAGTTTGTTCCGAAGTGGTGGGTATGACCAACGTTTCGAACGATACAGGAAGCGTTTTAAAGTGCACCCAGGTATCCGCGTCTATCCTGAGCACACGTAGCAAGTGGTCTTTAAACGGCATTACAAGAATACCTCCGATACGTACGAATTGTTTAATAAACCCTTCATAATTTTCGGGACATGCTGCACCACAGTACACTCTATCGTACTGTCTATCAGGTGCAACATTCAGACAGTTCCCTGTTAAACGTATAGTTACACATGACTCTTTTTCTGTCCTCGTAGGAGTCGCACATAAGTAAATTCTTTTTATGTGTCACCTTGTATAAAAACTGGCTCGCAAAAGTCAAATTCATCCAGAGCTAACGACTCTTGTTTAAATTTTTCTAGTCGCTCGTACGCGTATTCTAAACAATCTTCATGCAACTCAATACCATGATTTGTTCCATGTTGGCCTAAGAAAGGCACAAAGATATCATGAATATTCTATACCAATCTAGTAAAGCAGCAGTGTTCTTACTCAATATGAGTCCTGCCATTGTACTGAGATAACCAGTCCCTGATCCAAGATTTAAAAAGCTCAATCCAGGCTCCAACGAAAGGCTTTCCATCACCTCGCTATATATACACGGTGCAGATAAATGAATGTTGCCATGCTTCCATGCAAGATCATGATAAGATCTATCTTTATCCTTATGCAATGGTAAGATATAATTTGCTCTATCAACCGCTCTGAAAACTTTCTCCACTTCTTTAGTCCTTAGATATCCACATGTCATCAAGTAGTCGACTAGATCATTATTAGTTAGTCGAGTGCTTCCACCTGCCCCCATTATCAATAAAACTTATAAAATTCCTCTGCAACAAAGTTTCACTGTATTAGTATAAATTTTCAAATATACGCTCACAACATGATAAAAGAATATAGAAAGCTAAGGAAGCAGAAAGAATATGTATTTTCAAAATTTACATTGCTGGAACAATTTATTTTCTATTTGATTAACATTATTATATATATTAATGCATGTACTTATGTAACAGTTGCATTTGTTTGTTATTATATTCAAAAATTTCAATTGCTGTCTTTTCAAAAGATTGTACGTTAACCAATCGCATTCTAGATCTTAACTTTATAAATAACTTACCAGGTCAAAGTATAGCATATTAATTACAATTATCAAAGTTCATATAAACATGGAGAATGTAACAAATAATCTACAAAGATACATATATATACATTTCATCTGATAAGAAGGCTAAACTTTAAAACCAATATCAAAAATACCTTATTTTGGTCTCGTAGCTTCTTGTTAATATGGCAGCACAAATAACTAATTTTACATATTAAAATATAACACTTTAGGATTACGTCAATGTGCGACGTATATACAAAATTGGATAAAGCATACATATATATTTAATTTTTACTACGAGGATTTGTATATTATACAAGTACAATAAGTTAATTCTATAACAGGCATTTGAAAAGTATGTGTTGGCATAACAAATTCTAGATGAAAATGTGCGTAATTTTTTGCAGCGTTCTCGTTAAAACGTTCCCTTACCAGATGAAAACACTATGCTCAATGACAGTGAATAATGGAGTCGATGTTAAGTCGGAAAAAAAATTGTCGGCCTCGGAGTTAGCTTATTACGATGTACACAGTATCACGTATTGTAGCATGATGTTTTGCGACAAGAGACTGGATTTACTGTTACGATGTCTTCTGTTTTGATAAGTGCAATGGTCCATCGAGTTCATCAGCTGATAGCACAAAACACGAACTGTCCCTACGCCATTGTCCGACACCGATCGCTCTTTGCGATGAATTAAATAGCACCCGAACAAGGTTCACAAGGGAAAATCTGGTCGATTACGATCGCCATTTTGTTTTTTGTTATTTTTTCGAATTTTTTCTTGCCCACAATCGTACTTTTTTATCTTTTTTTTACCTTTTCCTTTGAAACGTGTATGCGTGTTAATCGGCCTTTTCGAAGCGTACGACAGTGCCGTCACCACGGGTGGTGCCCCTCGCACGGCTCTTTCCCCCTCTTAACGCTGTTCTTATAAGACAAAGAGAATTCAAAGAGAGATAGACTGATCTGACGTGATATCTCTCTCCTTCTAGCTTGCTCTTAAAACGAAGAACAATACGCGGGAAGTGTTTGTATTGGACGCACGTGTAGGGTATGGCGCCAGCTAGCGTCTCTCTGCCATGGTAACCAAACTGGAGTGGGAAACGGCTCTCAAAGCTCCGAAATTTAGCTTGGACAGCACTGGCGTACAGCATCGAGCGCAAGCGTTTGCATATGCTTCAGCACATACCTATGTCACTCAACGTAAATATAAATATGTATGTATATTTACATGTTCAGTTTAAATATATATATATCTACATATTTATAATCAAATTTAACCGTACGTATAATCCCGCTTAACTGTCTATATAATCGTTATAACATCGAATGTGCGATACAAAATTTATCGCAGTATAAAAGTGAAACGTGTAAAAATAATGCATATATACCGTATGGTGATTATTAAGTTACCGCAATAAATGTAGCAGGCAGATGTTGCGGAAATAAATGACGGAACGCGTATTTCAATATATTCGGCATTTCCATTAAATTTGTTATATGTGTGCAGCATCTTTATTTTTTATTTCGATCGATACCGAAGAACGTAATATATAATTCTTGCGTTAATAGGACTAAACGCGTAAATTTCTTTCATAAAATTACACCACTTTCCGGCGCAAAAGGTTTTTCACATAATCTAACAAAGTAAAAAGAAATCGATTATTTTTAGTATAATTATTACATGAAACTGACCAAAAAAGTAATTGCAATGTATTCATTGCTTTATATATCCGTAAATATGTGGTAAGACAAATATACTTTATTCATGGAAATAAAAGATCTGCTTCGACATATCGATAATTGCGACAGAAATATCGATTCTACTGAAAAAGTTCATTGTATGCCATTAAATACATATTTCCGAAGTAGTTAAACATTTTTGTCTTATTCTATTTCAGTTGTGTGTGTGTGCGCGCAAATGTGAACGTGTCTTTACAGCAGAAGCAACATGGGTCGATGCGCATGCGCATTTAGAATGATATCGTCTCTTCGCATATGATGGCGACTGACAACTTTAAAACGTGAGTTTATTATCATATAATTTCTTATGTTTACAATGTGCTGTTCGCGTGTAAAATATAACAGTGATACAAATAAATATTCAGATTTCTGTTAGTCGGATAATTTTTTTTCACGATCGTTGTTTAATAGAGTATATCCTTAAAATTACCGCTCATAATTCGTTAGACCAACATTCACTTATCCTAGTAAGTATACCTATAAAGCTGCCTATAACTTCCTCGCATTGATATACTTGAAAAAAGTTGTAAAGTATTCCAGAATGAATGTAACGCGAACAAATTTTTTAACACATATTTTCACGATTGCCACGATGATCTTTAATTATAATTATTTTCAATTTACTTTCAGTCACATAGAAATATACTTGAAACATCGTGCCTTCAGGACTTTGATAATGATTACGTTTACACATTCGTAATAATGAATTTATAGTGCTTAAGTTTAAATAGGAAATTAGCTTTTGTTTTTCTCCATCTTTAGAAACTTTGTAATAACCTCGATACACATCGTGCGATAAATATGCCGTACTTTATCCACGTATAATTGGTTATTATTTTTTCTAAAGAAAACATTCGTAATCTTTCCGTAGTACGAGAAGTAGGCAAATGGAAAATCATTTTCATTCAGAGAACAGAAACAGAATCGTTTACTTTATATTGTTCTGTGTAAATTTAAAAGGCTACACTTTTATATCGTAGTTACGTTGTATTATTATCGTTATGTATTAGTTCATATTAAGTTTATAAATTATTCAAAATTTTAATGAATTCTACGTTATCTATTGTTTATTACTGAATTTTAACTCTTTCGAGGATAAATATGAAATTATATTATATCGCAATGGTAATCTGATAGGAGATTTAGGCTTGCAAAACACAGCGATAATATATTGCATTAAGAACGTTAGCTTTTATACTTTAGAGGTTAATGCAGAAGTGTATCGAAGTCGAAACTTGTGCATTTGTCTGGTATACGAAATTAGTACACCAATTAGCTTTTTCTAAATATCAATATAAATGATATTTTTGTATACAATATAGTAAAAAATATTGATCGTCAAATTTAGTAATTTTACCAACAGGCCGTTAAAATTGCTGTTTCAAAGATAGAATGCTTTTCCCGATTATACCTGCTGCTTGTTTAACCAATCCAACCACGATAACAATACGACGTCACGTGTATACCACTTACCATTGGTTGAAATTGAGGATTACAAAAATGAAACAATAAAGTTTAATATGTGTCTGTATTATAGAAACAAACGTAGATCAAATGTATTTCGTATTGTGCTCTTTCGTTAAGTTATCGATACGTTAAAGGAAAACTGAACCCAGATTTTTAAGGTTTAACAAAAAAAATCCATTGTATAACGATAAATGTGTGATTCAGCCGTTTTAAAAAAGTAATGGCTCAGCTTGCATCGATCAGCAGAACGCAAATTGGTTGTCCTTTTTTCTGACGATATTTGCGCGGGAGATTGATCGCGAGTTATAACTAGAAAAATATTTCAAAGCAGTGTCGGATCAGCTCGAGGAGCTTTTGAACGTTAAATATTGTTATCGATTGACAGAGCATGATCCTTGAATGATTTCAAAATTACTCGTACTGAGGAAAAATCTGTACATCGGATGCGGTTAGTAATGCATCGAGAATGTTATGATTGGTTGAGGTTGCGGATTTGTTCTTTAGTGTAACAGCGATTAACCAATGGCGAGTGGCCTGTTGCGCCGTCGCTACTACAGTTGGAGCCTATGAGGATGTAGCTGTAGCGTTCCGAGGCTGAAGGCTCGAACGCTTAAAAGATATGTGATAATAATTGTTTAAAATCCCGTGGAATTCCCATTTTGCTTGTTCCTCGTTTATAATGCGTCAATTGTTTGTCTCGTTCTAAGAATCCCCATGGGAATGATCTGTTTTTCATAGTTTAATCGGACTTCTTATTCCAGTGAAAAGTGTGCGTGCGCGTTGTGTTCCTCGAGTGATTCGTGATGCGCGACGGACGATTTGTAAAAGTGTTTGAACGAACGTATCCGTGCTCTAACTCGTAATACGATCAGTTGCCAACGATTCTCGGTATTTCGTACAATATGAGGAATAAATTCTTGCCCGGCCGATTTATTTGATACCGTGAAAAATAATAACGTAACTCCACTCGACGATATTAGTTAGGCGCGTGTTTCAAATCGCGTTAGTGATTTTCTTAACGCCCAGTTATGGCTATACGAGATATCACGATATAACTTATTATAATCCGCGTATTCGTTCAATGTTTATTTTCACGAACTTTTCCTCGCGGTGCACACGAAAATATTGTAATTATTCGCGAATTATGTAACTGGCAACATTTCCATTTGTGGTGATAGGAGATATTACACATATATTGCTAGGTTTGTAACAGTCATAGAATCCTTTTTCTTACGTGTTTTTTTATTCTTCATTCTAGTGTAGGACGTTTGTCGCGCATTCAAACATTTTAAGTACAAAGTTCTGTATATTTTTCACTTACAGATGGTTTCTTACTTTTAAAATCTTCGAAATTTTACTTTCTAAATATAGATAAAATTTAAGTCATTAGGTCATTTTAGTTACCTTTATCTTTTAATATTTTCCTTTTCTCACATTTTTTCTTCATATTATCTTGCGATAAGGCTTAAATAAACGATGAATATCATTGATTCGTATGCTTACACTTTTTTATGATGTCTCAATGATTGCTAGATAAATGAGTAAAGTGAAAGTTTGTTAGTACGTTTGAAAAATATATTTCATTATATTTTCTCCACAGAATGGAAGAAGAAATAGTAGTAGATGTTGTAGATGAGAATAGTAGTACAGAGGCTCCTCAGTCAGATGACCCAACAATGCCCGTTATGCCTTTTTTATACATTAAAAAAAGTAAATTACAGCGTTTAATTAACGCACCACCGATAACCACAAATCAAACTTTGGTTTCACCTAATGCTACTCAACTCGCCGCTATTATCAATCCAGTGAACAATCAGGTAATTTATTAAAACTGTTATCTTTGATGATTCAAAATGATTATTCTTTTATCATATTCTGTGTAACACGGTGTGAACAGATTTTAAATCAAATTTTAGTAAGTCACTAATATTCATAATTTGATTCTTATATAAGCAGATTAATATTATGTTCTATATAGTACAATAAACTATATATTTCTGTATATAGGTCAGAGTAACCTATAATTATATAAAATGATCCAAAAAAATTATAGTACTTCAAGTATGTTAGTACTGTTAACCAATGTATATAGTTTCATCATGTCATATGTAAATTGATATGGAGTGTACTCATATAAAGTTTGAAACCTTATTAGACTCTAAGTGTAGGTGGTAGCAGTGAGTGATATACATCTTTATAGTAAATATAGATTTGTTCAATGTACTTGTTATAGTGGATAACAAGTAGCAAAGCAGAAATTAGAATAAACACTATATTTGTAACCATTTTAGTATTTCTGTTCATATAATGTTAGAAGTATTTCAATTGTATTTTGAAAAGGATAAATATTAATGAAATGGAAATAAATTACACCAAGTTACACAACCCTTTATCATTTAATTTGTCATCAGTAAATTGTGTTAAAGTGTTTATAATTTAATTCTGTGATGATTATTGTGTCAGTTTGTTCAGGATTTATGAGAGTTACTTCAGTATCATCAATGGATTGTTTTTGTCCACTTTCATTCTAGATTGTCACAGGACAAAACAAAGTATTTATACAAGGGCCAAGTCAGGTTACTACTTCTCAAAGTAAAGAACATATTGTGATTCATCGGCCAATAAATACAGTTAGTACTACACAATGTAGTACAACTTCGCAATGTCAGAAACATATATTGCTTAGAAAGTCAAATACATCTACTGCTCAGATCGTGCCCTTAAGTACTTCTCAGGGAAATCAAACCAATGCACAAGCAGGCAAGCATACGTTTGCGTATCTTGGCACTTTCATTAAACCAAATAAATCACGCGAGTCTGTTGTTATTCCAGCAGGTGATTATACATTTCTTATAATAAATTTAATAACAAAGTGTACTTTTTCTAATAGAACAGTTTTAATTTATTCGTTAACATATTTTAGCAGGAGCTTTAACAACAACTCAAATAGCTAAACCAAAATTAGTGATAGCACCAGTTATATCGCAGTTAGCTCAAACATCGACAAGTACTACAACGCTATCTCAAAGTCAACCACCAAAACACATGGCAAACTTACTATTACCAGTCAGTATTCCTCAACAAAGCGTACCTACTAAATCCAGTATGTTTAATTTCAAAATCAACAATGGCCAACTTAATAGTGAAAATAAAGGTACTATCACTGGTAAGTACTTGGAAATATTTTTTATTATATTATAAATGTTCGAATAAACAATTGTTTTCTTATTTCTGATTGCAGTGTTACGGGAGTCAAAGACTACGAATTCAGCTACACATCCGCCACCTTTGCATCCAATAGCAAAAATGAATTTCTTAAATGCAAATAAAGGGAATAATAATTCTATCGATAGTATAAAAATCACTGAAAATCCAGATTCCGCGGTAATTACCCTCATTCCAAAAAAAGACGATGTAGGTATACCTGAAAAGCGGAAAAAAACGATAAGCAATATATTAAGGGGTTCGAGCGAGAAACGTATGAAGAAGCAAAATCTTTCAAAGTCTCCACAGGAGAGCATGGTCGATGTAAGCTATCCGCTAAGCAGTCCCGAATCAGAGCAAGATAAGGATAAGAAGGTGCAAAACGACGATGACATTACATTGATTAAAGTAGTTCCTAGTGAAGATAAAACCATGAAGCTTAGCAATACCAGTATGGACGACGACATAAAAATCGAGATTATTAAAACACGCACAAGTTGTGTTGAATCCACGATAGACAATAAATGTGATTCGAAGATTAATATAAGTAATCACGAAGACTTGAAAGATCATTTAAATACAACACATCAGAATGATTCGAATTTTGATGCGACAAAAGTTTTAGATTGGAAGGACGGCGTTGGCACTCTACCCGGGAGTACGTTAAAGTTTTGTATGAATGAATTCGGTATCATGGAAGTAGTAGACGAGGATGAAAACAACAAGCAAAGTAAAGACAGTATTGGCGACAAGGAAAATGTGTGTTCGACACAAAATTCTTCCAAATCCAGTTCTGTAACGGTTAATAATGTGAATACTGAGAAGAAACGTAAGTATTAATGAAAAAAGTGATTATATTAGCCTCCAAGAAAAAGTCTTTCGAATATAACTAAGTCGAGTTTACTTCCGTAGCTGACGATAGGAAATCCAGAACTGTTTCGGCCGACACGATGTATCATTGTGAAGGTTGCGGCTGTTACGGATTGGCTGCAGAATTTGAAAGTCCAATATCGTGTGGTCCAACATGTACGGAAATAATAGAAGCAAAGAAACAGCCCGTATTGCGGAAAGAAAAAGATTTAAAGTACGTACTTGATAAAAAAATTTTTTTAGGAAACGTAGAACATATTTAACTGAACGTATATTTTTACAGAGATTTACGTGCGAAACGGAAACGTAAAAGACTACTTCAAGAACAGCAGCAGTCTAAAGAAATTGAAGAGAAGCCTGAAGATACAAGTCCGAAAGTACAGCAAGAGAAAGTGAAATCTGAAACTGACGAAGATACGAAAGATACCATTACAGGAATAGATGAGGAAAGTCAGGGGGACACTACCGAGTCAAAGGTACTTGTAATCAAACTTTACTTTTATAGTTATTGAAACGTACTGTTCATAAATGTGCCTCTGTATGTAGTATCCTTGGCAGACAGGAAAACTCGGATTCTCATGGGCTAAATATCTTGAGCATTGCAAAGCAAAAGCAGCACCCGTTAAGTTATTTAAAGATCCGTTTCCCTATGCTAAAAACCATTTCAAGGTTGGAATGAAATTAGAAGGAATAGATCCGGAACATCCCTCGCGATATTGCGTGCTCACTGTTGTCGAAGTAGTAGGTAAGTCGTCAAACTATGTTTGCTTTTATCTCTGAATATTGATATATCCCGTACATTATATTTAGATATTTCCCAAAATGATTGCAGGTTACCGAATACGTTTGCATTTTGATGGATATCCAGAAAACTACGACTTCTGGGTGAACGCGGATAGTATGGATATCTTTCCGGTTGGCTGGTCAGAAAAGAATGGACATCGGTTAGATCCCCCAAAGGGTTACGTAGCTAGTAACTTCAACTGGAATGCGTACCTAAAAATTTGCAAAGCCACTGCAGCACCAAAAAATATATTTTCAAATAAAAGTGTAAGCGCCAATTAACTTTCAAACAATTTATTGTGAAAGCGTATTAAATTAACCATTATGCTTATCATTTCAGTCGGTTTGTCCAACTGGTTTCCGTGTAGGAATGAAACTGGAAGCTGTAGATAGAAAGCATTCTTCGTTGGTTTGCGTAGCAAGTATAGCAGGCCTAATGGATTCTCGTATATTAGTTCATTTCGATTCTTGGGACGAAGTGTACGATTATTGGGCAGATGCAAGCTCGCCGTATATCCATCCAGTGGGATGGTGTCATCACAATGGTCACAGTCTCACGCCACCAAATAGTAAATAGAAATATACTTACTGGTCCTATGTTTTAGGATTCTTTTCTTTCGAAAGAAAAATGATATATAGAGAAACTATATACTTATCGTTTCAGATTATAAAGATCCTAAGTCTTTTACGTGGGATGCGTATCTTAGGGAAACTCGGTCTATGGTTGCACCAGCGAGAGCTTTTAAACAACGACCGCCATGTGGATTTAAGCGTGGAATGAAATTGGAAGCGGTAGACAAACGTGTGCCTCAACTCATAAGAGTAGCAACTGTGGAAGATGTAAAGGATCACATGTATGTGAATTATAAACATTTATTTCTATCAAAGTTAATTGCAGCGAAAGATAATCGTGTAAACTTTCATGACACAGGTTAAAAATACGATTCGATGGATGGCCAGAAAACCATGCTTATTGGGTCGACGACGATTCTCCAGACATACATCCTATGGGTTGGTGTATGAAAACAGGCCATCCCTTGGAACCGCCATTAAGTACGAATATTTTAATGCTTTCTTATGTTTATTATTTTTTATGTTAAATATTTTAAATGTTCTTTATATTTTTAATGATTTTTAATAGTTAACGAATTTTTTAAATATATTTGCCAACAATTTATTTGTTAATATGGTACTGAAGGAAGATGCTATTGTTTATAGCCCCAGATAATTTAAACGATAGGCCAGAGTGTGGAACATATGGTTGCAAAGGAATCGGACATGTAAAAGGGCCTAAATTTGCAACGCACAATTCTGCATCTGGTTGTCCATATTCGCCACAGAATCTTCATAAGGTTAGGCAATTGGCTGATAGGCTTAATTTGAAGCATGAGACTTGCGATTTCGACGACGATATGCAGGACAGACCAAAATTAGAAAAGACTGACAAAATAAAAATGGAGAAGTCTGAAAAGTTAGAAAAACCACTGTTTTTGGAGGAACGATTAATGAAGACTGAGAAAGATATAAAACAGGAAGATGGGGATTTCTCTGATAAAAATGACAAGTCTGAAAATTCAGAAAAGTAAATTACAAAAATATCTTTACATACATTGCTCGCAAAACAAATCACAACACTTTTCCAGTATGCATCACTATTGTTTCTAGATGCTTCGATTTTTTGGCGGGCAGTGTATTTGTACCTTTGTTTAAATTATTATACAAATTAACAATTTCCTTAATTTACAGGTCTAGCAAATCAAAACATCATCATAGCGATGGTCAAACAGATGATGATGAACTTCTGAGAAAGAGAAAGAAGAGGTTCGCCCTTATTATTTTTGTATTAAAAAATGTATTTATTAATTCATTATTAATTTAAGTATGTATGTGTATATGTGTTACGTTCTTATAGGCGGCAAATTTCTGACGAACCTTTATATTCTCTCTCAAATTCATTTGGTGATTCGTCATTAAATACTATACCATATGCTTCGAATATGCCTGATAAGCAGTTGCGTACGGAATTGTATCAGTCCGTGTACAGTCCTGGATACAATCCGTTACCGGATGCGCCGCACATATGGGCGAAGCATAGCAATGCTTTAAACAGGGTAGTAGCGAAACAAAATACGAATCCGCGGAGGTGGTCGAATGAGGAAGTTATTAAATTTATACAGAGCGTCCCTAATTGTAAAGAAATTGGAAATATCTTCAGGCAACATGTACGTATTGGAAAAAAGGAAAGGAAAAAATATTCGAATTATTTACATAATATTTTATTGCACTATTGCAGAATATCGACGGAGAAGCATTTTTAATGCTGACTCAAGAGGATTTGGTGTCGCTATTGGGATTACGTCTTGGACCTGCAATTAAGCTGTACAATAGTATAGTCCTTTTGCGTAGAAGGGCAACGTGAATGATGTGCGATGAACGCACGTACAATTGGATTATAAAAAGTGCAAAGTGGCAGCTATCGTGACGATCACGTTGAATGTATTTTACTTAAACCTCTCAGTGCGGGCGTAATTTCGGAATGATGTTTTAGGCTGATTCGTGGCAGAATCATTGATGTAAGAGGCTATGACAAGACAGTCATCGATGTGTACGTACTTCGATTGCTGAAGTAGCAGTGTGAAATATAAAACTTCAAATAAGCGGATGAGAAAAAAGAACAGCTATAATGGCAGTATACGAGATGGACGTAGAACGTTGAACAGCGAGACTCGGCATTTATAATGTATTATCTGACAAAATATGTCAGTTCCTTTAATTTTTGTCTTATTTTTCAGAGAATAGCATCAACTGTTAGATTCCCTTAATAAGAATTAATCACACAACATAATCTGGATTAGTTTTATGAATAATGTCAAAACCGTGCGATCTTAACTGGGAATGCATAGGTTTCAAAAATGTTTATAGCTACATATATACAAATTTTCAGTGTATGCATTTTTTATAAACTATATAAAAAAATTATACATAAAATGTATATACATATAAAAGCTATAGATACACATATAAGGAATGTAAAAATTTTATACAAAATAAGTAAAAAGTATTAAAATTATAAATAATAATATAGTAAATATAGTAAAATGTACATGTTAACGCATGGACAAGAAAGCAATTTCTCGGATATCGCACAGTTCTGACCGAAGTTTGCCCAAAATTGTTTTGGATTACATATACACTACGTCTCGTGTTCGATTTTATCGAACAAATGAAATTTATACAGTAAAAAACTTTTGTTTTAGAGTCCTGCACTGAGAGGATTAAAGCAAAGAATAAGAAAGAACTTTAAAAATAATCAGGATAGAAATGTATTTTCTATCGCAATTAAGAATGTCGATTTATAAATGAAGAACTTGTAACAAATTCTAATTCGATTACGTAAAAGACATTTCATTGAAGCGAAAGGTGATTGTACGTTTGAGGTTGAAATGGATGATTTTTATTTCTAACGACTGATAATATATGAGATATAACTATAGCTGGGATGTATGCGCATGATAAAGTACTTACGATTGTCCGTTTTTTCCTATACAGTGAAGTGCATTCAATCATGTACAAATGTAAATATTAATGATCTTAATAATTAAATATTGTAATACAAAAATGCAAGAAGTCTCTAGAAGCAATCTACACCTGCTGTGTGATATTTAATTATATGTGAGTATAATTTTACCTTGCCTTTTGATCTATTTAGAACTCTGTTTAGAAGTAGTCTATTAGCAATATTAATAAGATTGTATACGTATTTTTCTATAACGATATAGCATGCAGTATCTTCATTACTCTTTACAACATACAACCAAATATCTATCTTTACTATATAGAAGATAAAATTAACAACAGTCAATACATATCAGAAAAAAAAGTATATACATTTATTTAATCAACAAAAAGTTTTAATCCGTTTTAACATTTTCTTTTCATATATAAAAAAAAAATATCAAAGAAATAATTGATTTTAAAATGTATATAGTTCAAAATATATAGAAGTTGATTGTAAATATAATGAAAATCAGGGAATAATAAGTACAAATAATATTGATATAATTTTATGATCAGTTTATTGCTTGTCGGTTACCGACTTGTATCAAAATTAATTATAATGATTTGATAGAGCGGCAGGGAAGGGGCGGTGCTCCATTTAAAATGCAAGCCTCCCCACTCTCTTCGTTTGCCGGCCGTTCTCCTCCCACCATGCCAACCAAGTGGCCGCTATGGCGATGTTTACAGCGTAGTCAGGGCGACTGGCCATGTGTTCAGTCGGTGGCTTGTCGCGCCGGGAAGCGGTATGATTTTGTGCGTGTGTTCATCCTGTTGCCTTTCGTGTATCTTCTTCGCTTTACTAGAACGTCATCGTGCGTCAACTACTTGACTGTCAAAGTAAACATTTGCCGCTATTCCGCTACAGGTTGTAAATGCATAATATCCTATATTCGCAGACACGTATTTCGTGACATAAATCAGACGATCTCGCATAAGATCGATCAGTTTGTAAACGTATAATAGATTTTCAATTCGGAAAAGAACTTTATTTACTTGAAATCTACAATATTGCAGATCGATAGATTGCAGTGGATCGATTTCGACAGATCGAGTCGATACGAAACGATGACATTGACAGTGTCAGCAGCGACTCGATGCAGGATACAACACGTCGAATTTTCGCGCGCTATCCTCGCGATTTTCGTTTGTGATCGTGCGTTTCGGTAAATCAGGTGACAATTCGAGTGGTTCGTTGTAATGTAGAAACGAGCACGCACGATTCGAGTATTAAATTGCAACAGTCGCCACCGATCCGGTTCGATAGTCGGAAAGGATAAACACGGGAGTGACGCCGAAAGTGTAAAGTGTCGTATGTTATGACTGGCGTATTTTTCGCGCGGCAAAAGGAGGGGAACGATGCGGGGCGGTTTCCGTTGATCGTCGCCGGCCGAGAAAAGCGCGAAAATCAGGAGGAGGAAGGACGATCGGTGAAGTTCAGCGGCGGTGGGCCGCAGGCTCGTTTGTCGGTGATTGGCGCGGGATACGCCAGCACCGGAAGTGCTAAAATGCCCCGTGGCCTACCGACTAGACGAGGCCTCCAGGCGTTGGCACTTGTTCTCGCCACTGCATATGCCACGATTCTCCTTTATCAAGCCGTTGCACCTCGTCAGGTAAGCCATGAGATATATCTCGATAAAAAAAGAATCGTTTCTTTTCGAACTTTTAATTTCAATTATTTGCTGATTTGACTAGCGCGGTGGTATATGGCGTCTAATTGACCTCGGTAGTAGCGGTAGCGTCAGTTGTCGTTCGTAAAGCGCGCGAATTAGTTTCGAAGCGCCATCCGATAGCCTGTTATGTTAATCGAACGACAAATCGAGCCTCGGTCGAGTTTGTTTTCATTGAGAGACGGGATGGCGAACGTTCCACCGGTTCCGTGTGCACGTGCTCGCGAGAAATGTTGCGCGATCGATCGAATCGCATGTCGCGTCCGCGTCGTCTTGTTTACGAACTGTCGCGAACTTCGCCGCGGATTTATCGCTTCCCGAGTGGCAGTTTTTCTCACGCCCGCGTTTCGACGCGTTGTTTCTAGTGGGTCGACGAGATGACGGTCGAAGTGAACAGCCGAAACGTGCTGGTCGAATTGCCGGCTTCGAGGAGAATAATGATCAGCGAGGAATCGTCGGTGACACCTGCGATCGCGACTGCGACCATGGCACCGTTCACCACCAATCTTGACGACGTGTTCATCAGCGTGAAGACTACCAAGCATTACCACCACTCCCGTTTGCCGGCGATCATAAGCACGTGGTTTCAATTCGCCAGGGATCAGGTACGTGATATAATTCAATTACGTTCAACAATAATTCGAAACTAATGGTGGTCCATAAGTAGTAAACATGTTAACAGAACAAGTTTAATATTATATTTATAAGCATTTAGTATATGCGATTGGAGTTTAATTTAGAGTTAAAATTAGTTTGTAATCTCTGTAATGAACATAATGCAGGTATTTATATTAACTTGTTCGATCGTTCGACAGATTTGCGTTGTTGCACCGCCATATTGGCAGCGTCTCTCGTAGCTTGGATCAACGAATGATTAGATTTACGATTTACATCAGATTCAATGGTCATAATCGAATCGTTACCATATAATAGCCTGTTCTTATCATCTCTGGAAAAGTATTAATTCGTTGGACGCGGTTGGACATCTGGTGAGAATAGTCGCTACTTGATGTGCAATTTGTTACCGTTCGGCTAAAGTATACACTGCGTGTATTTTAATCTTGACGAGCCTTCGTCGTGGGAACGTGATCCTCTGTATTTCCGTTTTACAGTTTCTACTCGTTTTTTTTTTCTTGCCCGTTGTTCTCCATTAGCGTTTGCGTTACTCTCGATACTGCGTACGGTACATTGTTCATGTACACAGCCAGTGTTCCTGGAACGAACAAACTTCATTCCGGATCCGTTCGTCCTTTCGTTTTATTTAGACCTATACACCTTTTTCTGTTTCCTGCCAAGTCGGAAAGTCGAGGTAACATCGTGGAAGCGAGTGGAGGGTCTAGGAACTCGCAACTTTCGCGATATTATCTCGCCGCGACTAATTGCATGCATTGTATTCCTTCGCCACCCCTGTCCTTGCTATTTGCAGCGCCACTGGCGACACTTCCTGGAACCGGTGGACTCAGAAAAGTCGACAGAGGGCCTCTCGGTTAACAATCGAGATTCTCGGGAATTGCGCATTCGATGAAATTACCCGCGGACCTAAAAGCCCATTTCGGGCCACTTATCTCTTCAAGGCGGCACGATATTTGCCTGCTACAATGTTGTCGGCTACCTTTGAAGCACGCGTCAGCTTGTCTTACTCAATGGATTCGAAGTAAGAGGGAATTTTATTAAATTACGTCTCTTGTGGCAACACATTGATTATTGTGCTCTCGTCAAGGGTGGTTGGTTCGATACAATTAAGCTTACGGCCTAAGAAGGCATTGGAGCGTAAAATTGGAGTAAAATGGGATAGGTTAGGACACGGTGACATAGGGGAACTAATATTACTCCAAGGTTGTCAATTGAAATGTAAGAACATTTTTCTACGAATGCCATTTGAAGGAAAAGGTACTCGCATCTTGTTTGCACGGAAGCTGCACCCCTAACCTCAATTAGGTACGTACTTCGATGTTAATCCCTTTCAGTTTCAATCTTTTAAGTCGATAATACATGGCAAGAAGGAAAATAGCAAGCAAATAAAATTTGTATATTATAGTAGTATTTATTTAATCTAAAAGCAAGAACAAAACACCTATAGTATATTACTTTCTTCGAATGATTAATAACAAATACGCACTGCTCTTGCTATTTCGCTTTCCTACATTCAGTCTCATTGAAAAAGACTCTAAAAGATAAAACGTATTTCGCGAAACGTTAAATCTGCTTAATTCGCCCAGGAGAATCGTTCGCAAACGAGTCCAGGTTTTCCTTTCTTCGAAGAAGGTTGTTTACCCGGCCGTTTAATCGCGTGCTGGGCAAGGATCGATAATGCCTCGGTCCTCGTCGATTTCGACGCTTTAATCACGTATAATTTGTAGAACGGACGGTGATTAAACGCTGATCGCGATTCGGGACCAAGGTGGATGTCGGTCGAATTCGTTCTTCCTTCGCCGTTCTGCAACGAATCTATAGTACGTGTTGCGGTATCCATTTTGTACGGACGAGCGGAGTGGAACTCTGAGATAATGTAGCAGATTTTTTACTCCTGTTTTTGGTCGAACCTCGCATTGTCTATCGCGGTGAGAGGTGTATAGAGGGAATATCGAGGTGTTCCCTTCGTTTCACGCTGTTACGAATTCACGATCCAATTTACAGACGAGGATGATTTACCACGGGGGTAGGCAGACGAGAGCCAGGTAGGAAAACGGATCATTGCCAGGGGCGTCGAATTGTTTACCCGATGATACGGGGCTCGTTCAAAATGTAAATCGCCTTCCACGCTGCCAACTGACTCAACTGTTTTCGCGGTACATTTAAGGTTCAAGGTTTAATATTTTCTGCTGGATCCTTTAATGCCGGTATTTTCGTTTTGCACTTAATATCTTTGCATACATCATTCTTTTTCTTAGCTAAAATTCGTTACTCTTTTCTATATCTTCGTTAACCCTTTCTTCCCTCTTTTAGTCGCCTCTTACGACGAGCAGGAGATACTGTGGGTGTATTCTGATCCCCATCGCACAGGGTGGAAACACGCTTTAACTAATGGTAGGGGGTTTAACACTAGGTTTACCAAGGTGCCACTTTGACCCCTCTGAGAAAACTTTTCGTTAAACCTTACGTTAAAATATCAAAGATAAAAGATAATAAAAACTAATTACTAGTTTTTTCTACTTTGACTTCATAATAGATAGGTTAATTTATATTTTTGCTAATTAAATACCGAAAGGGGGACATCTTTACCCCTTTTGGTAGAAATATGTATGCGTCAACTCATGGTGAACCTAATGTTAAGGTGTAAGGGCTTTAGGTTGTACCATTGGCCACTTAAACTAATGCTATTATGTATCACTACCAGAGATTGAAGTCCATTTGAATTCATCGCACGGTCTAGGAAGGATTAAAAGGAACGATCATTTAAAAGCAGCATCGGGACTCATTATTGCGCGAAGTATCGGACAAAGGAAATAGCAAGATTGCACGGATGCTACGTCTACTGTTCCAACAAATTGCTCCCGTTGCACTTTGCGAGCGGTCGGAATTCATACGTCGCAAATTCGAGAGAGTCATCGCGGCCGATTGGGCCTCGATTAACGGGGCATTTCGTTGGTGGAGAAAAAAAAAGAGCGCATCCCATCTGACCAGAAATATGTACCGATCGATCGTACGTCGAACCGTTTGTCATTAGTTTCCGTGACTCGCCCCATATTGCAACCCTTCAATTTGTAAGAGCCGTTTCGCCTCCGAACCGTTCGCGGATAATTGCTCAATTACGTCGTTTATTTGTCTGAAAACGCTCGCTGGCCGCGCCACTGTAATTTTACATGACCAGTACGGAGTATCCCCCTCGAGTTAATATATATCTCTCCTTCTTCCTTTTTTTCTTCGTTTTTATTACCTGGGTTCCGATGATCGTTGCGGATCTGCCCTTGAAATTGATTGGATCTCTCCTTTGATTTTTTAAAGAGATCGAATACGGAACACCGAGTGAAACCTGGAGCCGGTTCGGTAATTTACTTGTGCCGTGGGTATGCGGTATACTTCGGGTACTCCGCACTCTAGGCATTCCGTGCGTGGAATTCTAAATACCGTAGATGTTAGATATTCGTAGTATTTAAGTACTCAGGTGCACGCATACCAGTGCGTGCGTATAAGCTTTATTAATCTGCTGTTCCTGACTAATTTTTCCGCTTCGTTCACATTTTTTGTGCGATAAGTTCAACCTTTGTAATCACTAATCAATGCTGATGTCCCCTCAGAGGAGACATCCGAGTGCAAAGGGTTAAAACCTATTTCATGAAATATGTCCAAATACCGAAATATTTGAGTATTTGTATAAGTACTAGTGTCCATCGAGTTCATATTTGTCTTCTGTATTTGTATTCCTCCTAGAGTTTTATATGTGCGTTCCACTGAAGACGATATCAAATGCATTACGAAGTGGAACACGATTACTCTAATCTTTCTTCGTTTCTATTCCTGTCGTCCAAGTTTACGCAAGGCCTCCTTAATTCTTAAAGTTACCCATAAACACTGGAAACGGGTGCAACTGAAACGTTTAAGTGCAAGAGAAAGAGAGAGAAAGAGAGAGAGAGAGGAAGAGAATGGGGTCCCAGTGAAAAGATCGGCTTAACGACGATGCTCGTTTTAGCCGCGACGTACGTGCGTGGATTAACGTAATTACGTCGATGTAACGCGACGCCGGTGCCACTGACGTCATCGCGTCTCTCTGGTCGCGCGATGTCGCTTGTTTGCCGGATATTCGTGTTCCTTCTGCGAACGCTGACTCGGGGACTTATTCGTCTCACCTCTTTTTATTTTTATTTTTTCCTCCATTCTTTTTCTCCCCCTTTCGGCCGTGTAGACTGTTTAATTATCGTTACACCGGACATCCTCCTCGCCGCGACAAATCCTAGCCTCAACCGCGCCGTGTACACACGAGTAGCTTTTTATCTTTCGCTTATCAGTTAGCTGCACGTACCGTAAATATCCTTGCTACGAACGTATTTCCTTTTTTTCTTATTACACGTTTATCGTATTTGGTTTCGCGTGCAAAGATATTGAGAGTCCTAAAAGTATCTTCTATCAAATATTTGTTCGTTTCGCACAAGCAAGGGATGAATGTAATCGCTGCCATCTTGGAATTCTGATAGTTAGAATCTAATCTAATCTATGTGTGTTCGAATAACTATATCATGGTTAATTGCAAGTTTATCGATTGCAATTTGGTATTGAATTTATTTGTAATTTTTATTGAGGATTAGGAAATAGTTCTAATGATTTAAGAGAGAAAGGAAGAGGGAAGGAGAAAGGGTGATGCTTATAAACAGGAAGTAGCTTGCAAAAACCTTTTTTCAGTCTTATATTCATATATACTAGGTTCCTTTCGTTCTTGCAGTGCCTGAAATTTGTAATTATATTTAAATTTGATCGAATTGAATGGTGCTTGATAATTAACCAATAGACAATTATTAAATTAACCGCTTGTACTCCAAGCATACATATATTGTAAAGTAATCCAGTATCTTTAAGAAATTTTGCGTCAAAGCGCAAAGTGCTCCATTAAGTACAAGTTTACCGCTTTCTACTCGTTTCCAGTTGTGTTCCCGGTGGAGTCTCTCCCACGTTCCTTCTCCTTTCCCGCGCAAGTGGCGGGGATCCGCGTAACCCCCGGCTTGGAGCGCGCATCCCGCCACGTGAAAATCCTCGAGACAATGCTCGTGACGTCTGGTGGCGTTCCCCTCCCTCGTTTCGTCGCCGTTCACTTCCTGAAGGGAACTACGGCAACTAAAAATAGGCGGCTGCTTTAACACGTGCGCTCCACCGATCATTAACGTCGTCAGCCGCCTGCGCCCGGCCAGATGAGACTCGCGATGCGGACGCCTCTTCAGAATTGGACGGAAGGTGCTCGCATTCGAGCAGCTCATTCGAAAATGCCCGATCCAACGGCTCGTCTAACGAGCAGACATCAAATTTAGGGAATAATCGATCGGATCGATCGTCAAGAGAGAGACTTGGTCAGGTTAGAGATTGTTAATTGGTTGATGCAATGTTCGAGGCGCAGGAGAGTTGGTAGAGTATGAACAATTTTGTATTTCATGTTATTTAATGTTATTTTCATTATAATTCAACAAATCCATACGAGGTATTATTGTTTTGGTTTCAGTGTTCGTTTTTTCTGATTTCAGACGTGGTTCTTCACCGATCGGGACGATCCCTACTTCCAGAACCAGACCAGTGAGTACCTTTCTTTCATCCCTTAATATAACTCATTGATGATTGGTGAAACACAGACGAGATTCAGTAATTGCTGTGCCAAGACTTAGTATTATACCAAACACTTTCCACTGACTCTACATGCATCTACGTCGATTTGGGATAAACGTAGGTAAATTCAGTCAGAAAGGTCTCCGTATACGCTTCTCAAATATTAACCCTCCCGCTGGCAATAAAACTTTTCACTAACGTAATTATTTCTTGGCCCGCTTCCTTATTGCTTCAGGCTTAAAGAAAATCTGGAAAGGATTCCCCGTGGGTTTACATTTTAATGGAAAACTACGAGGCTCAGGATTTCCCTAATTTCAACCCCTCCAGCGTCTAAAAATCTCGCTGCTACACCCACCCAAGCCACTCACTAATTAAACAAGTAATCAAGCTCGAAAATGTCTTCGCCCATTACGATCGTAATAACCGTGCAACCAAGAGGCGACTAAACTCCAGTCATACTTCGTTAATTCTCTTCTAACCTACTTAACAGCATCCCCATCGCTTCCTTCCATCCACCGTCGACGGTGGAAAAAGCATCGAGGACAAAGCACGTCGACATAATTCCCTGGAAAGAAGAAAGGAGATTGATGAAAAAAAAAAGAGAGATGGGGAAAAATGAATGAAATTGGACCGTTTATTTCTGTTGTAATACGAGGCATGGATAATTATGGCATGGCTTAATGGCTGGCCTCGTTTACGCGATAATTGCCGGCGCGGAGCGAGCGAGCGTGCAGGAGCCGGCTCGCTCGCGGTACCCGTGCGCTCGTCAATCATTTCTAAAGCTCGTCCCTGGTTAATTGTCGCCACGAAACACGGTCGCGTCGGACGATCGTCCTGTCGAACGAGCACTGCGATCCATTGCGACGAGGAACAGGCTCGGAGAACACGCTCGTCAACGAGTTTGGGGCGGTTTCAACGTGGCACGCCTAAATCGATTTTTTTAATCGTGTCACTCGGATATTCAATACCATAATTATATCAACGCTATTACGTAAGAGCGAGAGAAGTCTCTGTTTTAAAAGTTGTAGGCAGAACGAAGCGAAAGTCCGATCGTTTCTTCGATCGATCGTAAAACCCCCCCAAGAGCATTCGTGTTCTTTTAAATTCGACTTGGAACCGATTCTTCGATGACAAACACGGTCCTCCGAGAGGTGACAAGTTGTTCGATCGTTCCCCTCGATGTCCAAGGTTCATAAGCCAGATAATCGTTAAGTAATCCCGCGTTCCTCGCGTCGAAAAAGGAAGGGCCGCGTGTCGATCAGGCTGGACGAGATTCCACCTTGCAGGAGACCCCGCGACCGGTTTCCGAGCGAGCGGATCGGTCGATCGCGTCGATTCGCGCCGATACACTTATTCCGACCACGCTCCATCCATTTTGATTACACAGCTCCAACGTTTTTACTCGAAACACCGAGATTTGCATTCGCGCTTGCTTTAATGCGGCCAATTTCGCTGGAAGGTACTTCATTCTGGAGGCATAGCACACATAACAACAACTTTTATATTTTAATTTATTTTAAATTCAGTTTTACGGAGCTTTCAATATTTTACTGTATTATGACTCGAAGTCGATATCTAAAGAATACTTGATTAATTTATTAAGCTTTTGGTTAACTTACATTAGCTTCACTTTAGAATTAGATTCACCGTTTGAAAGAAATAAGTCCAATAGTAGTATAAGCTAAAAAAAAATGTGATACATTTATATATGTATCTGTGGGACTACGAATAGGAGAATTGGAAAGAAACGAAAGGTGCAGCGCGACGTTGGCAGTAGGGTGGCATCTCGATGGGCCCACGGACGAGGGTGGATTATGTCGGGCAGGTAGAAAGGTGCAAACCGGTGCAGAGCGCGTGGTGAGGTCAAATGTCGGACGGTGCCCGAGGGCTCGCGTGCTCATCCCTCCTCCTTGGGCCTTCCGCGCCAGGTATTATCCTCCCCGTTGTTGGTCCACCCACGCGGCTAACCGGTGCGTCAGCCGTGCCGCGGGGGAACGCGTGATGTAATTTCGACCTGGATCCCCCGTAAATTTCTTTCCTTTCTGTCTGCTAGAGAACGCTTTAGAGATCGCAGAGGGAGGATAAGCGAAGTTTTTGTTGGAAACTGTGAAACTGTTCGTAGGATTCCTGCTTTGTAGGTTAATACAGATTCTTTTAAGTCGAGGAATTTTATTTGCAAACTGAGAAAAGTAATGTTTAGCATCGCAAATTGAATTTTCTCGCGGGACCTCGTTTTCCTGAAAAAACGTTAAATTTTTATTCTCAACTGCATCCCATGATGAGAACTCTGTTAGTCTTAGAAGCGTTCAATGATCGAAAGTAACTATGGTCGTAATTCGCCTACGTATCCTAAAAAATTGGACGACTATAGTCGTCGTTCGCGACAATTGGTTAATCGCAGACCTGAGATTAAGTTCAGCGCAGCAGGAAAAAAGCAGATACTCGGATAGGCGCGTACGTACCCTCTTCATGATTTACAGTGCTCGTTCGATCGCGTGCAATTATATTAAGCGGCCGTGCAATTAAGTCCGCGAGCCGTTCGAACGGTTAATTGTCGCGTATCGTCGACAGGCGTAATTGAAACAGCCGCGTATCGTGGGACCGTCTCCAGGCGAGGCGGAGAACGATGCACGTTCGGGGGTGATCGAGAGGTCCGCCACCTGTAAGCATCGCTGGTGAAGAGCAGAAGCGACAGAGGGGCGCCTCGAGTCGAATTAATTAAACCTTTGTAGCCGTCGACCCGGGAGGATGATTATTAACCTCTTAATTAATTGCGCCGCCCACAAACCCTTGCTGTAGCCGCGTGTTCGTGTTTGATTGCAGACGGCCACATGATCAACACCAAGTGCTCGTCCTCGCACAACAGGCGGGCCCTCTGCTGCAAAATGTCCGTCGAGTTCGACAGGTTCCTGGACAGCGGCCGGAAGTGAGTATCCACTCTTTCATTATTTACATTTTTACACGCAATGGAACGTATTTGACAATTACGTCAAAATTGCTAACTTATATGTTTTATCCCCTCCATACTCCCTTCCTTTTAATACCTCGCATATTAATTACTGCAATTTTTTCTACAAGTACATTAACGTGTTCCAAAAATGCTTATAATTTAGTAAGAATCGGATGTACAACGAAGATGTAAGGAATCAAGACGATCAACGTTAAAACACGTAGGTCCAATCTTTCGAGAGGAAATTGCGTATTGTAAACCTAAGTTAAAAGTTACGCAATATTTCACGAGACCTTCCAATATATTTCGCGTCGACCGCACTTTTTAATTGCCTCGAGCAGGACTCGGTGCAGCGAAAGAATGCTCGGCAAGGGGGAAGCCAGTATGCAGAAACACGAAAGGGCGATCGAGCCGCCAACAGGTTGTTCATTTGTCCAATCTGAGGCCTCGTTCCGCGCGGAATAAACGCTTAAGAGTCCCCCTGGACACGTTTATCTGATACGTCCAAGTTAGCTGGTCCACGCGCTGCCAAATTCCGTTTCCTCTTTTTTTTTTTCGGTCCTCCACCTGACGGTGCGTCGATAACACTCTCGATATCGAATCGAACGATGCCCGGGAGAGCCATAAAATCGCGATACAGCGTGTTGAATCATTTTTGTGAAAGGAACGGGTCATACTGTTGGTATATCGCTACAGATTTTCATTTGCAGCGAGGAAAATACGGAAAGCGGTTTTGGACGTGTAATTACTTTTGTACGCGAGGTTAACCCTTTGTAATAGGATGTCCCCTCTGAGGGGACATCAGCCTTGATTAGTGGTTGTGGATGATAAACTTATTTCATCGCAGCTTTTTGAGAAATGCATCTTTCCCTGAAGATTTCTATTGGAATGGAAATTTTCTGATACTGGGAGACATTTGGAGAAACTTTTGCTAAAGTATTGCTATTTGGAAAGCAACCGAGTGCAAAAGGGTTAATTTTTGTCGAGACAGAAAAATTAATTACAATTGCAGTCACTCTGCATGCATACATTTATTTATTGGAGCACTCACGTTAGAATTAGTAGGTGTAACGCGAATGTCTGTAATAATAAGTGTCCGATGACTTATGGCTGGGAATGTATACACGTCCACGGGACCATAATCCCTACGTGGCGAGTTATTAAAAGGTTCTGCGCTCCCGGGTGAAAGTTTATGGCGTCTCGGAGCGTGGGGAAATTGGTATCTCTGTTAATTGTTTGCTTTTCGAGCGGTTTTTCGGGAATCGTTTGAAGTCCTCGCTAATGCACTGCGAGAGAGTTATTCTGTGGACGAAATTTATTTTCTCCCGCTTTTTCCGCCGTACTTCGTTTGCGCCCCTGTGTACTACTCACGCACGTGTGCCGTGAAATATTAGAGGTTGAGGAATTTCCGGGGAGGGACGAACGGAATTCTTAGAGTCTTACAAGTATTGGAGATACTTCGCTACTTTTTCGACTAATTAAATCTAATTAAATCTATTCTAGCTTTTAGAATGTTAGGTTGGGTCAGATTATTCGCGTTAAAAGTGCAACGTCTGTAAAAGAGGAAATAGAATCTTCTTTTTAACCCGTTCGAGACTGTTCATTTTTTGGAGACCAACTCCAGAAGTCTTATTTTGACGCCTACTTTTTCCATACTGACTCATAATTTCGATTCAATATCATTGCACACGCGATGTGCAATCCATCTCGAATGGGTTAAATGGTTCGAATGAAAGTAGTAAAGAAGCAAAGATGGCGATTTCCTATTTCCTCCTAGCTCTTCGATATTTCTCGTAATCCTTCGGAAAATGTATATAGATGCCCCTTGGCCGCATTTTCGATATTCCATCGAAGTGGCAGCGCGTTTACTCAATGCGGAGCGACGAACGACTAGTCGAGCAGGCTGGACAGAAACCGTTCACGGTGGTTCGCGATCGAAATGTTATTGCTGCCGCTTGACCGTCGAAAATTCGTGTTTGAATAGGGTGGCGCGATCGCGCGCGTCAAAATATTATCCCCGGCTAGAAAAAACACGCCTAATGGGCCGTCATCGTCGCAAACCAATTACCGTGTCTCAGGCCTCGTCTTTACGTTATTCCAACGACTCCTCCTCCTTTCCATTTACTTTAGCCGTCGTACGAAAACTTCCTTGGAAATTTTCACTCCGTCGCTTTGTCGCGACCCATCGGAAATCGACGAAATCGATGGAAATCGACAGAAATCGACAGAAAGGATGGCTCTGTCGAAAAGGCTGGTAAGAACTCCGAAAAGAAGGAAAGTCGATTACTCGAGCGTCGATGCGTCGAAGAGGGCAACGACAGCACTTCCGGTTTCTGCAAGGGAGTGACGCGGAGGCTGGTTTTTCCCATAACAATCCCTCGTCGGCCACTTACGAGTGTTTACGTGAAACGCGTAAACCAGCGCACCGACGATGTAACCACGATAAGTAGGAAGATCAAAGAGCAACTACAAGATCCTTGCCCTCCAGTGAAATGGACGGGGGAGAGAGACGGACAGAGACATGACGAAGGGGAGCACGGTGTAATTGCAGCTGTTAATCTGACTACGGAAAGACCATTAACGTATCCGCCTCGTTCTACGTGTTTCTTCACCAAACGAAATCAGTGCTGCTCGAAGAAAGAGGCTAATGACGTTTTTACAGCGCTCTGTTAAGACGATCCCTCGAAGTCCATCTAAATTTCTACTGCAAGACGTTCAAACGCTTTGACGATGATTTAAATTCAAAACGAGTAATCATCGTACGTCTAAGAGCTAAAAACGGGAAGAGAAATTTCGTAGGACACTCCAAAAAAAATCTGATTCTGCTCCTTGCAGCGACTAAGCCAGAAGCATTACTCCTTGGTCGAAAAAATATTTATCTCCTCGAGAATTCTCGAGTGGATAAAAAAAGAAAAAAAGAGGAAGAAACGTAAGCAAACCGTGGCTGCAGAAAAATATTTGATCTATCCCAGGTTCCCACACAGGAGCCGAAAACCCTCTCCCCCTACCCCTCTCGACGTCAAGTATCCGCGTAGAGAGACACCCATCAGCCTCTTCAGGGACCAATCTCGGGCTCCAGCTCGCTATTTAGAGCCTCCTCGAGGTTCCTCAGTATTCCCCGGAGTGGACGTCTAATTGGCCTCCCTTTCGGCGTCCCTTTGACCGGCTACCGGGGGCACACGTGCTCCCGATCGACCGAGCAGCTCTCTCTTCCTATACACCGGGCGAATCCTTTTGTCCCCTTTGAGGAAAGTCCACAATACGCCGCGGCCAGGGACGAAGGACGGCGAGCAGGACCGTCGTCGTGAGCGTCGGTGGACGCCGAGGGATTAAGCGGCGAGGGACGCGGAGGAGGCGCAGTGCACCAGCTGGGCCCTGCAGATGGAGATGGAGACGATTCAATCATCCCTTCCTCTCGCTCTTTCCCGTTCCGCTGCTCACGCCGGTTCTCGAAGGTGGTGGAGAAAGAGGGACGGCCCAAGGAGAGTGTCTCGAATGTCACATGCGGGCTTGTTCCTCCTTGGCCCCCGTTCCATCGCTGGCTGGACGCCTCTTCGGGGTCCTCTTCCTCTTGTTCCTCCCGGAACCCTTCTTCTCTTCCACCTCCTCCCGTCTCTCCTTCCTCTCTCCTCCCCGCGACGGTTCGTTCCCTTTCGCCTCTCGACGTGTAGTTTAATCCTCGTTTTTAGTTTCATGCGCCCTCCACTGTTCTCCAACCCACCCTCGGATCGCGCCCGGATCGTACGCGCGGAGGGAGCGTGGTTGATTTACGGCGGGATGGTCGCATGTGGTCTTCGGTTGGTTATCGGAAAGCCGGCTTTTTTATTGGATTATGCCGGATATTTGTCGTCGGACCACTTGGAGATGATTTGTGGAGCCATTGATGGTTTCCTTCGTCGGTTCTTCATTTTTTCTCTCTTACTCGGGGGTTGACGGAGCTCTGGAATTTTTTTTCAGCAATAGCAATATTTTAGCAATATTTTAGCAGCAATTTCTATCGCTAAGAGTACTAAAAAGAAACAAAAGGCATCCGAGGTGTCTTCCGCGGTTAATCCCGCTCGACTTCCGGTCCAAGCCTCGATCGCATCATCATTTTAGCAATATTTTAGCAGCGATTTCTATCGCTAAGAGTTCTAGAAAGAAACAGAAGACATCGAGGTGTCTTTCGCGGTTAATCCCGCTCGACTTCCGGTCCAAGCCTCGATCGCATCATCTTCCCACTCGTACGGCTGAATCAGGGCAATTATCGTCAATCGCGCGGCGATGCTTCGATACTTTTTACTCGACGAGCCGTGGACTCCAGCGGCCAGCTCGCCTGAAACTCCGTGGACGACTTATCACCCGGTTAAATTATCGCCAGCCGGTCCGCGTCTCGCGCTCGTCCAATTATGCGAGCGTTCCGCGCGCTCTCCGCCGGCCCCAGATCCGCGCTATCGATAAAAGTGCAGCAGCCCCGCGAATTTATGGAATTCCGCGCGGCGCGCCGCTATTTACGAGCCGTCCTCGCGACTCTCCGATACACATTTCGCGCGGCTCAACACCGCGGAACGAGCTATCGTTCCGCGATACTTTGCGACGTGGAACGGAACGAGCGCGTTAACCAAGTCGTTTTCTAGGCTCCCGCGAATCGTTCCACGGTTTTTCGAAGCGAGTCAGGTGAAATTTGCTGCAAAGTTGTTCCGGTTTCTTCCTCTTTTTTTCTATCCGCGAAGATGTTGGAATTTTACAGAAATCGAGTCGACTGTCTCTCGACGCAGATTACGTTTGCGCGAGGCATCTCGAGGAATTCTAAGCCCCCGCTTAGCAGTTTCACCGCGAACCGTGATATCTCCTAACTGTTGCTGGAACACATAAATTCTGAGAATCGTCGAGAGCTCGGAGTTGGAGTTAGACTTTATTTGAAACGCATCGCGTCCTCATCTCGCGCGGAATCGGAATTTTAAATTGGGATTGGCGGATTTGAAGCGGAACGTTTTCCGAGTAGAGATTTTGACTTTCGAGTGTTCACCGATCGTCGACTTTCATTGACGCTCAAGGATCCACGGAATTGTAATTCGTAGTACGTTTCCTCTGATGCTTGGCCGCGGTTGGACGCGCGCATAAAGCCTTTTTTACGCGTGGCGATCACGGGCACGTGATCGGAATTCAACCTGGGGCTGGCGGATACGCGACCAGCAAACGGAATCGAATTAATCGTGCCCGTGTTCCGAATCGATCCGTTCATTCGCGTCGATTCGCGTCGGGACATCGTGCCTCGACCTCATTTCGTCCGCCACTTTTTTCTCGTGGTACATTTTGGTTTTACGTTTGCCAAAATCGTTGGAAGTTAGTCGTCGAACGACATTCAGGGAGTGTCTCGCGCGATAGAGGTTTCAGGTGATATTCGTATAATGTTTTACACTCGTAACGCGAAGTACGACTACTTGGTACAGGTAATTAGTTACGAGACGTCTCGTAGTTGGTCTCGTTTTGGTACAGAGATATCTCGATATCTCGGTACTAATCACCTGTACCAAGTAGTCGTGCTTCGCGTCACAAGTTTAGATTAGTCGCGATTCGTTACGGAGTAAGCATAAACTTAAATAGAAATCTTGGCGCCCAGGGCGAAACGCTCTAGATTTGCCTGGCAGCGAACGGGGGTCGATGCATCGCCACGCGAGAACGGGGCTTGAGTCGGTTTTTTTCGCCCAGCGAACTCGGACAAATTTCGTGCAAGCGTACTCGCGCGAAATGTATCGCGAGAGGGAGGCAGCCCGGGGTCCTGGCTGCCGTTCGTCCATTGTTGTTGCTCTCCATAGAATTTTAGATCGGTAACGACGATACCGATGATTTATAGGTGGAAGCGTATCGCGGTGCCCCGCTCGTGGCCGGTGAAAGGATCAGCAAGCCGGTTGACGAGGAGCGTGCGGCATTTCAGGTTGTCTTATCGCGTTTCAGCCGGGCTAACCGCGGTTTGCACAGCGATACCTGTATCGCGTCGTTCAAACAACGCGGACGACCTCGCCCGTTTCCCTGGACAGACCCCCGATTACCCGTTTGTTTCGTCGGTTTTCACACCGCGGCTCGAATTTAGGGGGAAATGAAATCGTTCGATAACGATGGTACGCTGTTATCTGCGCGGTTCAATATTTGACGATGGAATTTAGGGAAGGAAAATTCTTTTCTGTTCTTTTCAGGCTTTTTTTGAGAGATATTAAGCTTTTAGTGTCGCTTCGACAGGAAGAGACGTAAGCAGCGTAAGTAGAATATGTAGAATAGTTGCGAGAACAAGTGGAGTAAGTAGACTATGTGCTTACAGTCAGAACAAGTAGAATGAGTAGAATAGGTACGTAGAATCTGAACAAGTGGAGTAAGTAGACTATGTGCTTACAGTCAGAACAAGTAGAATGAGTAGAATAGGTACGTAGAATCTGAACAAGTGGAGTAAGTAGAATGTGTACGTACAGGTAGAACCAGTGGAGTAAGTAGAATAGGCACGCACAATCAGAACAAGTAGAATCAGACCAAACACAACCAGAATAAGTAGAGCAGAGAGAATCAGTAAAGTACTATCATAAGAACTCCTCGTTCTTCTACACCAGCGGTGGCGAATCTACGGCACGCGTGCCACAGGTGGCACGTTACCGATTTCCAAATTGTATTATAAGAAACTTTGTTAGTATACGTGCCTTTCGTACGGAAAGCGGCGCGTACAGCAAGCGCCGCGTGTAAAAACAAACGAATTTTTAGGTCAACCCCTTAATTTAATTTAATCAAATTCTGTACCAATTACATTTTATTTCCCACTACGAATGTTCCAGCACGCCAGATGTTGGATAAAAACATGTAATACTTGGCACGCTCGTATAAAAAGGTTCGCCACCGCTGTGCCGCACAGTTCAGAATCCTCAGTTTCAAGAATTTTCCTAAACACGCGTCTCCGTTGCATCTAAACATCATTGCTATCCGCGATACGTAACTGTTTCTTGACGGAGGACCCATCGAAGGTCCCTCGAGTCCTCTCGCCTCCGAAGGATATCCTGCGTGCCTGCAATTACGGTGGAAACCGGCAAAAAACTTGCTCCGCTCCTGGACACGGGGCCCCCTCGCAACGGTGAACGGCTCGCGTGACTTAGTATTACACATACAGCCGGGGCAGAGCCCGTAATGCCGCATAATAAGCGTTTAGGGACGCGGACCGGACCTCCCCTTTCTCTTCCTCGCGGCCGTCGTCCCGCGTTCTCCGCTCGACGCCGCTCGACCGACGACGCTTCGCTAACGATCGTGTCGTTATTAAATATCGATCATCGTCGAAAGCGGCCCCTGGACACCGGCAGGTTGCGCGCGACGAAAGTTTCCAGCGATAATGGGGTGTACACGGGGTTGATTGAAGGTTCGAGCTGCCGCTGGAATTCATTAAGCTGGGGTTAACCATGACGCGGCACTCCGTTGGTGCGCCAGTTGTTCGCTGGACGTAAATCGGGTGATGGAAGTGGTTTCCAGGTTATCCTTACTCATTTTATCGGCCTTTAACTTGTCGACAACGATGGAAAGTATTTGCGTACGGAGATCGTTAGGGCAGCGCACTTTCTGTTCCCTTTCGAAGGTTATGGTCAGTTTGGAAGGTAATGTACGAAGCGTTCGTTGAAATATGGGGTGGTCGAGTGGTTATGTAGGTACTTGGAAGCGGGAAGCGAGTTCAGGCTCGAGTACTTCTGACAGCTTTATGAAAGCATAGTATAAATTCAAACAAATAGTATTAAATAAATAGTAACTTCTTTTAGAACGTTGCCGAGGAAGTTTAATTCCTTCGACTCAGGAAGGGTCTTTAAAAAGAGGAGTCTTGTCGAGGCAGATCTGTACGTGATCACCATTTTTCTATGGGTTGATTCCCAAAGTCGTATCCGAACGTCCTCATTCGAATTTCTTTTAATACGAATCGAGAATCTCCCGCGGTGGACCTGGGGATGTGAAACAATCGGCATAACTCCGCGCCTCGAGCGTACTCGTAGCAGTGCACATTGCGTTCCCTGGTGGCGGACGTATCGGTGAACGAGACGCCTCCTTCGTCGTCTACGTGATACGAATTCGGTGATCCAATGACGTTCCCGGAATCTGTTTCCTGGGGAGAATATTATTTCTCCACCGAAACAAGGGGGAAAGAAAAAGGAGGGGAAGGGTTATAAAACACACGAACACGCCGGGGAATTGTTCACGTAGGATGATACTGGCCGTTCGCCAGTGTCGCCTTTTGTTCCTGGCTGCACGCGACTAGCCTCTCGACTCGATACGCGTCGCAGAAATGCTAATGTCTTGTAGGAATGCGCCTCTGGTGCTCCTCCAAGACGTTTCGTCGGTTGGGGAACACCGTGTTCCTTCCTCACCAATTTTTTCCCTTCCTTTTTCTTCTGGGGATGCAATTTTAAAGGTGAAATTTTAGGGTCCAAGATGGAGGACGATAATAGAGAGCCTCGTGTTTGCTAGTTTGTTGCTTAAAGTGTTTTTTAAATTACATACGCTTTTGAGATCGAATACGATGTATCGAGAGGCGATTTAATTGGCGGTGGAAATCTCCGTTCGACAAATATTTTCAACCTTCGACGAGATAGCAGATACGCGGTATTGTTTCATACGACAGCTCTCGACGATCGATCGTTTAATCGATTTGACCCGACGTGGTCGCAGCCAATTGATTTAGATGACGCTGCTCCGTTGGGCCGTGAGCCTCGCGGCTCAAATCGATCGTTGCGTAACCATGTCGAAATTAATGCTCTGGTACACAGTGTCGTCACTACAGTGTGCCCTACATATCTCCTCGTCTCCCGTTCTCTACACCCGTGTGCCTTAAAAACACTATCTCTTCCTCAGCTTGAAATTTCTTATTTCGCAATGGTTTCAAGAAATTTCAAAGTTACGCGACGTCTCAAAATTGGTCTTTTCGATTAAAAAGGATGTACTCGCGTATTAGTAGTAAAAGATTTTTGCTAAAAAAAGGTTTCACGATCGCATCGTGATATTTCGCGACGAAACTCCCTCGAAACCCTTCATTTCGCGCGCGCGCGCGCGCGGCTCAATGTCACGTGGGGCGGTCAGCAAAACGGGGCTGCACTTGTTCGGGAACGACGCGAGTGCGTGTCGCCATTTGCAGATCCGCGGCCGATGCACGCAGGTCCCCGTGCACTCCTCTATGCACCGAAACTGGTTTGCACCTGATACCGGCTTCGTGATCGAATGACGCGTTTCAATGCGCTCCCCTCGATCCCCTCATCCTCCTCTTCTTTCTCTTCTTCTTTACCCCAGCAAGTTGCGCGCTCGCGTTTGTTTTACTCCTTTTCTTCCGCTTCTTTTTCGTCCCCACCAACGGTTGCTCCTTTTTCCACCGTTCACAAAGATCACGCGAGCCTCCCCGCCTCTCCCGCGCCCTCCCTTTTCGTCTCTCGACCCTTTGATTTATTTTCTGCGAAACCGCCCTGATGAATTCGACCGTTGGACGCTCGAAAAGACACTGGACGCTGCTGGTGCGCTCGCGTTGCAGTGGTGTGGGGTAAAGAGTGGATTAAATCAGCGGCTACGATCAGTTATGGGTTATCCTTGTCACATAGTTCGCCAGTAATTTCTGATGGTACGATTAACACTTTCACTACAGATCTCACGGTACCCTACACACTTTTCTTGACAAATATGGTCTTTACACCACTGTGGAAATTTTAAAGCAAAGCTATCTAACCCTTTGCACTCTGATGCCCCCTCAGAGGAGACATTTCTGAGAAATGCTTGCATCTCTCAAGTTTTCCATCGAATTCAAGTGTTGATCTAAACTAATCAAGAATTCTATCCGCCTCATCCTAATCCCTAATTTCCCTGAAACTTTTCTCAACGACCCATTAGCTTGTCCGTTATTTTCCAGCGGTCGTAAGTGGGCTGTATTTCTTCCGAGCCAACCGCTGAAAGCATCGCGTTCCCGTTCCGTGTCGCAACGCTCGCCGCGTTTGCGAAATCGCTCCGCTCCATAAACAAATCGCGGCGCTATCAGCGTCGAATACGCGCGCGGTTAATAGCCGCGCGAGGGTCGCTCGACCAGCTGGTAGAGCTGATCGAGAGCCGGTGAACTTTCCGTGGTATCTGGCGAATCGCTCGCCGGACACCAACCGTGAAATCGTTAAACGTCCAGTCGGTAGTTTTGCTCCTCCACACGCGTGCTTAGCTCTCGCTTCAATTTACTGTCGCGGCGGGAAGGTTTAACGCTCGCGGCGATATTTATTCGGAGGTAGAATTAGATTTCATTTGGCTCGTCTCGAAACTGAAGTCAACTTTGAGCTTTTCACCTTTTCGCAAGAAATTGCTTAAAAATTGTTAAGCAAGGCCCCAGAGAGGGGCACTGCCATAAAGAAATACGCATGGTCTTCTTCGACCATTCGTGCACCCTCTGCTATTAAATATTTCTTCTACCCTCGTTGCGATTTTGGGAATCAACCCTTGTAAACAACAAGAATCCTCTTTGTCAACGACTCTTCCTGAGTCGAAGGAACTGAACTTCTCTAGCAAGCTTTCTTCTGTTTCGTCAACGCAACATATTTGAATGGCCAAGTATCGAAATTGTCGCCTGCAGTTCGCTCCAGATCCGGTGGACGTTTGTCAAAATATCGAGGCAGGGGAGAGTGAACCGCGTCCTGGCTGCGAGCCAGCGGCAAAAAGTTCCTTCGAATCCGCGATAAGGTGGATGGAGTGGCGTTGGTCCCATTGCTGCTACTCGTCGGACGGTCCGCCGCTTTTTACCCCGTTCTCGTATCTCGAAAAACAGAGGCGCTCGAGAGGGAGAGACAGAGGGAGAGAGAAGCGGGCAGCGTGTAGGTACGTGTCCTCGCATGAATGATTCCATTCAGCATCAGCCCGCCGGACGAGCACGGCGACACGATGCTCGATGAATTCGCGAGATCGGATCGGCAGATTTCGTTTCTCGGAACCGCGTGTTACGTACCCACCTCGAGCCGCTTATCTCGGCCCTCGTGAGCCGACTCTCGAGTGGCCACGGTGATTAGGGTGCGGAGTGGAGTGGAAGGCACTCTGGTCGAGCCTCGAGGCTTCGATTTTCGAGGCTGGTGGTTCGTGCGCGGGAAAAAATGATGGAAACGGTGGGAAATGAACGAATTTAGCTCTGCAGTCCGAATTATTTTTCACTTTAGTAGTTCAGTCGCCATCAACCCCCTACTGTTCCAAGTGTTTCATTTGAAATTTACTTGAAAATGTTGTCAGTTGCAGGACCGTTACTCGCAAACTCTAGAACAACTCTAAAACTTTGTCGCAATTTATATTTGCTTCTTCTTATTATTTAGCGACGTCGAGTTAAAGGACCGCAAAGGGTTAAAATAAAATAGACGGAGATTCACGGAGTTGCAAAAGGTTTGCGGCTATAGTATTTCTATTGTAGACTTTCGAATTCACGAAATTCGAAAGTTTCCTAGTTTCGAAGGATTTGAAAAAATCCACCCTTAGATTGGTAGCAATAAATGATTAAAATTGGCATCGATAGTTGGGCTGATCTAGCAGTTTCGTTGCTCGATACGCTAAGAGCGAAAAACTGGAGCGGACGAGGGTGGTGGCTGGCGGTTCCTCGGCGATCACGCGACGTCTCCTCGAGGAGAACGTCTTATCCGGCGCGGGGCACACTTGGCAGGGCAATTTCTGTTATCAATGTAATATTCCGCAGCGAGAGGCCCCGGAAATGGCTCGTTGACTCTCGCCGCGCCGCTCATTGCTACATCCGGCACGATGCTTGCCGGTACACAATATAACTTGATACACTCGAAAGTGGAACAAAAGAGTTCCACGGAACGTTTCGTCTGGCTCACGTGCGCCAGCGCGCACCCCGCTCGCGCGACTCCCAGTTAAATAGCGAGCAACCCTCGGTCGTGAAACGATCCAGAAACGAGTGTAAGAAATTGTTCAAATGTATTAAGATACATGTATGATCCGTGATTGATTAGCTGGTCTCGAAACTCAGGATCTGATCCTGAACGATCTGCGAAAGTTACAGACTTACGACTCACGCGATAACTTTTGGAACCGATTAATTGCATAATTCGAGGACTTACTGTATTCTATTTTGACTTGTACTCGCGATAATGCCTTCTTAGACCGTTCGTATCAGTCTCGAAGACACCCCCAATGCCATAGCCCATCCGAATGTTTAGACTCCAGAGGGAGACGATGCTGCAAGGAAATACACATGGCCCTCTTCGTTCGTGCACCCTCTGCTACTCAATATTTCTTACACGAGCCAAAAGAGTTTCAATAGAATTCATTCGAATCGATAAAAAAGTATCGTTTTAAAAGACACGCGTAGGATTCGTTGAGGGGGAGACGTTTTCCTCGTGGAAACAGATTGATCGAAAGGCGTGGCCGTTTGGTTCGAAGGGCGTTCGGTAGAACGGGACGATGGAATAAAATCGTGTCCGATCGGGACGCAATCGTATCCGCGTAACAAAATATCCTCGAGGTCGAGGCGAAAGAAAATCCTGCGGCGACCGTGTAAAAGTAATGGCCTTATTGTGTGTATCGGGTGTCCAGGAGTTCGATGGCCAGGTCCGTTGCTCCCTTTGATTGGTTGCTTTGACGCTCATGTATCAATTATACAATCATTTCTATCTATACGTATACTGATCACCAGAGGATCTTGATGCTCCATATTTGGATAGAAAAAAATATTGATATCGGTATCAGGTCAGCCATTTTGTATCATAGAAGGTTTACACTTCTTTACCTTAAACAATATTTGAAAAAGACTGATCAGTGGTGTACTGTTCCACTCCTTTTTGTGTATCCTTTTATTAACCCTCTCGTTATCCTTCTCTCGTGCTTTCAAGTCTCTGTCGAAGAACCAATTCAGGGATCGTTGTAACCCAAACAGTGGCTCTCGAAAAAGGAAGAGGAGAAAGCTGGACAATAACGAGGCAGCTTCCGTTGGACGACTGCTCTCATACGTTTGGACGTTCCTCCGCGTTTGTATATCTGTATATACGTGTCCCTCTTGTTCCTCAAGTAGCGTCCTTTCGAAAAGTTCGTAGCGCTGGCTGATGGCCAAAAGATCCGACAAACAGTCGGAAAGGATCGTTCCGACGTCGCGTTTATCGCGGATGCTCGATTGTATGTGTCCACTCGACTTCTGGAAGATGTCTTCCACGTCCTCCTCGAGTGGAGGCTCCCGAGGACCTACTGAAATCTCCAGAAACTCGTTACTAAATAATACTTTATTAATTTAACCCTCTGCACTCAGCTCTAGCAATGCCAATATTTATCTCAGCCCACTTTCTCATTCAATTCTGATGTCTCTTCAGGCAGGACATCCGTGCGATATGCTAGACTCGCGATCTAAGACTCCTCTTGGAGAGGACATCCGAGCACAAAGGATGAACTTGGATAACGCGATATAACCCTGGACAACACGATATATGTAAATCATTCCCGGAGAAACCCGCACTGCGGATTCTTCGCCGATCAATCGATCCAGAAGGCGCACACAAGCCTCGCTGGTAACGTTCCTCTCGGGACTTGCAGCGGCGGGGCCCACTTTAATAATCAATAATTTCCCCTGCCAGGCCCCGGGGTTACACGTGTACGGACCGTGCCACGATCGTGCCGCTCAGCTGCTTTAGTTTTGTCCCGCAGAGCCGCGTCCAACCCCTTCCCGTCATGGACAATACGTTCTCCGCAACGCGCGTCGACTCCGTTCGAGAATTCTGCCCGGTCTTTAACGTGCTCGTTTTATTCGACAAACAACGCCCGAGGTGTGCACACTTCCTCTCGGGAGCGGAGGGGATCCAGGAGCGATTTTTGGAATTTTACAGGGGCGTACAGCTTGTATTATTAACGCGGAGACACGAGGAGCGGTGGGAGATAAGGTTGGTGATTTTATGGGGTGGGAATGGCGGTGAAAGAGCCCCTCGGGGATCGGTGTCTTCGTGTTTTATTAAAAATGGCGGTTCGGCTGAGATAATGTCGACAGCTTCCGGTTTCTTTGCTGCGCTCCTCTGCTCTTCGCCTTCGCAGGATCCTTTTTCAAACATATTTACTTTCCATCTTTACGAAATTTGGGAGATCCTTCCGTTTTTCTAAAAGTTATACTAAACACATTTTTTGCGCACGAAAAGAATTCGATTCTTTGGATCGTCGTCACTTGTTTTGGTGAACGATTTTGTCGTGTCTTCAACAGCACGATATAAAAAGCGCAAGTTCGAGGATGCAGTCGCGATTCCAATTTTCGATCGTTGCAATTTATGTTGCAGCGGAGGGAGTTTCGATTTGGCGTGTAGGTTTGGTGTGAAGTTATACTAAACACATTTTTTGCGTACGATAAGTATTCGATTCTTTGGATCGTTAGTCGCACTGCTCGAAGTGCTGCGAGTCACTTGTTTTGGTGAACGATTCTGTTTTCAACAGCACGATATAAAAAGCGCAAGTTCGAGGATGCAGTCGCGATTCCAATTTTCGATCGTTGCAATTTATGTTGCAGCGGAGGGGGTTTCGATTTGGCATGTAGGTTTGGTGTGAAGTTATACTAAACACATTTTTTGCGTACGATAAGTATTCGATTCTTTGGATCGTTAGTCGCACTGCTCGAAGTGCTCCCTGTTTTGGTGAACGATTCAATTATCGAGGAGAAGTTTCACCAGCCTCCTCGAGCGGAAACATAATTTCCATGAGAAAAAAGTTGCGAGCCGGAAGCGAGAGGAAGAAGACGTCCGATGCGATTCGACGCTTTCGAGACGGTTTTAAGAGCGGGAGAGACGGGTGGAGGAAGTTCTGGCCGACTTGGCAGGAGGAAATCGGCAACGACCGAGATCTGATCCGTCACGATTCTGCCGATAAATCGGCGCTTCCGGTCTCACTTGGCCGCACCTGTATCGGGTGACTAATCGACCGCCGTCTGCAAGATGTTGTCCCCCTTTTTCTGCTTTCCATCACGCTGGTGATACCACTTAATTGTCCTCGCGGAGGTTCTTCGAGATCTCGAAGATCAGTCCTAAGACACCGCTCTCTTCGTTCAGCATCGCTATAATTATTGCGGTATTTCAATTGAAAAGTAAAAGTCTTCCGATTTACACTGAAATCGAGTCACGATTAAAGTTAAATTAAAGTTCTGAAGTGTTTATAATTTTGCATATAATTGCGTATATCAATCGAGAAATCTGTGAGAGAGACTCGGATGCGATTTACCGAAGGAATCCTTGGACTTGGGCAGCTTTCTTTACTTGTGCAACTGATTGCATGCGAGTATTAAATCGCGTGAGTCAGAAGGACGCACGAATCGAGGGGATAACCATAGGTTTCTGTTTCAATTGAAATTGAACCTTTTAAACTCTGTTAATGTTATTGCAGTTACTTTTTATTAACCATTATCCGTGAGTGGGTCCCTCGAAACTGGCGATAAGATCCGAGTCGAATGTCGAACTGGTAGCTGGCGATAATGGAGCGAGTTTATTCGAGGCGGCTCGTTACCTTAACAAATCGATCGAATTCGATGCGGGTACGTGCAACAGGTGAAATTGCACGTACAGAAAATTGCGGGTCGTCGATCTCCTCGCCCCTCTTCGTTTTCGCTCCTCCTTCGTCGTTTCGTTTTAACCCTTTTGCGTCTTCGTCGCGCTCGCGTCTTCAACACCACGATATAGAAAGCGCAAGTTCGAGGATGCAGTCGCGATTCCAATTTTCGATCGTTGCAATTTATGTTGCAGCGGAGGGAGTTTCGAATTGGCGTGTAGGTTTGGTGTGAGTAATGAGATTTTCGATGCCCTCGAGGATATTATTTGAACTTGTATAACAGTCCACAAAGTGTAGCTACATTTTTTAAAGCCTTTTCTTGTTTATTATTAGCTATTATTCTGTTGTTTTCAATTTTATTACCGTAGTTCAGTCTATTGGAGATTATTCTTCACAATCGTGAAACTATCAAATTATTTGTGAAACGCAAAAGAGTTAGTTTCTTAAACTAACAAATACCAAATTCACAAAAGTCTAAGAAAACAAAATCTGGAACAATTTCACTCGCGGCTGCGCGCCTCCTCCACGAGCCAAGGCTCGACAAATCATTCGCGTGATTAATTACGACTCTCTCTGCTTATACAAACGAACAAACGAGCGGAAGATTGATAGCGAAAGGCAGATCGATCGGCGTGCGCGTGTCTGGTCTCCCGCCGCAAAAAGAAAGGCGGACGGAAAGAAACTCCGTAATAACGCGCGGCTGAGGTAGGATTTCTAATTAAAACCGGCTGGTCCGGGATCGTGCTGCGAGTTTCGACACTCGTGGTCGCCTTTGATCCGCGAACGAGCGACTCGTAAAAATCGGGGACGCCAGGCTTAATTAAATACGCGTCGCGTCTCGAGACGGGGTGAGCCACCCTCCATTGCACGATTGGCGATCATTAGCTCGAGCAATTTGCGGCGATACGTCGATGCTCGATGATGAATCGATCTCTAAATATGGATCTAAGCCGCGATCCGCGTTTCGATTGCTGCTGTTCCGTTCGTTGTAAATCGATGGATATTAATGGCGCTTTCTATGGCGTTTGATCGATGGAATTAGCCGCGTGCTCTTTGCGTTCGACGAAACGTTATTTGGCGAGCATTCGTTGTTCGAATTCAAGGCGATTCGTTAACGATCGGTTTCATGAAATTTGATCGATCGCTCTTTGGATTTGGTGGAATGTTCGACGTGTACGAAGAATTATTTTAACACTGGGTTCACCATGAGTTGACGTATACCTATTTCTACCAAAGGGATCGAAATGTACCCCTTTCATATCAATTGACCTATCTATTATGAAGCTAAAGTAGAAAATAATTAGTTTTTATTATATTCTTTTCTATTTTTCATATCTTAACGTAAAGTTTAACGAAAAGTTTTCTCAGAGAGGTAGAAATGAACCGCTTGATGAACCTGGCGTTAAACTTCTGAGGAAGCTGAACGTGCATCCTTCTCCAAAAGCGTAAAAAACCGGGAAAGAACGGCTCTAAAATAGTAGAAAGGAGTCGTACGTGTATGGAACGACTGGTCTCCGGAAGGGTGTCGACTGGCAGTCTAGGAGCGAGCCCTTGAAACCCAGTCTGCCCACTCGGAAGCGACTCTAGCTCGCCTAGAGAGCACACAGACACACGATGGAACGTGCGTGCGTTGGCAACGAGCCGTTAAATTGGCATCGAGGCCGGTCGGAGGCTTAATGAGTCGTGGGTGTGCCTGGTCCCAGTTAATTGCCGTGTAAAACGGCCACGCGAGCCTCGTTGCGCTCGTACGCGTGTACGTGGACGCATACACGTGGGTATTCATTTTCGACGAGGCTCGAGGAGGCTCGAGATCTCGCCGATGGCTTCGCGTTTCCCTGCGGAGCCGCGGAAGTCGATCGTGCGTGAATAAACGATACCAGCGGCGGCAAAAATGGTTGCGGGCAACCGTACGACTGCCCTGGTCGAGCAGGTGCGTTCGCTGCGCCCTGCGATCCTTTCCAGTTCTTGTGAGAACCTCCTGTTGGGTGTTTTAAATTTGGTTACAGGCAGAGATTTGATGTAAGAGGGTCTCGCGGTTTTTTGGCCGACCATATATAATGTTTGTTGCGAAATGCAGCATCGGACGTACTTCTTTCGCGTATTCTGATGGCTGAAGAATCGTAAGATGGTCAGTAAACGTGTATCGTCAATAAGAAATCGGTTTTTATTGCAATTGCGCCCCGTTTTACGAAAACCTCGTACATCAAGTGCTCGTGAAATCGTGGTTGATCGTGTCGCAGCCTGTCTCGGCGATTTCGAGAGTAGGCGAGAACGAGTTCCGCGATAATCGATCGATTAACGCCGAATGTAGCGCAGCGGTGTTTTTCCTTTTCCTCCCTTTTTTATCACGCGGCCAGATCGGCTCGACTTTCACGATATTTACGACGGTAATTAGCCGGTTAATACACGAAAGTGCAGCGGAGGAATCGGCCACTTTTTCGTTAGCCTTAATGGCGGCGCTTTAACGGCTGGAGATCTTGAGGTGCGAAAAGAAACCGCGCGACACCTGCCATCGAGCGCTGTTTTCATTCCCGTACAATTATCCCTGAGGTGGACTCGCGCAGGTGACAAGAAATCCGTGTATACTTCCTGCAGAAACTCGTTCCTCGATTATAGGCGATTTCTTTGGCGTCGCTCGACGTTCGACGTTTTTACCCTCCTTTTTCCGGGCTCGCGTTGGGGTCATCCGTATGCAGTATTCCGTTTCCTGCGATTCGAATGTTTTACCAGCGAATTTCGATGCGAATCGAATATCGCATGCATGGAATTTTTACTTATATTACAGGGTTGTACAAATTTGAATTGTAAAATCAAGTACAGGTAGCCCTCTTACAGCACGACGGTCTGCAACACGGTTTCGCTACAACGCGATAGCATCAATTGCAGGAACCCTCGTATAACACTGCGACCTATAGCAAAGTGGCTTCGCTCTGACACGATAAGAAAATTGCGAAAACCTTTGTACAACATTGTACTTCTACGAACTACAGTGGCTTCGCTTGAAAATGTATCTGTGGCGAGGTGTGCCACCTCAGAGATACTTTACCTATAATAACAATAGTAAACCTAAATTGATCTAACATATCCAAATTTTTCGCCTTCCCACGCTTAGATTTTGATCGATTCGCGGCTGAAAATGATTGCAAACAGTGTTCCCACTCGGAGTAACTACCGCGCAGTTGATTACATAAACAACTCGCCCACCCATTTCAAAGGAAGTCGAACTCGCGACCACGGTGCGTGAAGACCGTTCCGCTTGCCGAGCAACCCCCCCAAAAGCATGTGTGTATCGTTTCGCGTTAACTTCCCCCTGGACGCAGCCGACTGCCTCCAGGAGGTGGGCTCGGAATCGTGGGAACCCCCCGTTAACAACGCGTGTCAGTGGCCCTTTAAAGCCCGAGAGCACTCGCATCACACGTGCGTCGACACGTGCTGGCCCGTCGCGTGTAAATAGGGGTGGAGGCGAGCAGAAACGGGGTGGCGACTGCGCCACTTTTGTGGGAATTGTTCTCGACTGGATTCCCATCGAAACGGTGGCCGATCGGGCGCTCGACTTTCCTCGACTGTGACGACTCGACGAGCTTGACGGAAATAATGATTTTTAAGCTTCGCGGGATCTCGATTGCAGGAACGTCGATCTAGTAAACAAAATCGTTGAAATCGTTCTCTCGGCCCTCTGCAAAGCTAATCGAAATTTGACACGGTAGAACCGAAAAGCAGAGCCTCGCGGAGGGTTAGGAGCGTACACACGTTCGATGTACCCAATACTTTCTCCGCCCGGTCACTCTGCATAACCTCTTTCACGGTTCGAGGTTCAATTACCCGCAACACTCCGCAGCGAGTCACGCTCGTTCCCCGTCACGATCGTACGGTTTCCAGCGTCGTAAATTCGCGCGTTTCACCGGGCACGAGCTACGGATCGATCGATCGGTTATCGGTCGATCCTGGTTAGCCATCGGAAAGGTCAGGGCTGACGTGTGCCGCGGATTGGAAACGGGCGTGGCGCGCACGACTCGCGCCGGATTAAATCGTGATCCGCGTCAGGCGTCTCGTGCAAAAGCAATCGCCCTCTCGTCCACCGTTACCGATATTAGAAACGAGTGGACGCGCGGGAGAAGGAAATTAATACGAGCCAGGGACCGGCTATCTCCTTCGGCTATCTGCAATTTCGCGAGAGCAATTGTTCGGTGGTTCGCCGTTGCGCAACGTAACCTAGTTCCGCGCGTGACTGACTTTTATTATGTATATTATATTTACGATGGAACGAATCGCTTCGTTGTTTTTAATGTCGCGGAGATTTATGGCCCATCGTGGGGGATATTCTAGAGATAAAATCCTCTAGGTGTCTTGTGCAACTGATCGCCATCTTTTCGCTACTAGCGGTCAGCAGATCGACGTGAATTCACGTCAGCGGTCTCGAATCAAGGCGCGATATTAACCCTTTGCACTCGACGCTTTTCCGGCAATTCTCTATCGCTGCTAGAAGTTAGCAATGGAAGCTATTAACAAGCAATTCTCCAGCCATAGAAGTTTTCCATTTCAATAGAAAACTTTGGGGAAATGCACGTTCTTGAAAAAGTTGCAATGGAATAAGTTTTTAACCTTCGCAATTGATTCCCTCAGAGGCGACATCCGAGCGCAAAGGGTTAATATCGCGCCTTGATCTCGCAATTGGAACACGTTAAGAGATACGCAGATTGGAAAGTAATTGCAGGAAGTGGTTGGTATCCGAATATCTGCGTACATTGCGTACGCGTGTGTTCGACGATACACCACGAACGTTCTCAGTCGTCGAAGGGATATCAAGCGAGCAGGGACTTTTAAATGATGGTTGCTTGTTTCAGGTGGTTCTGCCACTTTGACGACGATAATTACGTGAACGTGCCACGCCTGCTGAAACTCCTGGACAACTACAATCCACGGGAGGACTGGTACCTGGGCAGGCCCTCGATACCAGCACCCCTGGAGATCATCAGACAGGGCCCAGAACCCTCGAAGCGACCGGTGAGTCTTTAAAATCGATCGACCCGTTCGTAAACAGAAACCAGTTCCTGATTTTTTTGCGATTTCGCGAAACACGCCGACCGTGGCCCGTCGTTAATATTCGGTCGCCATTATTGATTCGTCGGCGTTCTTGGTACCGTTCGAATTGGGTTAAGCGTCCGGTCGCTCGACGGAGATCTGCCCTCGGGTTGTTTTCTTCGATCACCGGTGGTCTCGTTGATTAATCGATCGAGTTCCCGCAGTTGGTACCGCCAGATGGCCCAATATGGCATTTTCGTTGGTTTTTCATTATTTTTGCGCTCGTGGCGTTCTACTTTTTCTGCACTGCTATGCTAATTTTTAGAATAATTAAATTAGCCACACATAATACTGTAGGCTGTGAATGATTTTGCAATGCGTGGCTTCGTGCATGAAAGAATAAAATGTAATTTAGAAAAAATCGGTGAACATGAAGAGCCTCAACAAACCTCCACAGTGGAGGTTTCGCGGTGGATTATATTAAGCCATGGGTGGAATATTCGAGAATATTCTAAATTACATTTTATTCTTTCGTGCACAAAGCCACGCGTTGCAAAATCATTCACACCCTACAATACGACAAATTATATTATATTAGGCTTTAGACCAGAGCGATCGACCTTGCAACCCTTGGCGCAACGCACCTCGAGCAGGCGTTGTTTCAAAGTTTCCACTTGGACACCAACGACGTGGGCGTTTCCGTGTTTTTCAACGCCACTTCTGGTATAATTTTAGTGCTCCTTTCATTTGCTCCGCGACAATATGATTGTCTCGAGGGGACCTCCGCTTCGAGCGGCGGTCGACGGGGACGGTAATGAGCGGCGTTCCGTTTTTTATACGCGGTCACCGGACGGAGGCGTGAAATTCGCTTTCTTCTCTGTCGCGGGAGGTCCTTTGATGGCCAGCAGGATATCGTGCTGGGACAGAGGGTAAACAAAATGTCGGGATGAAGGTGTGAAAAAGGAGTCGCGAGGAAAATTGGAAAACTTAGCGTCGTGGGCGATTAACGGACGAGCAGAAAATTCATTGCTTGCGAGGAAATTTATTATTTGCCTAGAAAAATTGAGGGAGAAGTAATTTTATTGTACGATGAAAGATTCGAAGCCACTGAGAAATTTCGTATATATAGAAAATTGAGGAGAAGAAATGCCTTTCGTATTTGCATAAAAGAAAGAATAAACGATCCAGTGCAGAATTCCGTGGCACATTTGCCCGCTCGAAAGCGGAAGGAAGCCATCGTTCTTATCGAATTTATGCATCCGCGAGGGTAACAGCCGCCATATTTTCCACTTTGCCAGCTTAAGTTGAATCCACGGTCGTTGCCACCCCTCGGAGGGGTGTACAGGGATGAAAAAGCGAGTCCTCAGCCAACGGCCATCTCTTCTTTTCAATACCTCGTCCCTTCGCTGTTATAAATTCGCCGTTCATGAATTAATTTATGGCGGCTGAATTATTCAAATTTATTCCAATTTAACAAATTTCTGTGTCGCCGCCTCTCGGAAATTGAGCAATCATTTCCGCGATAAAAGCACGCCGACGTCTTCGACAACGCATACGTAATTAGTTTATCCCTGTTTTCTATACAAGTTCCATTTTTTCGTATCTCCTGGACCCTCTACTTTTCTCACTGTTACCAACTCACTGGTACCTCACTGTTACCAACATAAACGACCGTAAAAGCTTCCACAATATTTCAGCGAGCAGCTAAAGTACGTTCGTAAAGGGAATGAATTCCATATTAGGGTAACTCATCGTCCACGAACGAGATTCTGGAACGAATTAGTTTGTCGTTTAATGTACCCCGTATATTATCGATTCGATGCGAATCCCAAGTTAAACGATCGTTCGTGGCCCGAAGCCACGAGTGGCAGAAGTGTGCTGGTCCACTGGACGAAATGGCGAGAGGAGAGTCGAGGAAAGGGGCGGTGGATCGCGATCAAAAATCGATAAAGGGCCTGTCTTACCAGCGGGCCTCGCGAGATACACGATGGCGATTCGGATTCCGCGAGATATGATCTCTGCAGCCCCCGGCAGCCCCGACAGGTAGAACGGGACCCTTCTGAAGATGTTATCGCGCGACAGTGTCATGCTATAAGCCCATTAATCCTTTTTCCCCTGCCGAAAAAAAGAAGAGGCGCCGGGGGTGGGACGTAGGGGTTGGGAAATAAAAGGATCGCCGTTGTCAGCCGCCGCGCGCTGGGAAAAAAAATTCCCCAACCGCATTTATCATCCGCTTCGACAAATTAATAGCGGCTTTGATCCGCCTGTCGCTGGCGCGATGGACCTCTACGACGTTGTCTTCCGTTCGTGAGGTGTACGAGGTGAACGAACTGTGCGTGTGATTCTTTATCTGAGTTCTTTTTTTTTTATGAAAAGAAGAGAGTAATTATTTTATTTCGATTCTCTGGGGTTTCTGGTGAAATTTTATTTTATTCTTGATCACTACTTTGGTTTTTGGGTTGATCTGTTGCGGACTGATAAATCGAGGACTGCTGTTCTTCGGTTATTGACTCTTCTGCATCGATATGCAGTATTTAATACAGTTCTGTCCTTCGTCCTTCCTTTTTTTGATTCTCCTCTCGAGAAATCGCTGCAAGAAACGTCCTTAATTCCAATTGAGATAAGGCATTAGAAACTCAAATTGAGACCGAGCCCTCCCTCGACTTTGAAGCTTCGCCATCGCGCGATCGACTCTTCCTCGAATTAAGCTTGATAAAAGAAGAGGAACCTTTGTCGAAGTCGGATCCGCTCGATATTCGACAGTCGACGTCGGCAGAAGGAAAAGAGACCGAAACCGGTAGCCGCGAGATGAAACGATAAATCATACGAAAGCCAGAGGACTCGTTCCATTGCAGCAGGAGAGATTAAACGTTTCTTATATGAACCGATCGAAGCCATTCATCAACCGGACCCAGCAAATGGTTATCTCTCTTTCTCTGATTTCTACTCGTGTCCCCGGCTCGTTAAGCCCTAATCGCTGGCCTCTTTCCATTTTTCCAACCCTCCCCTCCTCGTCGACTAACTTTCGACGTTCATTATCCACGACCAGGTGTTCGAGATAAACGATCCTCGTTAATTCACGTCGCCAATTAGATTCCTCGTCGAATTATTCCCCTACGAAAATTATCAGTCTAAGACAGATGCAATTTATGTTGCATAATATGTTCCTGTAATGCTTCCTGCAGACCGATGTAATAACCACTTTGAACGCTTTTGGAGTTATGTACGGACTTAAGACTAACATTGATATCACGTGTTAACTGCAGCACGACATTTGATGTCGATTAGTTTTGTTTTTTGCACGAAATATTATCTCGCTTGGGGAACATTTAAGTTAGGATTTAACCCTTCGCGCTCGAGAGGCGACTCTCAGTCGCCATGGTGTTTCATACAGCAACTCAAGTTTTCCTTCGACCAATTTTAAGTTTTGAAACCCTACAAAAATGAATTTGGGAGGTGAAATTAGCTCGAGTAGAGATGAAATTGATTTTCAACTGTTGAAAAACGAGATTAGTTGCATTAACGAAGGAATTAGCGATAGAAAAATATGATGTGCGATCGAAAAAGTCGTCGAGTGCAAAGGGTTAAGGATAGGCTCCTAATCCTGTTATGATCTGTCTCAATTCTCGAATCGCACTATACGAGACTCACCTGTTCGATAAATGTACCAAAATTTCTATATACGTTCCTCGCAAAACATCGCTAATAAAGGGATTACGTAATCTCGAGGAAGCGAAATCGGCGATTCGCGCCATTTTACTCTACTTTTATTGCGAACGTATTAGGAGGGTCCGGGTACGGTCGTTTCGACTGAATGGACATTGTTCGCTGGACACAGCCTGCATAAAGGGAGGCTCTGCCTTGCTTTCTCTGTTCCTCCGTTGTGTTCCCCGCGTTTTTTTTTATTTTTTTTTCGATCTTACTCCGCGCCTTGTGGTGCGCTCTTCATTCAGTCCTCGAACGATCCGGTTGGACCAGTATCGTTGCGCGCGCGGGCACGAGAGAAGTAACCCCTTTGCGATCGACCATCGAACAGTGTAGGTCGACTATCGATAACGCGCTTAGTAACCCAGTTATGTACGTTTTTGTAGCTTGCGCGGTCATCTTGATACGAATATTTCCCCTTCTCCCCTTCTTGCTCCGTTTTGCTTAGGTTTGTTAACTCTTTGTACTCGGATGGGACATCCTCTGAGGGGACATCAGCATTGATTAGCGATTGCGGAGGTTAAACTTATTCCAGCGCAGATTTTTGAGAAATCCATGTTTCTCTCAAGTTTTTTATTGCTGGTAGACGTTAGTAATAGAAACTATTGCTAAAATATTGTTATTTAGCGTACGTAGAAGTTGAGTTCGATGAAAAAATGGAAAGAAAATTGCAAAGTTTTAGACTAGACAATTTTTCTGTTCGAACATGGTGGAATTTGAACTTCATTTATTATACTTCATTGGGTTTCGTTGAAATTGGTGGAACTGAACTGAGCCAAGTTTCGCTCCACGTTAATTCGAAACGATTACTCCCGGTATATTATACGAGCCTAGGATAACCTAGACCGTGCAATAATAGACGAGATGAATCTCATTCCCAACGGTGTGTTAAGTGTTCCCATTTCGCGGTGTTCGCTCGCATTCCCGTGGAAATCGCGAGCACGTACCGCAGAATTCATCATAGCTGGTGCACCATTTCCGCAGTTCCATACGATCTTGCCGTGATCGAGCCCAGGTGGCCTGAAATTTAAATCTAAGGAAATACTCGAGTCGATAGTTTAGTAGAAATTATTCCAAGTACTGGGCTTTTCGAATGTTTGTGTCTTTTTAAATAAGTTTATCTAGCCTAACTTAATCTTGAGATTAAGATGATCTGATCTTACAATTGGCCATACATAGAGTACCATGAAATCCTCCTATCTTGCCTTTTGTATTCATCAAATTTCATTTCAAAATCGCATGCATCTTGCTGCTCTGAGACTGGAATTTTCATATAACGTAGAACAAGTAAAATCGATTTGTTTTTTGTAGCTCGAAACTTTTCTACCGCCAAACTCTCCGTTACTAAAACGGAACCTCAAAACCCGTAGCACAAAAACTCTCGTCGAGAACGAAAACTGCGAAAGGTTGCTAGGTTGCGCTCGTTTCAGCACGAGTACGCCGTTCGTGCGGCGTCTGGGCCGACCCCCCATGGGTGTGGTACCATCCTCGAACGAAGATTATGGTCCCGGTATGGTGGACGTTACTCCCCGGGGGCTTCGCGTACTCGTATATTATATTTGCCCGAGAAATACCCGGCCTAACCTCCCCGTCGCAGCTCCCCCACCCATCCTCTAGCTTCCATCTTGCCTAACCGCTCTCTTCTTTCGTTCCTCCGCGGTTTCTTCCGCTGGGGTCCCTCCACCTTGGCCTGGCCTCGACGCGCCTCGACTATTCGCGGGCCTAGAGGCTGTGCACGTGCACCGTAAGGAGAACGCCGCGAGGATCGACGAGTGAATGAGCGCTCGTCGCGAGGGTGTGGTCCTCCTGATGCTGTTCTTGCAACAGTTCTTTCTTCTGCTGCTTCTTTTTCCGTTTACAGGAAACGTAGGTTCCACGGCTTTCATCGTAGCCGTATTACATCCACCACGAGTTTTATAAAGATCGATGATGGGTACTCGTTGATGGCTCCTTTTTAGACTTCTTCTCGTCTGGGTCTTTCTGGCTTGTGGTTCTTCAGCGCGGGCTTGGAAGATCGTTGGAGGAGGAATGCGTGCAGTTGATGTTCAGGTGTTGTAATTATTATTAACGATAGATTCCTCGGACCACTCTGCGAAAAATTTGAGTTAAACTTTACCGAAAGGGGGACATTTCAACTCATGGTAAACCTAGTGTTGAAAGGGTAATCAATGTGTACAGAGTATTTGGATTTTACATGAGAAAAACGCTTTTTCTTCCTCGAGTTGACTTCATTCTCAAGATACTCCGTTCTGTAACAACCGCTATTAAAAATAGCAATTATGTGGTGCAATTTCTGTTCGTACAACAAATCTATTTTCCGATCAAAGAAATTATGTTTTCGCGCAAACTCGCAGCTTTGCAGTTGAAAGAACAATGCGTCGATTGGTTCGCAAAAACTACCCGCTGCTTTCTGTACGCTGGCTGTAGGAATCGGGTCAATTAGTTCCCTCTGGAACCACGAAAGCGATCGCGGGATCTATACAGCGGACGCGAGAGCACGGGGCGCGTAATTACCGCGACTTTTGTTATTGCGCGAGAGGATTTAAATTAGCCCCTGGTAGGCGCGTTTCCGTGACGGAATTACCCGCCGCCTATTACGTCGTTAGACCAGAAAATTCTCGTCGTTCAATTACCCGTCGCCAGATCGGACGGTGATTACGATACACGGTGCCTTTTGTGTGTCGCGCGTGGTTTCGATCCGGGAAACTGGCGAACGGTCGGTAATAACGGCTGAAAACTGGATGCAAGCGCGGATTTCATCTCTGTTCGGCTCTTCGAAGGGATAATCAGCACCGTGATGAACGATGTCCGCATTGGTGCAATCGGACGAGGCGCGCGGTTTTTTTCAAATTCCCGCGCGAAGTTGAAATGAAAGCTTGTTGATTCGTTGATCGATGAGCGGGAGATTCGAGGGAATAGTTCTGATAATTGGCTCGTTGTGGACGAGGTACAGCGAGCGAGGAATGTATTTCTTGGAATAGGAGTTTTTAGGTTTGAATCTTCAAGTTTAGAGTTTTTAAGGTGGATACTTTCAAGTTTAGAATCCCTGAAACTTGGAACTTTGGAACATTGGCTCGTTGTGGACGAGGTACAGCGAGCGAGGAATGTATTTCTTGGAATAGGAGTTTCAAGATTTGAATCTTCAAGTTTAGAGTTTTTAAGGTGGATACTCTCAAGTTTGGAATCCCTCGAGCTTGGAACTTTCAAACTTGGAAACTTCAACCTTAGAATTGACAAATGTCGAATTCTTTCTACTTAAGCTTTTCAAGTTGTGCATAATCTGCATATACAAGAGAACCAAGGCACCTCGCAAAACCACCAAACGGATACACTCGAACTGTGAAACGTGAAATTGCTTGGAGCCCCTTAGTCTGTGCAAGAACATTCTCGCCAGGCAAGCCAACGAAAATTAGTCCTGGCAGTAACAATAGGACGTATAGAATCGCGGAAAGAAATATAGGAACGTAATTATTAGTCACAGTTGCAGCTGGGTCGTTACCCGAGAGCAATAAACCCGCTCGCAGCTAATGCACTAGTATAATTCCCTCGCTCGCATTGGTACGCCGGGACACGGGTAATCCAACGGCAAAACCAACGATTCCAGCGATATGGATAATAACACCGAACAAGAAGCGTATCGCAAGAAAACGTACATTCGGTTCGCAACCGACGTTATAAATATCGGTATGCCCAGGTGCATATTCTACGATACTTTCCATTCTACGTTACGCGGGCATTCGATGTTTCTCTGTAGAACGAAAAATGTTGCGGTCTTTATTTATACGCCGTTCGAACGTTTTTGCGAGCTGCGTTGAAAATATCCTTTCCTCGCTCCGTTTTAAACTTGAGAATTCTGTGCGTTGGAATTTCGAGCTTGGGAATTCTATGCTTGAGAATTGTAAGTTTGGGGATCGTAAGTTTGAAAATTCTAAGCTTGAGAATTCTGTTTGGGGATTTTAAGTTTGGGAATTCTAAGTTTGGGAATTCTAAGTTTGGGAATTCTAAGTTTGAGAATTCTAAGTTTGGGGATTGTAAGCTTGAGAATTCTAAATTGGGGATTGCAAGTTTGAAAATTCTAAGCTTGAAAATTCTAAGCTTGAGAATTCTAAGTTGGGGATTGCAAGTTTGAAAATTCTAAGCTTGAAAATTCTAAGCTTGAGAATTCTAAGTTTGGGGATTGTAAGTTTGAAAATTCTAAGCTTGAGAATTCTAAGTTTGGGGATTGTAAGTTTGAAAATTCTAAGCTTGAGAATTCTAAGTTTGGGGATTGCAAGTTTGAAAATTCTAAGCCTGAGAATTCTAAGTTTGGGGATTGTAAGTTTGAAAATTCTAAGCTTGAGAATTCTATGTTTCAAAATTCTAAGATGTACCAGCGTAAGTTTGGAAATTCTGTCCCTCATAATTCAGAGCTTGCAAATCCTGACCCTAAGAATTCAGAGCTTGCGAGTTCTCACCCACAAGGTACACTTCAAACTCATCACACCTCATCCATAAAGTAAGCTAACAGACAGAGCCTACGACCCACAGAGCATTCTCTCATCCTTCCACATTAGTTCGCAATTAGAAACCCTAAAGAGCTACAATATACGCGCGTATCCTCGAAACAAGCTACTCCCAGCAATAAGCTCGTTGTCCACGGTCCTAGAAACACGTGCAACGTTTCGTCCCGTATGGCTGCGCGCTGGCCACTGTTGGTAGTCGTAATAATAAAGCATCCACGAGCTATAGCGCGAGCTACACGGCTTGGTAATAAGTTCCTGGTTTACGGTTCATCGGCAGGTTATCCCGCGGCTGAATCGGCCTACCGGCCAACTGAAATCACCGGCTGCCGTGTACTCTCCGCGCTTGCTATTGCTCCTCTCTTCTTCATCCTCCTCCTTTTCTATTCCCTCGAAGAGATCACCCTTTCACCAGGGGCGTGGTACGTGATACCCCGCCGCAGAAACTGTAATTATACCCGCGGCGAAAGAATGTAAACCAACCGATCGACGATGACCGATTAGCCTCATCGAGACGGACGCTGTGCCTAGGCTAGGTCCTGTTGTTGCTTCAGCTCGAGTAATCTTGGCGCGCTCGTTCGCATTCGTGCAATACTCGATACACAAATCACGAGCCAGTCAATGTCCGACGATTAAGTTTGCACACGTCGGATTTGCTGTGTGCAAATCGTAGACTGTCGAGAAATTCTACTTAACCCTTTGCGCTCGACGACTTTTTCGATCGCAGATCATTTTTTCTATCACCAATTCCTTCGTGAATACGACTAATCTGGTTTTTCAATAAACGTTGAAAGTCGATTTGATCTTCGTTCGAGCTAATTTCATCTATCAAATTCGTTTTTGTAGGACTCGAAACATAAAATCAGTCGATGAAAAACTTGAGTTGCTGTATAAAACACCATGGCGACTGAGAATCGCCTCTCGAGCGCAAAGGGTTAATATGCTAAATGATTCAGTTGCCGAGATATGCAATTCGCGTCGCGGTATAACTTGGTACAATTTACTTGATTTATGAAACTTAATTTAAAACATTGGAAAAGTGTTTCGTGTTTTGGTAATCCTCGATGGTTTCGAGTTGAGGTTGCTCTTTGCAGTCGGATGTCCCCTTTGAGGGGACATCTCGGCATTGGTCAGTGAGGTGGTGGAATTTAACTACGGAACGTTCCGAAAGCGATCGTAATTGAAACAGAACGGTTCTAAAATGTTGAAAAGGGGATCCTATTAGGAAGCAACAAATTGTCTACTAAAGTTTCATCACCAGCCCCGTTATTCCGCTTTCGAAACCACCTGACCACCGTCGGCTCATTAAAACCCGACGACTAAATCCCCCAGAGTGATCCTGTTCGACGAGGTCGAGAATCGAGACCGAGAGATCGCCGTGGCCGCTCCCCTCAGCTAATTAACAGGTAGACGTTGACGCGGGCCCGCACTCTGTCGTAACTCGGTTGGGCGTCGAGGCGGACCTCGGATTTCCGTCCAGGCCACCCGTTCCTTCTCTCTTTCGGGCATTTAAATGCGAGCCAGGGCCCATACATCAACCACGGCTCGATGCTCGGACGCGACGCGCTGGATTTACTGCTAATAGCACGTCGAATCGGTAATCGGCCGCGTATTAATTAATCCTTTCACGGTGCAACGCATCGCGGAGCGCAGAAACGTGAAAAATGGCTCATCTCTGCTGCGAGCGGGAAATCGTGGGCCTAGAGGTTTGGAAATTCGAATTTCGAGCTATTTCACGCGCCACCTTTTTTTCTCCCTTAAATTTTGTAATATCGCGAGTTTCGATTGTAAGAATGTCGGATCAGGAACATCGGGTGCCATTTGCATATCTCTGGTGCCTTGCCTAAACATTTGGATGGGCCTCGTGGCTTGGAAATTCGAATTTCGCGCTATTTCACGCGCCACCTTTTTTTCTCCCTTAAATTTTGTAATATCGCGAGTTTCGATCGTAAGAATATCGGGTGAGGGTGCACGAGCGGCTGAAGAGGGCCATTTGCATCTCTCTGGGGTCTTGTCTAAACATTTGGATGGGCCTCGTGGCTTGGAAATACAAATTTCGCGCTATTTCACGCGCCACCTTTTTTTCTCCCTTAAATTTTGTAATATCGCGAGTTTCGATTGTAAGAATATCGGGTGAGGGTGCACGAGCGGCTGAAGAGGGCCATTTGCATCTCTCTGGGGTCTTGTCTAAACATTTGGATGGGCCTCGTGGCTTGGAAATTCGAATTTCGCGCTATTTCACGTGCCACCTTTTTTCCTCCCTTAAATTTTGTAATATCGCGAGTTTCGATTGTAAGAATATCGGGTGAGGGTGCACGAGCGGCTGAAGAGGGCCATTTGCATCTCTCTGGGACATTGCCTAAACATTTGGATGGGCCATGGCGTCGGGGGTGTCCTCGAGGCTGTTACGAGTGGCCTAAGAAGGCATTCTTGTACGAACAAGTTTAATAAACGCCCTCGTAGTCTAGTATACATCTAGCTAGTATATTTCCTACGAACTTTCGATGGTAATTGATGAAAATGAAAGTTTACCGTACTAGATTCGCAAGCTAGTTCTCGATACTCGTGCTAATAAATTACATACCACGTGTACGCTTGAAGGTAAATACGTGTAATTTCTGGTACGGTATTTAGCGCAGCTCACTTGGAGCCTGTCTACTGTTAATAACGCGTAGGGGTTAATATCAGTTGGTCGTGATAAGATCGACGCGACACAGAAATAAAATGCGACCAAAGCGAGAGAACGGGACGGATAACATTATCTGATCGTCGAGACAAGAAAATATCAGACTCTGGACCGAGGAACGCGGCTTTTGTACTTCCCCGCCATTTGTACAGGTCGATTCAAAAGGAACTTCAGTTTAGGGAATCTATCTCTCTATCGGAAAGTCAGCTCGAGTTTTGCCATCGTTCGAACAAGAAATACAGCTCAGCTCGGTTTCTAGATATCGTTTTATACGAGGCTGGACGTTTTTCGATGGGAAAATGAATCCCACGGCGTCTTTCCACCCTGTTTTTTCAACGCTCTGCTGCAGCCGAGTGAAATAAATCTGGACGCGTTTATCTGGCGCACAAAGCGCAATAAAAATTGATTGCCCGGATGGTTGGGATCGTACCACGCCGCAATCGTGATCTGGAATTGGTAACGACCGCGTTCGCGACGAAAACAAACTTCTAATTCATATTTTTTGCCTTCGATAAAAATCTGTTGTTTTTGGAAAATACTGATAGAAATAGATTTCGTTCCGTTTGTTCGTTTCCTTTAAATGCTTTAGTTTAGTTTTCATAGGAAATTGATCAGAATTTTAGAATAATTAACCCCTTGAACTGGGCACCTTCTCAGACGTTAGCAACAGAAACTATTGCTAAGATAAGCAATCTTTGAGCAATATTTTAGCTATAGTTTCTATTGCGAATATCTCTCAGCAATAGAAAATTTCCATTTCAATAGAAAACGAAAAGTTTGTCCTCCGTAATCACTGATCAACGCTGATGTCCTCTCAGAGGGGACATCCGAGTGCAAAGGGTTAAAATTCCAAATAGAAAGATTAAAAAATCGAATACAGCGCTGGTTTAAAATCCTAATTCATGACAAAGTCGTCTCATTCACTTGTATGGCTGCAATTAAGTAATACACCCCTTTGTCTACAGTACTTCCTCTACTTACCTCTTTTGCTCGAATTATTAACATCTCAGACTTAATTACCCTTCACTCCAATTATACCTCTATTATAACACGAATTTCTTTTCCATTTTTCAATGCTTATATAAAAAGTATACAACACAATCGAATGCCAAAAATTCTCACCCCTTCGTTACGTCAACTCCAAGATGCATCAAATTTTGTCTCGTTCTTGACAAAGGGTAGCAGCTCGAGACAATTTAACCCTTTGCACTCGACGCTTTCCCAGCGATTTTCTATTGCTGGTAAAAGTTAACAATAGGAACTATTACCAAGTAATTTTCCAGCAATAGAAAACTTCCACTTTAGTAGGAAACTTTGAGGAAATATACGTTCTTGGAAAAGTTGCAATGGAGTAAGTTTTTAACCATCACAATTAATTCTCTCAGAGGCGACATCCGAGTGCAAAGGGTTAACATAAAATTACAAAGAGGTAACAAGAAATTGAAACGCAAGTTTGCTAAAATATTTGAATATTTTATTTATTTTATTCGATTCTCGTTTCGCTGGGGGGAAAAAGGGGCAACAAGGAGTACCTGGTAGCGGACGATTATCGAGGGTAGAATTCGACGGATAGCTTTTAATGAAACGTCTCGTATTTCACCGGTGCGCCGTTCGCTCGCGCCTCGCACAGCCCGTTCCCTTTTCCTCTTTCCGCCCGCGGGATGATTAATACGGCCACTGGAGAGCCGCGGGTTTACTGCTTTCCCGCTGTGACCACCTACGGCTCTTCCCTTTTTTTCCGCTGCCCTTGCGCCACGAAAGGCCACTCCATCTTCTTTCTCGACGAGCAACAGTCCAGCGACGTGAAAGCCGCGCGTTTCCTCTCTTCCGTCGCGCACTTCCGGTGCTCTCTTGCTCGACGCGCTTGCATTTCCGATTCGAACGGGAAATTTGCTCGATTTCTAACATCTTCGAGCTCGAATTCACGTTTTATCTCGCAAGTTTAAAGGAATTTTATAGAAATTAGATACAATTCTTTTGAAAATATTGGAAGGTGGACATTAATTAGTGGATTTTCGAATAGGTTAGGAACGAAGACGTGGTTTTATTGCTGAGATTTGATTTTTGTCGGAATTTCTGGTATTAATTATCGATCGTGGAGGATGCGATTCTATTGGCCTTGATCTTGCATGGAAGGTCAGACGCTGCACGAGCGATTCCCGAGGGAAGTCGTCCCGTTCTGCGCCGACGGCTCCACGCTGCGGTTTTCCTATTACCGCGGCAAAAAGCCGAACAAACAAACGCCCAGCCATGGTTAGGCATGGGACCCTCGGGCATCCAAACGATGAATTCTTCGCGCGTCCCTCCAGAAACGATTATATTCGCGCAGAATCGAATTGGGTGGTTCTCTTTCGAAATCAAAGCTTTTCATTCCCAAGCATTAACCAATATCTTTGTAAAAATTTGCATTTAAACGTTTTTATTCTCCTCTTCATATCGAAGCAACTTCCGTTTGAAATTAAACTTAATTTTTAACGAAATTGAAAAGTTGAAAACGAAAACTTTCACTCTAATGAAATTAAACTTAATTTCATATTTATGCGAGTTGTTTTCATCTTCGCGAGTCCATTTTGTCAGCCTTTACTTAGAACCTTGCTTAATATTTTATGAGGAAGGGTTAATCCTTTGCGCTCGACGACTTTTTTGGTCGGACCAAGTAGCAGCTCGAGATGGTTTAACATAAAATGACTTTATATACAAATTCACTCACATCTAACACTGTGCCACTATCTCCACGGATCGATCTCGTTCTTCAACGGTTCAAAACTAAATTCATCATCAATCAAGCTAATTTCACCTGTAAAATCCACTTTTGTAGAGTTTTGAATCTTAAACTCGGTCGATGAAAAACTCAAATTGCCACATGAAACGCCATGTCGACTGAAAGTCGAGCGCAAAGGGTTAATAATGCTTATATTTATACATTTTCTTAAATAATTATAACAAATTAAAAAAAAAAAATTGTACATCCAGCTGATGTTTGAAAGATTGGGATATTATTTCGTGCTGTAATCTCGTGTATGCAGAATAGACGCAGAACGGCGAGGATTACGGCCCTGGCTTCTAACACCTATTCCTCCATTCGCCAGAAAATCGCACCCTGTTCGCAGGCCGGAGGCACGCGGATGCGCGCCACATGTCCCGCATACCGTCCCTCCCTCCTTCCTGCGACTCGCAATCCTGCGATCCTTTCTCCTCACCTCTTGCCCGTTCCCGGAACTATTAATTAGCCGCTGAAGTTCGCCACTCGAGCGACCACTGCAGCCGCCCCTCGCTCCTTCGCTCTGCAATCTTTCGATTATTAATTTAGTCGCGCGAACGAGCCTCCTATAGCTCGCGATCAAGATTTTCACCGCTCAAGGTCTCTCCCCCACTCTCTGTCAACGTTTAAGCAGATATTTCTTCGGATTTCTGTCACGAACTTTCCTTTCTTTTCAAGTGATTCTGTATTCTGATGCGTGATGTCTATTACACAGTACAGACGATTGTTAATCAAAATTTCAGAGAAATTTGGAGAAATGGAAAATCGAAGGTAACCAATTTTGTTCGACACGAATAGTTTTTGTCGAGCATTGAAAAACAGAGTGCATTCTCCGACTTCTTCGCAGCGTTATTCCTCGAAACAGAAGCGAAACGTAGAAATGCGTCTTCATTGCGAGGACACGCGTTACCACGACGCGACGAGCCATTTCCCGTTCGTTTTTTCATTTTTTTTCTTCTTCTGCCCCCATTCGATCTGGTTCTCCGCGTTCCTTCTGTGCTCACGAGGATTTAATTAGAGCCGCATCGCCTCCAGATACACGGCGGCTAGCCGAAGATAATTTCGCCTCACCTACCGTCGTACCGCCGCTAACGAAATTAAGGTAGCTTTTAATGAGCGTGGAAACACCGGGTGAACGTCCATAAAGCACCCGGGGCGACGTCGCGCGAACCACCCAGGGACGATAATTATACGGAGCCCTTGGCCAAGCACGCACCCTTATTCTCCGCGCGAACTTACTTTAAAGTAGGCCCACGGAGCGCACGAGTACGCTCACGCGAGTCGCTCTGGTTCCTAAGAATCTATTAAATTGGTCGTTCGGTTAGGCGATGAGTAATTAAGGAAATTATTGTAATTAATTGATCTTCATTTTTTAATCTCCGCAGAATTTCTAATTTGAAAGCTTCGCGTTTCTAAATTTGTGATTTCCCAATTTTCAAATCTAGAAATCTTCAAATTTCCAATTTTCATATCTAGAAATCTTGATATTTCCAATTTTCAAATCTAGAAATCTTCAAATTTCCAATTTCCAAATCTAGAAATCTTCAAATTTCCAATTTCCAAATCTAGAAATCTTCAAATTTCCAATTTGTTAATTCTAATCTCCAAGTTCTAAACTTACAAATCCCACTCATCCACACTGCAGCAGTTGTAAGAGTTTGTAAATTTGGAACACGCTAAATTCGCAAGCGTCCACATTCATTCCGCAGGGAGATTCGAATCTCCAGAATCGGCAGGAATAGCCCGTGGAGCGATCGAGCATCGCGCAGGGTTCCCCTAATTAATTAACGCTGAGTAAGAAGGCCAGGGATCGGTCCGATTCGTACGAAATCTCGCGGAAATCACGGCCAAAGCCGGAACGCGTTACGAACGTGGGAATCGTTTTCAGAGTGCACGCCGCCGTGAAACTATCGCTGTGATTACATCTTGCTGTTTACTCTGCCGGAAAATCAACATTATTTACGAGTGCGTCCGGTCAAGCACGTTCTGAACATCGGACGAACGAATTTCGTTGCGACGCCTCGCCACCCAATCGCCCCTCCACCTGTGGAATCCTTCGATTCACGCTCAACTTCCCTCCGAGCGGATGAATCTTATTTATTCTTGCCAACAGCGGGAGAAAAAAGACAAGATTACGAGGAACGAGGAAACGTGGAAAAGTAACGATCTTATTTATTCAGATCGCAATCGCTTCAACCGACTGTGGTGAACTCTGAGAGGCAACAGAGCCTCTCTCTGTTTCGAGTCAGTTTTCCACGATCATTTGAACGCGTAATGCCGTGCGAAACGGATCATCTTTGCAAGTAGAATGAGACTGTTGTGCGGGACAATGGTAACGATTCTGGGCATTTCGTTTTATTAGGTTATAGAGTAGATACGGTGCTTAATAGCATTATGTCTATTTCTTTTATTATGAATTAATTTATCAGGTCTGAAAGTAATTTCGTGGCGCACAAAAAATGGACGTAAAAGTGGTCATGTGTAGACTTTTCATACGTATCCACAATTGCGAGTATTTGTATCAATTTTTGGAACTTATTGTAGAGACTGTTAGTCGCAGTGGTCAGACACGTCTGTCTGAATCTACTTCGAACGGACGTGACGTGTTCTTCCGTGTGGCCTTGGCAGTGGTGCACGCGTCTGATTTTCCGCTTCCCCCTCAGTTGGAAATCGATCGCCATTCGATTGTTCGACGATAGAACGGTACACTCTGATGAAAGTTCAAGGCGATGGTTTGCATGTTCCGATGAGGCAAGGAATAAACGTGGGTCGTACACAATAGCCGCGCAGAATGGTGGATAGTAATAAGGGCAGGAAGTCGATCAAGGTTTTAGCGAGCTTCAAGGCATTCCAGGCTTTCAAGGTTTCCAGATCGCTTGGCATTCTCAAGGATCACACGAATTCTGTTGGGTTTCACAGTTTTCGAGTCCTTCGGGGCTTCCAGGATTTCCAATGTATCAAACTCAGACTGTTTCGCACTGAGACCCAATCATTCATAGTTCCGTCTACCTTTCCTAACAATTTTCACAAAAACCATTTTTTAATTTTCTGAAGATGCCTACACCTCTTCCATTTTTATTTTCTTATCATTCCTTTCGTTTTTACCTACTTCAATTCTTCACTCATAATAATCTCAAGAAGTCGTGTTATTCGTAAAGCATGGCACTCGTGTTCACACATTGTTTTTGGGTTCTAAACATCCCTAATATCTTAAACGAAGTAGGGAATCAGCTGTCTCACCGTCGATGCTAATCGAGACGGAAATTGTCGATTTTCGTTGACCAGTCACTCAGAGGACTCGACTCTCTTTGAGTATAGTTGAACACAGGTATTCGTAACAATACACCATAGTGTATCCAAGATTCAAAGGCTTCGAACAAGAAGCTACCGGTAGCCGGAGTATCGCGTAACGTGTTAATCCAGCGCGTTACGATCTGTTGATTACAGGCAGCTCGAGCAACGCTACACCTCGACCCGCAGGTCACACGCATCGTTCCGCGTTTCACGTACCACGTAGTCGGTTTCTCGGCGATTCTAACGAACCTCTCCCTGTAATTAGGAGGCGCATTGTTCGCGTCGAACGCGGCGGGATCGTGCACGCGTGACCCGTGACGACCGCGCGCCGCCACGCTTTGCTTGGCCCGCGTGAAAACGGGGAACCACGCGCGTTCCCGTCCGGAAAACCGTGCCCGCGGCCACAATGGGCAAGGGAAGTTAATTAAATCGGAAGATTGCTCTTTCCCTGGGATTGAATCGGAGATAAGAGCTAGAGTGGTTGTTGCAGAGAAGGAAGCATGGAATGGTTGCTGTTTGGTCCTTGAGTTTTAACCCTTTGCATTCGTATTTATATTTGAGAGATGAACTATATTTATGAGATGAAAACAGTTTTCTGCGAATTATATCTTAACTTGCTGGTTTAGTAGGAAAAATGACAAAAAAAAAGAAACTAAAAGAGTACATCGTAACAAAAGTCTCTGGAATGTAATACCAATGTAAAATGATGGCCACTATACGGCAATGTACGAGTGCTAATGGTTAAAGTGTTGGAACGCAAAATGTTGGTAGTAGTCAAACTCTGTCTTTGGAATTCTCGAGTACAGTCGAATACTTCAATTTTCACATTCCCAAGCAATGAAACTCTCACACTTAGTCTCTTGCATAGTCCAGCTCGAATTTTCCACACCTTTTGATCTCAATTCCGATGCTCTTGGATCCTGAAACGGACTCGAAGCGTCACGCTTGCAGCCCATATATTTCAACCAGCGTATCACACCTTGCTCCCTGGACGGCTAGGAATTTAATCCTGGGTGCCGTTATTTGAAGGCACGTTAAAACGCTCCACGCCTAACCGGCCGTTACAGGCCAATCGGCCGATCCGCACGGCTCAACAATTGCTCTGGCTAAGTAGACGCTGACAAGCAAACCCGGAAGCGCGCACCGACTGGGGTCCCGTGTGAGCCCTCTTATGCTCACCGTTGGGATGTGGTCTCTGTAAACCTGTACTCTGATGGCAATCTGAAATATGTATCACAGTCTTCTGGACTCTTTAATTCCTTTTGTTACTTCGAGATTGTCTACGTTCCCTCATGATGGCGGCCATGTAGACAAGGTGTTTATCTATTCTTTTTTAATTGGATTTTAACCGATAAGACAGCTTCCCACGGGATATTCCCAAGGACCAATTTTGTTCCTCTGGATGATCTCTATCTTATTCCAGAAAAAATTGGGGGGTCAACTTTTTGTTTACGATTATATTATTATATAAGGCGTAAGGGTGGTAGAGGGTGGAAGCTTGCCCATCCTTTGGAGGATGTTATATGTAGGTTGGGCATAGAGGCATGGAGAATGTTGGGGCATATATGCGTAGGGGATAACGTGATTCGACGAAACAAACGTCGGCCTTGGGAGGACAGGTGAAGGTTTGGAATACTCGCGTGGCGAACAGCTATGGAAGACGCGCGCATGACCCTATGACGACCCTCGTGCCCGTCCCACGGAATAGGACGCGTATCCGTTTGCTCCTTGGAGCAACTCGAAGACGACCAGCTTTCCTAAGCCACGTACGCTACCTCCATTACTTCGATATTATTATATCCGCAGCTTTATATCTCTCGTTTTGCAACGACGCATCCGGTGCCGGGGTGCACGGTTCCAGCCGCTCGTTTCTCTCCGTTCTGGGGCGCTTCTCTTATTTTAGAAGGGGCTCGTTCTGGCGTCGGGAAGCACGTGGGCACGCATGCAAATTGGCGCGACTTGTCCGCAATTATCGTTCGTTAATATTCGCGTCGATAACATTGCGTTTATTATCAACGACGCTGCGAAGTGTGGCGAAATTCTTGGCCGATTCCCTCGTTATTCGTCCTACGTTCGGCGCCACGGGCATTCGTGATGGCTTGGGTAAGCGACAGATGCTTTTTAGTCCTATTTTCTTTCCCTTTCCTTTCCTTTTCTTCTATTCACTTATTTCATTTCTTATTTATTTATTTTAACCCTTTGCACTCAGCTCGAAACTATTGCTAAAAGAACAATACTAACATAGAAACCATTGCCAAAAAATAGCAGTATTTTATCGCTAGTTTCTATCGCTAACATCTTCCAGCAACAGTAAATTTCCATTTGAATTGAAAACTTTTGGGGATCATGCATTTCTTAAAACGTTGCTGTGGATTAAGTTTAACCCTCGTAAGGACTAATCAATGCTGATGTCCCTTCAGAGAGGACATCCGAATGCAAAGGATAAAATATAAATTCTCTAATCTTCCACAACGCAAAACAGAAGAAGATCCAATTATCCCAACTTTCCGAAGCGGTCTCTTCGTGTATCGACGCGTTCCCCTGCATTCTCCCAGCGCGAGGTCACGCGTATCCACGCGGTTAGGCACGTCGAGCGATATCAGGCCCTCTAATCCGTTCATTAGTCCTAATATACCGAACGGCAGCCACCCACTCGCCATCAGATATTACTGGCCGTGTCATTCAGGCCTCGTTTTACGACCTCTCCGTCCGAGGAAGACGAGCGTTCGATTACCGGTTTCCGGATTGGGACGGGCCACCGACTAATTAACGCCTTTACGACCGCTGCTGTTTACACGATAATCTATATTTCATCTGGTTAATAGCAAGCCTTCGTTTTCAGTTTTCTGGTGATTGTATTTTTCCTTTTTTTTTTTTGGTCCCTTCTTGGTTGGTCCGTTTATTTTGTGCAACGATATTCACTGATTTCTTAATTACCTGTCAGGTGACTGTGTCTCACGTTGCTTTCACGTTGTAAATTCTGCTTCGATTTTTCGAATTTTCTGCTGGATCTGTAGTTTACGATTCTTGTTAGCAGTCTTAAACAACGCGTAAGTTGACTAATTAAGGCTGAATATCGTGTCAATGCGATAATTTACTCTGCAATTTCTTGTTTGGAGTAAATTGGTTAAAAAAGGTACTGAAAATAAAATGCTGGGTTAATGGCAACGTTGGTTCTTAACGAGTTAAGCGTCTTGAGTTATTTAGCTGAAATTTGCTAATGAGTCAAGAATCTTGGGTCTCGTATTTCAGGTGAAACATTCTGAGCAAACCTTTTCTCGATTTTGTCTCCTTCCATACTTCATCTTCCTTTAATCAAGATTTCATACAGTCGTAAATTTCCAGGTTCAGTACTTTTATACACAAAACTCTCTCTCTCGCACATACTGCGATATTAATTTCGCAATTCTAAGCTTCTGAGCTTCTAACTTTTTCCATTGACATATACTAATTAAAGGAGAGAGTCTTAAAATTGCAATATCTGCTGCGATTGGTACGAAACGAGGGAAAAGGCACCACAACCGAGCGGGGATGATTAACGGTGTAATCAGCTAGCCGAATTTATTTTTGAGCAAACCTTTTCTCGGTTTTGTCTTCTTCCATACTTCATCTTCCTTTAATCAAGATTTCATACAGTCGTAAATTTCCAGGTTCAGTACTTTTATACACAAAACTCTCTCTCGCACATACTGCGATATTAATTTCGCAATTCTAAGCTTCTGAGCTTCTAACTTTTTCCATTGACATACGCTAATTAAAGGAGAGAGTCTTAAAATTGCAATATCTGCTGCGATTGGTACGAAACGAGGGAAAAGGCACCACAACCGAGCGGGGATGATTAACGGTGTAATCAGCCAGCCGAATTTATCTCCAGATCGCTGGCAATCGTCGCTACGTAATTGGATATAGGATCGTATAATCGGTTTCCCCGGGAGAGCAGGGAGCACGCACCAACCCCCGCCGATGCTCTGCCCTTCGGAATGTAATTAGTCAGGGGAGCAAGCTGGGCGCAATCTCGGCCGGCGATCTGCAGCGAACGTCAGGTCGAGGTGAACGCTGGTTCTGCAATTTCTCCTGGATCTCCCCTGGACTTTGAAGTTAAATGACTGGAGGATAATAAAAGTCGATCGACGCGATTGGTGGTTGGCTAGCTGGCAGGTATCATCACCGATCGTCCCTTTTCTTGATAGCTTCTTTTGGGAGAGACGGTTTTTTAACCCCCCACAACTATACTTTCCATTACTTGTGATTTCTGTCTTAGAGCTAGATCAATTTAAGTTTATTCGTTTCTTTAATTCAGTTCAGACACTTCAGTGTGGCTTTTTAATGCATACAGTTGGTTATGTGGGATCAGAAGATTTTGTTCTCGCTGCGCACACACATCCTTATATATATTCAATCATCGAACATTCTAAATTCTTTTCCATTCATTCCCTTGTTTTTTCAGGCACACTCATACTCTTTTGCACAAAGTTTGGAATATTCTCGAATAATTAATGTTCGAGAATATTCTCAATTTTGTCTTATTCATAATACATTCTTTTACATATATACATTCTTTTTATTCCTTCATACACAAAGCCACGCATTGCAAAATTATTCACACCCTACATTACTAAGGAAAGGACATATATTTAGGACATATGGTAGAAAAACTGGTATAGATTATAAAAATCAATCATTCGCATTAATACGTGCTAGAATAAATGAAATAAAAATGCGAAAAATTGACCATGTGTAAGAAGCATCGCAAGACGATGCCAAGAATTCTCCAGTTTATCCTCGCGATGCGCGCGCACATTGGTCAGTTGACCACGGGGAGTCTTCGCGAGTTCTTCATGGCGACGCGTCACTTCTTTTCGTTCGTGTTATTCAAATGGGGCCCAGAAAGGCAGGAAGAAAGAGGAGATCGCACAAGAAAGGATGGTATCGAGTCAATTCGATCGCCAGCGTATATCTAATGCATCAGTGAGGTCCTATCTGTTCCCTCTGCAGCGTCATACAGTGGCCGCCATTAGTGCACGTGATGTGACGCGAACCGTGCAACTTTGATCGAGAACAGGTGCTCGTTTCGCCCATTTTTCTATTTTTCTTAAGCAACTTCTTCTAGAACTGTGCGGCTAAAACGATTTCTGAGTGGTTTAAGTAGTTTATAATAGGTCGTGAAGTATGTTCGAGTAACTGGACAACGTGTCTCTGATTTGCAGATTGTTAGGCTATGTTTTGGTGAGTAACAGCAGATCGTGATAATTCATCGATCATATTAGAGTAATTAATGTTTCCAAATCTGTAAATGCTTACAATATACTAGGTTAAGTTAGATTTATGCAAATAATAGCAATAGGTTACAATAATTAGAGTTATTTCACAATGTTTTTTTTGCTTTGTATGGTCGTGAAGTATGTTCGAGTAACTGGACAACGTGTCTCCGATTTGCAGATTGTTAGGCTATGTTTTGGTGAGTAACAGCAGATCGTGATAATTCATCGATCATATTAGAGTAATTAATGTTTCCAAATCTGTAAGTGCTTACAATATACTAGGTTAAGTTAGATTTCTGCAAGTAGCAGCAATAGGTTACAATAATTAGAGTTATTTCACAATGTTTTCTTTGCTTTCATAGCTAGGTTAAGTTGTGCGATATTGGGATCTGTGGCAAAAGAAAGACTCGTATTTCCATCCATGGAGATGGTTTTCAACAGTATAACCAGGAATCTCTACATATTACAGTTTGAAGATTGCACAGCGAGTAAAAAGGTGGAGATTCGAAACGAGATTGCTTAAATACATAAAACTGTTTATTTCTCGCTTTGGTTATTTGCCATTAAGCGGGAACGGTCCGTAATTTAGTCACGTCACGATACATATATAATAAACATACCTCCTGGCTGTATTTTTTCGTCCTCTTGCCCGCTGCCTCTACGCCTCTCCTCGCAGCTGATCCACCTGACGGCGGCGTGGCTCGACCGGTTCGGATGCTTCATTTACGCTGACGTTATCTGGCGGACGAGCAATTAACATCGACCACGGGCTTACCCTCGATCGATGCTCCTCAGGAGTGCTCGTGAAAATTATAGCGGAGCTAGCAGGTGTCTATGACGCGGTTGCACAGAGGCTTCGCTGGTCTCAGGGTCGTTGAACTTTGAGGAAGACGAACCTCGAAGGGGTTCGATACCTCAATATCGTAGTTGATACCATGCACGCGATGCAATTGGGTATTAAATGTTTGCACGCCACTTGTTTGCCTTCAGAAGTAAATTTTGCGTGGAATATTCGCAAAATTGTTGCTTTTGGTCGAGATGAAATAAAGATAGCCTTCCTTTAGAAGCTCTAACGTAGCTGTATATACGTTCACTGTCGAAAAGCCATCAAACTTCTCCACGCATTCTCTCGAACGATTTACGAGCTCCATTAAGCCACCGTTGTTGCTATTCCCTTTTAAAGCGCACCGTGAAAGTTTCCAGTGGACAATTCTCGTTCGATTGTTCCTTAGGCGAATATTCATGGCTGTTATCGGTCGAACCGCGCGCGAAACGGCGTACGAGCGTATTGTCGCGTTTTTTCCGAGTACCAAGAGACCGGTTCTATTGGTAAGTACGCACGTGCACCGTGCCTTGGTTCACGGTTGTTCGTCATGTACCACGCCCAGGCTACGAGGAAAGGGGCACGAGTTCTAGACCGGCGGCGAGATCGTATCGCTGGCACGGATAACGGCCAGGTCTCCTACGAGTCCGGTTGTAATGGCTCGTGGTCGCGATCGAGAGGAAATCGGTTTGACACGCTCGACTTCCTCGCGATCTCTTTATGCCTTGCGTGGATTAGTCATGTTAGGTTGCATTCTTCGCGTTTCTGTTCGAGTTACTTCGTCCCCAGTTTACGTTCTTGCAAGTTGCATTTGCTTTCCTCGATGCCGTTTCTATTGAAGCAATTTTACTTCACAGTAGTTGATGACTAATGCCTTATTTGGATTAGTCACGTTACTTAAATTCGAGCAACTTCTTTAAACTACAAATTCGTGCTCTTGCAAGTTACATTTACTTTGTTTGACGTCATTTTTATCGAAGTCATTTGACAAACTTCAGGGAAACGTACATTCGAATGAGTTTAACTTTGAACAAAATGTTATGAACAGAAAATTGTGCTCTCACATTGGATTAGAGGAGCACATATATCTACAATATACGTACAATTTTCTACTCAGCATTATACTCGAGATCTAGATGGTCCCTGCGCAGATCGCGCACAAATCGCTCGTTTCCTTGCCTCGACTTTCCAGGTCACTAGGAAGAGTTCGATCGGAAACACCTTTCCCTTCTTTCCTTTATATTGCACATCACGAAAAGGGGAATCGAACCTATCGCTGCAACTTTTCTCCTCTCCTTATTGTTCGTGCCATCAGCAGTGGAAAGTTGCCTCTTCTGATTTGAGGGCAAATCGATGAGTAGCTTATTTGTGGAATGAAAAATAACGAGATTGTTCAGTCATATATAATAGTTATCGATGTCCAACGTGTCTCTTTCAAATTCTTCCATTTGAAAAAAGGAACACGATTTATTGACCGATCGTACGCCAATCAGTTTCAATCAATAACGCAACATTCCAGCCTATCTCTTAGCGCGAAGCTTGATCGTAATTTATCCCAAAGAAGGAACGCGTACCCAGGTAGATATCGATGCGACGAGCTGTAATCGATCGCGGTTCCAATCTGGAAAGTCATCCACGATAATCGATCCGCGGCGTCGATCGATCAGTCGCCTCGCCGACGATCGATCGTGACTGTGACTTTTCAATGATCGATACGTTTTCCCCGCGGTGAACTGACCACCATCGCTTCGCTTTTCTGTTTCAGCAAAAGGTGAAATTTTGGTTCGCGACGGGTGGAGCCGGTTTCTGCATCAGCAGGGCGCTCGCGTTGAAAATGACTCCTGTCGCTGGGTAAGTTTGCTGTTTCTTTACTTTTGGCGGTCTTTACTGGTGCCACCTTTGCAAATTGCTCGAAGGTACTTCGTAATTGCTAACTGTTAATTCTAATACCATTTTGTTGAATAGAAATGTAACAAAGATAAACAACGGGCCACTGCTGACTGTCGGTGAGTAACGATTGACAAGGGTCCGCGACATAAACGTCGCCACAGCGGTTCGCTCGAATTGCTCCTCGAGACGAACTTATTGATAATAACGCGGATAGCAGCGGCGACGACGTCGCGATCAACCATTCTGATTGCTCGTCGTTGTCTGCTTAAGTGGAATGACTCGCAGCGGATTCGAGCGTCTGCGGTCGCGGCTAATCGAATCGTTTTATAAATCGCGGATAATTGATGCTTGACTGCCGCGTCTTGTCGTTATTTTCTTCACGTTCTTCTTATGTTTTGAACGTGCAACTTTCGAAAGTGCAGTTACGGAGTATGCAACTGTTGAAAATCTATCTGGCGGGAATGTAACTTTGATGGTTGTAGCTTTTGAGGGTGTAACATTCGAGAATGCAATTATCGGGGTTGCAACTTTTGAAGATCCATCTAGCGAAGATGTAACTTTCGTGGCTGCAACTTTTGAGGGTGCAATTATCGAGGATGCAGCTTTCGATGGTCTACAACTTACTGTTTTTACTTAGATATATAGATGACCAATTAAACATGCAATCAAGTAATCGAATATACTAAAATCCATCCATGAAGCTAAAAGTATCAGTCCTAAATGTCTTTAAACCCAGATTATACGTCTGCCATTACGTTTGAACATCGCAAACCCCTCTCATCTCCATTCAAGTACCCTTCTCTCACGGAGACACGTAGGAAAAGAGAATCGAACGAGAATTCGAATGAAACTGGCAAAAAGCCCGGCACCTGGGAGGGCTTTCGAATCAGATCAACCAGCCCGCGTTTCCCCGTTCTTCTCCACGTAGTATACACGGTCCTGGCATTATCCTGCCTCCTGTACGTACACTGGTTCCCTTCGTGTCGCGACACGTCTTCGCTGAAGCCAGAGCGGGCCAGCACAGGGATGAGAGGATCGCGCAAGTGCATCGAACCGCTTTCTCATTCAGGGACGTTGCCACTGTACCCTTCCCCTTCCTCCTCTCGTTTCCTCCTTTATCCTCCGTTGCACGTTTCAATCGTCGATTGAAGAACCTTCGATGCCCCGGTTCTCCATTTTTCTCTGGAGAACGACGTACGACTAGTTCGCTTCTAGCGTTGCACCATTACGTAATTTGCAGTCAAGTAGATCCTTGATTCTAGATATTCGCATACCTCGAAGGATCTTCTTCAATTCGTAATTTCATAATCGCAAAGATCTCTTCTACCATTGACCCTTTTCCGTTACAAGAATGGGGTGGAATATTTCACTTTTCGTGGATTCATCAATGACAAGGTCCTCGTTAGTTTCATCCCCCTCGCAGGAGGATTTCGTTCTTCTACCTTTCAGTTAAAATAGCAAGTAACAAGGTTTGCTTCGAGGGTAAAGAATCAACTCTCATCCAAAAGCAATTCCACGATCGTAAATATCCAGCGACTCGCAGTATCGAGCGACACCGGAGATTTACGTCGCTGAAATGGTTCCGATCTTCTTCAGCGTAGGGTGGACCGATCAGTCCACTCGAGATGCCGCGATAAAGAGGGGATCACTCACGATTTTTCCCTTTTATTGCCCGTCCGTCCAGGTAGGACGTCGCGGACTGGTTCCACCGGGCCTCGCGGCGATGGGTCTTAATTAACGACGAACGCGACAAGTACGCTCGCGATCGGGGCCCCGCTGAGGACGCTCGCCACCCACGTGCACCCCGCGCTATCTCGATTCTGCATACGTCCCTAACGGTTCCTATCGTTTCCTCGTTAGACTGGTTCGGTATTTACACGGATCATTCAGGAAGCAGGTTGTCTACTTACGTTGTAATCGGCCTGTCGCCGTTTCTTGAAGCCCACACTGGCAGTCGCGGACATTTCTGTAGCTAAACCAGTGTTTCAACCGAGTAAAATCGTAGACGATTATTATCGTACATAATCGTAGATGATAATTAATTACTACGTACGTTTTTGAGAGCATCTTAAATTTGATTAAAAGGACTAATGGGATGGTTGACGAATTGAATTTAAATGATATTAATACGATCTTTTTAACTTGATATTTATTTTATATTTTTTATGATCGTATACAATATTTGCGTGACTGAAAAAAATATTTCCTCAATATCTATCTCATTAAAGAAAATACGTCGATCATCTGAAACCATTCTTCGATCCTGTCGAATTTCCATCAGCATTGATGAATCGATTTCATCAACGTCCGCGTCCCACAGCTAGAAAGATACAGAAATTTTCCATCAAACGGTAATCGAAGAAACACCGACGTTCAATCGCCCCATCCGAAAAGAATCCTCGAGAGGGAGCGTTCCATCGCACCGCGAACGATCAATCAAAATCCTCGTATTACCGATTCACCGCGCGAAAAAGGGGCGAAAAAAAGGAATCCGCCGGGCCTCTTCTTCGCGCACGTTTCACCGGACAAAACCGTGCCTTTTTGCCGGTGCCACGTTCGAAAATTGAGTTTCCCCCGGCCAGTGGTCGGATACCAGGCTGGCTTTTGCCACGATCGAACGCTGGCCGAAAATTCGCCGCGCCATCAGCAGGTAGCCAGGGCTTGGAGTGATCTATAGATCGGCGACGGATCCACCGGGGCACCACGTATACGTAGGAATGCCCAAATTGGTTTCGCTGGCCGCGGGTTCGCAGACGTTACAGGAGGCCGCGATCGCGCGGTGGAATCCAATTAGGCGAGCAATAATGGAATCAAAGAGTTCCTCGGACGCTTCGTCGACTTCAACCCCCTGGCCCTCCCCGCGCCATTCCTCTTGCCAATTCGGCCCTCCGCGTCTCCGACTTGTATGACGCCAGCCTTTTCATCCTTTCTGATCGATTTCATTTTTTTTTATAAATCAGATTCAATTCGAACCGTATATTTACGGATATGTTGCATATATTGTTAGCTTTAGAGCGAAATTACTATTAGTAGCTCGATTATTGTAGGGTAGGTTGGAGTTTTGTGCTAAATATGTGGGTTGTGTGCATCGTTGCAGTTTTGAAGGGTTGAATATTAAATTCGCAGTAGATCGCATTTTTGAGGAAAGGAAGGGTGAATATGGGGTGCAAAGTCTGCACTTACTGTATTGTATACCAACTTCTTGAGATTTGTCTACTGTTGGAAAATTGTTTTTCCTCTCCTTCTGTTCTTTTATCGCATGAAATATGTAAAGGAGCGTTTCAGTCGACTTTCTAATCTTCTGGTTTGTTAATCTTCAGCTGCCTCGCTTGTCTAAGCGAGCAGGAAGAGATATTATCCATCGATCTAGCTCCCTGGGCTCCCTTCGGATGGTGAAGACAGTCACGTTTTTGCCTGAGTATTTTTTCACGCTTCCGTTTATTGTCGCGGCGAGAGAAGATATATACCGTGGGGGAACCGATTCGACGCGTGGAAAAAGTCGAGAGTTTCCATCACGGAGCTCTACGGTCATGGGAATATTTTACTCATCGAAGGGGATACAAGTTTCCTCGCATCGGATCTCCATTTTCTATAGAAGCTTCGTTCGTTCCTGAACGATTTTATCAAAAATTCCATTAACTACCGTCAATGTGCTTCCATACGAATGAAACTTAAATTTCACAGGGTGCAAAGAGTTAAAATTTGCTGTGCGATATTCGCAAAGCTTTTCAAAGAATAATTAATTTTGCTATATAAAGATATCAAGTCCACTTTAACCCCTGAGACGACGACTCAGTTTTACTCTTATTTTTCATGTCTCTATTTTATTTTGCATTGCACACATAGTGTTCAATCCACTCCTCGCAATATCCATCTCGAATGGGTTAAATAGAAAAAATAATTTAATATTTGCAACGTAACACACCTACCAACGAGATCCATCGATTCGTCCTCGACTTTATTAATAAATTCCGCTTGAGAAGAACTGGAAAAAATCAGAGAACAGGGAAAAGTAGACGGGGTACGATTCAAAGATACTTTCCACGCATGTACGGTGCGCACGTCTCAATCAGATCGATCGCGAGCGGCGTCAGTGCGTCCGTAGCGCGATCGATAACGATCCATCGCGTCCTTCGTGGATCGAGCGATCGCCCCGGGGCCTCGAGCCCGTTTCTTCTATCGACGAGATCAGAAACGATCCGGCTGGACGAATGAAGTGGCCGTACGTGCGCGACGCGGCCGATAGTTTCATCCGGTCGTACGATCGCGGGATCGATAGTCGATCTCGAGACAAGCCTCACGTCTCCCTCGTGGCGCCGTTCTTTCCGTTTCTCGTATCTCCTTTCACTTCCACGGCATTTCCCTTGGAATCTTTAATGCCGCCGCTTATCGATGCACGCCCCTCGAATTGTTTTATTTGTCGATAAATGGAAAATCGAAAGGACACCAGCTCAAAATTAATATCACCACGTCCTCCATCTTTTCTTAAATGCACCACAATTTTTAATCAGTTTCAGAATATCGCTGTCGCTGCGGCTCTGATTATTAAAATAATAAATTAGAGAAAGAATAAATTATGCACAGTTTTCCTAAAATTAACTTGCGAAATAAGCGCAAAAAGAAGATAAAGACACCATGCAGCTGTTTTCTATCTAAAAGCAAACTTCCCATAAAATCAGTTCAGCCAGAGCGCTAAACTTTCCAAAACCACCCTCAGTTCCCTCCAAAGGGTTGATCGACTCAACCATTACCTCCGAAGATCCTCGTAAACAATCAGCCACGAAAAATAAGACCAGCACCCGTCCCCAAAAATCAGCTGACGTTAAGCACCGAACTCCTCGATAACCACCCCAGGCTCTCCCCAAAGCCAATTACCAAATTCGACGAACAACGCGCAGCGAAATTCCTCCTCTTCGCCGCGAAGATCGCCGGGAATGCTCAACCCCTGTCTCCAGGAACAGAGCGAAAAACGGGCCAAAAGATGACCAACGAACGAAACGAGGAGGAAAAAAACAAAAAGGGGCAGCCAGAAGCGAGGCGGCGGTGGTATCAGCGAGATCTGTCCTCGGTTATTTAGCACCGGACGAAGACGGAAAGCGTCTTCGATTCCGTTCCCGGGACCCCGGCCGTGTAACCCCGAAATTTCGATTTCGGCTACGCTGGTATTTTAACGAGGCCGATATTCCGTGTCGGCGGTGCCGAAAGGACACCAGTCGACGGGCCGACAAGACAACGGAGACGCGCGCTCCTGCACGCCAGGGTCGTGGATCGGAGGAGGACGCCTGGCCAATTCGAAAACCAGCCGAGAAATAAGGACAGAACGATCTACGCTTATGTATATATACGTATACAGGGTGTATTCTGTAGCCAGGACCACCGTTTGCGGTTAATTTGCTGGAGAAATGCTCGAAGACGAATTTAACGATCCCTCGAGATAACTTTGAATTGAGAAATTCAATGACGTGAACGATTATTCGTGTCGTATGTTCGAGGGTTGATTGGAAAAGATTGCGAGATTAATAAGTTTGTTAACCCTTTGCGGTCCTTTGTCGAGCGTGACTCGACATCGTTAAATAAGAAAAAGAAGCAAATATAAATTGCGACAAAGATTTAGAGTTGTTTTAGAGGTTGCATGTAACTGTCGAGGAATTGTCATGCAACTGACAATATTTTCAAGTAAATTTCAAGTGAATTTTGAACGAGACACTTGAAATAGTAGGGAATTGTTGGCGAATGAGCTACTAAATTGAAGAATAATTCGGACTGCAAAGGGTTAAATAATTATTAAGGGAATCCAATGGTAGAATGGAACTTGGGATGACATCAATCTTAGCAGGACTAAAATCAAGGTCATCTCAAGTGCATATTGCAACAAGCCATCGATTGCTCAATGAAATTTCTTTTTCCACTTCTCTTCGCATCGTTCCTCTTTAATAACAATCCAAAATTTACCTCGTTACGCTACACTATCAAAAATACACACAGTGGAGACGCTTTCCCATAAATCGTCTCACCCCAAACAAATTTACTTCCAAATTTTCCGCGTACACACCTGTTGGTCGATGTCACAGGACACACCCTGTATACCTGTATGTACGAGAAAAGAAATAGTGGGAGGGAGAGGGAAGGTCGTGAGGAAAGGGTACGCGATTTCGGGGCTAATCTGGCCAATTAAAAAGAGCCAGGGGGACGAGGGGGCAGTGGGTACCAGCGGATTCTCGAATCCGTCGATGGTATTCGCTAATGAGACCTCCTCTCTGTCTCGCCGTGCGCTCTCGTTTCAACCGCGGCTCCTTTTCACCCCACCGTCACCCCCTCTGTCCACCGCCACGGTTTTAATACCCAAAGGACGATCGACATCCTGGAAAACGTTAATTAGACGCGGCCACTTTTGCCTACGCGGCGCCACGATCGTTGGCTAATTGGAACCGCGACCGATTTTCGGTGATCCTCATGGGGCGACACCAGGGTGGGGGGCGTGAGAAATTTGTCTCCAGTTCCGCTCGCGCGGTGAGAAATCGTCGTTCACGAAGGGATCGATTTTTCTGGCGATTGGAGGTGGTGTTCCCTTCGTGGATCGAATCTTGGGGTGAAGACTCTTGGGGGTGCAGGTTTGGTTTTCGATTTTTCAATTAACACGTATCTTTTCTATTTATGTATAGTGATTAACTTTCGATAAGAAATCCAATTGGTATAAAAAGTTAGCGCGCGTCGATTTTGCAGATTCATCGTTTAATAAATGGCGCGTATGAAAGCGATAGGAAGTTCCGATTTGTCGCAGTTGGAGGGTTTCATTTAATCGTTTCTACGATCCAATAAGACGGGAAAGGCAGAGGGGACGGTTAAATAACTCCTGGAACAAGTTAGGCTACCGAAAGGGGTAATCGAAGATCTCGAAAGAGCCCGGTGCAACGCGTTGTTTTATCTATCCGAGCGCACCTGCGCGGTCTTCCTGTTTCACTCGCAGCCTGTGCAACCCTCGTTGCATTGCAAATGCGGATTCCGCCGCGACCTAGCCTAACGAGGCTCCCTTCGTATCGCTGTGTTTATGATTCCGCCTTTAATTGATTTCCTCGTTCCCTTCGATTTATTTCCACCAGGAAATTCGATATTATTATTGTTATTATTATATCAAGCAAGGGGTAGTTTGAGTTTTATTCAGCAAATCGACTGTTCAACGTACACCTTCCTTCCTTTTTAACAAACTATGAGCGAAATATGAAAAACGTGCACCCTTTAGAAAACAAGTAATACCTTCACAGCTAATAGACTTCAATGAAATTTGGAGAAGAGGTGGTATATAGTATTTAAAAAGGATGAAATTTTTAATTTAGTTTTCTATTACTTCGTTCAATGTGGTATATTTAAACTAAATTGTCCGCACGCGCACGATTCTTCGAAATTAGGCGGAAAGTCGATTCAGTTTCGAGTTCGAGGGGTTACTCAGACCGCACCCTCGCCAATTTCCATCAACTTCTGGTCGCGAATCGGCGCAACCGCGTTCCTGGACCGACTCTTATCTCCAACAGCCGATTTATCCCCGTTTCCACGTAGCTGTCCGGACAAATCTACGATAGTCTGCCACGGGGTGGCGGCGGCGAGTCTTTGAGACATTTGTCCGTCCGTGTTCTCTCGCGTGCTCGCCCCCTGCGGAAGAGGTGCCGCGCTATATACAAGCGGAGCCCTGGGTGCCCGCTCTAATTGGCACGATTTATGTCCGCCGTGGATCGCGACTCCTCTCGCCCTCGCTGCTCGATCAATGTCCACCGAAATATCCGTGCTCCCATTTTACGCTTTGACGAGTGGGATCGCGATTGCTCGCGCAGGACAAACGGAACTCGCCACGCCACTCGTGAATTTTAAGGGTTGGATGCTTGGAATTGTTGGCGATCGGTGGTTGGAGGGATTTCAGAGGAGCTGTGGTATCTGAGAACTCTATTTTGCCGGTCTCGACGTTTATGAGTGGACAGATTTGTAATAACAGGTGCATAGATGAGGTTCCAGATGAATTTTAACCCTTTGCACTTGGCTTCTCGCAGGATGTCCGCGATAATGCTCCCAATAATAATAAAACTCCATTTCCATTGAAAATGCGATGGAATAACTTTAACCTCCGTAATCACTGATCAACGCTGATGTCCCTGAAGCGTGGTGGGTTGAACGCAACTTCAATTGTTGCGGTGTGCTGTAAAGAGAACGTGAGAGAGGGTAGGAAGGAAAACGAGAGGGAAGAACTTCATTCATCGGTAAGGCTATTTAGCAGACCCTGCGTTAGACGCTGGGATGGAATTTCTATTATATAGAAACTGTGTAGGACATGGAGTGCTGTCCTTCTAGTAGCGAGGATGGCCACAGATCTTTTTGCGGTGTCGTGGAGGGGTGCTGTTGGAAGGTTGGACCGTATAGGGGTTGCTTAACCCCTTTGCACTCGGATGTCGCCTCTGAGGGGACCATCAGCATTGATTGGTGATTGGAATAAAGTTGAAGCGATTGTTTTGCCTTGCTATAGAGAGTGTGGAGAGGGTAGGAAGGAAAACGAGAGGGAAGAACGTTTCGTCCTGGGCCTGCTGGTGGACTCATCGGTAAGGCTACCTAGCAGACTCTGCCTTAGACGCTGGAATGGAATTTCTATTATATAGAAACTGTGTAGGACATGGAGTGCTCGCGGGAAACTGACGAGTGTGCTGTGCCCCCAGTAGCGAGGACCGCCACATCCCTTTAAAGTGGACATTCGAATGGGTGCCTAGACGAGGTCCCAACTGAATTTCAAGGATCAGATACTTGCATGCCTCGATAACAAAAATTTGCAATACCTGCAAGAAAAAATCACGGTATTCACAATCCCCTCTTACGCTACTTTCGCTCATATCCCATTCAATCCACGAACTATACCAACCCACCCCAGCGACCAAGCACACCCACTCGTTCGATTTTCAATCTCGCCAGCGGTCGCGGAGGAAAAAACGCCTGGATTAACTCTTCCTCGGTGGAACAAGGCGCCGCGAACACGGCGTGGAAAATAATTTCAAGCTCGTCGAGGCGTGTCGCGACGCGTTAGGCTCGCGTGGCCCCGGAGCGGATTTGCCACGCGTCCCGACGAGCGGAGAGGGATCAGGCCTCGAGCGACTCGACGCCGCTCGAGCCCAGTCCCGGTTCGATTAATCGCTCGAATTATCGCGTAATCGGTGGAAATTCGTTAAGGGCCAAAGACGTATCGCGGGGACCGTACGGTAGGCTGGTTAATAAATGCGCGGCGACTCGGTTTAATGCGGCTAACCAGTTCTCCGACCGCGGGACGGGCAGCACGACGACAGCTCGATGGGACGGGGTCCAGCAGCAGGTGCACACGCCTCGCCACGACTAATCTGCATGCCTGGAATGCCGGTAAATTAAGGGGACGACCCGTACCCGCCGCGCCCCGACAATTAAACGGGACCTTCGTTACTTTCTCATTATCTGATTCTAATATTATATTTCTCAGGCGAAACTCGAAGAGCGTAAACGTTCCGCGCTCTTCTTTCTTTTCTCTTTCAATGGTGGCTTTCTGGTCCCTTCGAGGTGGAAATATGTCCCTTTGCGCTTGGATGTCCCCTACGAGGGGACGTCAGCGTTCATTAGCGATCGCAGAAGTTAATGTTATTCCACCGCTGCTTTTTGAGAAGTGTGTGCTTTAAGTTTTTTTTATTGAAATGGACATTTTTTATTGCTATTCTAGTTATAGTTTCTGTTGCCACAGTCTGGAAAGGAGATGAGTGCAAAGGGATATATTTTTTTCACTAATGGAATTGGCATTTCCTTTTCAATCCTTTCAGAGATGCCCAAATGAGACATTTATCCTTTCTTCACTTGTTCAAAGAGATCTGCAGCTTTTTGAGAAGCGTATGTTTTAAATTTTCTATTGAAATGGAAATTTTTTATTGCTATTTTAGTTATAGTTTCTATTGCTACAGTCTGGAAAGGAGATGTGTGCAAAGGGATATATTTGATGACTTTGCTGATCGTTTTCTTCACTAATGGAATTGGCTTCTCTTTTTCAAACCTTTCAGAGATGCCCAAATGAGACATTTATTCTTTCTTCGCTTGTTCAAAGAGATCAGCACGTGTAAGTTGTTGGAATCTTTCTTGTCGATCCTTTCAAAGATCAAATTTTCAAACAAGACTCAGTCACCGTACACATTACACTTTTATTCGGTATTATTGTTAATTTTTTTTTGTACATTTGGAAAGTCAGTTATTTTGTTGTATTAAAAAAATTCGCACGCGAGACGCGTACATTTCCAAGAACTGTTCACCGTTGAAAGGGTTAGTTGAGTACAGCTTGCCAGGTGGTACTTTTTGCGATCGATTTGGAACCGGTTGCAGGAGCGATAAAACTGTTTATGTCTGTCCCTTTGGTTGGTAATATATTTAGGATAACCGCAATGGGCTGTTCTCGATTCATTCGTATGGAAATGGGGTTTGTTTTAAACTAATAGATTGTTGCAGCTGCGATGGCGTTTAATAATAACTGTGCGCGTTTAAAGTCAGAACGCAACTCTGTTTCTCTGTCATCTTCTTTATTGCAATACGAATTTTAATTAAACAAAACAGATCAATATTTTCACAGAAATATTTGATTACTTTTTGCAACGTTGTAAATTAATCATCCACACGCTTGAAATAAGAGGTAATAGCACATAGGAAGCACAGAAAGGGTGCATTTCCGGTCGATCTTAATTGCTCATGCGTGTCTTCGATGGCGCGCCAAAGTTCGCGTGACTTTCACTTTTTGCGGGGCGCAATTTACTTGTCGCATCGCTGCCAGCGCCTTTTTTTCCCATACGCCGATCGCAGGGGGGTTGCACGCGTCCCTGAACCCCGTTGGAATTATCTAATAGGCCCAATCGCATGGGACAGTTGCTCTCCTTCGTTATAAACCGCGTCTATCGAGTCTCCTTGAAGAATCGAACATGGAGGCGATAGTCGCTGACTTTTACTTCCTCTGAAAGAAAAATAGCAATTATTTTTCTCAAAATAAAAAGAACATAGTTAAATTTATTAGACACTACCATTAAATCTCAGCACCATCCTCTGGTAACCGTATAAATAAATATCAAATACACAGCTGAGACGCACGCATTTCCTGAATAGCCATTCAGGCGCGAACGCGAGCACAACTCATAGAAACCGAGAATTTATCGCCTTCAGGGTCTTCCCGTTCCTTGGTCGCCCTTCTTTTCTCCCCGTACGCGACCACCCTAGGCGTGCCAGTAATAAACAGCAGATTACCCTAGGACGACGTGGGCGCGGTTCACGCGGAACTGCGCGACGATATTCGCGCGCGGAAAAGGACGAAAGGGTATCGCGTGCCCCGTGAAACGCCTCCATAATTCACGCGGTGGTCAACGTTCGAGCGGATTTTATTTCCCTCGAAATATATCGCGGAATGCTAAACGATGAGGATCGTAGACCTCTGCGGAGGAGCGCAGCGCTTCCTACGGTTGGTTCGAAGCGAGCGCGCGGACGCAGGGTCGACGACCGTTGTATACACGTAGTTGGATCGGTTTTGTCGTAGATGCGAGTAAGAAAGATTGATTTGTAGACTTTGCGATTATTTAATTCACCGTTGGAGTTGCATTCAAACGAGCAATTTGCAAAGGCGTGGTTGCGGCTGTTAGGTAATTGACGAGGAGACACGAAAGGAGCGAGCGCGCGCGCCTCGACGCGGGTGTAACGATTGTTTGCGCTCGTTTCGCAGAGGCGGGAAGTTCATCACGGTTGGTGATAGAATCAGGCTGCCAGACGACGTCACGATGGGATACATCATCGAGTACCTATTGAAGAAGCAGCTCACCGTCGTCGAGCAATTCCACTCGCATCTGGAGCCGATGAAGTTTCTCAACAAGGACACCTTCAGCGAGCAGGTAATTCGTCTCTTTTTTTTTTTTAAACACTACCCTTCTTTGACAATTTCTACTTGGCGCAACTCCATAATCTCGAAATTCTACGCTTTCTGCAGCTGACTACCTAAAAGCAACGTAGTTCCACGACGTCCAATTACGGTGACGTCTTCAAATTCCCCAGTCCTATTCGTCTCTTTTTTTTTTAAACACTACCCTCCTTTGACAATTCCAAACTTAGCACAACTCCATAATCTCGAAATTCCACGCTTTCTACAGCTGGCTATCTCACGTATCGTTCCCTAAATAAAAGCAACGTAGTTCCACGACGTTCAATTACGTCTTCAAATTCTCCGATCCCATTCGTCTCTTTTTCTTTTAAACGCTACCCTCCTTTGACAATTTCAACTTGGTGCAACTCCATAATCTCGAAATTCCACGCTTTCTACAGCTGACTATCTCACGTATCGTTCCCTAAATAAAAGCAACGTGATTCCACGACGTCCAATTACGGTGGCGTCTTCAAATTCTCCGATCCCATTCGTCTCTTTTTTTTTTAAACACTACCCTCCTTTGACAATTCCAAACTTCGCGCAACTCCACAATCTCGAAATTCCACGCTTTCTACAGCTGTCTATCTCACGTATCGTTCCCTAAATAAAAGCAACGTGATTCCACGACGTCCAATTACGGTGACGTCTTCAAATTCTCCGATCCCAACGACGAAGCCGCGATTCCGTTCATAGTCGGCATAAATCGGACTACCACGTACGTTCAATCTCAGCTGCGTTCCACGGCCAGTGATTAATTGATCCGGTATGAGGCGGGGGATTAAAAAGAGCTTACTTGGGCCAGGCGGTTCGAGGAGGGAGGGAAGAATTAAGATCGTACGGGTCGCAGTGTGAAGTCTAATCACGGGTAATAGAATAATCCCCGCGATGAATCACCGTGGCTACCTTTCCTCGACCGAACGCGAACAATGACCATTGATTCAATCGTCGCGGTTCTTCGCTGTCCAGAAAATTATTCAACACCGTCGCACGAAAACTGACTCAGAGCGAGCAGGTGCGCGCAATGCATGACTGCCTTCGAAGTCTCGCCCTGTCGTTCGATAATCGATCGCGATAATCGAATTTTATTTTAATTCCCATGCCTTATGGTCGTCTCTTCGTTTCCAGTTGGAATATTGTTATTCTAATTTAAGAACGAAGAATTAACCCTTTGCACTCGACGACTTTTTCGGTCGCGCATCATGCTTTCTACAATTGATCTCGTTTTCCAACAGTTGAAGATCAATTTCATCTTCACTCTTTGCTAATTTTACCTTCGAATTTCATTTTTGCAGGGCTTCGAAACTTGAATTGCTGTACGAAAGGTCGTGGCGACTGAGAGTCGCCTCTCGAGCGCAAAGGGTTAATAGAACGCGAGCAAGTTTGAATTAATAAAGGAAGGAAGAAGTTGACGACAACATTTTTATCGAACCTAATTATTTTCGAAGAAACAGAAAACGTTCATGTTTTTTTATTCATTCGAATTTATTTGGTCAGTAAACTTAGCTCACGTTAGTCAACCAATGCGCGACTTCGATGGGCATCGAGACAGTCCCAAAGCTGACGGCGTCGAAACCAAGCGGATCGAAATTTTCCATCGCGCGAGTAACCGTATCGTAATCGTATCGCGGTGGCTCGAAGTGCTCGCTGAACAAATATTTTCGCAACGCTCGTGGGCAGAACTTGACCAGGCATTTGGTCTCGCGTTTCACGCGACCAAGTCTTGGGCTTCGTATGCGAAAACGAGCGTCTATCGCGTCTCTCCGTGGCGTCGATGGGCCGTCTTCGCACTTCTTCTATTTACGCGTGCATTTCTCTTTCGTTTACAATTTTTCAGCGCCAACTGTTTATCGTTTGTACTCATTCCTGGCGGTTCTCGTCTGTTGCAGGTGTCGTTCAGTTACTCGAAGGGGCCCAGGGACGAGTGGAACATTTTGAAGATCGACGGTTTCGATATGAAGGACGATCCGAAAAGGTGCGTTGCAATTTATTACAATTCTTTTTATATCTTATGATATACACGCTGATACAGGTGTGTGGGAGTATTTATTTTGAAAAAATCACCTCTTTTTTATTGGTAAGACACAGTAAAAGAATTCTGCAGCAAATTGAGACGAGTAGGATAATAAGTGGAGCTATTCGATTTTCTTTTTTAAACTTGAATCAGAATGTTATTACAATTCTTTCTATATCTTATGATATACACGCTGGTGCAGGTGTGTGGGAGTATTTATTTGGAAAAAATCACCTCTTTTTTATTGGTAAGACACAGTCAAAGAATTCTGCAGCAAATTGAGACGAGTAGAATAATAAGTGGAGCTATTGGATTTTCTTTTTTGAACTCGAATCAGAATTTTTCATTTATATTCATTTGGTATAATTGTAAACATAAGAGATCCCCTTCATCCCCTATTTTTCTATCGTTCTTTCGACACCCCTTCTTCGTTCTCCCCAACGGAAGCACTCAAAGTGGGTGACGATCTTTCATGGGACTGTATAATTTATGCTTTTCACGTACCACATCGAGCAAAACGAAGCAAACTCCGTAACTTAGGCCCATAAAAAGGAAAGAGAGAGTAATTAACAGCATACCAGCTGCGTATACAGGGTGGCTCCCAAAACGTGACTTAAGAGTCACGTTTCTACTCACGCAAAGTACATTTTTCACTCATAATCAGACTATAAACCAGTATATTAATAACAATAGACAACTTTGCTTGAAACCATATTTCTCTAATATCTTTAAACATCTCAGCAAGCATCCATTTTAGATCTTACATCGTCCAACGAAAAAAAGGGAAGAATATCACTGTACTCTATTCTAAAAACCATGCAGCTTTTGTCCAAAACATTTCTGTTTTCGCACTCATTTGAAGCAATCGTTTCGCGAGACTCACCCCGTATGCGCTGGAGAAATGTTCTCCACGCACCCTGTTCGCCTCTCACGCAGAGGTGTCCATACCTCGTACATCATTTTCCTCGGCTCGAAACGCTGGGCTCGAGGCTCGAATTGCCCTGGTAATTGTTCTCCACGGCAGGCCACGAAAGCGGAAGACCGTCGAGCTAATGACAAAGATGCCACCGTGCGCGGCCGCCCGTTAATTGACTTTATTATAATTACCACTCCGCCGCCAGGGCCTTTTACGACCCTCGTTTCCCGTTCTCGCCATTTCTCCTTCCTCTCACCGCTTTTTCTTTTTTCGACGCCTCTCTATACACACGCTGCCCAATAGTAATTATTCCTTCTTGTTACACGCGAGAAAGCCCCGTTTCTATGAATATTAACGAGGAACTAGCGCTTCGCGAACGTATCGGTCGTTTGGGCGGAAAGGAAGCGCAGTTTCCTTCGGTTTTCGCGGAATTATCGATCGATTTGGGTCTTCTGAGGTGGCTCGAGTGGAAATTGGGGATGAAAATTGGATTCTCGATGCAACGTGGTCTGTCATTACACACCTGTATCCTTTATTGCTTGTGTCGTTTATCTATTCACTATACGATGCTTTAATAATGACGATTTTAATATTTCTAATTTATGGTGCAACATTTTGTGGACACACGATCCAGCTAGCAATATTTCAAACTAAAATCGAGGTCCATCTATGAGACACCATCAATGGTATTCAAATTTCTGCCAATTCCACGTCCCACCCCCTCGATTCTCCGATTCCAATTTCCAGGAAATTTCCAACCATCAAAGTTCCGAATCGCAACGAGGCACTCGATCCAGATTAGAGATGGCGTGAAATGGTACTTGGTAATCAGGAGTGGTCGAATTACTCGCGCCATCGAAATTTATCCTTCAATCATTATTTATTGCGCGAACTAAATGATAGACAAAACAGTAGACTATCGAGAAACTGATTACCAGATTTTGTGGTCCACGTGAGGCCAGACAATTTTTGTTTGAACATTTTTTCGATGCAACAAATAGTTAAGTGGTACACCGTTAAATAACTCACCTTTACTCGAGTCAAATGACTCGATGAAGACATAAAAATTGCCATTTTTCTATTCACAAAACTCGAATTAAGATATAAAAATTGCTATTTTAATGAACAAATTATTCAGTCGAGATAAAAGGATTAGTTTTGCAAGTACCAGTGACTTTTCACGCCATTTCGAAGCAGAGTTAAAAACCACCCCTCAGGATGCTCGTCGAGTCAGATTGGTCAGCGCAGCCAGATTTCCACGTCGACGTGTCGATATGTTCTAATTGCAGATTCAGGTCGATCCACTGCCACCTGTTCCCACACGTATCCAATTGTCCGCACAGATGATGACCAGCAGGAGGATTTGGTCCGTGAAGAAGAGGAAACTCGCGAGGTCTCCGTTGCGTCGAGGGTCTGCGACGTCCTCGACTTGAGTTGTTGAAGAGAATGGGGCCATCTCGTTCAGTTTTGTATTTATACCGAGCGGACGTTGTTGTGTTTGTTATTGCGATGTCGTAGTTTTCATTTTTGTTCACACGCTCTGTACATATAGATGTAGATAGAGGTACGTGTCGCAGGATTTAACCCTTTGCACTCGACGCCTTCTCGATCGTCAGCAATAGAAACCATTGCTAACGTCTTCCAGTAATAGAAAATTTCCATTTCCACAAGAAACTTCAGAAAAAGTTGCGGTGGAACAAGCTTAACTTTAATTACTAATCAATTCTGGATGTCTCCTCAGAAGGAACATCCGAGTGCAAAGGGTTAAGAATGGTTTTTAATCGGAGGTCTTTTCTTTTTTTAAGTTGTGACTCTCGAGTGTTGCACTGGGTCACTAAAATTGAAAATTGATTTTGGGGTAGAACGTCTGTGTTGGTATTGGTATTATTAATCAATTTATGCTGAAATTAGGTGACTGGCACAGTGTGATATATTTAAGGGTTAGTTAAAGTTAGCTAAACTCGTTGTACGTATGTGTGACGGAGTCTGCAAAAGAATTTTACAAAGATTTAGCACAGGAGTTACCTCGTCCTCCAAATTGTAATTATATGTATATGTCACATATCTTTAAATTTTAATTCAATCGTTTTGTACATGCTACGATCAAATTTAAGGGTGCATTTTCATATCTCGTGGAGTATAATTGTTGCATTCTGATTGTATATAAGGAAACGTAGAGTTATTCGATGTTTTTATATGTATATAATTATATATAAAAGAAATTGTAAAACAGCGCGCCAGGAGTTATCGTTCGATGACGATATCGCTGTTTTAAAATTCGCAACTCGTCGAGGCAGCAAGAAGAGGAACTAGAACCAGGATTCAAAAAATAAATCAACTCCTGCAGTCGATATTTCGAGAAAATCCATCCTCTTTCGTTTATTCTTTGGTCGATTCGATATTGTTTTAGATTTTGTGTACATACTTCATGAAGACTTTTATTACATAGATCCGAGTGAACTGAAAACAGGGAGAAAGTGGAGTGTTTTGGGGTCCACGGAGTCCACGGAGTTCGATTCGATCGATCGATAGCGCCTGGTGTATCGATTGTACCATAAAGGAGGAGAGATTTATTCGTCGACGTTACTGTCGTCGCGTGACGGAATTACCTTAAGCTAGTCTCTCGTGTAAAGGAACAGATGGTCGTACCATGTGATAATTTAATGGGTGTGTATGGGTTCGTGCTATCTGCGCTATAGAATTTAGTCCATTCGAGTTCGTACAACGACGAGACTCAAAAGTGAGTAGGAATTTTATTTAAAAATCTTCGCGTATATGTTACATAAATTAAAATTTGTGTAATTAAAATTTTACAATAGGAGAACTTGCTATAAATAATGAAGTTTAGAACATTTATAATAGGGACAAAAAATATTTAAATCTTTGAGGAAAGTATTTGCTGTTTTATTTAAAAATTGAAATAGAAATTTTGATGGCAAACAAATTTCATTTCTCCAACGTGTATGCTCATTTTTGAATCTCTCTGTACATCCAGAGAAAATCGGGCGCAGACTTCTATATATATGTACATAAACTACTTCCGCATCTTTTTATCAAAACAGAAACGAGGAAAAATCAAATTCCACAGTTTAAGTCATCCACAAAAGAAGAAACTGTGCTGTCCACGTGGAATTTGAATGAACGTAGTAATTATTTAAAAACGAAAGGTAAAAATCATAATGTTTTTCGCACTGCGTCTGGTTTTGCAATTATTCGTGTTTGCTATTGGTCGAATCGGTGTGCAATATCGCGATACACGAGAAGGGACGAGAACGATGCTCGTGGATCGACGAGCAACTAATTGCTCTTTTCTTCGACGCGTTGCGTTTCGTAGTGCACCTGTTGCGTTGGGAAAAAGAGAAAGAAATGGAATGAAAAGAAAGAAAAAAAAAAACAAAGTAGAACTGTGGATTTTGCTGAACGAAATCACAGAACTCGGCGGATGTACGACTATGTACCTTGTAACAAAGAGGTTTTATATAATACACGGTATCCATTGTATCGCAGACGCTGATTTAACCATTTCCCATCGCGATTCCGTTTCCTGTTTCCTCGTCGATGAGAAAAAATCATCTTGTCAATTCAGTCTCTTTTTCCTGGATGGTTTTCATTGATCGATTTTATTAATTGTTAATTAAACGTAAAATTTGAAATCTTCGTTGCTATAAATATCCATTTCATGATTTCAGACAGTTGTAAAACATTGAGTCTCTGAGAGTCATCAAAGAGTACAACAGAGTTCTACGATTCAAAAGGAGCGAAAAATGCGGGAACATTTGAAGTTTCGAGAGATCGAATGGTGAATGTGAATTTCCTATCCAAGTATCTCCATCTATCCTGATGTGGAAGAAACTAATGACCAAGTCGGTAAAGCTGCTCCCATCTTCCTCTTCCTCTAATTTTCAAGAACTCAACCAGTCATTTTTTACTGATATTTCGTTGTAGAAACTGTTAAGATGTGTTCAGCAGTAAGAATGTATAATATTGATGACTTTTAATGTTAATAAATGGATCGACGACGAGGGATACTGTTCGAAGTATCGACTGGGACATGATCATCGGTCACGAAGAAATTTTAAGGTAAGTCATTAGTCGATAAAGTTGAAAAATACTTATCGATAGTTTCTCTTTACTTGTATTCGTCGATTATATTTATTTTATTGAAATTAGGGTGCATTACTATTTGGGTTATCTTCAATTATTTTATATCATTCTCATAAATGAACCCCTTAACGCATACTTTCCTGAATACATCAAAGAAGAACTCTCCTCATGGTATTCTCCCCTATATAAATCTTTACTTAATTTGTGGAAATATGAGCCACGATTAGGTAAATATTGAAAATAATTCTCGTTTCACATAATCGCCACTCAAGCACTAAGTTAAACAAACGATCTTCCATTAAATTCAATATTTCCTTAATATTTCCTTCGTTCCATGTGCACATAAATGTCGTTTATTATTTACTTTACATTGCTCCCTTTTCATTTCGTATTTACATACATATTGTGTATAAAAGTCTGAAATCCCCGAACATATATTATCCGCATCATCCACCAGGGACTCATCTCTATTTCAGTGTAGAAAATTATGATTCCATCATAGTCCTGTACATATCGTGGCGCACGAGTCGCTTTTCGCGATTGCTTTTTCATGATTCACCCGTGCGCCACGGGAAGACGTACTCGCAGGCGCAGCGGGTCCTCGTGCACGACCGGAAGTGCATCCGTAGCGCACATAACCCTGCACATATTTACTCGCGGCTCTTTGCAAAAATTTATTTGGCCGTCTCGTGGGCATTCGAGTTATTTCTCGACGGGAGGATCGCGACTGGCATCCACTTCTCTCGTTTCCGTGCTGGTTCGAATTCCCTCGAAGCTCGCGCGCTTCTTCTTCGTTCGATACCTTCGAACCGGAAGCGTGCACCGGACGCGCATCGCGGGACCGTACTTTTAACCCTTTGCGATCCTTCGTCGAGCGTGACTCGACATCGTTAAATAAACAGAAGCAAATATAAATTACGACAAAGTCTTAGAGTTGTTTTAGAGTTTGCAAGTAGTCTCGACATCGCTAAATAAGAAAAAGAAGCAAATATAAATTGCGACAAAGTTTTAGAGTTGTTTTAGAGTTTGCAAGTAGTAGTCGAGGAACTGTTCTGCAACTGACAACATTTTCAAGTAAATATCAAGTAAATTTCAAACGAGACACTTGAAATTATCTCAATTATCTCGTCGCGCTTTTACATATTTATAAGAAGACTATATATATATAATCGACATTCTGATAACTTTGCGTTACGCTTCACAGAGTTCCAAAGTGTTTCAAATTGAACGTATTCTGCTACAACTTGAACATAATAGAATACATTTAATCTTTTTATTATTAATCGACAAAATTGTGAAAAAAAGGAGCTACGGATACGTTCTTCCGCGACACCCAGTGGACGGTCCCTGAATTGGCTAGAAACGGGACGGAGTTGAAATTGCAACGGGATAGGGGTCGGACGCGAATGAAAGTTTTCCAATAAATGACGTTTACGTCGACCGTGCGCGTCTCGTTCCTCGCGTGTCGCCATAGAAATATTGTAAAGAAATTTTCAGACGACCGATACGCCTCCACCCTCCCTCTCTCTCTCTCCCTCTCTCGTAGAATATTTATGAATCCTCGAAAGGCGGACAGTACGCGACGTGGATGGCGAGGAGGTGCGCGACCCCTCTCGCGTTTACGTCGTTCCATTTTCTCTCTCCCTTCCTCTCTCTTCCTCTCCACGCTCTCCTCGTTGTCATCCGAGCGTGAGCCCAATTCCGAATGGCTTCGAGACTGGACTCGCGAGCCAATTTATGGCCAGCTTCGCTCTCTTTGACGCTTGGCGAATTTTTCGAAAATTGAAAATGCAGCGGCAACGAATGTTAGAGAATTAACCTTTTGCCCTCGAGAGGCGACTCTCAGTCGCCACGATGTTTCACACAGCAACTGGAGTCTTCCATCGACCGATTTCAAGTTTCGAAGGCCTGCAAAAATGAATTTGGGAGGTGAAATTAGCTCGAGTGAGAACGAAATTGATTTTCAATTGTCGAAAAACGAGATTAGTTGCATTGACGAAGAAATTAGCGGCAGAAAAATGACTCTCAGTCGCCACGATGTTTCACACAGCAACTGGAGTCTTCCATCGACCGATTTCAAGTTTCGAAGGCCTGCAAAAATGAATTTGGGAGGTGAAATTAGCTCGAGTGAAGACAAAATCGATTTTCAATTGTCGAAAAACGAGATTAGTTGCATTGACGAAGAAATTAGCGACAGAAAAAAATGATGCGCGATCGAGAAAATTCGTCGAGTGCAAAGGGTTAAGTCGCGTCGCTCTCGAATCGATATCGTTCGAGCTTGAACGCGATATGTAGTTTAACCCTTTGCAGTTTGAATTATTCTTCAATTTAGTAGCTCAGTCGCCAACAATTCCCTACTATTTCAAGTGTTTCATTTAAAATTCACTTGAAATTTACTTAAAAACGTTGTCAGTTGCATGACAATTCCTCGACTACTACTTGCAAACTCTAAAACAACTCTAAAACTTTGTTGCTATTTATATTTGCTCCTTTTTCTTACTTGGCGATGTCGAGTCACGCTCGACAAAGGACAGCAAAGGGTTAATGGGACAGGAGTTTCGAGCGTGCAGGTTAGATATCCGACGATGGGTCTGGGAGGGGGAGAAGGGCACCTTTGGTCGCAGACCAGTGACGCAAGAGGCTGCAGCCAGTGGGTGCCAGATAAAGGGGATGATGTAAGAACAGGGCTGAAGTTTGACTATCTTGCAATTTTAATATATCGTTTCTGTTTCTTTCTTTTAAATAAAATATTAAATATCTCATGTAGGGTGGTTGTATATCATATATTTCAAAGAAGTATCTGCATATCCGGTATCAAAGTTCGAACAACATCATTTTTCGACAAGAATAATATATTTTCTCTCTGGCTGGTTGTATATCATCTATTTAAAAGAAGTATCTGCATATATCCAGTACCAAAGTTCGAACAACGTAATTTTTCGACAAGAATAATATATTTTCTCTCTCGTACAGATTTTTAAATCGCACAAGAAGAAAATGTTGTCGCATAGCTAGGTAGAATTATTATCGTTATATACTTTTATAGAATTTATTAATTGTTATTGGACTTTGGGGTGGAAGAATTGAACGAGAGGCTCGATGATAAATATTTGCAGGTAATTTCATCGAGGAAAATACACTTGTCGTTAATTTTTAAGTCGACAGCTTTGGAGTATGGATACTTTTCGGGTGGAACGTGTATCCTATCGGGTTATTAATTTTTAGATATCGAACGCTCGAGTGCAATAGAAATGTGATGTTCTTTCTGGGTGTCAGAGGGGTGCTCGAAGCACGTGTGTTTGTTATTGGATTTATTTTTTTTTTTCAACGAGGGTGACAAGTGGCTCGGTTCACATAGATGGGATTGAATGGCTGTTCGGTGGTGATTCCAGGCTGAAACGCGTGTCTGAGTGGATTCTAGAAATGCAAATGCAGAGGCGTCGGCTGCGAGGAGTCGTTGATACCAACTCCGTGATACGCGTCTGCTTCTGGATAATGAGTTTAGTGTCTGACAATGAGAATCGAACCGGGAATATACCATAATAATTTTCTGTATCTTTTTCTATTAATTCGACTAGTAATTTGAAATTCTCTGCAAATTGTCTGAGATATAATCGAACATCTTTAGTTCGCATTTACAAATTTATTCCAGACTTTGAACACTTTAGTTTCCATTTATTTTAATTTCATATTATTTCGTTTAATCGTCAGTCATTGGTCGCGCGACGTTGTTTAATTTACTTCCACTTTACTTCATTCAATTTTCATCGTTCAAATATTCATTCTTAAAGTATTAAATTTCTGATCAATCTTAACATTACATGTTAACATTACACACTTTGTACAAGCGACAAAAGTTGCTAGATTAATTAATACAAGACTAGACTTTACTTAACAAATAAATGATCACGAGAGGTATATTTTAGAATTTTTGAAAGGAAATTCTTCGACTGGGGCGACTAGAAGCGTCGCATTGGTTCCTCGACGAACAGTTCCCGTTAATTAATCCGACAGACGGGTCCAATTATTTAAAATAATTATTACACACTAACATTACATGTTAACATTACACACCGTATACAAACGACAAAAGTTGCTAGATTAATTTATACAAGATTAGACTTTACTTAACAAATAAATGTTCACGACAGGTATATTTCAGAATTTACGAAAGGAAATTCCTCGACTGGGGCTACTAGAAGCGTCGCATCGGTTCCTCGACGAACGGTTCCCGTTAATTAATCCGACAGACGGGTCCAATTATTTAAAATAATTATTACACACGGGTGCGTGTGGAGGGAAGAAACGTGGCTCGTCTGGAAGGAAAAAAATTCGCGTCGAAGAAGAAGGAGGCACGGATTCTGGGTGGAGGAGCCGCGAATCAGCGCGTCCCAACCGCCTTGGGCAATCGTATCGCGATATCCAATTTGAATAATTACTCGCGGTGTAATTATACCCACCGGAGAAACTATTCCGTTCCGTGGGATTCTTTGATGATTATTTGATAAAACCAAGCGCAGACGATCGCTTTGAGCCCTCGACGCGGCACGAATCGGTGCTTTTCAACGGACAAGTGGGAATTGGGCGCTGACGAAGGTTCAACGAGAGACTTGACAACATTTCTGGGTAATTTCGTTCAGGAACACGCTTGTCATTAATTTGAAAATTGCTGGCTTCGCGAGTGTGAACGTTTCTTTCAGAAAGGAATTATTATATATGTATGTTTGTGCATGTATTGGTAATTATTATTGGATTTTGGGGTGGAAGAATTGAACGAGAGACTCGACGGCAAAAATGATGGGTAATTTAATTCTGGAATACACTTGTCATTAATTTTCAAATGGATAGCTTTGAGATACGAATATTTTTTTAGGAAGAATCACTATCGTTATCTATTTATACGTATATCATTAATTATTATTGGATTTTGGGGTGGAAGAGTTGAACGAGAGACTCGACAGCAAAAGTGATGGGTAATTTAATTCTGGAATACACTTGTCATTAATTTTCAAATGGATAGCTTTGAGATCTGAACATTTTTTTAGGAAGAATCACTATCGTTACCTATTTATACGTATATCATTAATTATTATTGGACTTTGGGGTGGAAGAGTTGCACGAGAGACTCGACAGCAAAAATGATGGGTAATTTAATTCTGGAATGCACTTGTCATTAATTTTCAAATGGATAGCTTCGAGATACGAACATTTTTTTAGGAACAATCACTATCGTTACCTATTTATATATATATAATTAATTACTATTCGATTCTGGGGTGGAAAAATTGAAGAGCAAACCTACTCTAAAAAAGCGGAACGATACTTTGAAACGATTCATCGTCCCGTTCGCCACTAATCAAAGTCTCCGTCTCCCATCCACCCCTTCTAACCTGAAACCACTTACGACTATTACGTAACACACTTGGCGAACGAAAGCCCTCGTCGAGGGCTCGTCAGGGTAGAAAAGGGTGCGCCACGAATAACGCAGCGTTATGACGTAGACGTGATCGAAGGAAAGCGAGAGCGTTGCGGGGGAGAGAAAGAGGAGGACCTTGCTGGGTGACGCAGGACCACCGTTTTCGGGGCAGAGGCGGTGGAACCGTGAAACCGGGTCGTGGCAGTGACAGTACGACCTACATTGGGATCGCCCAAACCCCCTTCGTCGTCCTGCCAGCAGCCCTCTTTCTTATCTACGCTTCTCGGTTCCTCTGCCTGCGGAGACCGCGATCCAGCTACGCCCCAGCCCAGCCAACGTCGGTTTAGGACAGTTTCGAGTGGAACTTTCGAATCGCCCGAAGGTTCTCACCGCGAGGAGGACAATGAACGTCGAGATAATGGAAGTCGCTCGAGGTACAGCGAGAGCAGCTAGATTTTTTCCTTTTTTCGTCGAGACGCCTTCGTTCTTCGACGAACGTTTCGCGACGCGTCTTTGGCTGCTGGGTTTTCATGGGGCAGATCATTCTGTGCGGTCGAATCGTTCCTCGAAGTGCGAGTGGGTCTTTGATCGAGGCATCTTTGCGCTGGAGTCGCGGAGCACGACTTTGACGGCTCCAGAATCGATTCAGAAGTTGTTTAGTGTTGCTTTGTGCGACTGTTTGGGATATTAGATCTATTACAATTGATTGGGATGCTTTATTCAATGGTTACTTTGTATAATATCGATTAGGCGATTAATTAATTGCTTTTTCTTCCCGTTACAGGTGTCGGAAGAGGGGGGATGGAAGGAGGGCTTCGAAGAGCGAATGGAATTTAAGGAATCTCCTCGATTAATCGACATTAGGTTAATTTTACGTTCAAGAGGAGAAGAGACAAGAGAAGAGAAGAGGATAGTGTATCATATACTTCATTTTGCATCATTCTATGCTAGTTTTAAGTGCATTCTTACACTAATTAGCGTGATATGTGTTAGTATAACTAATTAGAACATTAGAAACAACATAATAGTTCAATTTATGTGTAATTTACAATACTTATCATTGTAAAATATTGTTTATTCGTCTGTTACTGTATATATTATTAATTTTATTCAATAAATTAATTGTTTAAGTGTAAAAAATGAGATTTTTCATTTACCTACAACTCTATCCTCCACCCAAAACCTTTCCCTATCATGTACATGCATTAGAATAAGATAATTTCAAAGTCCGAGAACCTGGGAATTCCTGGAAAATGACGTCACTTCTAAGAAATGCCAGAATTCCTGGAAATTCGGGAGTTCTTGGAAATGACGTCATTTTCCAAGAAGTGGCATTTAGAATACCTCCTCGCATATCATGTTCTCCTAATACAAAGTCCTAAAAATCGGCCGTCACGCTTGAGTGAGCACCAGAAACCGGGAATTCCTGGAAAATGACGTCACTTCCAAGAATCGCCGAAATTCCAGGAATTCTCGATGACGTCATTTCCAAGAAGTGGCACTTGGGATACCTCCTCGCATATCATGTTCTCCTAATACAAAGTCTCGAAAATCGGTCGTCACGCTTGAGTGAGCACCAGAAACTGGGATTCCCTGGAAAATGACGTCATTTCTCAGAATCGCCGAAATTCCAGGAATTCTCGATGACGTCATTTCCAAGAAGTGGCACTTGGGATACCTCCTCGCATATCATGTTCTCCTAATACAAAATCCTAAAATTCGGGCGTCACGCTTGAGTGAGCACCGATTTTTAGGATTTTGTATTAGGAGAACATGATATGCGAGGAGGTATCCCAAGTGCCACTTCTTGGAAATGACGTCATCGAGAATTCCTGGAAATTCGGGAGTTCTTGGAAATGACGTCATTTTCCAAGAAATCCCAGTTTCTGGTGCTCACTCAAGCGTGACGACCGATTTTCGAGACTTTGTATTAGGAGAACATGATATGCGAGGAGGTATCCCAAGTGCCACTTCTTGGAAATGACGTCATCGAGAATTCCTGGAATTTCGGCGATTCTGAGAAGTGACGTCATTTTCCAGGAAATCTCAGTTTCTGGTGCTCACTCAAGCGTGACGACCGATTTTCGAGACTTTGTATTAGGAGAACATGATATGCGAGGAGGTATCCCAAGTGCCACTTCTTGGAAATGACGTCATCGAGAATTCCTGGAATTTCGACGATTCTGAGAAGTGACGTCATTTTCCAGGAAATCTCAGTTTCTGGTGCTCACTCAAGCGTGACGACCGATTTTCGAGACTTTGTATCAGGAGAACATGATATGCGAGGAGGTATTCTAAATGCCACTTCTTGGAAAATGACGTCATTTCCAAGAACTCCCGAATTTCCAGGAATTCTGGCATTTCTTGGAAGTGACGTCATTTTCCAGGAATTCCCAGGTTCTCGGACTTTTCTCGAGCGAAACCCCGATTTTCAAGTTTAATTCTGTGCAGGACAGTATTTTACGAGTTCTCTCTCGCTTAAGGATTGGGATTGGTTCTTCTAGGATTCCCAGACAGGTTATTTATTAATTAAACAATTAATTAACAATAGTAGAACGTTTATTGTGTTTTTTAAACAATTTACAAACGTTGCAGAGCAATAATACGAGCTAATTGTTATAAATTAAGTTACAATTACTTCCTACTAACTAAATATTACATAAATTTTCAATATAAATGTATAAAACATCGCATAATATCGATTAAACAATTACTCGTCGTTCTTCTTTGCTCCTGCGAAGACGTCAGTGGCTATTGCTCCAGGAATTCTTAATCCTTCTTGCAATCGCACAAATCTTCCCAATAATTCAGGGACTGGGATTATTGTCCATTAAATACCTGGTCCTAATCCCTCGTCGAATTGTAAATCTTGCGGAACGTTCGTCCGAGTAATAGCTAAAGAATAAATCTCCCCTCCGCCGCTGTGTCTCTTTTATTCCTGGCCTAAGTTGGTTTATTATTCATTTCCCAACGATATTCCGTCGCTCTGCCAAATCTCTGCGTGTCCACGCAGTAAATGGCGCCAGAAATCTGCACACACAATTAAACACGTTGATAATTAATTACTATACGTGTGGTCAGAGTTAAATCGGAGGAAGAAACGGAGAGGAACGAACAAAGTTGCCAATGTGCATCATGGGAGTCGACAGGGGGTGGTTTTTGGAAAGATTCCATCAGAAATTTGTTAATTAACCATCGTTCCATTAACCATGTGACAAATTCAACAATAGTTCAAAGATTGCTATGTTTTCTAACGTCTCCTAGCAATAGAAAATGTTCGTTTCAACAGAAAAGTTGAAGGAAATATGTATTTCTCAAAATACTGCGGGGTAAAATTACTTTGTGGCGGTCCTCGCCACTAGAATGATAGCATACTCGTCAGTTATCACCCGCGAACACTCATTTCCTACGCAGTTTCTATATAATAGAAATTCTGTCCTATCCCTACGATCCTAGCGTCTAAGGGGCAACTCCGCCATTTTGGTAGCCTTACCTATGAGTCCACTGGCAGGCCCAGGACTCTCTTTCCCTTCCTACCCTCCCCACACTCTCTACAGCACGGCAAAACAATCGCCTCAACTTTATTCCAATCACCAATCAATGCTGATGTCCCTTCAGAGTCGACATCCGAGTGCAATGGAGTTGAGCAACCCCTACACGATCCAACCCTCCGACAGCATCCTTCCATGACACTGCAAAAAGATCTGTGGCGGTCCTCGTCACTAGAGGGACAGCACTCCATGTCCTACACAGTTTCTATATAGTAGAAATTCCATCCCAGTGTCTAACGCAGGGTCTGCTAGGTAGCCGCACCGATGAGTCCACCAGCAGGCCCAGGACGAAACGTTCTTCCCTCTCTTTTCCTTCCTACCCTCTCCACACTCTCTACAGCACGACAAAACAATCGTCTCAACTTTATTCCAATCACCAATCAATGCTGATGTCCCTTCAGAGTCGACATCCGAGTGCAATAGAGTTGAGCAAACCTTATACGCTCCAACCTTCCAACAATATCCTTCCATGACACTGCAGAAAGATCTGTGGCGGTCCTCACCACTGCAGGGACAGCACACTCACCAGTTTTCCGCGAGCATTCATTTCCTACACAGTCCGCCTACAACTCCGCCATTTTGGTAGCCTTACTGATGAGTCCACTAGCAGACCCAGGACTCTCTCTTCCTTCCTACCCTTTCCACACTCTCTGCAGCACGACAAAACAATCGCCTCAACTTTATTCCAATCACCAATCAATGCTGATGTCCCTTCAGAGTCGACATCCGAGTGCAATGGAGTTGAGCAACCCCTACACGATCCAACCCTCCGACAGCATCCTTCCACGACACTGCAAAAAGATCTGTGGCGATCCTCGCCACTAGAGGGACAGCACGCCATGTCCTACACAGTATCTATATAATAGAAATTCCATCCCAGCGTCTAAGGCAGGGTCTGCTAGGTAGCGGCACCGATGAGTCCACCAGCAGGCCCAGGAGGAAACATTCTTCCCTCTCTCTGCCTTCTTACCCTCTCCACACTCTCTGCAGCACGACAAAACAATCGCCTCAACTTTATTCCAATCACCAATCGATGCTGATGTCCCTTCAGAGTCGACATCCGAGTGCAATGGAGTTAAGCAACCCCTACACGATCCAACCCTCCAACAGCACCCTTCCACGACACTGCAAAAAGATCCCCAACAGTCTCCCGATATCTTACTTCTATCTTTCCAATCTCACCAGCAAAGAACGAAATTGTACACTCGCATACATGCATACGTTAAAACCCTTGCAGCACTACAATCTCCATACGTTTACGGTGTTACCACCAGCCGCGCCACAGCGACTCGACCGTGATGAAACACAAACGTAATGACGGACGTCCGCGGAATAATAGAACAAATTCATTTCACGGTGAGCAGAAGCGTCAGATTACTTTCTGATCCAGGGCAAACGGCGGCGAGGACGGTGTTCCTCGTCTGGTAAGCCTGGGACAGCCCTCGCGACCCCGTGTTATCCGCTCGCAGGACGATGGCGGCTGGGCCACGCGCTGAATATTCACGATCCCCGCCAATTTGAATAGGCGCACCCCTGCTCGCTTGGTAATCGCACGATTTCGCGCGTCTATGCGCGCGCACGACCCTCCGCGATCTTCTTCCCCCTGGTAATCTCTCTCTCCCACCTTTTCCTGAAATTTTAAGAATATCCTGGAAAAATGGAATCGTTTGGAATGGTGAATTGCTTGGTTGCTTATATTTATTGGTAATGGATTATTTAAATAAAGAATACCTTTCGAACCTTGGCAGAGGACGTCTTTGATTCTGTTAATGCGCAAGAGAACTGGACTGCACCAAAGAACTGCTGATGACAGTGTCGCGAATGTAAGTCCTCCACTTGTCTTTGGTTGGAATGAGGATTCCTGAAACGAATGAATTGAATCAGTGTTCTTATGATGTATAGTTCGTGTGTACGTAGAAAATGTGTTTTATCGTTTCATCTTAGCCTCTTCAGAGACACCGACACGCGTACATTACTTCTATACTACTCAAGAATCAAGTAGTTATAAAAATTTGCTTTTGTCGTTCATCATCGAATTCACAGTGGTCCACGTGTTGAATATATTTCGTATAAAAATTGATGCGAAGTATTCCAAGTCCTTCATCGAAGTTCCTCACTCTGAGATACATTTTCGAAAGGCTCGAGCGAATAAATAGACCCCACATATAAATAAGAGCTTCGCATGCGCATTAGAATATGAAATAAAGTAATAAAAAAAGTAAAGATTTCGCAGAACAAAGAATTAGTTGGCGGACTTCGACAGAGGTAATCAAGGAACACGACGTACGTTCTTCGACAGTCGATATCGTGCGCCGAGCCTATCAGAAATTGATCAGAACTCGAACCACGTGCAACGAAAGAGGGACGGAGAGATGCAGCCGTTGGGAAATCTGAGCCAGCCCGCTGCCACTGCTGGTTTAATTAATTTATCGCGGCCAGACGATGTCCCGTTGATTCGAGTCGACGTTCATTATAGATATCCTCGGCTGCATTACACCAATGTTCACGCGTCACCTTCTGGGAACCATTACTGGTCCGTTTCGGTCCGTAGTTCTCCGCGAAACCACGATGCACACCTTCTTCTCTATTTTTTAAATTTTATTCCGTATATTTTCGATTTTATACGCGTGTGGCTGTCCTCGCCACTGCAGGGACAACACCAAACTCACCAGTTTTCCGTGAGCACTCGTTTCCTACACAGTTTTTATATAATAGAAATTTCTTCCAGCGTCTAAGGCGCAACTCCGCCATTTTGGTAGCTTTAGTGATGAGTTCATTGGCAGGCCCAGGACTCTCTTTTCCTTCCTACCTTCTCCACACTCTCTACACCACGGCAAAACAATCGCTTCAACTTTATTCCAATCGCTAATCGATGCTGATGTCCCCTCTGAGGCGACATCAGAGTGCAATGGGGTTAAGCAACCCCTATACGGTCCAATCCTACAACAGCACTCTTCCACGACACTGCAAAAAGATCTGTGGCAGTCCTCGCCACTAGAGGGACAGCACTCCATGTTCTACACAGTTTCTATATAATAAAAATTCCATCCCAGCGTCTAAGGCGCAACTCCGCCATTTTGGTAGCTTTAGTGATGAGTCCACTAGCAGGCCCAGGACTCTCTCTTCCTTCCTACCCTCTCCACACTTTCTACAGCACGGCAAAACAGTCGCTTCAACTTTATTCCAATCATCAATCAATGCTGATGTCCCCTCTGAGGCGACATCCGAGTGCAAAGGGGTTGAGCAACCCCTATACGGTCCAATCTTCCAACAGCACCCTTCCACGACACTGCAAAAAGATCTGTGGCGATCCTCGCCACTAGAGGGACAGCACGCCATGTCCTACACAGTTTCTAAATAGTAGAAATTCCATCTCAGCGTCTGAGGCAGGTTCTGCTAGGTAGTCTTACCCATGAGTCCACCAGCAGGCCCAGGACGAAACGTTCTTTCCTCTCTTTTCCTTCCTACCCTCTCACACACTGTCTACAGAACGATAAAACAATTACTTCAACTTTATCGCAATCACCAGTCAATGCTGATGTCCCCTCAGAGGCGACATCCGAGTGCAATGGAGTTGAGCAACCCTTATAACCCAACCGATCGTTGGTAACTCCAACCTTCCAACAGTATCCTTCTATGACACTGCAGAAAGATCTGTGGCAGTCCTCTGCAGAGACAGCACACTCACCAGTTTTCCGCAAGCATTCTTTTCCTACACAGTCCGCCTACAACTCCGCCATTTTGGTAGCCTTACTGATGAGTCCACTAGCAGACCCAGGACTCTCTCTTCCTTCCTACCCTCTCCACACTCTCTGCAGCACGACAAAACAATCGCTTCAACTTTATTCCAATCACCAATCGATGCTGATGTCCCCTCTGAGGCGACATCCGAGTGCAAAGGGGTTAAGCAACCCCTATACGATCCAACCTTCCAACACGACACCGCAAAAAGATCTGTGGCGGTCCTCGCCACTAGAGGGACAGTACTCTTGTCAGCTTTCCGCGAGCACTCCATGTCCTACATAGTTTCTATATAATAGAAATTCCATCCCAGCGTTTAAGGCGCAACTCCGCCATTTTGGTAGCTTTACTGATGAGTCTACTTGATGAGGTCCAGGACGAAACATTCTTTTCCGTCTTATAGCGGATAGTAACGAGGCGCAATAGAAAGCCTTCATATGCGCAGTAAACAAGCCATTTTTGACGAATCGTTTTAAGCTTTTAATATTTTCCAAGCATGAAGTAATTAACTTTCTCCAATGGCTTCGATAGCACATGCGGAGGCCACAAACCGAGGATTTTCGAAGGGCTATCCTCCCTTGGACCGCCACAGATCTTTTTGCAGTGTCGTGGAGGAGTGCTGTTGGAAGATTGGACCGTATAGGGGTTGCTCAACTCCATTGCACTCGGATGTCGCCTCAGAGGGGACATCAGCATTGATTGGTGATTGGAATAAAGTTGAAGCGATTGTTTTGCCGTGCTGTAGAGAGTGTGGAGAGGGTAGGAAGGAAAAGAGAGTCCTGGGCCTGCCAGTGGACTCATCAGTAAGGCTACCTAGCAGACCCTGCCTTAGACGCTGCGATGGTAGGGATAGGTCCGAATTTCTATTATATAGAAACTATGTAGGACATGGAGTGCTCGCGGGAAACCGACGAGTGTGCTGTCCTCCTAGTGGCGAAGACCGCCACAGTATCAATTCGACGCGTTCGAAAGCAAATGGTATTTACACTCGAGGCTCGATCTGTTGATACTTTCCATTTATCTCGGATAGGAGAGATATAATGCAGCTCGCCTACTTGTAGATGCCACGAACGATGCCAACAATCGGTGACCCAATAAACGAGCCCACGGATACTTTCATTCCCTGAGAAACTTCTCGCGAGCGAACCAGGCGTCCGACATATTATAAGGCTACTCTACTTGCGACTCCACCGACAACGTGGTCCCTGCACGAATTGTACCGTCGCATTATGGAGGAGCACGAGCACAGACGCGGGATCTCGAAGGAAGTTTAACTCCAATTACGATTAGAATAAAGTTCGCTGCGCGACCTGTTATTAACTTGTACCACTTAATTGTTCGATACGAGCGTTATCGAGGCCACTCGAACTTCCTCCAATAACGTAACCCATATTCGAATATCGTAGATAGTGTCAATATCAAATTTCTGGGTAAGAAGTCAGCGGTTCGAGTCTGTTAGGTCTCGACGAAGGGAGGAGAAGGTCAATTTTTGGTTAAATAATTGTTAAATCTCTTGTGGATATTTTTTAAAATATGAGAAGGTTATGGAAATATTTATTCTTCACTGCTTTGGCTAATTTTGTGAGCTGATTAGTTGAAATAATTATTATCTTCGATTGTGTCTCAGTTAAAGACATAAATATTTAGAACCCAGCATTTATTATTGATCTACACTACTAGATCACTAGAAATAGCTTTTATACCTCCTGAATTAAAAAATTCCTAGGAATTCAGTATTTATTATTGACTTGAACTACTTGGACAGTTGAAATAATCATCCTCAGTTGTGTCTAACGCCAAGACATCCAGCTACCCTTAATAATGTAACTTGCACACCTAAAAACGCAATTAACCAAAAAACATTCACTAATTAACCAAACATTATCGACCTATACCACTAGATTATTTTCTAAAATAACATATATCATATCAGTTAACAAATTTATCACTTATACCCTAAAAATACACCTTACCTTCTCCTGTATCTCACTCAGACATTCAGCTACCCTTAATAATGTAACTTACACACCTAAAAACGTAATTAACCACAAAACATTCACTAATCAACCAAACATTATCGACCTATACCACTAGCTTATTTTCTAAAATAACATATATCATATCAGTTAACAAATTTATCATTTATACCCTAAAAATACACCTTACCTTCTCCTGTATCTCACTCAGACATTCAGCTACCCTTAATAATGTAACTTACATACCTACAAATGTAATTAACCACAAAACATTCACTAATTAACCAAACATTATCGACCTATACCACTAGATAATTTTCTAAAATAACATATATCATATCAGTTAACAAATTTATCACTTATACCCTAAAAATACACTTTACCTTCTCCTGTATCTCACTCAGACATTCAGCTACCCTTAATAATGTAACTTACACACCTAAAAACGCAATTAACTAAGAAACATTCACTAATTAACCAAACATTATCGACCTATACCACTAGATTATTTTCTAAAATAACATATATCATATCAGTTAACAAATTTACCACTCATACCCTAAAAACAGACCTTACCCTCTCCTATGCCTCACTCAAAGACACCCTCCACCCCAAGAACATTCACAAATCCAGCTATTATTCACCCAAACAACTTACTCGCTTAAACCAACCCCAGTGAAAGACACCCAGCCCTCCAAAACCGTACCACCCGTTAAAAAAAACTCGACCCACCGATAATCGCGAGAAGCATCCTCCTCAGCCGCTCGCCTTCCGCTCTCCGTTGCAGAACGAGCGGAAACACGGTTAAAGAGCGGAAGGGTTGGTCCATTCACGGTCGCGAGGCCGGAAAGCCTCGGCTTCGGCACGTGGCCAGGGGGTGAAAGGGTCAGAAAAGTCGAGAAGGGGTTGGGGGGATGGCGAAACGAGCCGGAACCGCGGTGAACGCGCGCGCGAGACTTCAAGTTCCGGCGAGGGCCGCTGGCTTTCGAGCCGCGAAAGCGAAAGCTTTCCACCCTCTCGTGCGTACACCCTTCTTCTCTTTCAGGGGCTCCTAGGCCCGATCGAGTCGCATGCATTTCGAAGAAGGTCGACGGAAGCCTCGAGACCGTGTAATCCCCTTCGGGGATGCACTTGATTTTCTTTCACCAGCCAGCTCGGCTACCCATAGCCCTAGGAAGAGGGACGCAGTTCTAACGAATAAGGGTCGACGCCCTCCAGGGTTTCTTATTCGTCGTTGGGGACGAGTTCGAGATCGAATGGAATTCGCTCTGTTCGCGCCAACATAGGTACGTCATATATCTTGGTGTTTATTTATTAGGGGCTGTTGCCAGTGTGTAAATGATTCGTTAATAGTTAGCTCGGTTCAGAGCAGAGGTTACTTTTTTGAGACCATGGTATTTGGAGTGTTCTGGTTCTCAGAATATGGGTCCCTTAATTATTGCTTCTTTCTTCTTCATTTCTTTAATTATCGCATCCCTTTCTATCTTAACTTTTTCTTCCCTTCTGCTAAAGAGTTTTAACCCTTTGCAGTCCGAATTATTCTTCGATTTAGTAGTTCTGTCGTCAACAATTCCCTTGAAATTTACTTGAAAATGTTGTCAGTTGCATGACAATTCCTCGACAGTGACTTGCAAACTCTAAAACAGCTCAGAAACTTTGTTTTTTTCTTATTTAGCGATGTCGAGTCACGCTCGACAAAGGACCGCAAAGGGTTTAAGGAGCGACAAGGAGTCATAGCCATAGCACCGTTTCCAAGTCTCTTGCAATTATTATTCGTTATTGTCACACTCTACGTATTAAAAACCATACGTTGCACTTTTATTTCACCCACACGCCTCAGAGATTACGCGTGGTACCTCGAGGAAGTGATGCTGGGACTCCTTGTAACGCGACGACTATTTTTATTTGAAACTCTTTTAATCGAACGCTCTCGAATATCGAACGTGCTTTTTTATCTCCGCTCGTGCCTTTTTTCGCAACTCTCTCCTATCTCTTCCCTTGGCGGGGGTGGCGACCATCGAGCGAAGGGTGCGAAAACTTTCCTTCTCACGGAACTCGAAGACGTCGAGTCCGGGAAAATAATTATTTGTCGATTTCCCCACTCGACTCGGCGCCTCGACTCGAAATTTACGAGCTGCGAGGAAAGCTCTTCTCTGACCCCTTGAGAAGGTTTGGGTTCTCGCGCGCCACGGTGCTTTTCGTCGACCCAACTTGAAAACTTTATTTCGTTGGCAATTTTCGAATTACGAGGAACGCGCCACGGCTCGAAGCGTGGAAGAGGAGAGGAGGAACCAGTCGCTCGTTGGTGCGCGATATACGCAGCCACGCACACGTGGCTGGGATCAATTAATAAACCCGTTCGAGTCGCACCTGCGACTCGCGTGCGCGCGCACCAATCGAGAGGTGGCCGCTGTTTATCCGGGCTCGATGCAAAGTGTAATTTTCATATTATAACGGACGGTCTATTAGCGGGCTGTCGATATCGTTAATTAATGGCGGAACGGCTGGCTCTGATTTAGAGTGGACAGGGTGTTTTAGTTATTCCGCTGGGGAAAAAGTGGACGCCATCTTTGCTACCCCTCGTTTTAGACCCGTCCCCGCGATTGATTTCGAACTCGCGCATACTTTTCCTCCGCTTCAGCGTTTTAAACGTTGCTGTTTGCGTCTGATTAATATTTTAGCAGGAATTGTAACGATTACTTTATGAATTTTTTTCTGAGGGGTAAGTATCAGAGTTTGAGGAAATAATTCGACTTTCGTATCTTTCTACGAGAATAGAAGAAGAGATAACTTAAATAATTATATCATTATTATATGAACAACTTAAATTTAGGAAAAGAGAAATTAAATACCAAAGATGCTCTTTTTTGAAAATTTTTGTAAAGGTTGCAGTAATTAATGCAACTTTTCTCGAACTTAATCTTTTCTCCAGACTCCCCAACTATGCAACGCTAACTAATTAAAGTTCGAACTTTGGAAAATTAGATGAGCAATAATTTAAAACAATCGATTTCCCATTTAAACGGATACCCGACGTAACGGGGGCAAGAATGCCTCGAGCAGACTTCAGTTCGAGGGTTGAAAGATACTCGGAAGCAGCCTAATGAAACGGCTGTTGGTTGTCGAAAAATGAAGCCGAAAATTAGGTTCGTTCCCTGCGCTGAAAGCTGCCCGTTCGTATCAGCTTTTATTTCAAAGAACGGTGATCTAATTTCGCGCCGGAAGCGGAACACTTTGGTAGCAGCCAGGCTGCGGCAGTCGGGGACCGAGTAACAAGTAACTTTCCCCCGCGAGTTTTAAACACCACCACCCTCCGGTCCGCAAATCCGAATCCGATTAGCGTTGTTATTCCAATGGGAATATTTTACCCTTAATTAAAAGCAAAGACCCTTCGACTCTTCAACGGGTCCGCCGCTTTCGCGCACTTATAATTCCGCTAATTATATTCAAACATTCGAATAGCCGCCACCAGTTCCGCCTCCACGATGGCAATTATCACGAATTACGAACGGCTCGCAAATTCGACTCCATTCTTATCGTTAATACGATTCGCGTTAAGCTTCAACCCCGATAGAATTTCAATCTACTTCGCCGATCGTTCCGTAATAACGAGGATTCAAAATTACCGGGCCGTTGCATTAAATGCCAGCGTTAACAGAAGCCAATCCCAAACAACGAGCCGGATTCCCGATCGTTTCGACGACTCCATCGATTTACGAACCGTCCCTGGCGACGTTCGAAACTCCCGCCACGATCAGGACCCGCGAAATCAAACTTCCAGCCGCGCATTCTTCGCCCGGAAACTTCCCTCGTCGAACTCCAGCGACGAAAACCAGCCTTTTACACCCCTCGCGCGGGCATCATGGAATTTCGGGTTGAGCGTGTTGACAGCGTGTAGCGGGAGCTGGCCTCGGCTGCGCGCACTAATCAATATGGAGGGGAGCGTTGGTTCGAAGCGCGTAAGGGTAGGGGGGCTAGGTTTCGCCCTTCCACGCGACGCCTTCGAGAGACGCGTCGCGCGCGACCGGCACCCTGAAAACTAGGCCCACCTCGGCACAGGGCGCGAGGGGCGCGCTGCCTTTGTCAGTGAGAAACAGCCCTTGGACGGCGTCGGAACGCGCGCGGAGGGACGCTGTCGCGGGACTGGTGGGGGCGCGTTAGGGGTGGAAGTGCGCGCAGCCGGGGTTGGAGAACGACGTGGCCGCTCAGTAGGTATCGCGACGCGCTGGCGGCCGTAGCGCGCACTCTCCGGCCCTGACTCGAACTGGGTCACAAGCCCTCGGAGGAGGCCAGCGGAACCTGTTCGCCCCGACCGCGAGACCGGAGCCAGAACACAGACCGGGGCCAGTTGCGCGCCACCGAACGCACGCTCGACTCACGCGACCAGTCCTCTCTTTCTCTCTGTCTCTCCCCTATTTCTCTCCGCCTCTTCGCGTCTGTGTCCCTCTGCCTCTCGATTTCCAATTCCCCACGGACCGTCCCCCGTCTGTCCGCGGCAGTACGCGGTGTTTCACGTGACACGGTGCCCGTGGCTCAGCTCGGATCGTCCCTCTCGGTGTGGATTTACTCGATCGGGTTTGACGACCAGCTGATGGCAGCAAGGACCAACCGTGGATGAGGCGAGCTTATGGGACAAGGGTTGGTAGGTTCTATCGTTGTTAGACCTTGGCTTGTTTGCTGAGCGTGTCTGTTGTTGGTTTTGTTCGACCGACCTGGTGTTGGGTATTTTCGGGTGAGACGAGAGCTCGTGGGACAGGGTGGTAGGGGTCCTGTTGGTTCGTTCAGTGCATCGTGTTTCCTTTTTGTAAGAGAAGGATCGTTCGAGCCAGTTGCGTAACCCGTGGGAGGACGATTGATGGGTTCTCGCTGGGCGAGCGTGTCTTTGGTTTCACTGGACTGACCTAGTGGCTTGGTTCGTCGAGAGGGTGTCGGAGAGGAGGTACGGCACCAGTCGATGGGATATTCGGTTGTTCGTCGAGTGCGCTGTGTCTCGTTCGGATCGAGAAGAGAATCGAAGCGGGAGCCGCAGGAGCGAGTAACTGGGTTACCCGTGCGGTACGAAAGGGGTTCGAGAAGTGGGGTAAATGGAGGACTCGAGTTGAAGGACTGGTCAAGGACGTTCGGTTCTTGGGCGAACCCCCTTTGTAGATCTTCCCTTTGCGTCGTTCGCCGAGCGAGGCTTTAAAGGTTTCATCCTTGGCAGTTTGGGACGTCGCGTAGAAAGTGGGGTGGGAATTGGGTTGACTGATTTTGGAGGGACCTGGTCAAGGACGTCCGTCTTCCAACCGCTCCAACTGTTCGCGGTGTAATTTTATCTTTAAAAATAAAATAGCAAATTCGCGACAGCCTCTGGCTGAGACCTTCGTTCTAAAAGTGACGTCAGAGGGTTGAACGCGATTTTTCTAGGCTCGATCGCGTTTCGGTTAACTGGTACGTTTTACGGGTTGGGTAAACGTTTTGGAGTGGATGAATATCGAGGTTATTCCAGAGTGCAAACGCGTTGTTCTGAAATTTATGGGGGATGATTTTGTGGGTGGTTTTTTTTGGTGGAATTATTCAGGGTCTAATCCGCGATCGAGATAAGAAAATTGAGACGCGGAAACGTGTCAAAGGGAGCCCAAGTAGGAGGATCGATAGGTTCTTTGTGGATTCGTTCGAGTAACGCGCGCCCTTTGATCGAATTCAAACGCGCCAGCAAAAGTGCGACGTTCACACGAGCCGTGCCTCCCTTTCGTCGAGTCGACGCTGGTAATTCCATCGAAACGAGCATCTCGAACTCTTCAAACGTGATCTCGTACGTCCTCTTGAAGTTCGTCGTTAAAAAGGAAACCATTCTTTCCGATTTCACATTTCGTAACTTCTTTCCAACAATCGTTGTAATTATTTTCACAAAATGGATTAATTATTACTTCCTCTTCTGACATTTGCATCTTGAATTCTGATGTTTCGGTAATTCCAGTCAAGGTCAAACTTTCCACCCCTAAACAAATCATTTCAGAGCGTTCAGTTTCGAGTTCATCGATTGCAAAATGCTTAGCTACATTTTTAACGAGAACGCTGGTTCTGGCTGCCACTGTCGCTTTTTAATTCCAGTCAAGGTCAAATTTTCCACCCCCTAAACAAATTATTTCGAAGCGTTCAGTTTCACGAGTTCATGAATAGCAAAATACTGGGGCAGCATTTTTAACGAGAACGCTGCTCCTGGCCGCGACTCTCGCCCTTCCTTTTTAATTCCAGTCAAGGTTAAATTTTCCACCCCCAAAGCTAATCATTTCACGGCGTTCAGATTCGCCAATTCATCGATCTCAAAATACTGGGCCAGCATTTTTAACATCGAACGCTGCTCCTGGACGCGACTCTCGCCCTTCCTTTTTAATTCCAGTCAAGGTTACATTTTCCACCCCTAAGCAAATCGTATCGCGGCGTTCAGTTTCGCCAGTTCATGGATCTCAAAATACTGGCGTAGCATTTTTAACGAGAACGCTGCTTTTGGGCGCGACTCTCGCCCTTCCCTTTTAATTCCAGTCAAGGTTACATTTTCCACCCCTAAGCAAATCGTTTCGCGGCGTTCAGTTTCGCCAGTTCATCGATCTCAAAATACTGGGACAGCATTTTTAACATCGAACGCTGCTCCTGGGCGCGACTCTCGCCCTTCCTTTCTAATTCTAGTCAAGGTTACATTTTCCACCCCAAAGCAAATCGTTTCGCCAGTTCATCGATCTCAAAATACTGAGCCAGCATTTTTAACATCGAACGATGGGTCCGTCGCGCGAATGTCGCCCTTCCGCGATCGAAAGCGGCGAGTTTCTTCCACCCCGTTGCAACCGCTGTCGCGTGGTATCCGACTAATAGGTCGACGTCGTCGTGGTAGCAAGATTTTTCACGGTATTAAAAGGGATCCCCGCGGCACGGAAATTCGAGCAATCTGGCTGATGGAGGCCACCCCGCCCAGCCAACGGCTCTGACAAACTACTTTCAATCAACGCCAGAATACGTCGCGGTACATTTTCAGATTGCCCGTTTCTTTCGTGTCTTTTGCACCGAGTGCACCGAGGCTCTCCCCTATTTTTCCATCCCCCTCCGCTGCTCGCGTTCGCGCGCGTCTGTTTTCTTCCCAGCCACCCCTTCCTGCTTCTCACGCGGGGCTGTCCCCGTTGTTGTTCGCCTCGCGACTACTCGTTCACTGTTTCTTGACCGGCCAATCGATATCTCGAGCGACGAGCAGAGTGTCACGGGGTCGTTCGTGACTTTTGCCGGTTTCTTCCTTGTTCTCGGAGGATTCTGCGATCGATGCGCGTTTGGCGGTGCTTGGTCAAGGGTGGGTGTCTTCGTTTGGGCTTGCAGTTGGAATTAAATTTGGTAATTTGAGCGAACGAGCGATAGTTGGTGGATTTTTATATTCTGGGTTTAATAGAGTCGATGGGATCAGATGCAACACGTATTAAGAGGCTTTGGAGGTTCTACTTTGGCATAGGTTTCGCATGCTAGCAGTGGCTACAGTAATCTAAGAACTATGACGAAAATTACTTAGTATTTACACGGTTGAGGGTGAGTAAGTTGGGGTGTAAAGATTAGCGGTCGGATGATGGGCAGAGAACAGAATGAGTGGATAGAGGAGGCTAGAAGAGTTGGAATTTGGGAACTATGATTGAGACGTTTGTGGTAGGATGAGTCTTAAGTAGTTTATATTGCCAATCCATGCAGCAAGTGTACAAAAATAAAAAAAGAATTGTCTCAAATCAGAAAGAAGAAGAAAAAAGTCATTCACCCCTTTTATGATTCCATCGACTCGAAAGTCACGAAAATAAAAAGAATTGTTCCAAATCAGACAGAAGAAAAGAAGGAGTTCTTCACCCCTTTTATCGTTCCATCGAGTCGAAAGTCGCTGAAAGAGCAAAAAGTCTCGCTCGATGCCAAAGAATCCTGCAACAACGATCACCTTTAACGCGGTTCTTTCCCCCAAACAAAGTGCCGCTAAAGAGGATCTCTCCCTCTTCCCGTGCGCGCATTTCCAAAGCGGGAAGAAATATTTTCCGACCCACGATGATAAATGGAGGGTTGTTGCGTTTAGGGACGGCTGCTCGTATTTATTGGAAGTATCTCGGGTATATCGCGTTGTTTAATCGTCGCCAGCGTCCCTGAATGCCGTGGCGGCACAAAGACCGAGAGAGGGTGTACTCGTTGGGTCAGTGTGCTCGTGTAAACAGCCGTCGTCGCGCTGCAAGGTGGTGCAGCACGTCGCACCCATTCAGGAGGAACGAGCGCGACTCCCATCGCATTGTTCAAAGTGTTCCTATCTGTTTATTGTGACGGGGCTCTCTAATGAAAACGCTGTTGGCTTTTGTTCGGGCGCGTCCTTTAAGTAAGATCGATCGTTCGAATTTTTCAAAGTCGTTCAACCCCGCCGTCGTTTCCAAGGGTGGAAATCAAAGGGTGGCAAACGTTTGCAGCGTCCATCAGGAAAATCGAACGTCGTTCGCTGGCGAAACGGTGCGTCGTAAATTGTTTCGAGGTGTTTCAGAATATTCCAGGTTCTTGGAGATGGAACTGACGCTAGGTTTACCATCATTTCTATATCTTCGTTAACCCTTTCTTCCCCCTTTTAGTCGCCTCTTACGACAAGCAGGGGATACTGTGGGTGTATTCTGATCCCCACCGCACAGGGATGCGATTTGAGACTAGGCTTACCAAGGGATCACTTTGAGCCCTCTGAGAAAATTTTACCTTAAAATATCGAAAGTAAAAAATAAAAAATAATAAAAATTAATTATTACAGCTGACGTAATTTTATTGGGGTTCGTTTTTTCTACTTTAACTTCATAACAGATAGGTCGATTAATTTTTTTCTAATTAAATACCGAATTAGGGAACATTTTTGGTAAAAATAGGTATATGTCAACTCATGGTAAACCTAGTCTTAAGAAACGTTCGATTTGTCTAGCCCTTTTTAATTGTTATCGACGATTCGATGATTAAAAGGAAGTAACCGTCGTCTTTTCAGAGTTCAGTGATTTCAGCGAGTTTCTATTTGTAGGGAACAAATTTTTTTATCTCTAGATTAAATTAGCTCGTCAATCTCTCCACCCCTTCGGTGATACTTTGAAGCGGAGTTTCTACTTCTCGACAAAAACAGAGGAAAGCTTCCAAGTTGTTCGAGCGAAATTTTTATCTACAGATTAAGCAACTTTCGAAATTAAATTACGTTGCTAATCTCTTTCTCTCTTTTCTGGTTATTACCGATAATTCGAGATATATAAGAGACCTGGGGCGGATCCAGCTGCGATGAACTAACCGCCATGTTCTTTGAAGTTTCTGGTTTCCATCGAGCAGAAAAAATAGAGTAGTTTCTTATTTTTAAAGCAAGCTGCCTGTTAACCTTTTCAGACTTAATATTAATAATGATAATATTATATTTTGAATAATTACACTTAAAGAAACAGTTTGCTTTTTAAATAAAATCAGGTCTGGAGGGGTTAATATTTAATTATCCTTCTCTAAATATTGAATATTGTCAATTTTATCACCCTTCTCTCTTTTCTGTCTTCGTAAAATCTCTTCAGCAGCCCAAACGTCCACCAAATATTATTTTTCACCCCTTTATTCGTCCTCGAAACGCCTCGAAGGGACGCGAGTTTTCGTCAACCGTAAAAAAAAAGCAAAACGAAAGAAAACGACGCGATCGCGAGCGAAGGCCGCGCAGTCCTTCGACGTGGCAAGCGGGTCAAGTGTTCTCGTCCCGGCGATGACCTTCACGGCTGCAGGACGCGGAATTCTTTCCGCACTGCGCACCATTCCCTCCTTCACCCCTCGGTTGACCTCCACGGAGCGTGGCTGTGGTGCACGCGCCTCGTGTCAAACGTCGACGACGAGGAGACGCGTTTCTCTTGACCTTTCGCCCGTTTTTTTCCAACCCCCTCCCGATGGCGTGCGTCAGTTTCGTCGGAAAAAGTGTCGACCGCGTGCGCGACTTGCCAAACGGCCAGGCAACCTCTCTGCTCTGTTTCCACCCCCTTTTCTCTACCTGTCCTCTTGTCGTTCCTCGCTGCGACCCACTTTTGCCTCTCGCCTCTTCTGCCACCCCTTTTCATTGAACATTCGCCCCTTCGAACAGTTACCTCGCGTTCAGTGGCAGTTCAATGAATCGTTGCTGTTTCTATCGTCTCTTCTAGGAAAAATGTTACTTTCCAAGTAATTTAACGTTAAATCGATTTGATTTAAGACCAAATCGACGCTAGAACGAACTGGGGGTAGCATTCGATAGCAGATTAATTTTCTCTCGTTTCGAACAAACAGAATCCGCTCTGTCTCGATCGAGAACACCTTTCGTGTCGCGGCTCCGCGAAAGACTTTCGTAAATTCCGCACAAAATGATAAGAAAGAGAATCTCTTTGAAATCGAGGGTACATCTCTGTCGAAAGTACAGAATTCTCCCGTTAAGATTCGCGGAGGAGGGCGCCTTAATAAATGAAGGCTGGTCCGCTCTTGGCGGGGATGGTTCGACGGTTCTTCCAGCGATGGTTCAGGGAACGACGGAAACGGGACGATCGACGAGGCGATGGCTACGTCGGACGTGGATCGCGAGCGTTCGTTTCGCGCGCGCCAGGCCACTTGACGGCCGCTGATCAAAAGGCGAGCACTCGAGAATCTCTCGAGGAGGGTCTCCTCTTTGAAGCGAGAATTCCTTCGAGACCAGTCCGCCGTTTGTCTTTGACAATAATCACCGGTCTCGAGCACTCGGCTGTCCCGTTTTTCGACCGCGAACACCACCTCCCCCGTCGTTTTCCATCGACTAACCGCGAGGAGACTCGCTTTCGCCTGATTCGATGCTCTTTTCCGCGTTGCTTCGCAGTCCGTGGTTGCGCGTTCTTTTATTGGACTCGCGTTGGTATCCTCGATGATTAATTCATAAGGGGGCGAGGAATGTTAGAAACTGTACGAGTGGGAATAATAGCGGATGGAAAGGCGCGCGGGGTTGTATGAATAATATTTTCGCGGGTAACGAGGTCGTGGAAAAATGTCTCGATCATTCGGCTGCGGGGGTTGAAACGGAGAAATGGAAATGTCGAGTGGAAGGTGTGCGATAAATGAGGAATGGAGCAATCGTGAATCAGGTGTTGGGGAATGGGATGAACGCAAGGGAGGATCGAGTATTCTTAACAATTAATTAATTTTTGGAGAACAGAATGAAAGAAAATAATTAAGAAAATAGAAATGGCAATGGAAAAATATTATACAAGATATTCTAAGAAAAAAGAAATAGCGAATAAAATAGTCGTAAGACTATTCGTAACGTTTAACTTCATTGGAGGGTGGAATAAAAATTAAAAAAAGAGGAGGAGATTGGGAATAATGTCACAAGGGTTGCGAGAGAAACGTCTTCGCGAGAAATAGGACCAGAGGAAGCTGAAAAGAGAGGAGCGATTAATTTATTCAAGATGTAAAATACGAGATACGAATAGGACAGTGTATGAAATAGTATGGAGAAATATTGTGCGCGAGGAATATTTTTATGAAGAAATAGGGTCGCGCGAGAGAATGGCGGATAAAATGGTTGCGGCGTAAAAGATGCATAGGTAGGGAGCGATGGCGAAATAGTAGCGATTCCGGGAGAAATCTCAGGGAGAATGGTGTCCGTATAAAATATGCGACGTAGGAGAGCTTTCTAGTAAAATGCTGGCAATACGGACACGTTACCGTGCAATCTGGATCACGTGTGAAATAATAACGAAAAATACACGCGTGCAGCCACGTAAAAAAAGGGGGTTGAATAAGAAAATAAATAAAAGAAATGGCAATTCTTTTCTTTTTACAACAGTAGCCTCGTTTCAAAGAGAAATCCCTCTAAAAAAAAAAAAGAAGAAGGAGGACTCTTAGGAAGAAAAATTCTCGCTAGAATATTTCGTAAAGGTCAAACATCACGGACGAATAATTTGCAAGCGAATGCAACCGCTCGACGTAGCTGCTTGCGTCATTTGAGAGACGGGTCGAGGACGAGCGACGACCCTTCAGCCAGATCGAACAGAAACAAACCCTTCTCGTCTACTAGGTCAACTTCTACATTTATTCCTCCACTTAAGGGATGGAATTCAGGCGAGTTCTGAGACTCCTCGAGCGTGTCGCTTACTTCAGCCTGATTTTTTAATATAAAAAGCGAATAAAAGTGTTGGTACTCGGTTTTTATATTAAATCAGCGAGCGGAGCTTTTTAGAACCTAGCGAATATGGGTTGGATGTTCTCCTTGAAATAATTTCTTCGTCGTTTCTCTTACGGTTTCAACGACGAGTGCCTCTAATTTTATCCTAGAAATTGTCCAATTAAATATTACGTTTAACTTGTGAAGCTACAATTTATACATTTCTCGTACAAACATTTCAACTTGGAGTTTCTCTTAAAACCCTAAAATTTGCATTCAGTCTTCGCATAAAATAATCTCAGTCCAAAACCACCCTTTCTCACCGTCGACAAATAAACGTATCCACGAGAAGCTTCTTCCTCGATGCTATTACAAAAATCCCAAGCTTCTTCACCAGCCTCGTCTCACAGTTCTCAGAAAAATAAAATCAGTAGAAAACAACCCTCTCCGACGTGTTCGATAAACAAACCCACCCTTAAACTAAACATGCCCCCTCACAGTCCGTAAAAAAGCGTATATCGTCGTCGTTAAAGAAGCGGAACAACGAAAAGGGGTGGCTTTCAGTCGATGAACGAGGCGACGGTTCCCTTCGAGCCCGCGGCTAAACTCTAACGACTCCTCGCCGCTGAGGAAGCAAGTTCAGCCCGCGTCCTTGACCCACTCGCGTGTTTAACGATCCCCACCACGGATCGCAGCCTAAAAGAAGGGAATTAATTAGAGCAGTGGCGGCGTTTCCAGGGTGGACGAGAAAGAACCGAGGCGCCACGAGACGGACTGAGAGGCGAGGGGCTGGCTGGCGTTCGATCGATCGCCGCAAAACACGGATCGGCGTGTATCGCGTGGATTTCGTCCCGTCGCGGGTCAGAATGGGCCGCGGAGATGATCGTCGTTGGCGTGGCGACGCGTAATCGTTGAGCTCGTCGTGGTTGCGCGGCACGAATTTGGCGGGAAGATCCTCTCGAGCGACGACTCGAGGATGAGAGCTTCGACGGGACACTTGGAGCTCGTCCGCGGGTAGTTGCGAACGGTTCGCCGCGAGCTATGACGTTGTGCCGTGTGCTTTTGTGCGTCGACGCGATCTGACGGGTTGCGAGAGAGAGAGAGAGAGAGCTCTGGACACGGTGTGTCGCCTGGAATCCTCGCAGGTGAGTTCGGGTTTTCTTGCTTCCGGGTACAGTGGAACCTCGATCGATACGAAAGCTTGCTTTTGGTTTCTGGTATTTTGGTATTTCTCGAGGTTTTTGGTGTCTATCGAATATTTTGAACTGGAATTCTTGTAGAAAGTTAATTTGGGTAATTGAGATTCTACTGTACTTGCTCTCTTAGATTGTTAAATAGATATTTTTATTAAGCGAAGGATAGAATTGAAATGTGTGAAAAGTTTAGCGAAGACTGTTTGGAAAATATAGAGGAATATATTAATAACGAAACGAATCCAAACGCAATATCATTCTCAGCATTTCCTTTTCCACGCATCAAAGGAAATAACACTGGCCACACGTACAATCCAGAGACATAGATTCAATAATCACCTCCAATATCAAATCTCGCACAGTTCACCGCTGATCCACGTAATCGTTCTATCGCAAAGTAGAATCGACGAGGATCGTCCGGTCACTCGACAGCCTGAGACCGCAACGATCCTCGTCCGCTCTGTTTCACGGGGGTTTTTAAATTTCCCGCGCGACGCCTCGCCTCGTCTGAGGTCATTTGCACGCTGGACGAGCGGGAATCCGGATGGAAAATTAATTTCTGCTCAAAGAGGAGTCAAAGGAGACTCCTCGTCGCGTCGCTGTCCCTCATTCAAATTTCTCAATAAATTCTCCACCGCGCGATCATTTTTTTTATAAACCAAACGAGTTTCAGAAGATAAACGAAGAGTAGAGAAGGAATCGCGCTATTTATCTCGACTATATTCCAGGATGGACGAGCAAACAGGGCATGGAAGTCCATCGAGCAACGTGGATGTTGTTTTTTTCTTTTTTTCCCGTAGCCAAGGGAATTCACGTCGATTACACGGACTCATTTTCGAGTTCCTCCGGGTCGCTCGTAAATTGGCCCACCCTTGGGAGCGAGCCCTCGAATTTCTCGCGCGTAACGGCCACGGAACTTGGGTCGAGAGCCCCACGTTGCCTTATCGAGTCTCCTTTCTACTCTGTGACACCTGAAGGAATTTCATTACGCGCCGCCCGATTCTGTTCGCGTCGAAACGACGCTGCGGTCGGTCCTTCCACCCCTTTCGAAAGAAATTTCGCTCCCCCTCATTGTTTCGACGAAATTTGTGCTTCGACCTCATTTGCGAGTATTAACGTTAACTGCTCGAGCATTCTGTTGTTTCATTTTCGTCGCGATATTACAGATGATCAATTTAATTATAAAAATGCTCCTTTAGATCCCCCTCTTTTTATTTATATTTTTCTACGTTTTTTATTTTTGCACCGCTAGCTTGCTTTGTGCTGACACTCGTTTATTTTCTGTATTTTGTACGTGTGTAGTGTGTGCTTAAGTATTCGCACAGAGTGAAATTGGTCTCTTTGATCTTTTAGAAAATATCGGAAAAATCCAGTGAAATCGCAAAAATGCATCGCGCGGTATCGCTGTTTTTAAAATTTGTGAAAAGAGACTTCTGCGTATATTGTACTGAAAGTCCCTCAGTTTTTTCACTTAAATATTGTATCAATTTTCTCTCGAATAGATTTAATATTAAATAAATGATATTCTTAGTCATTTTAACCCTTTTAACATAAATATATGTAAATTACTTTCAATATTATCATTTTCATTGCTCCAAGTGAATTTAATATATTTTTCCAAAAGAATTAGCACAATTTTGAAATTATACTGGCTCCGCGAACGTATTTTCTTCTCCTTTTCCTCTGATAATTTAGTTTTCGTTGCTGCATTGTAGGAATTCAAATTGGTGGAGTGTAAATTCATTGTTCGTCCACGATCGTCAGGTAACGCAGGCATAATCGCTTGATTGTCTACAGTTTAATGTATTAATTGATCTATGGAATAGAATTTCACTCACACAAGGCAACGGTAATGTAATCTTCTGCATCTGAACACGGCCGTCTATTTTAGCCCGTGTATAGCGCAAGCCTAACCATTTCTAACTTCCTCTAATCCAAATGTGACAATCTAACTTAAACCTAAACTTAATCTGATTCGAGCCTGACACTCTAACCTGATCCAATCTAAATTCAATGAACTCGATTAATTTTATAATTTAAATGCCACCTAAAATTCATTTCAAACACTGTCGTTCTACACTCAATAATTTACAAACCTACCTATTCACTCTTTGGGGGTAGAAATTTGTTTCATTTTATTCTTCTGATATTATTTGTCTAGAATGAAATTGACAAATTTTCTGTAGCACGTTAGCAAAGTTTTCTGCATTTTTTTTTAAATATTTAGAGCTATACGCTACGATTAATTCAAATATTTATTGCTATACTGTTCTATTGCTTTGATATGAATGTTTACTTGAATTTTGTATGATTTTTTTCTTCAGAGAGTGTTACATGTTCCTGAAGTCGCCGACAGATCGTTAGTGCGCGGTGCAGCGATCGAAACGAGATCGCCAGTGATCGTGCAGTTTCAAAGTTGTTCCTCGAACGTGTGTCGTTGGTCGCGCGAGAAGCCTCGACAGAGAGAACGCTGCTGGTCCTCGGCATGAAGGGTGAGTCTTTTGAAATTCCATCCACAGACCACCTCACCCCTCGTTCGACGTCTTCAAACGACTCAGAGATCTCTCTATCCTTCTTTAACTTCCACCCCTCTGATAAAATAAGAAACCTGCAATTTCTTTACGCAAGTTTCAAACTAATATCACCAGCCCCTATATACAATACATTGTCTCTTCGTATCGTGTATATAGAATTTAAAAAATTGTGTAAAATTGTAACATAAGTTTCATTTATATAAGTTTCTTATTTTACTAGAGGCAAATAGAATCCATTGCAAACTTAACAGTGTCAGCCTTGGTTGTCCACAGATTTGTGGAGGTAGCAAAAAATGTAAGCGTGAAAATAGAGCATAGAAATCCGAAGAAATAATGCGCGGAAGATGAAAACGCGGGTGGACGCAAATTATGAAAGAATCGCAGTTAAGAGGAGGGGGTTGAAAATTTTCGGTGCCTTCAGAGGCAAACGATCGCGCGTGGTTACAGCAGCGCGTAACAGCTGTTTTGCATAACCTAATTAGTCAGCCGTGCACGGTGGCTGGAATTAAAATCGCACGACCTCGGCTGGGTCGAACGGTCTCGAACCGTTCCTCTTCGACCTCCGACCTTTTCCAGCGGCCGACTCGCGAGAACTTGCGAGAATGGGACTCGTTAGGGGCGACGTCTGTCGTTGATTGCCGAAAACAACGCCACAGTTCGTACCCGTTTCGTAGCGGACAAAAAAATGACTGACGCGAGACGTACTCGATGCGTTCATTAACCCTTTGCATTCGACTCCTTCTCGGATATCAGCAACCGAAATTATCACTAAAATAGCAATATTTTAGCATTATTTAAGCGATAGTTTCTAATGCTAACGTTTCCCAGCAATAGAAAATTTCTACTTCAATAGAAAACTTTAGAGAAACATGTATTTCTCGAAAAGCTGCGATGGAATAAGTTTAACCCTCTCCCTCAGAGGGGACAATGAATGCAAAGGGTTAAAACTGATAATATTTCGATTACTCGACGATATTGAAGTATCGCAAAATTGATCATTAAGATCCAACGTTTCACCAACGCGAGATATTTCACAACGTACAATTATTTCCCAAAGAGATTGAATTTAATTTGGTTACGTGAATTGACTGGAAAAGAAAATTGAAAATTAAACGTTGGATTAATGCGACAGGATTACGCGATCCTTAATCCTCTTATTAAAGGTTAAATTGGGAATGTTAATGTTTCGCATTGTATAATTCCCCAACGAGCGAGCGTAATTGCAATTAGAAAGGAGAAACGTGTTAGGAGAATGGCGGAGAATAACAACAGACGAAAGGGGGTGGAATCGAACGCGCTGGGACTCGAAGCGCAACCTGACGGCGGTTCTGATTCGCGCGGGCAATTAATCGTTAATCAACGACGCTGGTGGCCGGTTAATTAGCGACGCGGCGCGATCGCTAGCGCGCGCATTAATAGGAAGTTAATCGTGGCCGCTCGAAAATTTATTTTCCGGCCGGTGGCACTCGACAGGGTCGAGGGTAGCAAATATTTGTACCGGTCTCGCTCTTTGAAACAGGCGAAAGTGCCCGTTTAACCTGGGTCTACTCTCTTTTTTTTTTCATATTTGCCCCGACGCCGCGACGAAATTAAAATTCCATCTCTGGGGAGGAAGCTCGCGTCTGTCTTTTTCTCCTTTTCAAGCTTTCTTCTCCTCTTTTTTTCTGCCAACGCGCACCCCCCCGTGGAAGAGAGGCAGACGTGGACGAATAATTAGCGCCGTGAAAAGAAATGTTTAAGGACGCATGGCGGAATTCTGAGAATTCGACTGAGTTTTAAATAATAGAAACGGAGCTAATGGAATTAAAAAGAGGGTTAGTGTTGTTGGTCATTTTCCCTCCGATCCGTCGATCTTTTAAATTTGCAAAAGCATTTCGACGTTGTTCTCGATGGAATAATTGTGATTATTCCACGGAGAAAGGGTGTTTCGATTATTCAATTTTATAACTTCGTTTCTGTATTTCGCCAGCGTTAGATATACGCCAAAACACGTTCTCAATTAATTAAATAGACGTGCAACAGGCGAACTCCGGGGCCTCGAGTGCCCTCGTGGAACCCTCTGCAACTCCAAACCGTACAGCATACAAAAATACGTCACTCGTAAACTTCGACAACGAGTAATTAACGACTCGGTGAACGTGCTCTCCGAACGTTTCGAAAATGAAAGAGAAAATAAAAGAAAATCAATCGTAACCATAAATTTCCGTCAATCGAATAAAAAATTCATTGAAAATCAATTTCCAATTAAAGAACGAGCTTTCATATTAATTATAACTTATAATTATAACTTAATTTCTTCTCCTGGTGTCGTTCTACCCCTTCGCGAACGCGGTTTACGAGTTACGAAAGGGTTGCGAGAGCGTTGGCGCAGCCACCCCTTTCGTCTCCGCCATTAATCGAACGAACGCGCAACAGACGGCGGTCAGGCCCTTCGAGGCGATGGCTGACGGAAAATCGCGAGGCAAATTGCCGCGAAATTTCGCGTTTCGCGTCTGGATGCCCGCCAGGCGGCTCCTGTTGAGGCGCGAGTCCGAATGGGGGTTGCGGAGGAGCAGGCGAAGCTGGAGCACGCAGCGTGGCGCCGCTCGAAACTTCCTCGAGGTTCGTTTCACCCGGGTAACCCGTGCAGTAATTATTGCGTAACTTCGACCAGGACTCTTTGTTAACAACGAAAGCCTCTCGAGACAACGAGTAGCCGATGTTGAGCGCTCGAGGAAGCGTGAACTTCGTCTTCGCGCTTCTCCATCCGCCAGTACGCATCGACTGTTCTCCCCACCCCCTGTAAATTACAACCATTCCTCCATCGTTTGCGTATTTTTGGCTCACGTGGATCGTCGTTGTGTTCGTTTAATTTTTTTATAAATTTTATGTCGTTTGTGCTTAATTTTTTTTTATTGGGGTGTTTGTGGAGCATTGTTTAAATATTGAGAAAATGTGTGCGTTATTGGTGACTGTTTGTACTACATTTTTAATGGACTTTTATCACGAAATATAAATTGTTATGATATATGGACATTGGTGTTTTTTAAAAGATTGAAACACCCCCTGAATGAAGGCAGAATTTATTCAATAAATATTCTGGTTGCGTACATTACTTTTATTGCAATCATTTGTTGATTTAATAAATCAGTAAAATAATAATAGTGATTAATTTAGAAATGTATTTAAAAAAGGGGGGTGAATTTAAAAAAGAGACCCAAGGGGTGTTTCAGTTTCAAGGAATAATATCACGGAAATATTATTCAAAACCATTTTTTCGTAATGTCAATATTTTACATCGAACTTTCTGTCGACTAAAAATATTGCAACAATCGAAATAAAAGGAATTACGATCGGCTGCAATAAAATTCACGTTTTGCTCTAACATATATTCCAATATGTATAGTAAAAATAAAAACGTTCGAACAATATATATATTTTTTAATATATTCTTCGTACGATCTGAACTGAAATATTGAAATTTATAAAACACGTCGTGCAAAGTTTAAAATGATGTCTGTGGAACCAACTTATAAGACGATCCAACGTTTCTTTCGCAAGGGGGTGGGTTTCTGTCTCCTTGACGATTCTCGAATCACCGACACGCGTTGTTCTCTACCCGCGTTCTGAATTTTTTTCTCATCTACCCCTGCCTCTGATTACTCGCGCACGTACTCGCGTGTTTTCATTTTTCTTACTCAGATTTTCGGTCGACATCTTCCGTTGCTCGCGAGGGGTGGTTTCGGAACTACAAACACTCGCGGCGAGCAGAGACATCAAATATTTGGCGGTGTCGCATTTGCACCGTTCGCTTTGACTTTTTCTCCAGCTTCATCCCCCGTCTCCTGCTCTTAATTTAATAGCCTGTTTTTACGCCACTCTTTTACCCCTATTTTCCCTCCCGCTTTTTGTGCTCCGCTCTTCTCACTCTTTCTGTTTATTACACACTCCTTTCTGCGGGGAACTACTGTGCTTTTATCGCGGAACTGTCTGCTGTTTGTTGCTGGATGTTTATCAAGAAAAGAGAGAGAGATAGCTGCATTTGCACAGTGTTCCCTGGTACACTTTTTATGTCTATTTTCACTTCCAATTTTTTTTTTATATTAATTGTACGAGCACTTTTGCAATTACTGTTCATTTTCTGCTGTTAGTAGGTTCTAACAATTGTTTTTTTCAATTCTGTACGCTTTTTGTAAGTTATTGTACAATATGTATTGTAGCAAATGAAAAAGTTATTTAGAATTTACGTAACTAATTAATTAAAATTTATATTGCATTATCATTTACTGCAATGTATGCATGAAGAGGGTGTTTGTCAATATTCAATAACATTCAATATTGCAAAAGTTGTAGCTCTGCTATGGTAAAATTAAAACGATTCTCCTGAATAATATAAAATTATTCAAAATTATTCTCCTCCGCTTCCATATTTAACAACAAATATTAGCTTGCATAACGCTACTTGATTGAAATAATTCAACTACATCAAATTTTGTAAATTAACAGAGGATGCATAACAATTGACAAACATAAAGCACACACCTACCATTACTTCTACCAATATTTTTTTCATCCCCCAAAATTCGCAAATAATTATTACGAATATTGCAAATTTGTTTAACGACGCAAGCAGCAAGCGATTTGCAAACATCGCGTCTGAAATTTGGCCACTATTCTGAAACCACCCCTATTCTTCGCGCAACACCCGATTCCGATTCAACCTTTGATCCAGCCCAGAGTCGCACAGAGAACGGATCCGTGATTTCTTGCGGAGGAAGCCACTTTGATTTTCCACGGGGAAGCTCGATCATAAATATTAAAACTCCACGGTCGTACGGGTCACGCGTACTGCCTAAAGCTTTCAGCAGCTCTCGCAAGCCCAAGCTTCGTCCCGCGCGCACGCTCGTTTACTAAGCGGCGAATAATTTTACGACCCCTAATGAATTCGAAACTTTTCCCAGCGGATCGGCTCCGCTCCAAAGTATCTCAGAGGAAGTTGGTCCGCGATCTTTGGAAATTCTCGTCAGACCGCCACCACCGAAACGACACCCTTTGAACCCGATTGGTGGACACTGACGACTTCTTTGAAGGGTTGAAACGGCTGGGATTTTCGTTTCAGAGTGAAAATTGACGAGGAGGTTCAGAGAAATCATTTTGAGAGTAATGAAACCGTATTTCGGAGCGCAGAGTGGAAATTTTGCTCTGCGATCATTGAGTTAACGAAGATCTTTCTTTAGGGGTGTCTCTTATGCGTGTAAATATGAAAATAAATTTCCAGAAATTCCACAAATTATGAATATACAACGAAATATGCGAGATGTTTCGACATAATTTTTACGAGTACGGTGATCCACGTTATTAGCTGGATCGAGAATAAAGCTAGGCGAGGTAATCAGGCTCGAGTAATCGCGTTAGAACGCAGCAAGCCACTCGAACTCTCGTTAATCCGTTCCGATAAAGGGTAGCCGGTTGGATACTCGAAAGAGCCGGTGCTCCAGAAATTCTCAACCAAAACCCTGCCCACCTTCCCGCTGCAACGACAATCGGTTAATATCCGCGAATTTTCGAAATGAGCAGAAACCGAAATTTCAATCGCGGAACGTGGAATTCGCTGCTCGCGCCGTTCCAGTTCGTTACGTAGCCAAATAAATTGTCAACAAATTCCGATATCGGAGAATTACAACAATCGCCCGCACATTTTTCAATAATATCCGTGGATAATTAAATTCCAATATCCCGAGGAATTTTCGATATAATTGTCGCTTATTATTAATTTCCCGTTCGCGTTGCGCCCGCTACGCCATGTTTCATTGTACCCAGCCCAATGTGCCGTTCAAAACTCCCTTCCGCTTCTTTGTTCGGATTAACTAGACTGCCTGTCCATTTCCTCCGTATTTTCCCTCTATTTTCCTAAGTATTTCGTTTCAACTTTTCGCACTTCTGACGCAGTCTCCGAGTGATTGCTAAATCCAATAACCGTGTTATAGGAAAGTCCATTCTATGCTCACGCGCAGTGTCTTCAGTGTAGCTGAAAACTTGTAGCTTAGCTACTAAAAACAGTGTTTCCATTCGGGAGACAGAGATTCTCTTCGCACGAAATCTCCACAACGATCCTCCTCATCTTCGATCACAGACTATAGGAGTTGTAGGAGGGTCCCCTCTATGCTCACGCACAGTGTCTTCAGTGTAGCTGCAAACTTTTAGCTTAGCTACTAAAAACAAAGCGTTTCCATTCGGGAGACAGAGATTCTCTTCGCACGAAATCTCCACAACGATCCTCCTCATCTTCGATCACAGACTATAGGAGTTGTAGGAGGGTCCACTCTATGCTCACGCACAGTGTCTTCAGCGTAGCTGAAAACTTGTAGCTTAGCTACTAAAAACAGTGTTTCCATTCGGGAGACAGAGATTCTCTTCGCACGAGATCTCCACAACGATCCTCCTCATCTTCGATCACAGACTATAGGAGTTGTAGGAGGGTCCACTCTATGCTCACGCACAGTATCTTCAGCGTAGCTGCAAACTTGTAGCTTAGCTACTAAAAACAGTGTTTCCATTCGGGAGACTGAGATTCTCTTCACACGAAATCTCCACAACGATCCTCCTCATCTTCGATCACAGACTATAGAAGTTATAGGAGGGTCCACTCTATGCTCACGCACAGTGTCTTCAGCGTAGCTGCCATCTTGTAATTTAGCTACTAAAAACAAAGCGTTTCCATTCGGGAAACAGAGATTCTCTTCGCACGAAATCTCCACAACGATCCTCCTGATCGTCGATCGCAATCAGACGTCCACTTTTCGACTCGCTTTACCAGCGACGCGTATCCACAGCCAGTCAGATCGCCACGTACCTCTGTGGCTCTCGCGTGTTCCATTTTCGAGGGCGGATCGATAAGCACCGATGAAAATTCCGGATGGGCGAACCGTAGGAACGTCTCGTCGTGACGCGTCACGGTCCTCGGTGAACCGAGCAGTCGGATAAATAATCGATCGATCGGCGTCGTGGCGGCGCGCGACAAAGTTGACGATGCCGCGATCTGATTCGAACTGCGGGGTCGAAGGGTTGACGGGGGTGGCGGAGGAGGGTTACGCAACACCTCTGACCACCGATGACCTCGAAACGCCGCGAACCGATTGGAACGCGGGCGTGAAATGCCTGGAATCGCTCGAAGCGTCCTCCGCGGGACCGGAAGTCTGTCGCAGCGCGTGGAAAATTTCGGGGATTCTCGACGAGCGCCCCCTCGTCCACGTTCGTTCGGATTGTGGATTTTTTTTCGCGATTGAAACGCTATTGGAGAGTCGAACAGTCGAGGTGGTTTGATTGGAATAAAAATTTGCATCGTGCAGTATCGGGTGGACGATTTAAAATTCGGTTGCTTCGAGCGATCCTTGGGGGTGGCTTTTGAGTATTGGTATTCGAAGAGATTCGTTTGAAACGAGTGAGTGGAATAAGCATTTTTGAGAAAATGATTGTTGGGTTGATTTTATAGTCTTCCATCTTGGTTTGGGGATTTTTTTAATGTGTTAATAAAGAAGACTGTATTGAAAACCTTAGCTATAATCAATAATATCCTAAACTAGCGAAATAAAATTATACTTAATTAATTATTGAAGGAAAAGAGGGTCGAGATGTCGTTTATATTCATGGAATGGTAATTCTTTTGCCAAGCTTGCAGTCAGTCGTTCGATTTTAAAATGGACACGATTAGGTGGATGGGAGACTCTGATGGGAAAATTGATGTTGCTGGAGATATTAGAAAACTCGAGACTTTCTGTGAGGATCACTCGAAGCAATTGAATTTTAAATTAGCTGGGCGTTCCTCGATAACGGCGATTTTTTATTGGATTACTTGCGAGTAGTTTGAGAAAATGATTGGAAACAAGAAGTTCGCGGAGACTTGTCGTGGAACATATAAAACGTCCGTTGCAAGCTACTCGACTTAACAATTATAAATCGCGATTATACTTTAATTGGAAAACTTCTTCTGCTAATTTGAATAAAAAATCGTTGCTGCAAAAGAATCGTACGCACACAATTTCAACTAAAACACTTGACGACAGAGATATGGCGATTCTCAAAGCAATCAACAGTATTATTTAAACTTACTGCATCAACCCTTTCTTTCACTCTACGAAAGGGTTAAATTATGTCTAATTAACCACATTACCGCCCATTTTTAAACCCTGTGCACGCAGAAATAGTAAAGGTAATGAAGATTCCAGGAAAAACTTTTAATCTGTCGCTCGAACCGCAGAAAATGGCGGAGTTTTCCCCTTAGCAGGACTCGAATGATTCTCTCCGGCTGGCAGCCAATCGGCGCTCGAATCTTCGTCCATGGGACATTAATTAGCGAACGGATCGATGCTCGTCGTTTTTCCTCTTGTCCATACACCCCGTCTCCCCCTGTTTTTCCTGGTTCTTCTGTTCCCCCCACCAACGACGGCCCCTTTATTAAGCCGTCGTTGCGTCCGAGCCGCTTTTCAATCCGGCCGGTTTTCCACCCCTGCGTCTTTGGTCCATTGGAAAGCGCGGACCGTTCCACGGGAAACGTGGAAAATCGCGATGTAATTAAAAAAAACAAGACACTCCTTGAATAATGCGAAGGAACGGAACGTACGAAGTCATTAAAAATTCTATCTTAGTCATTTTTAGAAGGAAGAGCATCTAGAGTATCTCTGTGAGTGTGTGTGTGTCTGTTCAGTCTTTTAAAATTATTTATAAACGAAAAAGACTACTTGAGACAAGATTAACTTTCACAAATCTTATTAATTTTGACTTGGAACGACCACAGTCATGTGTAATCATTGATCTGTACTACTGTAGACCTTCTGATTCTCATATCATTGACCTCGACTACTTAGAATCGAGATTCATGCGAAAATTTCTTTTTTAATACTGTGAAATACTTCACCGTTGAATTAAAAATAATAAGAAATTATTCGCGTTTTATAAAATATATCCGTGAATATGTGGGGTGTGTAAAACGTCTGAGAAGAGCCAGGGAGAGTCCAGAATCGTTGATGGACGCACTTAATCGACGAATGGCGGTGGATCGTTTCAGGAGACGCGAGGGCCGTTTGAAAAATTGATCCCCGGTTCCGGTAATCCTCCAAGAAAATCGAACGCCGCTCGAGGATCTTCACGGACGCCTCCGAGTGAATTTTCCTCTTCATTTTTCCCGCTCCTGGCCGTCCTCGTTCGCATGGATATTTATGTTTCGCCCGTCTATCGATTCTAACGACGCGCTGGGGTGGGGTTTGATGGATTTATTAGGGAACGATTTCCTGGTCGGCGATGCGGGACGATAAAACGCGGCCTTTTCTTCGCTGTTTGTCCGCGCGACGAGTGGCGATAGAGTGGACGTTAAAGAGTTCATAATCCGGTCGGAGTAGCGTAAATTGCTCGAGAAGGTTCGCGATTAAAAGTTCGTCGGTGAAAAGTGTCGTCCTCTCGGAGCTGCCGCGTTCATCTCTCGTCGTCGCCTCTTTTTTTTCCTCTCCATTTTCCGCTGGAACGTACGCGTGTGCGTTGTCGAGACACGCGTGCGTGCAGTAGCGCGAGCAGAGACAGGTTTAAGCTTGGATCAGGCTTTTTTTTTCTCATTTTAACGCGGATTTGGATTAACCCGGGTACGCGGGAAATTGGGTGAAATGCGAGGAAAATGTGTGTCAACGTATGTTTTCAGTAGGATGATAAAGAGGCTTGGATCAGTGGTAAGCAAGGTTTACGTAGGTCAAGCTTAATTTTAAGTAGCTTGGGTCAATAATAGGATGTACAATAGCGTGGATCAACGATGACGTGAGGCTCGAGAGGTTCAGATTGACGTTAATAAGGTTTATGTAGGTTAATCTTGATTTACAGTAGTCTGGATCGATAATGACGAAGGCTTGCAGTAGTGTAGATCAATAATATCGAAATCTCACGGAAGTTCGAACCAACGAGGATGTAGAATTTGAAAAATTCAAAGCAAATTAATCTCGAGATCCCAAAATAGTCTGGGTCAATAATATCGAACGTTTGCAGTAGCGCAGATCAATGATCAAACAGGATCACAGTCGCCCTAAATCAAGATCAGTAAGATTTAATAGCGACGATTCGCAGTAGTATAGACGCGTTTAAATACACCTACGTATGAACAAGATCTGCGCAGGTTAACGCAGATTAAAAGTCGATTAAAAGTGATCTGGGTCAATAGCAGAGAAGTTTTATACTGGCGTAGAATTAGGGAGATCCAGGTCGCCATTAATAATGTGTACGTGGATGAATCTTGACTTCGAGTAGTAGTCTAGATTTACAGTAGCGCATATCAACGATGACGTGGGACTACAAAACTCTGGATCAAAGTTAACAAGGTCGTAAAGTTAACAATGATGTAGGATTATAGCTGACCTTAACAAAGGTCCGCGCTCATATTATCTGTCAGTAGTGCGGATCAATAGTGGCGGAGGCTCGCAGTAGTGTAGACGAGTGATGCCGTAGGATTACAGTAGTTCGAGTCAATATTAACGAAGATTCGCGTTCGCACAATCTCTCAGTAGCGCGGATCAATAGTGGCGGAGGCTTACAGCAGTGTGGCTGAACGATGACGCAGGATTACAGTAGTCTAAATCGATATTAATACGGGTTCATATTGGCTCGCAGTGGAACAGGTCAATAATATCGATCGTCTACGATAGTGTAAATGAGTAATGAGGTAGAACTACAGTAACTTGGATCAGGATCAACGGAGTAGAGTGTTCGTAATTCTCTCAAGTAGCGTAGATCAACCACAGTAGACGCCTACCATGGGATAGAATTACAGTAGTTTAAACCAATAATAATACAGTCTCCATTCTATTCTCACAGTAGCGCTGATCGATGACGATAATAGCACAGGGTAATACGAACAAACGATACGAAACAGCATTCTCCATCAATATTAACGAAGAACCGCGTTCCCATTATCTCGCAGTAGTAGAGATCAACGACAACAAAGCAGTGCGTCAGAAAAACACGCGAAAATACTAAAAATCAATATCAATCGTTTAATGCTACACACACTGGCAAATTAATTTCGGAGAATGCTACGCGAAGGGGCGCAACGAAACGATATTAAACAAACAATTCACGATCCGACGTTGTTATAGCATTTATTCAAATATAAAAGGCAGAAATAGCCGCGCGCGCGGACTTTAAAATCCGACTCCCTCCGATTCCACGACAATAGTGGGCGCGTCCGCCCACGCAACACATGTCCCATACATAATAATATAATCTGGATCCATTGTACTACCACCTGCCGCCCAAACACCCCCGCGTTCGTCGCTGTCAAAGATCAACAAACATTCCAGGGACTGACCAATCGATTGAATTAACCCCACCCACCCCCCTTCGCCGCTGTAAAATACAATTCATTGTCCGTAGTGTTGGCCAGCCGTCGAATCCGATAAATTCGACTGGCAAATTCGCCGTCGACAGTTAGCGTACGGTTAATCACCGGAACGACGTTTTCGCCCTATTGTGCCGCGACGAAATATTTTCAGCGGCCGCGTTCTCCAACGACGCGCGATCACTTCGCCGCCAGGGCGGTAATGAAAATTATATGTCGCGATAAACGCGTGAACCCGATCTCTCCGCGTCGATGAAAGGCGGGAAAGTAGACGCGCGGGCTCGAAATGAAATATTCGTGTCGCGCTCGCGTTCACGGCGAACGCCATTAGCCGGGCTTTTGTCGAGGAGCCGCGCGATTTTCATCGAGACGCGATCCCCGTTCTCTCTAGCGAACGAACAGGCCGCGAAACGATTTTGAATCTTTTATTTGCGGTGGTTGGTCGGTTGGTAACGCGAGATGTAGATTATTTTATCACGCGCGACTGGGTGTGCGTGGAAACTGGGGATGTTGGGATGGAAATGAATAGAGTGACCGCGTGCGATGGAGTTCGAGAGGCTGGGGTGCGAAAGGAGGGTGGTTGGAAGGAAGCAAATAGTGATTGCGTGCGATCGAGTTCGAGAGGCTGAGGTGTAGACGAATAGTGTTTGGAAGAGAATAAATAGTGATCGCATGCGATCGAGTTTGAGAGGCTGAGGTGCGAAAGAAGAGTGTTTGGAAGAGTGTGACTGAGAATGATAAGGGTGGCGTGGACGTGAGCGTTTGAGGAATGGATGCATGGGGAATGCGTGGGGAACAGGGTGAATCTTCGAAGCGGATGAAGTCAAGAGTGAATAGCGATAGTTAGGATTAAAAACGACTGTAGTCTAATAAAGTAAAAAACATTTCCCCTACAGTAATTAAAATTAGTTGTACCGATGTTGTACCGTTACTGTACTGGCGGTTCATTTTCTTTTTTTAAATTGTCAACGAGGTGTCGCGAGAGTGGAATCTCGGGTATTTAGGTTGCATGCATAAAGGGATGTTGAAATTATACGCGTTGGTCGCATGGAGGTCGCGTATATATAATAGAATATGTCCCCTGCGATCTAGAATTTCAAATACATCTAGAAATTTCACCGCGCTTTGGATACGAGGCCCTCGCGTTAAATTTCAGTCGGCTGCGTCGAGTGCGCGACGTGCAATCGCTGCTCCAATTCCTAATTCAAATATAATATCAACCGCTCTGTATTTATTCTTCCAAGGATAAAACAAATTCCCCGGCGAGATATTATCGCGTAATTGAATCGAACATTGGCGGTAATTGCCGGCGATGTACGTAATTTGCACAGTGGAAATAGCGAGACGTTCCACCGTGGCTGTGATCTCACCGTTTACTCGTGTAATATCTTCGTCGAGCTTTGGTCATTGTTCTTTGCTCGTTTTTCGCGTGCTGTTTGAACAGTCGCGGTAATCGTCTTTTTAGACTGGAACTGGAATTATTATACTTGATCCGAGGTGTCGTCCGAGGAGAATTTTGCTCGAACTATTGACTTATAATCAGGATTTCAAGGCGCGAGTGTCGGTTATCGTTGATCTCGACTACTGTGACGCATCGTGGATTTTTCATTAATATATAAAGATGTTGAGACACTAAGACATTCGTTAGCGCGAGCACAATTGCGTTACACGACTGAGAACCTCTACCAAGCCTGGTTTACATTTCTCCGTTAACGTAATAGTAATCAAGCGACTGAGAATAATTTTCGTCAACGCTAATCTAGACCAGCGAGTATTCACTGGCGTGGACTTCTGTTAGCGTTGAGTTATACTACTGGAAACCTACGGTAGGCCTGATCTATGCTGCTGCGATGAATCTCCGCTGAATAATGCGGAATAACTTTCGTTAGCATTAATCCGGACTACTGTGAACGTCCACTTGCGTAGAAATGCCCTCAGCGTTGAGTTATACTACTGGAAACCTACGTTAAGCCTAGTTTATACTATTGTGGCGGATGTTCATTAATGCAATCGTAATCTGGCGACCATGAATTTACAATTGGACAGAAGAACCTTCGTTATCGTCAACTTAGACTACTGCGAATATCCATTAGCTTAGATTTTAATTAACGTTCACCAGAATTGCGGCATTGTCTGACTAACATCGACCTAGACTACTGCGAGCGTTCGCCAACCATTGGCCCAAGCCAGCTTGGACCTCCGTGACCATCGATCATCGCTAATAATAATTTCCATTACACTGCGAACCTGAATGAAATTTTCCAACGGGTGGCGCGAAAGTGATTCCAGCAACGGCTGCGCCATTCGTACGAAAGCCACGCGCTGACTGATTATAAAGTTCAATGCGGTCGTTCCGAACCGTTAGACGTTCAGACGGTTGTATATCACCCGGCTACACCGGGATCAGAGCGCTTTCTTCCCCATAGAGAGGTGGATGCTCCGCGAGTAGAAAAGGAATAAGGGAAATAAAGAGTGGAAAGGCGGAGCGCGAACATTATGCGGGACCCGTCGGTTAATTTGATTTGCAGATAAAAACAAAAATAGACGACCGCGCACACGCTCTCTCCCTCAGCCTCTGGAGCGAAGGAGCCCTCTCTCGACCCTCTTGAATTCATTCGATGGACATTTGCAAGTAATGCGAGAGCCAGCTCTCGACCCTTTAGCGAAATTGACGGCAAACATTTCCATTGCGTCGTAGGAAACGCTCTTGGATCGCTCGATCGCTTAAATGGATGGAAAGAATGACGAACCTAACTACGTGGACCGCCACCATCTCTGAATTTATGAACGAGGATTCTCGCGTGGCATATTAACGCTTCGTCGATCGAGCGGTTCTGCTATGAATCTATGACCTATCACTGGGGACATTTTTATAAAACGGGATAGAATATCGATCGTGCGTACGCGCGTGTATGCGAGTGCCTGCAAAAAAGTAATGAGAAACGCGAACACTGAACTTTTTTCGATTATAAATAAATTGAACTTTTCAATTCCTACAATATGCGTTGAAACAAATTTCAATTTGAACGAGTATTTGCACAAACGCGAGCAATGGCTCGTTGACCTTCCTACCTCGGTTGTTCGACCACTACTGACGCGATCTACTGCAAGGCTGTCCTATTAGAACGGACGCTATCTACTGCGCGGCTGACCAAGTCGAGGCTGTCCGTATCTACTGGCATTACTTCTCACTGGACAGCCACTGCTACGCGTGTCATCCAGCCGAATAAGACCGCTATTCATATCCGTAATGCTGACAATCCTGTACTTGCCACTAGGCGAATTACTACGCGATAAGATTCCTGTAACTACGGGCATAATCTAATCGTTGCCCACCACGACTGCAACGCATTCTCGTTACCGTACAAAGACACTAATGCCAGGTTAGACTCTGTCTACGACCACGCAGACTCGTGTTAGCATTGAGTCGGACTACTGAAAATTCGCGTTAAGCTTGACTTATGCTACTATGAATCTCCATCAGCGCGGTGGTAACTTGGACGCTGAATCTGTCGTAACGTAGACTTTGACTACTGAAAATTTGTGCCAAGCTTGACTTGTACTACTGAAAATTTGTACTCAGCCTGACTTACGCTACTCAGAGGGATCTCTAATGCTGCAGTAACTTAGTAATTGTGACTTAGTATGTCGCAAGAACGAAAATAAAGACGAGTCTAAAGGATTTAGGGAATGGACGAACTTTTCGCGAGAGTCAGCACGGTGGCTTAATTTCTGTTCGTTGTTTGCGCTGACAACTCGCAATTTCCCAGCTTATCATCACCCAGTTCTATCTTCCCTATCGAAACGGCTCTGTTTTGTTTGCTTATTTTCTTTTCCAATTCCCAGCACGCCGCCACCGCGGAAAATGGAACAAAACCCGCGGATTCGTTCCCGGCGATTTGATTACGGATGCGAAGAAAATAACGAATCCTCTAATAGAATTAAAAACCAAACGAAACGCAGCAGAGAGAGTGGCGGTGGAAAAAAAAAAGAAGCGACAGCGAAACAATTATGAAACCCCCAGGATGCATCGCGCGTCGCGTTTCGACGTTTCCGTCTGTCGGAGCAATATCGAGCCAGCTGAAAATCGGATCGAAGCGCGACGGAGCCTCGACGGGACGATTAACAAGGGACGAATGGTAAAAATTGCCAGGAAAGACGAGGCGTTTTTATCGTCGAAGCCGCACGACTTCGAAAAGAGACAAGAAACAGAGCGAGCGTTACGCCGTGTGCGCAAACAGTTCCGAACAGTGTTTGCGTACAGTGTCCACGAGCAGTCGCTGCGGCCGAGTCAATTACTGGGGAGAAAGAACGCTTAAATTCCCCGCACGCTGGAGTTTAATTTCCTCGCTGGGCCGGGAAGTTGGTCGGATTAAAGCTGGAACAACTACTCGGATCTGCAAGTGGATGGAAGCGGCGTACAAAAACAATTGAAGTTTCAAAAAATTCGAAGAGGAATCGCAGGATGGAAAAAAGGGGTTGGTTGGACAGAGGGGAGAGTAAAACGGTCGCGTTACCGCGTCTTTTTCGACGTGTCGACGCTCGTTCGAACGTGTCTCATGACTTATGGATACGTGTTACGCTTCAACGATCGACTCGCTGCGTCCACGGGCACTTCCGTTCGCCAGCACCCTCCCTTCCCTTCCTCCGGGCAGGTTATTTTGTTTGTCGACCCACATAGGGGTTGCCAGTCGTCGCGACGCCACTTACCGTGGCCACGGGCAATTTGCTCGAGATGTGGGCTCGCCACGCTTTGAAACGCGGCACGCGGAACCGTTGAGAGGGATTAGGTACCGGCCGACTTCCGTTTAGTGTCATTCAGGGCCGCTGTTAACCCGACTTACGTGTTATCTTTGGTTAATGACGCTGGTTAGGTACACTGTTGTCGGAGCCCGCGGTTGCACGGAGAGAGGCGGCTCGGGTTTACTGTTTGGTACCAGGGTACTTGAACATGCAAGCACGCTTGTTTGAATTAAAATGGGTTCTAGGGTCCGTCGAAAATTTCTGTAATTATTAGGCACTCCGTTTATGTCCTCGTGTTTGTTACGATGCTACTGTGTTATATATTTCAAGTAATTGATCGTGTATTTCTCGCAATACGAAGGAGGCCTTTTTGCTTCGAGGTTATGAAAGTCTAAGCAGACTTATACGTAACCTGCTTTGATCACAGGAATTACTTTCTCCAAAGTTTCTTCGTATCTCAAAAACTGAAACAATTGTTTCAATGGATCACTTTTGGCGAAACAGTCCTGAAACAGTCATAACAACAGCAATACAAACGAGGAGTAATGGAGGGCCAACAAAATTCTTGCAACACAGGTTTCAAGATACAAAAGGGTCCACAGATTTGAAGATACCAAAAGGTCCACGCAATTATTCCACCTCGACTCGATGACGAACGATGGCTTCCGGCCAAGGAAGAGGCCAGCCGACTCGCCTTAACTCGAATCAAGGAAGAAGCATTCCGTTGCACTCGAGTGCGACGCATTGTACTTACTGCGGCGCCTGCTGCCAGCCAGCTAATTGGAAATTATGGTAACGTCACGGGCAGGACACGGTGTATCCTGCGCTGGAAGGAGGACCAGGAATAATGCCTCTGATTCGCCTGTTTTCCTTCCCATTCTTCCGCCCCTCGGCTGCGCCGCGACGCCGCGGAGACGCGAGTTATTAAGGGTTGTAATCAAGTTCGCCGATGACGCCTCTTATCTTCCGTCCGTTTCCGCGCTGAAAAATGAAACACAGTTTTTAGTACCCGTTCCAGGTGAAACGCGTTCAACGATTTAATTAGTTCGTCTCTGCGGTCCTTTTTTAAACCGCCCTGTAGTTGCGAACCGTGGCCCCTTTGATTACTCGGGGGTTGCGTTGATTGTAACGTACAATTTCGCGTTGATCGCGCTGTAGTTGTTGCAGATTGTGAATTATAGTTACGTTTGGGATATTGTTTAGTCATAGCTGCGCGATGCGACAATAATTACCATTATGCTTAATGCTGCAACTAACGTTGAAACGCCTCTATCATTTCGCGGAGTAAACGTAATATCAGTGATACGTAATATTGTATCATTGAAACGTAGTATTACTGATATTGGCAGAGGAGCCAAAAGCGAATGCAATATTATTGTACGCGGTCGAATCGAACGTCTAAATTTACAATTAGCCACTCGAACTGTATTTCTGGTGAATAATATCGCCGGGGCGCCATTAACCTCGTCTTCTTTCGAGCCAGCCAGTGTGCATTCTAACCTTCGCTACGGATCCATCGATAAATTAATTAAACCGTGGAATAATCGTTCCGTTTAGCCTGCGAAATTAATGGACTTCGTTACGTTATTCCATCTGGAGCAAACAACCCCGTCAGCCGAGCCGCCCCGGAACTTTACAGGCCGCTTCATTGATCGCCGCGTTTTCTATGAATTAACAATGTCGAATTCCACGATAAATCAATTTAACGGGGAACGCAATTACGCCGCGCTGATTCCGGAATTAATTGTCGTAATTACGCTGCTGTTCGCGAAACAAATAGGTTACCCGGAGTTATCAATGCCCCGCGCTACAGGTCGCGTCAAAATAAAGTATCGAGCGGACGAGATACACGTTGCGACGCGAAGCGCCACGGCGTTTCGACGCTTAACAATCGACCCACCGCGAGATACTTCGAGCGCAAAGTACTCGCTTGGTACAGCTTGTGGTTATCGGTTGTAACGTCCGATGGCTCGAGCTTGCTCGATTTTGCGCAACGGTGCGCCGACTAATTAACTAAACTCTAAGTCCCGAAGGACCGCGTTCCTTGCGCGGGGAGGGCAAAAACTAAGGCTGAGATCCGAAATTCCGCTGGCAACTAATTCACAGATGCACGTGCTCCACAGGTTCGGCTACGTCGCAGGGTTAAGAGACGCTTAGGCTCCAAAATGGCAACGAAGCGTCTTCTACCAGGACAAAGCGGAGAAAGCTGAACTCTAAGAATCGAAAAACTGCAAGTGCCATAGTTAACCCTTTGCGCTCGACTACTTTTTCTATCACTAATTCCTTCGCGAATACAACTAATCTCGTTTCTCAACAAACGCTGAAAATCAATTTGATCTTCGCTCTTTGCTAATTTCACCTACCAAATTCGTTTTTGTAGGACTTCGAAACATAAAATCAGTCGACGAAAAACTCCAGTTGCTGTATGAAACATCATGGCGACGGAGAATCGCCTCTCGAGCGCAAAGGGTTAAAGCAGTTATCGCTCAGACTCATTTAGATAAGGGTTCCTAATAAATACCGCCAATATGGCTGGCATAGCCACAAAAATCATAAATAACTCGTCTAGACCAGCTTACGCTCGACGTGACCGCAAATTTCCCCTGTACAGCGCGCTTCAAAGCCAGCGTAACCCGTTTTAACCCTGAACGCAACCCTCGTTGGTCTCGCGCATCCGTTCTCGAGCGTCGCGTGTTCCCGTTCGACGCTTATCCGTCGTGTTTTCGGTTCGTTGATCCCCCGTCGGCTGTAGAGGTCGACGGGGGTGGTCGATGGGGGTGGTCGGGCGGCGCGGGACACCGATCGCAGCATCTCGTGGCCAGCCGTAATCCAGCGTCAAGCGAAATGTATGCACGCGCACGGGCGAGCTTCGCGGGATCGATATCGATATCGATCTCGGTGGTGCAAGCGCCGCGAGTCGAGTGGCCCGCTACTGCTCGACAGGATATCGCTGTACGCGCCGTTCCCGAGCCGATCGGCGATGTTTACGCGCGCAATAAATACCAGCCCGTGTCCTGTAACACGGGCAGAGGGTTTCTTCGTTAACGTAAGCGTGAGTGATGAAAGTAGCGGCGTTGGTGGGCCAGAATCGATCGGTTCGACCCGTGTCGTTCCGATGAGGCTGGTTTTCGTTCTCCTGATTAATTGGTTCGAATTTTCCGCCCCGATTACTCGAGCTTCTCGTTGTTTATTGGTTCTTATTCATTTGTTTTTTTTTGTAGCGAAGGTGGTACGGATCTTGCGTTTGACTCGCGTTGGACTTTGGTGTATGGAGTTTGACTTCTGAGTTTGCTTCTCGAAAGGGTGGATTGTTTTGGAACGCCAGGAAAGAGGATGTTAAATGTTAATGTGATAAATGACAAAGTTATTTTAGAGTCTGTAACCTAAGCTCAAGTAACACCATGGGATGTTGGGTTTTCGGCAAACTCGAAGGGCGAATTGAACAAGAACAGCCATAAATAGGCGTACGATAGCGAGTTCTGGCTCGCTTATTATAATTTGCAGCCTAATTCTCCGCGATGCGAGCACAGTTTCCCGAGCAACGTCTCCCCTCTAACGAGTTAATGCTGGCGAATACGGTGTACAGTTTCATTAATTATCGCCGGCGTAATGTCCAGGCCGTTTAGAAAGACCTTTTCATATCTTGCCAGCGGAAGCACGACCGCCGTTAATGGTCTGTCACTTTGCCCCTTTATTCGCGCAGTTTTAAAATATTATCGCCGTGGCACTTAGCTCAGGCTCAGAGGATCGAAGTCTGCGGGCCAGCTAAACGTTGCGCCAAAGATTTCAGATGCCAAAAACCTTTTTTTAAAATAAATACAACTTTTCTCTTCCCTTTGAGATACTTTTTAAGGGGTGAGAATGCAAGAAATTCAGTTTGAAATCTGATTTGTAAAGGTTTATAGAAAGATGAGGAACGTTGATTCTAGGGATATTATTTTAAAAAGCATATGGCTGAGATTGTTAACCCTTTGCACTCCTTTGCTTCACAATTGCGAAATTAATTTATAAATAATTAATTTAAGAGAATTAAAGATAAAAGAAACGAAACAAAATTTTACTTTGCACTTATTAATCTTGCTTTGAGAAATCAAATCTGGCCCGTGATTTACGACCATTTCCCTTTTCTTTTTATTGATATTAGATAACGACGGATTTCATTAGTCCTCCTTTTACCTAAGGTTAGTCACACTTGACTTCCACTTTTCCTGGATTAAATCGAACCCCAGTTTCGCTTTCCGCGCGACAAATTACACTTCTCTCGTACTTTCCCCAGCATCCACTTCGAACTACCGCTAAACCAAATCCAAACTTTGACGAACTTCACCACCCTCCTTGAAGTCCGGTGATCCCAATAAATCTCATGGATCTTGACGCCTCGCGCGACATCGCTAACTACAACTCCAGCTTGTATTAGCATCGCCAAATCGCTGAAGCTAACAACAGTTGTTCCTCGATTTTTATTTAGCTCGCAGCAAATTTCTTCTGCGAATCAAGCTAATCTCAAATTATGTAACGATACAAAAACACCAACCTAATTCGCAAGATTCTTCATTCTATTCGACGAACGCAAGTGTCGATATACAATATAAAAACTTTGTTTTGTTTGTTTTATCCTTAATTCTCTTAGATTAATCGTTCATGAATTAATTTTCACAGTTGTGGATCGCATTCTTCGCTGCAATACTTTGCCATCCGCGCAGATACGAAAAAAGACAGTCGAACCAGAAACACTCGCGCGTGGCTAGACTCGAATCGATCCAGTTTCATCCCTCGATACATTCCGCGGTGGGCATGCTCGCAACTTTTCAGCGCATCAATCATCGAAGCCAGGCGGAAAATCGAGGGGAAAGTTGTTCCTTAACAAAAGCGCGCTGACGTGGCCCGCGTCGAAGCCAAACCGGCCCGCTCGCATCTTGACTTCCTGCAACCCTTTCTTCCCATCGTCTATCGTCTACTCGACCAGCCTCCTCCATTTTTTCCTTTTTTTTTATTCTACTTTTTCCTTCTCGCCCCTTTTTTCCCTCTTCTTCGTTGTCCACGGCTAAAAAGCGCCATCGTTTCTCCATGGTATTCCTTGTCGAGATGTTCTTCATCCCCCATTTGTGTCTCTGACGACAATATTCCATTTTCCAACTCGTTCCTCTTTTACAATTTCCTTTTATTGCTGTTGCTGATCGAGATTGTATCGGTTCGCTTGTTATTCCATTTGGTTTCTATTTTCTTTCTGTTTTCTTGCAGTTTTGGAGGCGTGTATCTGATGGCTGGTCACGCGGGGGTTGTTGGGAACTAATTTCCCGCCGTTTTATACCACGCACTTTAGTATTTCATTCTGGAACGGTTTCCATCCCGCTTGCGCGGGGCTGTAAGCCTCTCGAGAGTCGGACAAAAGATCCCCGAGATTATGATCCCAATTCAGAGCTCACGGTATGGAAATAATATCCCTCTGCAGTTAAAACGGAGCCCCGTGGACTTCCACTGGGTTTCGTCAATTTAACTTATACTCCGTTATAAAATTCTATACTCGGATACATATGTACACCCTTCAAATATGAAACATTTAATTAAAATATAATAAGCAAACACACCAGCCTGTAAAATGGTAGCAGTCTTCCAAACTTACTTTTCCTAATTCAAACTGAATTCTAATCCACTAAAAATGAATATTCTCAACCGTTTGCTTCTCAGACGAGCAGTTTTTGATGATAAAAATTAGACAAGTAGCCGTCGCAGGAGATCATTTTCATTTATATACGAATGGACAAAGAGTACTCGACTTTTTATTGGCGAAGTCGAGCGTTACATGTTTTGGTTCGAATAAAACGGACGCTCCACTGTCCAACTAAATGAACCCATCCTTGCGTTTAAACAAAGTGAAAACAGCAGACACAAGCACCGATCGAGCGGTTCCGCGCATTTCCCAATCTATCCTGAAAACCGACAATGCGAGGGCTGATACCGTGTATCTAGTTTATCATCGACGGAAATTAAACTAGTTTCGAGGCGGCCCAGAAACGATATTAGCCGCGGCGAATAATCGGGGTGGAAAACTGGGGTAGCTTTTATCGAATTCGGGACGCAGACCTTCCTGCTGCCAATTCTTCCTTATCTACCCCATTCGTACATTTGCTGGTACCACGATTAACCAAACAGTCCAACGGCCTAATCATGATCCTTGACAGAAACAACTACGAATACGTTTTCCATACCAAAACGCACCCCTTTCGATTTTTCGTTGTAAAATCAAATTACGATCAAACGTATCGATTTGGCGCAGGATGGACGATACGTAACGACTCAGTAATGGAGGTAGAGACCTTAGAAGATGGATCAAACTGTGATCCAGTTGATATTTGACTACCGTGCAATTTGATCAAGGAACAATAATAGATCGATTATATCTTGACAGTTTGGAACCTAGAGTGTTAAATTACGACTTGCGTAATTTTGTACAGAGCCCCTAAAATTACCTCTTTCATATCTCATCCGGAACGTGAAAAGATCTTGCAATGGAATTGCAAGAAACAAAGGAGTTGGAATTTTAAAAAATTACTTTAACACCTGGTACAAGACACCGCACTCAGCTGTATTAAAATGACCAAGGTTCGAAGTGTTAAACTGAGGATAACGCACACGTACCGCTCGAGAGTATTACGTTATGTTCGCGATTTAGTTCACGCGTGGAGAAGTTTCGAGACACCGTTGGTTCTTGGTGTGCGGCAAGATTACGAGCAGATCGAAGGGGGTGGAGATCTATAGGGGTTGCGCCTCGGCTAAGATAGCGCTGTAAGTTGTAGTTGGGTTTGCGCTAAAGTTCAGAGGCGATGGAGATTACGAGGCAATCGGGAGTCGGGCTAATGTGCTGCGGGCCTAGATTCGATCGGGACTTGTAATTAGATCGTGTTCGAGTTCTGTGCACGCTGATTATTCTTTGGAGTAAGAATCGCGGAGAGTTTCAAAGGGATCCCATTTCAACTTCTTTGCGTTGGTTTGGTTAATTATTTTCTATGCGATCGTGAGTGCCATCGAGTAATTGGCGGATGCTGGAGGAAGGGGTTGCAACGAAAGTGGAGCATCTCGTCAGACCACTTTTCAATTAGAAAGTATTGTACTATATAATATCTTTGTGATATGAATTTAAATTATACTATATTATTTCATACGTTTTCTTTCTTCACTTTCATCCCCCAAGTATTAACCCTTTGCGCTCCAGTTTAGTGATTCATATAGTACACCAACAGCTCCAACACTACATTAGTTACAGCTGTATATATATGTAATAAAAAGATTACAGTTGCTGCAATAAAACAAAATACTTATTCCTTAGCTACATTATATAAAACAAGTTCAGGTTTATAAATCTTCAACAGAATAAAAATTCATATTGAACGGTTCGTAATTCAAGTGTCGCATTGTCGGCGACAACTGAGTGCAAAGGGTTAAGTTTGTAATCATTTTTTAGGTATACGTGTTTGGATTTTAAAAAATAACAATTTCAGATTGGAACTTAATCGGAGAATTCGCGTTTAGTTTGAAATCTGAAAGGAAAACTTTTGAGCGGCGTGGAAGAAGCGACTCGACGTCTTCCTCAGCAACGAAGTCGACGAATATTCCCGACTGGCTGGCTTGCTCCTTGCAAATCAGCCTGTTTACGTCGCCAGCTGAATATTAATCGAACTCCACCGCGGCAAACTCCGCCGATGGCGACGCGGTGCCATTTTTTTTAATCCCCCTCGGTTTCTTGCGCGTTTCGCGGCTTCTTTGCCAGGCGAAGTTGTAATTGAATCGACGACCAACCGGCATCCTTTGTTCGAATTTTAATCGAATCCCCAGCCAGCTTTTCGCTGCCATCGATTATTCGAACATCAAAACTCTGTTTCGCGGCAGGTTCCACTTTTGCTCGCCAAATTATGGAACGTTATTCGGTTAGAACGAACTTTTATAATTATATCGACTTGCATGTTTTTAGATTTGACATAAAGGATGTTGGATGCAAGTTGGAATTCAATTTCATGGATGAAAATAGTTTTCTATAATTCCGCGAAATTGTATTTCAATTTTATCATTGTTCTATAATTTCCTCTCAATGTTTTGTTTTCATTCGATTATAATCATTTTGAAATTATTTTAAACCTTTAAAATTCCCACGCTTGCATCCTAACTTAATTCTCCCGAGTCCTCGTCATCGAAACACCCTCGAAGAGAATAAAAAAAAAAAAGAAAAATAACGAAAGAAGATATTTCGAGCAAGGAAACGAAACGAGCGTCGTGAGGGATGATTCGAAAAGTTTCCCAAGTAGAAACGAGGCCTTTTTTCTTCCCCACGAGGGAACGACCACGAAATTTCCAGCCGCCATATTTCTTCCGGATGCCACGCTCCGTGTTTCCCCCGCTACGTCTTTAAATCTACCCGCACCTGCCGCTGTTTCGCCCGTGGAAGAGAAAAGAGGTCGAGGCGATAGAGAAAATTGCCCGCGTCCCCGTTTGCACGCGATTTAAAGAAAACCCCCGACGATATTAAGGGTCGAAACGCGGCAGATCGCGGGATAACGCTTGTAAACCATTTTTTAAGCGTCCCAGCTCGACATCGAGGAGTTTACGGTTCGCTGGAAAAAATGGCGAGGCTTTAGAAGGTCGCGTCTTATACAAGTGTAAGAAAAAAAGGGTTCCATCTCGTAAACAACGCTATTCGTTCCACATCCACGAACAAAGTTACTCAAAACTAATTAATTCTATACATAACTCATAAAATTGTTTCAATCATTCATCCCCAAAAGAAACCAAGAATACCCTCGAATCGAGAACGACTCAAAGACAATACCACAGACTCGGCTGTCGTACAAACACGCAACACCCTTTAAAAAATGAAAGAACGGGCAAACAAAAAAAGGAACAGCGGTGAGAAAAGAGAAGAATAAACATTCACCACCAAGGTTACTCAAAACTAATTAATTCCATACATAACTCACAAAATTGTTTCAATCATTCATCCCCAAAAGAAACCAAGAGCACCCTCGAATCGAGAACGACTCAAAGACAATACTAGAGACCGTCGTACAGACACGCAACATCCTCGAAAAACGAAGGGACGGACAACCAGAAAAAGGAACAGCAGAAAGGAAGGAGAAGAATAAACATTCACTACCAAGGTTACTCAAAACTAATTAATTCCATACATAACTCACAAAATTGTTTCAATCATCCATCCCCAGAAGAAACCAAGAGCACCCTCGAATCGAGAATGACTCAAAGACAATACCACAGACGATAAATAAAAAGGAAGGAACGGACAACCAGAAAAAGGAACAGCAGAAAGGAAGGAGAAGAATAAACATTCACCACCAAGGTTACTCAAAACTAATTAATTCCATACATAACTCACAAAATTGTTTCAATCATTCATCCCCAAAAGAAACCAAGAGCACCCTCGAATCGAGAATAACTCAAAGACAATACCACAGACGATAAATAAAAAGGAAGGAACGGACAACCAGAAAAAAAAAGGAACAGCGGAAAGGAAGGATAGGAATAAAGGGTGAACGGACGGAGAACGATAGGGTGGAAAGTGCTACGCGCAGCTACCCTGCTTTCCAGCGGATCGTTGCTGATAAAGCGCGATAAGCGACGCCGCGGCACGTTATGAGGACGGAAACGATAACGCCGGCACATTTCCAGAGGAGCCGTCGGACCTCGGCTCCCAACGCTCGGTCCTTTGCTCTTTTCGAGCGCACCCCGCCGGCTGCCAGCGGACCAGCGGGGCCTGGAAAAAAAAAATATACCGTGGGGCTGAATTCCAGCTATCTCCCGTTCCGTTGTAACCGGATACACACCGGCTAATTGAATGTGTCCGCGTTTGCGCGAGGATTAATCCCGCGGCCAGGATTCGTTAGCTGGCGTGTTCGCGCGGCGGGGGTAGAAAGGGTGGTTTGGTCGCTTGTTGTCGCGGACGCTGATAGCCGTCTACGCGGAAATCGATGCTAAGCCCCTCTGCCAACGGATGCCCGATGGGAAAACCGTGGACGGTCTTTAACAGCGATTCCAGAGGAGGGAGAGACCGTGTCGATACGACGATTCTTTCACTTCCCGTTTAATTGGATGCACCGGGACGGGATTGGTTTTACTTTCAGGGGGGGGGGGGGTTGGAATATGCCGCGGATGGATCTCGCGGAGCATCTGCGAGTTTTAATGAAAGGGACGCTCATTGGATTGGTTTACAGTTTTTTTTACGCCCGAGGGGAACGCGGTTTTTGGTACGGCGCGGAGTTTGATACATTTTTGGTTATTATGACTGTGGGGATTATCCGCATTCCGATGTGATAAAAAATGTTTCGTACCTCTGGATTCCAATACGCGGGTTTACGCTTTGCGAGGTTTTTAATTATTATTTCATATACGTGTTAAATAATGTACATTAAAGAATACTGTTCACGATATTTGCATGTTGGTTCGAATACTTTGACTTTTGGTCTTTATATAAATTGTAAGATATACGACCAAATATGTAAAAGAAAATTAATGAAACCAAAAAAGGGGGATGAAGAATCTCCTGCTTAAAGTGGGAGACTTGCTGCACGCGAAAGAGCTTCCATTCAAATACCAAGAGAGGTATATATTTGCAGAGAAAGGGGTTGAAAAAGGGGGCTCGTTTCGAAAACAAGTTCCCCTTTGACCGTAGCCCGCGAATCTTGAATCGAACGTTCGCCTATTCATATAATACCGGCTGGCTATCCATTATGGTCCCGCTTAATCGCAATTGGAGCAATCTCAGTTTCTTTTCACTTACACGAGGGAATACGATTTCACGGAGGACGCGTCAACCGTCGAGGCTATCGGGCGATCGCCGTCAGAACGGTTCTCCGGTAACGATCATCCATAGGCATCGATCCTTAGGCCCAGCCCCCATCAAAGAAATCCCAATTTCCGTTGATTTGTCTGGCGCGAGCGTTCCTTCGGCACAAAAGCTCGCCACCCTCCCTGGCCCCTCCATCGGTTCGAGATGGCATTGTTGTCAGCCAGAAACCCTCTAATGATTCGGGATTACCGACAGCCGACTCGTGAAACGGTTGTCTAACGATCGGCTCCACGTGTCCCCCCGATTTTCGTCCCTCCAAATCCGTTTCTACCCTCGTGTGTACTTTCGCGTTACGCGCACGACTGTCGTTCATGGCGAATGTATCGAAGAGGAAAAAATTCAGCTTCGATTCGAACGAAAAAGATCGAGTTGCAAGTAGAAAAGCTTGGAATTGGTCAGACGTAACTGGTCTTAGATGACTGTCGTTTGTGGTAAATATGTTCAAGAAAAAGAGACTCAATTTTGAATGAAAGAGAAAAGTGAGGTTTATACCTAATTTTAGGTTTAAATTAGAATTGGAAGTAGAAGAGTTTGGAATTGGTCAGACATGACTAATACGGTGTGAATGATTGTCGTTTGGAGTGGAGAGATTGAAGAGAAAAGATTCAGTTCTGAATCGAACGAAAATTATTGATTCTTCTCTCTCTTTTCAGTAGAAAAGTCGACGATTGGTCAGACGTAAATGATGTTCCATACGTATAATTGTCATTTGTCATAAATATTATGAAAAGAACAGATTCGTTCCTCGTTCGAACTGAAAAGTAAAGTTTAAGTTCGAATTCTACGTTCCCTTCTTCTCTTTAAAAGTAGAAAACTTTGGGATTAGTCAGACGTAGCTGAATCCTCATTTCTCATGGATTTAAAGAGAGATATTACCTCTTTTACAAGATCTGCTGCAAGTTTTAAATGTAGCTAACATTTCCATGTAGACTAAGAGAATCTGAACTTTTAAATGAATAATGTAAATTCAATAATCCATGAACAAATATCTCTCAAGTAGTAAAACTCAGCGACTGAGTGGTACATCGGTAGGATTAAAACTTCCGCTAATATCATCCATTCCCAAGTGACGATACCGCTAAAAATGATTACATTTAATACTTTTACAACCTACAAAAGAGGAATTTGTTTTAAAGTTGGAATCCTATTCCGATAAATTCTTTTTTCCCTCCCCTAATTTCGATACAAAGGAAGGTCGCGACGCAGACAGCCTGAGAAGGCAATTTCTATGCTCCCCTAAAGGAAATATTTCGTTCTGTGTTTGTTCCAGGGAGTGTTCTATGTTCCTGCGTGTTTCCCTGATCAAAGTAGAACCTGCGAGTGATCCCGGACTTTCCGAGTTGTATCTCGAAACGTATCGATAGCGTCGCCGCGCGGCCACCAAGCAAGCACAGGAAAGTGTCCTCTCGACTGAAGGAGAGTGCAAGTACTCGGCATGAAGGGTGAGTCCTTTGAAAGTTCGCCCCGGTTCGATGCTCGACCCATGGTCGATCGACGACCATCGATGCTTCTGACACCCTTGTTCGAGGCTACAGTAATACGATACGCGATACACCCCATTCTGCGCCATGGGAAACTAACCAATAACCACCCACGCGTTACCTCGATCCCATTATCGATCGAATACTTTCGCCTGGTGATTAAAGTACACCGACATAATTATAACTTCTACGTTACACAACACGTTAATTAACTTTTCTCGCTCTGAAAATTCTCTTTATCTTTAAAAAAATTTCCAAAATCTCTCGATTTCGCTCGTAAACCACGAACCCCCGTGGAATGCACCCTTTGACCCTTCCTGCGCCAAACTACAAAGCGCACACGGCAAAGTACTCGGCAACGAACGAACGCGAAAGAAAGCAGCCGCGCGAAGCGATTATTCTCCGAAGGGAATCTATCTCGAGGCTAATCTGCTGCCATTAAGAACTCCATCGACCTTTTCTCTCGGCCTGGAACGAAGTCCGCGTTATCTTTTAATCGTTTAACCTACATCGCTCGGGGAAGGGACGCTGGGAGCTCTCCCAGCTCGATCTCATCGCGCCCAGCCGATGTATATCACTTCCGTGGCCCGATCGGCGCGTAAACCGGGTTCACAGGGCCCTGAGAGACGCGGGGGGTGATTCTCGAGGAACTATGGCGGGCGTAACTCGCGTTTATCGCCAAAGCGAGCCGGTCGCGCGCGATACGCCGCACGTACGAAACGCATAATGTACGCCGTCCGCATAAATTCGAACGACTGAGTCTGGTGTTCGTTGGCTGCTCACGTATCGTTCCGTTTACAGTCGTGGATGGAAAAGATACGTATCGCTCGAACCCACCCTGCAGCCCTTTTTTTTTTATCCCGCGTCGAAATTGAAATCGTTTAATCCGATCGCGTCGCGCTGCAAATGAATTGCTGAGCGAAATGTATTAACCGACTGATCGTTGATCGTAATAAGTTTGACGGGGGTTGAATGTTGCTTGGTAACGACCAAGAGGGGGGGGGTGGAAAATGGCAAGTTTTATGTTTGAATAACTGCAACAGTTCGCGAAGAATTTTTAATCATCGAAGTTGATAATGCGACGTGAATTAATTGAGAATAAAATTAAAATCGAAAGGAGGGTGATTAATCAGGTTTCTTGAAGGGACGACTACTTCATCCCTAAATATTAGTTTTCTCGAAACTAAGATATAGTGGAGTGATGAATTAATTTTAAGTTCGTTTCTCGAGCCACAGTTTGCAAATTCACCACAACTGTTCGTTCGATAATATTTAATAAATACTTTTGACGAATTATTTAATTGGCTCTCGTACGGTCCGCTGAATTTTACTCGCATCGATTTTGAAATAAAACAATAACGGAATAATTGTACGCGAATAAAAGTAAATTTAGAAATTGCGAGAGTGAGAAGAGGATATAAAATGTGGAAATTGAACGAATTAAATTATTTCATATATTCATTTAGCGGTTCGTTGTGGTACTTACTGTGGAACGGGGGTGTGGACGGTTCTTTTTTAACGAACGCGTGTTACACCAATTCGTTCGCCAACGAGAGAAACTCCTGCAACAAAAAGATTCATTTTATTAGTAAAAAATCATAATTGCTACTTTATTAATACTCGAACAGTCGATTGTACAATTTTAACTGCGTTAAACATTTTCGAACGATAGAATTCATTGATATCTCCAAATTTAATATTTTTAGAAAAAATTTACGCAATTTTTATAGAATTGCTTCTATCGAAGGAACGTGAAATCTGTTTCTCTGTTCGTTCATTCTTTCTATCTTTGTTTTTTTTCCCCTTCCTTTTTGTTGGTTTTTCGGTACACTCCTATTTCGAGGAAGGGGAGGCGGCTTTCTTTGAAAGAAAGGATGTCACTGAAAATGTGGAACAACCGGGCTGACGATTGCGTGCGAGCAATCTGCGTGGTTCGCCCGATCTGGGTCGCGGAAATCGCTGGGAACGTAATTCCAGGATACGCGTTCGACGCCCTTTTCCTCGCCGTCATTCGTGACCCGGTTTCGCCGGGCGATCGCGATCGTTGTTTCGATTTAACCCTTCCAGCGATACGAACGCGCAATTACGTCACACCTCCTCCCCCCGTTTTTAACGCGAACGTGCCGCGTTGCACGTGTCCCAGCGACTGCAACGTTTTGCGTAATTAAAATAAATGTGCGTGCAATTAAATTACATAAATAATTTTCGTGGAAGCGGAGCCAGTGAGGCGAAACGAGGAACGGATGAGGGGTTAATTTTCTGAACGCCCAAATGAACGAAAAATTACTGCTCCATTTTTTCGAACAAGTGAATCATCTGTGCGACGCGTAATTTGAAAAATGTTTCAACGCAATGAGCTCGCAAGCGAATTTTCCCTTTTTGATTTCAAGAGTCGATCGATTTCCCGGTTAAGTCCGTAACGTGTTCGAGTGCGGGACGCGAAAGTATCGCTAATCGATTCGAAATGATATCCGAGGCTGTTCGGAGGCCAGCACTGTCACGGGCAACGAGCTGCTTTACAAACGACCGTCGTTTATAACTGAAATCGCGCAAAAACTGCCCCTAAATCGGGTGGAGAAATCGTGGGAATTTAAACCGGTCGGGGACACCTACGAGGGCGTCCCACTTCGGCGCAGAAAGATTCAGAGCGATTCCAGATGACTCTTTTTGCCGCAGAAATTTACATAATGAATTCCAGTCGTTTCGCCGGCGAAAATATCTCGTCTCTGAACGAAAAAAAGCGTATTTTTTTTTACTTCCGCAATAATTGAGGGGACGCCGCGAATATTAAAATGGGAAAACAGCGCGCTCTTTTCTGGCTGCTGCGCTTAAATTCCTCGAACCGAAAACAGTGACTCACATTTTAGCCGCGAATCTCCATTTTTATTAAACAAAGCTGATCCAGAAATTAATTACTGCCCCGACGTTAAAAAATTTCTCCTTAAAATCCGGAATTACTAATTAAACCTGTGTACGTAAGTTTCGCTTTAATCGCATACTTTTTAAACAGAATTAACGTAGAATTTAATGAAAGTAACTTTTAACCTTCTACTTGGAACCGAGAATCGCAAGTCTAATTAAATCCACTTGAACCTCTCCCTAATTATACTCCATTCTTCTCAAACAAAGCTAATCCAGAAGCTAACGAAACCACGTTTTAATTTTCCTCGAAATTTTTCTCTAAGTAATACACGGAAATGCATCCCTCGAAACCTGAATTAAAATAATATTAACATCCATGAGATTACTAATTTAACCCTTTGCACTCGATTTCTTCTGGACTTAGTCATAGTTTCTATTGCTAAAGTCATTTTCCATTTCAATAGAAAACTCGAGAGGAACATGCATCTCTCAAAAGGGTGCAGAGGAACAAGTTTAACCTCTGTCACCACCAATCAATATTGGTATCCACTCAGAGGAGACATCCGAGTGCAAAGGGCTAAAAAATATACAATTTTCATAATAATCCACAAAAAACCAGCCACTCGTCTATCAACCGTGCCACCCTTGCGCTCGAAAACGACACTGGATCTACACGTAACCTAAAAACGCCGCAATCAACCCGAAATCAAGTGCTCCAGCCACCCAAACTTCCAATCCCCGATCAGACGCTGTCGAAACGGGACGAGAAGCTACAGCAACGTACCGAGAAACGAAAAAAAAAGAAAAAAAAACGCGAGTAGGGGATGGAATGAGTGGTGGTGGGCAAGAAAACAAACGGCAGCTAGCAACGGGAGAAGAATAGGTCAGCGAGGGGTAGGTCCGGTCCGGTGGATATCGCAAGCGATTTTCCAGCCGCGCCTGGTAAGCGGAATTGGGGCTGCAGCCCCCTGGGCGGCCCGAGCAAGGGGTAGCACTGACACCACGACCCAGATACGGGCCATTGTGCAGCTAGTATACTGTATACTCGGATTGCGTCATAGCTCGGGAGAGCCGCAACGTCGCGCGTCGGATTCCGGCCGAGGCTGCCCGAACTCGATCGTTTTCCCCACTGACGCAGTCGTCGCTGCCGTTTTTCAGCCACCCACACCCCCTCTGTCGCACCATCGCGCGCTTTTCCCCCGGTTTTTTGGTCAATTCTTGACCCACTTGGACGGCGGGCTCGTCTTTTCGATCGCGTTCACGAGCGGCGGACGTCGTTTTTTCTCGCCGCGGACGAGTTCTATCAGCGATCCGTTAACCCGTCCGAGACGGCTCATTTTTTTCGAGACCACCTCAAAAGCTGAAATCCACCTGTTTTATTTTAAACCAGTCTAATCTCGACGCCTACTTTTGTCTGTAATTCAAAACCATTGGGCGCATGCTGTGCAATCCGTCTCGAATGGGTTAAGAAACGTTGGGGTGCTGCGATCTCTTTCTGTTCACTCTTCTCTGATTTACAACGATCAACGGCGATATAAAATACAACCACCCCTAAGGAAGATTTACAATATGAAGAGTTTCGATGGCTGTGAGAAATCCACCCCTAAACTGAAAATTTAGGTGTGAAAGTGTGGATTTCGGTAGATGTTATCGGTGTTACGGATGAATCGGTTCGGTTTCAAGTTCACTAATGACCGTGGTCACGGAGGAGCGACGAGGGTGTCCATTTAAGCGGACGTTGGGGCTGCGCTTCTCGCGGCGGAACGTCCAATTCTCGATGGTTAAACGGCTGCCACGCTTTTAGTCGGATCGTTAGCGCGCCTGGTTCGCCCGTTTTTGGACCGTTGCCTGAATACACGGTACCGGGGAAGTTACGATTCCGAAAGTTACCGTAACTGGCCTCCAGGAATTTGCTTTAACGCGGGCCTCGCGTTACGGGGTAAATATGAATCAACTCCGACCAGGATGCGAACGAATGCGCCGGATGTTGTTCGATGAAAGTTGCTGCAGGCTGATCCTTAATTGGCCTAACTGGAAATTGCTGCCTGCGAAGCGGTGTCGGGGATGTCGAAGTTAAAACGTGTCCTTGATCGTCGATTTTGCCAATTTTGGGGTGGATTTAATTTTTTTATTCCCAAGAGTTTTCTAAAAAATTAGAAAAAGTAAAAATAGTAGGGGGTCTGAAAAGAATAGTCGGAAGGCAATTGCTCAATTGCGCCGAGTTACGACAATGGACGTTTATGGTGTTAACTCGCGAGGAACGACCATCCGGCTCCTACGTAGCTTACGTTTTAACGTGGTCCTTCCATTACAACTTTTCATTGTTTTCGCGTGCCTTCCGCCGTAATTCAACCACGTGACTGTGAAATTATGTCCATTTGCTGGGACGGGCCATTATCTCGGCGCAAAGTGCAATGAGCACTTCACGTTCCGGAATGTTGCGTCGAATTATTAAAATGGACTTGCAAAATATTTACGCGATTCCTCTCTAAATCGTTCTCTTTCTCGAAATATCGGAACCGTGCGTTCCGATAATGGCTCATCGAGCACGGAACGCAGTTTGCACGTTGCAAAAACTAGGATTCAGACAAGAGCTGGCTGTATTTACAAGCATCGTCGCGGTTTAGCGAACAGGAAGTAGTGGGCGGCGAAGGTGGACGAATGCTCGAATTCGCGGCAACGATTTAAACAGACCGAAACTCCCTTTCTCCCGGATGAATCATTCCATTCCTTAACTTTTCCCATTCTTTCGCCGGCTCCTTTGAAATCCGCCCTCCTCCTGCCTCCTTTTTCTCAAGCGAGCCCACCCTCTCTGCCACCCTTCCATCTTTGTTTCACCCTTTCCACCGCTTTTTCAACTTCTTTCTCAATTCTCCTTCTGTCTCTCTCTCTCTCTCTCTCTCTCTCTGTCTCTCGTTTCCAGGACTTCTGTTTGTTCTCCATCTTCCTCCATCGACTGCCACCCCTTTCTTGTACCATCTTTGTTTCGCTCGTTCCACCGACTTCCTTCTTCTTTTCGCTTCTTTCTTCCTCTCCCCTCAACTGCTATCACCGTTTCCTTTCGTCACAGTTCCTCATCTTTGTTCCACCCTGGATACCGTCTTTTCAACTTCTCCCCTCGTTCACGGTTTCTTACTGTCCTTTTTTATCTCCATCGCAACTTCTGTCCCCGAACTCCGCCGCAGTCGTCCCATCCTTTCGCTACTCGTTCACCTTTCCGTCTCCCTTTTTCTTCCTCGCGTTCGTTCCTCCATCTTCCATCTTCGTTTCCCTTCGCAGTCTCGTTTCTTCCTTGTTTCCCTTTCTTCCGTCTCCCTTCGTCTTTATCCCTCGACCACAACCCCCGACCACCCCTCTGCCTCGTTTCAGCCAGCCTCGACACTCGCTTTAACGCGGAGAACCCAGAAACTTCGTGTTCCCGTCGACGTCCTCTCAGAGGAGGGAGGCAGACAGAAGCCACTGTTTCCACGATCGTTTTCTCGGTGGTGCTCCGGAATGGAACGCTCTGTCTTCCGCGTCCTACCACCTCCAACCCTTCGCCGTTTGTCCAACGGCGCTCTTATTTACGGGATCCTCGAACGGCCAGCCTCTCTTCTGGCCGTTGTTTCGTTCGATCGTTCCAACCGTTTAGCCGCACCGTGTTTTTTCTGGGTCCACCGCGTTCCGTCGTTTCGAACCTTGTTCGAGGGGATGGGAAGACCGCGCTCACGGAGATGTAAGCAATCGTTCTTCTTTCGATTTCCTGCCGCGTGTCTCTTCTTTGTTTAGTGGTCCTTCGGTTTGGTTTACGACTCGTTCCCGCATAATGGGCGCCTCTGGCTCCCATCGAAAGTAGTTCGTCTCTTTTTTTTATTGGACTCGTACGTGTAGGATGGGGTTATTTAGAGAGGAGCATCGCGTTTCTTTCTGTTTGTAAATTCATGGAGAACGTTTTGCACGCGCGAAGAAATTCTGCAATTATTTCAATTGCAATGGACCACGTGGGTTTGGCCTGAATCTTTGACGCACCCTTTCTCTCTTGTTTTTTAAACTTATTAAAGTAAATGCTCATCATTATTATTTCATGGATTTGTTGCTTTCAACTGCAGGAATCTTAAGTTTCGACTTATTTAACCAAACCAAGAATTGCAAAAGGGAATAGACGCAAATAAAAAATATAAGACACTGTCGAAACCCCCAGAACGACCCCATCTTCAAAGGAGTTTCATTACAAATATTCACGGGGCCAAAGACGGGGTTAGGGGTGCGCTTCGATCGGATTCCGGCTAAATGAAGAAGTTTTTTGCCAATCGGTGCGCGTCGTCCTTGCAGAAAACCAGGGTCTCCTCGATTAGTGTTCGAAACGGATAAATAAACGAGGAAATCGAGCGAAAAGGGAGCCGATCGCGACTCAAAGGATCTGTAGACGTTCGACTGGGGGGATGCAAAGCGCGTCGGCTCGGCCCATCCGCCTCTTGTGTTTCAATGGTTTCTACGCTCCTGGATAACGAACAGCTGCCTAGACGGTATTCCAAATGCGGGTTGGATATTCCTTTGAGCTGTGACAAGTCGCTGTTTCTCTTTTAACCCTTTCCAGTCCAGCCGTTCCCTCATAAATCTCCATTATTTCTCGATATTGTCCGATGCTGCGCCGTTTTTTATTGATTTGACATTTTCAACCAATAAAATTTGTATATTTTATCGTATTTTGAATACCATATAACACTTTTTCATACAGAGATAAGTATTCATTATCTTCGTGTATTTTTCTTCACGGATAGCTGTGTTTAGGTTACGTAGCCCACGTCGCAGTTCGCTTAGAGCAGGAATTTAATTAAGCATCGATCGAGCGAGATCATCGATTGTGGCAAAATTGAGGAATTCGCCGATGAAACCTGTTTTATACGCCGCGTATATTAAACAAAATACCTTCTCTGCTTCTCGACCGACGAATTACACGATCTTACGAAACAGCTCTTAGGAAAGATTGCTCGCAAGTTCCACGAAATCGTGCGAGATCGAATTCGTCGTCGTGCGAAACAACGATCGACGCGAGGGGAAAAAGGAAAATTGCCGAGCGATCGCGTGAAGCGTGATTAAAGATAAAGCGGAGCAAAAAGGGGGTAGACGGAATAAATCTAGCGCTGGGCGCTGGTAATGGCTTAATGCGGGCTGGCGAAAGCCTGTTTTCACAGCCGCGCACGGCGTCTTATTACGATGAGCGATCGTCGTATGGACTCGCTATTATTCCCACCCTCGAGTGGATTTGCGTTTCTACGAACTTCCTGTTCTCGTGAATTTCGTGACCGCATGAATTCTCGCTAGCGATCGCGCAAGAAATCTCCCGTTCGCGTGAGCGACGAAACTCGTTCTAGTCGATTTGCAAAATTATCGATGGACGCCAACTTTTGCTTATACATACGCGTATATACTACTATTTACCATAACCTCTTTTTTCCTGAGCACGTCGCATAGAATAATTAATTCCCCACGTTTGGTTTAAAGGCGGTGTGGTCGAGGAACTAATTTCTATCAAGAATGACCCTCGACGACTCGACGCGACAACAATCGATAAAATACAGTCCACTAATAATTGCACTAGCATCGCGTCATTCATTCGTCGTCAGCTAAACGATCGACGCTGTGACACAACGCGAGCATTTCTCGATACATCTCGAAGGCTACTAAAAATTGCTAAAAGTGGTCAGAAATGGTCTTCCTTGCGAAGATTCGAAATGAACAAGGAACCCTTAAAAATGAAGGGTGCAGCCAAATCGAGGAGAACTCCGTTTCGCGACACGGTTCTCGCGGATGGCAAACACTCGGCCCGTCGTTAAGCAAGGATAATTTCGACGGCCGGATCTTTGCCAACGATATGTTTAATTCCAGCGTAATTAACGCGGCTCTAATTGCACGTGGCCCGCCTACCCATCCGCGCTCGTCCTTTGGGGAATCGAGAAATTGACGGAGAGCGTTCCACCATTTACTTACAGCCGAGGCGAATGTTGTCTTACACGTGAGGTGATCGTCACTGGTGCGTTTCGAATCGAGAATCGCTGGGGTGAAGAAGTTACGCGAGCGAGATATTTCATTGTAAATTTAATTTTCCGTTGCATATTAAGGCTAGAAATTATATCAAAAGTATTTATCGAATGCATTGTAGTAAATTAAATTTAATGAAGCGCGCTGCAACTATATGACTACATATTAATTAATATTTATACGCGATTAAAATTTAAAAGCGTTTTATTGGAAAATATAAATACGCAGCAATATACGATTCTTCATCCAATAGATTTTAACAAATTCGATTTAAAAAAAAATACCTCGAGCAAGAGCAACAATTTCAGTCCCATGAAATCAAATTTCGCGGACCTCGTCGAACGAAAATATTGCACGATCGTTAAAAAATGATATCAGACAGAAATGATTTCACTCGAGCGTCCACCATCGTTTCTCTGAGTTCAACCAAATCTCCCGAATCCACGAAGTCGACCTACCATTGTAGTAACTAAAAATTGACCCTCCTCGACTCTTCGCGGCCGCACAGAGCCAGCGAAATAACACGAGCGACCATGTCAGTGGCGAAGAAAGCCGCAGCCATCAATCCTGGCGGAAAACAAAAAGCTTGGACTCTCCTCGGAGGAGTGTTCTAACTGGCTGTTTGTCTCAGAGCCAAAATTCTCGGCTGAGCGAAGTGGAGGAACACGGAGAGTGCACGCAGAGTTGTTTTCGCCCCACTGTTCGCGATCGTGCGTTCCAAAGTAACTGAGCGTGACTGTAGCGACAAAGGAACCGGTTCGTATCGCGTGTAATTTAATTCGTGGCTCGCTGGAAGCTGCACGAGGGCGTAAACGCTGGCAAGAAGGGAGGAAAGGGTTGATCGTGAGAGGGTGGCCTAAGTTGGAACTGCTAAATTTCGTCGTCTCCAAATAAATTCGCCATTTTTTCATCAAATATAAACATGCTACGTAAAATTTTATTCCTCAAACAGGAGAAACGTTTACGATTCCCTCTGGGTTTTTACGATGGCGATTTTTAATTGCGATCGTTAAAATTTAGTTAAGAAATTAAACATTTTTCCTGGTTAGGTTTATTAGTGGCATACTTAATTATGTTAATCTTCTTTTACTAATAATAATTAAAGTAAATATAAAACCTGTATACTGTATACCAAAGCGTTCGCTTCGAAGACACCGTAGACCAATTCCTCTGACGCTACACAACTTTTCCACCACTTCACAGAACACACAATTGCAATTGCTGAATCCGTTAAAATCGTTTCTAATTATCATCAATGAATTTTCAAGGGAAAAATTAAAACGTTCACCCAAGCTATTTCTCGACGAATTGAAGAGAACTCCCAGGACACCGCGACGACGATCATCGGCTAAATTCCTCTTCAGACCAACGATCCGATAAACAAAATCGCCAAGCAGGGAGCAAGAGTCTCTGGTAACGAGATCAACTAAGACGGATGTACGTAGCTACAGGTTAAGGTGGATCGTCGAAGCGTAGCTAGTCGAAAGACACACGGGTGAATCCCCGTCGTACCGTCACGATTTCGTGGTGGTGGTATTGATCCACCCCCAGAGAGCACCCACGACCAGGGCTCTCCCGTGTTCTCGCGCATTTCTGCCCGCGTTCTCCAGCCCTCCGCGTCTTCTTCGCCTTTTCTCTCCCCTCCCTGGTGCACAGCTGCACAGTGGCTCCTTTCAGAGAGCTGGCCCTGTTGTTTGCCCCTGTTTTCCCTCCGTGCACCGTGGGGTTCTGCTTTTTCTTCGGGCGCGCGCGTTTTTCCTTTCCATTTTTAGTTCGCGATTCATCTGCCTCTCGAGTCACGCGATTCTGACTCGCGTCATCTTTCTGCTGGCGTACTTGCTTATCGACACTTCTTTTCAGCCCTGTTTTACGCTTTGCCGCGAGTACTTCGCTTGGCGGCTTTGAGGGCGAAAAAGTCGGGGACCATGGAGCGGAACGATATGAATGCAACCCTTATTTGTCTTTCCAAGTTTTGTAATATGTTGTCAGAAAAATTGTAGTAACACTACGGAATTTCTTAGGAAACGGAAGAAAAATTTACGCAGCAATGATTTCCTTTTGCTTGAAAATAGGGCGCAAAAATTTGTCTCCAAAGAGGAGACCAGAAAATTACGATTTCGAAGAAAGTCAGAAGAATATATCGGATGAGTTTGAACAAGACGAAACGCAGCTTGTCCGTATTCGTCGAGAAGTTAAAGAATTAGAGAGCGAAGAACGAGGAGGAGCAAAGAGAGCAGCGGGGATGAAAGTTTAACGCTTCTAATTTATTCGAGTGCATTATCTTGCGAGCAGAAATAGAGCGGCAGTGATAATCTTTGCGTACCATTGTTACCAAGAGCAGCCTGGCAATATTGTTTTAGCGTGAACATTATGCAAAATGAGGAACGAGCCATTTCAGATTATTAAACAGGGAAAACAAGCTCATCGAGTGAATTAATTCGCCTTCAATTATAATTTTCGAATAATTGAGATTTAAATACCATATTGTTAATTGAAATCAACCAAAAACGATACTCAAACAAATCTTCAGCGATTTGCGAATACAAAGTCCTTCAGTAAAATGATTTGTTTAGAAGAAATACTGTCGTTCAGAGTCGACAGAATAAATCACACTGAATTAAATAATCAAATCTGTAATCTAATCTGTCCTCAAAAAAAAAGAGACAGAAAATTACAAAATGAAATAACAGCGAGAAACAAAAGGGGTAACAAATGTGCGAACGAAACTGTGGGAAAAGTGGCTGCGCGAACGCGAAGGGACCAAAAATGCGGTGTAAATGGTGGCTTTTTTTTTTCGCGGCCGCAATTTTTTCCGCAGAGACCACGGAACCAGATCGGCGGTTCGCTTTCCGCCGCCTTGCGTGCCCTGTAAATTAATTGTAACTTCCACGCGGTCGTATTGTTCGCATTACGCGGCCATTAACGGGAACAATGCGGCTCGGTGACGATGGATCAATCCACGGCTCGACAACCGCGCGCACACCTCGCCGATTATTCCAGCGTTGAAAAGTGCTGGAAACCGACCGATAATTGGAACGTCGGATTAGAATCGCGATTATCAGGGCGACGCTGAAAACTATGCCTATTTCGAGACTAAGCGCGATAGAAATCGCGATAATCGTCGATTAATCGATGGCTATATACACGTACGCGGGGGGTGGAAAAGTTAGAAGCGAGAGAAGACGGAAGAAACAAAGGAATTTTCAGATTAGTAGCTTAGTTGCCAACAACTCCCTGCTATGTCAAGTGTCTTATTTGAAATTTACTTTAAATTTGATTTAAAATGTTTCCAGTGGCAGGACAGTTCCTCGAAGGCTGCTAGTAAACTCTAAAAGAACTCTAAAACTTCGTTTCTTATTTAGCGAGTCACACTCGACAAACTAGCGCAGAGGGTTAATAAATTGAATTCTTATCAGTAGAATTTTGGACTCTCAATTAATAGAAGAAAGTGATCTCTTCGTACGATAAACGAGGTGATTAAGGAGACGAAAGGTTCGTTTCGGTGTCGTTTAGCAAGCTAAAACTGTTGCGAGTGTTCGAACAATTAACGATTAATTAAAGAACTTTAATGCACGCAGCGGCGGAGAAAATTGCAAGCTGTGCAGCTGGAAAAAGCGAGGATAAGAGATACGAGATAAACAGTGGCAGCGTGCATTAAAGCGCACCCCGTAAATGAACAAGTCGGCTGACTAAACAGTATTTCACACTGCATTGCAGTCGCAGCTCGGCGTGGTCGAACGAATCGTTTTGCAGCTAGCGATTCAAGGAGCAGTTGCCCGGATGAAAGAGCATCAGCCGCGGCAGCATGGTCTAAAACGCGGCCGTTGTTGATGTTTATCACGGTTGACCGTCTCTGGTCGCTTTTATCGCGCGGCCAGCAAATCCGACCGGGTTAATTGGAATTATTCCGCTCGCTTTTATCAACTTTAGACAGCAATCCGTCTCTCGAACCGTCTGCCATCGTTCCAACTCACTCTCCGTCTGCACTTGGCCGGGAATAATCGATTCTGACTATTATTCCGATGGAAAACCATTTTTCTTCGACTCCACCACGAATTTTATCCACCGACCTTTTCGCTTCCAATTTTTTCTGATATTAAATACGTTTTTTATTTTTATCTACGCGTGCGTTGTTGTGATGACAAAAATTGTAGAATTCCGTCATTGTAAAGTTGCAGAAAAATCTGATTGGTCTTCTCGGTCAGGGTTGACTTCTTGTCGATTGATTTTTAACATCAATGGGATTATTACAATTCTTTTTCCCAATTAAAAGTTTGAAAATAGCGAGATACAAATCGTGTGGTAACGAAGTTGAAAAAGCGAATCGAATTTCGCGAACGGGGGAGAGAAAGGCCGGCATTTAATTCCTCCTAAGTAGAATAACCGGCCACTAGGCGGACAGCGGGATTTACGACCCCGCCAGCTAGTTTCAATATTCCTCGTTTCCCAACCCGCACGCGTCAGCCTTCTCAACTTTTTTCCATCCGCCAACTTTCGCCAATAAATATCGCGGGCCTGCAAAAGTGGCCCCCGTTACGTGTCTTGCACCCCTTTCCCATCGCGAAACTTTGCCCGTTAATTAAATCAATTATTGCTCGCCTGTTCCGGGACTGGATCAAAAATTAGTCCAAGCTTTTTAGCGCTCTGCGAAATAACGACTGTAGTTTCTAAATCTCGCTCGAGATTCTATTACCTTCGCTAAATTTCTGTTGGATAATAAAATATGGCGAGAACTCTGATCTAAAAATTTCCAAAGAAAAATGTTCGACGACTTTTTCGGTCAGGCGAAGTGGCAACCCGTGAAACGCAAACTTGCAAAATTTATCTATTTTATTTTATTTTTATTTTCGATGCTGTTTTATTTGCATCAAATTGTTCTTTCTTTAATAACGATAATAGTTTTCAGGCGGGTGCAATTAAAGTGGTTTGTAGGTTACGACGATTGGAGACGAGACTCGGGTCTGGATGCGGCCAGGGAATCGAGAATGGCTCTCTCGTTGATCAATCGATCGAAAAATCATTATCGCGGAACGTAGTCGAACGACCCTATCAGCATGTCTGGCCGCAAACATCCGCAACTACTTCGTCGATGGAGCGTCTGCCGCGCGGTCTGACCAAAACCATCAGATTCCACTGATTCGCCGTTTGCCTTCTCCCGATCGTGAACGTTAGAATGCACTCGATCGCCGCGTAACCACGAACATCCCCTTCTCCACGTATATCCACTAAATTTCCTATCTCTCTGACGTATCTCAAAATAATCGTTTATAAAACAATCCTCGAGTCTGTACGGCAGAGTTGGCCGCGAATTACGCTTAAACGATACAGCAATGTGCAACGGAGAATGCTGTTCTCCACGACTTATAATTTTTCTTAAACATATGATGCGTGTTCTTTAATTTTAATAATTTACTTGAATAATTAATAATACAATTAAGTATGATATGATTTAAAGCACGGCTCTTGAGTGAGCCATTATAGTGACGCGTCGCTCAAAAAGATGACATCCTCAAAAGCCATTATAGTGACGGATTGTGTGTAAAAGGTTAATCGAAGTCATCGAAATAAATTACAGAACACGCTTGTACGCGTGCACGCGTGTATTTGTTACATCAATTCTGTTGCGAGAGAACAGAACGTCACCCACGTCTGACGCGTGACACGAGCATTAAGTTAAAATTAATATGCCACATATATTTGCCTCGTGAATTAGTTATCTCATATTTTGCGTCACGTGCGCGATACATCGAGTAACCTGGTTGTTTTACCCGTTACATTTTATATAACACGCTTGAATCCCTCTGTGGAAACACGTGACACGTATGTTTATTACTCTGAGAGAATGCACGGGAAATAGCGTCGCGGGGTGGGAGCTTTTCCGAGCTTTAATTCGATTCAAAAATTGTCAAATCAATTTAAATGTAAATTAAAGCTACACTCACGACAAAGCTTTCTTACTGTTGCAAAATTTCTGGTGCTCGATCGTTCAAACGTAATTGAAAAAATTCACTTTTGATAGCATATTCCGCCGTAAAAATAATTAATCCAGTCTTCATTTTATTAATACAACACAGCGTTTTCTAAACTGTGTTCAGTAAACACTGGTGTTCCATAAATAATTACCATGTATTTCGCAAGAAATTATAAAATTGAGATTAAAGTAGAACGAAACATCGTTTTACACAATTTAAAACAACCCTCTAAAGGAATTCAAGTAGCGACCCTTAAAAATTTGGCGGGAAAAGTTTGGAAAACACCGATCTAACGCGAATCTGAAATTTTCCAATTATCGAGGTTCCAAGAGTAATTGATTCGCGCGTCTCGAGCCGCGTCGAGTAATTACACACGCGACCTTTGCCATCGAAGTGTAACCTCCGCAGGGCGTTCCCTGCAACCCCATCCGTATTAACTCCAAGCTCGACGCGTTGCGGTTCCGGACAAACGCGATCCCTGTCTACCAGCGCGTTTCAAAAGGATTACGCAGCGAACGCAAATTGTATTTAACCTCTCCGTCTTACTTCCTGTCGGATGAACCGGAATCCACGGAAATGGAGGCGCGCCGCACGGTTACACGCGCAGAACCAACCCCTCGACGACTTCGAAATGAAAGAGTGACTCGTTCCCCTTCAACGTCGTCGACGTCTCTTCGACCGTGTAAAGTCGACACCGAAGAAAACGAGATCTGGTTCGAAAGCTTCAAATTTAAGAATAGGAAGAATGATTTTTTTCATCTTGAAATATTTTTCCATTCCCTTCTCCAATGAATCAATTCAAATTTGAGACAGGTCAGGAGGGAAATATTGTATTTTATCGTTGGTGCTTCAATTTGTGGATCTTCATGCGATTTTATCCTTTTCTTCTCTTTTTGCAAAGGGGTGCAACTCGATTTTCGTCAGTTCGTGCAATCTACATTTTCTCCAAGTTAAGTTGAAGCGATAATTTTCTCTACTTTTTTAAATTTATTTTCCCTGAAGCAAATTGATATATTTCAATTCAGCTGTCTATATTTTTCTAATCAAATCGTTTGCGATATAATATTTTCTTGAAAATTGCCAAAGAAGTCCAGGAAAATTCCTTGATTAAGCATTAAAGCCACTTATCTGTATCGAAATGGGAAAAATACAGTCTTCGAGTAACTTCGCAGCAGCTCCGTGTCGCTGCTATTAATTACCGTGATATCGAGCTCGATAATTAAGGGATTACGCGGCGGGGTTTACCCCCCCGTCTGGTCGTTAGGTGTGCATATACGATATAAATTAGAAGCGATGTACGTCTCAGAATTACCGCGTGCTGTTTGGCTGCTTCCAACGGAGCAAACCGGCTCTGTACACACGTGATTTATGCAATTGTACACCGCCACTCTATTGGATTAAGCGAGATCGTTGTTTGTGACGCAACCGCACCCCGCGCTGCCACACTTTTGCACCGCCACCGTGAATCATTGATAATTCACGCTAATTCTACGTGCACCTCCTCGCGCGGAGGGGCGGAAAATTTATTATTCGTGTCTGGGGGAAGATTCCCACTTAATTTTCGCGATATTCAGCGGAATTCTGAAAATAGTGGAAAGTAACTCGAATGCTCCATTAATTTTGCACTCCCTCTTTCGAAGGGTTGCAAAATTTATTATCGAACTCCGTGCGAAGATCTTCTCTTAAACCTTTACAGTGGGACGTCCCCTCAGAGGAGGCCTCAACATTAATTAGTGATTACGGAAGTTAAACTTATTCCACTGCAGCTTTTTGAGAAATGCATGTTTCCATCAAGTTTTCTATGGAAATGGACATTTTCTACTGCTGAGAAACGTTAGCAACAGAAAGTGTTGCTAGAATATTGCTCACGCTTTGAAAGGAGCTGACTACAAAGGGTTAATATCGTAAAGTTTAATGAAACTCTAAAAATAGTGGACAATGATTCCACGAAACCACCAAAATATTGCATATATTTTCCAATTTTCACAAATTCTCACGTCCATCGTAAACTCTATCGCACAGAATTCTCCGTGATGCAAAAATTTCCTCGCCTTTAGTCGTACGACCCTCGTAAGGTATTTCTATACTCAAACACGTAGGGGAAACGAAAAAGAGTAGCTACAACAGATTGCACGCTAGAAACGAAACGAGGATCGAGGATATTTCGAGTTCCGCGCGGCTGAAGGTGCCATGTTCGACGTCCCTGACGCGACACGCCGGTGGTGTCTCGCGCTTGCACTTTGAATCTTAATGGCCCGATTTGTATTCACAACGAGGGGATGAAAAATTCATCGACACACGGAGGGGAGGACGGTCGGTTGCAGCGTCTCGTCGCTCCAGCCATGAAGATGACCGATCACGAGCTGACGCGTGTTCCTCTTTCCCCTGTCGACGACCTTGATTCGATTTTTCTCGAGTGCCACGCGAGGGAGGAAGAGCGATCCACCGCGTTTCGATTCGACGAGCCAAACCAATATCGCAATCATGATTCGAGTTACGAATTCCACAAATTAATTTCTTCGTCATAAGCTTCAATACCATTATTTTGGAACTTTATAATATTGCATTGACAACCAGAAAGCTCTCTCTTCGACTTTGCACGGGAATTTCAAAGAATTGTTTCACCTTTGAGTGGGAATTTGAAAAATTTATAAAGAATCGTAGACAAATCAGAACTCGATAAACTCAATTAGCCTCGTAATATGGAATTCCAATGGAAATGGCGCTTCACACACGTCGAGCCATTTAACATGGTCGCGCCACAATTTACAGAAACGGACACCGTATTCCGGGCAATTCGCCCCGCGCAATTACCCCCGATACCGCGTTACGATCACAACAGGAGAACTCTGGGCAAACTTCCGCGACGTCGTTTGCGCGGCCTTGTTAATTAATTTAATTCGTAGCCCGCGCGCAGCCCCAACGAAACTTGGCGGGCTCCGAACGCGCGAAATTAAACGGTTAACACGGCGAGACCGGCTGGAACCACCCCCTCCCACAAAAATTAAACGACCCTAATTATAAATTCACGTTCAACAGAACCTTCGAAAGACACACGGTTTTAATTAATTACACGTACACGCCAAACCGTACAACTGAATTTGTTCAACTTAAATAATTCAGTTTGCAAAGGAAAAACCGTTTTGTAATTGAATTCACTCTCGCGTTCGTTCAAAAAGTCGTAAGAAAATTGTAAATTCATGAAATCCTACGTCTTTTGTTTAATCCGAATTATCATGGAAATGCGATGATGCGATTTGTTAGAATTCTTTCAGAATTCTCGCGACGTTTTTATGAACTCGGACTGCTCCTCGTTTGCGCGGAAGAGGGTTGCAAATTTGCTTGGTTAATACAATTTTTCGTGGAGAACGGAGCACGCTTTTCTGGCAAGCACGAGAAGAAAGAAATTCCACCCTTTCCCGTGATGTCAGATTTATGTATGATTAACTACCGTAACCCACTATTTTCTAGCTGCTGTTTCTCTAGTATCCAACGGATTAACCCTTCCGCGTACAAGAACAAGAGATCCAGCGCGCACGACTCGGTTCTAGACAAAAAACCGAGTAAATCCCACTGTATTACAGCAAAAAGCGACGAGCTGCAAAAATACGCGGTTGCGCTCGAATTTCGCAACGATTCGCATCAAAAATGAATTAACAATCGCGTTCTAAAAAATCTCAATCTTCAGGTTTAACAATAAATCTCGAAACAACGTGAAACCAAAGCTCTGCCCCATCCCTTCCACTGTATACAACTAATCCTCGAATTAAAAAATTTGACGCAACCTAAAACCTGGCTTAAAAAAATCCAATCACACTCCATTCTCAATCCTCGAAGAAACATCGAGTAACGACGAGGGAAACTCTTTTAAACCGGAACTAATTGCTTCCGGAAGCCGCTTCCTCTCCCGACCGCAGCTCCGCTTCGACTTCCACCCCCTTTCGAGTCTTCCGTCGTCCGAATCAATCCCGGTTTATTAGGTTCCGCGTAATTAAAGGATCGAATCCGCGGTCTCGAGATCGGTTGTCAGACGCCATTATCTCCGTTCGAAGAATCGCGATCGTCGCGGATAAATACGGGGTGAGGAGGGGGCGAGTGGTACCCGCGCGGAGGGGGTTGGGAAAGGGTTGCTCGGGACGCATGCAAATGGTTTATCGGTCGAAATATGCGGACCCGTCTAATTTGAATAATCGCATATTCATGCGTAAGTTCGCGAAACTTTTGATCGCGTCGGATCACTCGGCTGTCCTGCGCCCCGCGGTGCAACCGAATAAATTGCCGGCCATTTTTCCGCCCTCCCGTTTCCACTGAATTTATCCCGCCCTTTTTACCGTATATTTTACCCAGCCACGGTGGCTCGGACTCGAGGCACGGCTCAGCTCGGTTAAGATTCGCGGTGGACAAATATTTGTGGCTCTGCCAGCATCCAGAGCTGCAAGGGTGTCGTTGAACAGCCTCCTTTCCTGGCGAATCCGCTTCTAACGTTGTACAAAGCTACTGTTGTGCATGTATTCATTGCGAAACACTGCGAAGGGCGAGGAAAAGAATCTCGTGTGATTTGTTGGTGGCTACAGGGTGATCCAGTGTTCGAGCGATGAACCGAACACTGCTGGCCTTGAAAAGGTTTTACAACCATTTCTACTTTGCGTTAAAAATTCATGGATTCCTATGTGGAGTGTTCGATACGCTCGTGCGAAGGACGAGGAAAAGAATCTCGTGTGATTTGTTGGTGGTTACAGGGTGTTCCAGTGTTTGAGCGATGAATCGAACACTGCTGGCCTTGAAAAGGTTTAAAAACCACTTCTACTTTGCGATAAAAATTGATGGATTCGTCTGTAGGGTGTTCGATACGCTCATGCTTCGTCTCGTGATACGAAGATCGTTGAAACGTTTGAGGTGCGGCTGAAAATTGGACGTGATTTAGGTTACGTTTAGTTGGTGTCTGTTGCTGACATGACAGATACTTAGGGTTGCTCTAGTTGTTCCAGTTTAGACGCGGCGGTAATCTAATCACGTTCCAGCACAAATCTAGACCTGGCGTAGTCCTGATCTAATCTGGACTCGGCGCAAACCTAATCTGTATCCAAACCGCACCCCTTGGGTGCTCCGGCTTGTGTCGCATTAGACTAACTGCTATTTACACCCCTCACTTCTCTATTTAAAACTCGAGCAAAAAACTGAGCCAGCGAACGACTAACGTATCGACGAAAAAAAAATGTAGGAACGCGATAAAACTTGCTAGAACACGGTTAACCCCTGCTCTGCTGCCTCGAAACCGTGTTAAGCGAGGGTAGTTCCACAATGAAGGATCGCCAACCCAGAAATTTACAAAACTATCAAATTTTGGGGATATATTACAACGCAAAATCAGATTCTCAGAGATTAATTCCATCCTTTTAGAGCAACTTGAAGAGCAAAACAAAATTGCATTGCATTATCCCAAAGTTTCATCATTTCTCGAATTTCTGAGTTAGGAATCATCCCTTAAAAACTTATTCCAAGTCGCTACATGGTGTCCAAGAAAGATTGTCGTCAAGGGGGTACAAACGTAAAGAAATTAATAGAATTCCATTGGAAACCTAAATGAGATAATGAAGTCACGCGGATAGAGCGTTCGTCGAGGCGTGGCCGTTTGAATCAGGCTGGGATTTATATTTGCGGCTGGAAGACCAACCCCTCTTCGCCATCCGACGCTTTATTTCACCCGGTTCGCCAATTAATTTAATTGGCACACCGTAATTATTCTTCCTCCGCGATCGCTCGAAATTTCAAGCGCCGCGCGCGAATCGATCAGCTGAGCCCCACAATAGTTCTCGACGATTCTTACTTAACCCAACCTAACCAACCGTTAACCGAAACGGGACCAAAGCCGAGAATGGAGATTTTTCCGGTGACAAAAGCCACTCGAAACGGTGGAGAACTATCGTTCCCCAAACGACAATCGAAACCATGTAAAATATCGCTCTGACGCGTGGTACCAAGCGTTCTCCGTTGCACAACCACGCTATAGTCGATGAGAGTTGGCGCGTGGTTCTTTGGGGGTGGTTCCACTTGCTCGTGGAAACTCTTACAGGGCACAATATAGTCGCTTGGCGATGATAGTTGTACAACTCGAATAATGTAAATTTTAGAGCAACGAGACTTTTCCAATTTTTAGAATATTAATCTTTTTACTTAATATTATACAAAGATTATTGAAACTGTAAATTATTGATTGAATTGTGGCCACTGTAAAGGCATACGATCTTGCTCCCAGTAAAGTGGATCCGTTCATGCGTTCAGATCTACTTTCTGAACAAGATGAGAGGCTTATATGTAACTATAATAAAGCATCTTATACATAAAGGGTTGGAGGGACCAAATGTGGAGCGATATGATAGTGTAAAGGGTATCCGTGGAACTATGCTCGCTACACTTTGTGAATCTGTGATACGCTTTGAAGTTTGTTAGATCAACGGTACTATATTATTCCATTCATGTATGTTGTCGATAATGAACATGCACGTGTGCTCTATCTTCGTCTGTGTGTTGACGAGGTTGGTTCTATTAATAAGAGCCTGCATAACTAGCCAGATAAAATTGATTAAAGCGACTGCGTATTTGAATGCATAGTAGCATCCCCTGTATCGTGCCTTTCAAAATAATCCATCTATGAAACTTGATAGATGATAGCAAACTAAAAAAGTTCGACAAACAATTTTCGTTTTTTAACAAAATGGGAGATGTGGCAAATCCACGCGATAACTCTCGCCAACTGGAGTATAGATACGAGTTTGTTTACCACGCTAGACCAGAGAATGCATCCAACGTCGACAGGTCGAGCCGGAACTTTTATCTCGTCCGATTCGCGGGCGAAACTTCTCGACACCCGTCTCCCACCCCCCACCCCCCCAGTTAACGTTTCGTCGACTGGTTTCACAGCAAAAGTATCCCCTCTGACCGGAAGTTGGACGGTACCAGCACTGTCTGCTGGCTTGACGGCGAGTTTCGAAAGTCGTCGCGTGCCCTGCGTGGATGGGGTTGGAGGGTACGATCTTCTTGGCGCACAATCGACGGAAACTTTAATTGGATAACAGGGGCTCGCGTTGAAAGGCTGCTTGCTCAAGGAAAGATGAATAAATCCTCGAGACGATCCCTCGCGACGCACGTACGCGTATCAGATTTAACAGTAAAAGAGAGCGACATTTAAAAGAAATCGCACGCCAAGACGCTGACATTACTACGCGATAAAAATGATCGTTATCACCCACGCATCGGACTCCCATAGCACAAACTTGCCAATACCCTAAACGAGCATTCCCACTCCTCAAAAGCTCCTCTCAACGACCGAATATAAACTGACGACCAATTTCGCCGTAGCGGAAAACTAAACGGAAGAATTCCCAATAAACGTTCAAAGAAACAAGGTAATACGACCTGAAACGTATCCACCGCCAGCGCGAGCTGAAAATACTTTACACGACGGAAACACGCAACGCTCACGGTCAATATTGCCGCGATAACCCCTAACGATTCCCCCGCCACCCTTAACCACCGTTCCAGCCGGCAGAAACCTGCAGTTCCACCCCGCCTCGCCCCGTAGTTCCGACACAATATACTCCTGGTTTAATTTCTGTCCTCGCGCGACGCGGTTAATGAAACCGTTTCGCCGAAAAGCGGGCGAGAGCGGCCCGTGAAACAGACGACAACGCGAAGGGCGCGAAATAAACTGGCTGGGCCGGGGTTCCGTGAGAAGGCAGACGGCTTAATACGGCTCGCACAATTTCCTGAACGGGCCGGCTGTTTACGCGAGCGTGTTGACCAGGATTCCCATCGAGCGAGCGCAGCGTTAACGAGGTTCCTCGAGGAACGGGGCCGCGGAAAATTGGGGGTGCGACGTTCTTCGCCAGAGTCCAGTCCAGAGTCCTCGATCGTGCATCAGCAGCTTCGATTTGAGAATTTTTTTTCGAAAATTCCTTTGCTGGCGAGTCTTCTTTTTTTATTTTTTGTGTCGTCTGATGGACCATTCGTGTCTTCAACCCCCATTCGACTTGGGACTTAAGGGATGCAATAAGTAATTTTAGTGATTATTAATTTGTGGTAGATTTGGGGGTGCAAGAGTTCTTAATCTCACAAAGTTGAAAGAGTGGGACAATAGGTTCGTAAAGGGATGATTATGGCTATTTGTGTCTGCGTTGTTCACTTAAATATTAATATTATACCATACGATATTATAATATTAATACAGTGCTCGTGGCAAACATTTTTGAAGCTAGATTGCAGGATGATTGGACGAGTACGAGTTGCCATGCAATACAGGAGTCACTGCTTCAGAAATGAGAATTGTAGAAACGTAATAAACGAATCGTTGGTTCCTTTGTAAATTTCTATACAAATTCCTGTACATCATCAAGATACAGTTTCGACGAGAAGGATTTCTAGCAAGTAGAAAACGCGTACGAAATACTGTCTCCCGTATATCATTGATATCTCTCTGGTTAATTTTAAATAGAAGTTAGCCTGCACAATACTTTGTAAAATATAATTTCTGCACAAAAGGGTACAGCATAAAAGGTAAATGCAATATTTTACATGAAAATCTCAGTTACAAAAGCTATTAAAACTTTCTGCTCTGCGTAATGTCCCACCCGTTCCACTAACAGGGCACAGAACTCATTTGCTGGACGACAGGATAAACGTCAGTCTCGCGAACGTGAAATAACAAATCGTTAAAAAAAAAACATTTTATCATTCCTAGCATTCTATCGTTTCGTTATCAAACACCAAAAAACGATGCCACGATTCGAGAGTTTTAGCCTCCTCGGGCAATTTCTCTCGGGCAAAAAAGTATACGCAGATTGCCACAGCGCGAACTCAACTTTCAACCCCGAATCTTGAAAGGATAACCGCTGCTACTTGTTGTATATTTGAATTTAGAACGTTTCTGTTGATCGCAAAGGGTAGTTCGAGGGCTGAAACGGGCGCTCGCAGGAACCGCTGGGCCGCGAGTAGTTTCGGGGGTGGTTTTCCCTGGCGCTGTTTGCACGTGCGCGCGCGACCACGGCCAGACTTTCACCCAGATTCCCCGGCGGTGGCTTTCAGCGCACGCCCGAAAGTAATTTCCTGCGGCTTTTCTCGTCTTTTGTTTACCCGCCGCGCCGTCCCCGTTCCCATCGCCGAGCCAACCCTTCTTCGACGGATCGTTTCGATTTATTTCTAATTGAAAGCCCCGCGCGCGCTACGGAATGTTATTGGTTCCTTGGGTTTTTGGATTTGATTAAAGGACGTGCCCCCTTTGATGAAATTCCGTGGTGAAATATTGCTCGTCCGTGATGGATGCGCGCCGCAGCTGGTATCCGGTCCCCGCGAAAGAAACGTCCAAGAATTCTTTCGATTATTAAATATTCCGAAAAATAATCGATACCTCCACATTGCGGACAAACAAAGTGGAGCAGAAATCGAAAACTGGACACAAAACACTCGTCGAACAATTCAGAACAAGTCCAATTTCTTCCGAGGACACTTCCTCAACCCCTTTATCCAACTACCCTCTTTTCACGCGGAGTATTGCTGGCGTAAAGCCACGAAAAAAATGAGAACGACATTTTCACACGATACTGAAGGAAAGCGCAAGTTTACGAATATGTACTTGGACTGACAACGAAAGTTCGCAGCATCCCGAATGGCGCGAGGGCGCATCCCTTGCGAGACGCCTCCTGCGAGTCGTCGATTCCGCTCGCGTGGAACACGGCCAACGTTTCGAATTCTCGTGGGAGGCGGAGGGAGGAACGAAACAACCCCCGCTGATGTATTATGACAATAATACGATGTATAGGCGGTTGGGTCCTGTGGAGAGGGTCAGACGGCAATTCGCGATGGCCCGGGGCATCGGCTCGTGGAATAAATTGCTTGTTACCAGCAGCGATCCATAACGACTGCCATCAACACAACGGCTAGCTCTCTATTCCTATATCACTCTGCTTTTCTCCTGTCCCTCCCGTTTTCAACTATCCAGCATCCCCTTCGAACAGTCCTTGCACTACTGTGCTCCCAAAGTGTTATTATTTTCGATGGTCGTTCGTGAAGAATGAAACTCGACGCGAGGTTCCATGGATATGCAGCTTTTTTAATTATCACATCAAAAGGATTGTCTGCTCTTCGAAATTCGATATAAATTTGTTGCTTCCACATAATTCTTGTTAAATGGTTAAATAATGATTTTTGGAGGGATGCTGACGAAAGTTTGAATTCAGTAAAAATTCAAACAATCATGGAACCATTTTTCATAGTTATTGCAGTGTATTTTTTTTTTCTATCGAAGTACTGCATGCGCACGCGGTATTGCAATTATTGAATGCTATCACAACATCTCTATGCATGACCCACTTTTCTTTGAAACCCCAATATTCGCTTTGCCTTGCTCACCAATTATCCGTCATCTTTCCAATTGTCGAAGTTCCTAATAGAAAAAAATCGACTCTTCGAAAGGGAACTATAGCTGCAATTTTTCAACCATTGGACATCTACCGTCCATTGTTTTATTTGAAACTCTCAAATTCATTTTGCGCATCGCTCTTCCAATTTTTAAAACATCCACGCTAAAAAAATCAACGTTTCCTTTTCTAAGAACAAAAATGAATGTTAGAAGCAACGTTCCTCCTCTACGTTCACCCATGAATTCAATCTCAGCAGCCGGAAATCAATGAAAAGGATCTACGACCCCCACGTGACTTTATAAAGTGTAATCAACGCGAACAGAAGACTGGGGCGCTGTTGAAGAGTAATTCATCCAGCGGAAAGGCTCGCGAGGACGCGTTCGAGGTGTCGTTCGCCACCCTCGTTCGTCTCCTTTTCAGCATCGATGTTTTCTTGTTTCGTCGGGCCGCTGCCCTCTCGAGCGGGCGCCGCTCGCGTCTGGATGGCTCGACGACATCTTGACATTTTATTATCCTTGCACACAGCTCGTTACCCGGGGCTAGAAACGCCTAAGGGGGTAGTAAACTCGGAGATTATATCCGGTCGACAGGATACCTACTGACTTTACCTCCTGTTGTCTCCTCGAGTATCTTTCGGGGCGAATCAAGTGGTAGCGAGGGGTGGCAAAGGTTCATCCAGGGGATGTGCTCGAGAATCTTTCTTTAAAGTGGAGGGGACAGACTAGTTCGAGATTTTTTAGCTTCAGTGTTCGTCAGATGCGTTCTATGCTTCGTAAAAGTTTCCATATTCGAACAAACTATTGGAATAAATAACTGGTCCCTTCTTTTCCTAGCATTGCACTTGAATAGAGGCTCCTAGAAACGTCTAACATTCGATATTTACTTTGAAACATTAATATTCCAAAGTGCAATGAGATTCTATGATTGCGCCCTCCTCCTTTTGCTTATACGCTCTTTGAAGTCCGCTAATTACGAAGATTTCGAACATCACGTAATTACTTTCAAATATTAATATCTTAGCTAGCAAGGAAATCCTAGAATCGCGTTCTCTTTGTACTCGTGTATACACATCCTATTTCCAACATCTAACGAGATTAATTTTCAATGATTCTCCTCTTCCTTTCACCCCACTGTATCCCCTAACAATAGCTGTACCCAAAAAATAGTAAACTCCGAAACGTTCAGCAACATTAAAAAGACGTAACAAAATATTATCAATATTTATCTCGTCCACGCGTTGCGTATCTCAATTTGCAAATTTCGCTATTTCCCGTCCCTTCTGCAACGTCCTCTCGCGCTCCACTGTATTTCCCGATTACGTTTCACGATAGCATCAAGTATCTCTGGCAATTTAAAAAAAATCTGACGAAATATTCGGAAATTTATTTGGTCCGCCCATCGCGTTACACGATTCGCAAATTTCCCGATTGCCGTTTCAACAGCGATCGAGATACAACAACGGGCGAGATGTATCTCGAGTCGAGGATTGGGACCAGCCGCGGGGCGAATAGTTTCGACGGTGGCGAACGGTGAAATCGAAAATTCCTCGAGCACTCCGGGGGGTTTCGGGTTGGCAAACGCGACGGATATTCCGCCGTTCCGCTGTCGAACAATTACATATTTAGGCGGGCAACATTTTATCGGACACTCGCCCCGGCGTTGGAACACGGCCCCTCGGCGTTCTCCAAATACTGCTGGGCATTAAACGGCACCGATCGACCTGGCAGGGGGTGGAAAAATGGGATGCCGTTTTCGAGCGCGCTCGCATCGCTGCGAATTTCAATCTCGAGATCCATTTACAGTTTCGAATCTAATAACTCGACCTGTTTAAAGCGTCGTTCCGATTTCCTTTCACCGCGACACTTGGCGTTTAATAATGGTACACTGTTTCCAACAATTGAATCGAGTTGTGGATAACGATTAATTCTGTTAAAAGAAAGTAATTATTATAATCAAAAAATGCGATTGCAATTTTAAGAATTTTCTACGATTGCAAAGTTGCTATAAAAATGCTAGCACAGTACTTGTCCCTGTTTTTCTGGACAATTATGTACAACTACTGCTACAAGCGAGACCATAATTTGGTCAAAGATGGTCGCGAAATCATAACAGAATTAATCTTTGATATGAAATAAAAATTGATCTCGAGCATTTGCCTCCTTCTTTCAAAAATCGTTTCGATCGATCAGAAGCGAGCGTTCCTCCAAGACAAACATTCCACCGCATCGTCCACCGATGGACGTCCAATACCACGATAAATTATTCCATTCACATATCCAAGGCCTCTGCAACGCTCGATGCTGACCAAATACCGCGCAAGGAAACGACCGAAATGGCACAATTTTCCAACGCGTTGCTCCCAGCCAACGAGTGGCAGGTATATTCCCCTTTTTCTCCCTTCGAATGGCTCCCTGCTATTCAACCGTGGGATAAATCACCGTGAACGCAGTCGAGGTCATGATCTACAGCGTGGATCGCGTCGAATTTCCACCGCGACTAAGGGATCCACGTTTGCAAACATCGAAAACCAAACGCGTTTCCCTCGGTTATCGCGCGCTTTCAGCGTCTACGCACGTTTCCGGTAGGGAAACCTACCCGAACTACGCTCGTTCAATCCATGGAACGTTTCTTTTGAATCAGTCGGATCGATTTAGGAAAAGAATCGTGAAATGGAGCAAATGGGAGTTCCTTGTGAAACGTACACGCTTCTATTTTCGGTTTCCATGGAATGAATTTGTTTTAGGGGTAGCGACGAGAGTCGAGCAGCGGAGTGGAAAGTTTTTGTCTCGATTGTGAACGACCTGTGAACGATTCGTTTGGTAATAACAAAAGCGAAAATGATGAACATCCCTTTTAAGGTATGGCGAAAGATGTCTGACGAACATCCCTTTTTCAAGGATTCCTCGATTCCACCCCCGTCGTTTTCATCGAATAATGCTTCGATGCAGCTATGAAAATTGCAAGAATTGCAACCTGACTCATCTTGCAGCTACTATACACCCTAATTTCAATATCGATAACCAAACACGGCAACGCAATTACAATGAAGAATGGAGCATCCAAATCAAACTGGCTCGCAATCTACGTCTAATAAAGCGGTTACAAACACGATTCAGAATTTCCTGAAACGCAAGCGGTTTCTGGTTTCAACCCCCCTCTCGCCTATCCATCCATCCGGCTGTTCGATCGATAAGAAAGTTAATTAATCGTTGGACGCGGATGAAAAATCGGCTCCCGTTTCATCGACGGAGGCGGCCGGTTTTCCGGGTAAACGCACCGTGGAACGGTTCAACGACGCCTCTACAGGCCGGCTGATCGATGGTCTAATTTCTATTCAATTAAATCCGCCGCGGTACAAACTACTATTGTTCAAAGTCTGCGCTGCGCTGGCTGCCTCGAAAAGTCTCGCCTCGAGTCAGCAAGCCACCCCTCCCGACGCCCGTCCCATTTTACGCCGGAAGCGAACGCGCCGTCTTCGATCCTCGTGGAAAAGTCGTGGAAAACCCGTGCGCCAACTTCTCCGTTACCGTGGTACTCGCCGGATAAACCGTGGTGTTCCGTGTCTCGCGAAATGGCCGCGCCTTGATTCCCGATTCTGCCTTTCAGATCGGATTAGACTTACCCCACCCCTCGCGTACGCCCAGCCAGTCGCCGCGAAACTTCGATCGCGAAGCTGAGAACGTGGCTCGATTCTTTCGTCCGGGTTTCTCGACGTATCCGATGTTTCACGGAGTCGAAAGTTCTCCGATTTCTCGTTCGCCAGCGTTCCCCGCACTTTCCGCAAATTCCAGGCGCGCGCCTGCAGCGTACGGGATTTACATTCGATTCCAATTTTTCAGACAGCACGAAAACCACGCGCGAACTAATCAGTGGGTGAACAAAACTTTTCGTTATCAACGACCGAAAGCGGCTACTACGATGGAGGCTCGGAGTAACGAAACGACGAGCTTCTCCGAGAATCTTCCTGCAACTTGCTAAAAAGCGGCTCGAAACGCAACCCTTTAAGAATGTTCCTAGCGTGCAGACTTGCGGAGGTATCACGGTACCCGAGTCGATTTAGAAGATTAAAACCGTAAACAACGAGCGGCGCGGAAATTTGTCGGCGACAGCAAAAACGGGGGCGAAAGAGGAAGACGAGGGACAGGTGGGAAAGGGTGGTTGGTATCGAGGTGTCCACGAGCCCGTCATTGTCCCCCGCGGGGCTCTATAATAACTTTGCCAGTCAGCAAAATTCCTCTAATTGCTCGGAAGCCTGGCTGCTTCCGGCACGCGGTAAAGCTCGCAGCTCGATCGGCCTCCCGATGAAAACGGCCCGAGGCTGTCGGATCGGGAACTCGCGGTGGCGTTACCTATCGATTGCGAGAGCCCCTTCGAACACCCCCCCTCTGGGACGCGGCGACTTCCCTCAACCCTGCTGATGGGACGATGAAATTGTTCTGTCAGCAGCCACCAGCCGTGCCTTCAAACTCGACCTACCCTCGATCGTTCTTTATCTTCGCGTTAACTATCCACCCCTTTCGGAAGACTCGCGAGGACCTCTGAGAAGTTACGGATGAAATGCATTTATATTTTCTTCTCGAGGATTGGGTCGAAGATTTTACGAAAGACGAGGCGAGAAAGTGAGAGTTGTTTGCGGATTTTCGTTGTTAACCGTTCACCCTTTCTGGAAGACTCGCGAGGACCTTCGAGGGAGAGTTAATTGGGGATACGGAATGTTGAGATCAGTGTCGAGAAGGTATTTGGAACTATACCTCCCCTTTTAGTCGCCTTTTACGACAAGCAGGGGATACTGTGGGTGTATTCTGATCCCCACCGCACAGGGATGTGATTTGGATTTATCGTGAGTCGAAGAACTTTGTTTACTGCAGCTAATTTGTTTTTGCATAAGAACATCTTGAAAAATACTTATCGTCGTCGATAATTCTGATTCTGAATTAAATGGTCCTTTTAAAGATCCATTGATTTCCCCGCGGATTTCCCGGAAGCTCGATCGCTCGTTAGAATTTTCGAGCGCGCTCATTTCCTCGACTAATCCACTCGGTCGACTTTCATTGTACGCGGCTCATTAAACGGTCTCCTTGCCAGCAACTCGAAAATTCCATCCTGATAATGGCCGGCCGATTTCCCGGTTTCGACGCGAAAGAGAAGCCAGCCAGTCGGCCTGTCGAAGGTGAAGGTTCCCCTGCCTCTAATTCCGCCCCTTCGACGCCCTCTCGCTCTGACGTAAACTTGGAAATTTAATCTTCGAAGAACCCCGTCGGCCACCGATCGAATCTGCCCATCTGGATGCTCGATTTCTACTCGAGAGTTTCTTTCGACTCGTCCCACCGTTCGAAACGGGAAATAAGTTCGTAATATTATAATTCCATTTCCTGTCCCGTGGAAATTGATTTCTTCAGTCTCGCCAGCGTTCCTTCTGTTCCCCCTTATTTTCGATTGTTTGGCGACGGATGAAGCTGTTACGAACCATAATGGCGGGGAGAATTTAATCTTGATGGACACTGCGACACGCGGTTCCTCCGACAATGAGCCCAGCGAACAATGAGGGGTGGGTTTTGCGAACGAAACGGTTATTACCTGTTTTTGGCGAAAAATAACCACGATTGTTGTATGCTGTCCGCGTTGGAAATATGTAGAAACGTCGATGGAAACGAAGGCTGGTTAAATATCTGCCTTTGAATCACCGAAGATTAACTTTACGTTTCATTTCTGCACGATTCAATCCAATAACGTGGACTGGCGAAAACAAAATTGACCATGGAATGTTGCGTCTGTCTGTGTCATGTGAAAAAATTCTTATTTAATTTGCAGTTAAAAGAGGAATGAAAAAATACGACATTTCTAAACATCAAATAAACCATTCGTTTAAAATTAAGAATAATAATAGTATCTAGCCGAGTGAAACACTTTGGCAAAATGATAAATCAAACTGCATTCCCCTAGAAATAATAGCACCCTATTCCCTTACCTGAAAAAATTCCGATGCATTAATCAAACTAAATTGAAACCAATTATTTACTCGAATCACGCGAAACATTTTCCCGCACCGACACCGCGTCGTGCAGCGTGCATACATTTTTTCCAACGACTCCCAAACAAAGTCATATTTAATACACCCCCCGACAAACTATCCACCCTGCCGCTCGCTGGCAACATCAATCTCCTGGCAAAACATCCCCCGGCTCGCTCCACCAGCAACGAACAAGAACCACCCCTAACGAAACCCATCTCCTCGCCGAAAACGCGTCCGAGTAACCGTACCACCCCTTCCATCGAGTCCGCGAGAAGTCCGCGTGCCGGTCAACGGCCAAAATCCATCGACCCTTTTCACCCTGTCGCGTCCAGGGGTGGTTGCGCGGACCGTAAGAAGTCGGAACGAAATCTCCACGAGCGAGAGAACGCGAGGCGAAGCGGAGGGTGCGCGAGGACCAGCCTGTTATCGGTCGTTCGCCAGCTGGGCCCGCGGCCAACGCGCGCCACCCCTAACGGAAGAATCGAATGAAAGGAGCGGCTGGAGGGTAGGGGAGGAAGTATAGGACGGCAGTAGCCGAGGAAAATTGGGCTGGCCTCGATTTTGTTAACCACTACTCTCGCTCTGAGTAGGTCCGCGTCAGTTCGGATTCGATTTTCACCGTTTGAACCCCCTCTGCCTGCACGCGTGGCCGCCTCTTTCAACTTTCAGGCTTTCGTCTAGGGCGGAGGATGCAGTCGATGAGGCGGACGTACGAGTGGAGTTGATTGTTGAATTTTTCGAGGATTATTGTGCGAGCGTGTGCGTTGGGGTTCTTCGAGTTCCTGCTTCTCTTCAGCTTCGCGTCACACTGGTAATCTTCGTCGTTTGAATTTTTCACGGTTCCAAATGTTTCCCATTTCGAGCGAGACGTTCCCTTTGGTATCGCAACACGGGTACTGTGCTTCGAACGCATCCTCCGGATTGTAAATCCGATTACGCGACGCTAGATGCACGATGTACTTAGCGATGTGCTTAACGAGGGGCTGTTAATTAACGACGTACTCGAGGTGGATTATTTACGTATAATATTTACAAAGGAACCTTCGCGTGTCAGAGATTTTGAAAAGAAATTTTCGAGAAATAGCATAAATCTGCGATTTCACCGAAGCGGTGGCCATTGAACGATCTCGTTACCAACCGTTCCTTTACGACAGATATCCAATGTATGAAATGCAAATATTCGCCGTATTTTTAAATTTATCCTCGCGTTCACCCTCTATTTATTTAAAATTCCCTTCATATTTACCGCCCGTATTTTCTATATATTATTACAGGGCCGTGGCTCTGGGCGAGCAAAATTACTTGAAAAATATTCGTTGAATAATTCACGTCTCCGAACACTCATCGTCGGGAGTAAATTAATTTCTTCCTCCTTTCTCCGGAACACAATTGACTCATCGGGCCATGAATATTCACAGTTCGAGTCGCGAGCTAATTTATCCGCGTCGCTAAGGACCGCGTTGAAAAAAAAAAAAAAAAGAACCGCCACCCGCTGCGCCGCCATGTTTATCGAAATAACCATCGGGGACGACCGTTTCGGGCTCGAAAGCAGCTGGTGTCTCGAAACGAGTCGGATTTTAATCACGATCGCGTTGGAACGCGTCGTCGAGGAAAGCCAGCGGGCGAATCGTCGTCCCGTTCGCGAGAGGAATTCATTACGAAGAATTTTATTACGTCCCCTCGATAAAACGAAAGGAGAAAGGTCCGCGACACCGGATGGGGCCACTGGTAAATCGAGTTCGCGAGTTACCGGCAAGTTCGAGCAATAGGAACGGGCGGACAGTCATTTAGATAATGAATAAGTTTCGCTGAGCGAAAGGTTCCACGCTGAAACAACCCCTGGCAGGCGGATCGAGGAACGGGGGGGCAGGAAGCACCATTTTATCGCGGAACTTAGCGAAACTCTCGACTCCTGTTGCGTAAAAGTAAGATTCTCGAAGCCAGCTCATTCTCCCGGCTTTTTGTTATGAAACTGCTGCACACTCTTGTTTTCGAGATGAAAGGTGCTATTTTCGAGGCAAATACAGATGGAAAGTTGTCTTCGCTGAGGAGAACGAACCGATCGAACGTCTTCGACCGATGGAACTTCCTCCAGGACTCTATCCTTAACTTGGTTCATTTTCTAAGTCGGCCATCGTGTAATCTAAATTCCAGCCGGAACGGCGCTTAGGGTAACTTGGCTGCGGCATAATGGAGGCTTATCGCGACTTAAATAGGCCGGGAATATCGCCAGCACGAATTTCGAGGAACTTAGGCGAGCTGCGCGTTGAACTTGGAATAGTTCTACGGACGGTGACTAAGTCGTCGGATAGTTTACGTCCATCTCGTAACTCCCAGTTGGAATGGACGTGGTCCATCACTGTTTAGGTTCGTAACAGTCCGGATAGGTTTCAGCAGCGACGTGAAACAGTCCACCCTGTACCCAGGATGGGTCCTGCGTCCACAATGGCAATAGTTGGGATCGGTTGAGCCCGTCGTAGCTTGGATTTGAAACGGCTTAAGTTCTCAACAGCTTGCCCTGTAAATGACCTAAGTCTGTCATAGTCTTCCCTCGTTGGAACTTGTCTCCGCTCTAATCTAGACCCTGGATAGTTCGCGTTCGTCGCTTTCCACCGTCTGCATTTGAAATTGATCTATCGTCCGCTTCAATTTATCTTAACTTTGGATTTGTTGTCAGTTAAGATTAAATTTCGCTTAGATAAATTATACTCGAGACGATATTTTCTTGGGAATCGTCGAGAATTCTTTTTATCTTCCTACTTGAAATGTATTCGAGTTATCTTCGTTATCAGAGCCGCAATTTGTCGTGGCTGGCGTCGCGGAATCGGTGTTTCAGGGTCTGCTTGCCGTGATCTCGATTAAATCGACCAGCTCTTATTTTTCTTCCGACCAGCCGGTCGTCGATCGTTCGCTTTTCGAGCCCCCATTTTCGCGCACGGTCGCGCGTAACAAAGTACACGGTCGGATGATGAAATTCCGAGTTCGTCTCCGGCTGAAATCACGGACAACGCTTGCATTATTAACGAATGAAATTAAAGACCCAACCGGGCAACGACTCAAGTCCAACTAAATTACCGCCAGACGCCCTACTAATTTCGTAACTCTCGTGGAGATCGAACCACGCGGAGGGTGAGCAAGTCTTTGGAAACTCCAAGTTGAGAGGAAAAATGTTGAAGAAAGTTTCGACCTACGTGAAACAACGTTTTGCAAGAAATATAATCACAATAACTAAATAACGATCAAGTAAGGACGAAAAGTGTGCTTGAAATTACCCCACAAGAATCTCATTTTCAGCAAAGTTGAAAGGGTTAAAGCACCCAACGAACTTCACTTATCCCATAGCTACAAATTGCCTCGATCTACGTGAAACAATGTTTAGCAAGAAATATAACGATAATAATACTAAATAGTAATCAAGTGAAGTTGAAACTGCACTTGAAATTACACCACAAGACTCCTCTTTTCAGTCAAGTTGAAGGGGTTACAGCACCCACCGAACCTCACCCACCACACAGCTACAGATCGCCTCTGAACTGCGACTAATCCAATCAAAACGGCCTCAAAGCGGTTGGAAATGTCCCCCATAATCGATGGCAATCGAACATTAATAGCCGCGTCTTATCAGACGTCATTGTTCGTCGACCAATTAAGTCTAGCGGCGGCTGTCTGTCTCGAGATCGCAACGCCTGGAACCAGCCCGCGCCAAGGACTTCCGGCGGGTGTTCAGACATCCTTGAGGGGTGAATCGAGCCAGACGAACGCGCGTCGATTCGCTACCGAGAGAATTAATTCGATCAAGCTGGCCTGATTTCACTGACTCCTTCCACTAATTTACCCAGCCACCCCTCCAACCCTTCCAACCCAACTCCTCGTCATCGAGATAGATCGAGATTGATGATGGTCGAATGAGATACGTCCGTGAGATAGAGACTTGGAGTTAGAGGCTAGAGACTTGATCCTTGTGACAGGAAATTTGTTGCGCGTTCCGTAATATTCAGAGCGCTGGAACGAACGGGGGAGGTTTAAACGTTGCGAGGGTACAGCAATGTCAGAGGGGTGTCGCACGCTGAAGAAGCGTAGAGATGATGAAGTTGGACGGGATTCTTTTAATCTGTAATTCGTTATTCACAGAAACTCTGAAAGGGAGCAATTATTCAAATTCTGCGAGATTTATGTATTTATGCGAGTTTCTTTGAAAATTGTTAATTAAGGTCGTTTTAATTGAAAAGAGGATTGACGCGTTCGAGAGTGTTGCATCGTTTGAGTACTTGATGTCTGCGAGGAAGTCTCGAAAAATGTTTATATTATCAGCTGATTTTTGACTCCCTTCGAGATCCTCCAGTTTCCCTTCAGAGCGGTCGTAGAAATAAGCGACACTGTTCGAGTTTCGCCAACTTCGTGCCTTTCCCGAGGACAGTTAATTAGAGGGGCGTTTAAGCCGAGGATTGGCAGAATTTTTCAGCGATTATCCTCGCGCGGGAGTTAAGGGATCCACGGAGTCCCTCGTGGCGGAAACTTTTAACCCTCGCGCGAGTGTCTTAATTTTCCGGGCTTCAACTCGCTTCCCGCCTAATCTCCTCGTAGCTCGAAAATCTTCCGAAACTCTTCAGCCCGTTTAACACGCTTCCGGTAAAAAAAATCTCGTTTCTCCGATTCCGCGCGATGAACCTCGCCGTTCGCCGCGTTCAATGGCGGAGGCTCCTCGCGTTCAGAATCGTTGCGTCTCTATGGCGGAGTTAATTGCTCTGTACACGATGAATACGCGTTTTCGAAATTAATCAACGGCCAAGAGGTGTCGAGTGGTTCAAGGGGAACGCACCTCCAACGAACGCCGCGTTATTTTCAAGTGTCGCCGCGGGAACGGTTCGTTGGTGCACGCGTCGCGTAACTATGGCGGTCACTCGACGCGTCGATGCGCGACTATAGGCGAGCGTAGTAATTTTCCGAATTTTCCTCGCTTGTAAACACGTATCTGCCCGCGGCGAATTTCCCCGGCGCTGATCGACGTTAATTAACATCCGCGCGTCTGAATCAGGAATAAACGAGCAGCCTGTGATCGATGAATTCGATTAAATCCGGCCCACGGTTTTGTATCATACGTTAATTAATCGGTCGTTCGTGTCGAGCGAAAATTCACGGGAAAAGATTCCTTCGTGGAACGATATTAAATGTCGAATGATGTTTCGCGTGGCGCTGAGGGGATTTTTCGTGTAAATTACGAGGGTGGTTTTACGAAGGAACCTTCGTGGAACAATATTGTTGCGAACCTGACGTTCGTCGATCGTATTAAAATAAAAGAAATCACTAGCAACTGCTCAGAACACTTTGATGGACAGTTATCGCGATCGTAACGATACAATGACTAATGAAAATCAGCTTATTTTGGTGCAAACAAATGGAGTAACAAATTTGAGATGTTACACCACTCAAGGAGCAAGCGCAACGGTGAAAGTGCTAGAGAATAGTCAGCTTTCCAAAAAGTTCTCGTTGAGAGTGAAAAGCTGAGAGCGAGAGTCGAGAGTTGAAGTTGCGAGGGGTGCAGTTTGGCGAGAGAATTGGATTCATTGCTGTATCGTTCGAATGCAACTGTTCGAAACGATATCGACGATTGAAAAACTTCCGCTTTTGTAAAACAAAAGAGGACAGAAGATCAAGAAAAAAATTGAAAGCCATTTCTCTAGCCAGCGTTCTGTAACACACCGACGGAAAATGTCGACCAAGTTGATCGCGCGTCGATAAATGGGGAGAAAAATCGGGGATCGATCGGGAATTTTCAGGCGCAGAAGCCCGATTCGGAATCAGGTTCGCGGTCTCGACCGACAATTAACTCTCTGCCGGATTTTCCAGCAATTTCCCGGGTGAATTAATCACTGGCGCCGGGGGTATCAGCGCTCGAAATTCAGAACGGCGCCAGTTAAACGCGATTCGGAGACGTAATTGCCGCGAGCCGGATAGATTATGCGACTATCCTACACGGCCCACTTTATTACGACTCCACATCCCTCTGTCTCTCTTTCTCACGCGCGCACATTGTATCTCTTCGCATTGATTTTATTGCACGTACGAGCACTGGTTATAACAGGAACGTGTTAACCCAATTTCGTGACGAATCGATGCTCGTACGTGCACATAGTACCTTATTATGTAATATGTTTCTCTGTGTTTCCTCTGGTGTCTTCCTAGTCGAGATGGAAGGGTTGAAACGACGTTCCAGTCGCGGTTGGTTATTAAAACAGATGTTCGGTCGTGAAGGGCTGCTTGATGAAGCAGTGTCGCAGCCACGAGGATTAAAGGGGCGAACAGGAAGCTGTCTTTGGTTGACGCGTTGCTTGTTGCTCTCCTGCTTGGGGAAGGGTGCTACTGTCAGGGACGATGGAGACATTCGGTGGAATTAAAAGGCGAGGCATCGAGTAATCGACGGTGATTGCAAGACCCGACGGCGATGAATACTTTATTCAGTCACCCTCAAATGAGGATTGGAAGTCATGGGTTGTCGACCATTTTTCATTTCAACAATTGAAACGGAAATTGGAAGACTCGACCCTATTCTCATCTCTCTTCAAAAGCTATCCAATCTCCAAAAGAGACAAAAACTAAAATACTCCTGAAACACTCTAAGAATTCTGATCCTCAGCTTCCACAAAATACATCCCCAAATCTCCAATCTCCAAAACAGCCGAGAAGCAAACAGTGCACCCTAATAAAACACGTCAAAAATTCACGTCCCAGTTCCGACGCTCTTTCCACGCTGTCCAATCTTCAAAAAAAATCAAGAAATTGCTCGCCTCGTCCCAGGACGGGGTGAGACAAGTATTATTTCCGTGGCGATGAAGTCGAAACGTGACGCGGGGGTGAGAAAGCAGCGAAACGAGGTAACACGATCGGTGCGATAGCAGTTTGGCGAGGCGAGACGTGGGGTAAACCGAAGGGCGGGTTCTCGCAGGGAAGGGTATTATTCGGACAGATAATGAAGCGACGAACGGAGAAAATAACGAGCGGCCCGGAACAGATGGGAACTCGAGATCGTGATCGATCAATTATGACCGTCTGCGAGGGAAAACGGGACGATCGAAATTGGCAAGGAAATTTTTTTGGGAGCATCGACGACCGAAGGCGTCGCCGATCGAACGTGACGAGAATGAAGCTGCGATTCGAGAGGAAGGATAAGCTTCTTTCAGTCTCCGCTTCGATTTTCCGTCTGAGTGGAACGTTTCCGTAAATTGGATGGAGTCTGGCGGAATTTTCGCCTGTTTTCATTCAATCTGAAAAATATACCCGTTACAACAGCGAGTCGGATCGACGATTCTCGGCTAGTTTCATCTAATTATTTTTCTCCTGCGAATTCGATATTTAAAATCGAAATTCTAATTAGTCGGACATAATTATACGTTCGTTGGTGTGCTGAACACGAATTTTTAAAATGGAGGATCAATTTACTTTTAATAATATACGCTCCGAGTGGATTTAATTAGCAATTTTGATTCGTAATTTCGCTATATTTTTCTATCGTCTGCTGTGTAAAATGAAATTTTAACGCGAAACATTTAATACTGAATGATTTCAATGTCTCGATTCACTTTAACGAGAACACAGGTACATTATTCGCTGTTGCATCCCCTTTGATTAATGCTTAATTAACACGGTTAAATCGTATTAAATCGACTGTAATATCGACTTGGAAACGCTAAGAGCAACGTTTCAAAAAGCGGACAATTGCGAATGAAACTACACAAAGTAGTGGAAAAGCAATTTTCAAAAATATTCCTATCGAAATTATCAGAAATTTTACGATCAATCGAGGGACGATTAGGAAACAACCCTTTACCTCGACGCCACTTCCAACCGTCAGTCTCGCATTACCGCTAAAAGCAACGCGACACTCCAACAGCCGCGGAAAAAAAAAAAATCGATCCTCAAAGTTCGACGCCTCGTCGAGGGCTCCCGCGAATTACAACCCCGAAGCGTCGTGACTTCGGTAACGAAACACGGGGCCGTTGAATTAGAGGCCACTGATCGTCGATCGATGTCGACTGTCGAGGAAAAGCACTTTTCCTCTGGTTCCGTCGATGATTGAAGCGATTAGCTCGGGGGCGGAGGGCCTTGATACCCCAGCGTCGACGCGATCGATAGCCGGTCTTCGAATTCACGGCCAGCTCGAACACACGCGGTTAAGCTAATCGTAATGCGTTCGCCGATAGTACGCGCCTCTCCCAATGGTGAATTATTTTATCGCGTTTACAGGCCGGGTAACCGGGCCTTATTTGCATCGGACATTGCCGATTGGCGTTGCGGAAACTCGATAACGGACGAGCATAATCATTGTTTGCGCGAAATAGTACACGCAATTGATCTTTTTTTTCCAAAGCAACTAATTTTCTTTGATAAATTGAGCGATTTCGAATATAATCGTACGACACGTGAAATTCTTTCTAAACGATGGCGCGAGCTCCCTAAGGGTGAAAGTTGTACAAAGTTAGGAAGCCTCTTGCGGAAAGAGTGGAATTTCTAAATATTTTTTAACACTATTGGGTGATTCGTAATATAATTGTTCGAAACGCGAAATTCTTTTTAAACAACGGCTCGAGCTCCCTCGGGGTGAAAATTGTGCGAAATTGGGGAGGCTCTTGAGGCCCGCGGGGGTGGAGTGGAATTTTCGTGCCATTTTCGAACGACACAGGTTCCCAAAGGGTGCAAAGTGGAAAGTTTCGAAAGGATGCCAGTGATAGGAGCCCCGGGGCGATAGACTGGCGAAAATTCACGTCTCTCCCCGGCGTCATCCCCACGATTGCATAAAAGGCATACATTCGCGCATCAGAACGCCTCCAGGGTCACGTTTCCCTTCTATTTTTACGTTCTGTCTATTACCCGCAGCCATTCGTTGCTCCGTTACCAGCCTGTTCGCGAAACATCCCCCTCTCGCCGTGGATAGACTAGCTTTCTCTCAGTGGAACGGTGGCTACGCTTTTATCGCCGCAGCTGTTCGCTCGCCACCCTCAGCTGCCGTGTTCCTCGACTCGCGTGCGCGTTTTATCGCGCAAGAAAAAGGTGAATTAAGGCAATTCACGGGCAGACATGCTCGCGGTCGTTCGGAGGACGTAACGTTCCTGGAAATGATCTCGAATGGGAGTTGTACGCCGAGGAAAGAAGAGAGGAGGATCTAGAGGGTCGATAGACCGCCAGGAATCGCTACTTCCGCCATTAAATCGCTGCCATTTCAAACGCCCTCGAGTAATGATATCGTCGTTTCCCTTTATTTAAATGGGGAGTCAAAAATCCTGACTAAAATCGATTTAACCCTTTGCACTCGACTTCTTCCCGGACGTTAGTAAAATAGTTATCGTCTTCTAGCAACAGAATATTTCCATTTCGATAGAAAACTTCAGGAAAACATGGATTTCTCGAAAAGATGCGGTGGAATAAATTTATTCTCCGCAATCAGTGATCAATTCTGATGTCCCCTCGGAGGGGACATTCGAGAGCAAAGGGTTAATCCCCTTCGAGGACCTCCGAGATAATTAATCAGAAATTTCTAATTGAACATATATATATATATATATATATATATATATATATATATATATATATATATGTAATCCTGCAGTAATGGTCACTCTTTGTCCAACCACTGGGACGCTATGCGTCGAATGGTTCCAGCGTTACTCTCGAATATGAAAATTGGCACGTTTCCACGTAACGAGATATACAGTCGCATATATCGATTCAGATCGGGTTAACAGCCGGCCGCGATAAATCCAGCAGCTCGTTATTACCCGCGCTTGGTAATAAGTCACCAGCCGAAACGGTAATAAATATACGTTGTCACCTGTGCCAGGGAGCCTGAAAGCGACGAGCCAGCGTTTCCACGGTTATTACGCGATATTTTCATGCCGATTTCACCACCCTTTACGGACCATTTTATCGGACATAATATCCTTTTTTCCCTCTGTCGTCTATATTCGACGGCTGCTTCGCGGCGGGTTCAACGAGAGCTGATTTTCCGGATTTTCCGAATATTTGGCACGAGTTTCGAAATTTATAGGGGTTCGCAGTTTTAGGCTATCTGTATTATCGATCCTAAAGGAAGTATTGCACGCGAATAAATATTTTAACCCTTCGCACTCGGATGTCCCCTCTGAGGGGACGTCAGCATTGATCAGTGATTGCGGAGGACAAACTAATTCCACCGCAGCTTTCTGAGAAATGCACGTTTTCACGACTTTTCTATCGAAATGGTAATTTTCTATTGCTGGGAGACGTTGGCAACAGAAACTATTGCCAAAATATTGCTATCTCTATTGCTAATTAACTTCTTCCTACAAATTGCATTCAAAGACCGAACGAGCCTTCAATCCTTTTCCAAAATATAAAATTTTCAACTCTAGAGGAATGCAGAAAGCAGAGGTGTATAATTATGTTTGCAATAATACAAAAATTCGTAACTATTCACTTTAGAATCCGAAATTCCCGCGAGCAGAGTTATACGGTTCATCCGTTCGGGAGTTAAGGAAGACTTGAGCGCTTCAGAAATTGAGACACGGAACCGTGGAGGTAGGACGCTCGATATTGACCTGCAATTTCTATTATTTGTTCGGTTCTTCAGGGTTTCAATATTTCGTCGAGCTTCGAACGAGGCTACGCGAAGGGTAGACGAAAATCGGGGAATTTCCGCGGACACGAGTGCACTTAGCGCGGCGTCGCCGATTCTGAGACTCGCTCCGCCACGGGTTGATCAATATCCGCGGAAAGAAATAGGTCGCTCTTATTTCCGATCCCCGGTTATTCCATTTAAAGCTCAGACCAGCCGTTCGTACCGAGCAAGCCTTCGTTTCGCGCCTCCGCGCGTTCGCAAACGAACATCCGAACGTTGCATCCATCCCTCGCGCATCCTGGTATTATCGTCTTCATCTAACGTTAACGGTATTATATGCGAAATTACCCTAACAAAAGACTCGGCTCGAGCATCATAAATCAAGCTTCCGACCAGCTCGTCTTTTCAGCGAAAGCTCTTTTCGCGGAAGAGAAAATGAAAATTGAAGAGAAAGAAGAATTCCTCTTCGGCTCGCGAGTAGACTGGTGTTCATAAAAACCAGGGCACACCGTAAACTGACTCGAAATTTAAAGCGACTATGCGTGTCGGTTGCTTTAGCAGTCGAACAAAATAAATCGGTAAAATAAGAATATACAATTAGAATTCCTTTCAACGTGTAAAACAAGAATAATCCCCACTTTTCGCTCAAGTAAAACGAGAAAGAATTACACGGACAAGTATCGATGAGCGATAAGAGATACAAGAGCTGCGACGATCACTATTCCAGCAATCGCCGCCAATCAGCGATTCGCTAGACTCTCGAAATGATCGGAGAAGATCCTCGTCAGAACTCCGTTCCTTCGTATCAACAAATAATCAAGCTCCTTTTCACTTGAAATCAGCCAAGCTCCCATCTCGAGCGGCGATAAGAAGCGAAACGGTTTGAAACGAGGATTCGGGTACCAAAACGAAGGAGCCAGATGGAGGAACCTCCCATTGGGTTACGAATGCCGCTCGTAAATCATGCGTCGCTGCGAGGACTCCTCCGTTGTTCCGCAAATCAGATCGTCGATAACACGGAATTTTATGGACGAGAACGTCCGAGGAACGCGCGATTTCTTCTCGAGGAGTCCACCCTTCCGTTCTGGCCCTCGGCGGGGATCGATATCGCGAGTAATTTACTCGAACGCCAGCCGGTTGGCGGCCATGGCTCGAATTTACGCCGTTGCACCCCCCTGGTATCTTTTCCTTTTTTTTCTTACGGACGTTTCCGGCGCGACGGGAGACGACGTTCGCGATAAAAGCGTCAGGACGGTTCTCGTCACGGGCCACGGGACAAAAAGGGCCACGGTGCCGTCTCGCTGTATCTCCTCTAAAGCCCGCGCCCCCGCATTCTTTATCGTGGCAAGCGATGACAAAAGCCGGCCAGTGGCTGGGAGGGCGCTTCGCGAAAAAAAAAAAAAAGAAAGGGGGGGACGAGAAAGGGAGAGTCCTCCGTGAAAACCGTAAGCGTAGAGAAAAGCTTCGAAGCGTCCTCCAGCCAGGCACGCTTCAACCCCCTCGAAACGGTTCTGATCTCGAATATATCGCGCGTAGACCGACGACTTTCGCCTAACTTTCTCTATAGCCGGATCTTTTGTTCGCCCCTGCTTTCCAACGTTTATTCGTTCGTTGAAACAAAGGGGAGGAATTGGCGAGAGGTGGTGGACGAACGAGTCGCGAGTTGCAATCTTTGCTGTTGTTCCGGCAAGTGCGTTCGCCAGACATTGGTGCGAAGGGAACCCTTAGGAAAATCGAAGCTGGTGGTTGAGAGAAGACCGGAGAAGTGAGAAAAATTCTTACCAATCCTTGCTACCAAAACTCGTTCCTCGACGAGTATAAAATACTTTTACGGCTGCTATCGATGGATCCATTAAAAGTAAAATACTGTGGGAAATTAATTACTCGAACGATCGATTCCCTTTTACTAAATCAGAACCTCTTCGAGCTACCATTCTATTGTACCAAGTTGGTTCTAACGTGACGTCGATCTCGGATTCGATTCGACGCCCCTTTTCACCCCCGCGTGGGACGTCCCGAGCGCATCACATTTCCCTGTCTCCAGCGACGGAAAATACGGCGGAACTTGGATGGGCGGACCTAGTTCGAAGATTTCGCGCCATTATGTCTGCTGGTATTCAGATTCAAACGACGTTCGAGCTGCCGTGCTATTGCCATAGTCGATGGGACGCCCGTAACAATTACAACGCGACGCGAAATCACGTGCCTCGTTATTGGGACGAGAAGACTGTTTCGGTTTAACGAGCGGCCATTTTCCGCGGATCCCCTCGACGAGTGTCTTCAGAAGACATGGATTTTGTAATTCGTGCACTGAAAATGTTTGTTACGACACCTTTCCAATGGTTTAATCGATCAATTAACCCTTTGCGCTCCTTTGTCGAGTGTGACTCGACATCAGTAAATAAAAAAGAAAACGAATATAAATTACGACAAAGTTTGAGAGATATATTTAATATAATTAGTAAACGAAATTGTTTGTAAGTAGCAGTCAAGGAATAGCGAACAAAATTGAAGCATCAACCACTTAATTATACACTAAAACTGTTTTTTCAAAAAGATATCACTTTTCCACTCTGAAAAAGTCTTCTCCAAATTTCAACCCCCTAAATTTCTCGTTGCTTTCAACAACGTCCGCGGTTTGAAACGAAACGCAGGAAGCAGACCGTAAAATAAGGCACGCGATCGCCGTCAGGCGAGAAACAAACGGTACCAAGGCGGCGTGCTCGCAAAGACGGTGTCCCTGTGGGATCTTTTTGGAGAACGCGCGTCTTTTAAGCCGGCTGCTCTCGCGGCGTTTGCTCCTCATAAACCAGCCTGTAATTGAAACGGGCTTAAAATTTGAACGACCGCTTTTCGTGCGCCCTTCCGCGCACCGTCGATGAATTTTTCGACGTCGTGGAACATGTTCGATCGGTTTACTTCGAGCTTAATTGGCGGTACTGACTCTCGTTTGCGCACGCTTCAAGCTTTCGCGTTGTGGATCATCGAGAAGAACGTTTCTCAAACACCACTGTTTGACGCTCAAACTGCAAGGAACAATCAAAGGAGAAGAACGTGAATTCCTTTAGGAACTCGTGGAAAATCAACCCCTTTGGTCCTAATTTTTTTATCATATGGAATATATATTATGCAATATTCAAAAATATTTAAAATATCGACATTCCATTCATAAATTTCCACTGTCCGATTGTTGTTATGAAACAACAGTGAAGGGGTTGAAAAAGTCTGCCAATCACTTGGTTAATTACGAGAACAGATTTCCATATCGGATTTTCCCCATAAAAAATGAAATTTCTGTATTTTTTAAAAACACCCAAATTTCCATTCTGCGAAAAGTCAGAGAGAAAAAATGTATCTATGTATCTTGAAAAAGAAACTGCAAATCGATCATTCGGACCCGTTTCGACGGGCCTGGCTTTGAAAGGAACAACAGATTTCCCGTCGAATCCCCGAATTTAATCCGCGCGTATAAATATCTTCGAACTCTGGAAAATCGAAAGAGCAACGAACGACGGACGAGCACGGTTCGAAAGCGGTTACGATATTTTTGACAGCCATCCAGGGATCCGAAGGATCCTGGAACTGGAAGCGACAAACGCATAAAAATCGAATCTCTCGCCGATTCGTTGTTTACGGGCGCCGATCGTACTTTGTTTAAAACAAACCAAAAAAAGAGAAAAAACCGTCGCGTTTCCATCGTTTGCACACTTTCTATACAGATAAATTGACGACGTGGATTATCTCCGTGGACATTTCCAACGCATACAGCTGGTATCCGTCTTTTTCCGTGATCTCGTTCCGCGTGCAACCCCCTCCTCGACGGTCGCCATTTTCGAGCACGTTGAGCAGCTTGTTTGCTGATGAATAAAGGATCAGCAAACAGGATAAAGGGGAACGTGTCTACCAATGCTTTCCTGGCGAGTCAGCGAATAAATTGGTACGGCCCACCCTCGTATTACACGGCATCCCTACGTTACGATCGACCCTCTTTTAACACGGTCAATTCGTTGCACGTTAAACGAAATTTGTTAACGAGGGTTGTGCAAATTTACGGAAGCGAAAAACATGGTGTAAAGACTTTCACTCATATTTTTTACAGGGAATTACGAGAAATCACTACAAATGTACTATGTAGTACACTTCTTAATTTACATGAGAAATTACTATATAAATAAAGATAAACGAGGAATTATTCGTTGAGAAAATTCGTCCTAAATTTTATCAATAATTTTTCCCTTCTAAGCCAATGCATAATAAATGAAGTTTGCGAGGTTAAAAATAAATTTCTTTACGAAACGTTTCCCTGTAAAAATCGCGAGTCATAAATTCGAGATAAATTATTCCACGGAAATTCCCTTTGCATTTTTAGGAACGAAGGAATACGCTATTAAGTCCTCGCGTATCTCGGGGGATGTAATTTTCACGGGTGGAGAACGCGCAACGTCGGAACGTCGTCAATTATATATTAAAGACAAATTATTCCGCGCAAGTTTTGTGTAGACTTTTTTCTTTCTTTAACGAAGAAAAATTCCGCGAGCTCTCGCATCTCGACGATTTAATTTTCACGAGCGGAAAGGACGCATCGGGGGGTGAAAATGTTTCTCTCCGTTAGTTCCCTCTCCCTCTCCTATTTTTTTTTTTTTTTTTTTTTTTCGAAAGTCACTCCGATACTCGTAATTCTCCCAGCACCCTCGAAAAGAGTAGGTGCCGCGAAAGGGGCGAAGTATTTATTTCTAGTGCCCTCGAATCGTTTAATTTTCCTCGTGCTGTTCGAGTGGACCGAATAATTGGCCTCTGAATTCTCGATTTTCGTCCCTCGCCCTTCCACGGTTCGCTCTCCTCCTTCTATTTCTGTGTTTTCCTTTTCCACCCTTCTCCTCCTTTTTTATTTCCCTCTCGTTTCCCACCGAGTGGCTGCCGACTGCCAGCTATGCGCTCGGAAAGAAATTGCACGTCCCGTTGCTTCTTCTTGCTGGGACGTTAAAAACTCACCCCTTCCGCTTCTGCGATAGGTGCAAATATCGTTGGCAAGTGTACCTACTGTTTGACGATGAAGGAACGGTTCGAGATCAAATACGCACTAATGAGAGCCTAATAACTACGAGCAGAACTAATAACAATTGTAATTAGTACAAATGACTAATTTACACTACAATATTATCTCTCGCTTAAAATTTCATAATCATTTTTCGTACTTTTGCATACGAAATATGAACAAATGCTTGATTCCTTTGCTTCTCATTAGTACTTCACTATTTTTCACACCATCAAATCACTTGTGAACTCTCGACTATGGTAAATTAAAAAATGGTGACCACGAGAGCTCTGCTGCCATAAAAGAGCTCATCAAACAAGTGTTTCAATGTTCTCCAAGTGCTATCGAAGACACTACACAATGGACATCGATATTTATAACCCAACGATGGAACCATAACTCCATAACATCCTACTAATACAGTTCCACTTTATAGTGGCACGCGATATCGTGTAAAAATCGGTTTTACGACTAAATCCGACCGTCCAGTATCGCGGTCAATAATTTTTATCGTCGCCTCGCGGTATTTCGCGTGCAACTACTCCGAAAGTCATTGGTGGACGAAGCGTTCCTACTTTTGGAATTCGAGGGAAATATTCGTGAAACTTCTCGAAACAGACTCGCCCATCGGATATTCAAGTTTTTGCCGAAGCAGCTGGATTTCGAGGCTGGGAATCTTCGCGCGGACTTTCATGCAAATTACTCGACGATGGAACTTTCCAGGATTTCGCCTCCGCTGCTGTCTGTTAATTTTAATTTCGATCACGGACACCTCGAGATAATCCCTGCCTACCGTTCTACCAAACTTTCCAGTTTCCGCTGCTTGTGGGGTAATTTGAGGAATTATTGAAAACTTGCAACTTCGCGAACGAGTCGATGGTTTAAGAAGATTGTTTCTAGCATCGAACATTAATCTTCTAAGCGCTGGGTGCACTTTCTGCGCGCTTTCTAGATCGACCAGCAACATTTCAATGCACTTTCGATGCAAAGTACATCAATCAAATTGAAAATTCTAACCCAAACAAATACGTAACTCATGCTTGTTACGTGTTCTCACAATAGAGTAGTATATTGAAGAAAACTCGCAATACAGTAGAATATTAAAAAAAAATAAACTGTTAAACTACCAACAGAGTAACGAAAAGTGTCTAACAAACCTCAACCATAAAAGTAGTCCTTTCAATGCAGAATTAAATTTTATATCTAGAAATTATAACGAGCGAATCCCTGCGATATCACGAACGCGAAACTATGGAGGAATTAATAATTAAAAGTGAATTAATTTAATTTTTATTCGTTTGCGCGCGAGCAAAATAACCGTAGGATGATTAAAATTGCACCCTCGCATCCCCTGACAAGTTCTGGGGTGAACGAACCCCGCATCGAAATGTGGTAGGTTCAATGACTCGTTGAAAAAAAATCAAGGGAGCGTGACCCAGATTTTTTTTTTCCCACGGCATGGGGAGGACGGTAACAAGCTACTGGGAATTAATTCGACGTGTTCGCCGTACGTGGAGGAGCGTGGATACCGGATACGTGACGAGGGGATTCAGGAGTCGGGAGAAACGAGCGTCTGCGGATAACGTCCGAGGTATCTGGACCTCGACGGGATCGACGGCGTCGTCGACGCTTCCACCCGATGCCGGAAATCGAGAGGACGTGCCTCGATATCCGCTCCTTATCGATTTCATCCCTTCTTTCCACCCTCCGCCGCCTCTAATTCCACGAAACATTGTCCAAAACGTTACCCTTCTTGGGTAACTCGTGGAATGGAAATTTTCTAACTAAAATAACATTCCCAGAGAAATCTAAACAATCCACGAAACATTGTTCTTGGTGTCCTGATCCGAAAATTCGCGAAATAGGAATTTTCTGTTGAAAATAGTATACTATAGTTATTATACACACAGATATTTGGAACTATTTTGACAATTACTAACTATGCAAAGCAGATATAGTTAGATAGATGTATTAAAAAAGAGTCACATCTACGTCTGAACGAGAAAACTATCGATTCCTTTTCCAATAATTGTTTTCCCCAAAAATCGAAACGTTCCACGGGATTTGCGATACCCTTCGATCCCCATATATTTGCCAGGGACATCAGACGTTACTCCATTTCCAGTCAGCATCGATTCACCAGGGGCGACGTTCCATCGCGACTGGATCCCAACCCCACTGTAGAATTCTCTTGGGAATAAATCATCCGGTATCCATTTCGCTGTCAATCAAAGGGACGGATCGCTCGTCTTACTCCCGTCCGCTGTCGTTACGGCGTTACAAACCGGTTAAATCAATTCGAGACGCGGCGGACGATAGTTGATAAAAGAAGGCGGACGCGTGTCGCGGTCGAATGATAAATTCCTCCGGTTCCACGCTGCAACTGCGAAGACGGATGCTGTTGTTTGCGTCCAGCATCCCCCTCGCGCCGCGTAAACAACGGCTCCGCGTTCTGCTATTTGAATAGCCGCGCAAACAACGTTAAATTGTTAAAAACTGTCGACGCGAGCGCTCCATTCTTCGGCCCGCGTATTTTCTCCAGACGCGTCCCTCAAAAGCGGGACGTCGAGCAAACGCAGCGCGAAAAATCACGATCCACGCCACAGTCGACGCATTCTGAAGCAGAACTATTAATTTTCCCTTTCAGACACGCACTGGCCGGTGTTCGTCTGCGTTCTAATGGCGACGACGGTGTTTTCCTGCCGGCAGAGCGAGTTCCAATGCGCCAACGGCCGCTGCATCGCCCTGAACAAGGTGTGCAACGTCGTCAACGACTGCGGGGACGACAGCGACGAGCCACGGCAATGTTCCCGTGAGTAGCGAAACCTTTTTCAATTTCACGATCAAAATCGACGCGGAACCGCCCATTTTCTCGCGATGGATCGCGTTGAACGCCAGCAGGAAGCAACAAAGGACGAGTTAGTCGCGAATCGAGTTTGCGCTCGAGGATCGAGCCTCGCGAAGCCCGCGGCTGCTCAAGTTTGATCGAAGAAACTTGGGATAATTGTTACACGCCTCCTCGCGATGTAGTGTAGCTGATTTTTTATGAAACTTTCCTCGTAATTGGAGAACTATATTATATTAGAGATCTTTCAGCGAGTTGCTTATAAAACACTTGCGAAACTGTGTCTTTCTGTATGTAACAAGCATCCGACTTCCTTTTTCCTTCAATTTTCGAACTGATCTCTCAAACATTCATTCATAAAACCAATTACTCAACGGAATGAAACGTGAAAGCGAAGAGAAAAAAGTATCGAAGGCTTCAAAATTGTGCACTTCGCCCAACACCCGCGGAGAAGCTCCGCAATGGGCGACTCCAACGTGGCATACGATCCAAACGAGCCCGACAATAAAACCGGAATCCCTTCGATTCCACTTGATTCTCGCCGCGGGGAGACCCTCGCCCCTTTTCTTATTTTCCTTTTCCGCTTTCCAGAGGATCGAAACAATAATTAGTCCGAGATCCGTCGCTTTTCACGGCGAAGAACGGTCCCCGGTGCAGATACAATCGCGCCTCTCTTCGACCTCTTCCATGCCACGGACATTTCGGTCGACTCATTGTCGCGAGGGCTGAATGCGGTAACTGATCCTCTCATTGTTCCATCGGAGGGGGGAGTGGGCCACGATCGAACCCCCCCGTTTGAAAGGCCGCAACTCGAAACCGTCCTCTTCCTCTCCAGATCGTGATTGCCGCGACTCCAAAGAGTTTCTGCTTCGTTAGACCCCTTTCGCTCCTCCAACCCGCAACCAAGTCCCATTGTTTTTCCACGGTATTTGTTTAACCGCCCCCTTCGCCCGTTCGCGTTTCGTTTCGTTCGACTCTAATCGAGTTTCGTATCTCCTGGATGCTATTCACTGTCCTCCCTTTTTCGTGGACGATTTTTATCGCGACTCTTCATTCTCGAAGCTCGGATGTGGGGCTGAGGGAGGGTCTCCAAGGAATAGGAGCTCGGTTCTTTGTGTTTAATTAGGAAGATAGCCGGACGTGGAGTTCGGTGGTTTCGCGAGGGATTTGGTTATTGTTTCAGACGGATTCGTGGTGAATATTATATCTGTCTGATACAGAGAGTAATCTGGACGACAAAAGTGAACGACTAAAGGTGAACGTAATTGTTGAATTCGCAAAACTCAAATCCAAATGCTCACGATTCACAATTAAAGACTCAAGACTGGAGGTTATTTACTGTACGAATTCGAATGTAAGAGTTTCCAAGATTGAAACAACCCTTAACTGAAAATATTTGCAAATACAAAATGATTCACGAGTAGAGTCTGATAGCAACTGTCGTGGAACTTGCTCAAAAATAGTTCCTAAACGGAGAACATCCATCAGACGACGCACTTGGAGGAGAGATTAATCGAGCTTGACGAGCTGTCCGCGTGATGGTCATGCGACATCGTTCGGCCATTTGGTGTAAATAATTCGAAGCTGCTGGCCCCTGGTTCCACGCGATTTAACCCTCGCAGAGGAGGCTCGAACAAGGGCTGCCCTTCGTAATGCAACAGCAATGCTAATGGAATCGACGGGACGATTCGCGCGTCGAATATTTTCACGCGTGTAATCATTCGAACGAAACAAAAATTCGATTTTCGAATTCGACGAGCATTAAACGCTTCGATTCCTACGAAAGGGGATGAAACAGTAGCCAAAACGTGGTGAACTGAGGATTCAGAGAGGAGAGTCCAATTTAAGACAGTCGTCAACCATCTGAATATTTCAGATATATATTTTAAGACATAGGGGTTGATAACGAGCGCCATCTTTATAGGTGGACCACGACGGGATCGTTTGGTCCACGACAGGGGATGTTTCCCTTACTCAGTTAGCCTGTTATCGACAGACCATGACAAAATGAGGGTAGTTTGGCCGAAAAATTCGCGAGGACAAAAAACTACCCTCGTTCTCTTTCGAACCCCCCAATTTCCTTTGATTTATCCTTTCAGAAATGTCCCGTATCCTCTCGATTTATTGTACCCCGCGTCGATCATTGAAATAAAATTCAACGATGGCCAATTCACAAATCGAAACGAGTTAATAAAAATGATCGTTATGTTTTTCCTATTTTTTATGGACCGATATTAAAAAATATTGAAACCATATACATACAAACGCATATATGCATCGCTACGATACTTTTTCCAACTTTCAGCGTCCGCTAAATTGAATTTATTATACGTGAAAACCTCGTTTGACAAAAAAAGAGGAAAAACAAAGGTGAAATAAAACTCGTTTCGAAAAGAATTTCGTCAATTTTTCCGGCGAACAGAACGCAGAAACGGTTTAACAAGGCGGACCGTATTCGATGAACTTTATCGGTCTCTGGAAATGGTAGCTGCAACTTTTATTTTACCGTTTCAAAGGGGGCTAAGCGGAAGTTCCGTTGGCCATAGCGAGGGGGAGGAAGGAAACGGCGCGTCAGGAAAAATATTTGCCTGTTTGCTCCGACCGTGGCTGGTGAAACAGACGGAAAAATTAATGACACGACTTTCCCGCCTCTTTCATCGATCCCCTTGCAAGGGAAACTTTTGGGTGGTGTAGGGGGCGAGTCGAATGGAAAGCGGCCGCCGACTGAGTTATACGCGGAAACTTCCTTCGTCTCTTTCGCCAGATATCGAAGAAACAATGGAATATGAATGGAAAACGGCGAGATTATCTGATAACCTAGTTTCTAGCCCGCGTACGATGGTATCTCGCCAGCTCGAATCTAACAAGTTGGGAATATTATCGAATATTTGGCGGAAGATACATCTGCGAAGATCGTGAAATTGAAAGATAAACTCCGATACCAGATAAAGTCCGCTATTTTCAAATAAAGAAGAACAAGATTCACACGCATAGAATATTTTACGCTAAAATATTATTTGATTGCGTGAAATACCTAAGAGGAACCACACGCATCACGTTATACATTTCTGAAGATCGTGAAATAAAAGAGTAAACTTCGATACCAGATAAAGTCTGATATTTCAAATACAGAAGAACAAGATTCTAATTGATTGCGTGAAACACCTAAAAGGAGCCACACCAAGAACGACACCCCTTCGCATTCGCATCGCGTTACACATTTCGCACCCTCGATTCATCTCACCCACCCTAACTGTGCACGTCCCTTGCACACGCGATACTAAACACCGTCTATCGATCTCCGTAGCTTCGCTATTACCGCAAAACCGCCGACAACAGAAAGCCGACCGCGTTTCCTCGTATTATCTCCGATTTCGCGCGAGTACCCGCCATCAGTGGCCACGGAAAACGCTGCGCGTGATTATAAACGCGACCCTGGCTGGCTTAATAAGCGATCGTAGCCAGGAACGAGAACGGAGCAAAGTGTTGGAGGGAAAAGTTAGCGTTTCTTGGGACCACCGCCCCTTGGGAAACGAGATACCCTTGGGTGGCCACGTGGAACGCACACACGAACCCCTTTCGTTCTTCCACTGGTTCGAGTTTCAATTTCGAGCGGAAGATGAAGCGATAAAACTGGGGACGTTTAACTGCTGGCAATTTGCCGCGGGCGAGCCAGTTCTTCAGGAGCGGTTTGTAGAGTTCCGAGGAGATAGATGAGGATATTGGTGGCGGACAATTTTTAAATCTGAGAATCTTATGGGATAATACCTCCATCGCTTTCTTGCGAACCGTTGCTTAATTTTTGGAGAAGCTAGAGATTGTGGAGATAGCTAGATTACGGAATTGTAGCGGTTCTAAGGGACTAATTGTGAGCGCAAGTCGCGCGCTATCGATTCAAGCGATGAACCACCCCAAAATCCTGTGACGCACTTATCTCAGGGGAGACCCTAATCGTAACGAGAACGCATATGCACGAATAATCGAGTATCAAGCATCGTAAAATCGAACAACAAATGTGCAGTAGTTAAAATATGACAGCACAATATGTACAGCACAAGTTGCATCCAAATTTTCGACATATACTTAATATGTGTTTTAAAAAATCGTGCACATACATTGCAGCTTCATTCTCTGCTAAAAAGAAGGTCCAATAAATTCGAAGCTGTAACAAAAACGCAAAGCGATCGAGAAATTGATACACGACGCGATTTCTACGTAATTAGCTGTCAACAGAAAGCACAGACCACGTTATTGGACTGTAAGCGAACAAAAAATAAGTTTCGCCAGGTAAATATCGCTTAATCCAACGCGAAACGCGAAGCATAAATCGCGACGCGTGTTCCCAGCTTGGCGAGATTCGTCCAACGAGATGATAAACCGTTCGATAAACGAGAATAATGAATCAGAGCCGGGTGAGCGGGATTATTTCGCAATAAACTAGGCGACTGATCAACGTCCTCGTTGCGGATGCATCGTCGACCCGTTGTCTCGCTGGTCGATCGTAATGGAGGCTAATAAGAACGCGTCGTGTGTCCGACTCGGTAAATCATCGTTATCAAAAAGGAATTCAAGGCGGAAACAACGCCTGGAATATAAATTCGCGTGGCATTTGGCCGCGCGTGTGCATCCTAAATCAGAGCCGTAATTTTTGGTTAATTATGGTACACGCGCGTGGTTAAGCATGGCGGATGTTGCGGCCGACTAATAAATGGAAGCGAAACAAGAAAAATGAATGCTATAAAATCTCTGTAACACGAGAACATTCTTTTCTTACTCCAAACATCCCTTCTTTTAAGGGAAATTTAATCGCGACACTGAATAACATATTGATTCTAATTTCTATCGCATTATCTTCTTTTAATCACTTTCTTTACTTACTGTTGCACTTTACTTACTGTGTGAACTGCATCCACTTAACCTCGCCCTGAAAAAAAATTTACATGTAATGAGTAAACTTAATAATGATTTTTTTTCTTGTTTCTGAGGGATGTTTTACACTAAAATTAAATGCAACCACTTGTTGGAAAAAAGCTGAAGCGTGTTCGCGAATGTCCACTGATAACCGCACTCCTGCATTTTGTTACTGCACGGAAAGCGGAATGGACGTACCTCTAACTATCCGATAAACTTCGAACCTAATCAACGCGACCAGGGTTTTCGACATACGTAACGAACCTGCATCCACTCAGTTTCTAGCGGATCGCGCAATCTCTCGCGTGGTTCGCCACTTTCTAAATCAATGTAACCACGGGACGAGTACTTCGATTCAGAATAATGCACTACTGTTCAAAAGCACTAAGACACTTGCCATTTTCATATATAAAATTATCATTCATTATGAAATACATCCAAGCATTATTATTTGTGTTAATATAAACATTAACAAGATATTAACATAAATAACAACAATACTACTCAGATAAGGCATAACAAATATAATTAAAAATAAACAAATAGAAATGTAACAATATCAATGAGATATTTACCAAATTAATAATCACAAATGATTCTAACAAAGTGCAAAGCAAAATGCAATTAAACAATTTAAGTTTGGACCATTCATTCCTATTAAGCAAGTGTCCCATTGCTTCCAAATAGGAATATACACGTCTTCAAAATTGATTTCTAGGAGAGACCGTCATATGGTCGTTCCCTTACGAGGTAAAGCTCAAGCTGACTCAGTGGCTCGTCCTCGAGACCCCGTTTTTCCATCACGATCGTAATTCAACGAACGGGGTCGTAAAACGCCGCTGCTACCTGATTCAGACGTTATCCCGTTCTCCTTTTTATTGCTGGCGATGGGTGGAGAGAGGGGCGAAGAAAAAGGTACGAGACGCTGGCGAAACAGCGATGTCGATAGCGTACTCACCAGATTCGATGAGGTTGTAGCGAACTGGGGATCGTACGTGGCTTAAGTCGAAGGACTTCCGGTACCCGTTGCTGTGGCGGAGAAGCGTGCGAATGGGGATGGTTGATTCTAGTCACGTAGCCGCAGGAACGGATCTTCCAAACGGAAGGAAAAGCGGGTTCGAATCCCTGAAACAGATGGAATAAGTGGTCAGCGAAATTGGTAGTGGATAGGAGACTGTGAGAATGGATGGGATGATCTTAACAATAGCGCTCTTTGGGAGAAATAATTCGGAGGGTTCGGTTTTATTGGTTCAACATTAAACTTAGAGTCTTCTTTGGTGTCTTCGTTCAGCAGTCGAGATTAGTACTATTACTACTCCGATACTTTCCAATTGTTTAAATTTTTATTTCCAGTTGCACGTGGCTGTGCATTCAAGCTTAATGGTCGAATAAATTATTTACGTTCCAATTCCAAGTCTGCATTCTTCTTTCCCACCGTAGTCGTCCCTGAAAAAAGAAATGATACAATGGTTAGAGGATTATAGAAACCCCATGAGCCATCGCCTTTAAGACAAGGTCTCGCCTCCATTTTTCATTAAGCATGGAGGACTGGGACAATTATGAATTTCCTTAAGCTGGCTCCTTCCGTTTCTTTCCACTTTCGCCTCTCTCTCTCTCTCTCTCTCTCTCTCTTTCAACCTTTTTCTTCTCATTAAATTTTCCAATTTATCTTTGTCCGCGACGGAAGTTCGAAAGCGAGCCTGCGATATATCGCCAACGGCTACGACCACTTTTATAAACTGTATTCATAACGGGGGTTAGCCAAGAGTTACGATAGGCAACTTTCAGAGGCTCGAATTAATTTTACCTACGAACTCAGTTAATTTATATCGTTTATACTGGTTGAACCAATTAAGCGCGAGAACCACGCCCGTAGTTAGGGTGTGGATTGGATTTTATTAAAAAATTATCATCCACTGAAGCTTTAACATTCTTCCTACGTTCTCTGTGACAACAAATTCTGAAAACAGAAGAAATCATTATTTTGAGCAGAGGAAGAAGTTATTGTTTTATTTCTACACTCACTCAACACTCAAGACCTTATAAAACTATTAATCACTAGTAGAGATGAATCAAAATGCTACGAGTTTCAAAATTTTAGCTACAATTCTAGGTTTAAAGATTCTATACACTCTTGTCTGGAGATAAAGAACGTAAAACGCTCTGCTCGCATCGTTGCTTCACAAAGGATTCCTTTGAAAGAAGTCGAAGAAGTATTCTAGTCCCTAATTGCAGTTTGGAACTTTCTTGCATTGAATGCATACACGCACCAAATAATATAAAATGAACATATTACATAAATATGACGACATATTTGGAAAAATTCTTCCGGCATATCTATGTCGCCAAAAGAGTAGGAAAGCGTACAATAACAAAATAAATATCTAGTTATTATAAATTCAGTAAAAATTGTAACAAGTGAAACGTCTTATTTCCAAAGGAAAAAGAAGATGCTCTATCCAAGCCACTTTAAGTATCTCTTACTTCGGTCTGTGGAAAGATGTTATCATCGACTGATATCGACGAAACGATCAGCCGCCGTTTAACTACACAACACCGCGTACACGGTGGTTCTTTAAATAATTCACAAACATTCAGACGAAAGATTAAATGTCGGTGGCAATGGTCTTTAAAGAGTGGCACACAAAGGGGCGCTTTAAAGGACCTACTTTCCAGTCGTCGAGCCGAGTGCTCTTCCTTTTTCCCTCTCTAGACCGGCGACTCGCGCGCCCCCTTTCCACCCCCGGCCGCGTCTTTCATGTTTCCTTTTCCCGGTTCCTCAGGGCGGAACCGAGCTCCCTGGACGCTTTCTACCGGCTGTCGAGGGTGGAAATTACGAGGCACGCGTAATTTCGCTCGAATATTATTCAGTGCGGACGAAAAACGAACGGGAATAGGGCTTATTACCATCCCCGCGAATGAAACTAGCTCCATTCGTTCCACGCGATTTTATTACCTCTGGACGACGTCGACGTTATTCTACGAAACGTGGTTATTAAACGATTTTTACAAGAAAATGTACGATTACCGAACGTCTAATCTAAGAAACGAACGGTTGTTAAACTATGATTGTAACTATTGATCTCTTCTGCTTATGTTGAGATTCAGGAGAGTTTGTAACTATTAATCTAGAAGAAACTATAATTATTAATCCTCTTCGTTTGTCTCGAAACCTAGAACAGCATCTGATAATCAATCTAGAAAAAATTTTAATTATTGATCTTCCTCCCTCATCCTCCATCATCTTGTGATCTAGAAGAGCCTGTTTCGTTCGGGGTTACGCTTCAGGATGTTGCTGAAGTCGAATTCTGTGAACAAAAAGCAAACGCGAAGGTGTAGAGTATAAATTGATGAAAGTGTTCGACGAGAAGTATCATAATCACTTGGAGTAGGGTCAACGTTGCTAGGTCGCGAAACTTTTACGTCGCTTCTTGGAATCGGTTCCATTTCTACGTCCTCGTTCACCATGGATATGTTGGAACAGGCGCAGAAATTGCGCTCAGAACCTTCGTAAAGTGATATTTCGCCAACTGATCCTACTGCAAAGTGAAGTAGAAAAATGTACGACAAAGCGAATGAGAAAGTACTCTTGCAACACGAGCAGTTGGTACCTTTCGCATTATCATTGACACAGAAGCTGATTTGACTGATATTAGAATAGTCGAAGCCACACGGGGAAAACATACTGGAAACATCTGGATTCTTCTGTTCAGGCTTTTCCTTCGAGGGCAACTTTATCATGCTTGGTCCAGGAGATTGTTCTGCGAGCTGAACTTTTCTTGGAGTAGCTAAATCATTAATCACGATTAGTGAAGACTCCTCAGACTGTCCACAGAAACTGCCTAAGAAACCTAAAGAATTGGCTGTTCAAGATTACTGAAGAATCATTCTTTTGTACAGCAGGAAGACAAGTAAAACGATTTATTACTTCACAGAAATTAATCCAAGATAAGTAGTATCTTGGACAGAACCACTTCATACTTTGTTGGCAAAAATTTGATATTCTTGAGGCAGATATAAAAAGTTGCTATTTTAATATACAGACTGATACGTGATACACCTGAACAAAGAGAGATTTCATATGAAGAATTAAATTTTTCCGTTGAAAGCTTTGTTTCGGAGGAAATTAAGCTTGAAAATCCGTCGAGTTGGCTAATTGAGAAATGAATACAATATGGCTGATATAATTGACAAAGGGTCATTCTACATGGAAAAATAAATCAGGAATGTAGAGTAACATTTTTTCGTACAAACCTTCGTTCCCGATTAAATGAATTGATTAAATCTCCAATATCAATTTATTCGAAGATGAAGTTTCCTACGAAAAATGTCACTTCATATTTTCGACTTCTTTTTCAGCGTATAATAACCTCTTGAAAATACGAACTGCTGTTCCATAACTAATTACGAGTTAATTTTTATCGAATTTTCCTTGAAACTAATGAGTACTTTCAAAATAATAAGAACAATTAATTAATTCTTAATTCCTAACAGTAATAATTATTCTTCTCAACAGTAAGAATTCCTAAATTTCTAAAAAGAATATAAATACTTAATCCCCAGTAATAAAAGCATTGGGATCATTAAAGGAAGGAACTTTTATAAGAGCCTTATAACTTCCCTTACAAAAAGACAAAAACGAAAGAAGGACTTCTCCAAGTACCAACAGTAATAAAAAGATTAAAAGCACCAACGAAGAAAGATTCTTCACCAGCCAATTGCGTTAACCTCTGATATACCTTGACCCAAGTCGCTTCTCTTCTTTTCATTTTCTTCTTTAATTAAAGTCAAGTTGAAATGCACAGCCTCGACGTTCGTGATCTTAGGACGAGGCGATGGATCGTCCAAACAACTCTTCATTCTCTCCGTTCGAATACTCTTCGCCGGTGACGCTACAACCTCCTCATCGTCGCACATCAATCTCATTCTTTTCGCCACTGGATCATCCATCTCCTCTGCAGAGTGCTCAGCGCATTGGCCTGTTTGCTTATCTTTGGAAACGCCGTGCGGCTGGTCCAAGTGCTCCAGTTCCTGGTCCATCCGATGCTCCACTTCCTCCTCGACCGCATCGATCGGCTGAGAGGCCGCGTTTCCGTTCACCTCGCTTGCTGCGTCCTCGTGCTCCATTTCCTGCTGCTCCTGGTCCAGGGAAGGACTCCTTGGATCGATTGACTGTTCGTCAGAAGAATTCCGCTCCTCCTTGTCGACGATTAAAGGATCTCGTATTTCAGGGACCAAGAATTCATCCTTTTCTTCGAGCCTGCACATCTCTTCAAGCCTCAGGGTGTCCACCGATAAAGTATCTAAATATGTTGGTACATGTAAATTTATGAAAGGGTATACGAATGCAGCAACGTAGAGTTAACTACGTTTTACGTTTATATACATTAATTTTTGTATAGCATCAATGCTTAAAGATGGGACAAATATTAACTTAATTGCTAAACTAAACTTCACAGTAAAAAGGTATGATAAATTATAATTTGTTCTGTCAGAAATAAGAACAATATTAAATATATATAACTTATGCAATATAAGTTATGTGATTATGTAGAGAAGAATTAATTCAATGAAAGATTGTTAAATACAAAAAAGAAAATCAGATGGTCTTGTCTATAAAATAATTGACAATAGAATGAGAAATCTATGCACCTATAGACATCTCTTCATGTATTTTGAAGGTGTCTAGAGAATGGGCCCTCGATCTGTGCTTGGAAATGCTCATGTGAGAAAGATTAAACTTTGGGGGTGGCATTTCCAGCACCTTTAATTCTCGTATCCTTTCCTCCTCTTCCTGGATTTTCATTTCAGCGGCTAACTAACAAAGACATCCCAAATTGACGATGTTACCCATTTTTACAAAACTTTGGTACATAATAGTTGTTGCAAATATATTTGTACATATATTTAACGAGTGAAATTAATATTTCAGACGAGGTGGGGAAATGATGTAAATTGGAAAAAATTTTATTTTTTGTGGAATATAATTATGAGGGAAAGAGGGAGAGGGAGAGAGAAAGACCTCTATTTCAAGAGCGTCGAGCTCCTTCTTGTGATCTTCGACGCTTCTGTTCAAATCGTTCAACTTTTCCTCTTGCTCCTTATTGGATAAAATTGCACGCGCAAGCTCGATAATTTTCGCACGCAGTCTGAGCCACGCGATCTGCTGCTGCTTCCTAAAAATCTTCTCAAACTCGTTGATCTTGTACTCCAACTGTAGTTTCTCGATTCGAACCTTTTCCAATTTTATTTTCTCGGTTCTTCTGATTTTAGCCAAAGGAAACTCCTCACACATTGCCTAAACAATGTTATAATTGAAAAATTGGCAACAATCATTCGTCTACAGAATAATGGATACTACATACGTGATACGATTCCCACGTTCTTTCATATTCGTCATAAATATTTTTATACTGTTTATATTCTTGCTGCATAACTTTATACTCATCGTCCAAGTTCAATTCTACAAGCTCGACTTTTGTTGTAAGTTCATTCATATATTTATTCAGTCTACATTGAAAACGTTTTCAGAACGATCATAATCACTGAGTTGTATACAATTAATCACAAGTTACTAATTTACGTACTTATCCGCCACGTTTCCTAAAACTGCAATGTTTTCCAAGGTGGTTTTCTTCTTTTCCTTCAATTCCCTCCTTATTTGCAACTGCGCGAGCACTTTCGCCTTCACATCTCGTACTTCGCCTCTGAGACCTCGTAAAAATGTATGAAAACTCATTTCTCGCTCAATATATATCGCGAATGGGAAATAAAACTTGACAGAGGAGAGATTCCATAGTAAAATATCGTTAGAAATTGTGTAAAATATAACTTTTATCCTATCACGGTTGTAAAATATCGTAGATTAACGATAATATACCAAATACAGACACGAAAGAAGCAAAAGTAAACCTACGCCACACTTCGAGAAGCTATAGTCTAGCATTGTGACGTCACAGAGCCTGCTACGCATCAAGATCATTCCGATCCCCGAAAAACGTCAATTATACGTATATATATGCACGAATAAACGTTAGATGTCTCTCGTTATCGTAATTAATTGTGACATTCGTCCGTAAAAACGCAAAGGGTAGTAAAATAAAGTTGTATTTACCAGACAATGTGTTCTCGGCTTTCTCGATCTCTGCACGTAGACAGCTTTCGAATATATCCATGAACTGCGGGTCGTCGTACCTGATTTCGTTCTCCATGGTCACCACACAACGATATTTTCGCAAACAATCGCCAACAGTCACTCGAAATTGTGGTTAAAATTGCAAAAATCGGCGAGATGTCACTACGCAAGGAAGAACGCGTCCTACGCCAACGGTCACCGAAGCACGTTCGAGCCTGTTGAATGCTACGCGCTCTGATTGGCTGACGTTATTGCACTACAATTGCGTGGCAAATTCAAAGCGATTTCCTACCCTAAACGATAATTATAATTAGTAAACGTATAAAATCTTAATTTTTATTAACGATAATTATATATAAACTAACAACAATAATTTTGAAACATTTCTCGCATAATTCTTATTACTTGAAAAAGCAGTGTAATAGTAGCTCGATTTTTATCGAGAGTTCATTCACTTATTTATTCTGTCTGCATTAAAAATGTTTCAGAATCACGGTTGTACAATATAATAGACGATATCATAGACAATATCATAACGATAATGTATCAAATACAGGCACGAAAGAAGAAAAAGTAAATCTACGCCGCACTTTCGAGAAGCTATAGTCTAGTATTGTGACGTCACAAAGCCTGCTACGCACCAAAACCATTCTGATCCCCCAAAACGCCAATTATACGTATATATATGCACGAATAAACGTCAGATATCTCTCGTTATCGTAATTAATTGTGACATTCGTCCGTAGAAACGCAAATGATAGCAAAATAAAGCTGTATTTACCAGACAACGTGTTCTCGGCTTTCTCGATCTCTGCACGTAGACAGCTTCCGAATATATCCATGAATTGCGGATCGTCGTACCTGATTTCGTTCCCCATAGTCACTTGGTAATGATATTTTCACGAAGAATCACCAATAATCACTCGAAATTGTGGTTGAAATTGCAAAAATCGGCGAAATGTCACTACGTAAGGACGAACGCGTCCGACGCCAGCGGTCACTGATGCACGTCTGAGCCTGTTGAATGCTGCGCGCTCTGATTGGCTGATGCTATTACACTACAATTCGTGGCAAATTCAAAGCGATTTCCTACCCTAAACGACAATTATCATTAGTGTACGTATAAAATCTTAATTTTTATTAACGACAATAATTCTGGGACATCTCTCACGCAATTCTTGTTACTTGAAAAAGCAGTGTAATAAAAAGATTACAATATTATATATTGACTACCAAAAAACTCTCTCCAATTAATAAATCTTGCACGGTAATAGCTTGAGGAGCTTTATTATGTAATTTTTACCGCTTGAACAAGTAATATAACAAAAGATAGTACTGGTGAGAATAAAAATTCAATAAAAGGCGAGGTGCGAGCACTGTAATTATTTTAAAACCCGGACTATCCTCCTACGTAGCCTCGCAATTCGTTTAACTATAAAATAACCAGGTTTATGAAAATATTAATCCCGCCAACTGCGCCTGAATTACCCAGAAACTTAAAACAGGGGTGAACAGAGAATTCATGTGCGCTGAGCGTGTTGCCGTTACCACAGTGTTTCTCTGTTTACGGCGGCACATTCGTTTACATCGTTCCTCGTTTAGCTTACACGAATCCCTGTGGCATAAAGGCAAATTTAATTCTGCAAGCTGCGTCGGCGACCCGTTTAAACATTTCACAAGCGGTCGCCATTGGCAACCGATTAATTTATCGATCTCTGGGAAACTGATATCGAAAAATATAAGTAAAAGCCCGGATGTCGGGCGCGCGGACACAGAGATCTGGCCAACGGCCAGCTGGACGACCACTCGGGTCAAACCGACCTGCCATTCCCTTCTGCCGCAGAAGAAATCCACCCCTTCAGCCTGTGCACGATGCTGTTCTACCTGCTGTACGTCTACTCGTCGATTTATCTTTCTACTGTGCGTTCCTTTTTAGAATTTGTGCAAACTGTAGAGTGCGAATTGTTTCATTAGGTGCGACTGGGTATGCGTGAAAGCTGAGGATGACAGGAAATAGATAGAAAGAAGAGTGTTTGGAAGGGAATAAATAGCGATTGCGTGCGATCGAGTTTGAGAGGCTGGGGTGCTAAAGAAGAGGTGTGACTGACGATGATAAGGGTTACCTGGACGTGACCGCGAGCGTTTGACGAATGGTGAACAGGGTGAATCTTCTGAGCGAATGAAGTCGGTTGAAAGTGAATGGTGAAAGGGTCAAGAGCGAATAGCGAGAGAGCAACTGTCGATAGATAGGATTAGAAGCAACTGTAGTATAATAAAGTATTCGTGTATACTTTAGTGGACGTGGGAGTTATTTCACCAGAACAACAGTTTTCCTACAAACTAGATACTAAGAGTTAATCTCAAAGAACATTCGTTCCTTTCCCTCGTGGAAAAATAGAGGAGAGATAATAATTTTCCGAGGATGACTACTTTTATGGCGTCGTTGCGGTATTCTTTGGCCTTCGCGATGAAATTTTCTCCTTAGGAATTCCGTTGGTTTCCGGCGTGCAATAATTGTCAAGCGCTATAAACGCTGTTCCCCAACTTTAAAACGCATTCCAGTAACCCGGAAGCCGACTTCAAAGCACGAAACACAAAGCCCGGGCCACGCTAAACTCCTGCTTGCGCGCATCATAGACCTTCCTTCCCCGTTTATCTCGAATATCGCGAAATAAGTTTCAATATGAGCTTGCAGGTTTTACTAAACAACTTTTACATATATTCCACTCAAAACCACGGAGATAGAGAGTACCCGCTGTACGGAGTACATAGTTACCCTCCTTTAACAATTTATGAATCGTACATTAGACATCAAAGTGTCTATGTTTCATCACTTTTACATCCACCTTCTGCCCAGAGTACTTATCAATCATTATTCTCTCAGCTACCATGGAAACTCGTAATAAAACGTAATTCTCATTCGCTCGAACAAAGAAATATCAAACTGTAGAAGAGTAGAGTTGCACCAGAAGAAGAGGCGTTTGACAAGCCTATTTCTTCTGCCGTCATTCTTTTCCGCGACGTCTTTTCGTCGGTACTCCCGTTCGAATCGACGAGGTTCATAAGCGAAACAAGCAGAACGAGAGAGGAAGAGGTGAAAGGCAAGAAGGAGGAGAAATTGAAAGCGGTGCTCGTTCTTGCGTGCTCACAAAAGCCCCGTTGCGCCATTACAGGACAGAACAGCCAGCCCAGCGACGCGTTCGTTCGTTTAAATGCAACTGCACACGGGTCTGCAGTTTATTTAATAGGAATCGCGAACTCTCCGCGTTTTATTCGCAGCCGGATCCTTTTTCGCGCGGACGGCGTTGTCTCGCGGAGCAACAAAGCGGCGACTCGCGGCGAAAGTATTCAGATCTTGGTGTAATCCAGCTTTTTCCAACGACCGTGGACAAAGCGTGGCAAACTGAAGACGATTACTCGGAAAAGTATCGCGAAGCGGAAGATATTAGATGCTCGTTTCGCGTAGTCAGATGGAAAAACGCGATATCTGCGACTTCTCCAATATTATAGTACAGCAGGCTCATACTTCTGACTAACTCTAGACTTTATCTAAGTACAAACACACAAAAGAGCACGTATCTCAATTTTGCTAAAAATTGAACGCAACAAATTTCTTTTATACTCACTTTCAGCTTGCACTCTAAGAAATAACAAACTTAATAAGTCTGTTACCTCCACCCTTTGCAGCCTCCACATTTTTATTTCCACCCTCCCCCGAGTAATATCAGCAACAAATCCTTTTACAACAGAAACCATAAAAAAAGAAAAAAAGGCGGGATCGATGTATTTCCATGGAAATGTATTTAAATTCATACGCGTCAGTTTGCCCTGTGCCAACCAGCCCGGCAGCGAGTTTAACTTCCCCATTCAAGCGGAGCGTCCATCTGCACGAAACTATCTCTGCTACAACAACAGGAACAATCGGGAGGGTGGAAAAAAAAAAGAGTATTCACGAACCATCGAAATTCGGTTTTACGAAACGTTCTATCGGATGGAACACGCGACCGTATTGATGTAACGCGGGAAACGCTAGGGGACATCATGGAGATGGAGGTAGGGTGCGGAAGATGAAATGGGGGGTCGCAGACTGCGTGCAGTCGTGCGTCTCTGTGAGATTTTCGCAATTTGCGACGCGCAACGCGACGACGCCGTCGTCGACGGATGCTCGATCCCTTTCAGCCGACCATGGCGAACGTAATGTTTTCAATGAGAACGAACCACCAACCCCTTTCCCACCCTCTTGTTCCGTCATTTATCAACCGCTAACCCTCCGTTCCTGGCTGAAAGGGAAACACGTATCGCGCGGCTGCGGCGTTCTTGTCTGCCAAACGAAACTGTAATGGATCGATGGCGCTGTTCAAACTTTGACGAAGAGTCGTCGAGTTTTTCTAATTCAACCACCGCGATCATCGCTAGTTCCGAACAAAAGTGCGTTCAGAGTTTTGAAGGGGGAAAATTAAGACATTGACCGATTCTCTTCCTGTTCCACGAATCGTTCGGAATAAAAATGGAGAGGAAGAGGAGAATCCTCGAGACAGGGCGATCCCGATTGAAATTCCAGCCGCGTTCGATTCGCGAGCGACGTCGGAGCATGAAAGCAGCTGGTATCCTTTTGAAAACGCGCACCCACGGGGCTGCAACCACCCCCGGCAGCCATCGTCTCGGTCGTTTATCCGCGGCCGTACTTTATTCCCATTTTCCCCTGCCGCGCGGCGTCGATCCTTGTGCGTTCGTTCGCACATTCGTCGCCGTTGGCTGGAACGTTTCAAAAGGGAACAGAAACAGGGATGAGAAAGAACGAAGATGAGACGATCCATGGATTCCGTTTCTAGCCGCTGGCTACGAGACACCCCACTCCGTCTGGCCCTCCCCCGATAAACGGCCAGACGAATTTTCTTTTTTTTTTTTCCTCACCATCTCCATGATTTCCAGCAAAGTTTGAGCGACGCGTGCGGGTAAACAACGCTTTCCTCCGCTTTCGCGTGACTCCGACATCTCGATTACGAACTGAACGAAGATGTAACCGTTCGTTTAACAAGTTTAAATGTAAAAAGTGTCTAAAAGAGTCGAGAGTGAAGCAAGTTAGACCGAGTCCCGCGGAAGATGCAACTTCTCTTGCAAAAAGTGCAACACTGAAGCGCAAACTGGAAACGTTTTAAAACGATACTCCATGGAGCGTGTAAGAAGAAGGGTTTCGCCGTCCATTTCGCGGCGCGGTGATTCTTTTTGGGAACGCGGCGGCAATTTCTTGGGGGTAACGTATTAAGTCCGAAACAGGTACAGATCGACGCGGGAGCTAAACGCGGGACGGACGGAACCGCGGTTGGGAAGTTTCGGAAATTCATTGCTTCACGGCGCGGTATTTCGTCGCGGTTCTAAACGGGTAATCGCGAGCAGTCGCCGGGCGAGCAGCTTGTTTATAGGCTGCAGTTGAATCCCCGTTGCCAAGTAGGGTTGGTTCGCAATTGGCGATCCGCCAGTCGCGCGTAACGACGCTTCGCTATTCCCGATTCCACGTTACATTTTCCTAATTCTCGTGTCGTTTTAACTGCGGAAACGGAACACGCGAGGCCCATGAATATCGTTAACCGTCCTGTTCAATTTTCTGCGCGATCGTCCCCTGCGATATCCCATCTCTGTCAAACAGCAGAGAAGTAAACTCGAATCCCTGTTCCTTTCTCCCCAAATACGGCCACTGTTTGCTCTGCTATTTTCCACGCGACTGGAAATTACAATGGACGTCTCAGCTTCGATACAATTTTATAAAAAAAAGGCCTGATCTTTCTTGGGTCTTCGACGAGTTCATCGATTCGCCATCAGCGAAATAAAAGGACTCGTCCCGTCGCTGAACGCTGGGAGATCGAAATATCCGAGGACGAGAGGGCGTAATTGCCGTTGAAGAATGGAAGCCAAATGATCGCAGACATTCCGCGAAGGAGGAATCTCTCCGTCGCTCTCCGTTCGCAGCGATCAAACGTCCCACGAATGATTTTCTTTTTCTATTCAACGCGGGAAGCCGCAAAAGCACTCTGCTTGATAGGCCACTGATCGCACGGTATCACCCGTATTGGCTTCCCCCGACTCTGGTACATCTCTCTTGCAAATCGATCTTCAGGGGGGCCAGATTCACCCATCGCCGTGGCGACAAAAAGGAGTCGCCCGGATTGGATGCACGCTGGCCCTGCTGGATGGGCTCAACAGGCTTCCAGCTGATTCGATCGACACGAATCGTGCTGAGAATTCGATAAACCTGAACACTTTTTTCTCTGCAGATTTCGTTCATCTTCCCCTCATTCGATAAGCGAACGTCCGACAACCGTCTCGATCGTACGTGCTTGAGCATTTATGGGGAAACGTGCGAAACGTAGAAACGAAACAATCATAATAATCCAGCGGCTAATAAGAGAGATTGAACCAGTTGGGTCGAGTTTCTTTGAAAATAGAAAATTATCCCTGTAACTGATCAACCGAGCAAGCTCTAGCTATTTTATTACGTAAAAGGCAAGTTCGAACCCTGACGGAGATCCATTTTCCGTGTCGGTACCAATCGTACGAGGCCAGAGAACGCATAAATCCGACCGACTTCGCCGCGGAGATCTCTGCAGCGAGTATATCCAGCGCAGGAAAATCCAGCGCCGCTCGTAAAAGTATCTCATATCGCGGCGTGCAACTCTTTTCCCCGGGCATTTTACCGGAGGACGGAGGACGCGTTTCCCAATCCAAAATGGCCGGCCGCGGCCTCGAGAACGAGCCACCGCTTCCAAGCCGAGAAATAAACCAAAGCGTCACTCTTAATCCCGGCTTCCATGAAGGAAATCAAGAAATTAGCTCGCCGGTAAGCCAGCTTTCGTGGCTCTAATTGGGCCAATCCCCACTTCCGGTCGTTCCTTCCTCCCCGCAGGAATTCCTGAAACCCTCGTGGCACATTTTTGTACCCGTCCCAATCCCTTATCGCTTGCTCGGACGATCGCTACACGTCCACCGTTATCCCTCTTTATCCCCCCTCTCGGTGGTTCCTTCCATCTGCGAGGCTCGCAAAATACGCGCGAGCTTCCGGTCGCCGGGAAGCGTCGTTTAACCCAGGCGAACCGTGACGTCGTTTCTCTTCGCTCCGCGCCATTTCTTTCCGTCTCTCCCGTGATTTATCCGGCTCACTTGCAGACCTTCGAGCACACTCGATCCCGCCAACTTTCCTTCGCCCTCTGTGAAACTCCTCGCCACTCGTTACACGTAGAGGAAGGACGTTCCCGACGAATTCGCGGCAGACTTCGCGAAGGATGCATCGCTCGAACCATCCCTTCGACAACTCGGCCGGATGTTCCATTAATTAGCGGATGCTGTGTCTTTTCGCCGTGGGAAACAATCGCGTGGACAACCGGGAGGACAAAAATCGCGAAGCTGAAGGGATAAGGTTGCCAAAGTCGGGAGAGACGGCCACAGTTGCCGCGTGATTTAGTGACGCGAGCCACGGGCGTTGTCGTAATCGTCCGCGCGATAAATGGGAAAGCACTCGGCGAAAGCAGTCCATATTTTATTACGTAATAAAATATAGCCCCGCAGCGGGGTGGATGGCAGTCACCTGTCGAGGATTTATTACGACAACGCTCGCTAGGACGAGGAAGCTTCCGTAAAAACTGGGTCGGACCCGGGCCTCTGAAGCTGACGCTCCGCGTGCGTCGCTTTTGGATTACTCGAAACTGCGGGACGAGTCGAGCGAATTTCCCTCTTTCTTGGAAAAAGGGGTGGATAAATCGATGGAAGAATCGATGGGATAAACGAGGATGTATCTGCGATGTATAGTCGATGGCGTTTCGCTCATTAACCCTTTGCACTCGAATGCCTCCTCTGAGCAGGTTTTCGAGAGATGCATATTTCTCAAAAGTTTTCCATTGAAATGGAAATTTTCTATTGCTGGGAAACGTTAGTAATGGAAAGTGTTGCTAACATATTGCTGTTTCAGCAATATTTTTATCTTCCGTTGGCAAGGTGCAGGAAGGAGCAGAGCGCGAAGGGTTGAAAGTATCGTTTTGTCGATGGCTGCTCGGTATTCGTTGCCAACCGTGAACGAGCAAAGAAACGCGCGATGGAAACGAGACAGCGATGAACGCAGGACGCAGAGATGCGAATGGAATTATTAATTACGACATTCCGCGAGGAGTTCCTCCGTCTGCCTCTCGCTTTCTGTTTCTATTTCTGGAACAGTTGCGGAGAAACGAGCCATCCTTATGCGAATGGTCTACTGCGCTTGAACAGTGACAAAAGCCCATAATTCGTCAGGCACCATCGCCAGACACCGCCAGGAGGAACGCACATCCGGCGAGGGGCGAAATGCAGCCAAGTAGTTGATGCCAGTCATTAGTCAGCAGGGTGGTAGACGCCCGTCGAGAAGCTGGCAACCAGCCTCCCACCGGGGAACTTTCGTAATTTGACGTAACGGATGCACCTGCTGAATTCGTAATACTTCGGCGGAGGCAGCCCTGCGCGACTATCGGTTTCCAATACCGAATTCTGTCATTAAACTTAACGACGACGTATATTGAATTACACTCGGAACAATGTTGCGAAGACTTGCGAGCTTAACAGCCTCTTATCCTCCCACTTTGGCGCGAACGCACGAAAATTCTCAACCGACGGAGATCCTTCGTTCTTCTGGATTTTCAGGTTTTCCGTTCTCCACTGATCACTTGGTCGCATCAGAAACGAAAGCTACGCCGAGAGATTCGAACGCGGAAACTTTCTAATCCCTGTTCTCCGCGTTCCCCGCGTAGAAAGCGTATCCGCAACGCGCATTTTCGATCCTAGAGTTTTAATTATCTCACGGGGACAAGTAATTGCGCGAACTAAATGCGTCCCGTCAAACTTCGAGCTTAACGAAGCCGGAACACCAGCCGACAAATGAACGTTCCTACAGTGGACACCGGTGGTTATTGTATCAAGAATGCGAGCCGCAGAGAAAGTTCCGCTATTGGTTAGCGGTGGACAGCCGGCGAATCGCGAGTTTGGAGCAACGGATCTCAATTTTCCGCGAATCCACCGTGATAAAACGTTCCCCGGAAAATTGCCAAACGAAACTTCACGCTGGGACGACTGAAATCCTACAAAATTGTACCGAAAACTATTTAATTAAAAAGAAACAGTGCCAAAAGAGATAACCAATACCACTGCTATCGGTATCAACCCATCAAGGACCAACGCTTAATTTCGAAATTCACAAAACCCAAAGTGATGGTCAATTTTCATGAGAAATCGTAACGCGTTGAACAAGAATTGCCTGGTCGCGAATAACCATGCGGCAGACGCATTTATAAGAGTCGCACCTTTGCTCGCGACTAATGGAACTGTCGTGCGGGCTGTTTCGCGTGGAAATCGATGAGCGGGGAAAATTGGCCGGCTAATCGAGTTGCACCGATTGGTTACAGCCGAGGGAAGGGCAAGGCGGGCCGATTTCAGGCGCGCTATTAGCCAGGCAAACTGGGATTCTGATTAGGAATGAGACCCCGATGGCTGGAAATAGCGCGCATTGTGTTCTCGGGCAATTCACCCCCGTCGATGGCGGCGGGACGTCGGTGGACGCGCGTGTGCCAGCCGAACCGGGCGACGTTAGCCTCGATTCCCGTCCCGTCTACCGTCCGTGATGAGCCCTTGAAGCCCCACAATGAACTGGTATTGTAACCAAGCCGTCGTGCACAATGTAATTCCGCGCGGAGCATGCGATAGAGGAAGCCAAAGTAACTTAATCGGCGGGCGAGTTTCGGTTTCCTATGGAGCGCACGATGGAAATCCGCCATCGATTATGTCACCGTACGCGATGACAAACTCGAGGAGCGTCCGACGAAAAACCGGCGAACGGTTCGAGAATCGTTCCAGGATCAACATCCCGTTTCGCAGCAATTTATGAACTCGACGGCGATAACAAACGTAACACGCGCCAGGCAAAGAATAATTGGCGCGAGCCGCGTTATTGCGCGATGCATTTTAATTTATCCACGCGAGTGTATAGGAGGCACGCGAAAATTGAATTAAACTCGACGCCATTAACCAAGCCTACACGTGTTTTCACGGAACTCGGTAAAAGTATCGCAGTTTTATGCGCACGGCGGAACATTTATCAAGTTAATAACTGGTACAACCAGTACGGGCTGCTAGAATCCGAATCCGTTTAATTCCCAATTTAAAAACGAACGCTGCCTCGCCGTTTCGTAATTACGTTGCGAGAGCAACTCTTCGAGAGAATCGATCGTTTACGCTGACTCTTACCGGGGGAAGGCTCGATGATTATCCTCGATAAACGCGTGATCGATCGAGGGTGAACCGAACGCGACGTCTGGCAGAGAATACGTTACTCCTCCGGGGTGAACTTTGATCGTCGGTTCGTGTTCGCCAATAAACTCGAATAAACTCGGGGCGGGGTGAATGAAATTTTCCTGCGGAGAACGATCGAGCAGGTATGGCCGCCCTGGGGCCATCGATAATTCATCGAACGCCTCCCGCGATTCTTTGCCTAGCCGGCCTTAAAATCAACCTGGATAATCTCTTTGATCCAGCCGCGATATCGATTGGACGAGAATTTTATTCGCGACTTTTGGCGATCAACCTTAATCTTCTTCGATCTTCCATCCCGTAGAGTGAAAATGATTTTATTATGAGCGACTGAGAATGATAAAGCGTGAATATGATCGCGAGCCTTTGATGAATGGATGCACGAGGAATGCATGGAAAACATGATGAATCGTTAGGACAAATGAGTTTAGTTGAAGGCGAGCAGCGAAAGAGTTACTCGTCGCATCACTTCCTACAATTCTAATTTCAAACTTTATTGAATACGCTGCGTTTAAAGATTACTCTTTGCACTCGGATGTCCCGTCTCAAGGGACGTCGGAATCGATTAGCAATTGCGGAGGTTAAACTTATTCCATCGCAACTTTTTGAGACATGCACGTTCCCCTGAAGTTTTCTATTGAAATGGAGGTATCATTGTTAAAAACGATATCCTTTATTTTTCATGTTTCAGCGTGCAACAAGACGTACTACGGAGACGTAGGTAAAACCTACGACCTAGAGCTCCATCGACCGAAGGAGGACAAGGTGCCTTACATTTGCAAGCTCACATTCAGCGCACCGGGTGGTGATCTTGGAGACATCGTTCAGGCAAGTTCCTCTCGCCAAACGCGAGCCACTTCGATCACCCATTCGCAGCGAAGAACCACGTTCCTAATTACCTCGTCACCATCAACGATGCCTATTACAGTAACTAAATAAACCCAATCGAGGCTGCAGAATCCCAACAGATGTTTCTATCGGTCGAACGTTTAAATGCCACGCGAAAAGCGTAGCCATTTTCTCTGTCGAAAAAGCTCGCGCAGGTTCGAAATAAGAAAAAAGGCGGGAAAAGAGAATTCCAAAGAGAGAAACAGGGCGGGACCAGAGCTGCCAGACGTGCAAGAATTAACGGTGGAATTTTTAATAACGCAAATTGCCAGGATTGCGCCAGTTAGCCCCGCGAAAAAAATAGAAAAAAGGATCTCGTCCACGGATAACGTTCCCGTTGCCGCGGAAACTTTCGAACGAACCGACCGGCAAAAGTTTCCTCGCACAAGGCTGCCAAATTTATTTATACTCGGCTATTTGTCCGGTTTTCGTCAAAGGAGCCTTTCTCCAAACAAGAATGCGTTGTCGGAAACTGGATCAAACGCTCCCACTTCTCGGTTCCCTTTGTCACCCCTATCGCCTCTGCGTTTCGTCCAGTATCGAATGGGGAGAGCCATCGACGCTTTAATCAGACGGAAATCAGTTGTTAAAGTCTGTTAATATTTGGTGACTTGATTAACTTCGATTGAAATGGGAGGAGCAATTGGGGTGGATTTTTCGAGTGTTTCGCAAGCAAATTATTTTCTGCGTCGAGACCCCCTTATTTATTTTTACCCTGCTCCCTAACCAAACTGTTTTCTCAATAAACATGTAGCTTATAAACTCGTTCATTCATGTCCCTGCTAGCCACCCGTTCCTCTGACACGCAATGACTGTAAACTGGTCCTCTGATTCTCCTAAAACAAGCTACTCGGCTACCAAGCACCCCTTTCAACGCCCCTTTTTACACTCTACACGTCCACCAAACGAGAAGGTACTCAGCAGAGTACTTTGTTCGTAAAAATTCGTGAAACCTCGAAATAAAATAATATTCAACAGAGTACTTTCTACATAAAAATTCCTAAAACCTCGAAAAGAAATAACGCTCAACAGAGTTCATAAAAATTCTTGAAACCTTGAAAAAAAATGACGCTCCACGCGACTTTTTAGTCGCAAAAAATCTAAATATCCCTTCCTGATTCCAATTAAAAAAAAAAGAGGAGAAATTGCAATCCGAAAGCTCGCCATCACTCGGTAACCTTGACGTGCAACACGGTTCCAGTTGACGTTCGACAGCTTCACCCTGGGGAAATTCGTGTCGTTCACAACGGAGGGCTGCCCGGACGGGTCGCTGCAAATTTCGGAGGCCCAACGACCGGACGTTGGTGGCCTCTGGTGCGGCATGTCCTGGGGTCCGGCGATTTACTACAGCGAGACGCAGACGGTCTCCATCACGCTGAAGCTGCTCAGGCTCAGCAAGGATCAGACGGAATTCAATTTCGACTTCAGGATGGCGTACAAGATGATCAGAAAGTCGGACGCCGTGGTGCGTTACGGGAATCCGTTCGTCGGTACGTACACGAGGGTCCTCCACTTCCGGTACCGTGGCTCCCTTTCGTCGCGATACTCTTTACTCGATCGCATACTTTGCGTAAGCTGAATCTCTTTGAAAATAATCTGACTCCTTCGAGATCGATCGTTGAAAAGAATCGCGCTCGTGGAAATATAGAGACATTTGTACAGGGTGACGAGTTATTTCCAGCGAAACTAGTCTTAAAGAGGAGCAACCACCCTTAGATCGCATACTTCGCGTAAGCTGAGTCTCTATGAAAATAATCTGACTTCCTCTGGATCGATCGTTGGAAAGAATCGCGTTCGTGGAAATATAGAGATACTTATACATGGTGACAAGTAATTTTCTACGAAACTACTACTCATAAAGGGGAGCAGCCACCCCTATTTTCAACATGGAACGAGCCACATTTTTCTTTTTACTCAGATGGCTGTTATTTAATTTTCTACGTTCCTACTTCGACTTACGCATATATAACTACATACGTAAGATAAAAAAGAGAGGTAAAAATAAATACCACGGTTCCAGGGATAACGCAAGCGGCAGGGACACCAGCCTCGACGGAATCCACCCTCTCGACTTCGTCCAGCGACTACGCGAACAGCTCGATGGCGATGCCCGTGCAAATGGTCGAGCAGCCGTCTATCACGACGAAACCAAGCCAGGAGCAATACCTCGGGGACCTGATATCTGGCACCTACTGCTCCCGCATATTCAGCGACTGCGACCGGAAGAACTGCAGGCTGCAATCGCCCAACTTCCCCGGATTGTACCCGCGCAATCTCACCTGCTACTACGCGGTAAGCCTCCACGAGGGAACGCGCCCCTCTAACACCCTCGAACAACTTTCAATATAAACAGAAAATACCCTCAAACCTGTTTCTATGCGGTCCTTTTGCGTGCGACTTCTTTTGTGCGGTATATAAAAAGAAAGAAGACCATCAAACGCATATCATGAATAAAAATTAATGAAGAATGTGATTTAAAAAGAAAACAACGGATGGCTGTCGAAGCAACGTGCAAATTAAGAAGAATCCTATGGCCATAAGAAAATCTACGTATTTGACAGCGATGAATTGTTTTAGATGCACATTTTGGATTGCGTATAAGCAAATAAAATATTTAAAAATGTTCTGCTGCATCCCTCTCCACCACACGAAAGCAGATTCGACCGTAATGGGAAAATATCCTACAATTTCTTGTCTCCCCATTTTTCGGATAAAGGAAAATTCTCCTCGCTTTTCATCGAAATTAAAAATCATTTCGTTTCATATTCTCTCGGTTTCGCATGGCTAGGAAAGTAGAAACAACCGCTGAATAAGGTCTTCTCGAAAAGTACTTTCTTCCAAAGCTTTTTGCCTCGCGCAGTTCGCAGAAGGAATCGTTCTGCAAGGAAATGGGTAGCTGCTCCGCGATCCCTCAGACCCTGGACAAAGTTTCCCCCTCGCGAGGAATACCTTCTCGAGGGCGTCTTTACATTATATTATCCGCGAACAAAAATGTCCGTCATTCGATTACTTTTCGACGCACCGCGCCAGGTCGTTCCGCGGGAAAATCGTAACAACTTGGCAATTTTTCAAACAACCGCGGCAACTTTCCCCCAGGTAGAGCTTCGTCTCCGAGAACTTCCCGGCGTTACGCGGCTCGCGGAACTTTCCGCCGCTCGATTGCTCCTCTTTTTGTCTCGATGCGTCGTGTAAAAGTCGAAAACTGTTTCGCAAGAAAATAATAACAGTTTCGCGACCCTTCAGTCGCCGGGGAAAATTTTCTCGATGAAGAATAATCGCTTGGAAACTTTCCCCTCTTCCAGGAGAGCGTACGACGAGTTCCTACAATTTTCCAACGTTTTTCCCTCCACCCTGTATTTCGTATGCAGCTGACAGGTTGTTTCCTTCGAGAACAATTACTCGCGCGAAGTGGCGAAACGCGCGCAAAATACAGCTTCATCGCCGGTTCTCGTTTGGGCCACTTTGTATCGATTTCAAAAATTGTTCCAACGAATTTGCCCGATGTCCCGCGACTCCACTGTATCGTGGATTATCCGCAGCTGAGAATTCGAGCGCACGAGATCATAAATCGTGAGGGGAACGGTTTCGCGGCGACGATTCAGGCGACCAGCTTTCTTACCGAGGGTATTTGAAAATTTATGTACCTGTCCGGAGGAAGAATGAAGCTCGAGCCCCAGCTACGAGCTAGGGGATGCAACTTCGTGACCGGAAATGGGTCGCTATTCGCTGTTTACGTAACCCTTGGACGCGTCGTGAATTCCACCAATTTTTCCACGCCCGTTAGAGGTTTCCGGGTTCTCGATGAAACATTTCTTAGATCCACTGTCACCGACCACCCTTAGCGAGATAACGAGCGACTGATAAATATTTCTCTGAGTTTTTCTTGGTACATTCAACCCTTTTCTTTAATTTAAAAGTAAGATATTATTCAGGAACAGAATTTGAAATGACGTGTATTCACGTCACCAGTTGCGAATGTGTTTGTGCTAAATTGTACGTAGCAATTTTTAAAAATTCTCTAACGACGAGAAATGAGAAAAATCTCGATCCTCGTCGATGAGAAATTCCTCTCGTCGTTAATGAACGGTAACGGAGCCCTTCAGCGGACGCGAGGAAGGGGTGGCCGAGTAGCAGTGACACCGAAACGTTCTCCGTGACAGGCAAAACAGAGCCGGTAATCCGAGAAGCCGTATTTCACCGCGAAATCGCGGCGGTCCGAGGAAATTGAACGGGTCGTTGCGCATAGCGGAGAACGACGAGAGGGGCCCGTCCGTGGAACGTACGCGTCCCGACGAAAATTTACGAGGCTGCCGTGCCTGCGCGGCCGCATCAACCCCCTCGCCACCCTTATTCTACGTTCGCCAGCTCTAAACTCGACTTCCGCCGCTAAATACACCTCGATACACGACGACTGCCGCGAGCGTTCCTCGTTACAATTTCGAGGACAATTGGGAACGCGAAACTTTTCTTCGCCAGAAGGCGGGGGTGGAAGATGTTGCGCACGATTCGAGGAAGAAGGGTGGCGCGACGAAGAGACTCGTTTGACTCGGAATAAAATGGAACGAGGGGTGGAATTCGAGGAGCGAACGTTTCGATAAGGACCATTGGTTGAGCTGCAGAAAGAATTTGGATCGAAGAGGTTTAAAGGGTGGGACGCGAGTCGAAGCTGGGGCTAGTAGAGAAGGGGTAGTTCTTTTTCTGAAAAACTAATCTAGCAAAGCAAACTCGAAGTATAGTTCTTCTTTTTGGAAAAATTAATCTAGCTAAGCAAATTTAATGTAGAGAACGGGAAGATAATTCCTTTTTTGAGAAACTAATCCAGCAAAGCAAACTTGAAGCAGAGAAGGGGAAGCTAATACCTAGCAAAGTAAATTTAAATAAATAGAAATTAGTGTAGTTGATCAAGTTGATACGTTTAGGGGAGATGAAACGTTCGATGAAGAATATATACAGCAAAAAATGGAGGGTGCATATTATATTGCGGTCCACGCACAGTGGACGTTTATGTTTCCGCGGTGGACGTTTGATCGAATACGAACAATTATGCGAGTGCTTCGATCGAGAAGTAATTCGATTTGTCACGCACCTCTGAACTCGGTTAATTCAGCCAATTCATATACCCTGCTAATTCATAGATCGATCAATCATTTGTATCCGTGAATAAAACGATTGCCCGTGTACAGAATGAATAAACTAAAACGCGTATCCATTCAACAAATTTTTTATATCGCGGACGTACCCTCGTGACTTTCAACAGCCATTACTTTCCGCCATAGCCTCCTGGCTAATTTCCAAACGCTATCAATTCTATTCTACCCATCTCTGGCGATCTTTCTTCATCAATTTCGCTTTAAAACGCGTACAGAAATGAACGAAACGTTATACAAAAATCTACTTTACTGGAATATTAAAAGGATTTATCTGCTTTTAAGGCGCGTACGGATTAGCAATTATTTTTCCTAAAAACAGCCCACAATTCGCTCTAATTTAATGGAAAGAAACTACTCGAAGAGAGTAGCGCCGGTTTCATTAAAAAAAAAAAAAAAACGCGCAGAGAGAAACGAACCTGGCGCGCCGCCATTTCGAAAGCTCGTTGCACTGTAATTTCCCGACCGCAGGTGAGGCAGCACGATGTGCCGCCAGGGAAGCACGCCTTAATTTCGGTGAAACAGCCGAGGGGCCAATTGGTGGCCATAAGAGTGAGGCCAGCCACCCAGGCGGAAACATCCCCCCGTGGACTTCGTCTGTGGAAAGATTGCGACCTGGTACAGGTAACTACATTTCCTATGTATAAAAATTGCACTCGCATAGGCAAACGAGGTGAAACTGTAAGCAAATCGAATCGAGCGATGGTCAACGAGGTAAACGACAGCATGGTGGCCATCGTATATCGTCATACTTATAGATATTAGTTTAAGTAATCTTAGTTTGTCACCGTTACTCGTTAGTCGTCACATTTTCATTTCGTTTACTCATGCTGGAGTCCTCACCTTACGACTCTCTTCTCAACCCTCCTATACCATCACAGTGCCAAGTTCATCTCACGTAAATCTTTAAAACATTACAAGCGGGAGTCTCGCTGTACGAACATAGTATTGGAGCGAACGATTTTGCAACAAAGAGAGCGAATGATTAGAGGATTATTGGGACGGATTCCTCTGCATTTCCGAGTCAAAAAGACGAATTGCATGAAAAAGTAGGCGTTGAAATAAGACTGGTTTAAAATTTCAGCTTCTGTCGTTGATGTCCACAAAAATAAGCCATCTCGAATGGGTTAATTCTTTTAAAACCACGATTCCTACGATATACGCCCATCGTATGTATTCATAAACTCGCGAGAGCGTATTCATACGCCCATCGTGGCGAGAGGGTTAACGGAACCGCGACGACCCCAACAGACGCGCTTCTTAAATCACCAACCCCTTCTGCGCGTTTATCGATCCGCTTGGGAGAGTAACTAAATTCGAATCGAGGACGATAGCCCCGCGCCGTGTGGTCTAAGTTGATAAGCGGAATTTATTGCCAGACTATGGGACCAGGCTCGATAAGGTAGATAATGCGGGGACTCTGGCGAACGGCTACGAAATGGCGGTCGAAAGTTTACGAATGCATTTCCGTGGGGCGGGTCCGGGCGGATCGGTTCGATCGCGCGGCTCGATTAATTATTTCCCCGTGGAAATTTCGAGCGTGCTCGCCTCTCGATTCTCTGTGTCGCGGACAAGCCTTTTTTCTATTCGCGTTTTCGAGCCCGGCGTTATTTTTCTGCCGCTCGCGGTTTAATTTAAAAGACGAGCGTTTCGATTCGAAACTACGTCGATTTATACAGTCGATTGCAACCGCCGACCATTGAAACGGGACCACAATTTTCAGCGTCCATCGCATTTTTTAACGGAAGCGAAACTTTTTCCGAAGTTCGATTACGGGTTTTATTAAAATTTTATTCAAACGCGTACTCAAACACGCATTGAAACGCGGGAACCATCGAATTTCCATGCACCGCGAGTGGTTTTCGTTCAATGACCGAGGACTGCAAAACCTTGGGCACACAGCGAGCGTATTAAAAGGAGAGAGGACCAATTTTTGATCAACCAGGGCCATTTGAAAAATATCCCCGCGAATCCACCTGGGGATCTTCGTTTAAACCTCTGACGACTTTTGTTTTCTCTTTCTTTGAATATCAACTACAAAAATTAATCCCATACTCTCGACTAAAAGCAGATGCCATTCTTCTCACGCATGAGATTAATCACCAATTGCATTTTAACCCTTTGCACTCCTTCGTAGAATGTAACTCGATGTCAATAAATAAAAACAAGAACCAAATATGTTCCGCAACAGGATTGAAAAATAATTCAGAGTGCAAAGGGTTAACGTTTAGTTTTCAGTGCTCCCTCTCGAGTCCATGATTAAGGAGTCCATTTCCAGTGCGCGATAGTAAAAAATATCGTAAATTATAAATCGGCACGGTTATTTCCAAACCCGTTTCCAACATTTTCTTCTTTTTTCTTTGGCTGGGAAAATGCCAGCGGAATTAGAGAGCAGAAGGTTCGTTTTTCTCTCCCGCAGGATTACGTGACGGTGTACGACGGTTACACGACCAGGGACCCAGTGATCCTGAGATTCTGCGGGGGCGGCGAGCCGGTACCGGAAGCGACCAGCAGCGGCACGGAGATCCTGGTCGAGTTCACCACGTCCCCTTACGGCACGTTCCTGCACCCGAAGCCGCCCCACTCGCTCCACGGGTTTCAATTAGAAGTGCAAGTACGTGGTAATTCCCTTCAAACATTCACGGAGAACGGAAATGGCGTGCTTTGCACCTCGCGGCTGCGAACTACCGGGGCACGATTCACGCGCAGCATTTAAACGGCGCGGCCAGGCGCCGCCATTTCTCCCCTCGAACGACGGAGTCGCGGTTTAATGAATTTCAGAATTCGAGGAATACTCCCGTTTTCCCTCGTTCTCGTCAGCCCCGCTTCTGTTCCGCGATTCAGGGACGTTGATGAAATTGACGGGATTTTTCTCGAGCGAACAACGAATCTCGCAGCCGTGGAAATCCGCCGTTTCCTTTCTTCCCCCCTCGCTTAGGCGTTCTTGTTTATCGCGAGCGTTCCTTACGAGGCGGGTAATGAATTTTAAAATCGATGGCAGCTGTTCTCTTCGTTTCTGGTCGCGGTTCAAGGTGTTACTCTTCTACGGTTCGTTAGCATCTCTCACCAGAACGCTATAAAAACGGGACCAGCTCATTTCTCGAGCGCAAAGGGTTAAACAAATGCTTATCTGACTAAATTACATTTTCTTTGAATTCTTCTGTGAAAAACGAATGGCGCGCGTTAAATTCTTCTAATTACTTTTTCTTTAAATATCCTAATAAAAGATTTTGATGTCGCATTCGTGCTAATGCGATACATTGCGATCCATAAAATTTGCAGGTGAAGTTCGTGGACGCGGACTCGCCTACGTACGCGAAGAACAAGCACTGCGAGTTCTGGCTGCAGGGTAGCGGAGGCGGGGTGCTCGCCTCTCCAAGGCACTCTTTGCCCCGAAACAGTACGTGTCTGTACCATCTTCGTGGCGCTGGTCCCGCGCTTCCGAGTCCAACGCCTCCGCGTCCTTTGCCCAAGTTTCCGGAACCCAGACCCGGAACTGTGTGGAGGAGGCCCGCGCCAAGGCCGCAGCAGCCGCAATTCCGCGTGTGGCTGTCCATACTCAAGTTTCACGTTGGTACCAGCCTCTCCAGCGGCGACGAAGACTGCTCCACCACGCTTATGGTCTGGGACGGCGAGATGATGCCTCTCTCCGAGTGCTACGACCTCGATTGGTACGTTTTACCGAATTCCATTGGTTTCAGAAGGTTAAATTGGACCGTTTTCGAGTAAACCCATCGAATTTCTTACACACTGCACTGTGAAACACTGATCTAAGCGATCGTTCTTGGTGCACAAGTAGAACTTTACGAGTGGTCGAATATTGTTGGGTATGGGAGTTTTGATCGTTTTCCCATAAATGGCACCAGTAGTAAGCTGTCAAACGCAGTATAAGACTTTTGTTTGGAGTGTAAACAACAAGTATGAAAAATGTTGTAATTTGTTCGAAAAAAAACGTTCTTCTTCACTTTTGAAGCTTAAAGAAGTTCTTCCTTCTTTTGAAGAAAAGCAAGTGTGCTACACCAAAGCCATCTTACAGATATTGGTTCCACCGCTTCAAAAGTGGTAATTTCATCGTCAGCTTTCGATGGTGCCCGGAAATAGTTCCAAAATGAAAGAGTATAACTTGAGCAATTGGAGAAAGAATCGAGACAACGTACGAGTTATCTTCCAGTGATTGTAATCAGCTAAAATTCGTAAACTATAACTCGAGCAATGGAAAAATTTTGTTGGACAGTGTCGTACAGAATCGAGAAAACGTACGAGTTATCTGCCAGTGGTTCTGACCAGCTAAAATTCGTAAACTCCATCGCGGACTGTGTAGACTTTGCGCTGGTTCTATACGCTAAAACGATCAACGCCTAAACTGCGAGGTTCTCATGGCCGCTTCCATTTAGTCGAGTTTGCTTTCTTGTTACGTGATGCTGCCGGTGAATCTTCTTGCCGGTGGAACAGTTTGGTTTTACTTGGTCCGAAGTTTCGAAGAGGTTCGGGGGGTTGTTTGGTTATGTACAGTGGTTCCGTTGCGACTGGTTCTTCAGCCGTGAAATTTCTGTACTGTGGCTTTCAACAATTCACGGGGAACAACGATACAAATTCTTATCAACCAGCAAGAAGCGTGATGTAAATAGAAGTACATAGTAGATGAGTTGAATTTTGACTATGAATCGATTAATCGTTGATGCTCAGTTCTTTGTGCTTGGAAAGCTTTCTCCAATAGAAACTATTGCTAAAATAGCAATGTTGACGTAGAAAGTATTGCTGAAATAGCAATGTTGATGTAGAAGCTATTGCTAAAGTAGCAATGTTGACGTAGAAACTATTGCTAAAATAGCAAAATTAATATAGAAACTATTGCTGAAATAGCAATGTTGACGTAGAAACTATTGCTAAAATAGCAAATAGCAATGTTGACGTAGAAGCTATTACTAAAATAGCAAGATTGACATAGAAACTATTGCTAAAATAGCAATGTTGACGTAGAAACCATCGCTAAAATATTATTTTTTAGCAACAGTTATTATTGCTAACATCTCTCAGCAATAGAAACTTTCCACTTCCATTGAGAACTTCAAAGAAACACGCATTTCCCAAAAAGCTGCGGTGGAATACCTTTAACCTCCCTAACCACTAATCACCATCTAATATCTTAAAAACGGGGTCGAAAAAGCTACCAACAACTGGTCCCAGCGATGAACAATCAAAAAATCATTCTCCCAAAGTAACGTTACGTCCCATGATACGTTATCATTAATTTTTCACAGCGAGAAGGAGCATCAGCGTCACGGAGACAGATCCACGGAGCCGTCTCACCCCCTGGTGGCTCGTCCGGCTGGAAACACCACCTTGTTGGCTCGCTACTGCAAGGACAAGGTACCAAGGACCTGCGACCACGCGATCCTGCAGAATACCAGCCGACCATGCTCGCTGGGCGAGAGCTTCGTCTCGAGCGGGAGCAGCCTGACCATCGAGATGCGGATGGTCGAGTCGACGGCTCTCAGGCGAGTGTAACTCGATTTCACGAAGCGGGAAACTGAGGGAAAAGGGAGAGGAGAGACGGAGAAAGGGATAGAAGAGAGAGAGAGGGAGAAAGAGAGAGAAATTGCGAGGGAAGAATGGAAAAAAACGGGAAGAGCGAACGGCGACGAGAGGCGACCGGGGTGAAAAGCGGTTTCCGTTTCAATTACAGGGCCGCGTGCCGTTTTGTACGGCGTTGTTTCACGTGCGCTCTATCGATCGACACGGCCGCGTATTATGTTTTCTCTCGAGCGCCGATGTAAAGAGATTTCACGGGGAATATCCGCGGGAAATGAGCTTTTATTGCGCCCGCCGTGACTTTTCCACGCGCAACCTTCGATTCTGCTCGGGTTCGCTCGTTTTTCAATCGATTATCACGATCGTTTGATAAATTTCGCGGAGAATATTAAAAAATATAGAATACACTGGACCTCGTTTATTTTTTGAGGCTACGTTATTTGCATTTAATATTGGATTGGTCCGAAATAGATCGTGGATTAACACTTTCGCTGTCAATCTCGCACCAGCGCGTACTGTTACGTGATATTTCAGTGGTCTACACCTTTTTCTTGACAATTATGGTCTCTATATTATTATAAAAATTATTTAAAAAATACGCCACAAGCAAAACTATTTAATCGCGAAGATCTAAACGGAAACTGCACAAGAATTGGTCCAGAACGGAACGTGTTAATCTGTAAAGAACGCAATCCTCGAAAGAGTTCCCATGGACCAACTCGATAAATATATCCCATCTTTTAACGGAATACAATTTTTCTTTTTTCTCTCTCGTTCTTCATTTGCTTTCGCCGATGGAAAGTGGAAGTGAGAGAAAAAAACCAGTAAATGGTGATCGTAGACAAGATAGAGGACAGATCAAAGACCGAAGAGGGTCCCTTTTCAGCCCTTTATCCGTCGAAACCCGCCGCTTTGAAGCTTTTTTCAATCAGCCGGTTTTTATGAAAATCAAATGAAAGTCAAAGGGGAGGAAAGTTGGACGGATGGCTCGCTGTTGAAAGTCGAAACGGAGATTGCGTTAACAGACAAAGGCTCTCCCTGTACAGAGTTGATTTCCCCGATAAATAAGAGATCGCAATTCTCTCGCTGCGTGTTACCCAGATCTCTCGTGCTCTCTCCCTTTTTTTCTATTCGCTTAACGGCGCGAGGGCTTTGAATATAAATTCGAACGAAATTTGCTCGCGACACCAGCCTCGTCGAATCGATACAGAGCGTTACACGCGAGGAATGCAGCAGCTTTATGGCGACGCAGCGCAATATCTGCGGCACTTGCACGTTTTCGCCGCCAACCACCGCCGCCGTCAACCCCTTCACGACCGTGCCTCCGCCTCGGCTCACCCAATATCAGTTATTTAGAAGAAACGATCCCTCTGCCCCGCCAGCCACCACGGCTGCAAGTCGCGGAAATGCAATCTTCGTAGAATTCCTTTTTTTTTTTCACGAACGCGGAATTAATTCTCTCCTTTTCAACGAGATTTATGATAAGATCGAGTAACGGAAATAAATGGTAGAAGTTTCTTCGCCAGATGTGGCGATTAATAATCGAAGCGTTAATTGTGCAGGAGCAGATTTTTTAAACTAGAAGATCGTAAAGATACAGATAGCTTAATTTGTTTCTCTTCCCTTTCAAATTTCTCTCCTTCTCTCTCGTGGTATTGTAATTTAATTTATACGTGTTACATCAGTCTGATAAAAAGGGAAGCGCTCGCATAATCGTCGCGAAAATAACCGCGGATGTAAAAATAGGCGCGCGTTTATTCATCGACACCGTTCATCGCCGGTTAATCGTCTCCTGCAGGTTATCGACGCCCGTCGTTAATCGAAGCGCGTCGCAAAAGGGGCATTTACACTTTATTTTCCACTGCTGAAGCCCGACATGCGTGTTCGAGCGTGATAGCCGCGTGGAACGCGGATGCATCCCCCCACGGTCTACTTAATCCTTTCCGCGTGAGACGGTCCCTTATTAATCGGTTAAACGGGGGGTTAAACGATTCCTCGGTCGGTACCACTCTTGCGCGGCCAATTAAAAAGCTACCCCTTCGCGAGTAACGCTTTATTTTCCTTCTTATCTCGAGAGCTGCTCGACTTAGATCACGATTCTCTCGAATGAGTGTTGTCCAAAGGATTTCTGATTATACGAAGGGTGCGCAGAGCGAAGGGTGCTACTGAAATCTACTTAAAAAGAGTCAACACCTTCCAATTACACTTTAACTACTATATCTCCCCCACAAAAACAGAATCGTCCTCATAATTATCCCTTATTTCGAGTGCTGCTCGACTTAACTGACGATTCTCTCTAATGACTTATCCAAAGGTAATACAAAGGGTGCGCAGAGCGAAGGGTGCTACTGAAATCTGCTTAAAAAGAGTCAACACCTTCCAATTACACTTTAACTACTATATCTCCCCCACAAAAACAGAATCGTCCTCATAATTATCCCTTATTTCGAGTGCTGCTCGACTTAACTGACGATTCTCTCTAATGACTTATCCAAAGGTAATACAAAGGGTGCACAGAGCGAAGGGTGCTACTGAAATCTGCTTAAAGAGAGTCAACACCTTCCAAATTACACTTTAACTACTATATCTCCCCAAAACAACAGAGTCTCCCTCATAATTCGATTTTACAAAATGGAACTCTACGAAAACTCCACGCACCCTGATGTCCATAAATATATAAACACATTTTCAGCTTCAAATTCGATAAAAAGAAATTGGAGATTGGATTTTGCGGTTGGCTTACGGTTGAACCTGTTTCGTTTCACAGGCCAGTGAATTTCCGAGCGCTGTACGAGTTCGTCGATCTTCACCAAGACGGGGACCCATACGGAACTGGGCCCTGCTCGAGGATCTTCTACAGCCGGAATCGTGATCATTATCCGGATCGTAGATTCCAGGCGCCTCGCGACATCTTCCTCTACGGTCGCGGAGGTGCGAAAAATATAAGGTGAGACCAGTTTTACCGGCACTTTTATATTACCCAGAACGCTTTCTCGATACCGTAATGTCCTTAAAGCTGTGGCGTTAGCGCAAACCTTCAGATCAGGACACTGAATGCTACAGTTCGAACGAAGATTTACGCCCCTCGAGATCGTTCTCCACGCTATGTATTCCATATCTTCCTGCAGCTGTTCCTCTTTGAAAGAGGATTACCGTTTTTTGTGGCTATCATATTTTAGTGAGGAACGAGGGCCTCGATTTGCGAGAGGAGGAATTAAGGCATTGCTGCACACCTTTAATTTTAAAATCGTGCCCAGAAATGCGGTTCTTTTTGTAATTGTTTGTCACTGCGATAATTGAACGTCAGCTATGTGTTTGGATGTGGAAATTATCAAATTTTACAATGTTTTTCTAGGAAAACTCCCAGCTACACTGATCATAATTTGTTTATCCCTTTTTATAATAGTGTCTCTTTTTTTATTGATGAAAGTATGCAATGTTCTGTGCAGCAGTGGGTTAAATTAGCGAAAGCGATGTGCGAACATGGTCTGTGTTCCTACCAATTTTATTATTATTTAGATATGATTTGAAAGAGGTAAAAGCATACGAGTAACACAGAGAATAAATGAGAAATCCAAGATGGACGGGAGGTTCTAATTCCTTTCCAGCCAAGTGGCTATCCCTTGAGCAGCTTTCACGCGCGCAAGATTCCGCGATTTCGAATGAGAAGCGCGTCACCAACTTCGCCTCCTTTGTCTTGCCTGGAAAAGCGATAACCTGACGTAAATAGTCCCTTTGTGCATCGCGAGGAAAGTGCGCGCGCTATTTTTCCTTTTTTTTTTAACTTAAAGTGGAAAATCACCCTTCTCGTCCTCTCCGCAAGGTCCTTCAACCCCTTTGAAGATCTTCCAAATGAATCCACTTACGATTTTTTCGACGCATGTTTTTTAAATTCACCACTCTCTAAAAGTGGATCAAATCTTGTTTATTATTTTTTTAGTACTAACTCATGAGTCACTAAGTCACTTGGAAGGATGAGGGTAAAAAAGGTACCAATAATTCGAATATTTGTTAACAGAAAGACACGACAGTCGACCCTTTTTGTCTCTCATTTTCCAAATCCTCTTCAAACGAAGAGCAAAGAATAAAAGTGGGTCACTGAAAAAGCCTTCGTGGGTCAGCGTCCGACCCCGTCAGGTTCACCCCCACTGCTCTGACGTAACGTAAAAAAATTCTCATCATCCCCTCGCGTTTGTTCGTACTTCGCATTCTCGTATTTCTCACTTCGTCCCCCGATTCGCAAGGTAAATCGAGGAAAATCCCCTCGAATCTGCTCCCGCGAACATCTCCCTCGCCCCCTAAAAGTTCCGTCGCCCCTTCAAGACCAACCGACGACACCTTCGACGAACGAGCCCTGCTCGACCGAGAGTCCCTCGCAACGCACCAGCCGTCGATGTTTCTTCTTCCACTGCCCTTCATCGATCCCTGCTCGGACGAAAGTTTCCTCCAGCCATTAAGCTGGAGACGGTCGTGCTTTATGGGGTCGTAAAGCGGACTTTACGCCTTTCTCTCCTCGCGCTATCGCGACAGGCGATTACACACCGTGCGCCCGCCGCGTCCTCTCTCGAAAGTCTTCCTCCTCCAATAAGAGGGATGGCCAGCGATCGTTATCGTCGATAAACGCGGCCAGGTTTTTCACCGCGGTTGTCGTCGCTCGCCGTTCGAATGGAGTTCCATTGTCGACGTTTCGCGCATGACAGACTGTCCCGGATGCTCGTTCACTTTGCACGCGCGTTTATTATTACGCGTCAGCCAAGGGTGCGAAAATCGGGGCGTATATGGGATTGGTCGGTACCATTAACGTTTCGGGACGCGCTTTGGCGCGTTCCTATGGACTATGGCGCAAGGTTGGAGGCGTGATATACGAGCTGTTAGTTAATTATCGTTGTAATATCTCCTGGTTAATTTAACGCAACGGGTTCTCGAACGGTACCACCCTCATTGCGTGGTCAATAAATAAGTTACTCCCCTAGACAATTACCCCAATGATGATTCTTTCTAATGAGTCGTTCAAAGGATTTTTGATGATGCGAAGGGTGCACAGAGCAAAGGGTGAAATCTGTTTAAAAAGAGTCGACGCCTTTCAATTATACCTTAACTACCAAATCTCCCCCCAAAAAAGCAGAGTCTCCTTCTCGAGTTAAATGACGATTCTTTCTAAAGAGTTATTCACAGGATTTTTGATGATACTAAGGGTGCACAGAACGAAGGGTGCTACTGAAATCTGTTTAAAAAGAGTCAACGCCTGTTCAATTACACCTCAATCACTATATCTCCTCAAAAAAACAAAGTTTCCTTCAAAATTATAATTTATAAATTAGAAACAGACGAAAACTCGATTCGTAGAAAAGCGTCGAGCAATCCTCGACCAGAAACGACGTTAGAAAAGCGTGGGAAACCGATCTCGCGGACGGATCGTTCGATTCACCCCCCGCTGGTCGATTAACTAGCTGCCCCTTAGCAATCTCCTCGGCGCGATTATCGATCGCGAAAGCGACTCCTTTGCGTGGCCGACCGGCCATGTAGATTCGATTAAGCGGCACGAGTGCAGGCTAGAACGGGTTTTCCAGCTGCGTGTACCGATTCGAGGGCGATCACGACGAGATCGTGAAGCTGCGGTTCAACAAGCTGCTGAACGGGAACCGTACATGCCGCAGCGTCTCCAGCCAGGACTTCAATCGGTTGCTCTGCGTCGGCTCGGAGAACTTCTCCGTCAAGGTGAGTTGTTCCTCTGCCAATCCGATGTCTTCGACGAGTGTCGACCATTTTCTTTCCTTTTCTCGACTTTTGGTTCCATTTTGTCATGCGAATGTAGTTTTCTACCCTTTTGCTTGGAACCCTGGCTGATTTATTTCCGATTCACTTTGAATTTTTATGAATTTCGTGAAATTCACACAGCGCAATACTTTTATCGTAGCGCTGGGTGTTCGTGAGTTCGCATTTGGGGTTGTTAAAACTCAATAAGATAAACATATTGCCAATTACAGCTGATCACCAACTTGCACGCAAGTTTTCTGCAATACTTCGCGGTTTGAATAATTGACAAGATTTTCGTCCATCAGTAAAGAAGGTTCGAGCTTTATTATCCGGTTCGCAATGGCGTAGACCGGTGTTTCAATTAATCTTCGAACGAACTTCGAACGAGCCCTGCTCCGTTTTATATTTGCCCAACACGAGAGCACTAGTGCGGCCATTCGTCTTTCGTGAATACAGTTGTTAACTCGCGGAACAACTGCGCGGCAACCGCGAACTTCGAATCAGCCATTGTTCCGGATGATCGCGAGTTACACCCGCAATTCCACCGAGGAACACCTTGCAAATCGACCCATTCACGAAACTCGTCGAACGAAACAAAAGAACGCGAAAGCTTTGCAAAAATCGTTCCAGTTCGATCCAGTGACGGTTGAAAAATTCACCCGCGAACCCTTGAACGCCAGCGGCTCGTTCCCCGCACAGACGAACACCGATCGCAAATGAGCAACGGTTTTAATTGAAACTTTCCCGCGCGACGATCGAAGAATCGTCGATGGCCGCTCGCCTCCGTTAAGTATCGCGGCGGGAGGTGGATTGTAATTAACGCGGACGGCGTTTTCATCGAAACTTTAGCAGAGAAATCCGTTGGCGCGAACGATGATTGCGGTGGTCGGGGGTTTGGGCGGTGGCGCCAAAACCGATCCACGGCCAGGACGAACGGGCGCGCGATCAAATAAATCTGAAATTCCGATCGGGAACCGAAACCGTGCGCCTTCCCCATCGTTACCCCCCCTGGTTTTCGTTATTTGTACGAGTTCGTTATCGATTTTGGAATTTATGACTAGCGCCGGGGCGTCCCTCGTATCCCGCGAATTTAAAGCGCAATTAGGAACGCTAACGCCCCCGGATGCGGAGTCGCGTTCGCTCGACGCGCGCCACGGCAATTATAATAACCCGTTCGGTTAATTAATCCGCGAGCGACCTCGGGGACCGAATTCCGCTCGACATCCACAGGTGCTCGACCTCCCGTGGACGAACGCGCCGCCGATACAGAGGGACTGCTTCTGCTCGAACCGTTCCCTGCCCATGAACGTCAAGTCCACCTCCAACATCGTCGAGGTGCACTTCACCGTGCTGTCCATGGACGCGTTGGACGACTACAACAACCTGTTCTTCGAGGGCACCTGGGATTTCGTCAAGACGAGTCCCTGCATGCAGAAATGGCGGGTCAGAGGACCTTCCGGGGAGATCAACTATAAAGCACCCATTGTGGACGAGGATGAGGTACGCGTTTGATTAACTTCAAGGCTTATCCCATGTTTCATCATAAGATTTGTGCCATGGTCGAAGTGGCTGCTATTTTTGAGAAACTTCTTTAGTTGTTTGCACCATCTGGGTGCCAAAACTTAGACGGTACGCGATTTAATGTGTATTTTGTAGTTCCTAGGCTTCACTTGAGGTTCCAATGGGTGACACACTGTTCTTTTCATTATTCTAGTAAGACGCTTCTGCTTGAAGAAACGAACGTCTCGAAATGTGAATCTTTAGTCAGACCATTCATAGAAAGAGTCTCACAGGGTTGTCATTGATCGTTTCCAGAAGAACTGCGAGAAGCACCCGTGGCTGATCGACCCAGGCCCGAATCAGTACCTCTACGTGAAGATGCAGGGGATTATAATGTCGAACACGAGCAAATGCGCGACGGAGAATCGAATTGTGGTGCACACCGGTGGCGCGATCCACGTGTCGGTGTGCCCGAAACCACCTGCGGAGTACAGACACCACGTGGTCGAGGTGTTCAGCGACGGCTGGGCCGTCAGCAGCAACGCAGCGATCCTGGCGCCGGGTGAGGAACCCGTCAGGACCATAGCCATCGAATTCATCATCAAGGAACCGGATACGTACACGGTTACGTGGCTCGAGCTCAGCAGAAGGTGGGCGAGAGTCTGACGAAAGATCACTTTGTAACCTTGCGATCGTAAGAACACGAAACCCTACAGAATCCTATTTAAGAAGGTTCATTGTGCGACCTCGAGGACCTAGCTCTCTTAGAACCCACCTATACAGATTATATTTTCGCAAAATCTTAGTCCCAGAATCCCATTCTCTTTTAGAACACGAGAACTTGTGAAACCTAAGACAAATGGAAAACCTTCTTCAGGATTCTCGCGCTTTCTCAATAAAGAACGCACAGACCAGAAACACGCGCCCTCTAAAGCTGTGTTTTACTATTCAAAACCTTGGAATTAACTGGGGTTTCCTTTTCTTTATTCCAGGCCATCCATAACGGCGACCGCTGGCCTCCAAATGCCGCGCGACTGCGAGCAACGGTGTCCCGAGTTGGACGCGTGCATAAACGCGTCCCTATGGTGCGACGGGGTCTCCCATTGCCCGTCCGGGTACGACGAGGCGCTGACCCACTGCTCGGTCCTCCTCAAGCTGCCGCCGCTGCACCTCGCCCTCGGCCTCTTCGCGATCGTCACGATTCTGATCGTGATCTGCTTCGCGGTGTGGCGCGTCTGCAGGCAGCGGGCGAACCGCTCGATATCGCAGCACCGTCTGAAGAGCATCTCGTCGGAAACGGCGATCATCGACGGGAAGGAAGTGATCTGCTGACACAGCGACAGTTCTGTGCGGTACGTCGAGGTCGACCGGGTGACCACCGTGTGACGATCGCCCACGGTGCTCCCATTAGTCGCTCGCCGTGGCGTCGTCGCGTCCCATCTGGCGTCCTCTTGAAGGGGACACCCTCTCACGACGCGGCGACGCCATCCGCCTCCGCGTAACGCGCAGAACTGCCCTGGTATACTTCGTAGGAGACCTAGACTTAACTCCAAAGGACGGCTCGCTGTTCGACGAAACGGACGGTCCTCCAGTTCCCCCCTTTAGACACGAACAGGCGTGTCCGCGGTGCTTCTCTGGATCCTTTCTTTCTCGGGGTGGCTGGTTCGCCTTCGAGGCTTCGTTTGGTAGTCAGACGATTCCGGGTGGAGCCTCGATGGCGGACGCTGGGGTTGGGAGATGCTTAGGCGCTTGTAGACGTTACATTTTGGGATCCAAGATCGGTGCTGTCCGTAGATGACACGTTTCATCGTTTCTTCCTTCTGAATATTTGCTCGAGGTAGCGCGATGTTTTATTCCGGGTTGCAGGATCGGTATTCTTTCGTTTGAATTACTTTTTCAAGTTCTTGGTAGGAATTTGAAAATTATCGAGGTAATTTCTTTAATTATGGGGGAGTAGATTAATAGAACGTCGGATAGAACTTGGACGGCACTGATTTAGACGCTTCCACGATATCATTTGCTCTGAGAGCGCAAGGCAACGTGTTTCGACGAGCCATCGGCATTTAGGAAGTCGTCGAAACGCGAGACATCAGGTTGCTTGAACGAGGACAATAAATAATTCAATTCTAGTGATATCGTTTCGCCAGTAGGATTCTGAACATTAGAGGCGTCGAAAAATCTGTTGCGCCCTTATCAAACGCTGACGCGAACGAAGAGGGGAACGAGATGGCGGTCCATTGCGTCGAACATGGAGCCAACAAGAAATACTCGCAACATACAGTCGTTCGATCGTTCGTCAGGAGTGAACTCGACGAGGATAGGAAACACGATTTTAAACACGAGCTCCATGGCTCCTCTATCCTCCTCTCTCTCTCTCTGTCTCTCTCTATCCTCTATTCTCTCCTGTTCCCTTTTGGTAAACGCGCGAGATCCTCTGTAAAATACTCGATCGAAGTCGCGCGTGTTCGGACGAACTGTTTCTAGTTTCATCGTGATTAACGCGAATCAATAACGATTTTGAAGTCGTTTTGCTGTTCTATACATCTGACAGAATCGACAGACACCGTTTTCTAAAGAGGAACAGAGAAATCGCGCCTAGGAGACGCTCTTAGCGCCTACAGCGTGGCAATCCGCGTTGCGTCGGACCTTTCATCGAGGTTAACTACTGCGTGAGTGGAGCGCTCGACTTGGACTACTTGTAATTTTTATTTTTCCAATTTCGTTGCTAACAAACAATGAAATACGATCGAATCTGTGTTTATGTAATGGAAAATGATTGTTTCGTGGCAAAGTTGCAACAAAATTTTGAAACTCGAGAAGGGATTGCGTTGATTTCAGCGAAAATGACAGATTTAGTGGGATCGATCGAAATCGAATTGATTCGCGTTGGTTACGATCGGATGATCCGATAGGAAATCGGAAACTATATAGATACTGACCAAACGTTTCAAGTGATTACCGTTTAGACGACTTAAATGATACTGTCACGCTAGCGATAAGACGACTTCGCGATGGACGAGTACGAAGAAAACGACGTAGAACTATGGTAGCCTGAAATTATGTGATATATACGATGCTGTTTTCCGCGGAGCTGTGCTCCGTCTAATAACGATTGTTACACACTGGACAAAGGGATCGTCGCCGTTAGGGAATCGACGCAAACGAGGAACTGTCGATCAATTTTTGTTTTTTCCTCTTTTCTTTAGGCGCGTAGAATAGGTGCAGCGACGACACCCGACACCGTAACTTGTACACCATGTTCATACTTGTACATAACTGATTATCTACCTATTTGTATCGGGTAATGTAACACGTTTATGCACGGGTCCCCGTTCGCGGCTACAATTGCTTTAGAGTTTCTAATTTCGAAGCCTCCGTTCGAACGTTCTTTTCGAATCTCGTTCCAGAAATTCATCGATCCTCTCGAATCGAAGCGTTCCAAGGGCAAGGAACGTTCGCGATTATCCTTGAAAATTGTGTAAATCGCTGCGAACGGTGACCAGTCTCGAAACCGCTTCAACTACTAGCCGATAAGCGTAGACGCTCGCGAACGTAAGAATGGAGAAACGGAAGACACGAGGAGAACCAGATGAAAGCTGAAGATCGAGAGGAGAATAACCGGTCAGCTAACTGAAAGCACCGCCATCGTTTTCTCGCTGTGTCCAGCGCGCACGCGAGACGACCATTCGTTTGGAGAACGATAAACCCACGGGACGTCCAGGCAAGGACTAGGAGCCAGAATCGACACCGTTCACCCTCCATGATAAGTTGTTCAGAGACAATCGTTAACGTACCCGCGTGGTACAGCAATTTTTTCACTAGATTCGTTAATTCTACGTGTTTGAATGCTTCAAGTGGGTCGTCCACCCCGCGGATGTCTCTCCCTCGTCGCGGAGGAAATTTCGAACGATTCGAGGCGAAATCAAAATGAGCGTGTAGATTCAAGTCGTTTGGTTAGGTTTTACGAGTTCGAAGCGATTCCTCCGCGTAGAGGGAGCCACGGTTCCGTGGGCGATCGCAGTCGACGGCACAATTGGAGAGAAGAGAAGCCGCAGAGGGACTTTCTCGTCGAAATGCCACCGGATTTCGTCCTTACGAGAAGACTTGTCCATCCGGACGAACGATATTTAAATGCACGCGTTTCTTATTTCGCGATAACGTTAATTAAGGCTCATTCGCCGTGTTCTCTGCGTTCGTTCGTCGCGCCCGGGAACGAGCTCGTGCAACGAAGGACAACCGCGAATCCAACCCCGAGGACACCTCTCGACGTCTCGTTCGCGTTTCTTGCGTTTACGGGGACCAACAATTGCGAAAACGGTTCTTGGTTCGTTCATTTGGCCCGCGTGATCGCGACTCGTCGCGACGCATTCCCAGAGAGTCGAAGACTGACGCTTTTTAGTTCTCTCGTCGCCCTTAACGAGGGCACGTGCTCCCCCGTGATATCAGTTCACTGCCATTTTCGTTCCTTCGCTCGGACTTATCGAAACGTTCCCGATCGAAATCTCGCGGAGATTCGAGATCAAATTTACGAAATCTAAGAGTCAATACAACCAGCATCGATCCAATCGCAGAAACGGCTGCCAGGAAGGGATAATCGCATCCGGAACGATACGTCGACGTTTCGATTGCATCCGACGGTTGTGGATGCCGTTTACGAGGCATTTAAGATAACATTTACGAAGTTAAAAGGAAATTCGATCCGTTCTGACGAAACCAAATGGTGAAACGCAAAGAAACGTACGAAGAAACACGGCCCGGGACAAAATGGAGTCTACAACCAGTCTACAAAATACAACACTGATCCAGGAAGATTTATGCGATACGAAAGAACGGAGATAACGTCGAAAAGTTCTCCCGACGATACGCGGAGAGATTTATTGCCAGACGATCGCTCACGCGGCCCAGTTCTCGTTTCGTTCCCGCCCACCTCAACCCCCACAGGCAAAAGGAATCGTACGCTTCCGGAGAACCGGAGGTACGAGAAGGAAGCGAAGAATCCGAGGAAAAGAAGAGTGCGGACGAATCAGCGACACGGTTCTCCTGTTTCCCTCGAGTGTGACTTTCATAAAATAAGCGATCGCGGCGAAACGACCGAGCGAACGCGACGCCTCGCGACTTCGTCGCCAACCGTGACTTCCGCCGCGCGAGTTCCGTTCACCAACGTCGATCATCGACGCGTCGATAACGAACGAAAGACAATTTGTACTTTATTTCGTACTCTATAATTTCAGCGTTTCTTTGACTTCCAATGCAATCATTTTGCGTGTCCACAAGTTCCTTTATGGGGCGTTCGCGCGTATTTATTAAAACGATTAACTCCGTGCCGTAAAAAATGGAGAGAATTGAAAATTTAAGCGTTAATCGTGCGTATTATTAATATTTCAGGGTTTTCACGATTACTGATGATGTATATCGATCGTTTAAGGGTCCCTTTATTGGAAACCCTGAAGTACTGACGATATATAGGTACATCGATCTTTCCAAACGTCCCATTACTGTAACACTAAATCCACGAGTTGCGCCACTTGGAAGAATATTGTACGAGCCTATCGCTCACCCTCCGCTATCGGCTGTCTGATTTAATAATGGATAAAACAGTGGCGCAACTTGCCAGAAAGTTTCTACGAAGCCAATTAGACCGACATCGAACTTTCGTGGAAGTCTCGAAAAGGCCCTCGACCAACCGCAAGATCGGAAAATTGAATGGAACCCAGCTGCAACAGCTGTGTGTGGACGCGCCAACGATGTGTTCCGGACTTTCCGCTGCGACTGTCCCGGAAAATCGGGAATCGACAAAATTTTGAATAGACTTTGGCGAACGTCCCGCAAAATTTTGAATAGACTTTGGTGAATGCCTCGGAAAATCAGGAGTCGACTTTGGCAAAGGTCCCGCAAAATCGAGAATCGACGTTGGCGAACGCCTTGGAAAATCGGGAATCGATGTTAGCAAAGATCCCACAAAATCGAGAATCAACGCTAGCGAATGTCTCGGAAAATCCGGAATTCACGTTGGTGAACGTCCCGGAAAATCAAGAATTCACGTTCGCGAACGTCCCACAAAATTGGGAATCCACGTTAGCGAACGTCCTACAAAATCAGAAATCCACGTTGGCGAGCGTCCTACAAAATCGAGAATCCAAGTTGGCGAACGCCTTGGAAAATCAGGAATTCACGTTGGCGAACGTCCCGGAAAATCAAGAATTCACGTTGGCGAACGTCCCACAAAATTGGGAATCCACGTTAGCGAGCATCCCAGAAAATCGGGAATCCACGTTGACGAGCGTTCCTGAACAATCGAGAATCGACGTTGGTGAACGTCCCAAAGCAATCGAGAATCGACGTTGGCGAACGACGATGAACGTTCCGGAAAATCGGAAATCGACATTGGCGAACGAGCTCGCGCGAGGGAGAGCCAGGGTTTTCCCGTAATGGGGCAAGCAGTTGTTCGCGCGCAGGTTTATTGCCACCGCTGGCTCGTATCGATACGCAAACGAACCGGCACCGTGGTGCAATTTACAGGCGTACCTTTATTGACGCCATGAAAACGCGGCCCCTGTGTTTGGAGACACCCGCACGAGGGCCATCGGCCGTCGACTGCAAACGAACCGATCGTGTACGCGCACCGCGAGACATGCTGGCACCGCGTTCACCGTTTTGCCATTGATTTGATTGAAGGAAGTGCTTTCGAGGATGAAAGCAGGGTTCAGTTTTTTCCTGCTATTTCTCGATCTCGATTTCTGAACCGGTTGACACGCTGAAGGCCAGGTTCGTGTTACGCCATCGCGTGTGTCGGTCCTCGCGTGCTGATCGTGAGAAGAAACGTTTCACTTAGGCGACATTGGTTTTTGTTCAGTCAATTTTTTAAGGAAAAGAATATAATATTTAAAAGAAAGCTGATATGCAATTAAATTTTCTTTTTGTGACTGACTGTGGCTCAAATGGAAGAAAAGCAAAACATTCTGGGCACTTAACGTGTCGATCAATTTTTAAAACCTTTGAAAATTGTGCTTTTAAAAATTTTGGAAAATTTGTTAACCAATCCAGAAATTGAGAGTGAGAAATACCAGGAGAAAATTTCTTTCTTTATTTATTTGTACTTGTATACGATAATAAATGCTTATATAACCACACATACCAATATTGGTATCGTGAAACAATGGCAAAAGAGAATTGAATTTCTGTTTCGAATTTTTTCAACGTCGTATTCGTTGCAAACGTTTAATATTTCGAGCTGTGGAGATTCGAGTTTTATTACTGGACGCGGTTACAGGCCAATGGCCCACGGGGACGGGTGTTGGGTGTAAATAGACGACGAGCAAACTCGATTGTAAATAAACGTAAAATATACACGTACGAGTTTTAAATCTAGATCACGAATAACTATGTAGACGATTAGGGATTATTAATTATGATGTAAAACCATATCCATGAACGCGGTGAGATTAACGAACGGAAAGTCGATGACAAGAGTCAGTGCTTCACCTTAAATTATTTTGTATTTCAATTTTCAGTGATAGAAATCGATCGATTAATATTAATTTCATCGTTTGAGAGAACAGAAGTACTTATCTGCCTTGCGACTTATAATTTTAAATATTGTCTGGGAATAACAATTATTTCTCAATAATATACGATCGATCATTAATCGAAGGAATAAAGGAACGAAATAATTATTGTTCCCTCGATTGCCATCCGAATCCACTGAATTGTCATGAAACAAAAAAAGGACAGAACGAGTTAAAAATGGGTTGACGAGGCTGACTGTGCGCGACTTCCGGTAGACGCGCGTTGAATCGACGGATTCTATGTACATAAGTAAACGTAAGTGGAGATCGAGAAACTGCACAAGACGATTAAGTTTAATGATCGACCCTCGAGAAACTATTACGCGTAAAAACGATGTATCGAAGGAAGCGGAGGGAAGAAAAACCGGAAGGGTAGGCGAGGCATCGTAAACAGGAAGTTTATGGATCGTGAACTGACTTGTACAGCGTTCAATCTCAGGCCTGTCCACGTATGGAGATCCCCAAATCGATTACGCCCCGTCGTAGCCTCGCGAACTCCGAAAAAAAAAAAAAAAAATAGACTAGCGACAACGTAAAATTAATCATATCGTGTAGGGTCGATACTATATATAGAGAAAAAGGATAAATTTACAGTACAAAATAAGAAAAAAAAGAAAAAAGAAACTAAAAATGCTGCTGCGTAATAGTGAAAATGGAGCGCTCGCGGCGCCGCTTAGGAACTAAACTTCGTTCACTGATTAGTGGTCGGTATCGTTTTCTCATTTTGTGCTCTAACTTTGTTCGTCGACTCGTCGACGTGTAAATAACGAATTATCGAGCACTTTCTATGCTATGAGAACGGAGACAGAGCGGAGGGTAACGATTTGGGCTCCCAGCGTATATCCCAACGTGTGGGCCTGGTTTATCTAGTAGCACACAACTTTGATGGGTTTCGAACTCTTCCCGAAGACTGCCGAAAACGCTTATTGTTTGAAACGCTTCGACGTCCCGCAATAATCATCGCAACGAGCAGCCATCGAGTACCTTGCTCGCGATTTCCCTGCCGCTGTTTCCACACAGCATCACTTGGTACCTTGCGACAGTCGTAAATCATCGGCACTGATCTCCGTTTTCGAAATATATTCCGTATTGTTCGTCCTCTACCTCCTTTTATACTCTTCCTTTCATCTACTTCCCAAATCTCTCTTTTATATTCCACTTTTAACGATTTGATTTTCAAGCTTCCTCGCCACAATTCGTTCGCGAACGTCCTCAAGTTCTCCCTTGTCGCGCGCATTGATCATTGCTTTCCATTCGCTCAGCGATACGCGCCGGAAAATTCGCGGAAATTTTTTCGTACAATTCTCGGGCGATTCGTTAACTTTCTTTTTCACGAACTGTGCGACACTACACGTTTCTTTACGTCACGAACTATACAAAGATGAGCGTGCACTCAATATCTCGAGACAGCGAAACACCACCCTCGATTTGCCGACACTGTTATTGCAAGGAAATAATCGTAAACGCGAACGAATGCACTAAAATAGAAAAAGAAACAAATTATCCGATTTACGGTGAGCGTGGAATCAAGAATAGGTCCGACAATAACTCACGTGCGTGTAAGCTCGTGCACCATACATGTTCACAGAAGCGAGTACTATGTAGAAAACGGTCGTAGATGTATCTGTCAGGCCAAAGACACGTATATTGGATAAAAGGAGAAGGAAAAAAAAAAGGCGAAACACCTCGATGACTCGACGACATCCTCCGCAAAGGAGTTGCGACGATGCGAATTAGTTCGATGCAATAATGAACCTTACTCGAAATTAAGAAACACCGCTACGGAATTTGAAACGACCACCTCGAATAACTGCCCCCCAATGAGATCACGTCATTTGACCTGAATGACACTTCTACGGGATGAATGATGAGAATGATTGGGGATTGGTCACCGCCAGACGTAAAAAATTTGAACAGAATCTCCGGAAACATGCTCACACGACATGCATATAGTTACTAATTATACCATTATTGATTACCGATTCGAATACCGAGTATGCGACATTTTTAATAAATTATTTTGAAGATTGCTTGGCTCGTTCATCTTTATCGACCTATCACGACACATTCTTTCCCCTCCTGTATTACTATACATGTAATAAAATTAACTGCTAGCCAATACGAAAGAATTATTAATTTAGAATAGAAATAAAACGACTTTCCTCGTCAACCTTCCCGCGTATGAGAACAGTCATTAGAAATAAGGGTAGTAAAACGCAATAAACTATAAAACACGATTAGGCAACCGTTTAAAGCTAGCCTTCTTTTTTCAAAAGGCCACGAAATGGAGTTTATACTACAGGATAATTACCACCATAGACGAATACCGCGATCACCATAGACGAAATACGCGATAGACTAATCATCTAATGGGGTTTTGCGTCACCATCGACGACGATACGCTCTAAAATATCAACCGTACGAGGACATCTCTATTTTAATGCCGAGAATGTAGGAATTATACTCAATTCGACTACTGAAACTGTTAATATCAAAAGGTACGAGTAGGTCCTTCTTCGTTTCCATTTCTATTATTTAATAGCCTTCGTATTCTCTTCCATTAATTTTTTCTTCCAGTTATTGATGTATTTAATTGCGTGTGCAGATTTCTCGCGTCATTTACTTGGATGGACCTTCAGAGTCTTAGCAAAGCGACTGGATTCTCCAAAAAAAAAAAAAAAAACGAATGACAAGCAAGTCTACATCAAGTGCGACTATTCAACGAAGAATGTAGAACAAGAAAAGCAGAGAATTCGTAGAACAATGGCCGTTACCTTCTCAGTTGGAAAGAGAATTTCAAGAGAAATAATTTAATCGATATTATACATTATCTCCTACGTGTATATAACTGTATATAAATACTAATTATACGAGATGCATTGTAAGTGGCTTCACAGCGATAACTTATCAGCATCAGCTCGAGAAAAGCACTTTCGTCGCTTGTAAATTATCAAAATATCAATAAACGTTTAGTCGTTATCGAGTAATGGTATATTCGATTAATTACCAAGCCCACAAAGACCCATCCCAATTCTTAAGCAAGAAGAACTTCTAAGAAACAACACTGAATGCAATTACATTAATTATAAGCTTGACTACTGACACCTCGAATGTAGAAATTTAATTAATTATGACGTTGTTTTCCCCTGATACAATCCCAAAAAACTGATATAGAAGCATCCAATTTTAGTAATTTGTGTTAAGAGAACACAATGCAATAAGAAGTTGTAATAGGAAGAACGATGACGTGGTAACCTACATTATCATCTATCGCTAATACCTTTATAAATCGATAGTCTATCATCAGATATAATTAAACCTGACAAAATTCTAGTTTACTTTAGTTTAAATAAATCTACCCCGTAGCAGCAACTTGCCCATACTATTTGTTGTATAATTTGTGACTAGAGGGATGATATTATCCAGGAAGAGAATTCCTAAACTTAACTCAAACTATAGCTTAATTAATTATACAATTTGCAATCCAATTGAAAGTTTCAAAGTCCTGAAAAGGACTTGGAAAATTTCTACTGAATTGCAAACGACTTAAATCTAGTACGTAGTCCTTAGCTTGATATCGTTTTCGAGAGGGCAATTTCTCGAAAACGCTACCAAGGGCCCAGGTCCACCCCGTGGAGGTGACTACGCAGGGACCCACCCCTAAACCCTAATCCCATCCAACCACCACTAGATAATTATGATCTCGTTACAGAAGGAACCGAGATCTGACTCTACTTCAATTAAAAAACCGAGATTCATAATACATTTTCCAAAATCTATCTATGATTTCTATAAATTGTAGTATGGACTTTACGAATCGCAAAAGGAAACACATTTTCTTAATCAGAGAGCGACATTATTATAAAATGATTCTACGATGATTCTACATTACAAAAGTTAGTGTTCCACAAAATGCAAGACAAAACAATACTCTAAATTCTATTATTCTACTTCAAAACGACTCAAAACTAAACAGAATAGATCAAAGTGGGTGTTTCGCTCTGAGTAAGAAGAATGTGTTTCCGTACCAATTTATTACAATAATCAGTAGCACGCATATACAAATATTGGTATAATAATTATAGAAGTTAAATTACAATAATCATAGCAATTTTATTATAATAATCATAAAAATTGGATAACATAAAGGAAATGTAAAGGATTAGGGGAACTATTCTCGACGAAATTGATGAAGCCGTCGAAATTCGACTCAGAACCATTGAATTTGCGACAAGAACGGAAAAGATACGTCAAACCATCAAACATCATACCAGCAGACGTCGAACCATCAGTCATCAAACATCAAACGTCGAACCATCAAAAATCAAACCAGCAAACGTCGAACCATCAACCATCAAACATCAAACCAGCAAAGGTCGAACCATCAAACAATGAACAATCAAACGACCCTCCATCGAGGGGATTCCATAGAGAGATAGAAGTGACCATATATAATTAAAAATAAAAGTGAGGGAAGTCGGGATAAAAGGTTGTACATTTAAAAATACATTACATAAATGTACAAATATCATCGCAATAATTAACTTAAATTAATCTATTTAGAGTCCAATTTCAAGTTTCAAAGTCCTGAAAAGGACTTGGAAAATTTCAATTGTACTGCAAAACACTCGATACTAAAAGTACCATGGAATAAGTTATTCTAATCTGTTGCAAAGTTAATGAAATAATAGTTGAACAAATCAAATTATTGGAAGTAAATCTACGTAATCTTTGTACAAGTAAAATTCGATCTATCTCTATCAGAAGTTACGATTTTCTTTTATCCTGTGGGGAGCTAACGGATGGAAGGGTGCTAACGGATCGCCCTCGTGATCGTTCAAATCGTAGAGCGAACATATTTGTTCCCACCACCATAAAAAAATCGTTTAAATAACTACTCACCGTCCAGTAGACAGCTGACGTCATCAGGAATCAGCATACTCTGCATCATCCTCCGCCAACATCCACCGCATAGACACCAGCCATCGTGAAGATCAGCAACCGCATCATGGTCTTCCACCATCGGCCAAGACCCTTCACCAGCAGCCATGGTCCTTACTTTCCGAGTTCATATGGTAAATACATGCTCTCAGCTACATAGTTTAGTTGTACATAAGGCTGTATATAAATTCTATGTAAATTAAAGGTATATACACGCTCTTATAAAATAATTAGCCGTTGAAAATGACCGAATTAATAGTAAGTGTCGAGTATTCTTAAGCTCGTAGTACTTACTAATTTCTCCGTTTAGGTACTAAATGCATGCTCCTAACTATGTACATTAGTATTCTTCCCACAGTATCCCCAGAATTCCCCCAAAACGCCCAAGCCCTCGATAAACGCACAAGATAAGGCCAACCTCACTCCGATGCGAATTCCAACTTTTTTCAGGTCCAAGACTCATGTCTTTCCTTTTAATTCTACATGTTTATAGTCCAAACAATTGTTTAAACTGCAGGAAAGCATAATTCTTCCCACAGAATCCCCAGAATTCTCCCAGAACGCCCAAACCCTCGTCACGATGAAAAATCTCAAATAGTTAATCTCCTATAAAGAACTGATTGTCTTTTATTGCCATTTTTTGAACTAGCCGCCAGGGAAGTAAGTTAAGGAACACCTTGTGGCTCCATCTCTCCGGAAAGTGCTCAAACTGGTCGCGCACCGTTACCGACACCGAAGTAAACTGCTTAATGACAGGTTGTGCCATCTCTGTGAAATGTTCTGAAACTGGTCGGGAATTAGTTTCCGCTTGTTACGAAGAGATGGCGCCATCAGTTGTTTAGTAGTTTGCTTCGCTGTCGATAACGGTGTGCGACCAGTTTGAGCACTTTTCGGAGAGATGGCGCAACTAGGTGTTCTTTAACTTACTTTGTTGGCGGTAAATATTTCAAAAAATGACAATAAAAGACAGTCATAATCTTAGATTCTACTGGATCCAGCGAACTACAGAGCGATAATTAAACGTGAAATGCTTCTTTTCTTAGAGTCTCGTAGTGGATTTTACAAAAGATTTTGGATAACGTTCGTTTTAACGTGTTATGGTCTCCTTCTATTGAATTTCGATCGGAATTCGGATAAATTTCAGTATTCTAAGTGGAGTTTAAAAGAATTACTACCAACAATTTCATTTGCAAAACTCTTTTATCTATTATAACTAGGCTTACAAAGTTTTATTCTAAATGAATTTAAGTAAAACTAACCTATGGCAGCCATTTGCTTAAATTATTTGCTACATAATTTGTAATTGCATTATACCACCATATGATGCAATTAATAATTACATATCAAATAATACAGTACCCGGGTCTCACCACGTGGAGGTTGCTGCGAATGGAGACCCACCCTAACCACGTCCCAACCTCCCTCCTTTTGTATAAGTTATTATTGAATACAACCTCCTTTTGATATACATTTGCAATGCGTTTAGTCTTCAATCGCTATGCAAATGTACAATAAAATGAGTTTCGTAATGAATTCTCGCGGAAAAATGAAGTTATACTAACAATATTCTACTTGACTAAAAATTTACTTTATAATCTACTTAAAGCTTAGTATCATGCATAATCTACCAAGTCTACTGTTTCTACTTAGTCTACTTAATCTGTTTTAAAGCTTACTTCATTTAAAGCTTACTTAATTTAAAAATTACCTATCCCACTAGAAATCTACATAAACTTAAGGGAAATTATTCTTACTTATCAATAAACCAAACATGTATTCACCCTACCTATGTAAAAATCTAATGGACTTTGTGGATATTATTTGTGGATATAAATGTGTATATTATTTGATATCCATCTTCGTGACCCTGGTAACGTTACCATAGATGAAATGATTCCTACCTATTAATAAATCTAAGTATGTTTCGACCTGCCTGTGTAAAAATCTAATGGATTCGAACCCATGTTGCGTCCAAAAACAAAGACAACACAACGACACAGCGAAACACAAACCCAAAAACAACAAACAATGTACGACACATACGTATGTGGACCCAGAAAAACCAAAACCAAAGTAATTTACGAAGAAATTACAATAGAAAAGAGCGAATGATTACACCAAGAGAATTAGGTGTAAGAACATGTTGTAACAAAATTGTAGACACTGGAACATCTGAAACAAGATGTACAACAAGCAAAACAACAACACAAAAATATACACATAAAACATTTCACAAACAATTCACAGAAAATATATGCATAAAGCATTTACAAACAATTCATAGAAAATATATGCATAAAGCATTTACAAACAATAGAGACACACAAAATAGAAATATAATTAACCAGTTAACTGTGGAATTTGCGTCGAACGCAGGGCATACATAAACAGTTATAAAAATGTATATATATAATATAATATAATATAATATAGTATAATATTATATTATATTATGATATTATGTAATTATTAAAATTATATTAATTGTATTAATATTATTAAAATTATAATTAAAATATTATAATATATTATATATACTTTTTTTATTATATAACATAACATAATATAATATCATATATTATATTATATTATATTATATTATATAATAAATATATAGATATAATATATTATAAATAAAAAGCTTTGAATTGACGTATATACACAGTTAACTGATTAAATTCAAAAGACATGTAAAATTTATGTACGATTATATACGAGAGCAGCCACGTCAGGGCGCTTGTTATAATATAATAACATATAAATATATAAAAATAAATGTTACCACTTAAAGATGACTCCGTAATATACCTCTTTTTTTTATATTCTAATATCCCTTTTGTCGCTCATTATTTTTTATTCGTGTTATATGTATATGACCATACTTCCATCTGCTGACATGATATAATTTGTGTATATCATTATATTTCCATCCTCGTAATTTGTAGAATCATTACGTTTATTTAATTATATGGCTGTATTATTTCAAAGAACTATGCGTCTTACAAAATTTTAGACCTGTAACAAAGTCACATAATTGATTAATAGTCGCATATAATATGGTTTCATAAAAGTTCCCTTTTTTATATACATATTTTTGTCGCTTACTTTCTTTGATTAACATTAATATGTCCATAATTTCATCTGCGTGATACTTTCATCTTTGTAACTTGTGAAGTAATCACATTTATTTAATCCTTTTGCTGCATTAAGTTGATGACCTAAATATCTTTCTAAAACCTACAACAAACTTATTCAGTGGATTAATAAAAGCACATATTAAAACCAAAAGAATACATTTAGACATGGAAGATACAGTTAGACATCGAAACATTATTTTAGTGAAATATTATATATCTTGTGGTGTGGCAAAATTAAGAATTCGCCTTTAATTCATAGAAAATATTAATTTCTTTTAAAAGAAAAAAAAAATAATAATGATAATACTATAATGAAATATTAATAATTTCGTTATATTCCTTAATACCTTACAACTTTTAAAGTTGTCATGAGTAATAACGTACAAACCATATATAGAATATTTACAGATCAGTCATAAAAGTAACCATTAAAAAGATTTAAATTGTACAAATGAGAAACTACCTTCTAATAAAAAATAATTGTTATCGTTTATTCTGTGACAAACGCTCGATTTGCAACGATATAAAGATAAACATAACACCCATTATGATTAATTTTTTGTCATTAAAAATGATGAGTGAAATATTTTATCTTCTTCGTTGGAAAGTACATTAAATGTGAAGTGAAGAGTATTTCAAAATCATCAATCAAGAAAAAAATCAGCAAAAATATCGCGAAAATAGCCATGTCTTTATAATTCGCAACACTAATTTATTAAATATGAAATGAAGTATATGTAAAAGGTAATCGCGTAGGTGCGTCATGAAAAAAGCAATACGCGAGCACTCAGCCGACGGTGCTTTTCATAGGTCGTAAAATTAATTTATGCACCCATAATTTAAATACGCAACGCTAATTTATTAAATATGAATTAAAGAATATATAAAAGGTAATCGCGTAGGTGCGTCATGAAAAAAGCAACACGCGAGCACTCACACGAGGGTGCTTTTCATAGGTCGTAAAATTAATTTATGCACCCATAATTTAAATACGCAACACTAATAAAACAGATATTAGAGAAATGATCTGTTTAGGTGCAATGTCACCAAGTGCAATGTAGCTCTTCCAGCTACTTTGGTGACTCTAAGTGCAAGATCATACTTCCATTAGTGCAAGTGGAAGATTTTATAGTTGCAATGTTACCATAGTGCAATGTAGCTCTTTCAGCTACAGTGGTAACTTGTGTGTATGGTTCCACAGTATCAGTGGAAGTCTTGGGCATTTTATTTATTACGATCGCAACGCTACTTTGAAAGCGCGATTCTCTTTTATCGCAACACTAAATGAAAGTAAAATTAACAATTGAAAATTATTATCTCTACTTTATAATACTCGCGTTACTTACAAGTCGCAACACTAAATAGCAAATTAAAAACATCAACGTTAATTAATTATCTCAACTTTAGCATCAAAACAACAAATATAATACATTCTTATTTTAAAGCAAAACAACAAGCAATCGCGATCTTATGTATCGCAACACTAAAGGAGCAATCGCGATTAACATTTCTACGTAACTCTAATTAATATCGCGATCTGGATTTACACGCAACTCTAATTAATATCGCGATCTGGATCTATACGCAACTCTAATTAATATCGCGATCTGGATTTATACGCAACTCTAACACAAACCGTAATTAATAATTCGCAACGCTAAAAAGTGAATCCGCGATTTGCCCAAAATGATGTGGCCAGGTATTCTGGCAGATAAAGTAACGAGCATAGTGACAAAGCAGTAACAAGTAATGGCTTTGCATTCAGAATCCAGCATTTCCGAATGCAGAGTCATTCGTTGCAGCCCTCTTCTCTGGGCCTCTTCGGCACATTGCCTCTTCTTTCTTCGGGCTCAATGCCCAGAATCTTGAATCAACCCAGCAAATAAAGCAGCAAAATAGATCAGAAAAATTAAGCGAGAGACACGCAAGACGAGCAACGATTTGAAGAATCGTCGTCCGTGCAAACGTGCCGAACCTCAGAAGCAGAAAAAACGTTCGTTTCGACAAATCGCGACCGCGACCGCGGGGTGATTCGAAAAATCGATAGGGTAAAGCCAGTGGCGAACGGCATTCTCCGTTCACGCCAGCTTTACCGTCGATCATTCAAATCTGATTTCCTGAAACAAGTTGAACCACGCGAGAAAAAACGCGCCTGCCCGATCGGAGACTGTGGTCAACCTGCCCGGCCCTACCTACTTAAATCTAGCAGTCAAACATACCAGAAGTATACTACCTACCTACCTAACGCTATATTTAAAAAATGGCAACAGACTCGTACCAACACATGCATACAACACACGGAATTCTCGCGACACTTGCACACAACCTTGCACACTTTCTAAAGTTTGTACGTACCTTGTCATGCAATCTGAGGGATGCTAGTGATCATTGCGTACAATGCGAGCAAAGCATTTGTGTAAATTTCAACGTTTATTTATTTCAATTTTAATTAAATAAATTTCATTGAATACAGAATGGATGGTATTAGGTTTGATACCATTATTATCGTTGTGAACAAGAAAGTAGAGAAGCTACTAAAATGAATGGTATGGAATTTGATATCATTATTGAAATTTGGTAAGAGTAAACTTGGTACCTACTATTATTGTAAGTAATAGTATATTTTGTGCTATTACTACAACGGATACAAGAATTAATGTTTAATAAAAAGCGACGTAATTCCACAACCTAACCACACATACACACAATGTGGAGACTACGTCGTGCACGATACACTAGCATATCAGTTGCGCAAAAATCTTATAAATTAGCAGGGGAATCATCGTGCTCATCACCTTTTCCCCACCCAAGTAGCACCTGGGCACGTGAATGGGGTCCTGGCAAAGAGCACGGAAAAGGAAGCTGAAAATCCTAATCTAAATATAGTGATTAGTACAATATATCTTTATTCAGTTTATTCTTTATTTTATTTTTATTATTCTCACACAGGGTACCCTACTTTATTTATTTCACTCAAATTTTATTCATACTCATAAAACTCTATGCAATGGAATAATTAACTTGAATATTGCGCAAGAAAATGAAAGAAACGAGCTCATTCGACAATTAATTCTAGCAATATAATTTATGGAATGGAAAAACGCGATGTGACGCGACGCGAACAAAACGAGGGACTTTTCATCCTCGATATAACGGAATACCTATGTCATATATAGGATCTTTGCGTATTCCCAATACGGTCCCATTAAATCCCAAATAAAAAATAATAAAAAACGACCGAACAAAATATACACAAGTTTGCTTCTACTGCCACCAGTATAGGTTGACGTATTTTCACGTCCGCGAAATGTTTAACGTGACCAGGTGCCGACGGTGACACTCCAGGCACGACCTCCCATGAGGCAGGGATTGAGATACGCTCAATCAGCCGGCCGTGAACCCAGTGCAGTATCTAGTACGCAGTCCACAGCTACCAATACCCTTGGTGAGGGTGGCGAGCCACCCCGTCTGCCCGTCGGAATAACCGGGGGCCTTACGCAACGGGGCAGGGGCCAGATACTGGGACGCAATAGAGGCAACAACAAACTACTCGAACCGAACACGAAATTAATTCTTCGTGAAATAAAAAACTCGATACAACAATATAATTAATCAAGATACTAAAACACAAACGCGATAATCCATTCCAAAATTATAATGTATAGAATATAATAGAAAAATGAGTCGTGATCTGAACAAAATTAAATTCTTTGTATCTAAATTCTCTAAATCTTTGTAGAGTATATCAAGGGTATGTAACAATAGTAGGGTATATAATAGGGTATATGATATAAAATGATTATAATTATCGAGCGATCTCGGCATCAAAGCAAATATTCTAAGATATGAAAATGCTGTTCAAGTTGGATGCTTTGATTTCAAAATCTACTCGTCATGAAAGGTCTTCTTGCACATATAATTTAACATAATTGCGGTAAGATAAATAAATTTTAATATTTTAAAATCTCTAATTGCAACAAGTATAAACTCATCAGATATTTTCTATCGTACGATATTAATATGAATATTAAATGACTGGAACATTTAATATTCTCAGTGAATGCAAACAATATAATTAGCTATCGTTAAATATTAAATATTGTGTATAATTACAGCAACAATGATACACGTCATCATTATTAATTCATAATAATTATAATTGTCACTAAAACGAAGTCGGAGGGTATCCGACTTCACCATTAAATACTGCCAAATTAAAGCAGCTGTGATACTTATTGTATATTTATTCATATAAGATCTATCAAGGATATTATATATATATATATATGCATGTAACATTATGATTGATATTAATATTTCATTTGTGTAAATGTTCATATATAATGTATTACTTTCATATTTTCTAGGCATTTATACTGGACGTGTATGGATCACAAACATTATATAACTCGTATTTATTTATTTATTAATTATCCATATACTATTATTATTGTATTATTAAAATTATATTGTAATATTTAAAAACGCGAAGTGCAAGAAAACTACATAAAAACAACCTGATCTAATAAATGACACACACAAAATAACAATTATTATTCACAGGTATAATTGTATACCCATGGTCACTATGCTCGTTAAAGCAATTCTACGTAATTACAACCAGTCACTCGTGCCGATTCAGACCTTTCGTCCTACGGCATGGTGAATGACCAGAGGGACTTGAAAGCATGCGACTCACCGGACGATGAGTAGAGTAGCTCTGGTAGAAGTCATTGAAGATGTTGCTGATGCCTCAGGGAAGTCGTCAAAGATGTTGCAAACGCCTGGAGAAAGTCACGTTATGAATTAACATTCGTGTTGTTACCACACAATGAATCAATTAAGAAATAATATCAAAAAATGTTGCTTACCACTGGGGGAACATCCTCAAGCCCGAAGACGTCAGGCTGGAAGAAGTGGTAGATGAATCCATGGTGGAAGTAATAGCTGTAAAACTTTAAGAGAAACGAAACTATTAGGATTTGGTTTACCAAAGTTTTTATTGATAAGTTTATTATTTATTAATTAAAGATAATTACATTTTTGGCTCCTGGAGCACAGCAAGATCCATTTGAAGCAGGCGATGATGAGACTCTAATACCGGAAATAAGTATTTCAAAAATTCAAAAAATAAAAAAATAAAAATAAAAGTCTAATATAATATAATAAAAATTTGCTAGAATATTATAATTTACGAAGCAAACACTGACTCTATTATCGCGTATGATTACTATGAAGGATTAAATATAATTGTAATCTAAAGTTAAATAAAATTATAATAATATAAAAAATAAAAAAAATATTGAAATAGTTATACGCAGCAAACACTGACTCTACCGACCGCATTGCGCGCGGTCACCAAATTTTTCTGGAAGAAAATTGTTATTAGTGGGGGAACAAAGGGTAGAAATAAATATTACACCATTTTTTTCAAATATTATTTTTCTTCTCATCGAGCGTTTGTTCAAGAAATAACTTTCTTCTAAAGCTACTAAACTGTGTGGAATATATGCATAGATGTAAAATATCATATATAAGTATTAAAAAATATTTGCAATTATTGCAAATTAATTATGATTAATTCATGAGTGATCTGTATGATGTCTACTCTGATCATTTTCCATCAGAATGTAAAACATATTGAAATTTACTAATTAATTAATTATATTATATGTTATAAAATATTAAGAAATGTTTATAAGAACCGTTAATAAGTTAATCAACTACTACTCATTATATTATGAATTAAAATTCATATGTTACCACACAATGAATCAATTAAAAAAAATAATATAAATTCTTGCATGGAAATACCTCTTTCATCTTTATGGCATATCTTTTTTAATAATAAATGCAATATTACCAAACCTCTATAAAAGTATGTCGTTTCCTATTGCAGCATTATCCTTATCATATTCATACATCCTTATTTCTCAGTTTAAATGTGCAATTCACAACAGCACAACAGTTTTGTTCTGTAACAGAACAAAACAAAACTGATTGCACATAAATGTATAAAAATACTATCAATTATATTAAAATTGTACAATAATCAAACTCAAATCACATATCAAAAGTGCAAACAGTGCACAAGCAAAAAGTAGACAAAGGAAGTAGACAAAAAGTTGATTTACATTTATAATAATAATTACGTTCAATATTCAATTAACCAAGAGTATCAATTGAATAAGGAGTTGGGAACAATAAGGATGCTTATAGGATAACAAGTGTAAATACAAAGCAGTCGATAAGCAGGTTTGCGGCGTACCTCGGAAGCAGCGAGACAGGTTTCGACAGGTTTCGACAGGTACATTGGAGCAACACACACTGACAAGCCGTACCACTTCGTATCTCGCTTCCACATTTGTTAACTTCGGTGTTCTCCCACTCCGCTTACGCTGCAAACAGAGCACTAAATTCGAAAACACGATTTCCAGAAAAAATCAAACAACAACACAATCAATAGCACAGCGTACAACTATTATCGTCGACAAATTTACATAGCTCTCTTTATTCGCATACATTTGTAGGAAAAAATGAAATCAAACTTTATTATACAATATTGTAATATTATAGTAAATACAATATGATTACGTATATCATTCTATGGTTCACATAATAATTATTGCGAATATTGTAACATATTTTATACTTGAATATTCGATTTCGTATCGTAAAAAGAAATATAATGCAATAAATCTAACGGGACGAAATATTTCAACTCACATTTCTCCGATATTAATTGCAAATCTCTGTCGCAAACTGGCTCAACACGTTCAAACGGCTATATTTTCACTTTTTTAAACATTTTAACTATGCAAATACTTCTTAATCGACTTTGAAATGAAAATTTAAAATGAAAATGAAAAGAGACGCTACCTCCATGACAGCTTCAACTATTGTACAAGGAATTCGAATCTCGCGCATGCGCGTATGAACGTGTCCAGTCAAAAGTACGAAACAATTTTATCTATTGCGAACGAATATATTTAAATCGTTTTTTCTTCCACGTAAAGTAATTGATTATACAAAAAACTACGATTTTTCAGCCAAAATTTAATAAATCACAAGATTTCGAAAAGTTTCGTCGTAAGAAATGAGATTTTATGTGTTACAGAAAATGTATCATCGCAAGAACAAATGTACAATTGTACTCACAGATTTCTCGAGATTTCTTCCGCAGCCAATGGTTCCTCGTACAGTTTGTATGATTAGGGAAGTTTACTGTTGACTTGTAGATTTATTGAGGGAGAGGTTATATGTTTAGAGAACAACGGTTGAGTTGTAGATTTATTGAGAGAGAGAGAGTTTGAACAGTTTGTTAAACTTGTTCTGTTCCTACGTTATTTACTGTAGCAAGTAAAATACTTGTACAGTTTGTATGTTTAGAGAACAGCGGTCGAGTTGTAGATGTGTTGAATGAGAGTGTCAGAACAGCTTCTTGAACTTCTTCCGATCTTACGTTGTTTACTGGACCAAGTCAAATTTAACATTAAACATTGCGCAAATTAAATCTGCCCTTTTATACTAAAAGTGGGAGCAAGCGTTAACCAATCAGATCGCTAGCAGCATCGAGCTCTGATTGGATGACAATCTTTCATACCTGAGTAGATGCTGCGAGCGATCTGATTGGTTAACGCTTGCACTTACTTTTAGTATAAAAGGGTAGTTAATTTGCATGAACTTTAATATGAAATTTGACTTCCTAGAGTAAAGAACGTAAGAACAGAACAACTTCAGATGATTTTTTATCAGTTCCAAATGGTTGAAAGGGTTTTACCGCCGTGTCGAAGCTGCGAGTTATCCTACTGGTTAACGATTACACTTACATTTAATATATAAGGGTAGTTAATTTCATTTACGAGGTTAATTTTTTCAATGAAAGGTTATAGAGCCGGTTAGAAGAAACAGCCAATGAATATTTTGGATCCACGAACCAATATTGAATAATTTACGTCGAAAATTGTAAAATCACATTTCTTTCACACTTATGTTTCTTTTTTAACATTTGGATCTTACGATATTCAATTTAATACCACGTAGAAAGGAAAGAATATTCGCTTTGCGACAAGGGATGCACGCGCGTACAAGATATAACGAGACAGAAGTCAACGGAAATCTGTCCGCGCAGAACATATAAGTGTGTTTGTGATTAATCGAACTAAAATTTAACCTATTGGAGGGAAAATGGTACCAACTTCCACTGAACAAAATATAATACTTATGTTTGCCTACAAATTTGAACGAGTCGATAATAAATTGATTTAGAACAGAATATTTTCGAGCTTAATTATAGTAGAAATGTTTTCAAATTGATCGACAAATCTTCTACAATTCGTTAGGTAACTGTTAAATAGAACTACCGTCAGATCTGTCAGTAATTTTACTTTGAAGTTTAATTTTAATTTCTACCGCTACTAATTCGTATGAGTTCATGTATAGACAATTACATCTTTACTAGATCACTTGTGTCATGTTTGCACATTCAACATATTATATGACGTAGAATTACAGTTGTCAAATCATTAAACGTACAATTGTAGTTGCATTTATACCTATAAACGTGATCGAGTAATATTTATCCACTGTGAATTGACCAAACAAATAAAATAAGGTAAAGGTTTTGACGGGGTAGCCGTAAAAATAAAAAATATGGTTTACTTGTCAAAAGGTAACGAAATTAACCTTAAAAAGATTTCTTATGTCATGTAATGAAAACTTGAAAACAACATGTACATAATTTAAACGTTTGTTAGACATTTACAATTAGAACCAATCACGTTTCAAATTGATCTATTTTGGACAGTACTCTGCTACATTGAAAAGTATTCAGGTTTTTTACAGGCATAATTTTCATGGTTACTATGTTATAAGTATAATATTGTTATTTCTTATGCTTATTTAAAAGAAACAAACGAACTAGCAAAGATATAAATGAATCAATTATTTGTAGAGTTACAAAACATTAATCAATCCTAATATGAAGAAATATGAAAGTGAATATACAAGAGACTACAGATTTACCTCCAGTATTCAAGCTGCAATTACATAAATCTTATGCATCATTGTTATTTGATTTTTTCAAATTAAAGCAGCTGCAATAGTAGTTCCCTCTACGCCTAACATAATTCTGCCCAATTGTTTTACATCTTTAAATAAGCACTTGAATTTTTCGACAAGCAATGTGGTTTCTTTTTTATTGTTTCACCAGTTACTCTATGAAGTTGTGCTACTAGTTTTGTAATAACAGCAGGTTGAACTAAAGATTGTTGGTGAATTATCATTAGAAGACCCTTTATAATTGGTATTTTTATTGGTATTTTATGAACAAATTTCTCCTATGGCAGCCATTTGCTCGTATTATTTGGTATATAATTTTTAATTGTACCACAGCATCGTATGATGTAATTAACAATCATATATCAAATATAGAGTGTCCGGGTCTCACCACGTGGAGGTTGCTGCGAATGGAGACCCAACCTAACCACGTCCCATCCACCCTCCTTTTATACAAGATATTATTGAGTAAAACCTCCTTCCAATGTGCATTTGCAACAAGATCAATGTTTGATCCCTATGCAAACGCTCAATAGACAGAGTTTCATATCAAACTTTCGCGGAAAAGAACTATTGCAAATGAAAGAGAACACAAGACCTAATCAGTAAGTACCTAGTCAATAATTGACTTTAATATCCAAATAACCAACTAACTAGGAATATACATCAACCTAAAACCTATCAATAGGTCTAAAAATGTTTCACTCTACGTATGCAAAGATCTAAGGGAACACATTACGTAATGTACTGTGTTTTCATGAACACGAAGAATTTGCAAAAGCAAACAAGAGAAAAACAGCTCAGAAGGAGCAGAAGAAGAAGTTAACAGAAGATTTTGCACAGATGAACAGAGACGATCAAATTTACAAAATGAGAGACAAAATATAAGTGACCACAAAAGATGATTATATTTGTACATTTATTTAATGTATTATGTAATGTAAATTTATAAATATGTAACCATCCTCTTTTATCCCGACTTCCCTCACCTTTATTATTAATTACACATGGTCACTTCTATCTCTCTATGGTGTCCCCTCGATGGAGGGTCGTTTGATTGTTCATTGTTTGATGGTTCGATCTTTGCTGGTTTGATGTTTGATGGTTTGACTTTTGAGGGTTTAACTTTTGATGGTTTGACTTTTGATTGTTTGACTTTTGATGGCCTGACTTTCGATGGTTAGACTTTTGATGGTTTGATGTTTGATGGGTTTGACTTCTGTGGTTAAAAAAATATATGCGACAGTGGAAATTCAGGGAAATGTTTAAACAATCCGGTCTAATCTCTGATGTTCAGAGGGAAGTTAATTTTTTATGCATACAGCGTTGGAGGTACTACTATGGTATTGTTTTATGTCAAAAGGTCTCCATTTCCACGCTTTCCAAGATTCTTTCTAATTGCTTCATGCAAATTATGTTAGGAGAATCTTGAAATCTGACGTATTTTCTCTGTTCTTGTCATAAATTTTATGGTTCCTGGTCAAATTTCGACTGCTTCACCAACTTCGTCGAGAATAATTCCCCTAATCCTTCCCATTTCCTTTATGCTATCCATTTTTTATGATTACTATAATAAAATTTCTATGATTATTGTAATTTAATTATTGTACTTGTAATTTAATTGTCATAATTATTGTAATTGTAATTTAATCGTTGTAATTGTTGTACCAAAATTTGTATACGTATTCTACTGATTATTGTAATAAAATTGTACGGAAACAAATTCTTCTTACTCAGAGCGAAACAACCACTTTGATTTGTTCTGTTTAGTTTTGAGCAGTTTTAAAGTAGAGTAATAGAATTTAGAGTATAATTTTGTATTGCTTCTTGTGGAACACTAACTTTTCTAAAGTAGAATCTTGATAAAGCTATTTTATAATAATGTTTCTCTCTAATAGTTCAATGTTTGATGGATCGAAGTTTGATGGTTGAAAATTCACTTAATTTCTGCTTTATTCTGGTTTATTTTAATATCTACGTTCGCCGCTGGTTCGGTATTATACTTTCAATTAATCCCTAAACTGTAAATGAGGCCAACCTCGCTCCGATGCGACTTCCAGCTTTTTTCACGTACAAGCTTCATGTCTTTCCTTTTAATTCTACATCTTTATACTCCAAACAATTATTTAAACTGAAGGAAAACATAATTCTTCCCGCAGAATCCTCAGAATTCTTCCAGAACGCCCAAACCCTCGTCACGATGAAAAATCTCAAATAATTAATCTCCTATAAAGAATAGATTGTCTTTTATTGCCATTTTTTGAAATAGCCGCCAGCAAAAGTAAGTTAAGGAACACCTTGTGGCGCCATCTCTCAGGAAAGTGCTCAAACTGGTCGCGCACCGTTACCGACAGCGAAGTAAACTACTTACCGACTCGTGGCGCCATCTCTTCGTCGCAAGCGGAAACTAATTCCCGACCAGTTTCAGGGCCTTTCACAGAGATGGCGCCACGAGTCGGTAAGTAGTTTACTTCGCTGTCGGTAACGGTGCGCGACCAGTTTGAGCACTTTCCTGAGAGATGGCGCCACAAGGTGTTCCTTAACTTACTTTTGCTGGCGGCTATTTCAAAAAATGGCAATAAAAGACAGTCATAATCTTAGATTCTACTGGATCCAGCGAACTACAGAGCGATAATTAAACGTGAAATGCTTCTTTTCTTAGAGTCTCGTAGTGGATTTTACAAAGGATTTTGGATAACGTTCGTTTTAACGTGTTATGGTCTCCTTCTATTGAATTTCGATCGGAATTCGGATAAGTTTCAGTATTCTAAGTGGAGTTCAAAAGAATTACTACCAACAATTTCATTTGCAAAACTCTTTTATCTATTATAACTAGGCTTACAAAGTTTTATTCTAAATGAATTTAAGTAAAACTAACCTATGGCAGCCATTTGCTTCTAATTATTTACTATATAATTTTTAATTGTAGCGTACCACTATACGATGCAATTAATAATTATATATTAAATAAATAGTGCCCGGGTCTCACCACGTGGAGGTTGCTGCGAATGGAGACCCACCCTAACCACGTCCCATCCACCCTCCTTTTATACAAGACATTATTCAATAAAACCTCGTTCCAATGTGCATTTGCAACAAGTTCAATGTTTGATCCCTATGCAAACGCACAATAGAAGGAGTTTCATAAAGAACTTTCGCGAAAAAGAGTTATTGCAAGTGAAAGAAAACAATGATTGACTTTAATTTCAAATTAACCTACCTAACTAGGAATATACATCTAATTAAAACCTATCAATAGGTCTTTTTCATAAACTCAAAGAATTTGGAAAAATAAACAAGAGAAAAACAGCTCAAAAGGAGCAGAGGAAAGAATTAACAGAAGATTTTAACAAAAATATTAATATTAAGAAACAGTACTGGAAACACTGGAACACCTAAAACAGCACTGGAAACACTGGAACACCTAAAACAGCACTGGAAACACTGGAACACCTAAAATAGAACTGGAAACACTGCAATATCTGAAACAAAAATGTGCAACATGCGAAACCATAACACAAGTTAATACATTTCGTAAAAAATATATACAAGAAAAGAAACACACACATATACATATATATAGATATATATAAATATAAGATACATATAAATACATATAAATATAAGATAGATATAATTAAAAAGACATGTGATAATAATAAAATAATAAATAGAGCAGGAAACGCTGCAATATCTAAAACAAAAATGTACGACAAGTAAACGTATATAACATATGGGTTAACAGATATGGCAAAAGATATGTCCAACAACAGAAACACACATGCACACATGCACACATAAAAAATTACATAGAAACATAGAAACAAATTTATAAGAAAAGATACATAACATTTAAATAAAAATAATAATTAATCATAAGTAACGTTATGTACCATGGGTACCGTTACAAATCGCGAGAGCAGCCATCTCAGGGCGCTTTTTCATAATATAACATAATATAATATAATGTAATGTAATATAATATAACAATATAATATATAGGTTGAGCTATTTAATTGTAACATCTGAATTTACTGGTAAACTATCCGTTGTATAAAAAAATGTTCCAAACAAATGGTTTGAAATGTTTTTTAATGCGACGAATGGGTTACAAATAAATTCAGACTGTACGATTAATTAACTTACGATATATATAACATGTAATAGAGTAAAAGCAGCCATCACAGGGCGCTATTTCATAATATAACATAACATAATATAATACGATGTAATATAATATAACATAATATAATATAATATAATATATAGGTTGAGCTATTTAATTGTAACATCTAAATTTACTGGTAAACTATCCGTTGTATAAAAAAATGTTCCAAACAAATAGTTTGAAGTATTTTTTAATGCGACGAATGGGTCACAAATAAATTTAGACTGTACGATTAATTGGCTCACGATATATATGACACGTAACAGAGTAAAAGCAGCCATCACAAGGCGCTATTTCGTAATAATATATATATATAAATATATATGTAAGAATAAATATTTACCACTTATGATTTTGTAATACTTATACCTCTTTTTTATATATCCTTTTTATTATTCATCCTCTTTGATTCGTATTGTATATATATATATGATCATATCTTCATCTTCGTACCATCATCCAATTTATATACGTACATTATCATACTTCCATGATATACTTTGATCCTGATGTTGTACTATTTCAATCAAATGATCGTCTCTGTAAAACTTTAAAGCTGCAACATACTTATACAATGGATTAGTAATAAAAAAAAAAAAAAAAAAATTTGACGAACAGTAAATATAAATTATACATAGAAAAACATTATATTTCCGAAATAACATTGCAAAAATGATGTATGTAACGTGTAACAAAAGCAATGTGTTTGATTATAATGTATATTGACGTAAGAAAAATAAAAATTTACTTTTCGTTCTATCTCGTTTCTTATTACTTTTCATTAAATTAATTAAATTTTGATTCGCTTCAAAAGAATCGTTTCGACTGTCAAAATATTATCAATTTAATAATACTTTTTAAAAGTACTTTGATTTTTACATGTAACTACTGTACATTTTAATGTACTTTGCGATTTTTAATGCTTACGAATTCTGATTCACAAAGCACACAATGGAATGTTTAAATATCAATCACAAATCAACAACAACCATTAAATGAATGGTTGTAAAAACCAGACGATATCTATTCGTAGAAAATAACTGTATTATTCTGTAATATTTTAGGACAAACGCTCGATCAACAGAAACAAAAGCAGTTCATCTGCTTTCTTTTATCGTCGTTATTAAATATCGTAATGAAGTAGATTCTTTCTTTTCCGTATCATGAATTTATTAAACGCGAAGCAAAGGATATGCACATACTTGCAATAACAATTTATTGAAGTAGAAATTAGCAAAATTATCGCGAGAGCAACCACGTAAGTGTGATTTTTATAATTCGCAACACTAATTTGTTAAAATTATGAAAACTAATCGCGATAAGTGCGTCATGAAAAAGCAATGCGCGAGCAGCCACATCAGGGCGCTTTTTCTAATTCGCAACGCTAATTTATGCACCCATAATTTAAATACGCAACACTAATAGAGAACGATTTTAGAACAGTGATCTGTATAAGTGCAATGCCACCACGGTGCAATGTAGCCCTTTGGCTACTCTGGTGACTTTATACGTGAGATCACGTTTCCACAGTGCAAGTGGAAAATTTTATAGGCGCATGTCACCATAGTGCAATGTAGCTCTTTTAGCTACGGCGGTGACTATGCGCAGGATCATACTTCCACAGTATCAGTGGAAGACTTGGGCACTTCATTAATCGCAACACTATCGTGAAATACGCGATCATTCATTATCGCGACACTAAATGGAATTAAAAACTCAACAATTGAAAACTATTACTTCTACGTGAAACAAGAAGATGCAATTACTCGCGATACGTATAAACCGCAACACTATAAAACTAATTGAAAACTATTAGTGTATATTAAAATACAATTTAATCTTATTCTCAAAACAAATATTAGCCAATAATAATTATGATTTCAGCAAACAATCGCGATTTCATGATTCGCAACACTAAAAGAGCAATCACGATTATTATTTCCACGCAACTCTAATTCAGAGCCCGATACATTAATACGCAACTCTAACAAAAATCGCGATCTGCAGTTAATCGCAACTCTAATAAAAAACGCGATTTGAATTTATTCGCAACTCTAACAGGAACCGTATTTAATTATTCGCAACGCTACAATTGAAACCGCGATTTGCCCAGATTTCGATGGGCCAGCATTCTGCTGGCCAGAATATACTACTACAGAAATACGAGCATAGTGACAAAGTAGTAACAAAGAATGACTTTGCATTCAGAGAATTATCTCCGAATGCATAGTCATTAGTAGTTGCCCTCTTCTCCGGGCCTCTTCGGCATATAGCCTCTTCTTTCTTCGGGCGCGAAGCCCAGTATCCTGAAACTTATATCTAAGCTCGAGATTTCCTGGGCGCAAACCAAAAAATAACATACAAAGGTGAAATAAAAATATAAATCGCGAAAACTCTGCGCACGCAGACGAGCAACGATTGTGAATAATCGATGTTCGTGCAAACGTGCTGAACCTCGAGCAAGAAACGTTCGTTTCGACAAATCGCGACCGCGACCGCGGGGCGATTCGAAAAATCGATAGGATAAAGCCAGTGGCGAACGACATTCCTCGTTCGCGCCAACTTCACCGTCGATCATTCAAATCTGATTTCCTGAAACAGGTTGAACACGCGAGAAACGCGCCTGCCCGATCAGAGACTGTGTCAACCTGCCCGGCCCTACCTACTTAAATCTACCAGTCAAACATACCAGAAGTATACTACCTACCTACCTAAACCTATATTTAAAAAGAGCAAAAGATTCACACCAACACATTCGTTCAACCCCCGGAAATTCTCATTCAAACACTCGGGCGCAATGACCTAAACTAGAGAGAACGCCCCGGGACGCCTCCGACACCCGAGCTTGGCACACAACCTCGCACACTCTAAGGTACGTACCAGGTGCTGCAATCGGCTGACGAATTCTAGTGACCATTGCGTACAACGCCAGTAAAGCGTTTTTATCTACACGCGAAGGTTTAATGTGACATTTAGAACGTTGAAGAAATCTGTATTTTTTATAAAACACAGAAGTTATATCGGAGACAGAAATGATATTGGAATTGGTACTATTTGTGATTAAGAATACATTTGGTACCATTTGCAAGTGGCAGCGAGTTGTATATGTTTATGGAAACGACGCAATTCCACGGCCTAACCACACACACACAACGTGGAACATACGTCGTGCACGATACACTAGCACGTCAGCCGCGAAAAAAAGTCTCATTAGTACACATAAATAATCAGAATCATCGTGCCCGTCGCCTTTTCCCCACCCAAGTAGCACCTGGGCACGTGAATGGGGTCCTGGCAACGAACACGGAAGGGGTTAAACCTGAAAATCCTGATCTGAATATAATGATTAGTGATTAACCGATCAATTATATTTCTATTATTCTTTGAATCTATTCAGAACTCTACTTTACTCATTTCAATCAAATACTAATATTCTAAAAGCAAAATGATCATTGAGAAGTTAATTTATTGATAGTTACATTGCGCTGCATAGAGTTTTAGAGTTTTATTTTCAACTCTAACTCAAACATTATTCGCGATCCAAAAAAAGACCGACGACGCTTTCAAAGCGTACCCTCTCAGATATGATCTCAGAAATGATCATGGCAAATATCTACGAGATTGCCGCTACAGCCACCAGTATGGTTGACGCATTTTCGCGTCCGCGAAAATGGTTAACGTGGCCGGAATGTCATCGAGTAACATTCCAAACACGGCCTCCCATGAGGCAGGAATTGAGATACGCTCAATTAGCGCGCCGCGTATCCCTAAGCGAGATCCGAAGCTACCAATAACCCTTGGTGAGGGTGGCGGGCTCCCCCGTCTGCCCTTCGGAATAACCGAGGGCCTTACGGACGGGGCAGGGCGCCCGTTCTGGGACGCAATAGCGGCAATCGGACGCGAAGCTAATTTATTTATCGATAACAAGAAATTTACTACTCCATACAGTCGAATAACTAACTATCAATTATTAAATATCGATCGAGAAATGGAAAAGGAGCGTCCCAATTCATTTTAATATTATAACGTATAGAATGAAATGGAAAAACGCGACGCGACGCGACGCGAACAAAATGAGAGATTGTTCACCCTCGATTTGAAAAACTATCGACATCCTCTGGGATGTAATCGTTCCATCGATGCGGACCCTTCCTCAACGGGATCTCAAAAACAAGCAAAGCCACCCATTGGAGGTTACTACTACAGCCACCAGTACCAGTTGACGTATTTTCACGTCCGCGAAATGTTTAACGTGACCAGGTGCCGTCGGTGACACGCCAGGCACGACCTCTCCTTGAGGTTGGGATTGAGATACGCTCAATCAGCCGGCCGTGAACCCAGTGCAGTAATCTAAGTACGCAGTCCAGTGCTACCAAAGCCCTTGGTGAGGGTGGCGTACCACCCCGTCTGCCCGTCGGAATAACCGGGGGCCTTACGCAACGGGGCAGAGGCCAATACTGGGACGCGATAGTGGTAACACCACGCTACTCGACAATGAACGTGCAGTTCGTTCATTTATTGGCAAGAATGATTAAATTCAAATTTAAAATTATATTTGAAATTGAAGTTGCGCTTCAAATCAAAAGCAAATTTAAGATTCAAGTGAAATTTTAAACTACAATTGAATTTAAAGTCGCAGTTCAATTCCAAATTAAGATTAAATTTCAAATTAATTATTTCACATTCCGTACATTATAATGATAGAAGGAAATGGTAAGCGTCCCTCTCTCATTGTCTCGATCGATATTCAATCTAATATAATTATACTATGGAATCTAATTTTTACTGATCAATAAACGAAACGATTCTAATTCTATGGAAAATGTTACGTTTACAAGCGATCCCGTCATCGAAGCAGTAATTCTAAAATATGAAAGTAGTGTTCAAGTTTGATGCCTCGATTTCGGAATCTACTCGTCGCGAAATGTCTTCTTGCACATGTAACATAACATAGTTTTCGTAACCAAGCAAATAGACTTTAATTATAACGAAAGTTATACTATATATATATATGATATCATACGTATCATATATTTCGTATATTCAATTTGCAACAAATACAAACACGATGAATAATTTCTATCATGTGCTGTTAACACGAATATTAAACGACTAAAACATTTCATATTTTCAGCAACCATAAACTGAATAATCAATTTCTATTAAATAGTAAATATTATATATCAATGTACCAATAATGATACAGTTCGTCAACACCATTGCGCAATAATTCTAATTATCACAAAAACGAAGTCGGAGGGCATCCGACTTCACCACTATGCACTGCTACAAGAAAGCAGTTGTAATATATTCACTCATACTTACTATAATTATAAATATTCATAAAAATATTTCACCTTCATAGGTATTCATGTCTAATATACTACTTTTTGTTAAACTTTCTAAATTTTCATACTACGTGTGGATGAATTACAAGTATTATAATCCTCGTACTTATTCATTTAATAATTATCAGTATTGTTACTATTATATTGTGACATTTAAAAACGCGAAGTGCAAGAAGACCCTATCCTGATCTAATAAATAATACACACGAAATAAATGTTACTACTCACGGGTATAATTGTATACCCATGGTCACTATGCTCGTTAAAGAAATTCTACGTAAAATACAACCAGTCACCCGTGCCGATTTGGATCTTTCGTCCTACGACATGATTGAGTGACCAGAGGGACTTGAAAGCATGCGACTCACCCGATGAGTAGAATAATTCAGGCAGAAGTCATCAGAGATGTTGCTGATGCCTAGGAGAAGTCATCAGAGATGTTGAAGCCTCCATGAAGTCGTCAGAGATGTTGAAACCTCGATGAAGTCATCAGAGATGTTGCTGATGCCTGAGGGAAGTCATCAGAGATGCTGAAGCCTCGATGAAGTCGTCAGAAATGCTGAAGCCTCCAAGTAGAAGTGGTAGCTGAATCCATAGTAGAAGTAGCTGGAAAAAACTTTAACAGAAACCAGATTATTATAATTTGGCCTTTTAAAGCTCTTATTGAAATGTTTGAATATCAATTTCCATTATTCTGATTAATTTTTTGATTGATTACAATAAAGCAATCACAACTATGTTAATTTTGTAATTGAAAAGATTCAAAGTTTAACAAATTTGGAATTGTAAGTAAAGTACGAAAGATACTTACATTTTTTGCTTCTGGAGCACAGCTAAATCCTTCAGGCAGACAGCAGACTCTAATACCGAGGCAGCAAGTATTAAAAAAAAATTAGAAATGAAAAAAATATAAATAAAAGACTAATATACTATTGCCATTTACGAAGCAAACACTGACTCTACTCTTTCGCGTATGAATATTATAAAAAAAAATGAATGTAATTCTAATTAGAGCAGCTGTGCTCTAAGAGATATTGAAACTATTTATCGTAGCAAACACTGACTCTACCGACCGCATTGCGCGCGGTCACCAAAATTTTCTGAAAGAAACATTGTTAGTTGGGGAACAAAGGGTAAAGAAAAAACAACACACAGTTTACTTTCGTATTATTTTTCGTCGTTCTCTGATCGAGCGTTTGTTCAAGAAAATATTACTTCCTTCTTAAATTATTGAATCACGTAGAAATATGTGTAGTATGTATAAAACGTGCATAAACAGATTATAAAATTTAAATATATTGCAAAATATACTCAAATAATATAAACTATTTACGAACACAGTAAGAATACATGACTGATCTGTAAAAATTCAATTGTGATTATTTGTTATCAGAATTTAAACCATATTCAACTTTCTCCTAATTAACGAGTTATATTATATGTTAGAAATATTTGAAATTGCTTGCAAGAATAATTATTAAACAAATAACTCATTACTTGGTACATACATCATCAATTGTACATAAAATGTTACCAAACGATCAATAAAAAGGTATTATAAATTTATACCATACGTCCAGCGTTCTTACAGTCTTACGTCACACCTCTTTCAGTAATAAATGCAATATTACCAAATCTCCGTGAAAGATATCATTGGCCATTGTTGTATCAATGATCATGGATGTTCATTACTCGTTATATCCAATATTTGAAAGATGTAACCCATTAGAAACCTGTAACAAAACGAAACAAAACAATTTCAATGAATATACAAAAGTAAAACCAGTTGTATTAAGATTTTATAATAACCGAGTCCATCGATCATATTTTCAAAGTTCAAACAAAGTCTATGGACAATTACAGCAATGAAATGTGCGTAATAAGAAGAAAAGCGAAGAGAAAATTGAGAGATGTATTTATATATGTAAGAATAACGTTAATCGAATAAAGAATACAGTTAATCGAGTGTGCGTTGATTAAACAAAGTTAATGTTAATAGAATCGTAATTCAGAATACTACGTAGTCGATAAGCAAGGCGACGTACGTACCACGAAATCAGAAACGCGTCTCGACGCGTGTTACCGGTAGCAGAGGTCGACTCGAACTAACGGGTGGTACCACTCTCCGCATAATCCGTACGCGACCGAACGTAATCCCGAACGCGACCGAACGTAGTCCCTACTTCGTTTCTTTGTTCTACCTAGTGGCCTCGCTATTTCGTCATCTGCTTCAACTGTAAACAACGTAGCAAATTAGAAATCTACGACAAAGGAACCACGTTCAAAACAAGGAATTCCAGGAAAACTCTCTTGCGTATTTTTCTTAGAAAAATTTGTAGTTCTGTTATGATACTTCATTACCTGCCTCAACTGCGAACAACGCACCAGATTAAAAACCTACCACAATGGAAACACTTCAAAAACGTTCAAAACAAGTAGATCCAAGAAATCTGATGACGGTATAACGCACAGATAATACTTTTCCGAAATACACGAATTCATGTATTATAAAGAAATTTATTTCAACAAATCTCTCTGTTTCGAAGCACAATTCATGAGTCGAAAGGAAGAAATGTCTCAACTTAATATGTATAATTGATCCACGTATCGTAGAGCTTTGTTAGAGCTTCCTTACCGTTTTACTGCCACTCACGTATTGTAATTATTCGTCGCAGAGTAATTACAATTAAAACTGAACGTAGTAGTAGTAATTATATGCAGTGAATCGATGTATATACCTCATAGTAGGTATAGGACAAGGTAATAGTAAAATGCATGCCAAAACTAAATATCCTTATATATCGAGGCATTTTTTAACATACGTATACCTATCTCGATAAATAATCGGCAAAATATATATACTTATCTCGTTAAATAAGTTAAAACTAGTCGATATCCCTTTAATTTCAACAATAATTAGCTCAAACATCAATTTTTCAATTTAGAAAACTCGATAATTACTCTTAAGTCGACTATCGACAGCTAATTATGTTGTAAGAGGGTACATATACCTCCAATTTACATAAAATTAAGGTACATAGTTAGGAGCATGCATTTACTACATAAACGCAGAAATTAGTAAATTACGAGCTTAAGAATACTCGACACTTACTATTAATTCGATCATTTTCAACGGCTAATTATGTTATAAGAGCGTATATATACCTTTAATTTACATAGAATTTATGTACAGTCTTATGTACTACTAAACTATATAGCTGAGAGCATGTATTGTATGTACCATATAAACTCGGAAATTAACTAATTAGCAATTATAACATAAAGATGCACCTCTGGTGGTGGTGGGGGTGATCAATCAACCATATCAAGGGGTTGCTTCCTCGCGAACTCGACTCGCGCTCGTCAGTTTTCTCGCGCTCGCGGATATGATCGGGTGACCTTCTGGAATGGCCTTGACCACTGGTGCTGGACTGGATGGCGACCATGGCTGCTGGTGGAGGGCATTGACCGCTGGTACTGGACTGGATGGAGGGCATTGACCGATGGTGAAGGACCACGCTGCGGTTGCTGATCTTCGCGATGGCTGGTGTCTATGCGGTGGATGCTAATTGCTGATGATGTCTGCTGATTCCTGATGACGTCAGCTGTCTACTGGACGGTGAGTCGTTATTTAAACGATTTTTTTATGGTGGTGGGAACAAATATGTTCGTTCTACGATTTGAACGATCACGAGGGCGATCCGTTAGCACCCTTGGCTGGGTGCTTGCCCCGCGTGTGTGCTCCCTTCGTGTATTACATACATAGCAGACGCGCTACGAGTTTAATTAGAATTTTTTCCGCGATTTAAAGTATTTAAATACAGTGTACCCTTGATTATCCGGTGTTAATATTAATATTTTGACATATTTAATATTCAATATTTAATTTAAAAGTCTGCAATTTTGGTTTGTTTACTTGTGATTGTTTTTATAGAAACATAGTTGAATATTAGAGAATTAAAATTCGTCACTTTTGCTATTTATTTTTTACTTATATTGAAAATATCGTGACGATAGGTATTAGCTGATATTTATCGAGAAAAATATTGCTTATTCCCCACTAAATAGATAATAGTTCTTTTATTTCGCGTCATTTACTAATCGATATTATCTCTTTTAATTAACCCCCAAAATGCGTATCCATCTGTTAACTTTTACACTCGTACTCGCATAACCTTTGATTTTTGATCCCGTTATAAATAATAAATTAATTACACGGGTAATTATCTATACCGGCCAATTATCTATAGCTGCCAATCTTTTTTTAATTTAAAAATAGTAGAATAAAATCTACGATGCCCAAATTGCATGTGGTATGAAGGGATGGGTCCCTGCGTAGTCACCTCCACGGGGTGGGCCTGGGCCCTTGGTAACGTTTTCGAAGACCGGTCTCTCGAAAACGATATCAAGCTAAGGACTACGCGCGTAGACATAAGCATAATTGTAAACTCGATACTAAAAGTATCAAACTAGTTAAAAAATTGTGTTTCGTAACTTTTGATAGAGACAAATAGATTTTTCACTTGTACAAAGATTAAGTAGATTCACTTTTAACAATTTTTCGTGATGTTAGTTCATTCTATTATTTTATTAACTTTGCAACAGACTAGAATAATTTAATCACTGGTACTTTTAGTATCGAGTCTTTTGCAAATAGATTACTTTAAGTTAATTATTGCGATCATATTTGTACATTTATGTAATGCAATTTTAAATGTATAACCTTTTATCCCCTATTATCCCGACTTCCCTCACCTTTATTATTAATTATACATGGTCACTTCTATCTCTCTATGGTGTCCCCTCGATGGAGGGTCGTTTGATTGTTCAATGTTTGATGGTTCGACGTTTGCTGGTTTGATGTTTGATGGTATGACTTTTGAGGGTTTAACTTTTGATGGTTTGATTTTCGATGGCCTGACTTTCGATGGTTAGACTTTTGATGGTTTGATACTCGATGGGTTTAACTTCTGTGGTTAAAAAAATGTATGCGACGGTGGAAATTCAGGGAATTGTTTAAACAATCCGGTCTAATCTCTGGTGTTCAGAGGGAAATTATATTTTTTATGCATACAGCGTTGGAGGCAGGGGGTATGGTATTGTATTATGTTAAAAAGTCTCCATTTCCACGTATTCCAAGATTCTTTTCAATTGCTTCTAGCAAATAGGCTATAGGAAGTTATAATCGAGAGGGAGTATTAAGAGAATCTTGTAATTTGAGGTATTTTCTTTGTTCTTGTCATAAATTCAAAGGTTTTGGGCCGAATTTCGACTGCTTCACCAACTTTGTCGAGAATAATTCCCCTAATCCCTTCTATTTCCTTTATGTTATCCAATTTTTATGACTACTACGATTTCAATAAATAATTTCAACATTAATTTCTACTATCTAGGTCGCCGCTGGATGCGTATATTATTAGTCATAGATAATAGTAATTATAATAAGGATAGTAATTATAATTAGATAATAGTAATTATAATAGTAATTGTAATCAAATTGTAAGGAAGTATATACATTGCCTTATCCAGAGCGAAACCATAGAATATTTCTCCAAAATCGCCGTTTTATCGAAATAGAATCTAATTATGGTCGCGTGTATTTCATTTCTCATTTGCTCTGTGTCCTCGCTTGCAAGCATCGCATGTGGCAAGCAAGTAGTGAGCACGCTAACTTTATGTTATACGTAAGTCGCTGCCATGAGTAGCTCCATGGATCGAAAAGATCGTGGTTTAGAAAGTGGACAGCGCCGGAAACATATTGTTAGCAGATCCACGTGATTACGTAGGTCCACGTGAGTACGCAGAGTAGCTTCGGTCGCGTCGCGGATGTTATTTTCACTTTTCAATTGATTTATCACAAGTTTGTTCATATAAGTGTTCATATAATAGAGTTTAGTGTTTATCGTATCGTAATACCTTTTGCAAAACGTTTCAAATTTTCTAAAGCGTTGATAGAGTCATTTTATAAATTTCTCTCTGGATAAGAACATGATATACTTCCAGCCCCTTCATCCCTTTCCCGTTTCGTGAAATCCACGTTGCAATTTCTAAATATCTTCGACAGATCTTGGAAAATGCATCGTGAATTTCGTTTTTTAATTGAAGTAGAGTTAGATCTCGGTACCTTCTGTACCGAGATCGCAAATATGTAATGGAGGGTGGATGGGATTAGGGTTTAGGGATGGGTCCTTGCGTAGTCACCTCCACGTGGTGGACCTGGGCCCTTGGTAACGTTTTCGAGAGATTGCCCTCTCGAAAACGATATCAAGCTAAGGACTACGCGCGTAGATATAAGTATAATTGTAAACTCGACGCTAGAAGTACTAAACTAGTCAAAAGATCATGGTTCGTAGCTTCTGATAGAGATAGATAGATCTTTCATTTGTATAAAGATTTCATAGATTCACTTTTAACAATTTTTTATATTATGGTACTTCTAGTATCGAGTCTTTCAATTGGACTACGAATAGTTTAGTTTAAGTTAATTATTGTGATCCAATTTGTACATTCATGTAATGTAATTTTAATAAGATTATCATCCCCTTTTATCCCGACTTCCCTCATTTTTATTATTAATTATACGTGGTTACTTCTATCCCTCTATGGTGTCCCCTCGGTGGAGGGTCGTTTGATTCTTTAATGTTTGATGGTTCGACGTTTGCTGGTTTGAGGTTTCGACGTTTGCTGGTTTGAGGTTTCGACGTTTGTTGGTTTGATGTTTGATGGTTCGACGTTTGCTGGTTTGATGTTTGATGGGTTTTATTCTGATCTATTTTAATCTCTCTGTTCGCCGCTGGATCACCGTTGGATCGCCGCTGGAACGCCGCTGGATCGCCGAGGGATGCGTGCGTTTATTAGTCATAAGTACTTATATATTATACATCTCTGTAATTTAATTGTAATCACATTGTAAAGAAATACATTTTCTTATCCGGAGAGAGAACCAACCACCACTTTTTCTTTTAACCCTCGTTTATCAAGACAGAACTTTTAATTGTTCTCTCGAGCGCTCTAATTTCGTGCTTCCTAAGATTCGCTTCACGTATTCGCTTCGCGTATTCCCTCCTCGTATTCCCTTCACCTATTCCCATCACCTATTCGCTCGAGATTTAGATTTTAATCGCCACGCAGGGAGACAGTCGGGACTCAATCAAACCGATGCGTGTTTGTCGTGCCCATCTGGATTTTCAAGGGTTCAACCGTGGATGCGCTCACGATGGAGCGGGCTGAGTGGTTCCCAACCCGTGGCGCTGGGGTCCCTGACCTGCTGTAAGACGGATTCGGGCGGTTCCACGAGGTTCGTCTCTGTCGCAGAGCAATCCTCGCGTTCGGCCACGTTGGGGTTCAGATGGACATCTCACTCACAGTCGGGGAGAGCGTGGTTGCGATTGTTTCGACGTAAGACGTGGCATGAAACTTGCTCGCGATTCGCGATTCGCGTCGGGTTCGGTTCGCCTAATGGCTAAAGTGGAAGCACGAGGTTAGAATCGGTCGTTATTTTCGGTCGCGTCGCGAATTTTATCTTCATTTTTGCTTCAACTCAGTTTCTTTTCTTAACTTTAGTTTAGTTTAGATTCTTTTTACAATAGAGTGATCGAATTTAGAGTATCGTATACCGTAGAACCCTTTGCGAGACACTTTCGCTCCTCGAAAGTGTAGTAGAGTCACTTTAGATATTTCTCTTCGGGTAAGACAATCGCATTTCTCCTCACCCCTTTCGTAAAGTCCATACTGCAATTTCTAAATATCTGGTAGATTTTAGAAAATGTATTATGGATCTCGCGTCTATTAAATTCAAGTAGAGTCAGTCCTCGGTACCTTCTGTACCGAGAACACGTATTTGTAATGGAGGGTGGATGGGATTTGGGCCATAGGGCTGGGTCCTTGCGTAGTCACCTCCTCGTTGGTGGACCTGGGTACTTGGTAACGTTTTCGAGAGACCGGTCTCTCCAAAACGATATCATGCTAAGAACTACGCGCGTAGACATAAGTATAATTGTAAACTCGACGCTAGAAGTACCAAGCTAGTAAAAAAACCGTGGTTCGTAGCTTCTGATAGAGATAGATAGATTTTTCACTTGTACAAAGATTTCATAGATTCACTTTTAGTAATTTTCTATTATTTCGTTAAATTCGAAAGACATTAGAATAATTTAATCACTGGTACTTCTAGTATCGAGCTAGTATCGTCCTTTTCAGGACTTGAAACTTTAATTTGGGCTGCGAATAGTTTAATTTATGTTAATTATTGCGATCATATTTGTAGATTCATGTAATGTAATTTTAATAAGATAACCATCCCCTTTTATCCCGACTTCCCTCACATTTATCATTAATTATACGTGGTTACTTCTATCTCTCTACGGTGTCCCCTCGATGGAGGGTCGTTTGGTTGTTCGACGTTTGCTGGTTTGATGGTTCGATGTTTGATGATTCGCTATTTGATGGTTCGCCATTTGATGGTTTGTTGTTTGATGGTCTGTTGTTTGATGGATTGATGTTTGTTGGTTGGAAATTCACTTAATTTTTGCTTCATTCCGATTTATTTTAATCTCTCCGTTCACCGATGGATTTAGTTATAAGTACTCCTCTGTCTATATCTCTGTTGTTTAATTCTTGTCATATTATAATAAAATACGTTCCCTTATCCTTTACTTTTTAATTGAGAAATAGTCTCCAATGCCCAAATTGCATATAATGGAAGGGAGGTTGGGATTGGGCTTGGGTAGGTCCCTGCGTGGTCACCTTTGATCGCAGAGGTGACCACGCAGAGACCTTATTACTTGGTATCGCTTTTCAAGACTGGCCACTTGAAAAGCGGTACCAAGTCTATCATTAGTTTTAAGTCCTAACCCCTTTTGTAATTTCCCCTCGTCCCTTTCTTTACTGAAGTCATGACTTCACCCTTTTGTATTATATTGTATTATATTGTATTATATTGTATTATATTGTAATTAATTATTTTATGCTTGCATGATTTATGTTTGCATGACTTATGTTTGCATGATTTGTGTTTGCATGATGAGAGAACGAATGAGTGAGTGAATAAATTGTGAAGAGATACGTTTTCTTACCCAAAATGATACACAACGAATTCTTTAACTTCACTCCCCTCGTTTATCAAGACAGAACTTTTAATTGTTCTCGCGTAATTCAATTCCCGTTCATTCGCTTGTGCACTCTATTATTAGTGCTTCATAAGTCGCTTCACGCAGCATGTTCTCTATTCGTTCGAGAGTTCGACATTTATCGCTGCGCAGTGAAACAATCTGGGCTCAATCAAACCGACGTTGTTGCGGAACTCATCTGGACTTCACGGGTTCAGCCGTGGACGCGCTCACGTCAGAGTTCGGGCGGAGTGGTTCCTACCCCGATGCGCTGGGGTCTTTGGCCTGCTGTAAGACGGATTCGGATGGTTCCATGAGGTTCGTTCTCTGTCGCAGAGCAATCCTCGTGTTGGGCCTCGTTGGAGTTCAGGTGGGAACCGCACTCGTCGCGGCGAGCGAGCTTTCGATTGTTTCGACGTAAGACGTGGGATTTTTGTTCGCGGTTCGGCGGGTACGGTTCGCCTGGTGGCTAGTGCGGAAGGATGTAGAGTGCGCTTGTGAGTGAACTGTGTTCGTTTCGGTCGCGTCGCGAATTTTACTTGAATTTTTTTTACATTTTTCATTATCTTTGCTTCAATTATTTTATTCATTTTCGAGTCATTTTTAGAGTAGAGTAATAAATAACTTAGTATATCGCATCGTTTCCCCTTTTGCAAAACACTTTCGTTTTTCTAAAGTATTAGTAGAGTCACTTAAAAAATTTCATTTTGGATAAGACAATGGCATTTCTTGTTACCCCTTCGTAAAGTCCATACTGCAATTTCTAAATATCTGATAGATTTTAGAAAATGTATTATGGATCTCGCGAGAATTAAATTCAAGTAGAGTCAGTCCTCGGTACCTTCTGTACCGAGAACACATATATGTAATGGAGGGTGGATGGGATTAGGGAAATAGGGATGGGTCCCTGCGTAGTCACCTCCTCGTGGTGGACCTGGGCCCTTGGTAACGTTTTCGAGAGATTGCCCTCTCGAAAACGATATCATGCTAAGGACTACGCGCGTAGACATAAGTGTAGTTGTAAACTTGATACTAAAAGAACCAAATCAATTAAAAGATCGTGATTTGTAACTTCTGACAAAGATAGATAGAATTTTTACTTGTACAAAGATTACATAGACTTAATTTCAATAATTTTTCATGATGCTAGTTCATTCTATTATTTTATTAACTTTGAAACAGATTAGAATAATTTAATCACTGGTACTTTTAGTATCGAGTATTTTGTAGTACGTTTTAAATCTTCCAAGTCCTATTCAGGACTTTGTTAAATAGTTTAGTTTAAGTTAGCTTTTACGATCATATTTGTACATTTATAATTGTGTAACCCTTTTCCTCTTATCCTGACTCATTTAAGTTAATTATTGAGAATATATTTGTACATTCATATAATGTAATTTTAAATTTATAACCTTATATCCCCTTTTATATATTCTATGTCACTTCTATCTCTCTATGGTGTCCCCTCGATGAAGGGTTGTTTGATCGTTCAATGCTTGATGGTTTTGATGGTTGATGGTTGAAAAATCACTTAATTTCTGCTTTATTCTGGTTTATTTTAATATCTACTTTCGCCGCTGGTTCGGTATTATATCTATCAACTAATCCCTAAACTGTAAATGAGGCCAACCTCGCTCTGATGCCAAGTCCAGCCTTTGTCACTGCCAAGACTCGCGTCTGTCCATTTAATTCTACATGTAGATGGTCCAAACAACTGTCTGAACCGCAGGAAAGCGCAGCGCTTCCGACAGAATCCCCAGAATTCGCCCAACACTACTATAACCCCCGATGAGCGCACAAGATTAGGCCAACCTCCCTCTGATGCGATCTCCAGCCTTTGTCACGTCCAAGACTCGCTTCTGTCTCGTTAATTCTACATGTCCATGGTCCAAACAATTGTCTGAACCGCAGGAAAGCGCAGCGCTTCCCACAGAATCCCCAGAATTCGCCCAACACTACTGTAACCCCCGATGAGCGCACAAGATTAGGCCAACCTCGCTCTGATGCGATCTCCAGCCTTTGTCACGTCCAAGACTCGCTTCTGTCTCGTTAATTCTACATGTCCATGGTCCAAACAATTGTCTGAACCGCAGGAAAGCGCAGCGCTTCCGACAGAATCCCCAGAATTCGCCCAACACTACTGTAACCCCGATGAGCGCACAAGATTAGGCCAACCTCGCTCTGATGCGATCTCCAGCCTTTGTCACGTCCAAGACTCGCTTCTGTCTCGTTAATTCCACATGTCCATGGTCCAAACAATTGTCTGAACCGCAGGAAAGCGCAGCGCTTCCGACAGAATCCCCAGAATTCGCCCAACACTATTATAACCCCCGATGAGCGCACAAGATTAGGCCAACCTCCCTCTGATACGATCCCCAGCCTTTGTCACGTCCAAGACTCGCTTCTGTCCCGTTAATTCTACATGTCCATGGTCCAAACAATTGTCTGAACCGCAGGAAAGCGCAGCGCTTCCGACAGAATCCCCAGAATTCGCCCAACACGCCTGAAACCCTCGATAAGTGCACAAGATTAGGCCAACCTCGCTCTGATGCGATCTCCAGCCTTTGGCACGGCCAAGACTCGCGTCTGCCCTGTTAATTCTACATGTCCATGGTCCAAACAATTGTCTCAACCACAGGCAGGCGCAGCTCTTCCCACAGAATCCCCAGAGTTCGCCCAACACGCCTGAAACCCTCGATAAGTGCACAAGATTAGGCCAACCTCGCTCTGATGCGATCTCCAGCCTTTGTCACGGCCAAGACTCGCTTCTGTCTCGTTAATTCTACATGTCCATGGTCCAAACAATTGTCTGAACCGCAGGAAAGCGCAGCGCTTCCGACAGAATCCCCAGAATTCGCCCAACACTACTGTAACCCCCGATGAGCGCACAAGATTAGGCCAACCTCGCTCTGATGCGATCTCCAGCCTTTGTCACGTCCAAGACTCGCTTCTGTCTCGTTAATTCTACATGTCCATGGTCCAAACAATTGTCTGAACCGCAGGAAAGCGCAGCGCTTCCGACAGAATCCCCAGAATTCGCCCAACACTACTGTAACCCCCGATGAGCGCACAAGATTAGGCCAACCTCCCTCTGATGCGATCCCCAGCCTTTGTCACGTCCAAGACTCGCTTCTGTCCCGTTAATTCTACATGTCCATGGTCCAAACAATTGTCTGAACCGCAGGAAAGCGCAGCGCTTCCCACAGAATCCCCAGAATTTGCACAACACTACTGTGACCCCCGATGAGCGCACAAGATTAGGCCAACCTCCCTCTGATGCGATCCCCAGCCTTTGTCACGTCCAAGACTCGCTTCTGTCTCGTTAATTCTACATGTCCATGGTCCAAACAATTGTCTGAACCGCAGGAAAGCGCAGCGCTTCCCACAGAATCCCCAGAATCCCCAGAATTCGCCCAACACGCCTGAAACCCTCGATAAGTGCACAAGATTAGGCCAAACTCGCTCTGATGCGATCTCCAGCCTTTGTCACGTCCAAGACTCGCTTCTGTCTCGTTAATTCTACATGTCCATGGTCCAAACAATTGTCTGAACCGCAGGAAAGCGCAGCGCTTCCCACAGAATCCCCAGAATTCGCCCAACACGCCTGAAACCCTCGATCAGTGCACAAGCTTAGGCTAACCTCGCTCTGATGCGACCTCCAGCCTTTGTCAAGGCCAAGACTCGCGTCTGTCCCTTTAATTCTACATGTAGATGGTCCAAACGATTGTCTGAACCGCAGGAAAGCGCAGCGCTTCCCACAGAATCCCCAGAATTCGCCCAACACGCCTGAAACCCTTGATGAGCACACAAGATTAGGCCAACCTCGCTCTGATGCGATCTCCAGCCTTTGTCACGGCCAAGACTCGCGTCTGCCCTGTTAATTCTACATGTCCATGGTCCAAACAATTGTCTCAACCACAGGAAGGCGCAGCTCTTCCCACAGAATCCCCAGAATTCACCCAACACGCCTGAAACCCTCGATAAGTGCACAAGATTAGGCCAACCTCCCTCTGATGCGATCCCCAGCCTTTGTCACGTCCAAGACTCGCTTCTGTCTCGTTAATTCTACATGTCCATGGTCCAAACAATTGTCTGAACCGCAGGAAAGCGCAGCGCTTCCCACAGAATCCCCAGAATTCGCCCAACACGCCTGAAACCCTCGATCAGTGCACAAGCTTAGGCTAACCTCGCTCTGATGCGACCTCCAGCCTTTGTCAAGGCCAAGACTCGCGTCTGTCCCTTTAATTCTACATGTAGATGGTCCAAACGATTGTCTGAACCGCAGGAAAGCGCAGCGCTTCCCACAGAATCCCCAGAATTCGCCCAACACGCCTGAAACCCTTGATGAGCACACAAGATTAGGCCAACCTCGCTCTGATGCGATCTCCAGCCTTTGTCACGGCCAAGACTCGCGTCTGCCCTGTTAATTCTACATGTCCATGGTCCAAACAATTGTCTCAACCACAGGAAGGCGCAGCTCTTCCCACAGAATCCCCAGAATTCACCCAACACGCCTGAAACCCTCGATAAGTGCACAAGATTAGGCCAACCTCCCTCTGATGCGATCCCCAGCCTTTGTCACGTCCAAGACTCGCTTCTGTCTCGTTAATTCTACATGTCCATGGTCCAAACAATTGTCTGAACCGCAGGAAAGCACAGCGCTTCCGACAGAATCCCCAGAATTCGCCCAACACTACTGTAACCCCCGATGAGCGCACAAGATTAGGCCAACCTCGCTCTGATGCGATCTCCAGCCTTTGTCACGTCCAAGACTCGCTTCTGTCTCGTTAATTCTACATGTCCATGGTCCAAACAATTGTCTGAACCGCAGGAAAGCGCAGCGCTTCCGACAGAATCCCCAGAATTCGCCCAACACTACTGTAACCCCCGATGAGCGCACAAGATTAGGCCAACCTCCCTCTGATGCGATCTCCAGCCTTTGTCACGTCCAAGACTCGCTTCTGTCTCGTTAATTCTACATGTCCATGGTCCAAACAATTGTCTGAACCGCAGGAAAGCGCAGCGCTTCCCACAGAATCCCCAGAATTCGCCCAACACTACTGTAACCCCCGATGAGCGCACAAGATTAGGCCAACCTCGCTCTGATGCGATCTCCAGCCTTTGTCACGTCCAAGACTCGCTTCTGTCTCGTTAATTCTACATGTCCATGGTCCAAACAATTGTCTGAACCGCAGGAAAGCGCAGCGCTTCCGACAGAATCCCCAGAATTCGCCCAACACTACTGTAACCCCGATGAGCGCACAAGATTAGGCCAACCTCGCTCTGATGCGATCTCCAGCCTTTGTCACGTCCAAGACTCGCTTCTGTCTCGTTAATTCTACATGTCCATGGTCCAAACAATTGTCTGAACCGCAGGAAAGCGCAGCGCTTCCCACAGAATCCCCAGAATTCGCCCAACACTATTATAACCCCCGATGAGCGCACAAGATTAGGCCAACCTCCCTCTGATGCATTCCCAGCCTTTGTCACGTCCAAGACTCGCTTCTGTCCCGTTAATTCTACATGTCCATGGTCCAAACAATTGTCTGAACCGCAGGAAAGCGCAGCGCTTCCCACAGAATCCCCAGAATTCGCCCAACACTACTGTAACCCCCGATGAGCGCACAAGATTAGGCCAACCTCCCTCTGATGCGATCCCCAGCCTTTGTCACGTCCAAGACTCGCTTCTGTCCCGTTAATTCTACATGTCCATGGTCCAAACAATTGTCTGAACCGCAGGAAAGCGCAGCGCTTCCCACAGAATCCCCAGAATTCGCCCAACACTACTGTAACCCCCGATGAGCGCACAAGATTAGGCCAACCTCGCTCTGATGCGATCTCCAGCCTTTGTCACGTCCAAGACTCGCTTCTGTCCCGTTAATTCTACATGTCCATGGTCCAAACAATTGTCTGAACCGCAGGAAAGCGCAGCGCTTCCGACAGAATCCCCAGAATTCGCCCAACACGCCTGAAACCCTCGATAAGTGCACAAGATTAGGCCAACCTCGCTCTGATGCGATCTCCAGCCTTTGGCACGGCCAAGACTCGCGTCTGCCCTGTTAATTCTACATGTCCATGGTCCAAACAATTGTCTCAACCACAGGCAGGCGCAGCTCTTCCCACAGAATCCCCAGAGTTCGCCCAACACGCCTGAAACCCTCGATAAGTGCACAAGATTAGGCCAACCTCGCTCTGATGCGATCTCCAGCCTTTGTCACGGCCAAGACTCGCTTCTGTCTCGTTAATTCTACATGTCCATGGTCCAAACAATTGTCTGAACCGCAGGAAAGCGCAGCGCTTCCGACAGAATCCCCAGAATTCGCCCAACACTACTGTAACCCCCGATGAGCGCACAAGATTAGGCCAACCTCGCTCTGATGCGATCTCCAGCCTTTGTCACGTCCAAGACTCGCTTCTGTCTCGTTAATTCTACATGTCCATGGTCCAAACAATTGTCTGAACCGCAGGAAAGCGCAGCGCTTCCGACAGAATCCCCAGAATTCGCCCAACACTACTGTAACCCCCGATGAGCGCACAAGATTAGGCCAACCTCCATCTGATGCGATCCCCAGCCTTTGTCACGTCCAAGACTCGCTTCTGTCCCGTTAATTCTACATGTCCATGGTCCAAACAATTGTCTGAACCGCAGGAAAGCGCAGCGCTTCCCACAGAATCCCCAGAATTTGCACAACACTACTGTGACCCCCGATGAGCGCACAAGATTAGGCCAACCTCCCTCTGATGCGATCCCCAGCCTTTGTCACGTCCAAGACTCGCTTCTGTCTCGTTAATTCTACATGTCCATGGTCCAAACAATTGTCTGAACCGCAGGAAAGCGCAGCGCTTCCCACAGAATCCCCAGAATCCCCAGAATTCGCCCAACACGCCTGAAACCCTCGATAAGTGCACAAGATTAGGCCAAACTCGCTCTGATGCGATCTCCAGCCTTTGTCACGTCCAAGACTCGCTTCTGTCTCGTTAATTCTACATGTCCATGGTCCAAACAATTGTCTGAACCGCAGGAAAGCGCAGCGCTTCCCACAGAATCCCCAGAATTCGCCCAACACTACTGTAACCCCCGATGAGCGCACAAGATTAGGCCAACCTCGCTCTGATGCGATCTCCAGCCTTTGTCACGTCCAAGACTCGCTTCTGTCTCGTTAATTCTACATGTCCATGGTCCAAACAATTGTCTGAACCGCAGGAAAGCGCAGCGCTTCCAACAGAATCCCCAGAATTCGCCCAACACGCCTGAAACCCTCGATCAGTGCACAAGCTTAGGCTAACCTCGCTCTGATGCGACCTCCAGCCTTTGTCAAGGCCAAGACTCGCGTCTGTCCCTTTAATTCTACATGTAGATGGTCCAAACGATTGTCTGAACCGCAGGAAAGCGCAGCGCTTCCCACAGAATCCCCAGAATTCGCCCAACACTACTGTAACCCCCGATGAGCACACAAGATTAGGCCAACCTCGCTCTGATGCGATCCCCAGCGTTTGTTACGTCCAAGACTCGCTTCTGTCCCGTTAATTCTACATGTCCATGGTCCAAACAATTGTCTGAACCGCAGGAAAGCGCAGCGCTTCCCACAGAATCCCCAGAATTCGCCCAACACGCCTGAAACCCTTGATAAGTGCACAAGATTAGGCCAACCTCGCTCTGATGCGATCTCCAGCCTTTGTCACGTCCAAGACTCGCTTCTGTCCCGTTAATTCTACATGTCCATGGTCCAAACAATTGTCTGAACCGCAGGAAAGCGCAGCGCTTCCCACAGAATCCCCAGAATTCGCCCAACACTACTGTAACCCCCGATGAGCGCACAAGATTAGGCCAACCTCCCTCTGATGCGATCCCCAGCCTTTGTCACGTCCAAGACTCGCTTCTGTCCCGTTAATTCTACATGTCCATGGTCCAAACAATTGTCTGAACCGCAGGAAAGCGCAGCGCTTCCCACAGAATCCCCAGAATTCGCCCAACACTACTGTAACCCCCGATGAGCGCACAAGATTAGGCCAACCTCGCTCTGATGCGATCTCCAGCCTTTGTCACGTCCAAGACTCGCTTCTGTCTCGTTAATTCTACATGTCCATGGTCCAAACAATTGTCTGAACCGCAGGAAAGCGCAGCGCTTCCGACAGAATCCCCAGAATTCGCCCAACACTACTGTAACCCCGATGAGCGCACAAGATTAGGCCAACCTCGCTCTGATGCGATCTCCAGCCTTTGTCACGTCCAAGACTCGCTTCTGTCTCGTTAATTCTACATGTCCATGGTCCAAACAATTGTCTGAACCGCAGGAAAGCGCAGCGCTTCCGACAGAATCCCCAGAATTCGCCCAACACTACTGTAACCCCCGATGAGCGCACAAGATTAGGCCAACCTCCCTCTGATGCGATCTCCAGCCTTTGTCACGGCCAAGACTCGCGTCTGCCCTGTTAATTCTACATGTCCATGGTCCAAACAATTGTCTCAACCACAGGCAGGCGCAGCTCTTCCCACAGAATCCCCAGAGTTCGCCCAACACGCCTGAAACCCTCGATAAGTGCACAAGATTAGGCCAACCTCGCTCTGATGCGATCTCCAGCCTTTGTCACGTCCAAGACTCGCTTCTGTCTCGTTAATTCTACATGTCCATGGTCCAAACAATTGTCTGAACCGCAGGAAAGCGCAGCGCTTCCCACAGAATCCCCAGAATTCGCCCAACACTATTATAACCCCCGATGAGCGCACAAGATTAGGCCAACCTCCCTCTGATGCATTCCCAGCCTTTGTCACGTCCAAGACTCGCTTCTGTCCCGTTAATTCTACATGTCCATGGTCCAAACAATTGTCTGAACCGCAGGAAAGCGCAGCGCTTCCCACAGAATCCCCAGAATTCGCCCAACACTACTGTAACCCCCGATGAGCGCACAAGATTAGGCCAACCTCCCTCTGATGCGATCCCCAGCCTTTGTCACGTCCAAGACTCGCTTCTGTCCCGTTAATTCTACATGTCCATGGTCCAAACAATTGTCTGAACCGCAGGAAAGCGCAGCGCTTCCCACAGAATCCCCAGAATTCGCCCAACACTACTGTAACCCCCGATGAGCGCACAAGATTAGGCCAACCTCGCTCTGATGCGATCTCCAGCCTTTGTCACGTCCAAGACTCGCTTCTGTCCCGTTAATTCTACATGTACATGGTCCAAACAATTGTCTGAACCGCAGGAAAGCGCAGCGCTTCCCACAGAATCCCCAGAATTCGCCCAACACTACTGTAACCCCCGATGAGCACACAAGATTAGGCCAACCTCGCTCTGATGCGATCCCCAGCGTTTGTTACGTCCAAGACTCGCTTCTGTCCCGTTAATTCTACATGTCCATGGTCCAAACAATTGTCTGAACCGCAGGAAAGCGCAGCGCTTCCCACAGAATCCCCAGAATTCGCCCAACACGCCTGAAACCCTTGATAAGTGCACAAGATTAGGCCAACCTCGCTCTGATGCGATCTCCAGCCTTTGTCACGTCCAAGACTCGCTTCTGTCCCGTTAATTCTACATGTCCATGGTCCAAACAATTGTCTGAACCGCAGGAAAGCGCAGCGCTTCCCACAGAATCCCCAGAATTCGCCCAACACTACTGTAACCCCCGATGAGCGCACAAGATTAGGCCAACCTCCCTCTGATGCGATCCCCAGCCTTTGTCACGTCCAAGACTCGCTTCTGTCCCGTTAATTCTACATGTCCATGGTCCAAACAATTGTCTGAACCGCAGGAAAGCGCAGCGCTTCCGACAGAATCCCCAGAATTCGCCCAACACTACTGTAACCCCCGATGAGCGCACAAGATTAGGCCAACCTCCCTCTGATGCGATCTCCAGCCTTTGTCACGTCCAAGACTCGCTTCTGTCTCGTTAATTCTACATGTCCATGGTCCAAACAATTGTCTGAACCGCAGGAAAGCGCAGCGCTTCCCACAGAATCCCCAGAATTCGCCCAACACTACTGTAACCCCCGATGAGCGCACAAGATTAGGCCAACCTCGCTCTGATGCGATCTCCAGCCTTTGTCACGTCCAAGACTCGCTTCTGTCTCGTTAATTCTACATGTCCATGGTCCAAACAATTGTCTGAACCGCAGGAAAGCGCAGCGCTTCCGACAGAATCCCCAGAATTCGCCCAACACTACTGTAACCCCGATGAGCGCACAAGATTAGGCCAACCTCGCTCTGATGCGATCTCCAGCCTTTGTCACGTCCAAGACTCGCTTCTGTCTCGTTAATTCCACATGTCCATGGTCCAAACAATTGTCTGAACCGCAGGAAAGCGCAGCGCTTCCGACAGAATCCCCAGAATTCGCCCAACACTATTATAACCCCCGATGAGCGCACAAGATTAGGCCAACCTCCCTCTGATACGATCCCCAGCCTTTGTCACGTCCAAGACTCGCTTCTGTCCCGTTAATTCTACATGTCCATGGTCCAAACAATTGTCTGAACCGCAGGAAAGCGCAGCGCTTCCGACAGAATCCCCAGAATTCGCCCAACACGCCTGAAACCCTCGATAAGTGCACAAGATTAGGCCAACCTCGCTCTGATGCGATCTCCAGCCTTTGGCACGGCCAAGACTCGCGTCTGCCCTGTTAATTCTACATGTCCATGGTCCAAACAATTGTCTCAACCACAGGCAGGCGCAGCTCTTCCCACAGAATCCCCAGAGTTCGCCCAACACGCCTGAAACCCTCGATAAGTGCACAAGATTAGGCCAACCTCGCTCTGATGCGATCTCCAGCCTTTGTCACGGCCAAGACTCGCTTCTGTCTCGTTAATTCTACATGTCCATGGTCCAAACAATTGTCTGAACCGCAGGAAAGCGTAGCGCTTCCGACAGAATCCCCAGAATTCGCCCAACACTACTGTAACCCCCGATGAGCGCACAAGATTAGGCCAACCTCGCTCTGATGCGATCTCCAGCCTTTGTCACGTCCAAGACTCGCTTCTGTCTCGTTAATTCTACATGTCCATGGTCCAAACAATTGTCTGAACCGCAGGAAAGCGCAGCGCTTCCGACAGAATCCCCAGAATTCGCCCAACACTACTGTAACCCCCGATGAGCGCACAAGATTAGGCCAACCTCCCTCTGATGCGATCCCCAGCCTTTGTCACGTCCAAGACTCGCTTCTGTCCCGTTAATTCTACATGTCCATGGTCCAAACAATTGTCTGAACCGCAGGAAAGCGCAGCGCTTCCCACAGAATCCCCAGAATTTGCACAACACTACTGTGACCCCCGATGAGCGCACAAGATTAGGCCAACCTCCCTCTGATGCGATCCCCAGCCTTTGTCACGTCCAAGACTCGCTTCTGTCTCGTTAATTCTACATGTCCATGGTCCAAACAATTGTCTGAACCGCAGGAAAGCGCAGCGCTTCCCACAGAATCCCCAGAATCCCCAGAATTCGCCCAACACGCCTGAAACCCTCGATAAGTGCACAAGATTAGGCCAAACTCGCTCTGATGCGATCTCCAGCCTTTGTCACGTCCAAGACTCGCTTCTGTCTCGTTAATTCTACATGTCCATGGTCCAAACAATTGTCTGAACCGCAGGAAAGCGCAGCGCTTCCCACAGAATCCCCAGAATTCGCCCAACACGCCTGAAACCCTCGATCAGTGCACAAGCTTAGGCTAACCTCGCTCTGATGCGACCTCCAGCCTTTGTCAAGGCCAAGACTCGCGTCTGTCCCTTTAATTCTACATGTAGATGGTCCAAACGATTGTCTGAACCGCAGGAAAGCGCAGCGCTTCCCACAGAATCCCCAGAATTCGCCCAACACGCCTGAAACCCTTGATGAGCACACAAGATTAGGCCAACCTCGCTCTGATGCGATCTCCAGCCTTTGTCACGGCCAAGACTCGCGTCTGCCCTGTTAATTCTACATGTCCATGGTCCAAACAATTGTCTCAACCACAGGAAGGCGCAGCTCTTCCCACAGAATCCCCAGAATTCACCCAACACGCCTGAAACCCTCGATAAGTGCACAAGATTAGGCCAACCTCCCTCTGATGCGATCCCCAGCCTTTGTCACGTCCAAGACTCGCTTCTGTCTCGTTAATTCTACATGTCCATGGTCCAAACAATTGTCTGAACCGCAGGAAAGCGCAGCGCTTCCCACAGAATCCCCAGAATTCGCCCAACACGCCTGAAACCCTCGATCAGTGCACAAGCTTAGGCTAACCTCGCTCTGATGCGACCTCCAGCCTTTGTCAAGGCCAAGACTCGCGTCTGTCCCTTTAATTCTACATGTAGATGGTCCAAACGATTGTCTGAACCGCAGGAAAGCGCAGCGCTTCCCACAGAATCCCCAGAATTCGCCCAACACGCCTGAAACCCTTGATGAGCACACAAGATTAGGCCAACCTCGCTCTGATGCGATCTCCAGCCTTTGTCACGGCCAAGACTCGCGTCTGCCCTGTTAATTCTACATGTCCATGGTCCAAACAATTGTCTCAACCACAGGAAGGCGCAGCTCTTCCCACAGAATCCCCAGAATTCACCCAACACGCCTGAAACCCTCGATAAGTGCACAAGATTAGGCCAACCTCCCTCTGATGCGATCCCCAGCCTTTGTCACGTCCAAGACTCGCTTCTGTCTCGTTAATTCTACATGTCCATGGTCCAAACAATTGTCTGAACCGCAGGAAAGCACAGCGCTTCCGACAGAATCCCCAGAATTCGCCCAACACTACTGTAACCCCCGATGAGCGCACAAGATTAGGCCAACCTCGCTCTGATGCGATCTCCAGCCTTTGTCACGTCCAAGACTCGCTTCTGTCTCGTTAATTCTACATGTCCATGGTCCAAACAATTGTCTGAACCGCAGGAAAGCGCAGCGCTTCCGACAGAATCCCCAGAATTCGCCCAACACTACTGTAACCCCCGATGAGCGCACAAGATTAGGCCAACCTCCCTCTGATGCGATCTCCAGCCTTTGTCACGTCCAAGACTCGCTTCTGTCTCGTTAATTCTACATGTCCATGGTCCAAACAATTGTCTGAACCGCAGGAAAGCGCAGCGCTTCCCACAGAATCCCCAGAATTCGCCCAACACTACTGTAACCCCCGATGAGCGCACAAGATTAGGCCAACCTCGCTCTGATGCGATCTCCAGCCTTTGTCACGTCCAAGACTCGCTTCTGTCTCGTTAATTCTACATGTCCATGGTCCAAACAATTGTCTGAACCGCAGGAAAGCGCAGCGCTTCCCACAGAATCCCCAGAATTCGCCCAACACTATTATAACCCCCGATGAGCGCACAAGATTAGGCCAACCTCCCTCTGATGCATTCCCAGCCTTTGTCACGTCCAAGACTCGCTTCTGTCCCGTTAATTCTACATGTCCATGGTCCAAACAATTGTCTGAACCGCAGGAAAGCGCAGCGCTTCCCACAGAATCCCCAGAATTTGCACAACACTACTGTGACCCCCGATGAGCGCACAAGATTAGGCCAACCTCCCTCTGATGCGATCCCCAGCCTTTGTCACGTCCAAGACTCGCTTCTGTCTCGTTAATTCTACATGTCCATGGTCCAAACAATTGTCTGAACCGCAGGAAAGCGCAGCGCTTCCCACAGAATCCCCAGAATCCCCAGAATTCGCCCAACACGCCTGAAACCCTCGATAAGTGCACAAGATTAGGCCAAACTCGCTCTGATGCGATCTCCAGCCTTTGTCACGTCCAAGACTCGCTTCTGTCTCGTTAATTCTACATGTCCATGGTCCAAACAATTGTCTGAACCGCAGGAAAGCGCAGCGCTTCCCACAGAATCCCCAGAATTCGCCCAACACTACTGTAACCCCCGATGAGCGCACAAGATTAGGCCAACCTCGCTCTGATGCGATCTCCAGCCTTTGTCACGTCCAAGACTCGCTTCTGTCTCGTTAATTCTACATGTCCATGGTCCAAACAATTGTCTGAACCGCAGGAAAGCGCAGCGCTTCCAACAGAATCCCCAGAATTCGCCCAACACGCCTGAAACCCTCGATCAGTGCACAAGCTTAGGCTAACCTCGCTCTGATGCGACCTCCAGCCTTTGTCAAGGCCAAGACTCGCGTCTGTCCCTTTAATTCTACATGTAGATGGTCCAAACGATTGTCTGAACCGCAGGAAAGCGCAGCGCTTCCCACAGAATCCCCAGAATTCGCCCAACACTACTGTAACCCCCGATGAGCGCACAAGATTAGGCCAACCTCGCTCTGATGCGATCTCCAGCCTTTGTCACGTCCAAGACTCGCTTCTGTCTCGTTAATTCTACATGTCCATGGTGCAAACAATTGTCTGAACCGCAGGAAAGCGCAGCGCTTCCGACAGAATCCCCAGAATTCGCCCAACACTACTGTAACCCCCGATGAGCGCACAAGATTAGGCCAACCTCCCTCTGATGCGATCTCCAGCCTTTGTCACGTCCAAGACTCGCTTCTGTCTCGTTAATTCTACATGTCCATGGTCCAAACAATTGTCTGAACCGCAGGAAAGCGCAGCGCTTCCCACAGAATCCCCAGAATTCGCCCAACACTACTGTAACCCCCGATGAGCGCACAAGATTAGGCCAACCTCGCTCTGATGCGATCTCCAGCCTTTGTCACGTCCAAGACTCGCTTCTGTCTCGTTAATTCTACATGTCCATGGTCCAAACAATTGTCTGAACCGCAGGAAAGCGCAGCGCTTCCGACAGAATCCCCAGAATTCGCCCAACACTACTGTAACCCCGATGAGCGCACAAGATTAGGCCAACCTCGCTCTGATGCGATCTCCAGCCTTTGTCACGTCCAAGACTCGCTTCTGTCTCGTTAATTCTACATGTCCATGGTCCAAACAATTGTCTGAACCGCAGGAAAGCGCAGCGCTTCCGACAGAATCCCCAGAATTCGCCCAACACTACTGTAACCCCCGATGAGCGCACAAGATTAGGCCAACCTCCCTCTGATGCGATCTCCAGCCTTTGTCACGTCCAAGACTCGCTTCTGTCCCGTTAATTCTACATGTCCATGGTCCAAACAATTGTCTGAACCGCAGGAAAGCGCAGCGCTTCCCACAGAATCCCCAGAATTCGCCCAACACGCCTGAAACCCTTGATAAGTGCACAAGATTAGGCCAACCTCGCTCTGATGCGATCTCCAGCCTTTGTCACGTCCAAGACTCGCTTCTGTCCCGTTAATTCTACATGTCCATGGTCCAAACAATTGTCTGAACCGCAGGAAAGCGCAGCGCTTCCCACAGAATCCCCAGAATTCGCCCAACACTACTGTAACCCCCGATGAGCGCACAAGATTAGGCCAACCTCCCTCTGATGCGATCCCCAGCCTTTGTCACGTCCAAGACTCGCTTCTGTCCCGTTAATTCTACATGTCCATGGTCCAAACAATTGTCTGAACCGCAGGAAAGCGCAGCGCTTCCCACAGAATCCCCAGAATTCGCCCAACACTACTGTAACCCCCGATGAGCGCACAAGATTAGGCCAACCTCGCTCTGATGCGATCTCCAGCCTTTGTCACGTCCAAGACTCGCTTCTGTCTCGTTAATTCTACATGTCCATGGTCCAAACAATTGTCTGAACCGCAGGAAAGCGCAGCGCTTCCGACAGAATCCCCAGAATTCGCCCAACACTACTGTAACCCCGATGAGCGCACAAGATTAGGCCAACCTCGCTCTGATGCGATCTCCAGCCTTTGTCACGTCCAAGACTCGCTTCTGTCTCGTTAATTCTACATGTCCATGGTCCAAACAATTGTCTGAACCGCAGGAAAGCGCAGCGCTTCCGACAGAATCCCCAGAATTCGCCCAACACTACTGTAACCCCCGATGAGCGCACAAGATTAGGCCAACCTCCCTCTGATGCGATCTCCAGCCTTTGTCACGGCCAAGACTCGCGTCTGCCCTGTTAATTCTACATGTCCATGGTCCAAACAATTGTCTCAACCACAGGCAGGCGCAGCTCTTCCCACAGAATCCCCAGAGTTCGCCCAACACGCCTGAAACCCTCGATAAGTGCACAAGATTAGGCCAACCTCGCTCTGATGCGATCTCCAGCCTTTGTCACGTCCAAGACTCGCTTCTGTCTCGTTAATTCTACATGTCCATGGTCCAAACAATTGTCTGAACCGCAGGAAAGCGCAGCGCTTCCCACAGAATCCCCAGAATTCGCCCAACACTATTATAACCCCCGATGAGCGCACAAGATTAGGCCAACCTCCCTCTGATGCATTCCCAGCCTTTGTCACGTCCAAGACTCGCTTCTGTCCCGTTAATTCTACATGTCCATGGTCCAAACAATTGTCTGAACCGCAGGAAAGCGCAGCGCTTCCCACAGAATCCCCAGAATTCGCCCAACACTACTGTAACCCCCGATGAGCGCACAAGATTAGGCCAACCTCCCTCTGATGCGATCCCCAGCCTTTGTCACGTCCAAGACTCGCTTCTGTCCCGTTAATTCTACATGTCCATGGTCCAAACAATTGTCTGAACCGCAGGAAAGCGCAGCGCTTCCCACAGAATCCCCAGAATTCGCCCAACACTACTGTAACCCCCGATGAGCGCACAAGATTAGGCCAACCTCGCTCTGATGCGATCTCCAGCCTTTGTCACGTCCAAGACTCGCTTCTGTCCCGTTAATTCTACATGTACATGGTCCAAACAATTGTCTGAACCGCAGGAAAGCGCAGCGCTTCCCACAGAATCCCCAGAATTCGCCCAACACTACTGTAACCCCCGATGAGCACACAAGATTAGGCCAACCTCGCTCTGATGCGATCCCCAGCGTTTGTTACGTCCAAGACTCGCTTCTGTCCCGTTAATTCTACATGTCCATGGTCCAAACAATTGTCTGAACCGCAGGAAAGCGCAGCGCTTCCCACAGAATCCCCAGAATTCGCCCAACACGCCTGAAACCCTTGATAAGTGCACAAGATTAGGCCAACCTCGCTCTGATGCGATCTCCAGCCTTTGTCACGGCCAAGACTCGCGTCTGCCCTGTTAATTCTACATGTCCATGGTCCAAACAATTGTCTCAACCACAGGAAGGCGCAGCTCTTCCCACAGAATCCCCAGAATTCGCCCAACACGCCTGAAACCCTCGATAAGTGCACAAGATTAGGCCAACCTCGCTCTGATGCGATCTCCAGCCTTTGTCACGTCCAAGACTCGCTTCTGTCCCGTTAATTCTACATGTCCATGGTCCAAACAGTTGTCTGAGCCGCAGGAAAGCGCAGCGCTTCCGACAGAATCCCCAGAATTCGCCCAACACTACTGTAACCCCCGATGAGCGCACAAGATTAGGCCAACCTCCCTCTGATGCGATCCCCAGCCTTTGTCACGTCCAAGACTCGCTTCTGTCCCGTCAATTCTACATGTCCATGGTCCAAACAATTGTCTGAACCGCAGGAAAGCGCAGCGCTTCCCACAGAATCCCCAGAATTCGCCCAACACTACTGTAACCCCCGATGAGCGCACAAGATTAGGCCAACCTCCCTCTGATGCGATCCCCAGCCTTTGTCACGTCCAAGACTCGCTTCTGTCCCGTTAATTCTACATGTCCATGGTCCAAACAATTGTCTGAACCGCAGGAAAGCGCAGCGCTTCCCACAGAATCCCCAGAATTCGCCCAACACTACTGTAACCCCCGATGAGCACACAAGATTAGGCCAACCTCCCTCTGATGCGATCCCCAGCCTTTGTCACGTCCAAGACTCGCTTCTGTCCCGTTAATTCTACATGTCCATGGTCCAAACAATTGTCTCAACCACAGGAAGGCGCAGCTCTTCCGACAGAATCCCCAGAATTCGCCCAACACTACTGTAACCCCCGATGAGCGCACAAGATTAGGCCAACCTCCCTCTGATGCGATCCCCAGCCTTTGTCACGTCCAAGACTCGCTTCTGTCCCGTTAATTCTACATGTCCATGGTCCAAACAATTGTCTGAACCGCAGGAAAGCGCAGCGCTTCCCACAGAATCCCCAGAATTCGCCCAACACGCCTGAAACCCTTGATAAGTGCATAAGATTAGGCCAACCTCGCTCTGATGCGATCCCCAGCCTTTGTCACGTCCAAGACTCGCTTCTGTCCCGTTAATTCTACATGTCCATGGTCCAAACAATTGTCTGAACCGCAGGAAAGCGCAGCGCTTCCGACAGAATCCCCAGAATTCGCCCAACACTACTGTAACCCCCGATGAGCGCACAAGATTAGGCCAACCTCCCTCTGATGCGATCCCCAGCCTTTGTCACGTCCAAGACTCGCTTCTGTCCCGTTAATTCTACATGTCCATGGTCCAAACAATTGTCTGAACCGCAGGAAAGCGCAGCGCTTCCCACAGAATCCCCAGAATTCGCCCAACACTACTGTAACCCCCGATGAGCACACAAGATTAGGCCAACCTCCCTCTGATGCGATCCCCAGCCTTTGTCACGTCCAAGACTCGCTTCTGTCCCGTTAATTCTACATGTCCATGGTCCAAACAATTGTCTGAACCGCGGGAAAGCGCAGCGCTTCCGACAGAATCCCCAGAATTCACCCAACACTACTGTAACCCCCGATGAGCGCACAAGATTAGGCCAACCTCGCTCTGATGCGATCTCCAGCCTTTGTCACGTCCAAGACTCGCTTCTGTCCCGTCAATTCTACATGTCCATGGTCCAAACAATTGTCTGAACCGCAGGAAAGCGCAGCGCTTCCGATAGAATCCCCAGAATTCGCCCAACACTACTGTAACCCCCGATGAGCGCACAAGATTAGGCCAACCTCCCTCTGATGCGATCCCCAGCCTTTGTCACGTCCAAGACTCGCTTCTGTCCCGTTAATTCTACATGTCCATGGTCCAAACAATTGTCTGAACCGCAGGAAAGCGCAGCGCTTCCCACAGAATCCCCAGAATTCGCCCAACACTACTGTAACCCCCGATGAGCGCACAAGATTAGGCCAACCTCGCTCTGATGCGATCTCCAGCCTTTGTCACGTCCAAGACTCGCTTCTGTCCCGTTAATTCTACATGTACATGGTCCAAACAATTGTCTGAACCGCAGGAAAGCGCAGCGCTTCCCACAGAATCCCCAGAATTCGCCCAACACTACTGTAACCCCCGATGAGCACACAAGATTAGGCCAACCTCGCTCTGATGCGATCCCCAGCGTTTGTTACGTCCAAGACTCGCTTCTGTCCCGTTAATTCTACATGTCCATGGTCCAAACAATTGTCTGAACCGCAGGAAAGCGCAGCGCTTCCCACAGAATCCCCAGAATTCGCCCAACACGCCTGAAACCCTTGATAAGTGCACAAGATTAGGCCAACCTCGCTCTGATGCGATCTCCAGCCTTTGTCACGTCCAAGACTCGCTTCTGTCCCGTTAATTCTACATGTCCATGGTCCAAACAATTGTCTGAACCGCAGGAAAGCGCAGCGCTTCCCACAGAATCCCCAGAATTCGCCCAACACTACTGTAACCCCCGATGAGCGCACAAGATTAGGCCAACCTCCCTCTGATGCGATCCCCAGCCTTTGTCACGTCCAAGACTCGCTTCTGTCCCGTTAATTCTACATGTCCATGGTCCAAACAATTGTCTGAACCGCAGGAAAGCGCAGCGCTTCCCACAGAATCCCCAGAATTCGCCCAACACTACTGTAACCCCCGATGAGCGCACAAGATTAGGCCAACCTCCCTCTGATGCGATCCCCAGCCTTTGTCACGTCCAAGACTCGCTTCTGTCCCGTTAATTCTACATGTCCATGGTCCAAACAATTGTCTGAACCGCAGGAAAGCGCAGCGCTTCCCACAGAATCCCCAGAATTCGCCCAACACTACTGTAACCCCCGATGAGCGCACAAGATTAGGCCAACCTCCCTCTGATGCGATCCCCAGCCTTTGTCACGTCCAAGACTCGCTTCTGTCCCGTTAATTCTACATGTCCATGGTCCAAACAATTGTCTGAACCGCAGGAAAGCGCAGCGCTTCCCACAGAATCCCCAGAATTCGCCCAACACTACTGTAACCCCCGATGAGCACACAAGATTAGGCCAACCTCCCTCTGATGCGATCCCCAGCCTTTGTCACGTCCAAGACTCGCTTCTGTCCCGTTAATTCTACATGTCCATGGTCCAAACAATTGTCTCAACCACAGGAAGGCGCAGCTCTTCCGACAGAATCCCCAGAATTCGCCCAACACTACTGTAACCCCCGATGAGCGCACAAGATTAGGCCAACCTCCCTCTGATGCGATCCCCAGCCTTTGTCACGTCCAAGACTCGCTTCTGTCCCGTTAATTCTACATGTCCATGGTCCAAACAATTGTCTGAACCGCAGGAAAGCGCAGCGCTTCCCACAGAATCCCCAGAATTCGCCCAACACGCCTGAAACCCTTGATAAGTGCACAAGATTAGGCCAACCTCGCTCTGATGCGATCTCCAGCCTTTGTCACGGCCAAGACTCGCGTCTGCCCTGTTAATTCTACATGTCCATGGTCCAAACAATTGTCTCAACCACAGGAAGGCGCAGCTCTTCCCACAGAATCCCCAGAATTCGCCCAACACGCCTGAAACCCTCGATAAGTGCACAAGATTAGGCCAACCTCGCTCTGATGCGATCCCCAGCCTTTGTCACGTCCAAGACTCGCTTCTGTCCCGTTAATTCTACATGTCCATGGTCCAAACAATTGTCTGAACCGCAGGAAAGCGCAGCGCTTCCGACAGAATCCCCAGAATTCGCCCAACACTACTGTAACCCCCGATGAGCGCACAAGATTAGGCCAACCGCCCTCTGATGCGATCCCCAGCCTTTGTCACGTCCAAGACTCGCTTCTGTCCCGTCAATTCTACATGTCCATGGTCCAAACAATTGTCTGAACCGCAGGAAAGCGCAGCGCTTCCCACAGAATCCCCAGAATTCGCCCAACACTACTGTAACCCCCGATGAGCGCACAAGATTAGGCCAACCTCCCTCTGATGCGATCCCCAGCCTTTGTCACGTCCAAGACTCGCTTCTGTCCCGTTAATTCTACATGTCCATGGTCCAAACAATTGTCTGAACCGCAGGAAAGCGCAGCGCTTCCCACAGAATCCCCAGAATTCGCCCAACACGCCTGAAACCCTTGATAAGTGCATAAGATTAGGCCAACCTCGCTCTGATGCGATCCCCAGCCTTTGTCACGTCCAAGACTCGCTTCTGTCCCGTTAATTCTACATGTCCATGGTCCAAACAATTGTCTGAACCGCAGGAAAGCGCAGCGCTTCCGACAGAATCCCCAGAATTCGCCCAACACTACTGTAACCCCCGATGAGCGCACAAGATTAGGCCAACCGCCCTCTGATGCGATCCCCAGCCTTTGTCACGTCCAAGACTCGCTTCTGTCCCGTCAATTCTACATGTCCATGGTCCAAACAATTGTCTGAACCGCAGGAAAGCGCAGCGCTTCCCACAGAATCCCCAGAATTCGCCCAACACTACTGTAACCCCCGATGAGCGCACAAGATTAGGCCAACCTCCCTCTGATGCGATCCCCAGCCTTTGTCACGTCCAAGACTCGCTTCTGTCCCGTTAATTCTACATGTCCATGGTCCAAACAATTGTCTGAACCGCAGGAAAGCGCAGCGCTTCCCACAGAATCCCCAGAATTCGCCCAACACTACTGTAACCCCCGATGAGCACACAAGATTAGGCCAACCTCCCTCTGATGCGATCCCCAGCCTTTGTCACGTCCAAGACTCGCTTCTGTCCCGTTAATTCTACATGTCCATGGTCCAAACAATTGTCTGAACCGCGGGAAAGCGCAGCGCTTCCGACAGAATCCCCAGAATTCACCCAACACTACTGTAACCCCCGATGAGCGCACAAGATTAGGCCAACCTCGCTCTGATGCGATCTCCAGCCTTTGTCACGTCCAAGACTCGCTTCTGTCCCGTCAATTCTACATGTCCATGGTCCAAACAATTGTCTGAACCGCAGGAAAGCGCAGCGCTTCCGATAGAATCCCCAGAATTCGCCCAACACTACTGTAACCCCCGATGAGCGCACAAGATTAGGCCAACCTCCCTCTGATGCGATCCCCAGCCTTTGTCACGTCCAAGACTCGCTTCTGTCCCGTTAATTCTACATGTCCATGGTCCAAACAATTGTCTGAACCGCAGGAAAGCGCAGCGCTTCCCACAGAATCCCCAGAATTCGCCCAACACTACTGTAACCCCCGATGAGCGCACAAGATTAGGCCAACCTCCCTCTGATGCGATCCCCAGCCTTTGTCACGTCCAAGACTCGCTTCTGTCCCGTCAATTCTACATGTCCATGGTCCAAACAATTGTCTGAACCGCAGGAAAGCGCAGCGCTTCCCACAGAATCCCCAGAATTCGCCCAACACTACTGTAACCCCCGATGAGCGCACAAGATTAGGCCAACCTCCCTCTGATGCGATCCCCAGCCTTTGTCACGTCCAAGACTCGCTTCTGTCCCGTTAATTCTACATGTCCATGGTCCAAACAATTGTCTGAACCGCAGGAAAGCGCAGCGCTTCCCACAGAATCCCCAGAATTCGCCCAACACTACTGTAACCCCCGATGAGCGCACAAGATTAGGCCAACCTCCCTCTGATGCGATCCCCAGCCTTTGTCACGTCCAAGACTCGCTTCTGTCCCGTCAATTCTACATGTCCATGGTCCAAACAATTGTCTGAACCGCAGGAAAGCGCAGCGCTTCCGATAGAATCCCCAGAATTCGCCCAACACTACTGTAACCCCCGATGAGCGCACAAGATTAGGCCAACCTCCCTCTGATGCGATCCCCAGCCTTTGTCACGTCCAAGACTCGCTTCTGTCCCGTTAATTCTACATGTCCATGGTCCAAACAATTGTCTGAACCGCAGGAAAGCGCAGCGCTTCCGACAGAATCCCCAGAATTCACCCAACACTACTGTAACCCCCGATGAGCGCACAAGATTAGGCCAACCTCGCTCTGATGCGATCCCCAGCGTTTGTTACGTCCAAGACTCGCTTCTGTCCCGTTAATTCTACATGTCCATGGTCCAAACAATTGTCTGAACCGCAGGAAAGCGCAGCGCTTCCGACAGAATCCCCAGAATTCGCCCAACACTACTGTAACCCCCGATGAGCGCACAAGATTAGGCCAACCTCGCTCTGATGCGATCTCCAGCCTTTGTCACGGCCAAGACTCGCGTCTGCCCTGTTAATTCTACATGTCCATGGTCCAAACAATTGTCTCAACCACAAGAAGGCGCAGCTCTCCCCACAGAATCCCCAGAATTCGCCCAACACTACTGTAACCCCCGATGAGCGCACAAAATTAGGCCAACCTCCATCTGATGCGATCCCCAGCGTTTGTTACGTCCAAGACTCGCTTCTGTCCCGTTAATTCTACATGTCCATGGTCCAAACAATTGTCTGAACCGCAGGAAAGCGCAGCGCTTCCGACAGAATCCCCAGAATTCGCCCAACACTACTGTAACCCCCGATGAGCGCACAAGATTAGGCCAACCTCGCTCTGATGCGATCTCCAGCCTTTGTCACGGCCAAGACTCGCGTCTGCCCTGTTAATTCTACATGTCCATGGTCCAAACAATTGTCTCAACCACAAGAAGGCGCAGCTCTCCCCACAGAATCCCCAGAATTCGCCCAACACTACTGTAACCCCCGATGAGCGCACAAAATTAGGCCAACCTCCATCTGATGCGATCCCCAGCGTTTGTTACGTCCAAGACTCGCTTCTGTCCCGTTAATTCTACATGTCCATGGTCCAAACAATTGTCTGAACCGCAGGAAAGCGCAGCGCTTCCCACAGAATCCCCAGAATTCGCCCAACACTACTGTAACCCCCGATGAGCACACAAGATTAGGCCAACCTCGCTCTGATGCGATCCCCAGCGTTTGTTACGTCCAAGACTCGCTTCTGTCCCGTTAATTCTACATGTCCATGGTCCAAACAATTGTCTGAACCGCAGGAAAGCGCAGCGCTTCCGACAGAATCCCCAGAATTCGCCCAACACTACTGTAACCCCCGATGAGCGCACAAGATTAGGCCAACCTCCCTCTGATGCGATCCCCAGCCTTTGTCACGTCCAAGACTCGCTTCTGTCCCGTCAATTCTACATGTCCATGGTCCAAACAATTGTCTGAACCGCAGGAAAGCGCAGCGCTTCCGATAGAATCCCCAGAATTCGCCCAACACTACTGTAACCCCCGATGAGCGCACAAGATTAGGCCAACCTCCCTCTGATGCGATCCCCAGCCTTTGTCACGTCCAAGACTCGCTTCTGTCCCGTTAATTCTACATGTCCATGGTCCAAACAATTGTCTGAACCGCAGGAAAGCGCAGCGCTTCCGACAGAATCCCCAGAATTCACCCAACACTACTGTAACCCCCGATGAGCGCACAAAATTAGGCCAACCTCCATCTGATGCGATCCCCAGCGTTTGTTACGTCCAAGACTCGCTTCTGTCCCGTTAATTCTACATGTCCATGGTCCAAACAATTGTCTGAACCGCAGGAAAGCGCAGCGCTTCCCACAGAATCCCCAGAATTCGCCCAACACGCCTGAAACCCTTGATAAGTGCATAAGATTAGGCCAACCTCGCTCTGATGCGATCCCCAGCCTTTGTCACGTCCAAGACTCGCTTCTGTCCCGTTAATTCTACATGTCCATGGTCCAAACAATTGTCTGAACCGCAGGAAAGCGCAGCGCTTCCGACAGAATCCCCAGAATTCGCCCAACACTACTGTAACCCCCGATGAGCGCACAAGATTAGGCCAACCGCCCTCTGATGCGATCCCCAGCCTTTGTCACGTCCAAGACTCGCTTCTGTCCCGTCAATTCTACATGTCCATGGTCCAAACAATTGTCTGAACCGCAGGAAAGCGCAGCGCTTCCCACAGAATCCCCAGAATTCGCCCAACACTACTGTAACCCCCGATGAGCGCACAAGATTAGGCCAACCTCCCTCTGATGCGATCCCCAGCCTTTGTCACGTCCAAGACTCGCTTCTGTCCCGTTAATTCTACATGTCCATGGTCCAAACAATTGTCTGAACCGCAGGAAAGCGCAGCGCTTCCCACAGAATCCCCAGAATTCGCCCAACACTACTGTAACCCCCGATGAGCACACAAGATTAGGCCAACCTCCCTCTGATGCGATCCCCAGCCTTTGTCACGTCCAAGACTCGCTTCTGTCCCGTTAATTCTACATGTCCATGGTCCAAACAATTGTCTGAACCGCGGGAAAGCGCAGCGCTTCCGACAGAATCCCCAGAATTCACCCAACACTACTGTAACCCCCGATGAGCGCACAAGATTAGGCCAACCTCGCTCTGATGCGATCTCCAGCCTTTGTCACGTCCAAGACTCGCTTCTGTCCCGTCAATTCTACATGTCCATGGTCCAAACAATTGTCTGAACCGCAGGAAAGCGCAGCGCTTCCGATAGAATCCCCAGAATTCGCCCAACACTACTGTAACCCCCGATGAGCGCACAAGATTAGGCCAACCTCCCTCTGATGCGATCCCCAGCCTTTGTCACGTCCAAGACTCGCTTCTGTCCCGTTAATTCTACATGTCCATGGTCCAAACAATTGTCTGAACCGCAGGAAAGCGCAGCGCTTCCCACAGAATCCCCAGAATTCGCCCAACACTACTGTAACCCCCGATGAGCGCACAAGATTAGGCCAACCTCCCTCTGATGCGATCCCCAGCCTTTGTCACGTCCAAGACTCGCTTCTGTCCCGTCAATTCTACATGTCCATGGTCCAAACAATTGTCTGAACCGCAGGAAAGCGCAGCGCTTCCCACAGAATCCCCAGAATTCGCCCAACACTACTGTAACCCCCGATGAGCGCACAAGATTAGGCCAACCTCCCTCTGATGCGATCCCCAGCCTTTGTCACGTCCAAGACTCGCTTCTGTCCCGTTAATTCTACATGTCCATGGTCCAAACAATTGTCTGAACCGCAGGAAAGCGCAGCGCTTCCGACAGAATCCCCAGAATTCGCCCAACACTACTGTAACCCCCGATGAGCGCACAAGATTAGGCCAACCTCCCTCTGATGCGATCCCCAGCCTTTGTCACGTCCAAGACTCGCTTCTGTCCCGTTAATTCTACATGTCCATGGTCCAAACAATTGTCTGAACCGCAGGAAAGCGCAGCGCTTCCCACAGAATCCCCAGAATTCGCCCAACACTACTGTAACCCCCGATGAGCGCACAAGATTAGGCCAACCTCCCTCTGATGCGATCCCCAGCCTTTGTCACGTCCAAGACTCGCTTCTGTCCCGTTAATTCTACATGTCCATGGTCCAAACAATTGTCTGAACCGCAGGAAAGCGCAGCGCTTCCGACAGAATCCCCAGAATTCACCCAACACTACTGTAACCCCCGATGAGCGCACAAGATTAGGCCAACCTCGCTCTGATGCGATCTCCAGCCTTTGTCACGTCCAAGACTCGCTTCTGTCCCGTTAATTCTACATGTCCATGGTCCAAACAATTATCTCAACCACAGGAAAGGCGCAGCTCTTCCCACAGAATCCCCAGAATTCACCCAACACGCCTGAAACCCTCGATAAGTGCACAAGATTAGGCCAACCTCCCTCTGATGCGATCCCCAGCCTTCGTCACGTCCAAGACTCGCTTCTGTCCCGTTAATTCTACATGTCCATGGTCCAAACAATTGTCTGAACCGCAGGAAAGCGCAGCGCTTCCGACAGAATCCCCAGAATTCGCCCAACACTACTGTAACCCCCGATGAGCGCACAAGATTAGGCCAACCGCCCTCTGATGCGATCCCCAGCCTTTGTCACGTCCAAGACTCGCTTCTGTCCCGTTAATTCTACATGTCCATGGTCCAAACAATTGTCTGAACCGCAGGAAAGCGCAGCGCTTCCGACAGAATCCCCAGAATTCGCCCAACACTACTGTAACCGCCGATGAGCGCACAAGATTAGGCCAACCTCCCTCTGATGCGATCTCCAGCCTTTGTCACGGCCAAGACTCGCGTCTGCCCTGTTAATTCTACATGTCCATGGTCCAAACAATTGTCTCAACCACAGGAAGGCGCAGCTCTTCCCACAGAATCCCCAGAATTCGCCCAACACGCCTGAAACCCTCGATAAGTGCACAAGATTAGGCCAACCTCGCTCTGATGCGACCTCCAGCCTTTGTCACGGCCAAGACTCGCGTCTGCCCTGTTAATTCTACATGTCCATGGTCCAAACAATTGTCTCAACAACAGGAAGGCGCAGCTCTTCCCACAGAATCCCCAGAATTCGCCCAACACGCCTGAAACCCTCGATAAGTGCACAAGATTAGGCCAACCTCGTTCTGATGCGATCTCCAGCCTTTGTCACGTCCAAGACTCGCTTCTGTCCCGTTAATTCTACATGTCCATGGTCCAAACAATTGTCTGAACCGCAGGAAAGCGCAGCGCTTCCGACAGAATCCCCAGAAATCGCCCAAAACGCCTAGAACCCTTGATGAGCACACAAGATGAGGCCAACCTCGCTCTATACTACCGTTAACTATATTGTGCGAAAACTTCTATTATCTACAACAGTTAGCCTTAAAATCAATTTTAAATTAATTCTAATCCTATGGCAGCCATTTGCTTATATTATTTGCTACATAATTTGTAATTGCATTATACCGCCATATGATGCAATTAATAATTACATATCAAATAATACAGTACCCGGGTCTCACCACGTGGAGGTTGCTGCGAATGGAGACCCACCCTAACCACGTCCCAACCTCCCTCCTTTTGTATAAGTTATTATTGAATACAACCTCCTTTTGATATACATTTGCAATGCGTTTAGTCTTCAATCGCTATGCAAATGTACAATAAAATGAGTTTCGTAATGAATTCTCGCGGAAAAATGAAGTTATACTAACAATATTCTACTTGACTAAAAATTTACTTTATAATCTACTTAAAGCTTAGTATCATGCATAATCTACCAAGTCTACTGTTTCTACTTAGTCTACTTAATCTGTTTTAAAGCTTACTTCATTTAAAGCTTACTTAATTTAAAAATTATCTATCCAACTAGAAATCTACATAAACTTAAGGGAAATTATTCTTACTTATCAATAAACCAAACATGTATTCACCCTACCTATGTAAAAATCTAATGGACTTTGTGGATATTATTTGTGGATATAAATGTGTATATTATTTGATATCCATCTTCGTGACCCTGGTAACGTTACCATAGATGAAATGATTCCTACCTATTAATAAATCTAAGTATGTTTCGACCTGCCTGTGTAAAAATCTAATGGATTCGAACCCATGTTGCGTCCAAAAACAAAGACAACACAACGACACAGCGAAAGACAAACCCAAAAACAACAAACAATGTACGACACATACGTATGTGGACCCAGAAAAACCAAAACCAAAGTAATTTACGAAGAAATTACAATAGAAAAGAGCGAATGATTACACCAAGAGAATTAGGTGTAAGAACATGTTGTAACAAAATTGTAGACACTGGAACATCTGAAACAAGATGTACAACAAGCAAAACAACAACACAAAAATATACTCATAAAACATTTCACAAACAATTCACAGAAAATATATGCATAAAGCATTTACAAACAATTCATAGAAAATATATGCATAAAGCATTTACAAACAATAGAGACACACAAAATAGAAATATAATTAACCAGTTAACTGTGGAATTTGCGTCGAACGCAGGGCATACATAAACAGTTATAAAAATGTATATATATAATATAATATAATATAATATAGTATAATATTATATTATATTATGATATTATGTAATTATTAAAATTATATTAATTGTATTAATATTATTAAAATTATAATTAAAATATTATAATATATTATATATACTTTTTTTTATTATATAACATAACATAATATAATATCATATTATATTATATTATATTATATTATATAATAAATATATAGATATAATATATTATAAATAAAAAGCTTTGAATTGACGTATATACACAGTTAACTGATTGAATTCAAAAGACATGTAAAATTTATGTACGATTATATACGAGAGCAGCCACGTCAGGGCGCTTGTTATAATATAATAACATATAAATATATAAAAATAAATGTTACCACTTAAAGATGACTCCGTAATATACCTCCTTTTTTTATATTCTAATATCCCTTTTGTCGCTCATTATTTTTTATTCGTGTTATATGTATATGACCATACTTCCATCTGCTGACATGATATAATTTGTGTATATCATTATATTTCCATCCTCGTAATTTGTAGAATCATTACGTTTATTTAATTATATGGCTGTATTATTTCAAAGAACTATGCGTCTTACAAAATTTTAGACCTGTAACAAAGTCACATAATTGATTAATAGTCGCATATAATATGGTTTCATAAAAGTTCCCTTTTTTATATATATATTTTTGTCGCTTACTTTCTTTGATTAACATTAATATGTCCATAATTTCATCTGCGTGATACTTTCATCTTTGTAACTTGTGAAGTAATCACATTTATTTAATCCTTTTGCTGCATTAAGTTGATGACCTAAATATCTTTCTAAAACCTACAACAAACTTATTCAATGGATTAATAAAAGCACATATTAAAACCCAAAGAATACATTTAGACATGGAAGATACAGTTAGACATCGAAACATTATTTTAGTGAAATATTATATATCTTGTGGTGTGGCAAAATTAAGAATTCGCCTTTAATTCATAGAAAATATTAATTTCTTTTAAAAGAAAAAAAAAATAATAATAATAATACTATAATGAAATATTAATAATTTCGTTATATTCCTTAATACCTTACAACTTTTAAAGTTGTCATGAGTAATAACGTACAAACCATATATAGAATATTTACAGATCAGTCATAAAAGTAACCATTAAAAAGATTTAAATTGTACAAATGAGAAACTACCTTCTAATAAAAAATAATTGTTATCGTTTATTCTGTGACAAACGCTCGATTTGCAACGATATAAAGATAAACATAACACCCATTATGATTAATTTTTTGTCATTAAAAATGATGAGTGAAATATTTTATCTTCTTCGTTGGAAAGTACATTAAATGTGAAGTGAAGAGTATTTCAAAATCATCAATCAAGAAAAAAATCAGCAAAAATATCGCGAAAATAGCCATGTCTTTATAATTCGCAACACTAATTTATTAAATATGAAATGAAGTATATGTAAAAGGTAATCGCGTAGGTGCGTCATGAAAAAAGCAATACGCGAGCACTCAGCCGACGGTGCTTTTCATAGGTCGTAAAATTAATTTATGCACCCATAATTTAAATACGCAACGCTAATTTATTAAATATGAATTAAAAAATATATAAAAGGTAATCGCGTAGGTGCGTCATGAAAAAAGCAATACGCGAGCACTCACACGAGGGTGCTTTTCATAGGTCGTAAAATTAATTTATGCACCCATAATTTAAATACGCAACACTAATAAAACAGATATTAGAGAAATGATCTGTTTAGGTGCAATGTCACCAAGTGCAATGTAGCTCTTCCAGCTACTTTGGTGACTCTAAGTGCAAGATCATACTTCCATTAGTGCAAGTGGAAGATTTTATAGTTGCAATGTTACCATAGTGCAATGTAGCTCTTTCAGCTACAATGGTAACTTGTGTGTATGGTTCCACAGTATCAGTGGAAGTCTTGGGCATTTTATTTATTACAATCGCAACGCTACTTTGAAAGCGCGATTCTCTTTTATCGCAACACTAAATGAAAGTAAAATTAACAATTGAAAATTATTATCTCTACTTTATAATACTCGCGTTACTTACAAGTCGCAACACTAAATAGCAAATTAAAAACATCAACGTTAATTAATTATCTCAACTTTAGCATCAAAACAACAAATATAATACATTCTTATTTTAAAGCAAAACAACAAGCAATCGCGATCTTATGTATCGCAACACTAAAGGAGCAATCGCGATTAACATTTCTACGTAACTCTAATTAATATCGCGATCTGGATTTACACGCAACTCTAATTAATATCGCGATCTGGATCTATACGCAACTCTAATTAATATCGCGATCTGGATTTATACGCAACTCTAACACAAACCGTAATTAATAATTCGCAACGCTAAAAAGTGAATCCGCGATTTGCCCAAAATGATGTGGCCAGGTATTCTGGCAGATAAAGTAACGAGCATAGTGACAAAGCAGTAACAAGTAATGGCTTTGCATTCAGAATCCAGCATTTCCGAATGCAGAGTCATTCGTTGCAGCCCTCTTCTCTGGGCCTCTTCGGCACATTGCCTCTTCTTTCTTCGGGCTCAATGCCCAGAATCTTGAATCAACCCAGCAAATAAAGCAGCAAAATAGATCAGAAAAATTAAGCGAGAGACACGCAAGACGAGCAACGATTTGAAGAATCGTCGTCCGTGCAAACGTGCCGAACCTCAGAAGCAGAAAAAACGTTCGTTTCGACAAATCGCGACCGCGACCGCGGGGTGATTCGAAAAATCGATAGGGTAAAGCCAGTGGCGAACGGCATTCTCCGTTCACGCCAGCTTTACCGTCGATCATTCAAATCTGATTTCCTGAAACAAGTTGAACCACGCGAGAAAAAACGCGCCTGCCCGATCGGAGACTGTGGTCAACCTGCCCGGCCCTACCTACTTAAATCTAGCAGTCAAACATACCAGAAGTATACTACCTACCTACCTAACGCTATATTTAAAAAATGGCAACAGACTCGTACCAACACATGCATACAACACACGGAATTCTCGCGACACTTGCACACAACCTTGCACACTTTCTAAAGTTTGTACGTACCTTGTCATGCAATCTGAGGGATGCTAGTGATCATTGCGTACAATGCGAGCAAAGCATTTGTGTAAATTTGAACGTTTTACATGAAACATGTAATTAAATAAATTTAATTAAATACAGAGTAGATGGTATTAGGTTTGATACCATTATTATCGTTGTGAACAAGAAAGTAGAGAAGCTACTAAAATGAATGGTATGGAATTTGATATCATTATTGAACTTTGGTAAAAGTAAACTTGGTACCTACTATTATTGTAAGTAATAGTATATTTTGTGCTATTACTACAACGGATACAAGAATTAATGTTTAATAAAAAGCGACGTAATTCCACAACCTAACCACACATACACACAATGTGGAGACTACGTCGTGCACGATACACTAGCATATCAGTTGCGCAAAAATCTTATAAATTAGCAGGGGAATCATCGTGCTCATCACCTTTTCCCCACCCAAGTAGCACCTGGGCACGTGAATGGGGTCCTGGCAAAGAGCACGGAAAAGGAAGCTGAAAATCCTAATCTAAATATAGTGATTAGTACAATATATCTTTATTCAGTTTATTCTTTATTTTATTTTTATTATTCTCACACAGGGTACCCTACTTTATTTATTTCACTCAAATTTTATTCATACTCATAAAACTCTATGCAATGGAATAATTAACTTGAATATTGCGCAAGAAAATGAAAGAAACGAGCTCATTCGACAATTAATTCTAGCAATATAATTTATGGAATGGAAAAACGCGATGTGACGCGACGCGAACAAAACGAGGGACTTTTCATCCTCGATATAACGGAATACCTATGTCATATATAGGATCTTTGCGTATTCCCAATACGGTCCCATTAAATCCCAAATAAAAAATAATAAAAAACGACCGAACAAAATATACACAAGTTTGCTTCTACTGCCACCAGTATAGGTTGACGTATTTTCACGTCCGCGAAATGTTTAACGTGACCAGGTGCCGACGGTGACACTCCAGGCACGACCTCCCATGAGGCAGGGATTGAGATACGCTCAATCAGCCGGCCGTGAACCCAGTGCAGTATCTAGTACGCAGTCCACAGCTACCAATACCCTTGGTGAGGGTGGCGAGCCACCCCGTCTGCCCGTCGGAATAACCGGGGGCCTTACGCAACGGGGCAGGGGCCAGATACTGGGACGCAATAGAGGCAACAACAAACTAGTCGAACCGAACACGAAATTCATTCTTCGTGAAATAAAAAACTTGATACAACAATATAAAACACAAACGCGATAATCCATTCCAAAATTATAATGTATAGAATATAATAGAAAAATGAGTCGTGATCTGAACAAAATTAAATTCTTTGCATCTAAATTCTCTAAATCTTTGTAGAGTATATCAAGGGTATGTAACAATAGTAGGGTATATAATAGGGTATATGATATAAAATGATTATAATTATCGAGCGATCTCGTCATCAAAGCAAATATTCTAAGATATGAAAATACTGTTCAAGTTGGATGCTTTGATTTCAAAATCTACTCGTCATGAAAGGTCTTCTTGCACATATAATTTAACATAATTGCGGTAAGATAAATAAATTTTAATATTTTAAAATCTCTAATTGCAACAAGTATAAACTCATCAGATATTTTCTATCATACGATATTAATATGAATATTAAATGACTGGAACATTTAATATTCTCAGTGAATGCAAACAATATAATTAGCTATCGTTAAATATTAAATATTGTGTATAATTACAGCAACAATGATACACGTCATCATTATTAATTCATAATAATTATGATTGTCACTAAAACGAAGTCGGAGGGTATCCGACTTCACCATTAAATACTGCCAAATTAAAGCAGCTGTGATACTTATTGTATATTTATTCATATAAGATCTATCAAGGATATTATATATATATATGCATGTAACATTATGATTGATATTAATATTTCATTTGTGTAAATGTTCATATATAATGTATTACTTTCATATTTTCTAGGCATTTATACTGGACGTGTATGGATCACAAACATTATATAACTCGTATTTATTTATTTATTAATTATCCATATACTATTATTATTGTATTATTAAAATTATATTGTAATATTTAAAAACGCGAAGTGCAAGAAAACTACATAAAAACAACCTGATCTAATAAATGACACACACAAAATAACAATTATTATTCACAGGTATAATTGTATACCCATGGTCACTATGCTCGTTAAAGCAATTCTACGTAATTACAACCAGTCACTCGTGCCGATTCAGACCTTTCGTCCTACGGCATGGTGAATGACCAGAGGGACTTGAAAGCATGCGACTCACCGGACGATGAGTAGAGTAGCTCTGGTAGAAGTCATTGAAGAAGATGTTGCTGATGCCTCAGGGAAGTCGTCAATGATGTTGCAAACGCCTGGAGAAAGTCACGTTATGAATTAACATTCGTGTTGTTACCACACAATGAATCAATTAAGAAATAATATCAAAAAATGTTGCTTACCACTGGGGGAACATCCTCAAGCCCGAAGACGTCAGGCTGGAAGAAGTGGTAGATGAATCCATGGTGGAAGTAATAGCTGTAAAACTTTAAGAGAAACGAAACTATTAGGATTTGGTTTACCAAAGTTTTTATTGATAAGTTTATTATTTATTAATTAAAGATAATTACATTTTTGGCTCCTGGAGCACAGCAAGATCCATTTGTAGCAGGCGATGATGAGACTCTAATACCGGAAATAAGTATTTCAAAAATTCAAAAAATAAACAAATAAAAATAAAAGTCTAATATAATATAATAAAAATTTACTAGAATATTATAATTTACGAAGCAAACACTGACTCTATTATCGCGTATGATTACTATGAAAGATTAAATATAATTGTAATCTAAAGTTAAATAAAATTATAATAATATAAAAAATAAAAAAAATATTGAAATAGTTATACGCAGCAAACACTGACTCTACCGACCGCATTGCGCGCGGTCACCAAATTTTTCTGGAAGAAAATTGTTATTAGTGGGGGAACAAAGGGTAGAAATAAATATTACACCATTTTTTTCAAATATTATTTTTCTTCTCATCGAGCGTTTGTTCAAGAAATAACTTTCTTCTAAAGCTACTAAACTGTGTGGAATATATGCATAGATGTAAAATATCATATATAAGTATTAAAAAATATTTGCAATTATTGCAAATTAATTATGATTAATTCATGAGTGATCTGTATGATGTCTACTCTGATCATTTTCCATCAGAATGTAAAACATATTGAAATTTACTAATTAATTAATTATATTATATGTTATAAAATATTAAGAAATGTTTATAAGAACCGTTAATAAGTTAATCAACTACTACTCATTATATTATGAATTAAAATTCATATGTTACCACACAATGAATCAATTAAAAAAAATAATATAAATTCTTGCATGGAAATACCTCTTTCATCTTTATGGCATATCTTTTTTAATAATAAATGCAATATTACCAAACCTCTATAAAAGTATGTCGTTTCCTATTGCAGCATTATCCTTATCATATTCATACATCCTTATTTCTCAGTTTAAATGTGCAATTCACAACAGCACAACAGTTTTGTTCTGTAACAGAACAAAACAAAACTGATTGCACATAAATGTATAAAAATACTATCAATTATATTAAAATTGTACAATAATCAAACTCAAATCACATATCAAAAGTGCAAACAGTGCACAAGCAAAAAGTAGACAAAGGAAGTAGACAAAAAGTTGATTTACATTTATAATAATAATTACGTTCAATATTCAATTAACCAAGAGTATCAATTGAATAAGGAGTTGGGAACAATAAGGATGCTTATAGGATAACAAGTGTAAATACAAAGCAGTCGATAAGCAGGTTTGCGGCGTACCTCGGAAGCAGCGAGACAGGTTTCGACAGGTTTCGACAGGTACATTGGAGCAACACACACTGACAAGCCGTACCACTTCGTATCTCGCTTCCACATTTGTTAACTTCGGTGTTCTCCCACTCCGCTTACGCTGCAAACAGAGCACTAAATTCGAAAACACGATTTCCAGAAAAAATCAAACAACAACACAATCAATAGCACAGCGTACAACTATTATCGTCGACAAATTTACATAGCTCTCTTTATTCGCATACATTTGTAGGAAAAAATGAAATCAAACTTTATTATACAATATTGTAATATTATAGTAAATACAATATGATTACGTATATCATTCTATGGTTCACATAATAATTATTGCGAATATTGTAACATATTTTATACTTGAATATTCGATTTCGTATCGTAAAAAGAAATATAATGCAATAAATCTAACGGGACGAAATATTTCAACTCACATTTCTCCGATATTAATTGCAAATCTCTGTCGCAAACTGGCTCAACACGTTCAAACGGCTATATTTTCACTTTTTTAAACATTTTAACTATGCAAATACTTCTTAATCGACTTTGAAATGAAAATTTAAAATGAAAATGAAAAGAGACGCTACCTCCATGACAGCTTCAACTATTGTACAAGGAATTCGAATCTCGCGCATGCGCGTATGAACGTGTCCAGTCAAAAGTCCGAAATAATTTTATCTATTGCGAACGAATATATTTAAATCGTTTTTTCTTCCACGTAAAGTAATTGATTATACAAAAAACTACGATTTTTCAGCCAAAATTTAATAAATCACAAGATTTCGAAAAGTTTCATCGTAAGAAATGAGATTTTATGTGTTACAGAAAATGTATCATCGCAAGAATAAATGTACAATTGTACTCACAGATTTCTCGAGATTTCTTCCGCAGCCAATGGTTCCTCGTACAGTTTGTATGATTAGGGAAGTTTACTGTTGACTTGTAGATTTATTGAGGGAGAGGTTATATGTTTAGAGAACAACGGTTGAGTTGTAGATTTATTGAGAGAGAGAGAGTTTGAACAGTTTGTTAAACTTGTTCTGTTCCTACGTTATTTGCTGTAGCAAGTAAAATACTTGTACAGTTTGTATGTTTAGAGAACAGCGGTCGAGTTGTAGATGTGTTGAATGAGAGTGTCAGAACAGCTTCTTGAACTTCTTCCGATCTTACGTTGTTTACTGGACCAAGTCAAATTTAACATTAAACATTGCGCAAATTAAATCTGCCCTTTTATACTAAAAGTGGGAGCAAGCGTTAACCAATCAGATCGCTAGCAGCATCGAGCTCTGATTGGATGACAATCTTTCATACCTGAGTAGATGCTGCGAGCGATCTGATTGGTTAACGCTTGCACTTACTTTTAGTATAAAAGGGTAGTTAATTTGCATGAACTTTAATATGAAATTTGACTTCCTAGAGTAAAGAACGTAAGAACAGAACAACTTCAGATGATTTTTTATCAGTTCCAAATGGTTGAAAGGGTTTTACCGCCGTGTCGAAGCTGCGAGTTATCCTACTGGTTAACGATTACACTTACATTTAATATATAAGGGTAGTTAATTTCATTTACGAGGTTAATTTTTTCAATGAAAGGTTATAGAGCCGGTTAGAAGAAACAGCCAATGAATATTTTGGATCCACGAACCAATATTGAATAATTTAGGTCGAAAATTGTAAAATCACATTTCTTTCACACTTATGTTTCTTTTTTAACATTTGGATCTTACGATATTCAATTTAATACCACGTAGAAAGGAAAGAATATTCGCTTTGCGACAAGGGATGCACGCGCGTACAAGATATAACGAGACAGAAGTCAACGGAAATCTGTCCGCGCAGAACATATAAGTGTGTTTGTGATTAATCGAACTAAAATTTAACCTATTGGAGGGAAAATGGTACCAACTTCCACTGAACAAAATATAATACTTATGTTTGCCTACAAATTTGAACGAGTCGATAATAAATTGATTTAGAACAGAATATTTTCGAGCTTAATTATAGTAGAAATGTTTTCAAATTGATCGACAAATCTTCTACAATTCGTTAGGTAACTGTTAAATAGAACTACCGTCAGATCTGTCAGTAATTTTACTTTGAAGTTTAATTTTAATTTCTACCGCTACTAATTCGTATGAGTTCATGTATAGACAATTACATCTTTACTAGATCACTTGTGTCATGTTTGCACATTCAACATATTATATGACGTAGAATTACAGTTGTCAAATCATTAAACGTACAATTGTAGTTGCATTTATACCTATAAACGTGATCGAGTAATATTTATCCACTGTGAATTGACCAAACAAATAAAATAAGGTAAAGGTTTTGACGGGGTAGCCGTAAAAATAAAAAATATGGTTTACTTGTCAAAAGGTAACGAAATTAACCTTAAAAAGATTTCTTATGTCATGTAATGAAAACTTGAAAACAACATGTACATAATTTAAACGTTTGTTAGACATTTACAATTAGAACCAATCACGTTTCAAATTGATCTATTTTGGACAGTACTCTGCTACATTGAAAAGTATTCAGGTTTTTTACAGGCATAATTTTCATGGTTACTATGTTATAAGTATAATATTGTTATTTCTTATGCTTATTTAAAAGAAACAAACGAACTAGCAAAGATATAAATGAATCAATTATTTGTAGAGTTACAAAACATTAATCAATCCTAATATGAAGAAATATGAAAGTGAATATACAAGAGACTACAGATTTACCTCTAGTATTCAAGCTGCAATTACATAAATCTTATGCATCATTGTTATTTGATTTTTTCAAATTAAAGCAGCTGCAATAGTAGTTCCCTCTACGCCTAACATAATTCTGCCCAATTGTTTTACATCTTTAAATAAGCACTTGAATTTTTCGACAAGCAATGTGGTTTCTTTTTTATTGTTTCACCAGTTACTCTATGAAGTTATGCTACTAGTTTTGTAATAACAGCAGGTTGAACTAAAGATTGTTGGTGAATTATCATTAGAAGACCCTTTATAATTGGTATTTTTATTGGTATTTTATGAACAAATTTCTCCTATGGCAGCCATTTGCTCGTATTATTTGGTATATAATTTTTAATTGTACCACAGCATCGTATGATTTAATTAACAATCATATATCAAATATAGAGTGTCCGGGTCTCACCACGTGGAGGTTGCTGCGAATGGAGGCCCAACCTAACCACGTCCCATCCACCCTCATTTTATACAAGATATTATTGAGTAAAACCTCCTTCCAATGTGCATTTGCAACAAGATCAATGTTTGATCCCTGTGCAAACGCTCAATAGACAGAGTTTCATATCAAACTTTCGCGGAAAAGAACTATTGCAAATGAAAGAGAACACAAGACCTAATCAGTAAGTACCTAGTCAATAATTGATTTTAATATCCAAATAACCAACTAACTACGAATATACATCAACCTAAAACCTATCAATAGGTCTAAAAATGTTTCACTCTACGTATGCAAAGATCTAAGGGAACACATTACGTAATGTACTGTGTTTTCATGAACACGAAGAATGTGCAAAAGCAAACAAGAGAAAAACAGCTCAGAAGGAGTAGAAGAAGAAGTTAACAGAAGATTTTGCACAGATGAACAGAGACGATCAAATTTACAAAATGAGAGACAAAATATAAGTGACCACAAAAGATGATTATATTTGTACATTTATTTAATGTATTATGTAATGTAAATTTATAAATATGTAACCATCCCCTTTTATCTCGACTTCCCTCACCTTTATTATTAATTACACATGGTCACTTCTATCTCTGTATGGTGTCCCCGCGATGGAGGGTCGTTTGATTGTTCATTGTTTGATGGTTCGATCTTTGCTGGTTTGATGTTTGATGGTTTGACTTTTGAGGGTTTAACTTTTGATGGTTTGACTTTTGATTGTTTGACTTTTGATGGCCTGACTTTCGATGGTTAGACTTTTGATGGTTTGATGTTTGATGGGTTTGACTTCTGCGGTTAAAAAAATATATGCGACAGTGGAAATTCAGGGAAATGTTTAAACAATCCGGTCTAATCTCTGATGTTCAGAGGGAAGTTAATTTTTTATGCATACAGCGTTGGAGGTATTACTATGGTATTGTTTTATGTCAAAAGGTCTCCATTTCCACGCTTTCCAAGATTCTTTCTAATTGCTTCACGCAAATTATGTTAGGAGAATCTTGAAATCTGACGTATTTTCTCTGTTCTTGTCATAAATTCTATGGTTCCTGGTCAAATTTCGACTGCTTCACCAACTTCGTCGAGAATAATTCCCCTAATCCTTCCCATTTCCTTTATGCTATCCATTTTTTATGATTACTATAATAAAATTTCTATGATTATTGTAATTTAATTATTGTATTTGTAATTTAATTGTCATAATTATTGTAATTGTAATTTAATCGTTGTAATTGTTGTACCAAAATTTGTATACGTATTCTACTGATTATTGTAATAAAATTGTACGGAAACAAATTCTTCTTACTCAGAGCGAAACAACCACTTTGATTTGTTCTGTTTAGTTTTGAGCAGTTTTAAAGTAGAGTAATAGAATTTAGAGTATAATTTTGTATTGCTTTTTGTGGAACACTAACTTTTCTAAAGTAGAATCTTGATAAAGCTATTTTATAATAATGTTTCTCTCTAATAGTTCAATGTTTGATGGATCGAAGTTTGATGGTTGAAAATTCACTTAATTTCTGCTTTATTCTGGTTTATTTTAATATCTACGTTCGCCGCTGGTTCGGTATTATACTTTCAATTAATCCCTAAACTGTAAATGAGGCCAACCTCGCTCCGATGCGACTTCCAGCTTTTTTCACGTACAAGCTTCATGTCTTTCCTTTTAATTCTACATCTTTATACTCCAAACAATTATTTAAACTGAAGGAAAACATAATTCTTCCCGCAGAATCCTCAGAATTCTTCCAGAACGCCCAAACCCTCGTCACGATGAAAAATCTCAAATAATTAATCTCCTATAAAGAACTGATTGTCTTTTATTGCCATTTTTTGAAATAGCCGCCAGCAAAAGTAAGTTAAGGAACACCTTGTGGCGCCATCTCTCAGGAAAGTGCTCAAACTGGTCGCGCACCGTTACCGACAGCGAAGTAAACTACTTACCGACTCGTGGCGCCATCTCTGTGAAAGGCCCTGAAACTGGTCGGGAATTAGTTTCCGCTTGCGACGAAGAGATGGCGCCACCAGATGGTTAGTAGTTTACTTCGCTGTCGGTAACGGTGCGCGACCAGTTTGAGCACTTTTCGTAGAGATGGCGCCATCAGTTGTTTAGTAGTTTGCTTCGCTGTCGATAACGGTGTGCGACCAGTTTGAGCACTTTTCGTAGAGATGGCGCCATCAGTTGTTTAGTAGTTTGCTTCGCTGTCGATAACGGTGTGCGACCAGTTTGAGCACTTTTCGAAGAGATGGCGCAACTAGATGTTCTTGAACTTACTTTGTTGGCGGTAAATATTTCAAAAAATGACAATAAAAGACAGTCATAATCTTAGATTCTACTGGATCCAGCGAACTACAGAGCGATAATTAAACGTGAAATGCTTCTTTTCTTAGAGTCTCGTAGTGGATTTTACAAAAGATTTTGGATAACGTTCGTTTTAACGTGTTATGGTCTCCTTCTATTGAATTTCGACCGGAATTCGGATAAGTTTCAGTATTCTAAGTGGAGTTCAAAAGAATCACTACCAACAATTTCATTTGCAAAACTCTTTTATCTATTATAACTAGGCTTACAAAGTTTTATTCTAAATGAATTTAAGTAAAACTAACCTATGGCAGCCATTTGCTTCTAATTATTTACTATATAATTTTTAATTGTAGCGTATCACTATACGATGCAATTAATAATTATATATTAAATAAATAGTGCCCGGGTCTCACCACGTGGAGGTTGCTGCGAATGGAGACCCACCCTAACCACGTCCCATCCACCCTCCTTTTATACAAGACATTATTCAATAAAACCTCCTTCCAATGTGCATTTGCAACAAGTTCAATGTTTGATCCCTATGCAAACGCACAATAGAAGGAGTTTCATAAAGAACTTTCGCGAAAAAGAGTTATTGCAAATGAAAGAAAACAATGATTGACTTTAATTTCAAATTAACCTACCTAACTAAGAATATACATCTAATTAAAACCTATCAATAGGTCTTTTTCATAAACTCAAAGAATTTGGAAAAATAAACAAGAGAAAAACAGCTCAAAAGGAGCAGAGGAAAGAATTAACAGAAGATTTTAACAAAAATATTAATATTAAGAAACAGTACTGGAAACACTGGAACACCTAAAACAGCACTGGAAACACTGGAACACCTAAAACAGCACTGGAAACACTGGAACACCTAAAACAGCACTGGAAACACTGGAACATCTAAAACAGTCCTGGAAATACTGGAACACCTAAAATAGAACTGGAAACACTGCAATATCTGAAACAAAAATGTGCAACATGCGAAACCAGAACACAGGTTAATACATTTCGTAAAAAATATATACAAGAAAAGAAACACGCGCACACATATATATATAAATATAAGATACATATAAATACATATAAATATAAGATAGATATAATTAAAAAGACATGTGATAATAATAAAATAATAAATAGAGCAGGAAACGCTGCAATATCTAAAACAAAAATGTACGACAAGTAAACGTATATAACATATGGGTTAACAGATATGGCAAAAGATATGTCCAACAACAGAAACACACATGCACACATGCACACATAAAAAATTACATAGAAACATAGAAACAAATTTATAAGAAAAGATACATAACATTTAAATAAAAATAATAATTAATCATAAGTAACGTTATGTACCATGGGTACCGTTACAAATCGCGAGAGCAGCCATCTCAGGGCGCTTTTTCATAATATAACATAATATAATATAATGTAATGTAATATAATATAACAATATAATATATAGGTTGAGCTATTTAATTGTAACATCTAAATTTACTGGTAAACTATCCGTTGTATAAAAAAATGTTCCAAACAAATAGTTTGAAATGTTTTTTAATGCGACGAATGGGTTACAAATAAATTCAGACTGTACGATTAATTAACTTACGATATATATAACATGTAATAGAGTAAAAGCAGCCATCACAGGGCGCTATTTCATAATATAACATAACATAATATAATACGATGTAATATAATATAACATAATATAATATAATATAATATAATATATAGGTTGAGCTATTTAATTGTAACATCTAAATTTACTGGTAAACTATCCGTTGTATAAAAAAATGTTCCAAACACATAGTTTGAAGTATTTTTTAATGCGACGAATGGGTCACAAATAAATTTAGACTGTACGATTAATTGGCTCACGATATATATGACACGTAACAGAGTAAAAGCAGCCATCACAAGGCGCTATTTCGTAATAATATATATATATAAATATATATGTAAGAATAAATATTTACCACTTATGATTTTGTAATACTTATACCTCTTTTTTATATATCCTTTTTATTATTCATCATTCGTATATATATATATATGATCATATCTTCATCTTCGTACCATCATCCAATTTATATACGTACATTATCATACTTCCATGATATACTTTGATCCTGATGTTGTACTATTTCAATCAAATGATCGTCTCTGTAAAACTTTAAAGCTGCAACATACTTATACAATGGATTAGTAATAAAAAAAAAAAAAAAAAATTTGACGAACAGTACATATAAATTATACATAGAAAAACATTATATTTCCGAAATAACATTGCAAAAATGATGTATGTAACGTGTAACAAAAGCAATGTGTTTGATTATAATGTATATTGACGTAAGAAAAATAAAAATTTACTTTTCGTTCTATCTCGTTTCTTATTACTTTTCATTAAATTAATTAAATTTTGATTCGCTTCAAAAGAATCGTTTCGACTGTCAAAATATTATCAATTTAATAATACTTTTTAAAAGTACTTTGATTTTTACATGTAACTACTGTACATTTTAATGTACTTTGCGATTTTTAATGCTTACGAATTCTGATTCACAAAGCACACAATGGAATGTTTAAATATCAATCACAAATCAACAACAACCATTAAATGAATGGTTGTAAAAACCAGATGATATCTATTCGTAGAAAATAACTGTATTATTCTGTAATATTTTAGGACAAACGCTCGATCAACAGAAACAAAAGCAGTTCATCTGCTTTCTTTTATCGTCGTTATTAAATATCGTAATGAAGTAGATTCTTTCTTTTCCGTATCATGAATTTATTAAACGCGAAGCAAAGGATATGCACATACTTGCAATAACAATTTATTGAAGTAGAAATTAGCAAAATTATCGCGAGAGCAACCACGTGAGTGTGCTTTTTATAATTCGCAACACTAATTTGTTAAAATTATGAAAACTAATCGCGATAAGTGCGTCATGAAAAAGCAATGCGCGAGCAGCCACACCAGGGCGCTTTTTCTAATTCGCAACGCTAATTTATGCACCCATAATTTAAATACGCAACACTAATAGAGAACGATTTTAGAACAGTGATCTGTATAAGTGCAATGCCACCACGGTGCAATGTAGCCCTTTGGCTACTCTGGTGACTTTATACGTGAGATCACATTTCCACAGTGCAAGTGGAAAATTTTATAGGCGCATGTCACCATAGTGCAATGTAGCTCTTTTAGCTACGGCGGTGACTATGCGCAGGATCATACTTCCACAGTATCAGTGGAAGACTTGGGCACTTCATTAATCGCAACACTATCGTGAAATACGCGATCATTCATTATCGCGACACTAAATGGAATTAAAAACTCAACAATTGAAAACTATTACTTCTACGTGAAACAAGAAGATGCAATTACTCGCGATACGTATAAACCGCAACACTATAAAACTAATTGAAAACTATTAGTGTATATTAAAATACAATTTAATCTTATTCTCAAAACAAATATTAGCCAATAATAATTATGATTTCAGCAAACAATCGCGATTTCATGATTCGCAACACTAAAGGAGCAATCACGATTATTATTTCCACGCAACTCTAATTCAAAGCCCGATATATATGAATACGCAACTCTAACATAAATCGCGATCTGGAGTTATTCGCAACTCTAATAAAAAACGCGATTTGGATTTATTCGCAACTCTAACAGGAACCGTAATTAATTATTCGCAACGCTATTGAAATTGAAACCGCGATTTGCCCAGATTTCGATGGGCCAGCATTCTGCTGGCCAGAATATACTACTACAGAAATACGAGCATAGTGACAAAGTAGTAACAAAGAATGACTTTGCATTCAGAGAATTATCTCCGAATGCATAGTCATTAGTAGTTGCCCTCTTCTCCGGGCCTCTTCGGCATATAGCCTCTTCGGCAAATAGCCTCTTCTTTCTTCGGGCGTGAAGCCCAGTATCCTGAAACTTATATCTAAGCTCGAGATTTCCTGAGCGCAAACCAAAAAATAACATACAAAGGTGAAATAAAAATATAAATCGCGAAAACTCTGCGCACGCAGACGAGCAACGATTGTGAATAATCGATGTTCGTGCAAACGTGCTGAACCTCGAGCAAGAAACGTTCGTTTCGACAAATCGCGACCGCGACCGCGGGGCGATTCGAAAAATCGATAGGATAAAGCCAGTGGCGAACGACATTCCTCGTTCGCGCCAACTTCACCGTCGATCATTCAAATCTGATTTCCTGAAACAGGTTGAACACGCGAGAAACGCGCCTGCCCGATCAGAGACTGTGTCAACCTGCCCGGCCCTACCTACTTAAATCTACCAGTCAAACATACCAGAAGTATACTACCTACCTACCTAAACCTATATTTAAAAAGAGCAAAAGATTCACACCAACACATTCGTTCAACCCCCGGAAATTCTCATTCAAACACTCGGGCGCAATGACCTAAACTAGAGAGAACGCCCCGGGACGCCTCCGACACCCGAGCTTGGCACACAACCTCGCACACTCTAAGGTACGTACCAGGTGCTGCAATCGGCTGACGAATTCTAGTGACCATTGCGTACAACGCCAGTAAAGCGTTTTTATCTACACGCGAAGGTTTAATGTGACATTTAGAACGTTGAAGAAATCTGTATTTTTTATAAAACACAGAAGTTATATCGGAGACAGAAATGATATTGGAATTGGTACTATTTGTGATTAAGAATACATTTGGTACCATTTGCAAGTGGCAGCGAGTTGTATATGTTTATGGAAACGACGCAATTCCACGGCCTAACCACACACACACAACGTGGAACATACGTCGTGCACGATACACTAGCACGTCAGCCGCGAAAAAAAGTCTCATTAGTACACATAAATAATCAGAATCATCGTGCCCGTCGCCTTTTCCCCACCCAAGTAGCACCTGGGCACGTGAATGGGGTCCTGGCAACGAACACGGAAGGGGTTAAACCTGAAAATCCTGATCTGAATATAATGATTAGTGATTAACCGATCAATTATATTTCTATTATTCTTTGAATCTATTCAGAACTCTACTTTACTCATTTCAATCAAATACTAATATTCTAAAAGCAAAATGATCATTGAGAAGTTAATTTATTGATAGTTACATTGCGCTGCATAGAGTTTTAGAGTTTTATTTTCAACTCTAACTCAAACATTATTCGCGATCCAAAAAAAGACCGACGACGCTTTCAAAGCGTACCCTCTCAGATATGATCTCAGAAATGATCATGGCAAATATCTACGAGATTGCCGCTACAGCCACCAGTATGGTTGACGCATTTTCGCGTCCGCGAAAATGGTTAACGTGGCCGGAATGTCATCGAGTAACATTCCAAACACGGCCTCCCATGAGGCAGGAATTGAGATACGCTCAATTAGCGCGCCGCGTATCCCTAAGCGAGATCCGAAGCTACCAATAACCCTTGGTGAGGGTGGCGGGCTCCCCCGTCTGCCCTTCGGAATAACCGAGGGCCTTACGGACGGGGCAGGGCGCCCGTTCTGGGACGCAATAGCGGCAATCGGACGCGAAGCTAATTTATTTATCGATAACAAGAAATTTACTACTCCATACAGTCGAATAACTAACTATCAATTATTAAATATCGATCGAGAAATGGAAAAGGAGCGTCCCAATTCATTTTAATATTATAACGTATAGAATGAAATGGAAAAACGCGACGCGACGCGACGCGAACAAAATGAGAGATTGTTCACCCTCGATTTGAAAAACTATCGACATCCTCTGGGATGTAATCGTTCCATCGAAGCGGACCCTTCCTCAACGGGATCTCAAAAACAAGCAAAGCCACCCATTGGAGGTTACTACTACAGCCACCAGTACCAGTTGACGTATTTTCACGTCCGCGAAATGTTTAACGTGACCAGGTGCCGTCGGTGACACGCCAGGCACGACCTCTCCTTGAGGTTGGGATTGAGATACGCTCAATCAGCCGGCCGTGAACCCAGTGCAGTAATCTAAGTACGCAGTCCAGTGCTACCAAAGCCCTTGGTGAGGGTGGCGTACCACCCCGTCTGCCCGTCGGAATAACCGGGGGCCTTACGCAACGGGGCAGAGGCCAATACTGGGACGCGATAGTGGTAACACCACGCTACTCGACAATGAACGTGCAGTTCGTTCATTTATTGGCAAGAATGATTAAATTCAAATTTAAAATTATATTTGAAATTGAAGTTGCGCTTCAAATCAAAAGTAAATTTAAGATTCAAGTGAAATTTTAAACTACAATTGAATTTAAAGTCGCAGTTCAATTCCAAATTAAGATTAAATTTCAAATTAATTATTTCACATTCCGTACATTATAATGATAGAAGGAAATGGTAAGCGTCCCTCTCTCATTGTCTCGATCGATATTCAATCTAATATAATTATACTATGGAATCTAATTTTTACTGATCAATAAACGAAACGATTCTAATTCTATGGAAAATGTTACGTTTACAAGCGATCCCGTCATCGAAGCAGTAATTCCAAAATATGAAAGTAGTGTTCAAGTTTGATGCCTCGATTTCGGAATCTACTCGTCGCGAAATGTCTTCTTGCACATGTAACATAACATAGTTTTCGTAACCAAGCAAATAGACTTTAATTATAACGAAAGTTATACTATATATATATGATATCATACGTATCATATATTTCGTATATTCAATTTGCAACAAATACAAACACGATGAATAATTTCTATCATGTGCTGTTAACACGAATATTAAACGACTAAAACATTTCATATTTTCAGCAACCATAAACTGAATAATCAATTTCTATTAAATAGTAAATATTGTATATCAATGTACCAATAATGATACAGTTCGTCAACACCATTGCGCAATAATTCTAATTATCACAAAAACGAAGTCGGAGGGCATCCGACTTCACCACTATGCACTGCTACAAGAAAGCAGTTGTAATATATTCACTCATACTTACTATAATTATAAATATTCATAAAAATATTTCACCTTCATAGGTATTCATGTCTAATATACTACTTTTTGTTAAACTTTCTAAATTTTCATACTACGTGTGGATGAATTACAAGTATTATAATCCTCGTACTTATTCATTTAATAATTATCAGTATTATTACTATTATATTGTGACATTTAAAAACGCGAAGTGCAAGAAGACCCTATCCTGATCTAATAAATAATACACACGAAATAAATGTTACTACTCACGGGTATAATTGTATACCCATGGTCACTATGCTCGTTAAAGAAATTCTACGTAAAATACAACCAGTCACCCGTGCCGATTTGGATCTTTCGTCCTACGACATGATTGAGTGACCAGAGGGACTTGAAAGCATGCGACTCACCCGATGAGTAGAATAATTCAGGCAGAAGTCATCAGAGATGTTGCTGATGCCTAGGAGAAGTCATCAGAGATGTTGAAGCCTCCATGAAGTCGTCAGAGATGTTGAAGCCTCGATGAAGTCATCAGAGATGTTGCTGATGCCTGAGGGAAGTCATCAGAGATGCTGAAGCCTCGATGAAGTCGTCAGAAATGCTGAAGCCTCCAAGTAGAAGTGGTAGCTGAATCCATAGTAGAAGTAGCTGGAAAAAACTTTAACAGAAACCACATTATTATAATTTGGCCTTTTAAAGCTCTTATTGAAATGTTTGAATATCAATTTCCATTATTCTGATTAATTTTTTGATTGATTACAATAAAACAATCACAACTATGTTAATTTTGTAATTGAAAAGATTCAAAGTTTAACAAATTTGGAATTGTAAGTAAAGTACGAAAGATACTTACATTTTTTGCTTCTGGAGCACAGCTAAATCCTTCAGGCAGACAGCAGACTCTAATACCGAGGCAGCAAGTATTAAAAAAAAATTAGAAATGAAAAAAATATAAATAAAAGACTAATATACTATTGCCATTTACGAAGCAAACACTGACTCTACTCTTTCGCGTATGAATATTATAAAAAAAAAATGAATGTAATTCTAATTAGAGCAGCTGTGCTCTAAGAGATATTGAAACTATTTATCGTAGCAAACACTGACTCTACCGACCGCATTGCGCGCGGTCACCAAAATTTTCTGAAAGAAACATTATTAGTTGGGGAACAAAGGGTAAAGAAAAAACAACACACAGTTTACTTTCGTATTATTTTTCGTCGTTCTCTGATCGAGCGTTTGTTCAAGAAAATATTACTTCCTTCTTAAATTATTGAATCACGTAGAAATATGTGTAGTATGTATAAAACGTGCATAAACAGATTATAAAATTTAAATATATTGCAAAATATACTCAAATAATATAAACTATTTACGAACACAATAAGAATACATGACTGATCTGTAAAAATTCAATTGTGATTATTTGTTATCAGAATTTAAAGCATATTCAACTTTCTCCTAATTAACGAGTTATATTATATGTTAGAAATATTTGAAATTGCTTGCAAGAATAATTATTAAACAAATAACTCATTACTTGGTACATACATCATGAATTATATATCAAATGTTACCAAACGATCAATAAAAAGGTATTATAAATTTATACCATACGTCCAGCGTTCTTACAGTCTTACGTCACACCTCTTTCAGTAATAAATGCAATATTACCAAATCTCCGTGAAAGATATCATTGGCCATTGTTGTATCAATGATCATGGATGTTCATTACTCATTATATCCAATATTTGAAAGATGTAACCCATTAGAAACCTGTAACAAAACGAAACAAAACAATTTCAATGAATATACAAAAGTAAAACCAGTTGTATTAAGATTTTATAATAACCGAGTCCATCGATCATATTTTCAAAGTTCAAACAAAGTCTATGGACAATTACAGCAATGAAATGTGCGTAATAAGAAGAAAAGCGAAGAGAAAATTGAGAGATGTATTTATATATGTAAGAATAACGTTAATCGAATAAAGAATACAGTTAATCGAGTGTGCGTTGATTAAACAAAGTTAATGTTAATAGAATCGTAATTCAGAATACTACGTAGTCGATAAGCAAGGCGACGTACGTACCACGAAATCAGAAACGCGTCTCGACGCGTGTTACCGGTAGCAGAGGTCGACTCGAACTAACGGGTGGTACCACTCTCCGCATAATCCGTACGCGACCGAACGTAATCCCGAACGCGACCGAACGTAGTCCCTACTTCGTTTCTTTGTTCTACCTAGTGGCCTCGCTATTTCGTCATCTGCTTCAACTGTAAACAACGTAGCAAATTAGAAATCTACGACAAAGGAACCACGTTCAAAACAAGGAATTCCAGGAAAACTCTCTTGCGTATTTTTCTTAGAAAAATTTGTAGTTCTGTTATGATACTTCATTACCTGCCTCAACTGCGAACAACGCACCAGATTAAAAACCTACCACAATGGAAACACTTCAAAAACGTTCAAAACAAGTAGATCCAAGAAATCTGATGACGGTATAACGCACAGATAATACTTTTCCGAAATACACGAATTCATGTATTATAAAGAAATTTATTTCAACAAATCTCTCTGTTTCGAAGCACAATTCATGAGTCGAAAGGAAGAAATGTCTCAACTTAATATGTATAATTGATCCACGTATCGTAGAGCTTTGTTAGAGCTTCCTTACCGTTTTACTGCCACTCACGTATTGTAATTATTCGTCGCAGAGTAATTACAATTAAAACTGAACGTAGTAGTAATAATTACATGCAGTGAATCGATGTATATACCTCATCTGAACAAGATAATAGTAAAATGCATGCCAAAAATAAATATCTTTGTATATCGAGGCATTTTTTAACATACGTATACCTATCTCGATAAATAATCGATAAAATATATATACTTATTTCGTTAAATAAGTTAAAACTAGTCGATATCCCTTTAATTTCAACAATAATTAGCTCAAACATCAATTTTTCAATTTAGAAAACTCGATAATTACTCTTAAGTCGACTATCGACAGCTAATTATGTTGTAAGAGGGTACATATACCTCCAATTTACATAAAATTAAGGTACATAGTTAGGAGCATGCATTTACTACATAAACGCAGAAATTAGTAAATTACGAGCTTAAGAATACTCGACACTTACTATTAATTCGATCATTTTCAACGGCTAATTATGTTATAAGAGCGTATATATACCTTTAATTTACATAGAATTTATGTACAGTCTTATGTACTACTAAACTATATAGCTGAGAGCATGTATTGTATGTACCATATAAACTCGGAAATTAACTAATTAGCAATTATAACATAAAGATGCACCTCTGGTGGTGGTGGGGGTGATCAATCAACCATATCAAGGGGTTGCTTCCTCGCGAACTCGACTCGCGCTCGTCAGTTTTCTCGCGCTCGCGGATATGATCGGGTGACCTTCTGGAATGGCCTTGACCACTGGTGCTGGACTGGATGGCGACCATGGCTGCTGGTGGAGGGCATTGACCGCTGGTACTGGACTGGATGGAGGGCATTGACCGATGGTGAAGGACCACGCTGCGGTTGCTGATCTTCGCGATGGCTGGTGTCTATGCGGTGGATGCTAATTGCTGATGATGTCTGCTGATTCCTGATGACGTCAGCTGTCTACTGGACGGTGAGTCGTTATTTAAACGATTTTTTTATGGTGGTGGGAACAAATATGTTCGTTCTACGATTTGAACGATCACGAGGGCGATCCGTTAGCACCCTTGGCTGGGTGCTTGCCCCGCGTGTGTGCTCCCTTCGTGTATTACATACATAGCAGACGCGCTACGAGTTTAATTAGAATTTTTTCCGCGATTTAAAGTATTTAAATACAGTGTACCCTTGATTATCCGGTGTTAATATTAATATTTTGACATATTTAATATTCAATATTTAATTTAAAAGTCTGCAATTTTGGTTTGTTTACTTGTGATTGTTTTTATAGAAACATAGTTGAATATTAGAGAATTAAAATTCGTCACTTTTGCTATTTATTTTTTACTTATATTGAAAATATCGTGACGATAGGTATTAGCTGATATTTATCGAGAAAAATATTGCTTATTCCCCACTAAATAGATAATAGTTCTTTTATTTCGCGTCATTTACTAATCGATATTATCTCTTTTAATTAACCCCCAAAATGCGTATCCATCTGTTAACTTTTACACTCGTACTCGCATAACCTTTGATTTTTGATCCCGTTATAAATAATAAATTAATTACACGGGTAATTATCTATACCGGATAGTACGAATAAAATCTACGATGCCCAAATTGCATGTGGTATGAAGGGATGGGTCCCTGCGTAGTCACCTCCACGGGGTGGGCCTGGGCCCTTGGTAACGTTTTCGAAGACCGGTCTCTCGAAAACGATATCAAGCTAAGGACTACGCGCGTAGACATAAGCATAATTGTAAACTCGATACTAAAAGTATCAAACTAGTTAAAAAATTGTGTTTCGTAACTTTTGATAGAGACAAATAGATTTTTCACTTGTACAAAGATTAAGTAGATTCACTTTTAACAATTTTTCGTGATGTTAGTTCATTCTATTATTTTATTAACTTTGCAACAGACTAGAATAATTTAATCACTGGTACTTTTAGTATCGAGTCTTTTGCAAATAGATTACTTTAAGTTAATTATTGCGATCATATTTGTACATTTATGTAATGCAATTTTAAATGTATAACCTTTTATCCCCTATTATCCCGACTTCCCTCACCTTTATTATTAATTATACATGGTCACTTCTATCTCTCTATGGTGTCCCCTCGATGGAGGGTCGTTTGATTGTTCAATGTTTGATGGTTCGACGTTTGCTGGTTTGATGTTTGATGGTTTGACTTTTGAGGGTTTAACTTTCGATGGCCTGACTTTCGATGGCCTGACTTTCGATGGCCTGACTTTCGATGGCCTGACTTTCGATGGCCTGACTTTCGATGGCCTGACTTTCGATGGCCTGACTTTCGATGGTTAGACTTTTGATGGTTTGATACTCGATGGGTTTAACTTCTGTGGTTAAAAAAATGTATGCGACGGTGGAAATTCAGGGAATTGTTTAAACAATCCGGTTTAATCTCTGGTGTTCAGAGGGAAATTATATTTTTTATGCATACAGCGTTGGAGGCAGGGGGTATGGTATTGTATTATGTTAAAAAGTCTCCATTTCCACGTATTCCAAGATTCTTTTCAATTGCTTCTAGCAAATAGGCTATAGGAAGTTATAATCGAGAGGGAGTATTAAGAGAATCTTGTAATTTGAGGTATTTTCTTTGTTCTTGTCATAAATTCAAAGGTTTTGGGCCGAATTTCGACTGCTTCACCAACTTTGTCGAGAATAATTCCCCTAATCCCTTCTATTTCCTTTATGTTATCCAATTTTTATGACTACTACGATTTCAATAAATAATTTCAACATTAATTTCTACTATCTAGGTCGCCGCTGGATGCGTATATTATTAGTCATAGATAATAGTAATTATAATAAGGATAGTAATTATAATTAGATAATAGTAATTATAATAGTAATTGTAATCAAATTGTAAGGAAGTATATACATTGCCTTATCCAGAGCGAAACCATAGAATATTTCTCCAAAATCGCCGTTTTATCGAAATAGAATCTAATTATGGTCGCGTGTATTTCATTTCTCATTTGCTCTGTGTCCTCGCTTGCAAGCATCGCATGTGGCAAGCAAGTAGTGAGCACGCTAACTTTATGTTATACGTAAGTCGCTGCCATGAGTAGCTCCATGGATCGAAAAGATCGTGGTTTAGAAAGTGGACAGCGCCGGAAACATATTGTTAGCAGATCCACGTGATTACGTAGGTCCACGTGAGTACGCAGAGTAGCTTCGGTCGCGTCGCGGATGTTATTTTCACTTTTCAATTGATTTATCACAAGTTTGTTCATATAAGTGTTCATATAATAGAGTTTAGTGTTTATCGTATCGTAATACCTTTTGCAAAACGTTTCAAATTTTCTAAAGCGTTGATAGAGTCATTTTATAAATTTCTCTCTGGATAAGAACATGATATACTTCCAGCCCCTTCATCCCTTTCGCGTTTCGTGAAGTCCACGTTGCAATTTCTAAATATCTTCGACATATCTTGGAAAATGCATCGTGGATTTCGTTTTTCAATTAAAGTAGAGTCAGATCTCGGTACCTTCTGTACCGAGATCGCAAATATGTAATGGAGGGTGGATGGGATTAGGGTTTAGGGATGGGTCCTTGCGTAGTCACCTCCACGTGGTGGACCTGGGCCCTTGGTAACGTTTTCGAGAGATTGCCCTCTCGAAAACGATATCAAGCTAAGGACTACGCGCGTAGATATAAGTATAATTGTAAACTCGACGCTAGAAGTACTAAACTAGTCAAAAGATCATGGTTCGTAGCTTCTGATAGAGATAGATAGATCTTTCATTTGTATAAAGATTTCATAGATTCACTTTTAACAATTTTTTATATTATGGTACTTCTAGTATCGAGTCTTTCAATTGGACTACGAATAGTTTAGTTTAAGTTAATTATTGTGATCCAATTTGTACATTCATGTAATGTAATTTTAATAAGATTATCATCCCCTTTTATCCCGACTTCCCTCATTTTTATTATTAATTATACGTGGTTACTTCTATCCCTCTATGGTGTCCCCTCGGTGGAGGGTCGTTTGATTCTTTAATGTTTGATGGTTCGACGTTTGCTGGTTTGAGGTTTCGACGTTTGCTGGTTTGAGGTTTCGACGTTTGTTGGTTTGATGTTTGATGGTTCGACGTTTGCTGGTTTGATGTTTGATGGGTTTTATTCTGATCTATTTTAATCTCTCTGTTCGCCGCTGGATCACCGTTGGATCGCCGCTGGAACGCCGCTGGATCGCCGAGGGATGCGTGCGTTTATTAGTCATAAGTACTTATATATTATACATCTCTGTAATTTAATTGTAATCACATTGTAAAGAAATACATTTTCTTATCCGGAGAGAGAACCAACCACCACTTTTTCTTTTAACCCTCGTTTATCAAGACAGAACTTTTAATTGTTCTCTCGAGCGCTCTAATTTCGTGCTTCCTAAGATTCGCTTCACGTATTCGCTTCGCGTATTCCCTCCTCGTATTCCCTTCACCTATTCCCATCACCTATTCGCTCGAGATTTAGATTTTAATCGCCACGCAGGGAGACAGTCGGGACTCAATCAAACCGATGCGTGTTTGTCGTGCCCATCTGGATTTTCAAGGGTTCAACCGTGGATGCGCTCACGATGGAGCGGGCTGAGTGGTTCCCAACCCGTGGCGCTGGGGTCCCTGACCTGCTGTAAGACGGATTCGGGCGGTTCCACGAGGTTCGTCTCTGTCGCAGAGCAATCCTCGCGTTCGGCCACGTTGGGGTTCAGATGGACATCTCACTCACAGTCGGGGAGAGCGTGGTTGCGATTGTTTCGACGTAAGACGTGGCATGAAACTTGCTCGCGATTCGCGATTCGCGTCGGGTTCGGTTCGCCTAATGGCTAAAGTGGAAGCACGAGGTTAGAATCGGTCGTTATTTTCGGTCGCGTCGCGAATTTTATCTTCATTTTTGCTTCAACTCAGTTTCTTTTCTTAACTTTAGTTTAGTTTAGATTCTTTTTACAATAGAGTGATCGAATTTAGAGTATCGTATACCGTAGAACCCTTTGCGAGACACTTTCGCTCCTCGAAAGTGTAGTAGAGTCACTTTAGATATTTCTCTTCGGGTAAGACAATCGCATTTCTCCTCAACCCTTTCGTAAAGTCCATACTGCAATTTCTAAATATCTGGTAGATTTTAGAAAATGTATTATGGATCTCGCGTCTATTAAATTCAAGTAGAGTCAGTCCTCGGTACCTTCTGTACCGAGAACACGTATTTGTAATGGAGGGTGGATGGGATTTGGGCCATAGGGCTGGGTCCTTGCGTAGTCACCTCCTCGTTGGTGGACCTGGGTACTTGGTAACGTTTTCGAGAGACCGGTCTCTCCAAAACGATATCATGCTAAGAACTACGCGCGTAGACATAAGTATAATTGTAAACTCGACGCTAGAAGTACCAAGCTAGTAAAAAAACCGTGGTTCGTAGCTTCTGATAGAGATAGATAGATTTTTCACTTGTACAAAGATTTCATAGATTCACTTTTAGTAATTTTCTATTATTTCGTTAAATTCGAAAGAAATTAGAATAATTTAATCACTGGTACTTCTAGTATCGAGCTAGTATCGTCCTTTTCAGGACTTGAAACTTTAATTTGGGCTGCGAATAGTTTAATTTATGTTAATTATTGCGATCATATTTGTAGATTCATGCAATGTAATTTAAATAAGATAACCACCCCCTTTTATCCCGACTTCCCTCACATTTATCATTAATTATACGTGGTTACTTCTATCTCTCTATGGTGTCCCCTCGATGGAGGGTCGTTTGGTTGTTCGACGTTTGCTGGTTTGATGGTTCGATGTTTGATGGTTCGCTATTTGATGGTTCGCCATTTGATGGTTTGTTGTTTGATGGTCTGTTGTTTGATGGATTGATGTTTGTTGGTTGGAAATTCACTTAATTTTTGCTTCATTCCGATTTATTTTAATCTCTCCGTTCACCGATGGATTTAGTTATAAGTACTCCTCTGTCTATATCTCTGTTGTTTAATTCTTGTCATATTATAATAAAGTACGTTCCCTTATCCTTTACTTTTTAATTGAGAAATAGTCTCCAATGCCCAAATTGCATATAATGGAAGGGAGGTTGGGATTGGGCTTGGGTAGGTCCCTGCGTGGTCACCTTTGATCGCAGAGGTGACCACGCAGAGACCTTATTACTTGGTATCGCTTTTCAAGACTGGCCACTTGAAAAGCGGTACCAAGTCTATCATTAGTTTTAAGTCCTAACCCCTTTTGTAATTTCCCCTCGTCCCTTTCCTTACTGAAGTCATGACTTCACCCTTTTGTATTATATTGTATTATATTGTATTATATTGTATTATATTGTATTATATTGTAATTAATTATTTTATGTTTGCATGATTTATGTTTGCATGATTTGTGTGTGCATGATTAGTGTTGGCATGATTAGTGTTTGCATGATTTGTGTTTGCATGATTTGTGTTTGCATGATTTGTGTTTGCATGATTTGTGTATGCATGATGAGAGAACGAATGAGTGAGTGAGTGAGTAAATTGTGAAGAGATACATTTTCTTACCCAAAATGATACACAACGAATTCTTTAACTTCACTCCCCTCGTTTATCAAGACAGAACTTTTAATTGTTCTCGCGTAATTCAATTCCCGTTCATTCGCTTGTGCACTCTATTATTAGTGCTTCATAAGTCGCTTCACGCAGCATGTTCTCTATTCGTTCGAGAGTTCGACATTTATCGCTGCGCAGTGAAACAATCTGGGCTCAATCAAACCGACGTTGTTGCGGAACTCATCTGGACTTCACGGGTTCAGCCGTGGACGCGCTCACGATGGGGTTCGAGCTGAGTGGTTCCTAACCCGATGCGCTGGGGTCTTTGGCCTGCTGTAAGACGGATTCGGATGGTTCCATGAGGTTCGTTCTCTGTCGCAGAGCAATCCTCGTGTTGGGCCTCGTTGGAGTTCAGGTGGGAACCGCACTCGTCGCGGCGAGCGAGCTTTCGATTGTTTCGACGTAAGACGTGGGATTTTTGTTCGCGGTTCGGCGGGTACGGTTCGCCTGGTGGCTAGTGCGGAAGGATGTAGAGTGCGCTTGTAAGTGAACTTTGTTCGTTTCGGTCGCGTCGCGAATTTTACTTGAATTTTTTTTACATTTTTCATTATCTTTGCTTCAATTATTTTATTCATTTTCGAGTCATTTTTAGAGTAGAGTAATAAATAACTTAGTATATCGCATCGTTTCCCCTTTTGCAAAACACTTTCGTTTTTCTAAAGTATTAGTAGAGTCACTTAAAAAATTTCATTTTGGATAAGACAATGGCATTTCTTGTTACCCCTTCGTAAAGTCCATACTGCAATTTCTAAATATCTGATAGATTTTAGAAAATGTATTATGGATCTCGCGTGAATTAAATTCAAGTAGAGTCAGTCCTCGGTACCTTCTGTACCGAGAACACATATATGTAATGGAGGGTGGATGGGATTAGGGAAATAGGGATGGGTCCCTGCGTAGTCACCTCCTCGTGGTGGACCTGGGCCCTTGGTAGCGTTTTCGAGAGATTGCCCTCTCGAAAACGATATCAAGCTAAGGACTACGCGCGTAGACATAAGTGTAGTTGTAAACTTGATACTAAAAGAACCAAATCAATTAAAAGATCGTGATTTGTAACTTCTGACAAAGATAGATAGAATTTTTACTTGTACAAAGATTACATAGACTTAATTTCAATAATTTTTCATGATGCTAGTTCATTCTATTATTTTATTAACTTTGCAACAGATTAGAATAATTTAATCACTGGTACTTTTAGTATCGAGTATTTTGTAGTACATTTTAAATCTTCCAAGTCCTTTTCAGGACTTTGTTAAATAATTTAGTTTAAGTTAGCTTTTACGATCATATTTGTACATTTATAATTGTGTAACCCTTTTCGTCTTATCCTGACTCATTTAAGTTAATCATTGCGAATATATTTGTATATTCATATAATGTAATTTTAAATTTCTAACCTTATATCCCCTTTTATATATTCTATGTCACTTCTATCTCTCTATGGTGTCCCCTCGATGGAGGGTTGTTTGATCGTTCAATGCTTGATGGTTTTGATGGTTGATGGTTGAAAATTCACTTAATTTCTGCTTTATTCTGGTTTATTTTAATATCTACTTTCGCCGCTGGTTCGGTATTATATCTTTCAACTAATCCCTAAACTGTAAATGAGGCCAACCTCGCTCTGATGCGATCTCCAGCCTTTGTCACGGCCAAGACTCGCGTCTGCCCTGTTAATTCTACATGTCCATGGTCCAAACAATTGTCTCAACCACAGGAAGGCGCAGCTCTTCCCACAGAATCCCCAGAATCCCCAGAATTCGCCCAACACGCCTGAAACCCTCGATAAGTGCACAAGATTAGGCCAACCTCCCTCTGATGCGATCCCCAGACTTTGTCACGTCCAAGACTCGCTTCTGTCCCGTTAATTCTACATGTCCATGGTCCAAACAATTGTCTGAACCGCAGGAAAGCGCAGCGCTTCCCACAGAATCCTCAGAATTCGCCCAACACTACTGTAACCCCCGATGAGCGCACAAGATTAGGCCAACCTCCCTCTGATGCATTCCCAGCCTTTGTCACGTCCAAGACTCGCTTCTGTCCCGTTAATTCTACATGTCCATGGTCCAAACAATTGTCTCAACCACAGGAAGGCGCAGCTCTTCCCACAGAATCCCCAGAATTCACCCAACACGCCTGAAACCCTCGATAAGTGCACAAGATTAGGCCAACCTCGCTCTGATGCGATCTCCAGCCTTTGTCACGGCCAAGACTCGCGTCTGCCCTGTTAATTCTACATGTCCATGGTCCAAACAATTGCCTCAACCACAGGAAGGCGCAGCTCTTCCCACAGAATCCCCAGAATTCACCCAACACGCCTGAAACCCTCGATAAGTGCACAAGATTAGGCCAACCTCCCTCTGATGCGATCCCCAGCCTTTGTCACGTCCAAGACTCGCTTCTGTCCCGTTAATTCTACATGTCCATGGTCCAAACAATTGTCTGAACCGCAGGAAAGCGCAGCGCTTCCGACAGAATCCCCAGAATTCGCCCAACACGCCTGAAACCCTCGATAAGTGCACAAGATTAGGCCAACCTCCCTCTGATGCGATCCCCAGCCTTCGTCACGTCCAAGACTCGCTTCTCTCCCGTTAATTCTACATGTCCATGGTCCAAACAATTGTCTGAACCACAGGAAAGCGCAGCGCTTCCCACAGAATCCCCAGAATTCGCCCAACACTACTGTAACCCCCGATGAGCGCACAAGATTAGGCCAACCTCCCTCTGATGCATTCCCAGCCTTTGTCACGTCCAAGACTCGCTTCTGTCCCGTTAATTCTACATGTCCATGGTCCAAACAATTGTCTGAACCGCAGGAAAGCGCAGCGCTTCCGACAGAATCCCCAGAATTCGCCCAACACTACTGTAACCCCCGATGAGCGCACAAAATTAGGCCAACCTCCATCTGATGCGATCCCCAGCCTTTGTCACGTCCAAGACTCGCTTCTGTCCCGTTAATTCTACATGTCCATGGTCCAAACAATTGTCTGAACCGCAGGAAAGCGCAGCGCTTCCCACAGAATCCCCAGAATTCGCCCAACACTACTGTGACCCCCGATGAGCGCACAAGATTAGGCCAACCTCCCTCTGATGCGATCCCCAGCCTTTGTCACGTCCAAGACTCGCTTCTGTCCCGTTAATTCTACATGTCCATGGTCCAAACAATTGTCTGAACCGCAGGAAAGCGCAGCGCTTCCCACAGAATCCCCAGAATTCGCCCAACACGCCTGAAACCCCCGATAAGTGCACAAAATTAGGCCAACCTCCCTCTGATGCGATCCCCAGCCTTTGTCACGTCCAAGACTCGCTTCTGTCCCGTCAATTCTACATGTCCATGGTCCAAACAATTGTCTGAACCGCAGGAAAGCGCAGCGCTTCCCACAGAATCCCCAGAATTCGCCCAACACTACTGTAACCCCCGATGAGCGCACAAGATTAGGCCAACCTCGCTCTGATGCGATCCCCAGCCTTTGTCACGTCCAAGACTCGCTTCTCTCCCGTTAATTCTACATGTCCATGGTCCAAACAATTGTCTGAACCGCAGGAAAGCGCAGCGCTTCCCACAGAATCCCCAGAATTCGCCCAACACTACTGTAACCCCCCATGAGCGCACAAGATTAGGCCAACCTCCCTCTGATGCGATCCCCAGCCTTTGTCACGTCCAAGACTCGCTTCTGTCCCGTTAATTCTACATGTCCATGGTCCAAACAATTGTCTGAACCGCAGGAAAGCGCAGCGCTTCCCACAGAATCCCCAGAATTCGCCCAACACGCCTGAAACCCTCGATAAGTGCACAAGATTAGGCCAACCTCCCTCTGATGCGATCCCCAGCCTTCGTCACGTCCAAGACTCGCTTCTGTCCCGTTAATTCTACATGTCCATGGTCCAAACAATTGTCTCAACCACAGGAAGGCGCAGCTCTTCCCACAGAATCCCCAGAATTCACCCAACACGCCTGAAACCCTCGATAAGTGCACAAGATTAGGCCAACCTCGCTCTGATGCGATCTCCAGCCTTTGTCACGGCCAAGACTCGCGTCTGCCCTGTTAATTCTACATGTCCATGGTCCAAACAATTGCCTCAACCACAGGAAGGCGCAGCTCTTCCCACAGAATCCCCAGAATTCACCCAACACGCCTGAAACCCTCGATAAGTGCACAAGATTAGGCCAACCTCCCTCTGATGCGATCCCCAGCCTTTGTCACGTCCAAGACTCGCTTCTGTCCCGTTAATTCTACATGTCCATGGTCCAAACAATTGTCTGAACCGCAGGAAAGCGCAGCGCTTCCCACAGAATCCCCAGAATTCGCCCAACACTACTGTAACCCCCGATGAGCGCACAAGATTAGGCCAACCTCCCTCTGATGCATTCCCAGCCTTTGTCACGTCCAAGACTCGCTTCTGTCCCGTTAATTCTACATGTCCATGGTCCAAACTATTGTCTGAACCGCAGGAAAGCGCAGCGCTTCCCACAGAATCCCCAGAATTCGCCCAACACTACTGTAACCCCCGATGAGCGCACAAGATTAGGCCAACCTCCCTCTGATGCATTCCCAGCCTTTGTCACGTCCAAGACTCGCTTCTGTCCCGTTAATTCTACATGTCCATGGTCCAAACAATTGTCTGAACCGCAGGAAAGCGCAGCGCTTCCCACAGAATCCCCAGAATTCGCCCAACACTACTGTAACCCCCGATGAGCGCACAAGATTAGGCCAACCTCCCTCTGATGCGATCCCCAGCCTTTGTCACGTCCAAGACTCGCTTCTGTCCCGTTAATTCTACATGTCCATGGTCCAAACAATTGTCTGAACCGCAGGAAAGCGCAGCGCTTCCCACAGAATCCCCAGAATTCGCCCAACACTACTGTAACCCCCGATGAGCGCACAAGATTAGGCCAACCTCCCTCTGATGCATTCCCAGCCTTTGTCACGTCCAAGACTCGCTTCTGTCCCGTTAATTCTACATGTCCATGGTCCAAACAATTGTCTGAACCGCAGGAAAGCGCAGCGCTTCCCACAGAATCCCCAGAATTCGCCCAACACTACTGTAACCCCCGATGAGCGCACAAGATTAGGCCAACCTCCCTCTGATGCATTCCCAGCCTTTGTCACGTCCAAGACTCGCTTCTGTCCCGTTAATTCTACATGTCCATGGTCCAAACAATTGTCTGAACCGCAGGAAAGCGCAGCGCTTCCCACAGAATCCCCAGAATTCGCCCAACACTACTGTAACCCCCGATGAGCGCACAAGATTAGGCCAACCTCCCTCTGATGCATTCCCAGCCTTTGTCACGTCCAAGACTCGCTTCTGTCCCGTTAATTCTACATGTCCATGGTCCAAACAATTGTCTGAACCGCAGGAAAGCGCAGCGCTTCCCACAGAATCCCCAGAATTCGCCCAACACTACTGTAACCCCCGATGAGCGCACAAGATTAGGCCAACCTCCCTCTGATGCATTCCCAGCCTTTGTCACGTCCAAGACTCGCTTCTGTCCCGTTAATTCTACATGTCCATGGTCCAAACAATTGTCTGAACCGCAGGAAAGCGCAGCGCTTCCCACAGAATCCCCAGAATTCGCCCAACACTACTGTAACCCCCGATGAGCGCACAAGATTAGGCCAACCTCCCTCTGATGCATTCCCAGCCTTTGTCACGTCCAAGACTCGCTTCTGTCCCGTTAATTCTACATGTCCATGGTCCAAACAATTGTCTGAACCGCAGGAAAGCGCAGCGCTTCCCACAGAATCCCCAGAATTCGCCCAACACGCCTGAAACCCTCGATAAGCGCACAAAATTAGGCCAACCTCCCTCTGATGCGATCCCCAGCCTTTGTCACGTCCAAGACTCGCTTCTGTCCCGTTAATTCTACATGTCCATGGTCCAAACAATTGTCTGAACCGCAGGAAAGCGCAGCGCTTCCCACAGAATCCCCAGAATTCGCCCAACACTACTGTAACCCCCGATGAGCGCACAAGATTAGGCCAACCTCCCTCTGATGCATTCCCAGCCTTTGTCACGTCCAAGACTCGCTTCTGTCCCGTTAATTCTACATGTCCATGGTCCAAACAATTGTCTGAACCGCAGGAAAGCGCAGCGCTTCCCACAGAATCCCCAGAATTCGCCCAACACTACTGTAACCCCCGATGAGCGCACAAGATTAGGCCAACCTCCCTCTGATGCGATCCCCAGCCTTTGTCACGTCCAAGACTCGCTTCTGTCCCGTTAATTCTACATGTCCATGGTCCAAACAATTGTCTGAACCGCAGGAAAGCGCAGCGCTTCCCACAGAATCCCCAGAATTCGCCCAACACTACTGTAACCCCCGATGAGCGCACAAGATTAGGCCAACCTCCCTCTGATGCATTCCCAGCCTTTGTCACGTCCAAGACTCGCTTCTGTCCCGTTAATTCTACATGTCCATGGTCCAAACAATTGTCTGAACCGCAGGAAAGCGCAGCGCTTCCCACAGAATCCCCAGAATTCGCCCAACACTACTGTAACCCCCGATGAGCGCACAAGATTAGGCCAACCTCCCTCTGATGCATTCCCAGCCTTTGTCACGTCCAAGACTCGCTTCTGTCCCGTTAATTCTACATGTCCATGGTCCAAACAATTGTCTGAACCGCAGGAAAGCGCAGCGCTTCCCACAGAATCCCCAGAATTCGCCCAACACGCCTGAAACCCTCGATAAGTGCACAAAATTAGGCCAACCTCCCTCTGATGCGATCCCCAGCCTTTGTCACGTCCAAGACTCGCTTCTGTCCCGTTAATTCTACATGTCCATGGTCCAAACAATTGTCTGAACCGCAGGAAAGCGCAGCGCTTCCCACAGAATCCCCAGAATTCGCCCAACACTACTGTAACCCCCGATGAGCGCACAAGATTAGGCCAACCTCCCTCTGATGCATTCCCAGCCTTTGTCACGTCCAAGACTCGCTTCTGTCCCGTTAATTCTACATGTCCATGGTCCAAACAATTGTCTGAACCGCAGGAAAGCGCAGCGCTTCCCACAGAATCCCCAGAATTCGCCCAACACTACTGTAACCCCCGATGAGCGCACAAGATTAGGCCAACCTCCCTCTGATGCATTCCCAGCCTTTGTCACGTCCAAGACTCGCTTCTGTCCCGTTAATTCTACATGTCCATGGTCCAAACAATTGTCTGAACCGCAGGAAAGCGCAGCGCTTCCCACAGAATCCCCAGAATTCGCCCAACACTACTGTAACCCCCGATGAGCGCACAAGATTAGGCCAACCTCCCTCTGATGCATTCCCAGCCTTTGTCACGTCCAAGACTCGCTTCTGTCCCGTTAATTCTACATGTCCATGGTCCAAACAATTGTCTGAACCGCAGGAAAGCGCAGCGCTTCCCACAGAATCCCCAGAATTCGCCCAACACTACTGTAACCCCCGATGAGCGCACAAGATTAGGCCAACCTCCCTCTGATGCATTCCCAGCCTTTGTCACGTCCAAGACTCGCTTCTGTCCCGTTAATTCTACATGTCCATGGTCCAAACAATTGTCTCAACCACAGGAAGGCGCAGCTCTTCCCACAGAATCCCCAGAATTCACCCAACACGCCTGAAACCCTCGATAAGTGCACAAGATTAAGCCAACCTCGCTCTGATGCGATCTCCAGCCTTTGTCACGGCCAAGACTCGCTTCTGTCCCGTTAATTCTACATGTCCATGGTCCAAACAATTGTCTCAACCACAGGAAGGCGCAGCTCTTCCCACAGAATCCCCAGAATTCACCCAACACGCCTGAAACCCTCGATAAGTGCACAAGATTAGGCCAACCTCGCTCTGATGCGATCTCCAGCCTTTGTCACGGCCAAGACTCGCGTCTGCCCTGTTAATTCTACATGTCCATGGTCCAAACAATTGCCTCAACCACAGGAAGGCGCAGCTCTTCCCACAGAATCCCCAGAATTCACCCAACACGCCTGAAACCCTCGATAAGTGCACAAGATTAGGCCAACCTCCCTCTGATGCGATCCCCAGCCTTCGTCACGTCCAAGACTCGCTTCTCTCCCGTTAATTCTACATGTCCATGGTCCAAACAATTGTCTGAACCACAGGAAAGCGCAGCGCTTCCCACAGAATCCCCAGAATTCGCCCAACACTACTGTAACCCCCGATGAGCGCACAAGATTAGGCCAACCTCCCTCTGATGCATTCCCAGCCTTTGTCACGTCCAAGACTCGCTTCTGTCCCGTTAATTCTACATGTCCATGGTCCAAACAATTGTCTGAACCGCAGGAAAGCGCAGCGCTTCCGACAGAATCCCCAGAATTCGCCCAACACTACTGTAACCCCCGATGAGCGCACAAAATTAGGCCAACCTCCATCTGATGCGATCCCCAGCCTTTGTCACGTCCAAGACTCGCTTCTGTCCCGTTAATTCTACATGTCCATGGTCCAAACAATTGTCTGAACCGCAGGAAAGCGCAGCGCTTCCCACAGAATCCCCAGAATTCGCCCAACACTACTGTGACCCCCGATGAGCGCACAAGATTAGGCCAACCTCCCTCTGATGCGATCCCCAGCCTTTGTCACGTCCAAGACTCGCTTCTGTCCCGTTAATTCTACATGTCCATGGTCCAAACAATTGTCTGAACCGCAGGAAAGCGCAGCGCTTCCCACAGAATCCCCAGAATTCGCCCAACACGCCTGAAACCCCCGATAAGTGCACAAAATTAGGCCAACCTCCCTCTGATGCGATCCCCAGCCTTTGTCACGTCCAAGACTCGCTTCTGTCCCGTTAATTCTACATGTCCATGGTCCAAACAATTGTCTGAACCGCAGGAAAGCGCAGCGCTTCCCACAGAATCCCCAGAATTCGCCCAACACTACTGTAACCCCCGATGAGCGCACAAGATTAGGCCAACCTCCCTCTGATGCGATCCCCAGCCTTTGTCACGTCCAAGACTCGCTTCTGTCCCGTTAATTCTACATGTCCATGGTCCAAACAATTGTCTGAACCGCAGGAAAGCGCAGCGCTTCCCACAGAATCCCCAGAATTCGCCCAACACTACTGTAACCCCCGATGAGCGCACAAGATTAGGCCAACCTCCCTCTGATGCGATCCCCAGCCTTTGTCACGTCCAAGACTCGCTTCTGTCCCGTTAATTCTACATGTCCATGGTCCAAACAATTGTCTGAACCGCAGGAAAGCGCAGCGCTTCCCACAGAATCCCCAGAATTCGCCCAACACTACTGTAACCCCCGATGAGCGCACAAGATTAGGCCAACCTCCCTCTGATGCGATCCCCAGCCTTTGTCACGTCCAAGACTCGCTTCTGTCCCGTTAATTCTACATGTCCATGGTCCAAACAATTGTCTGAACCGCAGGAAAGCGCAGCGCTTCCCACAGAATCCCCAGAATTCGCCCAACACTACTGTAACCCCCGATGAGCGCACAAGATTAGGCCAACCTCCCTCTGATGCGATCCCCAGCCTTTGTCACGTCCAAGACTCGCTTCTGTCCCGTTAATTCTACATGTCCATGGTCCAAACAATTGTCTGAACCGCAGGAAAGCGCAGCGCTTCCCACAGAATCCCCAGAATCCGCCCAACACTACTGTAACCCCCGATGAGCGCACAAGATTAGGCCAACCTCCCTCTGATGCATTCCCAGCCTTTGTCACGTCCAAGACTCGCTTCTGTCCCGTTAATTCTACATGTCCATGGTCCAAACAATTGTCTGAACCGCAGGAAAGCGCAGCGCTTCCCACAGAATCCCCAGAATTCGCCCAACACTACTGTAACCCCCGATGAGCGCACAAGATTAGGCCAACCTCGCTCTGATGCGATCCCCAGCCTTTGTCACGTCCAAGACTCGCTTCTCTCCCGTTAATTCTACATGTCCATGGTCCAAACAATTGTCTGAACCGCAGGAAAGCGCAGCGCTTCCCACAGAATCCCCAGAATTCGCCCAACACTACTGTAACCCCCCATGAGCGCACAAGATTAGGCCAACCTCCCTCTGATGCGATCCCCAGCCTTTGTCACGTCCAAGACTCGCTTCTGTCCCGTTAATTCTACATGTCCATGGTCCAAACAATTGTCTGAACCGCAGGAAAGCGCAGCGCTTCCCACAGAATCCCCAGAATTCGCCCAACACGCCTGAAACCCTCGATAAGTGCACAAGATTAGGCCAACCACGCTCTGATGCGATCTCCAGCCTTTGTCACGGCCAAGACTCGCGTCTGCCCTGTTAATTCTACATGTCCATGGTCCAAACAATTATCTCAACCACAGGAAAGGCGCAGCTCTTCCCACAGAATCCCCAGAATTCGCCCAACACGCCTGAAACCCTCGATAAGTGCACAAGATTAGGCCAACCTCCCTCTGATGCGATCCCCAGCCTTCGTCACGTCCAAGACTCGCTTCTGTCCCGTTAATTCTACATGTCCATGGTCCAAACAATTGTCTCAACCACAGGAAGGCGCAGCTCTTCCCACAGAATCCCCAGAATTCACCCAACACGCCTGAAACCCTCGATAAGTGCACAAGATTAGGCCAACCTCGCTCTGATGCGATCTCCAGCCTTTGTCACGGCCAAGACTCGCGTCTGCCCTGTTAATTCTACATGTCCATGGTCCAAACAATTGCCTCAACCACAGGAAGGCGCAGCTCTTCCCACAGAATCCCCAGAATTCACCCAACACGCCTGAAACCCTCGATAAGTGCACAAGATTAGGCCAACCTCCCTCTGATGCGATCCCCAGCCTTTGTCACGTCCAAGACTCGCTTCTGTCCCGTTAATTCTACATGTCCATGGTCCAAACAATTGTCTGAACCGCAGGAAAGCGCAGCGCTTCCCACAGAATCCCCAGAATTCGCCCAACACTACTGTAACCCCCGATGAGCGCACAAGATTAGGCCAACCTCGCTCTGATGCGATCTCCAGCCTTTGTCACGTCCAAGACTCGCTTCTGTCCCGTTAATTCTACATGTCCATGGTCCAAACATTTGTCTGAACCGCAGGAAAGCGCAGCGCTTCTCACAGAATCCCCAGAATTCGCCCAAAACTACTGTAACCCCCGATGAGCGCACAAGATTAGGCCAACCTCCCTCTGATGCGATCCCCAGCCTTTGTCACGTCCAAGACTCGCTTCTGTCCCGTTAATTCTACATGTCCATGGTCCAAACAATTGTCTGAACCGCAGGAAAGCGCAGCGCTTCCCACAGAATCCCCAGAATTCGCCCAACACGCCTGAAACCCTTGATAAGTGCACAAGATTAGGCCAACCTCGCTCTGATGCGATCTCCAGCCTTTGTCACGGCCAAGACTCGCGTCTGCCCTGTTAATTCTACATGTCCATGGTCCAAACAATTGTCTCAACCACAAGAAGGCGCAGCTCTTCCCACAGAATCCCCAGAATTCGCCCAACACGCCTGAAACCCTCGATAAGTGCACAAGATTAGGCCAACCTCGCTCTGATGCGATCTCCAGCCTTTGTCACGGCCAAGACTCGCGTCTGCCCTGTTAATTCTACATGTCCATGGTCCAAACAATTATCTCAACCACAGGAAAGGCGCAGCTCTTCCCACAGAATCCCCAGAATTCGCCCAACACGCCTGAAACCCTCGATAAGTGCACAAGATTAGGCCAACCTCCCTCTGATGCGATCCCCAGCCTTCGTCACGTCCAAGACTCGCTTCTGTCCCGTTAATTCTACATGTCCATGGTCCAAACAATTGTCTGAACCGCAGGAAAGCGCAGCGCTTCCCACAGAATCCCCAGAATTCGCCCAACACGCCTGAAACCCTTGATAAGTGCACAAGATTAGGCCAACTTCGCTCTGATGCGATCTCCAGCCTTTGTCACGGCCAAGACTCGCGTCTGCCCTGTTAATTCTACATGTCCATGGTCCAAACAATTGTCTGAACCGCAGGAAAGCGCAGCGCTTCCCACAGAATCCCCAGAATTCGCCCAACACTACTGTAACCCCCGATGAGCGCACAAGATTAGGCCAACCTCCCTCTGATGCGATCCCCAGCCTTTGTCACGTCCAAGACTCGCTTCTGTCCCGTTAATTCTACATGTCCATGGTCCAAACAATTGTCTGAACCGCAGGAAAGCGCAGCGCTTCCCACAGAATCCCCAGAATTCGCCCAACACTACTGTAACCCCCGATGAGCGCACAAGATTAGGCCAACCTCCCTCTGATGCGATCCCCAGCCTTTGTCACGTCCAAGACTCGCTTCTGTCCCGTTAATTCTACATGTCCATGGTCCAAACAATTGTCTGAACCGCAGGAAAGCGCAGCGCTTCCCACAGAATCCCCAGAATTCGCCCAACACTACTGTAACCCCCGATGAGCGCACAAGATTAGGCCAACCTCCCTCTGATGCGATCCCCAGCCTTTGTCACGTCCAAGACTCGCTTCTGTCCCGTTAATTCTACATGTCCATGGTCCAAACAATTGTCTGAACCGCAGGAAAGCGCAGCGCTTCCCACAGAATCCCCAGAATTCGCCCAACACTACTGTAACCCCCGATGAGCGCACAAGATTAGGCCAACCTCCCTCTGATGCGATCCCCAGCCTTTGTCACGTCCAAGACTCGCTTCTCTCCCGTTAATTCTACATGTCCATGGTCCAAACAATTGTCTGAACCGCAGGAAAGCGCAGCGCTTCTCACAGAATCCCCAGAATTCGCCCAAAACTACTGTAACCCCCGATGAGCGCACAAGATTAGGCCAACCTCCCTCTGATGCGATCCCCAGCCTTTGTCACGTCCAAGACTCGCTTCTGTCCCGTTAATTCTACATGTCCATGGTCCAAACAATTGTCTGAACCGCAGGAAAGCGCAGCGCTTCCCACAGAATCCCCAGAATTCGCCCAACACGCCTGAAACCCTTGATAAGTGCACAAGATTAGGCCAACCTCGCTCTGATGCGATCTCCAGCCTTTGTCACGGCCAAGACTCGCGTCTGCCCTGTTAATTCTACATGTCCATGGTCCAAACAATTGTCTCAACCACAAGAAGGCGCAGCTCTTCCCACAGAATCCCCAGAATTCGCCCAACACGCCTGAAACCCTCGATAAGTGCACAAGATTAGGCCAACCTCGCTCTGATGCGATCTCCAGCCTTTGTCACGGCCAAGACTCGCGTCTGCCCTGTTAATTCTACATGTCCATGGTCCAAACAATTATCTCAACCACAGGAAAGGCGCAGCTCTTCCCACAGAATCCCCAGAATTCGCCCAACACGCCTGAAACCCTCGATAAGTGCACAAGATTAGGCCAACCTCCCTCTGATGCGATCCCCAGCCTTCGTCACGTCCAAGACTCGCTTCTGTCCCGTTAATTCTACATGTCCATGGTCCAAACAATTGTCTGAACCGCAGGAAAGCGCAGCGCTTCCCACAGAATGCCCAGAATTCGCCCAACACTACTGTAACCCCCGATGAGCGCACAAAATTAGGCCAACCTCGCTCTGATGCGATCCCCAGCCTTTGTCACGTCCAAGACTCGCTTCTGTCCCGTTAATTCTACATGTCCATGGTCCAAACAATTGTCTGAACCACAGGAAAGCGCAGCGCTTCCGACAGAATCCCCAGAAATCGCCCAAAACGCCTAGAACCCTTGATGAGCACACAAGATGAGGCCAACCTCGCTCTATACTACCGTTAACTATATTGTGCGAAAACTTCTATTATCTACAACAGTTAGCCTTAAAATCAATTTTAAATTAATTCTAATCCTATGGCAGCCATTTGCTTAAATTATTTGCTACATAATTTGTAATTGCATTATACCACCATATGATGCAATTAATAATTACATATCAAATAATACAGTACCCGGGTCTCACCACGTGGAGGTTGCTGCGAATGGAGACCCACCCTAACCACGTCCCAACCTCCCTCCTTTTGTATAAGTTATTATTGAATACAACCTCCTTTTGATATACATTTGCAATGCGTTTAGTCTTCAATCGCTATGCAAATGTACAATAAAATGAGTTTCGTAATGAATTCTCGCGGAAAAATGAAGTTATACTAACAATATTCTACTTGACTAAAAATTTACTTTATAATCTACTTAAAGCTTAGTATCATGCATAATCTACCAAGTCTACTGTTTCTACTTAGTCTACATAATCTGTTTTAAAGCTTACTTCATTTAAAGCTTACTTAATTTAAAAATTACCTATCCCACTAGAAATCTACATAAACTTAAGGGAAATTATTCTTACTTATCAATAAACCAAACATGTATTCACCCTACCTATGTAAAAATCTAATGGACTTTGTGGATATTATTTGTGGATATAAATGTGTATATTATTTGATATCCATCTTCGTGACCCTGGTAACGTTACCATAGATGAAATGATTCCTACCTATTAATAAATCTAAGTATGTTTCGACCTGCCTGTGTAAAAATCTAATGGATTCGAACCCATGTTGCGTCCAAAAACAAAGACAACACAACGACACAGCGAAACACAAACCCAAAAACAACAAACAATGTACGACACATACGTATGTGGACCCAGAAAAACCAAAACCAAAGTAATTTACGAAGAAATTACAATAGAAAAGAGCGAATGATTACACCAAGAGAATTAGGTGTAAGAACATGTTGTAACAAAATTGTAGACACTGGAACATCTGAAACAAGATGTACAACAAGCAAAACAACAACACAAAAATATACACATAAAACATTTCACAAACAATTCACAGAAAATATATGCATAAAGCATTTACAAACAATTCATAGAAAATATATGCATAAAGCATTTACAAACAATAGAGACACACAAAATAGAAATATAATTAACCAGTTAACTGTGGAATTTGCGTCGAACGCAGGGCATACATAAACAGTTATAAAAATGTATATATATAATATAATATAATATAATATAGTATAATATTATATTATATTATGATATTATGTAATTATTAAAATTATAATAAAAATATTATAATATATTATATATACTTTTTTTATTATATAACATAACATAATATAATATCATATTATATTATATTATATTATATTATATAATAAATATATAGATATAATATATTATAAATAAAAAGCTTTGAATTGACGTATATACGCAGTTAACTGATTAAATTCAAAAGACATGTAAAATTTATGTACGATTATATACGAGAGCAGCCACGTCAGGGCGCTTGTTATAATATAATAACATATAAATATATAAAAATAAATGTTACCACTTAAAGATGACTCCGTAATATACCTCTTTTTTTATATTCTAATATCCTTTTTGTCGCTCATTATTTTTTATTCGTGTTATATGTATATGACCATACTTCCATCTGCTGACATGATATAATTTGTGTATATCATTATATTTCCATCCTCGTAATTTGTAGAATCATTACGTTTATTTAATTATATGGCTGTATTATTTCAAAGAACTATGCGTCTTACAAAATTTTAGACCTGTAACAAAGTCACATAATTGATTAATAGTCGCATATAATATGGTTTCATAAAAGTTCCCTTTTTTATATATATATTTTTGTCGCTTACTTTCTTTGATTAACATTAATATGTCCATAATTTCATCTGCGTGATACTTTCATCTTTGTAACTTGTGAAGTAATCACATTTATTTAATCCTTTTGCTGCATTAAGTTGATGACCTAAATATCTTTCTAAAACCTACAACAAACTTATTCAATGGATTAATAAAAGCACATATTAAAACCCAAAGAATACATTTAGACATGGAAGATACAGTTAGACATCGAAACATTATTTTAGTGAAATATTATATATCTTGTGGTGTGGCAAAATTAAGAATTCGCCTTTAATTCATAGAAAATATTAATTTCTTTTAAAAGAAAAAAAAATAATAATAATAATACTATAATGAAATATTAATAATTTCGTTATATTCCTTAATACCTTACAACTTTTAAAGTTGTCATGAGTAATAACGTACAAACCATATATAGAATATTTACAGATCAGTCATAAAAGTAACCATTAAAAAGATTTAAATTGTACAAATGAGAAACTACCTTCTAATAAAAAATAATTGTTATCGTTTATTCTGTGACAAACGCTCGATTTGCAACGATATAAAGATAAACATAACACCCATTATGATTAATTTTTTGTCATTAAAAATGATGAGTGAAATATTTTATCTTCTTCGTTGGAAAGTACATTAAATGTGAAGTGAAGAGTATTTCAAAATCATCAATCAAGAAAAAAATCAGCAAAAATATCGCGAAAATAGCCATGTCTTTATAATTCGCAACACTAATTTATTAAATATGAAATGAAGTATATGTAAAAGGTAATCGCGTAGGTGCGTCATGAAAAAAGCAATACGCGAGCACTCAGCCGACGGTGCTTTTCATAGGTCGTAAAATTAATTTATGCACCCATAATTTAAATACGCAACGCTAATTTATTAAATATGAATTAAAAAATATATAAAAGGTAATCGCGTAGGTGCGTCATGAAAAAAGCAATACGCGAGCACTCACACGAGGGTGCTTTTCATAGGTCGTAAAATTAATTTATGCACCCATAATTTAAATACGCAACACTAATAAAACAGATATTAGAGAAATGATCTGTTTAGGTGCAATGTCACCAAGTGCAATGTAGCTCTTCCAGCTACTTTGGTGACTCTAAGTGCAAGATCATACTTCCATTAGTGCAAGTGGAAGATTTTATAGTTGCAATGTTACCATAGTGCAATGTAGCTCTTTCAGCTACAGTGGTAACTTGTGTGTATGGTTCCACAGTATCAGTGGAAGTCTTGGGCATTTTATTTATTACAATCGCAACGCTACTTTGAAAGCGCGATTCTCTTTTATCGCAACACTAAATGAAAGTAAAATTAACAATTGAAAATTATTATCTCTACTTTATAATACTCGCGTTACTTACAAGTCGCAACACTAAATAGCAAATTAAAAACATCAACGTTAATTAATTATCTCAACTTTAGCATCAAAACAACAAATATAATACATTCTTATTTTAAAGCAAAACAACAAGCAATCGCGATCTTATGTATCGCAACACTAAAGGAGCAATCGCGATTAACATTTCTACGTAACTCTAATTAATATCGCGATCTGGATTTACACGCAACTCTAATTAATATCGCGATCTGGATCTATACGCAACTCTAATTAATATCGCGATCTGGATTTATACGCAACTCTAACACAAACCGTAATTAATAATTCGCAACGCTAAAAAGTGAATCCGCGATTTGCCCAAAATGATGTGGCCAGGTATTCTGGCAGATAAAGTAACGAGCATAGTGACAAAGCAGTAACAAGTAATGGCTTTGCATTCAGAATCCAGCATTTCCGAATGCAGAGTCATTCGTTGCAGCCCTCTTCTCTGGGCCTCTTCGGCACATTGCCTCTTCTTTCTTCGGGCTCAATGCCCAGAATCTTGAATCAACCCAGCAAATAAAGCAGCAAAATAGATCAGAAAAATTAAGCGAGAGACACGCAAGACGAGCAACGATTTGAAGAATCGTCGTCCGTGCAAACGTGCCGAACCTCAGAAGCAGAAAAAACGTTCGTTTCGACAAATCGCGACCGCGACCGCGGGGTGATTCGAAAAATCGATAGGGTAAAGCCAGTGGCGAACGGCATTCTCCGTTCACGCCAGCTTTACCGTCGATCATTCAAATCTGATTTCCTGAAACAAGTTGAACCACGCGAGAAAAAACGCGCCTGCCCGATCGGAGACTGTGGTCAACCTGCCCGGCCCTACCTACTTAAATCTAGCAGTCAAACATACCAGAAGTATACTACCTACCTACCTAACGCTATATTTAAAAAATGGCAACAGACTCGTACCAACACATGCATACAACACACGGAATTCTCGCGACACTTGCACACAACCTTGCACACTTTCTAAAGTTTGTACGTACCTTGTCATGCAATCTGAAGGATGCTAGTGATCATTGCGTACAATGCGAGCAAAGCATTTGTGTAAATTTCAACGTTTATTTATTTCAATTTTAATTAAATAAATTTCATTGAATACAGAATGGATGGTATTAGGTTTGATACCATTATTATCGTTGTGAACAAGAAAGTAGAGAAGCTACTAAAATGAATGGTATGGAATTTGATATCATTATTGAACTTTGGTAAGAGTAAACTTGGTACCTACTATTATTGTAAGTAATAGTATATTTTGTGCTATTACTACAACGGATACAAGAATTAATGTTTAATAAAAAGCGACGTAATTCCACAACCTAACCACACATACACACAATGTGGAGACTACGTCGTGCACGATACACTAGCATATCAGTTGCGCAAAAATCTTATAAATTAGCAGGGGAATCATCGTGCTCATCACCTTTTCCCCACCCAAGTAGCACCTGGGCACGTGAATGGGGTCCTGGCAAAGAGCACGGAAAAGGAAGCTGAAAATCCTAATCTAAATATAGTGATTAGTACAATATATCTTTATTCAGTTTATTCTTTATTTTATTTTTATTATTCTCACACAGGGTACCCTACTTTATTTATTTCACTCAAATTTTATTCATACTCATAAAACTCTATGCAATGGAATAATTAACTTGAATATTGCGCAAGAAAATGAAAGAAACGAGCTCATTCGACAATTAATTCTAGCAATATAATTTATGGAATGGAAAAACGCGATGTGACGCGACGCGAACAAAACGAGGGACTTTTCATCCTCGATATAACGGAATACCTATGTCATATATAGGATCTTTGCGTATTCCCAATACGGTCCCATTAAATCCCAAATAAAAAATAATAAAAAACGACCGAACAAAATATACACAAGTTTGCTTCTACTGCCACCAGTATAGGTTGACGTATTTTCACGTCCGCGAAATGTTTAACGTGACCAGGTGCCGACGGTGACACTCCAGGCACGACCTCCCATGAGGCAGGGATTGAGATACGCTCAATCAGCCGGCCGTGAACCCAGTGCAGTATCTAGTACGCAGTCCACAGCTACCAATACCCTTGGTGAGGGTGGCGAGCCACCCCGTCTGCCCGTCGGAATAACCGGGGGCCTTACGCAACGGGGCAGGGGCCAGATACTGGGACGCAATAGAGGCAACAACAAACTACTCGAACCGAACACGAAATTAATTCTTCGTGAAATAAAAAACTCGATACAACAATATAATTAATCAAGATACTAAAACACAAACGCGATAATCCATTCCAAAATTATAATGTATAGAATATAATAGAAAAATGAGTCGTGATCTGAACAAAATTAAATTCTTTGTATCTAAATTCTCTAAATCTTTGTAGAGTATATCAAGGGTATGTAACAATAGTAGGGTATATAATAGGGTATATGATATAAAATGATTATAATTATCGAGCGATCTCGTCATCAAAGCAAATATTCTAAGATATGAAAATGCTGTTCAAGTTGGATGCTTTGATTTCAAAATCTACTCGTCATGAAAGGTCTTCTTGCACATATAATTTAACATAATTGCGGTAAGATGAATAAATTTTAATATTTTAAAATCTCTAATTGCAACAAGTATAAACTCATCAGATATTTTCTATCGTACGATATTAATATGAATATTAAATGACTGGAACATTTAATATTCTCAGTGAATGCAAACAATATAATTAGCTATCGTTAAATATTAAATATTGTGTATAATTACAGCAACAATGATACACGTCATCATTATTAATTCATAATAATTATAATTGTCACTAAAACGAAGTCGGAGGGTATCCGACTTCACCATTAAATACTGCCAAATTAAAGCAGCTGTGATACTTATTGTATATTTATTCATATAAGATCTATCAAGGATATTATATATATATATATATATATATATATATGCATGTAACATTATGATTGATATTAATATTTCATTTGTGTAAATGTTCATATATAATGTATTACTTTCATATTTTCTAGGCATTTATACTGGACGTGTATGGATCACAAACATTATATAACTCGTATTTATTTATTTATTAATTATCCATATACTATTATTATTGTATTATTAAAATTATATTGTAATATTTAAAAACGCGAAGTGCAAGAAAACTACATAAAAACAACCTGATCTAATAAATGACACACACAAAATAACAATTATTATTCACAGGTATAATTGTATACCCATGGTCACTATGCTCGTTAAAGCAATTCTACGTAATTACAACCAGTCACTCGTGCCGATTCAGACCTTTCGTCCTACGGCATGGTGAATGACCAGAGGGACTTGAAAGCATGCGACTCACCGGACGATGAGTAGAGTAGCTCTGGTAGAAGTCATTGAAGATGTTACTGATGCCTCAGGGAAGTCGTCAAAGATGTTGCAAACGCCTGGAGAAAGTCACGTTATGAATTAACATTCGTGTTGTTACCACACAATGAATCAATTAAGAAATAATATCAAAAAATGTTGCTTACCACTGGGGGAACATCCTCAAGCCCGAAGACGTCAGGCTGGAAGAAGTGGTAGATGAATCCATGGTGGAAGTAATAGCTGTAAAACTTTAAGAGAAACGAAACTATTAGGATTTGGTTTACCAAAGTTTTTATTGATAAGTTTATTATTTATTAATTAAAGATAATTACATTTTTGGCTCCTGGAGCACAGCAAGATCCATTTGAAGCAGGCGATGATGAGACTCTAATACCGGAAATAAGTATTTCAAAAATTCAAAAAATAAAAAAATAAAAATAAAAGTCTAATATAATATAATAAAAATTTGTTAGAATATTATAATTTACGAAGCAAACACTGACTCTATTATCGCGTATGATTACTATGAAGGATTAAATATAATTGTAATCTAAAGTTAAATAAAATTATAATAATATAAAAAATAAAAAAAATATTGAAATAGTTATACGCAGCAAACACTGACTCTACCGACCGCATTGCGCGCGGTCACCAAATTTTTCTGGAAGAAAATTGTTATTAGTGGGGGAACAAAGGGTAGAAATAAATATTACACCATTTTTTTCAAATATTATTTTTCTTCTCATCGAGCGTTTGTTCAAGAAATAACTTTCTTCTAAAGCTACTAAACTGTGTGGAATATATGCATAGATGTAAAATATCATATATAAGTATTAAAAAATATTTGCAATTATTGCAAATTAATTATGATTAATTCATGAGTGATCTGTATGATGTCTACTCTGATCATTTTCCATCAGAATGTAAAACATATTGAAATTTACTAATTAATTAATTATATTATATGTTATAAAATATTAAGAAATGTTTATAAGAACCGTTAATAAGTTAATCAACTACTACTCATTATATTATGAATTAAAATTCATATGTTACCACATAATGAATCAATTAAAAAAAATAATATAAATTCTTGCATGGAAATACCTCTTTCATCTTTATGGCATATCTTTTTTAATAATAAATGCAATACTACCAAACCTCTATAAAAGTATGTCGTTTCCTATTGCAGCATTATCCTTATCATATTCATACACCCTTATTTCTCAGTTTAAATGTGCAATTCACAACAGCACAACAGTTTTGTTCTGTAACAGAACAAAACAAAACTGATTGCACATAAATGTATAAAAATACTATCAATTATATTAAAATTGTACAATAATCAAACTCAAATCACATATCAAAAGTGCAAACAGTGCACAAGCAAAAAGTAGACAAAGGAAGTAGACAAAAAGTTGATTTACATTCATAATAATAATTACGTTCAATATTCAATTAACCAAGAGTATCAATTGAATAAGGAGTTGGGAACAATAAGGATGCTTATGGGATAACAAGTGTAAATACAAAGCAGTCGATAAGCAGGTTTGCGGCGTACCTCGGAAGCAGCGAGACAGGTTTCGACAGGTTTCGACAGGTACATTGGAGCAACACACACTGACAAGCCGTACCACTTCGTATCTCGCTTCCACATTTGTTAACTTCGGTGTTCTCCCACTCCGCTTACGCTGCAAACAGAGCACTAAATTCGAAAACACGATTTCCAGAAAAAATCAAACAACAACACAATCAATAGCACAGCGTACAACTATTATCGTCGACAAATTTACATAGCTCTCTTTATTCGCATACATTTGTAGGAAAAAATGAAATCAAACTTTATTATACAATATTGTAATATTATAGTAAATACAATATGATTACGTATATCATTCTATGGTTCACATAATAATTATTGCGAATATTGTAACATATTTTATACTTGAATATTCGATTTCGTATCGTAAAAAGAAATATAATGCAATAAATCTAACGGGACGAAATATTTCAACTCACATTTCTCCGATATTAATTGCAAATCTCTGTCGCAAACTGGCTCAACACGTTCAAACGGCTATATTTTCACTTTTTTAAACATTTTAACTATGCAAATACTTCTTAATCGACTTTGAAATGAAAATTTAAAATGAAAATGAAAAGAGACGCTACCTCCATGACAGCTTCAACTATTGTACAAGGAATTCGAATCTCGCGCATGCGCGTATGAACGTGTCCAGTCAAAAGTCCGAAATAATTTTATCTATTGCGAACGAATATATTTAAATCGTTTTTTCTTCCACGTAAAGTAATTGATTATACAAAAAACTACGATTTTTCAGCCAAAATTTAATAAATCACAAGATTTCGAAAAGTTTCATCGTAAGAAATGAGATTTTATGTGTTACAGAAAATGTATCATCGCAAGAATAAATGTACAATTGTACTCACAGATTTCTCGAGATTTCTTCCGCAGCCAATGGTTCCTCGTACAGTTTGTATGATTAGGGAAGTTTACTGTTGACTTGTAGATTTATTGAGGGAGAGGTTATATGTTTAGAGAACAACGGTTGAGTTGTAGATTTATTGAGAGAGAGAGAGTTTGAACAGTTTGTTAAACTTGTTCTGTTCCTACGTTATTTGCTGTAGCAAGTAAAATACTTGTACAGTTTGTATGTTTAGAGAACAGCGGTCGAGTTGTAGATGTGTTGAATGAGAGTGTCAGAACAGCTTCTTGAACTTCTTCCGATCTTACGTTGTTTACTGGACCAAGTCAAATTTAACATTAAACATTGCGCAAATTAAATCTGCCCTTTTATACTAAAAGTGGGAGCAAGCGTTAACCAATCAGATCGCTAGCAGCATCGAGCTCTGATTGGATGACAATCTTTCATACCTGAGTAGATGCTGCGAGCGATCTGATTGGTTAACGCTTGCACTTACTTTTAGTATAAAAGGGTAGTTAATTTGCATGAACTTTAATATGAAATTTGACTTCCTAGAGTAAAGAACGTAAGAACAGAACAACTTCAGATGATTTTTTATCAGTTCCAAATGGTTGAAAGGGTTTTACCGCCGTGTCGATACTGCGAGCGATCCTACTGATTAACGATTACACTTACATTTAATATATAAGGGTAGTTAATTTCATTTACGAGGTTAATTTTTTCAATGAAAGGTTATAGAGCCGGTTAGAAGAAACAGCCAATGAATATTTTGGATCCACGAACCAATATTGAATAATTTACGTCGAAAATTGTAAAATCACATTTCTTTCACACTTATGTTTCTTTTTTAACATTTGGATCTTACGATATTCAATTTAATACCACGTAGAAAGGAAAGAATATTCGCTTTGCGACAAGGGATGCACGCGCGTACAAGATATAACGAGACAGAAGTCAACGGAAATCTGTCCGCGCAGAACATATAAGTGTGTTTGTGATTAATCGAACTAAAATTTAACCTATTGGAGGGAAAATGGTACCAACTTCCACTGAACAAAATATAATACTTATGTTTGCCTACAAATTTGAACGAGTCGATAATAAATTGATTTAGAACAGAATATTTTCGAGCTTAATTATAGTAGAAATGTTTTCAAATTGATCGACAAATCTTCTACAATTCGTTAGGTAACTGTTAAATAGAACTACCGTCAGATCTGTCAGTAATTTTACTTTGAAGTTTAATTTTAATTTCTACCGCTACTAATTCGTACGAGTTCATGTATAGACAATTACATCTTTACTAGATCACCTGTGTCATGTTTGCACATTCAACATATTATATGACGTAGAATTACAGTTGTCAAATCATTAAACGTACAATTGTAGTTGCATTTATACCTATAAACGTGATCGAGTAATATTTATCCACTGTGAATTGACCAAACAAATAAAATAAGGTAAAGGTTTTGACGGGGTAGCCGTAAAAATAAAAAATATGGTTTACTTGTCAAAAGGTAACGAAATTAACCTTAAGAAGATTTCTTATGTCATGTAATGAAAACTTGAAAACAACATGTACATAATTTAAACGTTTGTTAGACATTTACAATTAGAACCAATCACGTTTCAAATTGATCTATTTTGGACAGTACTCTGCTACATTGAAAAGTATTCAGGTTTTTTACAGGCATAATTTTCATGGTTACTATGTTATAAGTATAATATTGTTATTTCTTATGCTTATTTAAAAGAAACAAACGAACTAGCAAAGATATAAATGAATCAATTATTTGTAGAGTTACAAAACATTAATCAATCCTAATATGAAGAAATATGAAAGTGAATATACAAGAGACTACAGATTTACCTCTAGTATTCAAGCTGCAATTACATAAATCTTATGCATCATTGTTATTTGATTTTTTCAAATTAAAGCAGCTGCAATAGTAGTTCCCTCTACGCCTAACATAATTCTGCCCAATTGTTTTACATCTTTAAATAAGCACTTGAATTTTTCGACAAGCAATGTGGTTTCTTTTTTATTGTTTCACCAGTTACTCTATGAAGTTGTGCTACTAGTTTTGTAATAACAGCAGGTTGAACTAAAGATTGTTGGTGAATTATCATTAGAAGACCCTTTATAATTGGTATTTTTATTGGTATTTTATGAACAAATTTCTCCTATGGCAGCCATTTGCTCGTATTATTTGGTATATAATTTTTAATTGTACCACAGCATTGTATGATGTAATTAACAATCATATATCAAATATAGAGTGTCCGGGTCTCACCACGTGGAGGTTGCTGCGAATGGAGGCCCAACCTAACCACGTCCCATCCACCCTCCTTTTATACAAGATATTATTGAGTAAAACCTCCTTCCAATGTGCATTTGCAACAAGATCAATGTTTGATCCCTATGCAAACGCTCAATAGACAGAGTTTCATATCAAACTTTCGCGGAAAAGAACTATTGCAAATGAAAGAGAACACAAGACCTAATCAGTAAGTACCTAGTCAATAATTGACTTTAATATTCAAATAACCAACTAACTAGGAATATACATCAACCTAAAACCTATCAATAGGTCTAAAAATGTTTCACTCTACGTATGCAAAGATCTAAGGGAACACATTATGTAATGTACTGTGTTTTCATGAACACGAAGAATTTGCAAAAGCAAACAAGAGAAAAACAGCTCAGAAGGAGCAGAAGAAGAAGTTAACAGAAGATTTTGCACAGATGAACAGAGACGATCAAATTTACAAAATGAGAGACAAAATATAAGTGACGACAAAAGATGATTATATTTGTACATTTATTTAATGTATTATGTAATGTAAATTTATAAATATGTAACCATCCCCTTTTATCCCGACTTCCCTCACCTTTATTATTAATTACACATGGTCACTTCTATCTCTCTATGGTGTCCCCTCGATGGAGGGTCGTTTGATTGTTCATTGTTTGATGGTTCGATCTTTGCTGGTTTGATGTTTGATGGTTTGACTTTTGAGGGTTTAACTTTTGATGGTTTGACTTTTGATTGTTTGACTTTTGATGGCCTGACTTTCGATGGTTAGACTTTTGATGGTTTGATGTTTGATGGGTTTGACTTCTGCGGTTAAAAAAATATATGCGACAGTGGAAATTCAGGGAAATGTTTAAACAATCCGGTCTAATCTCTGATGTTCAGAGGGAAGTTAATTTTTTATGCATACAGCGTTGGAGGTATTACTATGGTATTGTTTTATGTCAAAAGGTCTCCATTTCCACGCTTTCCAAGATTCTTTCTAATTGCTTCACGCAAATTATGTTAGGAGAATCTTGAAATCTGACGTATTTTCTCTGTTCTTGTCATAAATTCTATGGTTCCTGGTCAAATTTCGACTGCTTCACCAACTTCGTCGAGAATAATTCCCCTAATCCTTCCCATTTCCTTTATGCTATCCATTTTTTATGATTACTATAATAAAATTTCTATGATTATTGTAATTTAATTATTGTATTTGTAATTTAATTGTCATAATTATTGTAATTGTAATTTAATCGTTGTAATTGTTGTACCAAAATTTGTATACGTATTCTACTGATTATTGTAATAAAATTGTACGGAAACAAATTCTTCTTACTCAGAGCGAAACAACCACTTTGATTTGTTCTGTTTAGTTTTGAGCAGTTTTAAAGTAGAGTAATAGAATTTAGAGTATAATTTTGTATTGCTTTTTGTGGAACACTAACTTTTCTAAAGTAGAATCTTGATAAAGCTATTTTATAATAATGTTTCTCTCTAATAGTTCAATGTTTGATGGATCGAAGTTTGATGGTTGAAAATTCACTTAATTTCTGCTTTATTCTGGTTTATTTTAATATCTACGTTCGCCGCTGGTTCGGTATTATACTTTCAATTAATCCCTAAACTGTAAATGAGGCCAACCTCGCTCCGATGCGACTTCCAGCTTTTTTCACGTACAAGCTTCATGTCTTTCCTTTTAATTCTACATCTTTATACTCCAAACAATTATTTAAACTGAAGGAAAACATAATTCTTCCCGCAGAATCCTCAGAATTCTTCCAGAACGCCCAAACCCTCGTCACGATGAAAAATCTCAAATAATTAATCTCCTATAAAGAACTGATTGTCTTTTATTGCCATTTTTTGAAATAGCCGCCAGCAAAAGTAAGTTAAGGAACACCTTGTGGCGCCATCTCTCAGGAAAGTGCTCAAACTGGTCGCGCACCGTTACCGACAGCGAAGTAAACTACTTACCGACTCGTGGCGCCATCTCTTCGTCGCAAGCGGAAACTAATTCCCGACCAGTTTCAGGGCCTTTCACAGAGATGGCGCCACGAGTCGGTAAGTAGTTTACTTCGCTGTCGGTAACGGTGCGCGACCAGTTTGAGCACTTTCCTGAGAGATGGCGCCACAAGGCGTTCCTTAACTTACTTTTGCTGGCGGCTATTTCAAAAAATGGCAATAAAAGACAGTCATAATCTTAGATTCTACTGGATCCAGCGAACTACAGAGCGATAATTAAACGTGAAATGCTTCTTTTCTTAGAGTCTCGTAGTGGATTTTACAAAAGATTTTGGATAACGTTCGTTTTAACGTGTTATGGTCTCCTTCTATTGAATTTCGATCGGAATTCGGATAAGTTTCAGTATTCTAAGTGGAGTTCAAAAGAATTACTACCAACAATTTCATTTGCAAAACTCTTTTATCTATTATAACTAGGCTTACAAAGTTTTATTCTAAATGAATTTAAGTAAAACTAACCTATGGCAGCCATTTGCTTCTAATTATTTACTATATAATTTTTAATTGTAGCGTATCACTATACGATGCAATTAATAATTATATATTAAATAAATAGTGCCCGGGTCTCACCACGTGGAGGTTGCTGCGAATGGAGACCCACCCTAACCACGTCCCATCCACCCTCCTTTTATACAAGACATTATTCAATAAAACCTCCTTCCAATGTGCATTTGCAACAAGTTCAATGTTTGATCCATATGCAAACGCACAATAGAAGAAGTTTCATAAAGAACTTTCGCGAAAAAGAGTTATTGCAAGTGAATGAAAACAATGATTGACTTTAATTTCAAATTAACCTACCTAACTAAGAATATACATCTAATTAAAACCTATCAATAGGTCTTTTTCATAAACTCAAAGAATTTGGAAAAATAAACAAGAGAAAAACAGCTCAAAAGGAGCAGAGGAAAGAATTAACAGAAGATTTTAACAAAAATATTAATATTAAGAAACAGCACTGGAAACACTGGAACACCTAAAACAGCACTGGAAGCACTGGAAACACTGGAACACCTAAAACAGCACTGGAAACACTGGAACACCTAAAATAGAACTGGAAACACTGTAATATCTGAAACAAAAATGTGCAACATGCGAAACCATAACACAAGTTAATACATTTCGTAAAAAATATATACAAGAAAAGAAACACACACATATACATATATATAGATATATATAAATATAAGATACATATAAATACATATAAATATAAGATAGATATAATTAAAAAGACATGTGATAATAATAAAATAATAAATAGAGCAGGAAACGCTGCAATATCTAAAACAAAAATGTACAACAAGTAAACATATATAACATACGGGTTAACAAATGTCGCAAAAGATATGTCCAACAACAGAAACACACATGCACACATGCACACATAAAAAATTACATAGAAACATAGAAACATAGAAACAAATTTATAAGAAAAGATACATAACATTTAAATAAAAATAATAATTAATCATAAGTAACGTTATGTACCATGGGTACCGTTACAAATCGCGAGAGCAGCCATCTCAGGGCGCTTTTTCATAATATAACATAATATAATATAATGTAATGTAATATAATATAACAATATAATATATAGGTTGAGCTATTTAATTGTAACATCTGAATTTACTGGTAAACTATCCGTTGTATAAAAAAATGTTCCAAACAAATGGTTTGAAATGTTTTTTAATGCGACGAATGGGTTACAAATAAATTCAGACTGTACGATTAATTAACTTACGATATATATAACATGTAATAGAGTAAAAGCAGCCATCACAGGGCGCTATTTCATAATATAACATAACATAATATAATACGATGTAATATAATATAACATAATATAATATAATATAATATATAGGTTGAGCTATTTAATTGTAACATCTAAATTTACTGGTAAACTATCCGTTGTATAAAAAAATGTTCCAAACAAATAGTTTGAAGTATTTTTTAATGCGACGAATGGGTCACAAATAAATTTAGACTGTACGATTAATTGGCTCACGATATATATGACATGTAACAGAGTAAAAGCAGCCATCACAAGGCGCTATTTCGTAATAATATATATATAAATATATATGTAAGAATAAATATTTACCACTTATGATTTTGTAATACTTATACCTCTTTTTTATATATCCTTTTTATTATTCATCCTCTTTGATTCGTATTGTATATATATATGATCATATCTTCATCTTCGTACCATCATCCAATTTATATCCGTACATTATCATACTTCCATGATATACTTTGATCCTGATGTTGTACTATTTCAATCAAATGATCGTCTCTGTAAAACTTTAAAGCTGCAACATACTTATACAATGGATTAGTAATAAAAAAAAAAAAAAAAAAATTTGACGAACAGTACATATAAATTATACATAGAAAAACATTATATTTCCGAAATAACATTGCAAAAATGATGTATGTAACGTGTAACAAAAGCAATGTGTTTGATTATAATGTATATTGACGTAAGAAAAATAAAAATTTACTTTTCGTTCTATCTCGTTTCTTATTACTTTTCATTAAATTAATTAAATTTTGATTCGCTTCAAAAGAATCGTTTCGACTGTCAAAATATTATCAATTTAATAATACTTTTTAAAAGTACTTTGATTTTTACATGTAACTACTGTACATTTTAATGTACTTTGCGATTTTTAATGCTTACGAATTCTGATTCACAAAGCACACAATGGAATGTTTAAATATCAATCACAAATCAACAACCATTAAATGAATGGTTGTAAAAACCAGATGATATCTATTCGTAGAAAATAACTGTATTATTCTGTAATATTTTAGGACAAACGCTCGATCAACAGAAACAAAAGCAGTTCATCTGCTTTCTTTTATCGTCGTTATTAAATATCGTAATGAAGTAGATTCTTTCCTTTCCGTATCATGAATTTATTAAACGCGAAGCAAAGGATATGCACATACTTGCAATAACAATTTATTGAAGTAGAAATTAGCAAAATTATCGCGAGAGCAACCACGTGAGTATGCTTTTTATAATTCGCAACACTAATTTGTTAAAATTATGAAAACTAATCGCGATAAGTGCGTCATGAAAAAGCAATGCGCGAGCAGCCACATCAGGGCGCTTTTTCTAATTCGCAACGCTAATTTATGCACCCATAATTTAAATACGCAACACTAATAGAGAACGATTTTAGAACAGTGATCTGTATAAGTGCAATGCCACCACGGTGCAATGTAGCCCTTTGGCTACTCTGGTGACTTTATACGTGAGATCACATTTCCACAGTGCAAGTGGAAAATTTTATAGGCGCATGTCACCATAGTGCAATGTAGCTCTTTTAGCTACGGCGGTGACTATGCGCAGGATCATACTTCCACAGTATCAGTGGAAGACTTGGGCACTTCATTAATCGCAACACTATCGTGAAATACGCGATCATTCATTATCGCGACACTAAATGGAATTAAAAACTCAACAATTGAAAACTATTACTTCTACGTGAAACAAGAAGATGCAATTACTCGCGATACGTATAAACCGCAACACTATAAAACTAATTGAAAACTATTAGTGTATATTAAAATACAATTTAATCTTATTCTCAAAACAAATATTAGCCAATAATAATTATGATTTCAGCAAACAATCGCGATTTCATGATTCGCAACACTAAAGGAGCAATCACGATTATTATTTCCACGCAACTCTAATTCAAAGCCCGATATATATGAATACGCAACTCTAACATAAATCGCGATCTGGAGTTATTCGCAACTCTAATAAAAAACGCGATTTGGATTTATTCGCAACTCTAACAGGAACCGTAATTAATTATTCGCAACGCTATTGAAATTGAAACCGCGATTTGCCCAGATTTCGATGGGCCAGCATTCTGCTGGCCAGAATATACTACTACAGAAATACGAGCATAGTGACAAAGTAGTAACAAAGAATGACTTTGCATTCAGAGAATTATCTCCGAATGCATAGTCATTAGTAGTTGCCCTCTTCTCCGGGCCTCTTCGGCATATAGCCTCTTCGGCAAATAGCCTCTTCTTTCTTCGGGCGTGAAGCCCAGTATCCTGAAACTTATATCTAAGCTCGAGATTTCCTGAGCGCAAACCAAAAAATAACATACAAAGGTGAAATAAAAATATAAATCGCGAAAACTCTGCGCACGCAGACGAGCAACGATTGTGAATAATCGATGTTCGTGCAAACGTGCTGAACCTCGAGCAAGAAACGTTCGTTTCGACAAATCGCGACCGCGACCGCGGGGCGATTCGAAAAATCGATAGGATAAAGCCAGTGGCGAACGACATTCCTCGTTCGCGCCAACTTCACCGTCGATCATTCAAATCTGATTTCCTGAAACAGGTTGAACACGCGAGAAACGCGCCTGCCCGATCAGAGACTGTGTCAACCTGCCCGGCCCTACCTACTTAAATCTACCAGTCAAACATACCAGAAGTATACTACCTACCTACCTAAACCTATATTTAAAAAGAGCAAAAGATTCACACCAACACATTCGTTCAACCCCCGGAAATTCTCATTCAAACACTCGGGCGCAATGACCTAAACTAGAGAGAACGCCCCGGGACGCCTCCGACACCCGAGCTTGGCACACAACCTCGCACACTCTAAGGTACGTACCAGGTGCTGCAATCGGCTGACGAATTCTAGTGACCATTGCGTACAACGCCAGTAAAGCGTTTTTATCTACACGCGAAGGTTTAATGTGACATTTAGAACGTTGAAGAAATCTGTATTTTTCATCAAAACACGGAAGTTATATCGGAGATAGAAATGATATTGGAATTGGTACTATTTGTGATTAAGAATACATTTGGTACCATTTGCAAGTGGCAGCGAGTTGTATATGTTTATGGAAACGACGCAATTCCACGGCCTAACCACACACACAACGTGGAACATACGTCGTGCACGATACACTAGCACGTCAGCCGCGAAAAAAAATCTCATTAGTACACACAAATGATCAGAATCATCGTGCCCGTCGCCTTTTCCCCACCCAAGTAGCACCTGGGCACGTGAATGGGGTCCTGGCAACGAACACGGAAGGGGTTAAACCTGAAAATCCTGATCTGAATATAATGATTAGTGATTAACCGATCAATTATATTTCTATTATTCTTTGAATCTATTCAGAACTCTACTTTACTCATTTCAATCAAATACTAATATTCTAAAAGCAAAATGATCATTGAGAAGTTAATTTATTGATAGTTATATTGCGCTGCATAGAGTTTTAGAGTTTTATTTTCAACTCTAACTCAAACATTATCCGCGATCCAAAAAAAGACCGACGACGCTTTCAAAGCGTACCCTCTCAGATATGATCTCAGAAATGATCATGGCAAATATCTACGAGATTGCCGCTACAGCCACCAGTATATTTGACGCATTTTCGCGTCCGCGAAAATGGTTAACGTGGCCGGAATGTCATCGAGTAACATTCCAAACACGGCCTCCCATGAGGCAGGAATTGAGATACGCTCAATTAGCGCGCCGCGTATCCCTAAGCGAGATCCGAAGCTACCAATAACCCTTGGTGAGGGTGGCGGGCTCCCCCGTCTGCCCTTCGGAATAACCGAGGGCCTTACGGACGGGGCAGGGCGCCCGTTCTGGGACGCAATAGCGGCAATCGGACGCGAAGCTAATTTATTTATCGATAACAAGAAATTTACTACTCCATACAGTCGAATAACTAACTATCAATTATTAAATATCGATCGAGAAATGGAAAAGGAGCGTCCCAATTCATTTTAATATTATAACGTATAGAATGAAATGGAAAAACGCGACGCGACGCGACGCGAACAAAATGAGAGATTGTTCACCCTCGATTTGAAAAACTATCGACATCCTCTGGGATGTAATCGTTCCATCGATGCGGACCCTTCCTCAACGGGATCTCAAAAACAAGCAAAGCCACCCATTGGAGGTTACTACTACAGCCACCAGTACCAGTTGACGTATTTTCACGTCCGCGAAATGTTTAACGTGACCAGGTGCCGTCGGTGACACGCCAGGCACGACCTCTCCTTGAGGTTGGGATTGAGATACGCTCAATCAGCCGGCCGTGAACCCAGTGCAGTAATCTAAGTACGCAGTCCAGTGCTACCAAAGCCCTTGGTGAGGGTGGCGTACCACCCCGTCTGCCCGTCGGAATAACCGGGGGCCTTACGCAACGGGGCAGAGGCCAATACTGGGACGCGATAGTGGTAACACCACGCTACTCGACAATGAACGTGCAGTTCGTTCATTTATTGGCAAGAATGATTAAATTCAAATTTAAAATTATATTTGAAATTGAAGTTGCGCTTCAAATCAAAAGCAAATTTAAGATTCAAGTGAAATTTTAAACTACAATTGAATTTAAAGTCGCAGTTCAATTCCAAATTAAGATTAAATTTCAAATTAATTATTTCACATTCCGTACATTATAATGATAGAAGGAAATGGTAAGCGTCCCTCTCTCATTGTCTCGATCGATATTCAATCTAATATAATTATACTATGGAATCTAATTTTTACTGATCAATAAACGAAACGATTCTAATTCTATGGAAAATGTTACGTTTACAAGCGATCCCGTCATCGAAGCAGTAATTCTAAAATATGAAAGTAGTGTTCAAGTTTGATGCCTCGATTTCGGAATCTACTCGTCGCGAAATGTCTTCTTGCACATGTAACATAACATAGTTTTCGTAACCAAGCAAATAGACTTTAATTATAACGAAAGTTATACTATATATATATATGATATCATACGTATCATATATTTCGTATATTCAATTTGCAACAAATACAAACACGATGAATAATTTCTATCATGTGCTGTTAACACGAATATTAAACGACTAAAACATTTCATATTTTCAGCAACCATAAACTGAATAATCAATTTCTATTAAATAGTAAATATTATATATCAATGTACCAATAATGATACAGTTCGTCAACACCATTGCGCAATAATTCTAATTATCACAAAAACGAAGTCGGAGGGCATCCGACTTCACCACTATGCACTGCTACAAGAAAGCAGTTGTAATATATTCACTCATACTTACTATAATTATAAATATTCATAAAAATATTTCACCTTCATAGGTATTCATGTCTAATATACTACTTTTTGTTAAACTTTCTAAATTTTCATACTACGTGTGGATGAATTACAAGTATTATAATCCTCGTACTTATTCATTTAATAATTATCAGTATTGTTACTATTATATTGTGACATTTAAAAACGCGAAGTGCAAGAAGACCCTATCCTGATCTAATAAATAATACACACGAAATAAATGTTACTACTCACGGGTATAATTGTATACCCATGGTCACTATGCTCGTTAAAGAAATTCTACGTAAAATACAACCAGTCACCCGTGCCGATTTGGATCTTTCGTCCTACGACATGATTGAGTGACCAGAGGGACTTGAAAGCATGCGACTCACCCGATGAGTAGAATAATTCAGGCAGAAGTCATCAGAGATGTTGCTGATGCCTAGGAGAAGTCATCAGAGATGTTGAAGCCTCCATGAAGTCGTCAGAGATGTTGAAACCTCGATGAAGTCATCAGAGATGTTGCTGATGCCTGAGGGAAGTCATCAGAGATGCTGAAGCCTCGATGAAGTCGTCAGAAATGCTGAAGCCTCCAAGTAGAAGTGGTAGCTGAATCCATAGTAGAAGTAGCTGGAAAAAACTTTAACAGAAACCAGATTATTATAATTTGGCCTTTTAAAGCTCTTATTGAAATGTTTGAATATCAATTTCCATTATTCTGATTAATTTTTTGATTGATTACAATAAAGCAATCACAACTATGTTAATTTTGTAATTGAAAAGATTCAAAGTTTAACAAATTTGGAATTGTAAGTAAAGTACGAAAGATACTTACATTTTTTGCTTCTGGAGCACAGCTAAATCCTTCAGGCAGACAGCAGACTCTAATACCGAGGCAGCAAGTATTAAAAAAAAATTAGAAATGAAAAAAATATAAATAAAAGACTAATATACTATTGCCATTTACGAAGCAAACACTGACTCTACTCTTTCGCGTATGAATATTATAAAAAAAAATGAATGTAATTCTAATTAGAGCAGCTGTGCTCTAAGAGATATTGAAACTATTTATCGTAGCAAACACTGACTCTACCGACCGCATTGCGCGCGGTCACCAAAATTTTCTGAAAGAAACATTGTTAGTTGGGGAACAAAGGGTAAAGAAAAAACAACACACAGTTTACTTTCGTATTATTTTTCGTCGTTCTCTGATCGAGCGTTTGTTCAAGAAAATATTACTTCCTTCTTAAATTATTGAATCACGTAGAAATATGTGTAGTATGTATAAAACGTGCATAAACAGATTATAAAATTTAAATATATTGCAAAATATACTCAAATAATATAAACTATTTACGAACACAGTAAGAATACATGACTGATCTGTAAAAATTCAATTGTGATTATTTGTTATCAGAATTTAAACCATATTCAACTTTCTCCTAATTAACGAGTTATATTATATGTTAGAAATATTTGAAATTGCTTGCAAGAATAATTATTAAACAAATAACTCATTACTTGGTACATACATCATCAATTGTACATAAAATGTTACCAAACGATCAATAAAAAGGTATTATAAATTTATACCATACGTCCAGCGTTCTTACAGTCTTACGTCACACCTCTTTCAGTAATAAATGCAATATTACCAAATCTCCGTGAAAGATATCATTGGCCATTGTTGTATCAATGATCATGGATGTTCATTACTCGTTATATCCAATATTTGAAAGATGTAACCCATTAGAAACCTGTAACAAAACGAAACAAAACAATTTCAATGAATATACAAAAGTAAAACCAGTTGTATTAAGATTTTATAATAACCGAGTCCATCGATCATATTTTCAAAGTTCAAACAAAGTCTATGGACAATTACAGCAATGAAATGTGCGTAATAAGAAGAAAAGCGAAGAGAAAATTGAGAGATGTATTTATATATGTAAGAATAACGTTAATCGAATAAAGAATACAGTTAATCGAGTGTGCGTTGATTAAACAAAGTTAATGTTAATAGAATCGTAATTCAGAATACTACGTAGTCGATAAGCAAGGCGACGTACGTACCACGAAATCAGAAACGCGTCTCGACGCGTGTTACCGGTAGCAGAGGTCGACTCGAACTAACGGGTGGTACCACTCTCCGCATAATCCGTACGCGACCGAACGTAATCCCGAACGCGACCGAACGTAGTCCCTACTTCGTTTCTTTGTTCTACCTAGTGGCCTCGCTATTTCGTCATCTGCTTCAACTGTAAACAACGTAGCAAATTAGAAATCTACGACAAAGGAACCACGTTCAAAACAAGGAATTCCAGGAAAACTCTCTTGCGTATTTTTCTTAGAAAAATTTGTAGTTCTGTTATGATACTTCATTACCTGCCTCAACTGCGAACAACGCACCAGATTAAAAACCTACCACAATGGAAACACTTCAAAAACGTTCAAAACAAGTAGATCCAAGAAATCTGATGACGGTATAACGCACAGATAATACTTTTCCGAAATACACGAATTCATGTATTATAAAGAAATTTATTTCAACAAATCTCTCTGTTTCGAAGCACAATTCATGAGTCGAAAGGAAGAAATGTCTCAACTTAATATGTATAATTGATCCACGTATCGTAGAGCTTTGTTAGAGCTTCCTTACCGTTTTACTGCCACTCACGTATTGTAATTATTCGTCGCAGAGTAATTACAATTAAAACTGAACGTAGTAGTAGTAATTATATGCAGTGAATCGATGTATATACCTCATAGTGGGTATAGGACAAGGTAATAGTAAAATGCATGCCAAAACTAAATATCCTTATATATCGAGGCATTTTTTAACATACGTGTACCTATCTCGATAAATAATCGGCAAAATATATATACTTATCTCGTTAAATAAGTTAAAACTAGTCGATATCCCTTTAATTTCAACAATAATTAGCTCAAACATCAATTTTTCAATTTAGAAAACTCGATAATTACTCTTAAGTCGACTATCGACAGCTAATTATGTTGTAAGAGGGTACATATACCTCCAATTTACATAAAATTAAGGTACATAGTTAGGAGCATGCATTTACTACATAAACGCAGAAATTAGTAAATTACGAGCTTAAGAATACTCGACACTTACTATTAATTCGATCATTTTCAACGGCTAATTATGTTATAAGAGCGTATATATACCTTTAATTTACATAGAATTTATGTACAGTCTTATGTACTACTAAACTATATAGCTGAGAGCATGTATTGTATGTACCATATAAACTCGGAAATTAACTAATTAGCAATTATAACATATAGATGCACCTCTGGTGGTGGTGGGGGTGATCAATCAACCATATCATGGGGTTGTTTCCTCGCGAACTCGACTCGCGCTCGTCAGTTTTCTCGCGCTCGCGGATATGATCGGGTGACCTTCTGGAATGGCCTTGACCACTGGTGCTGGACTGGATGGCGATCATGGCTGCTGGTGGAGGGCATTGACCGCTGGTACTGGACTGGATGGAGGGCATTGACCGATGGTGAAGGACCACGCTGCGGTTGCTGATCTTCGCGATGGCTGGTGTCTATGCGGTGGATGCTAATTGCTGATGATGTCTGCTGATTCCTGATGACGTCAGCTGTCTACTGGACGGTGAGTCGTTATTTAAACGATTTTTTTATGGTGGTGGGAACAAATATGTTCGTTCTACGATTTGAACGATCACGAGGGCGATCCGTTAGCACCCTTGGCTGGGTGCTTGCCCCGCGTGTGTGCTCCCTTCGTGTATTACATACATAGCAGACGCGCTACGAGTTTAATTAGAATTTTTTCCGCGATTTAAAGTATTTAAATACAGTGTACCCTTGATTATCCGGTGTTAATATTAATATTTTGACATATTTAATATTCAATATTTAATTTAAAAGTCTGCAATTTTGGTTTGTTTACTTGTGATTGTTTTTATAGAAACATAGTTGAATATTAGAGAATTAAAATTCGTCACTTTTGCTATTTATTTTTTACTTATATTGAAAATATCGTGACGATAGGTATTAGCTGATATTTATCGAGAAAAATATTGCTTATTCCCCACTAAATAGATAATAGTTCTTTTATTTCGCGTCATTTACTAATCGATATTATCTCTTTTAATTAACCCCCAAAATGCGTATCCATCTGTTAACTTTTACACTCGTACTCGCATAACCTTTGATTTTTGATCCCGTTATAAATAATAAATTAATTACACGGGTAATTATCTATACCGGATAGTACGAATAAAATCTACGATGCCCAAATTGCATGTGGTATGAAGGGATGGGTCCCTGCGTAGTCACCTCCACGGGGTGGGCCTGGGCCCTTGGTAACGTTTTCGAAGACCGGTCTCTCGAAAACGATATCAAGCTAAGGACTACGCGCGTAGACATAAGCATAATTGTAAACTCGATACTAAAAGTATCAAACTAGTTAAAAAATTGTGTTTCGTAACTTTTGATAGAGACAAATAGATTTTTCACTTGTACAAAGATTAAGTAGATTCACTTTTAACAATTTTTCGTGATGTTAGTTCATTCTATTATTTTATTAACTTTGCAACAGACTAGAATAATTTAATCACTGGTACTTTTAGTATCGAGTCTTTTGCAAATAGATTACTTTAAGTTAATTATTGCGATCATATTTGTACATTTATGTAATGCAATTTTAAATGTATAACCTTTTATCCCCTATTATCCCGACTTCCCTCACCTTTATTATTAATTATACATGGTCACTTCTATCTCTCTATGGTGTCCCCTCGATGGAGGGTCGTTTGATTTTTCAATGTTTGATGGTTTGATGTTTGATGGTTTGACTTTTGAGGGTTTAACTTTTGATGGTTTGACTTTCGATGGCCTGACTTTCGATGGCCTGACTTTCGATGGTTAGACTTTTGATGGTTTGATACTCGATGGGTTTAACTTCTGTGGTTAAAAAAATGTATGCGACGGTGGAAATTCAGGGAATTGTTTAAACAATCCGGTCTAATCTCTGGTGTTCAGAGGGAAATTATATTTTTTATGCATACAGCGTTGGAGGCAGGGGGTATGGTATTGTATTATGTTAAAAAGTCTCCATTTCCACGTATTCCAAGATTCTTTTCAATTGCTTCTAGCAAATAGGCTATAGGAAGTTATAATCGAGAGGGAGTATTAAGAGAATCTTGTAATTTGAGGTATTTTCTTTGTTCTTGTCATAAATTCAAAGGTTTTGGGCCGAATTTCGACTGCTTCACCAACTTCGTCGAGAATAATTCCCCTAATCCCTTCTATTTCCTTTATGTTATCCAATTTTTATGACTACTACGATTTCAATAAATAATTTCAACATTAATTTCTACTATCTAGGTCGCCGCTGGATGCGTATATTATTAGTCATAGATAATAGTAATTATAATAAGGATAGTAATTATAATTAGATAATAGTAATTATAATAGTAATTGTAATCAAATTGTAAGGAAGTATATACATTGCCTTATCCAGAGCGAAACCATAGAATATTTCCCCAAAATTGCCGTTTTATCGAAATAGAATCTAATTATGGTCGCGTGTATTTCATTTCTCATTTGCTCTGTGTCCTCGCTTGCAAGCATCGCATGTGGCAAGCAAGTAGTGAGCACGCTAACTTTATGTTATACGTAAGTCGCTGCCATGAGTAGCTCCATGGATCGAAAAGATCGTGGTTTAGAAAGTGGACAGCGCCGGAAACATATTGTTAGCAGATCCACGTGATTACGTAGGTCCACGTGAGTACGCAGAGTAGCTTCGGTCGCGTCGCGGATGTTATTTTCACTTTTCAATTGATTTATCACAAGTTTGTTCATATAAGTGTTCATATAATAGAGTTTAGTGTTTATCGTATCGTAATACCTTTTGCAAAACGTTTCAAATTTTCTAAAGCGTTGATAGAGTCATTTTATAAATTTCTCTCTGGATAAGAACATGATATACTTCCAGCCCCTTCATCCCTTTCGCGTTTCGTGAAGTCCACGTTGCAATTTCTAAATATCTTCGACATATCTTGGAAAATGCATCGTGGATTTCGTTTTTCAATTAAAGTAGAGTCAGATCTCGGTACCTTCTGTACCGAGATCGCAAATATGTAATGGAGGGTGGATGGGATTAGGGTTTAGGGATGGGTCCTTGCGTAGTCACCTCCACGTGGTGGACCTGGGCCCTTGGTAACGTTTTCGAGAGATTGCCCTCTCGAAAACGATATCAAGCTAAGGACTACGCGCGTAGATATAAGTATAATTGTAAACTCGACGCTAGAAGTACTAAACTAGTCAAAAGATCATGGTTCGTAGCTTCTGATAGAGATAGATAGATCTTTCATTTGTATAAAGATTTCATAGATTCACTTTTAACAATTTTTTATATTATGGTACTTCTAGTATCGAGTCTTTCAATTGGACTACGAATAGTTTAGTTTAAGTTAATTATTGTGATCCAATTTGTACATTCATGTAATGTAATTTTAATAAGATTATCATCCCCTTTTATCCCGACTTCCCTCATTTTTATTATCAATTATACGTGGTTACTTCTATCCCTCTATGGTGTCCCCTCGGTGGAGGGTCGTTTGATTCTTTAATGTTTGATGGTTCGACGTTTGCTGGTTTGAGGTTTCGACGTTTGCTGGTTTGAGGTTTCGACGTTTGTTGGTTTGATGTTTGATGGTTCGACGTTTGCTGGTTTGATGTTTGATGGGTTTTATTCTGATCTATTTTAATCTCTCTGTTCGCCGCTGGATCACCGTTGGATCGCCGCTGGAACGCCGCTGGATCGCCGAGGGATGCGTGCGTTTATTAGTCATAAGTACTTATATATTATACATCTCTGTAATTTAATTGTAATCACATTGTAAAGAAATACATTTTCTTATCCGGAGAGAGAACCAACCACCACTTTTTCTTTTAACCCTCGTTTATCAAGACAGAACTTTTAATTGTTCTCTCGAGCGCTCTAATTTCGTGCTTCCTAAGATTCGCTTCACGTATTCGCTTCGCGTATTCCCTCCTCGTATTCCCTTCACCTATTCCCATCACCTATTCGCTCGAGATTTAGATTTTAATCGCCACGCAGGGAGACAGTCGGGACTCAATCAAACCGATGCGTGTTTGTCGTGCCCATCTGGATTTTCAAGGGTTCAACCGTGGATGCGCTCACGATGGAGCGGGCTGAGTGGTTCCCAACCCGTGGCGCTGGGGTCCCTGACCTGCTGTAAGACGGATTCGGGCGGTTCCACGAGGTTCGTCTCTGTCGCAGAGCAATCCTCGCGTTCGGCCACGTTGGGGTTCAGATGGACATCTCACTCACAGTCGGGGAGAGCGTGGTTGCGATTGTTTCGACGTAAGACGTGGCATGAAACTTGCTCGCGATTCGCGATTCGCGTCGGGTTCGGTTCGCCTAATGGCTAAAGTGGAAGCACGAGGTTAGAATCGGTCGTTATTTTCGGTCGCGTCGCGAATTTTATCTTCATTTTTGCTTCAACTCAGTTTCTTTTCTTAACTTTAATTTAGTTTAGATTCTTTTTACAATAGAGTGATCGAATTTAGAGTATCGTATACCGTAGAACCCTTTGCGAGACACTTTCGCTCCTCGAAAGTGTAGTAGAGTCACTTTAGATATTTCTCTTCGGGTAAGACAATCGCATTTCTCCTCACCCCTTTCGTAAAGTCCATACTGCAATTTCTAAATATCTGGTAGATTTTAGAAAATGTATTATGGATCTCGCGTCTATTAAATTCAAGTAGAGTCAGTCCTCGGTACCTTCTGTACCGAGAACACGTATTTGTAATGGAGGGTGGATGGGATTTGGGCCATAGGGCTGGGTCCTTGCGTAGTCACCTCCTCGTTGGTGGACCTGGGTACTTGGTAACGTTTTCGAGAGACCGGTCTCTCCAAAACGATATCATGCTAAGAACTACGCGCGTAGACATAAGTATAATTGTAAACTCGACGCTAGAAGTACCAAGCTAGTAAAAAAACCGTGGTTCGTAGCTTCTGATAGAGATAGATAGATTTTTCACTTGTACAAAGATTTCATAGATTCACTTTTAGTAATTTTCTATTATTTCGTTAAATTCGAAAGACATTAGAATAATTTAATCACTGGTACTTCTAGTATCGAGCTAGTATCGTCCTTTTCAGGACTTGAAACTTTAATTTGGGCTGCGAATAGTTTAATTTATGTTAATTATTGCGATCATATTTGTAGATTCATGTAATGTAATTTTAATAAGATAACCATCCCCTTTTATCCCGACTTCCCTCACATTTATCATTAATTATACGTGGTTACTTCTATCTCTCTACGGTGTCCCCTCGATGGAGGGTCGTTTGGTTGTTCGACGTTTGCTGGTTTGATGGTTCGATGTTTGATGATTCGCTATTTGATGGTTCGCCATTTGATGGTTTGTTGTTTGATGGTCTGTTGTTTGATGGATTGATGTTTGTTGGTTGGAAATTCACTTAATTTTTGCTTCATTCCGATTTATTTTAATCTCTCCGTTCACCGATGGATTTAGTTATAAGTACTCCTCTGTCTATATCTCTGTTGTTTAATTCTTGTCATATTATAATAAAATACGTTCCCTTATCCTTTACTTTTTAATTGAGAAATAGTCTCCAATGCCCAAATTGCATATAATGGAAGGGAGGTTGGGATTGGGCTTGGGTAGGTCCCTGCGTGGTCACCTTTGATCGCAGAGGTGACCACGCAGAGACCTTATTACTTGGTATCGCTTTTCAAGTGGCCAGTCTTGAAAAGCGGTACCAAGTCTATCATTAGTTTTAAGTCCTAACCCCTTTTGTAATTTCCCCTCGTCCCTTTCTTTACTGAAGTCATGACTTCACCCTTTTGTATTATATTGTATTATATTGTATTATATTGTATTATATTGTAATTAATTATTTTATGCTTGCATGATTTATGTTTGCATGACTTATGTTTGCATGATTTGTGTTTGCATGATGAGAGAACGAATGAGTGAGTGAGTAAATTGTGAAGAGATACGTTTTCTTACCCAAAATGATACACAACGAATTCTTTAACTTCACTCCCCTCGTTTATCAAGACAGAACTTTTAATTGTTCTCGCGTAATTCAATTCCCGTTCATTCGCTTGTGCACTCTATTATTAGTGCTTCATAAGTCGCTTCACGCAGCATGTTCTCTATTCGTTCGAGAGTTCGACATTTATCGCTGCGCAGTGAAACATTCTGGGCTCCATCAAACCGACGTTGTTGCGGAACTCATCTGGACTTCACGGGTTCAGCCGTGGACGCGCTCACGTCAGAGTTCGGGCGGAGTGGTTCCTACCCCGATGCGCTGGGGTCTTTGGCCTGCTGTAAGACGGATTCGGATGGTTCCATGAAGTTCGTTCTTTGGCGCAGAGCAATCCTCGTGTTGGGCCTCGTTGGAGTTCAGGTGGGAACCGCACTCGTCGCGGCGAGCGAGCTTTCGATTGTTTCGACGTAAGACGTGGGATTTTTGTTCGCGGTTCGGCGGGTACGGTTCGCCTGGTGGCTAGTGCGGAAGGATGTAGAGTGCGCTTGTGTGTGAACTTTGTTCGTTTCGGTCGCGTCGCGAATTTTACTTGAATTTTTTTTACATTTTTCATTATCTTTGCTTCAATTATTTTATTCATTTTCGAGTCATTTTTAGAGTAGAGTAATAAATAACTTAGTATATCGCATCGTTTCCCCTTTTGCAAAACACTTTCGTTTTTCTAAAGTATTAGTAGAGTCACTTAAAAAATTTCATTTTGGATAAGACAATGGCATTTCTTGTTACCCCTTCGTAAAGTCCATACTGCAATTTCTAAATATCTGATAGATTTTAGAAAATGTATTATGGATCTCGCGTGAATTAAATTCAAGTAGAGTCAGTCCTCGGTACCTTCTGTACCGAGAACACATATATGTAATGGAGGGCGGATGGGATTAGGGAAATAGGGATGGGTCCCTGCGTAGTCACCTCCTCGTGGTGGACCTGGGCCCTTGGTAACGTTTTCGAGAGATTACCCTCTCGAAAACGATATCATGCTAAGGACTACGCGCGTAGACATAAGTGTAGTTGTAAACTTGATACTAAAAGAACCAAATCAATTAAAAGATCGTGATTTGTAACTTCTGACAAAGATAGATAGAATTTTTACTTGTACAAAGATTACATAGACTTAATTTCAATAATTTTTCATGATGCTAGTTCATTCTATTATTTTATTAACTTTGAAACAGATTAGAATAATTTAATCACTGGTACTTTTAATATCGAGTATTTTGTAGTACGTTTTAAATCTTCCAAGTCCTTTTCAGGACTTTGTTAAATAGTTTAGTTTAAGTTAGCTTTTACGATCATATTTGTACATTTATAATTGTGTAACCCTTTTCCTCTTATCCTGACTTATTTAAGTTAATTATTGAGAATATATTTGTACAATCATATAATGTAATTTTAAATTTATAACCTTATATCCCCTTTTATATATTCTATGTCACTTCTATCTCTCTATGGTGTCCCCTCGATGGAGGGTTGTTTGATCGTTCAATGCTTGATGGTTTTGATGGTTGATGGTTGAAAATTCACTTAATTTCTGCTTTATTCTGGTTTATTTTAATATCTACTTTCGCCGCTGGTTCGGTATTATATCTTTCAACTAATCCCTAAACTGTAAATGAGGCCAACCTCGCTCTGATGCGATCTCCAGCCTTTGTCACGGCCAAGACTCGCGTCTGCCCTGTTAATTCTACATGTCCATGGTCCAAACAATTGTCTCAACCACAGGAAGGCGCAGCTCTTCCCACAGAATCCCCAGAATTCGCCCAACACGCCTGAAACCCTCGATAAGTGCACAAGATTAGGCCAACCTCGCTCTGATGCGATCTCCAGCCTTTGTCACGGCCAAGACTCGCGTCTGCCCTGTTAATTCTACATGTCCATGGTCCAAACAATTGTCTGAACCGCAGGAAAGCGCGGCGCTTCCCACAGAATCCCCAGAATTCGCCCAACACTACTGTAACCCCCGATGAGCGCACAAGATTAGGCCAACCTCCCTCTGATGCGATCCCCAGGCTTTGTCACGTCCAAGACTCGCTTCTGTCCCGTTAATTCTACATGTACATGGTCCAAACAATTGTCTGAACCGCAGGAAAGCGCAGCGCTTGCGACAGAATCCCCAGAATTCGCCCAACACTACTGTAACCCCCGATGAGCGCACAAGATTAGGCCAACCTCCCTCTGATGCATTCCCAGCCTTTGTCACGTCCAAGACTCGCTTCTGTCCCGTTAATTCTACATGTCCATGGTCCAAACAATTGTCTGAACCGCAGGAAAGCGCAGCGCTTCCCACAGAATCCCCAGAATTCGCCCAACACTACTGTAACCCCCGATGAGCGCACAAGATTAGGCCAACCTCCCTCTGATGCGATCCCCAGCCTTTGTCACGTCCAAGACTCGCTTCTGTCCCGTTAATTCTACATGTCCATGGTCCAAACAATTGTCTGAACCGCAGGAAAGCGCAGCGCTTCCGACAGAATCCCCAGAATTCGCCCAACACTACTGTAACCCCCGATGAGCGCATAAGATTAGGCCAACCTCCCTCTGATGCATTCCCAGCCTTTGTCACGTCCAAGACTCGCTTCTGTCCCGTTAATTCTACATGTCCATGGTCCAAACAATTGTCTGAACCGCAGGAAAGCGCAGCGCTTCCGACAGAATCCCCAGAATTCGCCCAACACTACTGTAACCCCCGATGAGCGCACAAGATTAGGCCAACCTCCCTCTGATGCATTCCCAGCCTTTGTCACGTCCAAGACTCGCTTCTGTCCCGTTAATTCTACATGTCCATGGTCCAAACAATTGTCTGAACCGCAGGAAAGCGCAGCGCTTCCCACAGAATCCCCAGAATTCGCCCAACACTACTGTAACCCCCGATGAGCGCACAAGATTAGGCCAACCTCCCTCTGATGCATTCCCAGCCTTTGTCACGTCCAAGACTCGCTTCTGTCCCGTTAATTCTACATGTACATGGTCCAAACAATTGTCTGAACCGCAGGAAAGCGCAGCGCTTGCGACAGAATCCCCAGAATTCGCCCAACACTACTGTAACCCCCGATGAGCGCACAAGATTAGGCCAACCTCCCTCTGATGCATTCCCAGCCTTTGTCACGTCCAAGACTCGCTTCTGTCCCGTTAATTCTACATGTCCATGGTCCAAACAATTGTCTGAACCGCAGGAAAGCGCAGCGCTTCCCACAGAATCCCCAGAATTCGCCCAACACTACTGTAACCCCCGATGAGCGCACAAGATTAGGCCAACCTCCCTCTGATGCGATCCCCAGCCTTTGTCACGTCCAAGACTCGCTTCTGTCCCGTTAATTCTACATGTCCATGGTCCAAACAATTGTCTGAACCGCAAGAAAGCGCAGCGCTTCCGACAGAATCCCCAGAATTCGCCCAACACTACTGTAACCCCCGATGAGCGCATAAGATTAGGCCAACCTCCCTCTGATGCATTCCCAGCCTTTGTCACGTCCAAGACTCGCTTCTGTCCCGTTAATTCTACATGTCCATGGTCCAAACAATTGTCTGAACCGCAGGAAAGCGCAGCGCTTCCGACAGAATCCCCAGAATTCGCCCAACACTACTGTAACCCCCGATGAGCGCACAAGATTAGGCCAACCTCCCTCTGATGCATTCCCAGCCTTTGTCACGTCCAAGACTCGCTTCTGTCCCGTTAATTCTACATGTCCATGGTCCAAACAATTGTCTGAACCGCAGGAAAGCGCAGCGCTTCCCACAGAATCCCCAGAATTCGCCCAACACTACTGTAACCCCCGATGAGCGCACAAGATTAGGCCAACCTCCCTCTGATGCATTCCCAGCCTTTGTCACGTCCAAGACTCGCTTCTGTCCCGTTAATTCTACATGTACATGGTCCAAACAATTGTCTGAACCGCAGGAAAGCGCAGCGCTTGCGACAGAATCCCCAGAATTCGCCCAACACTACTGTAACCCCCGATGAGCGCACAAGATTAGGCCAACCTCCCTCTGATGCATTCCCAGCCTTTGTCACGTCCAAGACTCGCTTCTGTCCCGTTAATTCTACATGTCCATGGTCCAAACAATTGTCTGAACCGCAGGAAAGCGCAGCGCTTGCGACAGAATCCCCAGAATTCGCCCAACACTACTGTAACCCCCGATGAGCGCACAAGATTAGGCCAACCTCCCTCTGATGCATTCCCAGCCTTTGTCACGTCCAAGACTCGCTTCTGTCCCGTTAATTCTACATGTCCATGGTCCAAACAATTGTCTGAACCGCAGGAAAGCGCAGCGCTTCCCACAGAATCCCCAGAATTCGCCCAACACTACTGTAACCCCCGATGAGCGCACAAGATTAGGCCAACCTCCCTCTGATGCGATCCCCAGCCTTTGTCACGTCCAAGACTCGCTTCTGTCCCGTTAATTCTACATGTCCATGGTCCAAACAATTGTCTGAACCGCAGGAAAGCGCAGCGCTTCCGACAGAATCCCCAGAATTCGCCCAACACTACTGTAACCCCCGATGAGCGCATAAGATTAGGCCAACCTCCCTCTGATGCATTCCCAGCCTTTGTCACGTCCAAGACTCGCTTCTGTCCCGTTAATTCTACATGTCCATGGTCCAAACAATTGTCTGAACCGCAGGAAAGCGCAGCGCTTCCGACAGAATCCCCAGAATTCGCCCAACACTACTGTAACCCCCGATGAGCGCACAGGATTAGGCCAACCTCCCTCTGATGCATTCCCAGCCTTTGTCACGTCCAAGACTCGCTTCTGTCCCGTTAATTCTACATGTCCATGGTCCAAACAATTGTCTGAACCGCAGGAAAGCGCAGCGCTTCCCACAGAATCCCCAGAATTCGCCCAACACTACTGTAACCCCCGATGAGCGCACAAGATTAGGCCAACCTCCCTCTGATGCATTCCCAGCCTTTGTCACGTCCAAGACTCGCTTCTGTCCCGTTAATTCTACATGTACATGGTCCAAACAATTGTCTGAACCGCAGGAAAGCGCAGCGCTTGCGACAGAATCCCCAGAATTCGCCCAACACTACTGTAACCCCCGATGAGCGCACAAGATTAGGCCAACCTCCCTCTGATGCATTCCCAGCCTTTGTCACGTCCAAGACTCGCTTCTGTCCCGTTAATTCTACATGTCCATGGTCCAAACAATTGTCTGAACCGCAGGAAAGCGCAGCGCTTCCCACAGAATCCCCAGAATTCGCCCAACACTACTGTAACCCCCGATGAGCGCACAAGATTAGGCCAACCTCCCTCTGATGCGATCCCCAGCCTTTGTCACGTCCAAGACTCGCTTCTGTCCCGTTAATTCTACATGTCCATGGTCCAAACAATTGTCTGAACCGCAGGAAAGCGCAGCGCTTCCGACAGAATCCCCAGAATTCGCCCAACACTACTGTAACCCCCGATGAGCGCATAAGATTAGGCCAACCTCCCTCTGATGCATTCCCAGCCTTTGTCACGTCCAAGACTCGCTTCTGTCCCGTTAATTCTACATGTCCATGGTCCAAACAATTGTCTGAACCGCAGGAAAGCGCAGCGCTTCCGACAGAATCCCCAGAATTCGCCCAACACTACTGTAACCCCCGATGAGCGCACAAGATTAGGCCAACCTCCCTCTGATGCATTCCCAGCCTTTGTCACGTCCAAGACTCGCTTCTGTCCCGTTAATTCTACATGTCCATGGTCCAAACAATTGTCTGAACCGCAGGAAAGCGCAGCGCTTCCCACAGAATCCCCAGAATTCGCCCAACACTACTGTAACCCCCGATGAGCGCACAAGATTAGGCCAACCTCCCTCTGATGCATTCCCAGCCTTTGTCACGTCCAAGACTCGCTTCTGTCCCGTTAATTCTACATGTACATGGTCCAAACAATTGTCTGAACCGCAGGAAAGCGCAGCGCTTGCGACAGAATCCCCAGAATTCGCCCAACACTACTGTAACCCCCGATGAGCGCACAAGATTAGGCCAACCTCCCTCTGATGCATTCCCAGCCTTTGTCACGTCCAAGACTCGCTTCTGTCCCGTTAATTCTACATGTCCATGGTCCAAACAATTGTCTGAACCGCAGGAAAGCGCAGCGCTTCCCACAGAATCCCCAGAATTCGCCCAACACTACTGTAACCCCCGATGAGCGCACAAGATTAGGCCAACCTCCCTCTGATGCGATCCCCAGCCTTTGTCACGTCCAAGACTCGCTTCTGTCCCGTTAATTCTACATGTCCATGGTCCAAACAATTGTCTGAACCGCAAGAAAGCGCAGCGCTTCCGACAGAATCCCCAGAATTCGCCCAACACTACTGTAACCCCCGATGAGCGCATAAGATTAGGCCAACCTCCCTCTGATGCATTCCCAGCCTTTGTCACGTCCAAGACTCGCTTCTGTCCCGTTAATTCTACATGTCCATGGTCCAAACAATTGTCTGAACCGCAGGAAAGCGCAGCGCTTCCGACAGAATCCCCAGAATTCGCCCAACACTACTGTAACCCCCGATGAGCGCACAAGATTAGGCCAACCTCCCTCTGATGCATTCCCAGCCTTTGTCACGTCCAAGACTCGCTTCTGTCCCGTTAATTCTACATGTCCATGGTCCAAACAATTGTCTGAACCGCAGGAAAGCGCAGCGCTTCCCACAGAATCCCCAGAATTCGCCCAACACTACTGTAACCCCCGATGAGCGCACAAGATTAGGCCAACCTCCCTCTGATGCATTCCCAGCCTTTGTCACGTCCAAGACTCGCTTCTGTCCCGTTAATTCTACATGTACATGGTCCAAACAATTGTCTGAACCGCAGGAAAGCGCAGCGCTTGCGACAGAATCCCCAGAATTCGCCCAACACTACTGTAACCCCCGATGAGCGCACAAGATTAGGCCAACCTCCCTCTGATGCATTCCCAGCCTTTGTCACGTCCAAGACTCGCTTCTGTCCCGTTAATTCTACATGTCCATGGTCCAAACAATTGTCTGAACCGCAGGAAAGCGCAGCGCTTCCCACAGAATCCCCAGAATTCGCCCAACACGCCTGAAACCCTCGATAAGTGCACAAGATTAGGCCAACCTCGCTCTGATGCGATCTCCAGCCTTTGTCACGGCCAAGACTCGCGTCTGCCCTGTTAATTCTACATGTCCATGGTCCAAACAATTGTCTCAACCACAGGAAGGCGCAGCTCTTCCCACAGAATCCCCAGAATTCGCCCAACACGCCTGAAACCCTCGATAAGTGCACAAGATTAGGCCAACCTCGCTCTGATGCGATCTCCAGCCTTTGTCACGGCCAAGACTCGCGTCTGCCCTGTTAATTCTACATGTCCATGGTCCAAACAATTGTCTGAACCGCAGGAAAGCGCGGCGCTTCCCACAGAATCCCCAGAATTCGCCCAACACTACTGTAACCCCCGATGAGCGCACAAGATTAGGCCAACCTCCCTCTGATGCGATCCCCAGGCTTTGTCACGTCCAAGACTCGCTTCTGTCCCGTTAATTCTACATGTACATGGTCCAAACAATTGTCTGAACCGCAGGAAAGCGCAGCGCTTGCGACAGAATCCCCAGAATTCGCCCAACACTACTGTAACCCCCGATGAGCGCACAAGATTAGGCCAACCTCCCTCTGATGCATTCCCAGCCTTTGTCACGTCCAAGACTCGCTTCTGTCCCGTTAATTCTACATGTCCATGGTCCAAACAATTGTCTGAACCGCAGGAAAGCGCAGCGCTTCCCACAGAATCCCCAGAATTCGCCCAACACTACTGTAACCCCCGATGAGCGCACAAGATTAGGCCAACCTCCCTCTGATGCGATCCCCAGCCTTTGTCACGTCCAAGACTCGCTTCTGTCCCGTTAATTCTACATGTCCATGGTCCAAACAATTGTCTGAACCGCAGGAAAGCGCAGCGCTTCCGACAGAATCCCCAGAATTCGCCCAACACTACTGTAACCCCCGATGAGCGCATAAGATTAGGCCAACCTCCCTCTGATGCATTCCCAGCCTTTGTCACGTCCAAGACTCGCTTCTGTCCCGTTAATTCTACATGTCCATGGTCCAAACAATTGTCTGAACCGCAGGAAAGCGCAGCGCTTCCGACAGAATCCCCAGAATTCGCCCAACACTACTGTAACCCCCGATGAGCGCACAAGATTAGGCCAACCTCCCTCTGATGCATTCCCAGCCTTTGTCACGTCCAAGACTCGCTTCTGTCCCGTTAATTCTACATGTCCATGGTCCAAACAATTGTCTGAACCGCAGGAAAGCGCAGCGCTTCCCACAGAATCCCCAGAATTCGCCCAACACTACTGTAACCCCCGATGAGCGCACAAGATTAGGCCAACCTCCCTCTGATGCATTCCCAGCCTTTGTCACGTCCAAGACTCGCTTCTGTCCCGTTAATTCTACATGTACATGGTCCAAACAATTGTCTGAACCGCAGGAAAGCGCAGCGCTTGCGACAGAATCCCCAGAATTCGCCCAACACTACTGTAACCCCCGATGAGCGCACAAGATTAGGCCAACCTCCCTCTGATGCATTCCCAGCCTTTGTCACGTCCAAGACTCGCTTCTGTCCCGTTAATTCTACATGTCCATGGTCCAAACAATTGTCTGAACCGCAGGAAAGCGCAGCGCTTCCCACAGAATCCCCAGAATTCGCCCAACACTACTGTAACCCCCGATGAGCGCACAAGATTAGGCCAACCTCCCTCTGATGCGATCCCCAGCCTTTGTCACGTCCAAGACTCGCTTCTGTCCCGTTAATTCTACATGTCCATGGTCCAAACAATTGTCTGAACCGCAAGAAAGCGCAGCGCTTCCGACAGAATCCCCAGAATTCGCCCAACACTACTGTAACCCCCGATGAGCGCATAAGATTAGGCCAACCTCCCTCTGATGCATTCCCAGCCTTTGTCACGTCCAAGACTCGCTTCTGTCCCGTTAATTCTACATGTCCATGGTCCAAACAATTGTCTGAACCGCAGGAAAGCGCAGCGCTTCCGACAGAATCCCCAGAATTCGCCCAACACTACTGTAACCCCCGATGAGCGCACAAGATTAGGCCAACCTCCCTCTGATGCATTCCCAGCCTTTGTCACGTCCAAGACTCGCTTCTGTCCCGTTAATTCTACATGTCCATGGTCCAAACAATTGTCTGAACCGCAGGAAAGCGCAGCGCTTCCCACAGAATCCCCAGAATTCGCCCAACACTACTGTAACCCCCGATGAGCGCACAAGATTAGGCCAACCTCCCTCTGATGCATTCCCAGCCTTTGTCACGTCCAAGACTCGCTTCTGTCCCGTTAATTCTACATGTACATGGTCCAAACAATTGTCTGAACCGCAGGAAAGCGCAGCGCTTGCGACAGAATCCCCAGAATTCGCCCAACACTACTGTAACCCCCGATGAGCGCACAAGATTAGGCCAACCTCCCTCTGATGCATTCCCAGCCTTTGTCACGTCCAAGACTCGCTTCTGTCCCGTTAATTCTACATGTCCATGGTCCAAACAATTGTCTGAACCGCAGGAAAGCGCAGCGCTTCCCACAGAATCCCCAGAATTCGCCCAACACTACTGTAACCCCCGATGAGCGCACAAGATTAGGCCAACCTCCCTCTGATGCGATCCCCAGCCTTTGTCACGTCCAAGACTCGCTTCTGTCCCGTTAATTCTACATGTCCATGGTCCAAACAATTGTCTGAACCGCAGGAAAGCGCAGCGCTTCCGACAGAATCCCCAGAATTCGCCCAACACTACTGTAACCCCCGATGAGCGCATAAGATTAGGCCAACCTCCCTCTGATGCATTCCCAGCCTTTGTCACGTCCAAGACTCGCTTCTGTCCCGTTAATTCTACATGTCCATGGTCCAAACAATTGTCTGAACCGCAGGAAAGCGCAGCGCTTCCGACAGAATCCCCAGAATTCGCCCAACACTACTGTAACCCCCGATGAGCGCACAGGATTAGGCCAACCTCCCTCTGATGCATTCCCAGCCTTTGTCACGTCCAAGACTCGCTTCTGTCCCGTTAATTCTACATGTCCATGGTCCAAACAATTGTCTGAACCGCAGGAAAGCGCAGCGCTTCCCACAGAATCCCCAGAATTCGCCCAACACTACTGTAACCCCCGATGAGCGCACAAGATTAGGCCAACCTCCCTCTGATGCATTCCCAGCCTTTGTCACGTCCAAGACTCGCTTCTGTCCCGTTAATTCTACATGTACATGGTCCAAACAATTGTCTGAACCGCAGGAAAGCGCAGCGCTTGCGACAGAATCCCCAGAATTCGCCCAACACTACTGTAACCCCCGATGAGCGCACAAGATTAGGCCAACCTCCCTCTGATGCATTCCCAGCCTTTGTCACGTCCAAGACTCGCTTCTGTCCCGTTAATTCTACATGTCCATGGTCCAAACAATTGTCTGAACCGCAGGAAAGCGCAGCGCTTCCCACAGAATCCCCAGAATTCGCCCAACACTACTGTAACCCCCGATGAGCGCACAAGATTAGGCCAACCTCCCTCTGATGCGATCCCCAGCCTTTGTCACGTCCAAGACTCGCTTCTGTCCCGTTAATTCTACATGTCCATGGTCCAAACAATTGTCTGAACCGCAGGAAAGCGCAGCGCTTCCGACAGAATCCCCAGAATTCGCCCAACACTACTGTAACCCCCGATGAGCGCATAAGATTAGGCCAACCTCCCTCTGATGCATTCCCAGCCTTTGTCACGTCCAAGACTCGCTTCTGTCCCGTTAATTCTACATGTCCATGGTCCAAACAATTGTCTGAACCGCAGGAAAGCGCAGCGCTTCCGACAGAATCCCCAGAATTCGCCCAACACTACTGTAACCCCCGATGAGCGCACAAGATTAGGCCAACCTCCCTCTGATGCATTCCCAGCCTTTGTCACGTCCAAGACTCGCTTCTGTCCCGTTAATTCTACATGTCCATGGTCCAAACAATTGTCTGAACCGCAGGAAAGCGCAGCGCTTCCCACAGAATCCCCAGAATTCGCCCAACACTACTGTAACCCCCGATGAGCGCACAAGATTAGGCCAACCTCCCTCTGATGCATTCCCAGCCTTTGTCACGTCCAAGACTCGCTTCTGTCCCGTTAATTCTACATGTACATGGTCCAAACAATTGTCTGAACCGCAGGAAAGCGCAGCGCTTGCGACAGAATCCCCAGAATTCGCCCAACACTACTGTAACCCCCGATGAGCGCACAAGATTAGGCCAACCTCCCTCTGATGCATTCCCAGCCTTTGTCACGTCCAAGACTCGCTTCTGTCCCGTTAATTCTACATGTCCATGGTCCAAACAATTGTCTGAACCGCAGGAAAGCGCAGCGCTTCCCACAGAATCCCCAGAATTCGCCCAACACTACTGTAACCCCCGATGAGCGCACAAGATTAGGCCAACCTCCCTCTGATGCGATCCCCAGCCTTTGTCACGTCCAAGACTCGCTTCTGTCCCGTTAATTCTACATGTCCATGGTCCAAACAATTGTCTGAACCGCAGGAAAGCGCAGCGCTTCCGACAGAATCCCCAGAATTCGCCCAACACTACTGTAACCCCCGATGAGCGCATAAGATTAGGCCAACCTCCCTCTGATGCATTCCCAGCCTTTGTCACGTCCAAGACTCGCTTCTGTCCCGTTAATTCTACATGTCCATGGTCCAAACAATTGTCTGAACCGCAGGAAAGCGCAGCGCTTCCGACAGAATCCCCAGAATTCGCCCAACACTACTGTAACCCCCGATGAGCGCACAAGATTAGGCCAACCTCCCTCTGATGCATTCCCAGCCTTTGTCACGTCCAAGACTCGCTTCTGTCCCGTTAATTCTACATGTCCATGGTCCAAACAATTGTCTGAACCGCAGGAAAGCGCAGCGCTTCCCACAGAATCCCCAGAATTCGCCCAACACTACTGTAACCCCCGATGAGCGCACAAGATTAGGCCAACCTCCCTCTGATGCATTCCCAGCCTTTGTCACGTCCAAGACTCGCTTCTGTCCCGTTAATTCTACATGTACATGGTCCAAACAATTGTCTGAACCGCAGGAAAGCGCAGCGCTTGCGACAGAATCCCCAGAATTCGCCCAACACTACTGTAACCCCCGATGAGCGCACAAGATTAGGCCAACCTCCCTCTGATGCATTCCCAGCCTTTGTCACGTCCAAGACTCGCTTCTGTCCCGTTAATTCTACATGTCCATGGTCCAAACAATTGTCTGAACCGCAGGAAAGCGCAGCGCTTCCCACAGAATCCCCAGAATTCGCCCAACACTACTGTAACCCCCGATGAGCGCACAAGATTAGGCCAACCTCCCTCTGATGCGATCCCCAGCCTTTGTCACGTCCAAGACTCGCTTCTGTCCCGTTAATTCTACATGTCCATGGTCCAAACAATTGTCTGAACCGCAGGAAAGCGCAGCGCTTCCGACAGAATCCCCAGAATTCGCCCAACACTACTGTAACCCCCGATGAGCGCATAAGATTAGGCCAACCTCCCTCTGATGCATTCCCAGCCTTTGTCACGTCCAAGACTCGCTTCTGTCCCGTTAATTCTACATGTCCATGGTCCAAACAATTGTCTGAACCGCAGGAAAGCGCAGCGCTTCCGACAGAATCCCCAGAATTCGCCCAACACTACTGTAACCCCCGATGAGCGCACAAGATTAGGCCAACCTCCCTCTGATGCATTCCCAGCCTTTGTCACGTCCAAGACTCGCTTCTGTCCCGTTAATTCTACATGTCCATGGTCCAAACAATTGTCTGAACCGCAGGAAAGCGCAGCGCTTCCCACAGAATCCCCAGAATTCGCCCAACACTACTGTAACCCCCGATGAGCGCACAAGATTAGGCCAACCTCCCTCTGATGCATTCCCAGCCTTTGTCACGTCCAAGACTCGCTTCTGTCCCGTTAATTCTACATGTACATGGTCCAAACAATTGTCTGAACCGCAGGAAAGCGCAGCGCTTGCGACAGAATCCCCAGAATTCGCCCAACACTACTGTAACCCCCGATGAGCGCACAAGATTAGGCCAACCTCCCTCTGATGCATTCCCAGCCTTTGTCACGTCCAAGACTCGCTTCTGTCCCGTTAATTCTACATGTCCATGGTCCAAACAATTGTCTGAACCGCAGGAAAGCGCAGCGCTTCCCACAGAATCCCCAGAATTCGCCCAACACTACTGTAACCCCCGATGAGCGCACAAGATTAGGCCAACCTCCCTCTGATGCGATCCCCAGCCTTTGTCACGTCCAAGACTCGCTTCTGTCCCGTTAATTCTACATGTCCATGGTCCAAACAATTGTCTGAACCGCAGGAAAGCGCAGCGCTTCCGACAGAATCCCCAGAATTCGCCCAACACTACTGTAACCCCCGATGAGCGCATAAGATTAGGCCAACCTCCCTCTGATGCATTCCCAGCCTTTGTCACGACCAAGACTCGCTTCTGTCCCGTTAATTCTACATGTCCATGGTCCAAACAATTGTCTGAACCGCAGGAAAGCGCAGCGCTTCCGACAGAATCCCCAGAATTCGCCCAACACTACTGTAACCCCCGATGAGCGCACAAGATTAGGCCAACCTCCCTCTGATGCATTCCCAGCCTTTGTCACGTCCAAGACTCGCTTCTGTCCCGTTAATTCTACATGTCCATGGTCCAAACAATTGTCTGAACCGCAGGAAAGCGCAGCGCTTCCCACAGAATCCCCAGAATTCGCCCAACACTACTGTAACCCCCGATGAGCGCACAAGATTAGGCCAACCTCCCTCTGATGCATTCCCAGCCTTTGTCACGTCCAAGACTCGCTTCTGTCCCGTTAATTCTACATGTACATGGTCCAAACAATTGTCTGAACCGCAGGAAAGCGCAGCGCTTGCGACAGAATCCCCAGAATTCGCCCAACACTACTGTAACCCCCGATGAGCGCACAAGATTAGGCCAACCTCCCTCTGATGCATTCCCAGCCTTTGTCACGTCCAAGACTCGCTTCTGTCCCGTTAATTCTACATGTCCATGGTCCAAACAATTGTCTGAACCGCAGGAAAGCGCAGCGCTTCCCACAGAATCCCCAGAATTCGCCCAACACTACTGTAACCCCCGATGAGCGCACAAGATTAGGCCAACCTCCCTCTGATGCGATCCCCAGCCTTTGTCACGTCCAAGACTCGCTTCTGTCCCGTTAATTCTACATGTCCATGGTCCAAACAATTGTCTGAACCGCAGGAAAGCGCAGCGCTTCCGACAGAATCCCCAGAATTCGCCCAACACTACTGTAACCCCCGATGAGCGCATAAGATTAGGCCAACCTCCCTCTGATGCATTCCCAGCCTTTGTCACGTCCAAGACTCGCTTCTGTCCCGTTAATTCTACATGTCCATGGTCCAAACAATTGTCTGAACCGCAGGAAAGCGCAGCGCTTCCGACAGAATCCCCAGAATTCGCCCAACACTACTGTAACCCCCGATGAGCGCACAAGATTAGGCCAACCTCCCTCTGATGCATTCCCAGCCTTTGTCACGTCCAAGACTCGCTTCTGTCCCGTTAATTCTACATGTCCATGGTCCAAACAATTGTCTGAACCGCAGGAAAGCGCAGCGCTTCCCACAGAATCCCCAGAATTCGCCCAACACTACTGTAACCCCCGATGAGCGCACAAGATTAGGCCAACCTCCCTCTGATGCATTCCCAGCCTTTGTCACGTCCAAGACTCGCTTCTGTCCCGTTAATTCTACATGTACATGGTCCAAACAATTGTCTGAACCGCAGGAAAGCGCAGCGCTTGCGACAGAATCCCCAGAATTCGCCCAACACTACTGTAACCCCCGATGAGCGCACAAGATTAGGCCAACCTCCCTCTGATGCATTCCCAGCCTTTGTCACGTCCAAGACTCGCTTCTGTCCCGTTAATTCTACATGTCCATGGTCCAAACAATTGTCTGAACCGCAGGAAAGCGCAGCGCTTCCCACAGAATCCCCAGAATTCGCCCAACACTACTGTAACCGCCGATGAGCGCACAAGATTAGGCCAACCTCCCTCTGATGCGATCCCCAGCCTTTGTCACGTCCAAGACTCGCTTCTGTCCCGTTAATTCTACATGTCCATGGTCCAAACAATTGTCTGAACCGCAGGAAAGCGCAGCGCTTCCGACAGAATCCCCAGAATTCGCCCAACACTACTGTAACCCCCGATGAGCGCATAAGATTAGGCCAACCTCCCTCTGATGCATTCCCAGCCTTTGTCACGTCCAAGACTCGCTTCTGTCCCGTTAATTCTACATGTCCATGGTCCAAACAATTGTCTGAACCGCAGGAAAGCGCAGCGCTTCCGACAGAATCCCCAGAATTCGCCCAACACTACTGTAACCCCCGATGAGCGCACAAGATTAGGCCAACCTCCCTCTGATGCATTCCCAGCCTTTGTCACGTCCAAGACTCGCTTCTGTCCCGTTAATTCTACATGTCCATGGTCCAAACAATTGTCTGAACCGCAGGAAAGCGCAGCGCTTCCCACAGAATCCCCAGAATTCGCCCAACACTACTGTAACCCCCGATGAGCGCACAAGATTAGGCCAACCTCCCTCTGATGCATTCCCAGCCTTTGTCACGTCCAAGACTCGCTTCTGTCCCGTTAATTCTACATGTACATGGTCCAAACAATTGTCTGAACCGCAGGAAAGCGCAGCGCTTGCGACAGAATCCCCAGAATTCGCCCAACACTACTGTAACCCCCGATGAGCGCACAAGATTAGGCCAACCTCCCTCTGATGCATTCCCAGCCTTTGTCACGTCCAAGACTCGCTTCTGTCCCGTTAATTCTACATGTCCATGGTCCAAACAATTGTCTGAACCGCAGGAAAGCGCAGCGCTTCCCACAGAATCCCCAGAATTCGCCCAACACTACTGTAACCCCCGATGAGCGCACAAGATTAGGCCAACCTCCCTCTGATGCGATCCCCAGCCTTTGTCACGTCCAAGACTCGCTTCTGTCCCGTTAATTCTACATGTCCATGGTCCAAACAATTGTCTGAACCGCAGGAAAGCGCAGCGCTTCCGACAGAATCCCCAGAATTCGCCCAACACTACTGTAACCCCCGATGAGCGCATAAGATTAGGCCAACCTCCCTCTGATGCATTCCCAGCCTTTGTCACGTCCAAGACTCGCTTCTGTCCCGTTAATTCTACATGTCCATGGTCCAAACAATTGTCTGAACCGCAGGAAAGCGCAGCGCTTCCGACAGAATCCCCAGAATTCGCCCAACACTACTGTAACCCCCGATGAGCGCACAAGATTAGGCCAACCTCCCTCTGATGCATTCCCAGCCTTTGTCACGTCCAAGACTCGCTTCTGTCCCGTTAATTCTACATGTCCATGGTCCAAACAATTGTCTGAACCGCAGGAAAGCGCAGCGCTTCCCACAGAATCCCCAGAATTCGCCCAACACTACTGTAACCCCCGATGAGCGCACAAGATTAGGCCAACCTCCCTCTGATGCATTCCCAGCCTTTGTCACGTCCAAGACTCGCTTCTGTCCCGTTAATTCTACATGTACATGGTCCAAACAATTGTCTGAACCGCAGGAAAGCGCAGCGCTTGCGACAGAATCCCCAGAATTCGCCCAACACTACTGTAACCCCCGATGAGCGCACAAGATTAGGCCAACCTCCCTCTGATGCATTCCCAGCCTTTGTCACGTCCAAGACTCGCTTCTGTCCCGTTAATTCTACATGTCCATGGTCCAAACAATTGTCTGAACCGCAGGAAAGCGCAGCGCTTCCCACAGAATCCCCAGAATTCGCCCAACACTACTGTAACCCCCGATGAGCGCACAAGATTAGGCCAACCTCCCTCTGATGCGATCCCCAGCCTTTGTCACGTCCAAGACTCGCTTCTGTCCCGTTAATTCTACATGTCCATGGTCCAAACAATTGTCTGAACCGCAGGAAAGCGCAGCGCTTCCGACAGAATCCCCAGAATTCGCCCAACACTACTGTAACCCCCGATGAGCGCATAAGATTAGGCCAACCTCCCTCTGATGCATTCCCAGCCTTTGTCACGTCCAAGACTCGCTTCTGTCCCGTTAATTCTACATGTCCATGGTCCAAACAATTGTCTGAACCGCAGGAAAGCGCAGCGCTTCCGACAGAATCCCCAGAATTCGCCCAACACTACTGTAACCCCCGATGAGCGCACAAGATTAGGCCAACCTCCCTCTGATGCATTCCCAGCCTTTGTCACGTCCAAGACTCGCTTCTGTCCCGTTAATTCTACATGTCCATGGTCCAAACAATTGTCTGAACCGCAGGAAAGCGCAGCGCTTCCCACAGAATCCCCAGAATTCGCCCAACACTACTGTAACCCCCGATGAGCGCACAAGATTAGGCCAACCTCCCTCTGATGCATTCCCAGCCTTTGTCACGTCCAAGACTCGCTTCTGTCCCGTTAATTCTACATGTACATGGTCCAAACAATTGTCTGAACCGCAGGAAAGCGCAGCGCTTGCGACAGAATCCCCAGAATTCGCCCAACACTACTGTAACCCCCGATGAGCGCACAAGATTAGGCCAACCTCCCTCTGATGCATTCCCAGCCTTTGTCACGTCCAAGACTCGCTTCTGTCCCGTTAATTCTACATGTCCATGGTCCAAACAATTGTCTGAACCGCAGGAAAGCGCAGCGCTTCCCACAGAATCCCCAGAATTCGCCCAACACTACTGTAACCCCCGATGAGCGCACAAGATTAGGCCAACCTCCCTCTGATGCGATCCCCAGCCTTTGTCACGTCCAAGACTCGCTTCTGTCCCGTTAATTCTACATGTCCATGGTCCAAACAATTGTCTGAACCGCAGGAAAGCGCAGCGCTTCCGACAGAATCCCCAGAATTCGCCCAACACTACTGTAACCCCCGATGAGCGCATAAGATTAGGCCAACCTCCCTCTGATGCATTCCCAGCCTTTGTCACGACCAAGACTCGCTTCTGTCCCGTTAATTCTACATGTCCATGGTCCAAACAATTGTCTGAACCGCAGGAAAGCGCAGCGCTTCCGACAGAATCCCCAGAATTCGCCCAACACTACTGTAACCCCCGATGAGCGCACAAGATTAGGCCAACCTCCCTCTGATGCATTCCCAGCCTTTGTCACGTCCAAGACTCGCTTCTGTCCCGTTAATTCTACATGTCCATGGTCCAAACAATTGTCTGAACCGCAGGAAAGCGCAGCGCTTCCCACAGAATCCCCAGAATTCGCCCAACACTACTGTAACCCCCGATGAGCGCACAAGATTAGGCCAACCTCCCTCTGATGCATTCCCAGCCTTTGTCACGTCCAAGACTCGCTTCTGTCCCGTTAATTCTACATGTCCATGGTCCAAACAATTGTCTGAACCGCAGGAAAGCGCAGCGCTTGCGACAGAATCCCCAGAATTCGCCCAACACTACTGTAACCCCCGATGAGCGCACAAGATTAGGCCAACCTCCCTCTGATGCATTCCCAGCCTTTGTCACGTCCAAGACTCGCTTCTGTCCCGTTAATTCTACATGTCCATGGTCCAAACAATTGTCTGAACCGCAGGAAAGCGCAGCGCTTCCCACAGAATCCCCAGAATTCGCCCAACACGCCTGAAACCCTCGATAAGTGCACAAGATTAGGCCAACCTCGCTCTGATGCGATCTCCAGCCTTTGTCACGGCCAAGACTCGCGTCTGCCCTGTTAATTCTACATGTCCATGGTCCAAACAATTGCCTCAACCACAGGAAGGCGCAGCTCTTCCCACAGAATCCCCAGAATTCGCCCAACACGCCTGAAACCCTCGATAAGTGCACAAGATTAGGCCAACCTCCCTCTGATGCGATCCCCAGCCTTTGTCACGTCCAAGACTCGCTTCTGTCCCGTTAATTCTACATGTCCATGGTCCAAACAATTGTCTCAACCACAGGAAGGCGCAGCTCTTCCCACAGAATCCCCAGAATTCGCCCAAAACGCCTGAAACCCTCGATAAGTGCACAAGATTAGGCCAACCTCCCTCTGATGCGATCTCCAGCCTTTGTCACGGCCAAGACTCGCATCTGCCCTGTTAATTCTACATGTCCATGGTCCAAACAATTGTCTGAACCGCAGGAAAGCGCAGCGCTTCCGACAGAATCCCCAGAATTCGCCCAACACTACTGTAACCCCCGATGAGCGCACAAGATTAGGCCAACCTCCCTCTGATGCATTCCCAGCCTTTGTCACGTCCAAGACTCGCTTCTGTCCCGTTAATTCTACATGTCCATGGTCCAAACAATTGTCTGAACCGCAGGAAAGCGCAGCGCTTCCCACAGAATCCCCAGAATTCGCCCAACACGCCTGAAACCCTCGATAAGTGCACAAGATTAGGCCAACCTCGCTCTGATGCGATCTCCAGCCTTTGTCACGGCCAAGACTCGCGTCTGCCCTGTTAATTCTACATGTCCATGGTCCAAACAATTGTCTCAACCACAGGAAGGCGCAGCTCTTCCCACAGAATCCCCAGAATTCGCCCAACACGCCTGAAACCCTCGATAAGTGCACAAGATTAGGCCAACCTCGCTCTGATGCGATCTCCAGCCTTTGTCACGGCCAAGACTCGCGTCTGCCCTGTTAATTCTACATGTCCATGGTCCAAACAATTGTCTGAACCGCAGGAAAGCGCGGCGCTTCCCACAGAATCCCCAGAATTCGCCCGACACTACTGTAACCCCCGATGAGCGCACAAGATTAGGCCAACCTCCCTCTGATGCGATCCCCAGGCTTTGTCACGTCCAAGACTCGCTTCTGTCCCGTTAATTCTACATGTACATGGTCCAAACAATTGTCTGAACCGCAGGAAAGCGCAGCGCTTGCGACAGAATCCCCAGAATTCGCCCAACACTACTGTAACCCCCGATGAGCGCACAAGATTAGGCCAACCTCCCTCTGATGCATTCCCAGCCTTTGTCACGTCCAAGACTCGCTTCTGTCCCGTTAATTCTACATGTCCATGGTCCAAACAATTGTCTGAACCGCAGGAAAGCGCAGCGCTTCCCACAGAATCCCCAGAATTCGCCCAACACTACTGTAACCCCCGATGAGCGCACAAGATTAGGCCAACCTCCCTCTGATGCGATCCCCAGCCTTTGTCACGTCCAAGACTCGCTTCTGTCCCGTTAATTCTACATGTCCATGGTCCAAACAATTGTCTGAACCGCAGGAAAGCGCAGCGCTTCCGACAGAATCCCCAGAATTCGCCCAACACTACTGTAACCCCCGATGAGCGCACAAGATTAGGCCAACCTCCCTCTGATGCATTCCCAGCCTTTGTCACGTCCAAGACTCGCTTCTGTCCCGTTAATTCTACATGTCCATGGTCCAAACAATTGTCTGAACCGCAGGAAAGCGCAGCGCTTCCCACAGAATCCCCAGAATTCGCCCAACACGCCTGAAACCCTCGATAAGTGCACAAGATTAGGCCAACCTCGCTCTGATGCGATCTCCAGCCTTTGTCACGGCCAAGACTCGCGTCTGCCCTGTTAATTCTACATGTCCATGGTCCAAACAATTGCCTCAACCACAGGAAGGCGCAGCTCTTCCCACAGAATCCCCAGAATTCGCCCAACACGCCTGAAACCCTCGATAAGTGCACAAGATTAGGCCAACCTCCCTCTGATGCATTCCCAGCCTTTGTCACGTCCAAGACTCGCTTCTGTCCCGTTAATTCTACATGTCCATGGTCCAAACAATTGTCTGAACCGCAGGAAAGCGCAGCGCTTCCCACAGAATCCCCAGAATTCGCCCAACACGCCTGAAACCCTCGATAAGTGCACAAGATTAGGCCAACCTCGCTCTGATGCGATCTCCAGCCTTTGTCACGGCCAAGACTCGCGTCTGCCCTGTTAATTCTACATGTCCATGGTCCAAACAATTGTCTCAACCACAGGAAGGCGCAGCTCTTCCCACAGAATCCCCAGAATTCGCCCAACACGCCTGAAACCCTCGATAAGTGCACAAGATTAGGCCAACCTCGCTCTGATGCGATCTCCAGCCTTTGTCACGGCCAAGACTCGCGTCTGCCCTGTTAATTCTACATGTCCATGGTCCAAACAATTGTCTGAACCGCAGGAAAGCGCAGCGCTTCCCACAGAATCCCCAGAATTCGCCCAACACTACTGTAACCCCCGATGAGCGCACAAGATTAGGCCAACCTCCCTCTGATGCATTCCCAGCCTTTGTCACGTCCAAGACTCGCTTCTGTCCCGTTAATTCTACATGTACATGGTCCAAACAATTGTCTGAACCGCAGGAAAGCGCAGCGCTTGCGACAGAATCCCCAGAATTCGCCCAACACTACTGTAACCCCCGATGAGCGCACAAGATTAGGCCAACCTCCCTCTGATGCATTCCCAGCCTTTGTCACGTCCAAGACTCGCTTCTGTCCCGTTAATTCTACATGTCCATGGTCCAAACAATTGTCTGAACCGCAGGAAAGCGCAGCGCTTCCCACAGAATCCCCAGAATTCGCCCAACACTACTGTAACCCCCGATGAGCGCACAAGATTAGGCCAACCTCCCTCTGATGCGATCCCCAGCCTTTGTCACGTCCAAGACTCGCTTCTGTCCCGTTAATTCTACATGTCCATGGTCCAAACAATTGTCTGAACCGCAGGAAAGCGCAGCGCTTCCGACAGAATCCCCAGAATTCGCCCAACACTACTGTAACCCCCGATGAGCGCATAAGATTAGGCCAACCTCCCTCTGATGCATTCCCAGCCTTTGTCACGTCCAAGACTCGCTTCTGTCCCGTTAATTCTACATGTCCATGGTCCAAACAATTGTCTGAACCGCAGGAAAGCGCAGCGCTTCCGACAGAATCCCCAGAATTCGCCCAACACTACTGTAACCCCCGATGAGCGCACAAGATTAGGCCAACCTCCCTCTGATGCATTCCCAGCCTTTGTCACGTCCAAGACTCGCTTCTGTCCCGTTAATTCTACATGTCCATGGTCCAAACAATTGTCTGAACCGCAGGAAAGCGCAGCGCTTCCCACAGAATCCCCAGAATTCGCCCAACACTACTGTAACCCCCGATGAGCGCACAAGATTAGGCCAACCTCCCTCTGATGCATTCCCAGCCTTTGTCACGTCCAAGACTCGCTTCTGTCCCGTTAATTCTACATGTACATGGTCCAAACAATTGTCTGAACCGCAGGAAAGCGCAGCGCTTGCGACAGAATCCCCAGAATTCGCCCAACACTACTGTAACCCCCGATGAGCGCACAAGATTAGGCCAACCTCCCTCTGATGCGATCCCCAGCCTTTGTCACGTCCAAGACTCGCTTCTGTCCCGTTAATTCTACATGTCCATGGTCCAAACAATTGTCTCAACCACAGGAAGGCGCAGCTCTTCCCACAGAATCCCCAGAATTCGCCCAAAACGCCTGAAACCCTCGATAAGTGCACAAGATTAGGCCAACCTCCCTCTGATGCGATCTCCAGCCTTTGTCACGGCCAAGACTCGCATCTGCCCTGTTAATTCTACATGTCCATGGTCCAAACAATTGTCTGAACCGCAGGAAAGCGCAGCGCTTCCCACAGAATCCCCAGAATTCGCCCAACACTACTGTAACCCCCGATGAGCGCACAAGATTAGGCCAACCTCCCTCTGATGCGATCCCCAGCCTTTGTCACGTCCAAGACTCGCTTCTGTCCCGTTAATTCTACATGTCCATGGTCCAAACAATTGTCTGAACCGCAGGAAAGCGCAGCGCTTCCGACAGAATCCCCAGAATTCGCCCAACACTACTGTAACCCCCGATGAGCGCACAAGATTAGGCCAACCTCCCTCTGATGCATTCCCAGCCTTTGTCACGTCCAAGACTCGCTTCTGTCCCGTTAATTCTACATGTCCATGGTCCAAATAATTGTCTGAACCGCAGGAAAGCGCAGCGCTTCCGACAGAATCCCCAGAATTCGCCCAACACTACTGTAACCCCCGATGAGCGCACAAGATTAGGCCAACCTCCCTCTGATGCATTCCCAGCCTTTGTCACGTCCAAGACTCGCTTCTGTCCCGTTAATTCTACATGTCCATGGTCCAAACAATTGTCTGAACCGCAGGAAAGCGCAGCGCTTCCCACAGAATCCCCAGAATTCGCCCAACACTACTGTAACCCCCGATGAGCGCACAAGATTAGGCCAACCTCCCTCTGATGCATTCCCAGCCTTTGTCACGTCCAAGACTCGCTTCTGTCCCGTTAATTCTACATGTCCATGGTCCAAACAATTGTCTGAACCGCAGGAAAGCGCAGCGCTTGCGACAGAATCCCCAGAATTCGCCCAACACTACTGTAACCCCCGATGAGCGCACAAGATTAGGCCAACCTCCCTCTGATGCATTCCCAGCCTTTGTCACGTCCAAGACTCGCTTCTGTCCCGTTAATTCTACATGTCCATGGTCCAAACAATTGTCTGAACCGCAGGAAAGCGCAGCGCTTCCCACAGAATCCCCAGAATTCGCCCAACACGCCTGAAACCCTCGATAAGTGCACAAGATTAGGCCAACCTCGCTCTGATGCGATCTCCAGCCTTTGTCACGGCCAAGACTCGCGTCTGCCCTGTTAATTCTACATGTCCATGGTCCAAACAATTGCCTCAACCACAGGAAGGCGCAGCTCTTCCCACAGAATCCCCAGAATTCGCCCAACACGCCTGAAACCCTCGATAAGTGCACAAGATTAGGCCAACCTCCCTCTGATGCGATCCCCAGCCTTTGTCACGTCCAAGACTCGCTTCTGTCCCGTTAATTCTACATGTCCATGGTCCAAACAATTGTCTCAACCACAGGAAGGCGCAGCTCTTCCCACAGAATCCCCAGAATTCGCCCAAAACGCCTGAAACCCTCGATAAGTGCACAAGATTAGGCCAACCTCCCTCTGATGCGATCTCCAGCCTTTGTCACGGCCAAGACTCGCATCTGCCCTGTTAATTCTACATGTCCATGGTCCAAACAATTGTCTGAACCGCAGGAAAGCGCAGCGCTTCCCACAGAATCCCCAGAATTCGCCCAACACTACTGTAACCCCCGATGAGCGCACAAGATTAGGCCAACCTCCCTCTGATGCGATCCCCAGCCTTTGTCACGTCCAAGACTCGCTTCCGTCCCGTTAATTCTACATGTCCATGGTCCAAACAATTGTCTGAACCGCAGGAAAGCGCAGCGCTTCCCACAGAATCCCCAGAATTCGCCCAACACGCCTGAAACCCTCGATAAGTGCACAAGATTAGGCCAACCTCGCTCTGATGCGATCTCCAGCCTTTGTCACGGCCAAGACTCGCGTCTGCCCTGTTAATTCTACATGTCCATGGTCCAAACAATTGTCTCAACCACAGGCAGGCGCAGCTCTTCCCACAGAATCCCCAGAATTCGCCCAACACGCCTGAAACCCTCGATAAGTGCACAAGATTAGGCCAACCTCGCTCTGATGCGATCTCCAGCCTTTGTCACGTCCAAGACTCGCTTCCGTCCCGTTAATTCTACATGTCCATGGTCCAAACAATTGTCTGAACCGCAGGAAAGCGCAGCGCTTCCCACAGAATCCCCAGAATTCGCCCAACACGCCTGAAACCCTCGATAAGTGCACAAGATTAGGCCAACCTCGCTCTGATGCGATCTCCAGCCTTTGTCACGGCCAAGACTCGCGTCTGCCCTGTTAATTCTACATGTCCATGGTCCAAACAATTGTCTCAACCACAGGCAGGCGCAGCTCTTCCCACAGAATCCCCAGAATTCGCCCAACACGCCTGAAACCCTCGATAAGTGCACAAGATTAGGCCAACCTCGCTCTGATGCGATCTCCAGCCTTTGTCACGTCCAAGACTCGCTTCTGTCTCGTTAATTCTACATGTCCATGGTCCAAACAATTGTCTGAACCGCAGGAAAGCGCAGCGCTTCCCACAGAATCCCCAGAATTCGCCCAACACTACTGTAACCCCCGATGAGCGCACAAGATTAGGCCAATCTCCCTCTGATGCGATCCCCAGCCTTTGTCACGTCCAAGACTCGCTTCTGTCCCGTTAATTCTACATGTCCATGGTCCAAACAATTGTCTGAACCGCAGGAAAGCGCAGCGCTTCCCACAGAATCCCCAGAATTCGCCCAACACTACTGTAACCCCCGATGAGCGCACAAGATTAGGCCAACCTCCCTCTGATGCATTCCCAGCCTTTGTCACGGCCAAGACTCGCGTCTGCCCTGTTAATTCTACATGTCCATGGTCCAAGCAATTGTCTCAACCACAGGAAGGCGCAGCTCTTCCCACAGAATCCCCAGAATTCGCCCAACACGCCTGAAACCCTCGATAAGTGCACAAGATTAGGCCAACCTCGCTCTGATGCGATCTCCAGCCTTTGTCACGGCCAAGACTCGCGTCTGCCCTGTTAATTCTACATGTCCATGGTCCAAACAATTGTCTCAACCACAGGCAGGCGCAGCTCTTCCCACAGAATCCCCAGAATTCGCCCAACACGCCTGAAACCCACGATAAGTGCACAAGATTAGGCCAACCTCCCTCTGATGCGATCCCCAGCCTTTGTCACGTCCAAGACTCGCTTCTGTCCCGTTAATTCTACATGTCCATGGTCCAAACAATTGTCTGAACCGCAGGAAAGCGCAGCGCTTCCGACAGAATCCCCAGAATTCGCCCAACACGCCTGAAACCCTCGATAAGTGCACAAGATTAGGCCAACCTCCCTCTGATGCGATCCCCAGCCTTTGTCACGTCCAAGACTCGCTTCTGTCCCGTTAATTCTACATGTCCATGGTCCAAACAATTGTCTGAACCGCAGGAAAGCGCAGCGCTTCCCACAGAATCCCCAGAATTCGCCCAACACGCCTGAAACCCTCGATAAGTGCACAAGATTAGGCCAACCTCCCTCTGATGCGATCCCCAGCCTTTGTCACGTCCAAGACTCGCTTCTGTCCCGTTAATTCTACATGTCCATGGTCCAAACAATTGTCTGAACCGCAGGAAAGCGCAGCGCTTCCGACATAATCCCCAGAATTCGCCCAACACTACTGTAACCCCCGATGAGCGCACAAGATTAGGCCAACCTCGCTCTGATGCGATCTCCAGCCTTTGTCACGTCCAAGACTCGCTTCTGTCTCGTTAATTCTACATGTCCATGGTCCAAACAATTGTCTGAACCGCAGGAAAGCGCAGCGCTTCCCACAGAATCCCCAGAATTCGCCCAACACTACTGTAACCCCCGATGAGCGCACAAGATTAGGCCAACCTCGCTCTGATGCGATCTCCAGCCTTTGTCACGTTCAAGACTCGCTTCTGTCCCGTTAATTCTACATGTCCATGGTCCAAACAATTGTCTGAACCGCAGGAAAGCGCAGCGCTTCCCACAGAATCCCCAGAATTCGCCCAACACTACTGTAACCCCCGATGAGCGCACAAGATTAGGCCAACCTCCCTCTGATGCATTCCCAGCCTTTGTCACGTCCAAGACTCGCTTCTGTCTCGTTAATTCTACATGTCCATGGTCCAAACAATTGTCTGAACCGCAGGAAAGCGCAGCGCTTCCCACAGAATCCCCAGAATTCGCCCAACACGCCTGAAACCCTCGATAAGTGCACAAGATTAGGCCAACCTCCCTCTGATGCGATCCCCAGCCTTTGTCACGTCCAAGACTCGCTTCTGTCCCGTTAATTCCACATGTCCATGGTCCAAACAATTGTCTGAACCGCAGGAAAGCGCAGCGCTTCCCACAGAATCCCCAGAATTCGCCCAAGACGCCTGAAACCCTCGATAAGTGCACAAGATTAGGCCAACCTCCCTCTGATGCGATCCCCAGCCTTTGTCACGTCCAAGACTCGCTTCTGTCCCGTTAATTCTACATGTCCATGGTCCAAACAATTGTCTGAACCGCAGGAAAGCGCAGCGCTTCCCACAGAATCCCCAGAATTCGCCCAACACTACTGTAACCCCCGATGAGCGCACAAGATTAGGCCAACCTCCCTCTGATGCATTCCCAGCCTTTGTCACGTCCAAGACTCGCTTCTGTCCCGTTAATTCTACATGTCCATGGTCCAAACAATTGTCTGAACCGCAGGAAAGCGCAGCGCTTCCCACAGAATCCCCAGAATTCGCCCAACACTACTGTAACCCCCGATGAGCGCACAAGATTAGGCCAACCTCCCTCTGATGCGATACCCAGCCTTTGTCACGTCCAAGACTCGCTTCTGTCCCGTTAATTCTACATGTCCATGGTCCAAACAATTGTCTGAACCGCAGGAAAGCGCAGCGCTTGCGACAGAATCCCCAGAATTCGCCCAACACTACTGTAACCCCCGATGAGCGCACAAGATTAGGCCAACCTCCCTCTGATGCATTCCCAGCCTTTGTCACGTCCAAGACTCGCTTCTGTCCCGTTAATTCTACATGTCCATGGTCCAAACAATTGTCTGAACCGCAGGAAAGCGCAGCGCTTCCGACAGAATCCCCAGAATTCGCCCAACACGCCTGAAACCCTCGATAAGTGCACAAGATTAGGCCAACCTCCCTCTGATGCGATCCCCAGCCTTTGTCACGTCCAAGACTCGCTTCTGTCCCGTTAATTCTACATGTCCATGGTCCAAACAATTGTCTGAACCGCAGGAAAGCGCAGCGCTTCCCACAGAATCCCCAGAATTCGCCCAACACGCCTGAAACCCTCGATAAGTGCACAAGATTAGGCCAACCTCCCTCTGATGCGATCCCCAGCCTTTGTCACGTCCAAGACTCGCTTCTGTCCCGTTAATTCTACATGTCCATGGTCCAAACAATTGTCTGAACCGCAGGAAAGCGCAGCGCTTCCGACATAATCCCCAGAATTCGCCCAACACTACTGTAACCCCCGATGAGCGCACAAGATTAGGCCAACCTCGCTCTGATGCGATCTCCAGCCTTTGTCACGTCCAAGACTCGCTTCTGTCTCGTTAATTCTACATGTCCATGGTCCAAACAATTGTCTGAACCGCAGGAAAGCGCAGCGCTTCCCACAGAATCCCCAGAATTCGCCCAACACTACTGTAACCCCCGATGAGCGCACAAGATTAGGCCAACCTCGCTCTGATGCGATCTCCAGCCTTTGTCACGTTCAAGACTCGCTTCTGTCCCGTTAATTCTACATGTCCATGGTCCAAACAATTGTCTGAACCGCAGGAAAGCGCAGCGCTTCCCACAGAATCCCCAGAATTCGCCCAACACTACTGTAACCCCCGATGAGCGCACAAGATTAGGCCAACCTCCCTCTGATGCATTCCCAGCCTTTGTCACGTCCAAGACTCGCTTCTGTCTCGTTAATTCTACATGTCCATGGTCCAAACAATTGTCTGAACCGCAGGAAAGCGCAGCGCTTCCCACAGAATCCCCAGAATTCGCCCAACACGCCTGAAACCCTCGATAAGTGCACAAGATTAGGCCAACCTCCCTCTGATGCGATCCCCAGCCTTTGTCACGTCCAAGACTCGCTTCTGTCCCGTTAATTCCACATGTCCATGGTCCAAACAATTGTCTGAACCGCAGGAAAGCGCAGCGCTTCCCACAGAATCCCCAGAATTCGCCCAACACGCCTGAAACCCTCGATAAGTGCACAAGATTAGGCCAACCTCCCTCTGATGCGATCCCCAGCCTTTGTCACGTCCAAGACTCGCTTCTGTCCCGTTAATTCTACATGTCCATGGTCCAAACAATTGTCTGAACCGCAGGAAAGCGCAGCGCTTCCCACAGAATCCCCAGAATTCGCCCAACACTACTGTAACCCCCGATGAGCGCACAAGATTAGGCCAACCTCCCTCTGATGCATTCCCAGCCTTTGTCACGTCCAAGACTCGCTTCTGTCCCGTTAATTCTACATGTCCATGGTCCAAACAATTGTCTGAACCGCAGGAAAGCGCAGCGCTTCCCACAGAATCCCCAGAATTCGCCCAACACTACTGTAACCCCCGATGAGCGCACAAGATTAGGCCAACCTCCCTCTGATGCGATACCCAGCCTTTGTCACGTCCAAGACTCGCTTCTGTCCCGTTAATTCTACATGTCCATGGTCCAAACAATTGTCTGAACCGCAGGAAAGCGCAGCGCTTCCGACAGAATCCCCAGAATTCGCCCAACACTACTGTAACCCCCGATGAGCGCACAAGATTAGGCCAACCTCCCTCTGATGCATTCCCAGCCTTTGTCACGTCCAAGACTCGCTTCTGTCCCGTTAATTCTACATGTCCATGGTCCAAACAATTGTCTGAACCGCAGGAAAGCGCAGCGCTTCCCACAGAATCCCCAGAATTCGCCCAACACTACTGTAACCCCCGATGAGCGCACAAGATTAGGCCAACCTCCCTCTGATGCGATCCCCAGCCTTTGTCACGTCCAAGACTCGCTTCTGTCCCGTTAATTCTACATGTCCATGGTCCAAACAATTGTCTGAACTGCAGGAAAGCGCAGCGCTTCCCACAGAATCCCCAGAATTCGCCCAACACTACTGTAACCCCCGATGAGCGCACAAGATTAGGCCAACCTCCCTCTGATGCGATCCCCAGCCTTTGTCACGTCCAAGACTCGCTTCTGTCCCGTTAATTCTACATGTCCATGGTCCAAACAATTGTCTGAACCGCAGGAAAGCGCAGCGCTTGCGACAGAATCCCCAGAATTCGCCCAACACTACTGTAACCCCCGATGAGCGCACAAGATTAGGCCAACCTCCCTCTGATGCATTCCCAGCCTTTGTCACGTCCAAGACTCGCTTCTGTCCCGTTAATTCTACATGTCCATGGTCCAAACAATTGTCTGAACCGCAGGAAAGCGCAGCGCTTCCCACAGAATCCCCAGAATTCGCCCAACACTACTGTAACCCCCGATGAGCGCACAAGATTAGGCCAACCTCGCTCTGATGCGATCTCCAGCCTTTGTCACGGTCAAGACTCGCGTCTGCCCTGTTAATTCTACATGTCCATGGTCCAAACAATTGTCTGAACCGCAGGAAAGCGCAGCGCTTCCGACAGAATCCCCAGAATTCGCCCAACACTACTGTAACCCCCGATGAGCGCACAAGATTAGGCCAACCTCCCTCTGATGCATTCCCAGCCTTTGTCACGTCCAAGACTCGCTTCTGTCCCGTTAATTCTACATGTCCATGGTCCAAACAATTGTCTGAACCGCAGGAAAGCGCAGCGCTTCCCACAGAATCCCCAGAATTCGCCCAACACGCCTGAAACCCTCGATAAGTGCACAAGATTAGGCCAACCTCCCTCTGATGCGATCCCCAGCCTTTGTCACGTCCAAGACTCGCTTCTGTCCCGTTAATTCTACATGTCCATGGTCCAAACAATTGTCTGAACCGCAGGAAAGCGCAGCGCTTCCCACAGAATCCCCAGAATTCGCCCAACACTACTGTAACCCCCGATGAGCGCACAAGATTAGGCCAACCTCCCTCTGATGCGATCCCCAGCCTTTGTCACGTCCAAGACTCGCTTCTGTCCCGTTAATTCTACATGTCCATGGTCCAAACAATTATCTGAACCGCAGGAAAGCGCAGCGCTTCCCATAGAATCCCCAGAATTCGCCCAACACGCCTGAAACCCTCGATAAGTGCACAAGATTAGGCCAACCTCGCTCTGATGCGATCTCCAGCCTTTGTCACGGCCAAGACTCGCGTCTGCCCTGTTAATTCTACATGTCCATGGTCCAAACAATTGTCTCAACCACAGGAAGGCGCAGCTCTTCCCACAGAATCCCCTGAATTCGCCCAACACGCCTGAAACACTCGATAAGTGCACAAGATTAGGCCAACCTCCCTCTGATGCGATCCCCAGCCTTTGTCACGTCCAAGACTCGCTTCTGTCCCGTTAATTCCACATGTCCATGGTCCAAACAATTGTCTGAACCGCAGGAAAGCGCAGCGCATCCCACAGAATCCCCAGAATTCGCCCAACACGCCTGAAACCCTCGATAAGTGCACAAGATTAGGCCAACCTCGCTCTGATGCGATCTCCAGCCTTTGTCACGCGCAAGACTCGCTTCTGTCCCGTTAATTCTACATGTCCATGGTCCAAACAATTGTCTGAACCGCAGGAAAGCGCAGCGCTTCCCACAGAATCCCCAGAATTCGCCCAACACTACTGTAACCCCCCATGAGCGCACAAGATTAGGCCAACCTCCCTCTGATGCATTCCCAGCCTTTGTCACGTCCAAGACTCGCTTCTGTCCCGTTAATTCTACATGTCCATGGTCCAAACAATTGTCTGAACCGCAGGAAAGCGCAGCGCTTCCCACAGAATCCCCAGAATTCGCCCAACACGCCTGAAACCCTCGATAAGTGCACAAGATTAGGCCAACCTCGCTCTGATGCGATCTCCAGCCTTTGTCACGGCCAAGACTCGCGTCTGCCCTGTTAATTCTACATGTCCATGGTCCAAACAATTGTCTCAACCACAGGAAGGCGCAGCTCTTCCCACAGAATCCCCTGAATTCGCCCAACACGCCTGAAACCCTCGATAAGTGCACAAGATTAGGCCAACCTCCCTCTGATGCGATCCCCAGCCTTTGTCACGTCCAAGACTCGCTTCTGTCCCGTTAATTCTACATGTCCATGGTCCAAACAATTGTCTGAACCGCAGGAAAGCGCAGCGCTTCCCACAGAATCCCCAGAATTCGCCCAACACGCCTGAAACCCTCGATAAGTGCACAAGATTAGGCCAACCTCGCTCTGATGCGATCTCCAGCCTTTGTCACGGCCAAGACTCGCGTCTGCCCTGTTAATTCTACATGTCCATGGTCCAAACAATTGTCTCAACCACAGGAAGGCGCAGCTCTTCCCACAGAATCCCCTGAATTCGCCCAACACGCCTGAAACCCTCGATGAGCGCACAAGATTAGGCCAACCTCCCTCTGATGCGATCCCCAGCCTTTGTCACGTCCAAGACTCGCTTCTGTCCCGTTAATTCCACATGTCCATGGTCCAAACAATTGTCTGAACCGCAGGAAAGCGCAGCGCTTCCCACAGAATCCCCAGAATTCGCCCAACACTACTGTAACCCCCCATGAGCGCACAAGATTAGGCCAACCTCCCTCTGATGCATTCCCAGCCTTTGTCACGTCCAAGACTCGCTTCTGTCCCGTTAATTCTACATGTCCATGGTCCAAACAATTGTCTGAACCGCAGGAAAGCGCAGCGCTTCCCACAGAATCCCCAGAATTCGCCCAACACTACTGTAACCCCCGATGAGCGCACAAGATTAGGCCAACCTCCCTCTGATGCGATCCCCAGCCTTTGTCACGTCCAAGACTCGCTTCTGTCCCGTTAATTCTACATGTCCATGGTCCAAACAATTGTCTGAACCGCAGGAAAGCGCAGCGCTTCCCATAGAATCCCCAGAATTCGCCCAACACGCCTGAAACCCTCGATAAGTGCACAAGATTAGGCCAACCTCGCTCTGATGCGATCTCCAGCCTTTGTCACGGCCAAGACTCGCGTCTGCCCTGTTAATTCTACATGTCCATGGTCCAAACAATTGTCTCAACCACAGGAAGGCGCAGCTCTTCCCACAGAATCCCCTGAATTCGCCCAACACGCCTGAAACCCTCGATAAGTGCACAAGATTAGGCCAACCTCCCTCTGATGCGATCCCCAGCCTTTGTCACGTCCAAGACTCGCTTCTGTCCCGTTAATTCTACATGTCCATGGTCCAAACAATTGTCTGAACCGCAGGAAAGCGCAGCGCTTGCGACAGAATCCCCAGAATTCGCCCAACACTACTGTAACCCCCGATGAGCGCACAAGATTAGGCCAACCTCCCTCTGATGCGATCCCCAGCCTTTGTCACGTCCAAGACTCGCTCCTGTCCCGTTAATTCTACATGTCCATGGTCCAAACAATTGTCTGAACCGCAGGAAAGCGCAGCGCTTCCCACAGAATCCCCAGAATTCGCCCAACACTACTGTAACCCCCGATGAGCGCACAAGATTAGGCCAACCTCGCTCTGATGCGATCTCCAGCCTTTGTCACGGTCAAGACTCGCGTCTGCCCTGTTAATTCTACATGTCCATGGTCCAAACAATTGTCTGAACCGCAGGAAAGCGCAGCGCTTCCGACAGAATCCCCAGAATTCGCCCAACACTACTGTAACCCCCGATGAGCGCACAAGATTAGGCCAACCTCCCTCTGATGCATTCCCAGCCTTTGTCACGTCCAAGACTCGCTTCTGTCCCGTTAATTCTACATGTCCATGGTCCAAACAATTGTCTGAACCGCAGGAAAGCGCAGCGCTTGCGACAGAATCCCCAGAATTCGCCCAACACTACTGTAACCCCCGATGAGCGCACAAGATTAGGCCAACCTGCCTCTGATGCATTCCCAGCCTTTGTCACGTCCAAGACTCGCTTCTGTCCCGTTAATTCTACATGTCCATGGTCCAAACAATTGTCTGAACCGCAGGAAAGCGCAGCGCTTCCCACAGAATCCCCAGAATTCGCCCAACACTACTGTAACCCCCGATGAGCGCACAAGATTAGGCCAACCTCGCTCTGATGCGATCTCCAGCCTTTGTCACGTCCAAGACTCGCTTCTGTCCCGTTAATTCCACATGTCCATGGTCCAAACAATTGTCTGAACCGCAGGAAAGCGCAGCGCTTCCCACAGAATCCCCAGAATTCGCCCAACACTACTGTAACCCCCCATGAGCGCACAAGATTAGGCCAACCTCCCTCTGATGCATTCCCAGCCTTTGTCACGTCCAAGACTCGCTTCTGTCCCGTTAATTCTACATGTCCATGGTCCAAACAATTGTCTGAACCGCAGGAAAGCGCAGCGCTTCCCACAGAATCCCCAGAATTCGCCCAACACTACTGTAACCCCCGATGAGCGCACAAGATTAGGCCAACCTCGCTCTGATGCGATCTCCAGCCTTTGTCACGTCCAAGACTCGCTTCTGTCCCGTTAATTCTACATGTCCATGGTCCAAACAATTGTCTGAACCGCAGGAAAGCGCAGCGCTTCCCACAGAATCCCCAGAATTCGCCCAACACTACTGTAACCCCCGATGAGCGCACAAGATTAGGCCAACCTCGCTCTGATGCGATCTCCAGCCTTTGTCACGTCCAAGACTCGCTTCTGTCCCGTTAATTCTACATGTCCATGGTCCAAACAATTGTCTCAACCACAGGAAGGCGCAGCTCTTCCCACAGAATCCCCAGAATTCGCCCAACACGCCTGAAACCCTCGATAAGTGCACAAGATTAGGCCAACCTCGCTCTGATGCGATCTCCAGCCTTTGTCACGGCCAAGACTCGCGTCTGCCCTGTTAATTCTACATGTCCATGGTCCAAACAATTGTCTCAACCACAGGAAGGCGCAGCTCTTCCCACAGAATCCCCTGAATTCGCCCAACACGCCTGAAACCCTCGATAAGTGCACAAGATTAGGCCAACCTCCCTCTGATGCGATCCCCAGCCTTTGTCACGTCCAAGACTCGCTTCTGTCCCGTTAATTCTACATGTCCATGGTCCAAACAATTGTCTGAACCGCAGGAAAGCGCAGCGCTTGCGACAGAATCCCCAGAATTCGCCCAACACTACTGTAACCCCCGATGAGCGCACAAGATTAGGCCAACCTCCCTCTGATGCGATCCCCAGCCTTTGTCACGTCCAAGACTCGCTCCTGTCCCGTTAATTCTACATGTCCATGGTCCAAACAATTGTCTGAACCGCAGGAAAGCGCAGCGCTTCCCACAGAATCCCCAGAATTCGCCCAACACTACTGTAACCCCCGATGAGCGCACAAGATTAGGCCAACCTCGCTCTGATGCGATCTCCAGCCTTTGTCACGGTCAAGACTCGCGTCTGCCCTGTTAATTCTACATGTCCATGGTCCAAACAATTGTCTGAACCGCAGGAAAGCGCAGCGCTTCCGACAGAATCCCCAGAATTCGCCCAACACTACTGTAACCCCCGATGAGCGCACAAGATTAGGCCAACCTCCCTCTGATGCATTCCCAGCCTTTGTCACGTCCAAGACTCGCTTCTGTCCCGTTAATTCTACATGTCCATGGTCCAAACAATTGTCTGAACCGCAGGAAAGCGCAGCGCTTGCGACAGAATCCCCAGAATTCGCCCAACACTACTGTAACCCCCGATGAGCGCACAAGATTAGGCCAACCTCGCTCTGATGCGATCTCCAGCCTTTGTCACGTCCAAGACTCGCTTCTGTCCCGTTAATTCCACATGTCCATGGTCCAAACAATTGTCTGAACCGCAGGAAAGCGCAGCGCTTCCCACAGAATCCCCAGAATTCGCCCAACACTACTGTAACCCCCCATGAGCGCACAAGATTAGGCCAACCTCCCTCTGATGCATTCCCAGCCTTTGTCACGTCCAAGACTCGCTTCTGTCCCGTTAATTCTACATGTCCATGGTCCAAACAATTGTCTGAACCGCAGGAAAGCGCAGCGCTTCCCACAGAATCCCCAGAATTCGCCCAACACTACTGTAACCCCCGATGAGCGCACAAGATTAGGCCAACCTCGCTCTGATGCGATCTCCAGCCTTTGTCACGTCCAAGACTCGCTTCTGTCCCGTTAATTCTACATGTCCATGGTCCAAACAATTGTCTGAACCGCAGGAAAGCGCAGCGCTTCCCACAGAATCCCCAGAATTCGCCCAACACTACTGTAACCCCCGATGAGCGCACAAGATTAGGCCAACCTCCCTCTGATGCATTCCCAGCCTTTGTCACGTCCAAGACTCGCTTCTGTCCCGTTAATTCTACATGTCCATGGTCCAAACAATTGTCTGAACCGCAGGAAAGCGCAGCGCTTCCCACAGAATCCCCAGAATTCGCCCAACACGCCTGAAACCCTCGATAAGTGCACAAGATTAGGCCAACCTCCCTCTGATGCGATCCCCAGCCTTTGTCACGTCCAAGACTCGCTTCTGTCCCGTTAATTCTACATGTCCATGGTCCAAACAATTGTCTCAACCACAGGAAGGCGCAGCTCTTCCCACAGAATCCCCAGAATTCGCCCAACACGCCTGAAACCCTCGATAAGTGCACAAGATTAGGCCAACCTCGCTCTGATGCGATCTCCAGCCTTTGTCACGGCCAAGACTCGCGTCTGCCCTGTTAATTCTACATGTCCATGGTCCAAACAATTGTCTCAACCACAGGAAGGCGCAGCTCTTCCCACAGAATCCCCTGAATTCGCCCAACACGCCTGAAACCCTCGATAAGTGCACAAGATTAGGCCAACCTCCCTCTGATGCGATCCCCAGCCTTTGTCACGTCCAAGACTCGCTTCTGTCCCGTTAATTCTACATGTCCATGGTCCAAACAATTGTCTGAACCGCAGGAAAGCGCAGCGCTTCCCACAGAATCCCCAGAATTCGCCCAACACGCCTGAAACCCTCGATAAGTACACAAGATTAGGCCAACCTCGCTCTGATGCGATCTCCAGCCTTTGTCACGGCCAAGACTCGCGTCTGCCCTGTTAATTCTACATGTCCATGGTCCAAACAATTGTCTCAACCACAGGAAGGCGCAGCTCTTCCCACAGAATCCCCTGAATTCGCCCAACACGCCTGAAACCCTCGATGAGCGCACAAGATTAGGCCAACCTCCCTCTGATGCGATCCCCAGCCTTTGTCACGTCCAAGACTCGCTTCTGTCCCGTTAATTCCACATGTCCATGGTCCAAACAATTGTCTGAACCGCAGGAAAGCGCAGCGCTTCCGACAGAATCCCCAGAATTCGCCCAACACTACTGTAACCCCCGATGAGCGCACAAGATTAGGCCAACCTCCCTCTGATGCATTCCCAGCCTTTGTCACGTCCAAGACTCGCTTCTGTCCCGTTAATTCTACATGTCCATGGTCCAAACAATTGTCTCAACCACAGGAAGGCGCAGCTCTTCCCACAGAATCCCCAGAATTCGCCCAACACTACTGTAACCCCCGATGAGCGCACAAGATTAGGCCAACCTCCCTCTGATGCATTCCCAGCCTTTGTCACGTCCAAGACTCGCTTCTGTCCCGTTAATTCTACATGTCCATGGTCCAAACAATTGTCTGAACCGCAGGAAAGCGCAGCGCTTCCCACAGAATCCCCAGAATTCGCCCAACACTACTGTAACCCCCGATGAGCGCACAAGATTAGGCCAACCTCGCTCTGATGCGATCTCCAGCCTTTGTCACGTCCAAGACTCGCTTCTGTCCCGTTAATTCTACATGTCCATGGTCCAAACAATTGTCTGAACCGCAGGAAAGCGCAGCGCTTGCGACAGAATCCCCAGAATTCGCCCAACACTACTGTAACCCCCGATGAGCGCACAAGATTAGGCCAACCTCCCTCTGATGCATTCCCAGCCTTTGTCACGTCCAAGACTCGCTTCTGTCCCGTTAATTCTACATGTCCATGGTCCAAACAATTGTCTGAACCGCAGGAAAGCGCAGCGCTTCCCACAGAATCCCCAGAATTCGCCCAACACTACTGTAACCCCCGATGAGCGCACAAGATTAGGCCAACCTCCCTCTGATGCGATCCCCAGCCTTTGTCACGTCCAAGACTCGCTTCTGTCCCGTTAATTCTACATGTCCATGGTCCAAACAATTGTCTGAACCGCAGGAAAGCGCAGCGCTTCCCACAGAATCCCCAGAATTCGCCCAACACTACTGTAACCCCCGATGAGCGCACAAGATTAGGCCAACCTCGCTCTGATGCGATCTCCAGCCTTTGTCACGTCCAAGACTCGCTTCTGTCCCGTTAATTCCACATGTCCATGGTCCAAACAATTGTCTGAACCGCAGGAAAGCGCAGCGCTTCCCACAGAATCCCCAGAATTCGCCCAACACTACTGTAACCCCCGATGAGCGCACAAGATTAGGCCAACCTCGCTCTGATGCGATCTCCAGCCTTTGTCACGTCCAAGACTCGCTTCTGTCCCGTTAATTCTACATGTCCATGGTCCAAACAATTGTCTGAACCGCAGGAAAGCGCAGCGCTTCCCACAGAATCCCCAGAATTCGCCCAACACTACTGTAACCCCCGATGAGCGCACAAGATTAGGCCAACCTCGCTCTGATGCGATCTCCAGCCTTTGTCACGTCCAAGACTCGCTTCTGTCCCGTTAATTCTACATGTCCATGGTCCAAACAATTGTCTGAACCGCAGGAAAGCGCAGCGCTTCCCACAGAATCCCCAGAATTCGCCCAACACTACTGTAACCCCCGATGAGCGCACAAGATTAGGCCAACCTCGCTCTGATGCGATCTCCAGCCTTTGTCACGTCCAAGACTCGCTTCTGTCCCGTTAATTCTACATGTCCATGGTCCAAACAATTGTCTGAACTGCAGGAAAGCGCAGCGCTTCCCACAGAATCCCCAGAATTCGCCCAACACTACTGTAACCCCCGATGAGCGCACAAGATTAGGCCAACCTCCCTCTGATGCGATCCCCAGCCTTTGTCACGTCCAAGACTCGCTTCTGTCCCGTTAATTCTACATGTCCATGGTCCAAACAATTGTCTGAACCGCAGGAAAGCGCAGCGCTTCCCACAGAATCCCCAGAATTCGCCCAACACTACTGTAACCCCCGATGAGCGCACAAGATTAGGCCAACCTCGCTCTGATGCGATCTCCAGCCTTTGTCACGTCCAAGACTCGCTTCTGTCCCGTTAATTCTACATGTCCATGGTCCAAACAATTGTCTGAACCGCAGGAAAGCGCAGCGCTTGCGACAGAATCCCCAGAATTCGCCCAACACTACTGTAACCCCCGATGAGCGCACAAGATTAGGCCAACCTCCCTCTGATGCATTCCCAGCCTTTGTCACGTCCAAGACTCGCTTCTGTCCCGTTAATTCTACATGTCCATGGTCCAAACAATTGTCTGAACCGCAGGAAAGCGCAGCGCTTCCCACAGAATCCCCAGAATTCGCCCAATACTACTGTAACCCCCGATGAGCGCACAAGATTAGGCCAACCTCGCTCTGATGCGATCTCCAGCCTTTGTCACGTCCAAGACTCGCTTCTGTCCCGTTAATTCTACATGTCCATGGTCCAAACAATTGTCTGAACCGCAGGAAAGCGCAGCGCTTCCCACAGAATCCCCAGAATTCGCCCAACACTACTGTAACCCCCGATGAGCGCACAAGATTAGGCCAACCTCCCTCTGATGCATTCCCAGCCTTTGTCACGTCCAAGACTCGCTTCTGTCCCGTTAATTCTACATGTCCATGGTCCAAACAATTGTCTGAACCGCTGGAAAGCGCAGCGCTTCCCACAGAATCCCCAGAATTCGCCCAACACGCCTGAAACCCTCGATAAGTGCACAAGATTAGGCCAACCTCCCTCTGATGCATTCCCAGCCTTTGTCACGTCCAAGACTCGCTTCTGTCCCGTTAATTCTACATGCCCATGGTCCAAACAATTGTCTGAACCGCAGGAAAGCGCAGCGCTTGCGACAGAATCCCCAGAATTCGCCCAACACTACTGTAACCCCCGATGAGCGCACAAGATTAGGCCAACCTCCCTCTGATGCATTCCCAGCCTTTGTCACGTCCAAGACTCGCTTCTGTCCCGTTAATTCTACATGTCCATGGTCCAAACAATTGTCTGAACCGCAGGAAAGCGCAGCGCTTCCCACAGAATCCCCAGAATTCGCCCAACACTACTGTAACCCCCGATGAGCGCACAAGATTAGGCCAACCTCCCTCTGATGCATTCCCAGCCTTTGTCACGTCCAAGACTCGCTTCTGTCCCGTTAATTCTACATGTCCATGGTCCAAACAATTGTCTGAACCGCAGGAAAGCGCAGCGCTTCCCACAGAATCCCCAGAATTCGCCCAACACGCCTGAAACCCTCGATAAGTGCACAAGATTAGGCCAACCTCCCTCTGATGCGATCCCCAGCCTTTGTCACGTCCAAGACTCGCTTCTGTCCCGTTAATTCTACATGTCCATGGTCCAAACAATTGTCTCAACCACAGGAAGGCGCAGCTCTTCCCACAGAATCCCCAGAATTCGCCCAACACGCCTGAAACCCTCGATAAGTGCACAAGATTAGGCCAACCTCGCTCTGATGCGATCTCCAGCCTTTGTCACGGCCAAGACTCGCGTCTGCCCTGTTAATTCTACATGTCCATGGTCCAAACAATTGTCTCAACCACAGGAAGGCGCAGCTCTTCCCACAGAATCCCCTGAATTCGCCCAACACGCCTGAAACCCTCGATAAGTGCACAAGATTAGGCCAACCTCCCTCTGATGCGATCCCCAGCCTTTGTCACGTCCAAGACTCGCTTCTGTCCCGTTAATTCTACATGTCCATGGTCCAAACAATTGTCTGAACCGCAGGAAAGCGCAGCGCTTCCCACAGAATCCCCAGAATTCGCCCAACACGCCTGAAACCCTCGATAAGTACACAAGATTAGGCCAACCTCGCTCTGATGCGATCTCCAGCCTTTGTCACGGCCAAGACTCGCGTCTGCCCTGTTAATTCTACATGTCCATGGTCCAAACAATTGTCTCAACCACAGGAAGGCGCAGCTCTTCCCACAGAATCCCCTGAATTCGCCCAACACGCCTGAAACCCTCGATGAGCGCACAAGATTAGGCCAACCTCCCTCTGATGCGATCCCCAGCCTTTGTCACGTCCAAGACTCGCTTCTGTCCCGTTAATTCCACATGTCCATGGTCCAAACAATTGTCTGAACCGCAGGAAAGCGCAGCGCTTCCGACAGAATCCCCAGAATTCGCCCAACACTACTGTAACCCCCGATGAGCGCACAAGATTAGGCCAACCTCCCTCTGATGCATTCCCAGCCTTTGTCACGTCCAAGACTCGCTTCTGTCCCGTTAATTCTACATGTCCATGGTCCAAACAATTGTCTCAACCACAGGAAGGCGCAGCTCTTCCCACAGAATCCCCAGAATTCGCCCAACACTACTGTAACCCCCGATGAGCGCACAAGATTAGGCCAACCTCCCTCTGATGCATTCCCAGCCTTTGTCACGTCCAAGACTCGCTTCTGTCCCGTTAATTCTACATGTCCATGGTCCAAACAATTGTCTGAACCGCAGGAAAGCGCAGCGCTTCCCACAGAATCCCCAGAATTCGCCCAACACTACTGTAACCCCCGATGAGCGCACAAGATTAGGCCAACCTCGCTCTGATGCGATCTCCAGCCTTTGTCACGTCCAAGACTCGCTTCTGTCCCGTTAATTCTACATGTCCATGGTCCAAACAATTGTCTGAACCGCAGGAAAGCGCAGCGCTTGCGACAGAATCCCCAGAATTCGCCCAACACTACTGTAACCCCCGATGAGCGCACAAGATTAGGCCAACCTCCCTCTGATGCATTCCCAGCCTTTGTCACGTCCAAGACTCGCTTCTGTCCCGTTAATTCTACATGTCCATGGTCCAAACAATTGTCTGAACCGCAGGAAAGCGCAGCGCTTCCCACAGAATCCCCAGAATTCGCCCAACACTACTGTAACCCCCGATGAGCGCACAAGATTAGGCCAACCTCCCTCTGATGCGATCCCCAGCCTTTGTCACGTCCAAGACTCGCTTCTGTCCCGTTAATTCTACATGTCCATGGTCCAAACAATTGTCTGAACCGCAGGAAAGCGCAGCGCTTCCCACAGAATCCCCAGAATTCGCCCAACACTACTGTAACCCCCGATGAGCGCACAAGATTAGGCCAACCTCGCTCTGATGCGATCTCCAGCCTTTGTCACGTCCAAGACTCGCTTCTGTCCCGTTAATTCCACATGTCCATGGTCCAAACAATTGTCTGAACCGCAGGAAAGCGCAGCGCTTCCCACAGAATCCCCAGAATTCGCCCAACACTACTGTAACCCCCCATGAGCGCACAAGATTAGGCCAACCTCCCTCTGATGCATTCCCAGCCTTTGTCACGTCCAAGACTCGCTTCTGTCCCGTTAATTCTACATGTCCATGGTCCAAACAATTGTCTGAACCGCAGGAAAGCGCAGCGCTTCCCACAGAATCCCCAGAATTCGCCCAACACTACTGTAACCCCCGATGAGCGCACAAGATTAGGCCAACCTCGCTCTGATGCGATCTCCAGCCTTTGTCACGTCCAAGACTCGCTTCTGTCCCGTTAATTCTACATGTCCATGGTCCAAACAATTGTCTGAACCGCAGGAAAGCGCAGCGCTTCCCACAGAATCCCCAGAATTCGCCCAAAACTACTGTAACCCCCGATGAGCGCACAAGATTAGGCCAACCTCGCTCTGATGCGATCTCCAGCCTTTGTCACGTCCAAGACTCGCTTCTGTCCCGTTAATTCTACATGTCCATGGTCCAAACAATTGTCTGAACCGCAGGAAAGCGCAGCGCTTCCCACAGAATCCCCAGAATTCGCCCAACACTACTGTAACCCCCGATGAGCGCACAAGATTAGGCCAACCTCGCTCTGATGCGATCTCCAGCCTTTGTCACGTCCAAGACTCGCTTCTGTCCCGTTAATTCTACATGTCCATGGTCCAAACAATTGTCTGAACTGCAGGAAAGCGCAGCGCTTCCCACAGAATCCCCAGAATTCGCCCAACACTACTGTAACCCCCGATGAGCGCACAAGATTAGGCCAACCTCCCTCTGATGCGATCCCCAGCCTTTGTCACGTCCAAGACTCGCTTCTGTCCCGTTAATTCTACATGTCCATGGTCCAAACAATTGTCTGAACCGCAGGAAAGCGCAGCGCTTCCCACAGAATCCCCAGAATTCGCCCAACACTACTGTAACCCCCGATGAGCGCACAAGATTAGGCCAACCTCGCTCTGATGCGATCTCCAGCCTTTGTCACGTCCAAGACTCGCTTCTGTCCCGTTAATTCTACATGTCCATGGTCCAAACAATTGTCTGAACCGCAGGAAAGCGCAGCGCTTGCGACAGAATCCCCAGAATTCGCCCAACACTACTGTAACCCCCGATGAGCGCACAAGATTAGGCCAACCTCCCTCTGATGCATTCCCAGCCTTTGTCACGTCCAAGACTCGCTTCTGTCCCGTTAATTCTACATGTCCATGGTCCAAACAATTGTCTGAACCGCAGGAAAGCGCAGCGCTTCCCACAGAATCCCCAGAATTCGCCCAATACTACTGTAACCCCCGATGAGCGCACAAGATTAGGCCAACCTCGCTCTGATGCGATCTCCAGCCTTTGTCACGTCCAAGACTCGCTTCTGTCCCGTTAATTCTACATGTCCATGGTCCAAACAATTGTCTGAACCGCAGGAAAGCGCAGCGCTTCCCACAGAATCCCCAGAATTCGCCCAACACTACTGTAACCCCCGATGAGCGCACAAGATTAGGCCAACCTCCCTCTGATGCATTCCCAGCCTTTGTCACGTCCAAGACTCGCTTCTGTCCCGTTAATTCTACATGTCCATGGTCCAAACAATTGTCTGAACCGCTGGAAAGCGCAGCGCTTCCCACAGAATCCCCAGAATTCGCCCAACACTACTGTAACCCCCGATGAGCGCACAAGATTAGGCCAACCTCCCTCTGATGCATTCCCAGCCTTTGTCACGTCCAAGACTCGCTTCTGTCCCGTTAATTCTACATGTCCATGGTCCAAACAATTGTCTGAACCGCAGGAAAGCGCAGCGCTTCCCACAGAATCCCCAGAATTCGCCCAACACTACTGTAACCCCCGATGAGCGCACAAGATTAGGCCAACCTCGCTCTGATGCGATCTCCAGCCTTTGTCACGTCCAAGACTCGCTTCTGTCCCGTTAATTCCACATGTCCATGGTCCAAACAATTGTCTGAACCGCAGGAAAGCGCAGCGCTTCCCACAGAATCCCCAGAATTCGCCCAACACTACTGTAACCCCCGATGAGCGCACAAGATTAGGCCAACCTCGCTCTGATGCGATCTCCAGCCTTTGTCACGTCCAAGACTCGCTTCTGTCCCGTTAATTCTACATGTCCATGGTCCAAACAATTGTCTGAACCGCAGGAAAGCGCAGCGCTTCCCACAGAATCCCCAGAATTCGCCCAACACTACTGTAACCCCCGATGAGCGCACAAGATTAGGCCAACCTCGCTCTGATGCGATCTCCAGCCTTTGTCACGTCCAAGACTCGCTTCTGTCCCGTTAATTCTACATGTCCATGGTCCAAACAATTGTCTGAACCGCAGGAAAGCGCAGCGCTTCCCACAGAATCCCCAGAATTCGCCCAACACTACTGTAACCCCCGATGAGCGCACAAGATTAGGCCAACCTCGCTCTGATGCGATCTCCAGCCTTTGTCACGTCCAAGACTCGCTTCTGTCCCGTTAATTCTACATGTCCATGGTCCAAACAATTGTCTGAACTGCAGGAAAGCGCAGCGCTTCCCACAGAATCCCCAGAATTCGCCCAACACTACTGTAACCCCCGATGAGCGCACAAGATTAGGCCAACCTCCCTCTGATGCGATCCCCAGCCTTTGTCACGTCCAAGACTCGCTTCTGTCCCGTTAATTCTACATGTCCATGGTCCAAACAATTGTCTGAACCGCAGGAAAGCGCAGCGCTTCCCACAGAATCCCCAGAATTCGCCCAACACTACTGTAACCCCCGATGAGCGCACAAGATTAGGCCAACCTCGCTCTGATGCGATCTCCAGCCTTTGTCACGTCCAAGACTCGCTTCTGTCCCGTTAATTCTACATGTCCATGGTCCAAACAATTGTCTGAACCGCAGGAAAGCGCAGCGCTTGCGACAGAATCCCCAGAATTCGCCCAACACTACTGTAACCCCCGATGAGCGCACAAGATTAGGCCAACCTCCCTCTGATGCATTCCCAGCCTTTGTCACGTCCAAGACTCGCTTCTGTCCCGTTAATTCTACATGTCCATGGTCCAAACAATTGTCTGAACCGCAGGAAAGCGCAGCGCTTCCCACAGAATCCCCAGAATTCGCCCAATACTACTGTAACCCCCGATGAGCGCACAAGATTAGGCCAACCTCGCTCTGATGCGATCTCCAGCCTTTGTCACGTCCAAGACTCGCTTCTGTCCCGTTAATTCTACATGTCCATGGTCCAAACAATTGTCTGAACCGCAGGAAAGCGCAGCGCTTCCCACAGAATCCCCAGAATTCGCCCAACACTACTGTAACCCCCGATGAGCGCACAAGATTAGGCCAACCTCCCTCTGATGCATTCCCAGCCTTTGTCACGTCCAAGACTCGCTTCTGTCCCGTTAATTCTACATGTCCATGGTCCAAACAATTGTCTGAACCGCTGGAAAGCGCAGCGCTTCCCACAGAATCCCCAGAATTCGCCCAACACGCCTGAAACCCTCGATAAGTGCACAAGATTAGGCCAACCTCCCTCTGATGCATTCCCAGCCTTTGTCACGTCCAAGACTCGCTTCTGTCCCGTTAATTCTACATGCCCATGGTCCAAACAATTGTCTGAACCGCAGGAAAGCGCAGCGCTTGCGACAGAATCCCCAGAATTCGCCCAACACTACTGTAACCCCCGATGAGCGCACAAGATTAGGCCAACCTCCCTCTGATGCATTCCCAGCCTTTGTCACGTCCAAGACTCGCTTCTGTCCCGTTAATTCTACATGTCCATGGTCCAAACAATTGTCTGAACCGCAGGAAAGCGCAGCGCTTCCCACAGAATCCCCAGAATTCGCCCAACACTACTGTAACCCCCGATGAGCGCACAAGATTAGGCCAACCTCCCTCTGATGCATTCCCAGCCTTTGTCACGTCCAAGACTCGCTTCTGTCCCGTTAATTCTACATGTCCATGGTCCAAACAATTGTCTGAACCGCAGGAAAGCGCAGCGCTTCCCACAGAATCCCCAGAATTCGCCCAACACGCCTGAAACCCTCGATAAGTGCACAAGATTAGGCCAACCTCCCTCTGATGCGATCCCCAGCCTTTGTCACGTCCAAGACTCGCTTCTGTCCCGTTAATTCTACATGTCCATGGTCCAAACAATTGTCTCAACCACAGGAAGGCGCAGCTCTTCCCACAGAATCCCCAGAATTCGCCCAACACGCCTGAAACCCTCGATAAGTGCACAAGATTAGGCCAACCTCGCTCTGATGCGATCTCCAGCCTTTGTCACGGCCAAGACTCGCGTCTGCCCTGTTAATTCTACATGTCCATGGTCCAAACAATTGTCTCAACCACAGGAAGGCGCAGCTCTTCCCACAGAATCCCCTGAATTCGCCCAACACGCCTGAAACCCTCGATAAGTGCACAAGATTAGGCCAACCTCCCTCTGATGCGATCCCCAGCCTTTGTCACGTCCAAGACTCGCTTCTGTCCCGTTAATTCTACATGTCCATGGTCCAAACAATTGTCTGAACCGCAGGAAAGCGCAGCGCTTCCCACAGAATCCCCAGAATTCGCCCAACACGCCTGAAACCCTCGATAAGTACACAAGATTAGGCCAACCTCGCTCTGATGCGATCTCCAGCCTTTGTCACGGCCAAGACTCGCGTCTGCCCTGTTAATTCTACATGTCCATGGTCCAAACAATTGTCTCAACCACAGGAAGGCGCAGCTCTTCCCACAGAATCCCCTGAATTCGCCCAACACGCCTGAAACCCTCGATGAGCGCACAAGATTAGGCCAACCTCCCTCTGATGCGATCCCCAGCCTTTGTCACGTCCAAGACTCGCTTCTGTCCCGTTAATTCCACATGTCCATGGTCCAAACAATTGTCTGAACCGCAGGAAAGCGCAGCGCTTCCGACAGAATCCCCAGAATTCGCCCAACACTACTGTAACCCCCGATGAGCGCACAAGATTAGGCCAACCTCCCTCTGATGCATTCCCAGCCTTTGTCACGTCCAAGACTCGCTTCTGTCCCGTTAATTCTACATGTCCATGGTCCAAACAATTGTCTCAACCACAGGAAGGCGCAGCTCTTCCCACAGAATCCCCAGAATTCGCCCAACACTACTGTAACCCCCGATGAGCGCACAAGATTAGGCCAACCTCCCTCTGATGCATTCCCAGCCTTTGTCACGTCCAAGACTCGCTTCTGTCCCGTTAATTCTACATGTCCATGGTCCAAACAATTGTCTGAACCGCAGGAAAGCGCAGCGCTTCCCACAGAATCCCCAGAATTCGCCCAACACTACTGTAACCCCCGATGAGCGCACAAGATTAGGCCAACCTCGCTCTGATGCGATCTCCAGCCTTTGTCACGTCCAAGACTCGCTTCTGTCCCGTTAATTCTACATGTCCATGGTCCAAACAATTGTCTGAACCGCAGGAAAGCGCAGCGCTTGCGACAGAATCCCCAGAATTCGCCCAACACTACTGTAACCCCCGATGAGCGCACAAGATTAGGCCAACCTCCCTCTGATGCATTCCCAGCCTTTGTCACGTCCAAGACTCGCTTCTGTCCCGTTAATTCTACATGTCCATGGTCCAAACAATTGTCTGAACCGCAGGAAAGCGCAGCGCTTCCCACAGAATCCCCAGAATTCGCCCAACACTACTGTAACCCCCGATGAGCGCACAAGATTAGGCCAACCTCCCTCTGATGCGATCCCCAGCCTTTGTCACGTCCAAGACTCGCTTCTGTCCCGTTAATTCTACATGTCCATGGTCCAAACAATTGTCTGAACCGCAGGAAAGCGCAGCGCTTCCCACAGAATCCCCAGAATTCGCCCAACACTACTGTAACCCCCGATGAGCGCACAAGATTAGGCCAACCTCGCTCTGATGCGATCTCCAGCCTTTGTCACGTCCAAGACTCGCTTCTGTCCCGTTAATTCCACATGTCCATGGTCCAAACAATTGTCTGAACCGCAGGAAAGCGCAGCGCTTCCCACAGAATCCCCAGAATTCGCCCAACACTACTGTAACCCCCCATGAGCGCACAAGATTAGGCCAACCTCCCTCTGATGCATTCCCAGCCTTTGTCACGTCCAAGACTCGCTTCTGTCCCGTTAATTCTACATGTCCATGGTCCAAACAATTGTCTGAACCGCAGGAAAGCGCAGCGCTTCCCACAGAATCCCCAGAATTCGCCCAACACTACTGTAACCCCCGATGAGCGCACAAGATTAGGCCAACCTCGCTCTGATGCGATCTCCAGCCTTTGTCACGTCCAAGACTCGCTTCTGTCCCGTTAATTCTACATGTCCATGGTCCAAACAATTGTCTGAACCGCAGGAAAGCGCAGCGCTTCCCACAGAATCCCCAGAATTCGCCCAAAACTACTGTAACCCCCGATGAGCGCACAAGATTAGGCCAACCTCGCTCTGATGCGATCTCCAGCCTTTGTCACGTCCAAGACTCGCTTCTGTCCCGTTAATTCTACATGTCCATGGTCCAAACAATTGTCTGAACCGCAGGAAAGCGCAGCGCTTCCCACAGAATCCCCAGAATTCGCCCAACACTACTGTAACCCCCGATGAGCGCACAAGATTAGGCCAACCTCGCTCTGATGCGATCTCCAGCCTTTGTCACGTCCAAGACTCGCTTCTGTCCCGTTAATTCTACATGTCCATGGTCCAAACAATTGTCTGAACTGCAGGAAAGCGCAGCGCTTCCCACAGAATCCCCAGAATTCGCCCAACACTACTGTAACCCCCGATGAGCGCACAAGATTAGGCCAACCTCCCTCTGATGCGATCCCCAGCCTTTGTCACGTCCAAGACTCGCTTCTGTCCCGTTAATTCTACATGTCCATGGTCCAAACAATTGTCTGAACCGCAGGAAAGCGCAGCGCTTCCCACAGAATCCCCAGAATTCGCCCAACACTACTGTAACCCCCGATGAGCGCACAAGATTAGGCCAACCTCGCTCTGATGCGATCTCCAGCCTTTGTCACGTCCAAGACTCGCTTCTGTCCCGTTAATTCTACATGTCCATGGTCCAAACAATTGTCTGAACCGCAGGAAAGCGCAGCGCTTGCGACAGAATCCCCAGAATTCGCCCAACACTACTGTAACCCCCGATGAGCGCACAAGATTAGGCCAACCTCCCTCTGATGCATTCCCAGCCTTTGTCACGTCCAAGACTCGCTTCTGTCCCGTTAATTCTACATGTCCATGGTCCAAACAATTGTCTGAACCGCAGGAAAGCGCAGCGCTTCCCACAGAATCCCCAGAATTCGCCCAATACTACTGTAACCCCCGATGAGCGCACAAGATTAGGCCAACCTCGCTCTGATGCGATCTCCAGCCTTTGTCACGTCCAAGACTCGCTTCTGTCCCGTTAATTCTACATGTCCATGGTCCAAACAATTGTCTGAACCGCAGGAAAGCGCAGCGCTTCCCACAGAATCCCCAGAATTCGCCCAACACTACTGTAACCCCCGATGAGCGCACAAGATTAGGCCAACCTCCCTCTGATGCATTCCCAGCCTTTGTCACGTCCAAGACTCGCTTCTGTCCCGTTAATTCTACATGTCCATGGTCCAAACAATTGTCTGAACCGCTGGAAAGCGCAGCGCTTCCCACAGAATCCCCAGAATTCGCCCAACACGCCTGAAACCCTCGATAAGTGCACAAGATTAGGCCAACCTCCCTCTGATGCATTCCCAGCCTTTGTCACGTCCAAGACTCGCTTCTGTCCCGTTAATTCTACATGTCCATGGTCCAAACAATTGTCTGAACCGCAGGAAAGCGCAGCGCTTCCCACAGAATCCCCAGAATTCGCCCAACACTACTGTAACCCCCGATGAGCGCACAAGATTAGGCCAACCTCCCTCTGATGCATTCCCAGCCTTTGTCACGTCCAAGACTCGCTTCTGTCCCGTTAATTCTACATGCCCATGGTCCAAACAATTGTCTGAACCGCAGGAAAGCGCAGCGCTTGCGACAGAATCCCCAGAATTCGCCCAACACTACTGTAACCCCCGATGAGCGCACAAGATTAGGCCAACCTCCCTCTGATGCATTCCCAGCCTTTGTCACGTCCAAGACTCGCTTCTGTCCCGTTAATTCTACATGTCCATGGTCCAAACAATTGTCTGAACCGCAGGAAAGCGCAGCGCTTCCCACAGAATCCCCAGAATTCGCCCAACACTACTGTAACCCCCGATGAGCGCACAAGATTAGGCCAACCTCCCTCTGATGCATTCCCAGCCTTTGTCACGTCCAAGACTCGCTTCTGTCCCGTTAATTCTACATGTCCATGGTCCAAACAATTGTCTGAACCGCAGGAAAGCGCAGCGCTTCCCACAGAATCCCCAGAATTCGCCCAACACTACTGTAACCCCCGATGAGCGCACAAGATTAGGCCAACCTCCCTCTGATGCGATCCCCAGCCTTTGTCACGTCCAAGACTCGCTTCTGTCCGGTCAATTCTACATGTCCATGGTCCAAACAATTGTCTGAACCGCAGGAAAGCGCAGCGCTTCCCACAGAATCCCCAGATTTCGCCCAACACTACTGTAACCCCCGATGAGCGCACAAGATTAGGCCAACCTCCCTCTGATGCATTCCCAGCCTTTGTCACGTCCAAGACTCGCTTCTGTCCCGTTAATTCTACATGTCCATGGTCCAAACAATTGTCTGAACCGCAGGAAAGCGCAGCGCTTCCCACAGAATCCCCAGAATTCGCCCAACACTACTGTAACCCCCGATGAGCGCACAAGATTAGGCCAACCTCCCTCTGATGCATTCCCAGCCTTTGTCACGTCCAAGACTCGCTTCTGTCCCGTTAATTCTACATGTCCATGGTCCAAACAATTGTCTGAACCGCAGGAAAGCGCAGCGCTTCCCACAGAATCCCCAGAATTCGCCCAACACTACTGTAACCCCCGATGAGCGCACAAGATTAGGCCAACCTCCCTCTGATGCATTCCCAGCCTTTGTCACGTCCAAGACTCGCTTCTGTCCCGTTAATTCTACATGTCCATGGTCCAAACAATTGTCTGAACCGCAGGAAAGCGCAGCGCTTCCCACAGAATCCCCAGAATTCGCCCAACACTACTGTAACCCCCGATGAGCGCACAAGATTAGGCCAACCTCCCTCTGATGCGATCCCCAGCCTTTGTCACGTCCAAGACTCGCTTCTGTCCGGTCAATTCTACATGTCCATGGTCCAAACAATTGTCTGAACCGCAGGAAAGCGCAGCGCTTCCCACAGAATCCCCAGAATTCGCCCAACACGCCTGAAACCCTCGATAAGTGCACAAGATTAGGCCAACCTCGCTCTGATGCGATCTCCAGCCTTTGTCACGCGCAAGACTCGCTTCTGTCCCGTTAATTCTACATGTCCATGGTCCAAACAATTGTCTGAACCGCAGGAAAGCGCAGCGCTTCCCACAGAATCCCCAGAATTCGCCCAACACGCCTGAAACCCTCGATAAGTGCACAAGATTAGGCCAACCTCGCTCTGATGCGATCTCCAGCCTTTGTCACGGCCAAGACTCGCGTCTGCCCTGTTAATTCTACATGTCCATGGTCCAAACAATTGTCTCAACCACAGGAAAGCGCAGCTCTTCCCACAGAATCCCCAGAATTCGCCCAACACGCCTGAAACCCTCGATAAGTACACAAGATTAGGCCAACCTCGCTCTGATGCGATCTCCAGCCTTTGTCACGGCCAAGACTCGCGTCTGCCCTGTTAATTCTACATGTCCATGGTCCAAACAATTGTCTCAACCACAGGAAGGCGCAGCTCTTCCCACAGAATCCCCTGAATTCGCCCAACACGCCTGAAACCCTCGATGAGCGCACAAGATTAGGCCAACCTCCCTCTGATGCGATCCCCAGCCTTTGTCACGTCCAAGACTCGCTTCTGTCCCGTTAATTCCACATGTCCATGGTCCAAACAATTGTCTGAACCGCAGGAAAGCGCAGCGCTTCCCACAGAATCCCCAGAATTCGCCCAACACTACTGTAACCCCCCATGAGCGCACAAGATTAGGCCAACCTCCCTCTGATGCATTCCCAGCCTTTGTCACGTCCAAGACTCGCTTCTGTCCCGTTAATTCTACATGTCCATGGTCCAAACAATTGTCTGAACCGCAGGAAAGCGCAGCGCTTCCCACAGAATCCCCAGAATTCGCCCAACACTACTGTAACCCCCGATGAGCGCACAAGATTAGGCCAACCTCCCTCTGATGCATTCCCAGCCTTTGTCACGTCCAAGACTCGCTTCTGTCCCGTTAATTCTACATGTCCATGGTCCAAACAATTGTCTGAACCGCAGGAAAGCGCAGCGCTTCCCACAGAATCCCCAGAATTCGCCCAACACTACTGTAACCCCCGATGAGCGCACAAGATTAGGCCAACCTCCCTCTGATGCGATCCCCAGCCTTTGTCACGTCCAAGACTCGCTTCTGTCCCGTTAATTCTACATGTCCATGGTCCAAACAATTGTCTGAACCGCAGGAAAGCGCAGCGCTTCCCACAGAATCCCCAGAATTCGCCCAACACTACTGTAACCCCCGATGAGCGCACAAGATTAGGCCAACCTCGCTCTGATGCGATCTCCAGCCTTTGTCACGTCCAAGACTCGCTTCTGTCCCGTTAATTCCACATGTCCATGGTCCAAACAATTGTCTGAACCGCAGGAAAGCGCAGCGCTTCCCACAGAATCCCCAGAATTCGCCCAACACTACTGTAACCCCCCATGAGCGCACAAGATTAGGCCAACCTCCCTCTGATGCATTCCCAGCCTTTGTCACGTCCAAGACTCGCTTCTGTCCCGTTAATTCTACATGTCCATGGTCCAAACAATTGTCTGAACCGCAGGAAAGCGCAGCGCTTCCCACAGAATCCCCAGAATTCGCCCAACACTACTGTAACCCCCGATGAGCGCACAAGATTAGGCCAACCTCGCTCTGATGCGATCTCCAGCCTTTGTCACGTCCAAGACTCGCTTCTGTCCCGTTAATTCTACATGTCCATGGTCCAAACAATTGTCTGAACCGCAGGAAAGCGCAGCGCTTCCCACAGAATCCCCAGAATTCGCCCAACACTACTGTAACCCCCGATGAGCGCACAAGATTAGGCCAACCTCGCTCTGATGCGATCTCCAGCCTTTGTCACGTCCAAGACTCGCTTCTGTCCCGTTAATTCTACATGTCCATGGTCCAAACAATTGTCTGAACCGCAGGAAAGCGCAGCGCTTGCGACAGAATCCCCAGAATTCGCCCAACACTACTGTAACCCCCGATGAGCGCACAAGATTAGGCCAACCTCCCTCTGATGCATTCCCAGCCTTTGTCACGTCCAAGACTCGCTTCTGTCCCGTTAATTCTACATGTCCATGGTCCAAACAATTGTCTGAACCGCAGGAAAGCGCAGCGCTTCCCACAGAATCCCCAGAATTCGCCCAACACGCCTGAAACCCTCGATAAGTGCACAAGATTAGGCCAACCTCCCTCTGATGCGATCCCCAGCCTTTGTCACGTCCAAGACTCGCTTCTGTCCCGTTAATTCTACATGTCCATGGTCCAAACAATTGTCTCAACCACAGGAAGGCGCAGCTCTTCTCACAGAATCCCCAGAATTCGCCCAACACGCCTGAAACCCTCGATAAGTGCACAAGATTAGGCCAACCTCCCTCTGATGCGATCTCCAGCCTTTGTCACGGCCAAGACTCGCATCTGCCCTGTTAATTCTACATGTCCATGGTCCAAACAATTGTCTGAACCGCAGGAAAGCGCAGCGCTTCCCACAGAATCCCCAGATTTCGCCCAACACTACTGTAACCCCCGATGAGCGCACAAGATTAGGCCAACCTCCCTCTGATGCATTCCCAGCCTTTGTCACATCCAAGACTCGCTTCTGTCCCGTTAATTCTACATGTCCATGGTCCAAACAATTGTCTGAACCGCAGGAAAGCGCAGCGCTTGCGACAGAATCCCCAGAATTCGCCCAACACTACTGTAACCCCCGATGAGCGCACAAGATTAGGCCAACCTCCCTCTGATGCATTCCCAGCCTTTGTCACGTCCAAGACTCGCTTCTGTCCCGTTAATTCTACATGTCCATGGTCCAAACAATTGTCTGAACCGCAGGAAAGCGCAGCGCTTCCGACAGAATCCCCAGAATTCGCCCAACACTACTGTAACCCCCGATGAGCGCACAAGATTAGGCCAACCTCCCTCTGATGCATTCCCAGCCTTTGTCACGTCCAAGACTCGCTTCTGTCCCGTTAATTCTACATGTCCATGGTCCAAACAATTGTCTGAACCGCAGGAAAGCGCAGCGCTTCCGACAGAATCCCCAGAATTCGCCCAACACTACTGTAACCCCCGATGAGCGCACAAGATTAGGCCAACCTCCCTCTGATGCATTCCCAGCCTTTGTCACGTCCAAGACTCGCTTCTGTCCCGTTAATTCTACATGTCCATGGTCCAAACAATTGTCTGAACCGCAGGAAAGCGCAGCGCTTCCCACAGAATCCCCAGAATTCGCCCAACACTACTGTAACCCCCGATGAGCGCACAAGATTAGGCCAACCTCCCTCTGATGCATTCCCAGCCTTTGTCACGTCCAAGACTCGCTTCTGTCCCGTTAATTCTACATGTCCATGGTCCAAACAATTGTCTGAACCGCAGGAAAGCGCAGCGCTTCCCACAGAATCCCCAGAATTCGCCCAACACTACTGTAACCCCCGATGAGCGCACAAGATTAGGCCAACCTCCCTCTGATGCGATCCCCAGCCTTTGTCACGTCCAAGACTCGCTTCTGTCCGGTCAATTCTACATGTCCATGGTCCAAACAATTGTCTGAACCGCAGGAAAGCGCAGCGCTTCCCACAGAATCCCCAGAATTCGCCCAACACTACTGTAACCCCCGATGAGCGCACAAGATTAGGCCAACCTCCCTCTGATGCATTCCCAGCCTTTGTCACGTCCAAGACTCGCTTCTGTCCCGTTAATTCTACATGTCCATGGTCCAAACAATTGTCTGAACCGCAGGAAAGCGCAGCGCTTCCCACAGAATCCCCAGAATTCGCCCAACACTACTGTAACCCCCGATGAGCGCACAAGATTAGGCCAACCTCCCTCTGATGCATTCCCAGCCTTTGTCACGTCCAAGACTCGCTTCTGTCCCGTTAATTCTACATGTCCATGGTCCAAACAATTGTCTCAACCACAGGAAGGCGCAGCTCTTCCCACAGAATCCCCAGAATTCACCCAACATGCCTGAAACCCTCGATAAGTGCACAAGATTAGGCCAACCTCGCTCTGATGCGATCTCCAGCCTTTGTCGCGTCCAAGACTCGCTTCTGTCCCGTTAATTCTACATGTCCATGGTCCAAACAATTGTCTGAACCGCAGGAAAGCGCAGCGCTTCCCACAGAATCCCCAGAATTCGCCCAACACGCCTGAAACCCTTGATAAGTGCACAAGATTAGGCCAACCTCGCTCTGATGCGATCTCCAGCCTTTGTCACGGCCAAGACTCGCGTCTGCCCTGTTAATTCTACATGTCCATGGTCCAAACAATTGTCTGAACCGCAGGAAAGCGCAGCGCTTCCGACAGAATCCCCAGAAATCGCCCAAAACGCCTAGAACCCTTGATGAGCACACAAGATGAGGCCAACCTCGCTCTATACTACCGTTAACTATATTGTGCGAAAACTTCTATTATCTACAACAGTTAGCCTTAAAATCAATTTTAAATTAATTCTAATCCTATGGCAGCCATTTGCTTATATTATTTGCTACATAATTTGTAATTGCATTATACCGCCATATGATGCAATTAATAATTACATATCAAATAATACAGTACCCGGGTCTCACCACGTGGAGGTTGCTGCGAATGGAGACCCACCCTAACCACGTCCCAACCTCCCTCCTTTTGTATAAGTTATTATTGAATACAACCTCCTTTTGATATACATTTGCAATGCGTTTAGTCTTCAATCGCTATGCAAATGTACAATAAAATGAGTTTCGTAATGAATTCTCGCGGAAAAATGAAGTTATACTAACAATATTCTACTTGACTAAAAATTTACTTTATAATCTACTTAAAGCTTAGTATCATGCATAATCTACCAAGTCTACTGTTTCTACTTACATAATCTGTTTTAAAGCTTACTTCATTTAAAGCTTACTTAATTTAAAAATTACCTATCCCACTAGAAATCTACATAAACTTAAGGGAAATTATTCTTACTTATCAATAAACCAAACATGTATTCACCCTACCTATGTAAAAATCTAATGGACTTTGTGGATATTATTTGTGGATATAAATGTGTATATTATTTGATATCCATCTTCGTGACCCTGGTAACGTTACCATAGATGAAATGATTCCTACCTATTAATAAATCTAAGTATGTTTCGACCTGCCTGTGTAAAAATCTAATGGATTCGAACCCATGTTGCGTCCAAAAACAAAGACAACACAACGACACAGCGAAAGACAAACCCAAAAACAACAAACAATGTACGACACATACGTATGTGGACCCAGAAAAACCAAAACCAAAGTAATTTACGAAGAAATTACAATAGAAAAGAGCGAATGATTACACCAAGAGAATTAGGTGTAAGAACATGTTGTAACAAAATTGTAGACACTGGAACATCTGAAACAAGATGTACAACAAGCAAAACAACAACACAAAAATATACACATAAAACATTTCACAAACAATTCACAGAAAATATATGCATAAAGCATTTACAAACAATTCATAGAAAATATATGCATAAAGCATTTACAAACAATAGAGACACACAAAATAGAAATATAATTAACCAGTTAACTGTGGAATTTGCGTCGAACGCAGGGCATACATAAACAGTTATAAAAATGTATATATATAATATAATATAATATAATATAGTATAATATTATATTATATTATGATATTATGTAATTATTAAAATTATATTAATTGTATTAATATTATTAAAATTATAATTAAAATATTATAATATATTATATATACTTTTTTTTATTATATAACATAACATAATATAATATCATATTATATTATATTATATTATATTATATAATAAATATATAGATATAATATATTATAAATAAAAAGCTTTGAATTGACGTATATACACAGTTAACTGATTGAATTCAAAAGACATGTAAAATTTATGTACGATTATATACGAGAGCAGCCACGTCAGGGCGCTTGTTATAATATAATAACATATAAATATATAAAAATAAATGTTACCACTTAAAGATGACTCCGTAATATACCTCTTTTTTTTATATTCTAATATCCCTTTTGTCGCTCATTATTTTTTATTCGTGTTATATGTATATGACCATACTTCCATCTGCTGACATGATATAATTTGTGTATATCATTATATTTCCATCCTCGTAATTTGTAGAATCATTACGTTTATTTAATTATATGGCTGTATTATTTCAAAGAACTATGCGTCTTACAAAATTTTAGACCTGTAACAAAGTCACATAATTGATTAATAGTCGCATATAATATGGTTTCATAAAAGTTCCCTTTTTTATATACATATTTTTGTCGCTTACTTTCTTTGATTAACATTAATATGTCCATAATTTCATCTGCGTGATACTTTCATCTTTGTAACTTGTGAAGTAATCACATTTATTTAATCCTTTTGCTGCATTAAGTTGATGACCTAAATATCTTTCTAAAACCTACAACAAACTTATTCAGTGGATTAATAAAAGCACATATTAAAACCAAAAGAATACATTTAGACATGGAAGATACAGTTAGACATCGAAACATTATTTTAGTGAAATATTATATATCTTGTGGTGTGGCAAAATTAAGAATTCGCCTTTAATTTATAGAAAATATTAATTTCTTTTAAAAGAAAAAAAAAATAATAATAATAATACTATAATGAAATATTAATAATTTCGTTATATTCCTTAATACCTTACAACTTTTAAAGTTGTCATGAGTAATAACGTACAAACCATATATAGAATATTTACAGATCAGTCATAAAAGTAACCATTAAAAAGATTTAAATTGTACAAATGAGAAACTACCTTCTAATAAAAAATAATTGTTATCGTTTATTCTGTGACAAACGCTCGATTTGCAACGATATAAAGATAAACATAACACCCATTATGATTAATTTTTTGTCATTAAAAATGATGAGTGAAATATTTTATCTTCTTCGTTGGAAAGTACATTAAATGTGAAGTGAAGAGTATTTCAAAATCATCAATCAAGAAAAAAATCAGCAAAAATATCGCGAAAATAGCCATGTCTTTATAATTCGCAACACTAATTTATTAAATATGAAACGAAGTATATGTAAAAGGTAATCGCGTAGGTGCGTCATGAAAAAAGCAATACGCGAGCACTCAGCCGACGGTGCTTTTCATAGGTCGTAAAATTAATTTATGCACCCATAATTTAAATACGCAACGCTAATTTATTAAATATGAATTAAAGAATATATAAAAGGTAATCGCGTAGGTGCGTCATGAAAAAAGCAATACGCGAGCACTCACACGAGGGTGCTTTTCATAGGTCGTAAAATTAATTTATGCACCCATAATTTAAATACGCAACACTAATAAAACAGATTTTAGAGAAATGATCTGTTTAGGTGCAATGTCACCAAGTGCAATGTAGCTCTTCCAGCTACTTTGGTGACTCTAAGTGCAAGATCATACTTCCATTAGTGCAAGTGGAAGATTTTATAGTTGCAATGTTACCATAGTGCAATGTAGCTCTTTCAGCTACAGTGGTAACTTGTGTGTATGGTTCCACAGTATCAGTGGAAGTCTTGGGCATTTTATTTATTACGATCGCAACGCTACTTTGAAAGCGCGATTCTCTTTTATCGCAACACTAAATGAAAGTAAAATTAACAATTGAAAATTATTATCTCTACTTTATAATACTCGCGTTACTTACAAGTCGCAACACTAAATAGCAAATTAAAAACATCAACGTTAATTAATTATCTCAACTTTAGCATCAAAACAACAAATATAATACATTCTTATTTTAAAGCAAAACAACAAGCAATCGCGATCTTATGTATCGCAACACTAAAGGAGCAATCGCGATTAACATTTCTACGTAACTCTAATTAATATCGCGATCTGGATTTACACGCAACTCTAATTAATATCGCGATCTGGATCTATACGCAACTCTAATTAATATCGCGATCTGGATTTATACGCAACTCTAACACAAACCGTAATTAATAATTCGCAACGCTAAAAAGTGAATCCGCGATTTGCCCAAAATGATGTGGCCAGGTATTCTGGCAGATAAAGTAACGAGCATAGTGACAAAGCAGTAACAAGTAATGGCTTTGCATTCAGAATCCAGCATTTCCGAATGCAGAGTCATTCGTTGCAGCCCTCTTCTCTGGGCCTCTTCGGCACATTGCCTCTTCTTTCTTCGGGCTCAATGCCCAGAATCTTGAATCAACCCAGCAAATAAAGCAGCAAAATAGATCAGAAAAATTAAGCGAGAGACACGCAAGACGAGCAACGATTTGAAGAATCGTCGTCCGTGCAAACGTGCCGAACCTCAGAAGCAGAAAAAACGTTCGTTTCGACAAATCGCGACCGCGACCGCGGGGTGATTCGAAAAATCGATAGGGTAAAGCCAGTGGCGAACGGCATTCTCCGTTCACGCCAGCTTTACCGTCGATGATTCAAATCTGATTTCCTGAAACAAGTTGAACCACGCGAGAAAAAACGCGCCTGCCCGATCGGAGACTGTGGTCAACCTGCCCGGCCCTACCTACTTAAATCTAGCAGTCAAACATACCAGAAGTATACTACCTACCTACCTAACGCTATATTTAAAAAATGGCAACAGACTCGTACCAACACATGCATACAACACACGGAATTCTCGCGACACTTGCACACAACCTTGCACACTTTCTAAAGTTTGTACGTACCTTGTCATGCAATCTGAGGGATGCTAGTGATCATTGCGTACAATGCGAGCAAAGCATTTGTGTAAATTTCAACGTTTATTTATTTCAATTTTAATTAAATAAATTTCATTGAATACAGAATGGATGGTATTAGGTTTGATACCATTATTATCGTTGTGAACAAGAAAGTAGAGAAGCTACTAAAATGAATGGTATGGAATTTGATATCATTATTGAACTTTGGTAAGAGTAAACTTGGTACCTACTATTATTGTAAGTAATAGTATATTTTGTGCTATTACTACAACGGATACAAGAATTAATGTTTAATAAAAAGCGACGTAATTCCACAACCTAACCACACATACACACAATGTGGAGACTACGTCGTGCACGATACACTAGCATATCAGTTGCGCAAAAATCTTATAAATTAGCAGGGGAATCATCGTGCTCATCACCTTTTCCCCACCCAAGTAGCACCTGGGCACGTGAATGGGGTCCTGGCAAAGAGCACGGAAAAGGAAGCTGAAAATCCTAATCTAAATATAGTGATTAGTACAATATATCTTTATTCAGTTTATTCTTTATTTTATTTTTATTATTCTCACACAGGGTACCCTACTTTATTTATTTCACTCAAATTTTATTCATACTCATAAAACTCTATGCAATGGAATAATTAACTTGAATATTGCGCAAGAAAATGAAAGAAACGAGCTCATTCGACAATTAATTCTAGCAATATAATTTATGGAATGGAAAAACGCGATGTGACGCGACGCGAACAAAACGAGGGACTTTTCATCCTCGATATAACGGAATACCTATGTCATATATAGGATCTTTGCGTATTCCCAATACGGTCCCATTAAATCCCAAATAAAAAATAATAAAAAACGACCGAACAAAATATACACAAGTTTGCTTCTACTGCCACCAGTATAGGTTGACGTATTTTCACGTCCGCGAAATGTTTAACGTGACCAGGTGCCGACGGTGACACTCCAGGCACGACCTCCCATGAGGCAGGGATTGAGATACGCTCAATCAGCCGGCCGTGAACCCAGTGCAGTATCTAGTACGCAGTCCACAGCTACCAATACCCTTGGTGAGGGTGGCGAGCCACCCCGTCTGCCCGTCGGAATAACCGGGGGCCTTACGCAACGGGGCAGGGGCCAGATACTGGGACGCAATAGAGGCAACAACAAACTACTCGAACCGAACACGAAATTAATTCTTCGTGAAATAAAAAACTCGATACAACAATATAATTAGGTATAAATTGAATATTAATCAAGATACTAAAACACAAACGCGATAATCCATTCCAAAATTATAATGTATAGAATATAATAGAAAAATGAGTCGTGATCTGAACAAAATTAAATTCTTTGTATCTAAATTCTCTAAATCTTTGTAGAGTATATCAAGGGTATGTAATAATAGTAGGGTATATAATAGGGTATATGATATAAAATGATTGTAATTATCGAGCGATCTCGTCATCAAAGCAAATATTCTAAGATATGAAAATGCTGTTCAAGTTGGATGCTTTGATTTCAAAATCTACTCGTCATGAAAGGTCTTCTTGCACATATAATTTAACATAATTGCGGTAAGATAAATAAATTTTAATATTTTAAAATCTCTAATTGCAACAAGTATAAACTCATCAGATATTTTCTATCATACGATATTAATATGAATATTAAATGACTGGAACATTTAATATTCTCAGTGAATGCAAACAATATAATTAGCTATCGTTAAATATTAAATATTGTGTATAATTACAGCAACAATGATACACGTCATCATTATTAATTCATAATAATTATAATTGTCACTAAAACGAAGTCGGAGGGTATCCGACTTCACCATTAAATACTGCCAAATTAAAGCAGCTGTGATACTTATTGTATATTTATTCATATAAGATCTATCAAGGATATTATATATATATATATATGCATGTAACATTATGATTGATATTAATATTTCATTTGTGTAAATGTTCATATATAATGTATTACTTTCATATTTTCTAGGCATTTATACTGGACGTGTATGGATCACAAACATTATATAACTCGTATTTATTTATTTATTAATTATCCATATACTATTATTATTGTATTATTAAAATTATATTGTAATATTTAAAAACGCGAAGTGCAAGAAAACTACATAAAAACAACCTGATCTAATAAATGACACACACAAAATAACAATTATTATTCACAGGTATAATTGTATACCCATGGTCACTATGCTCGTTAAAGCAATTCTACGTAATTACAACCAGTCACTCGTGCCGATTCAGACCTTTCGTCCTACGGCATGGTGAATGACCAGAGGGACTTGAAAGCATGCGACTCACCGGACGATGAGTAGAGTAGCTCTGGTAGAAGTCATTGAAGATGTTGCTGATGCCTCAGGGAAGTCGTCAAAGATGTTGCAAACGCCTGGAGAAAGTCACGTTATGAATTAACATTCGTGTTGTTACCACACAATGAATCAATTAAGAAATAATATCAAAAAATGTTGCTTACCACTGGGGGAACATCCTCAAGCCCGAAGACGTCAGGCTGGAAGAAGTGGTAGATGAATCCATGGTGGAAGTAATAGCTGTAAAACTTTAAGAGAAACGAAACTATTAGGATTTGGTTTACCAAAGTTTTTATTGATAAGTTTATTATTTATTAATTAAAGATAATTACATTTTTGGCTCCTGGAGCACAGCAAGATCCATTTGTAGCAGGCGATGATGAGACTCTAATACCGGAAATAAGTATTTCAAAAATTCAAAAAATAAAAAAATAAAAATAAAAGTCTAATATAATATAATAAAAATTTACTAGAATATTATCATTTACGAAGCAAACACTGACTCTACTATCGCGTATGATTACTATGAAAGATTAAATAAAATTATAATAATATAAAAAATAAAAAAAATATTGAAATAGTTATACGCAGCAAACACTGACTCTACCGACCGCATTGCGCGCGGTCACCAAATTTTTCTGGAAGAAAATTGTTATTAGTGGGGGAACAAAGGGTAGAAATAAATATTACACCATTTCTTTCAAATATTATTTTTCTTCTCATCGAGCGTTTGTTCAAGAAATAACTTTCTTCTAAAGCTACTAAACTGTGTGGAATATATGCATAGATGTAAAATATCATATATAAGTATTAAAAAATATTTGCAATTATTGCAAATTAATTATGATTAATTCATGAGTGATCTGTATGATGTCTACTCTGATCATTTTCCATCAGAATGTAAAACATATTGAAATTTACTAATTAATTAATTATATTATATGTTATAAAATATTAAGAAATGTTTATAAGAACCGTTAATAAGTTAATCAACTACTACTCATTATATTATGAATTAAATATATCATTATATTATGAATTAAAATTCATATGTTACCACACAATGAATCAATTAAAAAAAATAATATAAATTCTTGCATGGAAATACCTCTTTCATCTTTATGGCATATCTTTTTTAATAATAAATGCAATATTACCAAACCTCTATAAAAGTATGTCGTTTCCTATTGCAGCATTATCCTTATCATATTCATACATCCTTATTTCTCAGTTTAAATGTGCAATTCACAACAGCACAACAGTTTTGTTCTGTAACAGAACAAAACAAAACTGATTGCACATAAATGTATAAAAATACTATCAATTATATTAAAATTGTACAATAATCAAACTCAAATCACATATCAAAAGTGCAAACAGTGCACAAGCAAAAAGTAGACAAAGGAAGTAGACAAAAAGTTGATTTACATTTATAATAATAATTACGTTCAATATTCAATTAACCAAGAGTATCAATTGAATAAGGAGTTGGGAACAATAAGGATGCTTATAGGATAACAAGTGTAAATACAAAGCAGTCGATAAGCAGGTTTGCGGCGTACCTCGGAAGCAGCGAGACAGGTTTCGACAGGTTTCGACAGGTACATTGGAGCAACACACACTGACAAGCCGTACCACTTCGTATCTCGCTTCCACATTTGTTAACTTCGGTGTTCTCCCACTCCGCTTACGCTGCAAACAGAGCACTAAATTCGAAAACACGATTTCCAGAAAAAATCAAACAACAACACAATCAATAGCACAGCGTACAACTATTATCGTCGACAAATTTACATAGCTCTCTTTATTCGCATACATTTGTAGGAAAAAATGAAATCAAACTTTATTATACAATATTGTAATATTATAGTAAATACAATATGATTACGTATATCATTCTATGGTTCACATAATAATTATTGCGAATATTGTAACATATTTTATACTTGAATATTCGATTTCGTATCGTAAAAAGAAATATAATGCAATAAATCTAACGGGACGAAATATTTCAACTCACATTTCTCCGATATTAATTGCAAATCTCTGTCGCAAACTGGCTCAACACGTTCAAACGGCTATATTTTCACTTTTTTAAACATTTTAACTATGCAAATACTTCTTAATCGACTTTGAAATGAAAATTTAAAATGAAAATGAAAAGAGACGCTACCTCCATGACAGCTTCAACTATTGTACAAGGAATTCGAATCTCGCGCATGCGCGTATGAACGTGTCCAGTCAAAAGTCCGAAATAATTTTATCTATTGCGAACGAATATATTTAAATCGTTTTTTCTTCCACGTAAAGTAATTGATTATACAAAAAACTACGATTTTTCAGCCAAAATTTAATAAATCACAAGATTTCGAAAAGTTTCATCGTAAGAAATGAGATTTTATGTGTTACAGAAAATGTATCATCGCAAGAATAAATGTACAATTGTACTCACAGATTTCTCGAGATTTCTTCCGCAGCCAATGGTTCCTCGTACAGTTTGTATGATTAGGGAAGTTTACTGTTGACTTGTAGATTTATTGAGGGAGAGGTTATATGTTTAGAGAACAACGGTTGAGTTGTAGATTTATTGAGAGAGAGAGAGTTTGAACAGTTTGTTAAACTTGTTCTGTTCCTACGTTATTTACTGTAGCAAGTAAAATACTTGTACAGTTTGTATGTTTAGAGAACAGCGGTCGAGTTGTAGATGTGTTGAATGAGAGTGTCAGAACAGCTTCTTGAACTTCTTCCGATCTTACGTTGTTTACTGGACCAAGTCAAATTTAACATTAAACATTGCGCAAATTAAATCTGCCCTTTTATACTAAAAGTGGGAGCAAGCGTTAACCAATCAGATCGCTAGCAGCATCGAGCTCTGATTGGATGACAATCTTTCATACCTGAGTAGATGCTGCGAGCGATCTGATTGGTTAACGCTTGCACTTACTTTTAGTATAAAAGGGTAGTTAATTTGCATGAACTTTAATATGAAATTTGACTTCCTAGAGTAAAGAACGTAAGAACAGAACAACTTCAGATGATTTTTTATCAGTTCCAAATGGTTGAAAGGGTTTTACCGCCGTGTCGAAGCTGCGAGTTATCCTACTGGTTAACGATTACACTTACATTTAATATATAAGGGTAGTTAATTTCATTTACGAGGTTAATTTTTTCAATGAAAGGTTATAGAGCCGGTTAGAAGAAACAGCCAATGAATATTTTGGATCCACGAACCAATATTGAATAATTTACGTCGAAAATTGTAAAATCACATTTCTTTCACACTTATGTTTCTTTTTTAACATTTGGATCTTACGATATTCAATTTAATACCACGTAGAAAGGAAAGAATATTCGCTTTGCGACAAGGGATGCACGCGCGTACAAGATATAACGAGACAGAAGTCAACGGAAATCTGTCCGCGCAGAACATATAAGTGTGTTTGTGATTAATCGAACTAAAATTTAACCTATTGGAGGGAAAATGGTACCAACTTCCACTGAACAAAATATAATACTTATGTTTGCCTACAAACTTGAACGAGTCGATAATAAATTGATTTAGAACAGAATATTTTCGAGCTTAATTATAGTAGAAATGTTTTCAAATTGATCGACAAATCTTCTACAATTCGTTAGGTAACTGTTAAATAGAACTACCGTCAGATCTGTCAGTAATTTTACTTTGAAGTTTAATTTTAATTTCTACCGCTACTAATTCGTATGAGTTCATGTATAGACAATTACATCTTTACTAGATCACCTGTGTCATGTTTGCACATTCAACATATTATATGACGTAGAATTACAGTTGTCAAATCATTAAACGTACAATTGTAGTTGCATTTATACCTATAAACGTGATCGAGTAATATTTATCCACTGTGAATTGACCAAACAAATAAAATAAGGTAAAGGTTTTGACGGGGTAGCCGTAAAAATAAAAAATATGGTTTACTTGTCAAAAGGTAACGAAATTAACCTTAAAAAGATTTCTTATGTCATGTAATGAAAACTTGAAAACAACATGTACATAATTTAAACGTTTGTTAGACATGTACAATTAGAACCAATCACGTTTTAAATTGATCTATTTTGGACAGTACTCTGCTACATTGAAAAGTATTCAGGTTTTTTACAGGCATAATTTTCATGGTTACTATGTTATAAGTATAATATTGTTATTTCTTATGCTTATTTAAAAGAAACAAACGAACTAGCAAAGATATAAATGAATCAATTATTTGTAGAGTTACAAAACATTAATCAATCCTAATATGAAGAAATATGAAAGTGAATATACAAGAGACTACAGATTTACCTCTAGTATTCAAGCTGCAATTACATAAATCTTATGCATCATTGTTATTTGATTTTTTCAAATTAAAGCAGCTGCAATAGTAGTTCCCTCTACGCCTAACATAATTCTGCCCAATTGTTTTACATCTTTAAATAAGCACTTGAATTTTTCGGCAAGCAATGTGGATTCTTTTTTATTGTTTCACCAGTTACTCTATGAAGTTGTGCTACTAGTTTTGTAATAACAGCAGGTTGAACTGAAGATTGTTGGTGAATTATCATTAGAAGACCCTTCATAATTGGTATTTTTATTGGTATTTTATGAAAAAATTTCTCCTATAGCAGCCATTTGCTCGTATTATTTGATATATAATTTTTAATTGTACCATAGCCATTTGCTTAAATTATTTGCTACATAATTTGTAATTGCATTATACCACCATATGATGCAATTAATAATTACATATCAAATAATACAGTACCCGGGTCTCACCACGTGGAGGTTGCTGCGAATGGAGACCCACCCTAATCCCATCCTCCCTCCTTTTATACAAACTTTTATTAAATGAAACATCCTTTTCATGGACATTTACAACACGTTCAGTCCTCGATCGCTATGCAAATGCACAACAAAAGAAGTTTTGTAATGAAATTTCGCGAATAAAAATTAAACAAAAAATAAACATAAAATTCAATCTAAAGATACCCTGCCTGAATAAAAATCTACTATAATATGAAAATAACCTATCTAATTAGTAATCTATGTCGACATAGATGAAATGATTCCTACCAATTAATAAATCTAAGTATGTTTTAACCTGCCTGTGTAAAAATCCAATGGATTCAAACCCATGATACATCCAAAAACAAAGACAATACAATGACACAGCGAACCAAACCCAAAACCAAAGTAATTTACAAACAAATTACAATAGATGTGATTGAATAATTACACCAAAAGATTCAGGTGTAAGAACATGTGAAAGAAAATTGTAGACACTGGAACATCTGAAACAAAAATGTACAACAAGCAAAATAATAACATATCGATTATGTAGATTTCACAGAAAATATATACATAGAGACATTGGAACACCTAAAACAAGAATGTATAACAAGCAAAACAACAACATATCAATTACATAGATTTCACAGAAAATATATATATATAGACACACACATACACACATCACATACAAAATAGAAATATAATTAAATTAAAAAGACATATAAAATTGATATAAAAATATAACTTAAATATGACTCTGTAATATACCTCTTTTTTTATATTCTAATATCCCTTTCGTCGCTCATTATTTTTTATTCATTTTGTATCTATATGATGATACTTCCATCTGTGTAACATGATATAATTTATGTATATCATTCTATTTCCATCCTCGTAATTTGTAGAATTATTACGTTTATTTGATTATATGGCTGTGTTATTTCAATGAACTGGACGTCTTCTAAAATTTTAAATCTGTAACAAAGTCATATAATTGATTAATAGTAGCACATATTATATATATATTTTTGTCGCTTACTTTCTTTGATTAATATTAATATGTCCATACTTCTATCTGCGTGATACTAAGTTGTCTGGAATATATCTGTAGATATAAAATATTATGTATAAGTATCATAAACTATTTGCAAATATTGCAAATTATTTATGAATAATTCATGACTGATCTGTATGATTTTAACTCTGATCATTTATCATCAGAATTTAAAACATATTGAAAATGTTTATAAAAACCATTAATAAGCTAATCACTTACTACTCATTATGCATATTATGAATTAAAGTTCATATGTTACCACACAATGAATAAAAAAAGAAATAATATAACTTTATGCATACGAATACCTCTTTTACCTTTACAATATCCCTGTTTTAATAATAAATGCAATATTACCAAATCTCCATAAAAATATTACTTCTTTTGTTGCTATTCCAATTGCCATTAGTCATTATGATGTTTATTAATCTCCATTTCCCTCATTTGGAATGTATAATCAATGAATAATCCATAACAGCGTGAAATAAAACAGCTGCAATTAGAATGTATAAAAATAATCCAATTGTATTACAATTATCAAGAATCAAACTCAAATCATCGTTTAAAAGTACAAATAAAATCTATAGTGAATTGTAACAATGAAATACACAAGCTACAAAATGAGACAAAGAAAGTCTCACAAAAATTGATTCATATTCTAATTTATGTCTAATATGTGGTTAACTGAAAGTGTATTAATTGAATTAAGTTAATGACAGAATAGAAATGCTAATAGATTAGCAATTAGAAATACTACGCAGTCGATAAGTAAGCGTGCAAACATACCTTAGAAACAGCATCAACACACTCACTAGCGTATGTCGTACGACACGTACGTGCCTACGAAACGTTGTTCCCTCACTCCGCCTTCACACTGTTATGGTCCTGCTATTCTCTGCTCTGTTATCGCTGTAAACAAAACAGTCACTTAGAGTTTCGTTCTGCACAATGTACACTTACGAAAGCACAATTTTTACAGCAAGTAAAATATATATTCTATCACGACTGAAAAATTTATATCGTTCTCTTTATCATATATGCTTGTACCATGAATACAGTCAAATCGTTCTAATGACTATTACGAATAGTATAGTATATTATATACTCAAATATGCGATTGTATGTCGTAAAAAAGAGGTATAATATAAAAAATCTCATTGTCTCGCAAAACAATGTTCGCCAGTCAGAAGGACGAAATATTTCAACTCACATTTCTCCGATATTACTTACAGATTTACGTCACAAGTAGGCACAACAGGTTCTAATGGCACTATTTTCACTTTTTTAAACATTTTTACTATGCAAACGCTATTTATTGAACATAAAACGCCACAGACCATGTCAGGTTGACATAAATGAATATATTAATGTTATTTTTTCCCACATAAAGTAATTGATTATATAAAAACAGTACCATGTTTCAGCCAAGATGTGATAATAAAGCAAGATTTTTATAATTTTTGCCATTGCATGAAGAAGGAAAGTATATCTTCCTGTATTGTGTAGTACTATCATTTAACAGAGAAAATCTAAATTATTATAAAACTTACAAAGAAACGAAAATACAGTCAAGATACATGGTACAGATTAAAATAGTTTTCATATTTAGATAATTGAATTGAAATGTCTCTGCTTAAAATTGTGGAAAATATAAGAAAGCCTGTGACTTTTTGCACGATCGGTATTTCAGAGTAACAAGTTGCATAAGATGATTGATCTATTCTACATCTCGTTGGTGCTTTAGGCAAAATAGACTTCACCCTTATCCATCTGAGGTAATACGAACAAAACAAGAATCACATTTTTCCCGCAGGTTGTTATATTAAAAATCATTTCAATTTTTACGATCATCAATCATTTACGCCCGCTTACTTGAATGAAGACAAAAACCTAATGTAAATGCAAGTTCGTTTTTTTTATAAATTGTCGTGAAAAGTACAAAATCGCTGCCACAATGCCAAAAGTCACGACTTTCATATCAGACGTGAAAATATATCAAAAAACCTTTCATGAGACCATAAAAGCGAACCATTGTAACAAGATTGCTTAAAATAAACAAACATACATAAGAAAATTTGCCAAGGAGAACGCAAAGGAATGCGGTTCAGGAATATGAGCATCATTTGTCGAGTAAATTTTCTACGACCACATTCCAAATCTTATATTTCTCCTTAACGCTACTTTTTATAGATAATGGTGAACATAAATGAAATCGTTCACACACTGTCCAGAATCTACTGATTCAGGGATATCTTCGTTCTGTAAGTTGCGATAACATTCGCAATAACGCTTCAGGAAGTCGTTTCTCGGCTAGATTTCTCGTTCCAGGAAGTTCTGGTTGTATCTGAGTTTTCTCCGCCAAATTTTGTTCTCCTGATATTAAAGATTGATTAGTGACCAGTTTCGATAAGGGCATGGCCTTTTCATCCAGATTTTCAGAGCCTGGGAGTGGTGAGAATATCTTTTCCGTGTCCTTTGTAATATTTGTAGAATCGTAAGAGGATTTAGGTGTTCCAGGAACAGCTAAGGTTCCAACGACTCCGATAAATAGCACAATGATCTGTAACGATTCGAAAACATTAATTTCTTCCTTAACATGTCGGTCACATAGTCAATGAATGCGTAAACACCCATCAATGATTAAAATGTACAGAGTATAGTAACAAAGTGTTATGTCATGACTTTCACTGTTAAATTCTACGTTGTCATTCCCTTAAATTCATGGGAATATGTTGGAAAAGATTACGCAAAATTTGCCATGGTCTGAAATTCGAGAACAATATTTTTTCATTGTATCGAGTGTAAAAGTGTTAAAAGAACTTTATATCATAAATAACCAACTCTTAAAAAATAATACTATAAAAATTTTACGATTATTTCAATTGATCTTATTTATAGAATCCTTACGATTCATATATAGCTACAAAGAAAATAGTCAGTCTTATCATTCGACCGTTTATCGACGTATGTTATGAGAACAAGCACAATTATTATCTTTGCTCGGTTCTCTAGTTCATAAAATATACTTTAACTCAATAACAAATAATGCAAGACCATCGTCTACGTCCAAGACAGGTTCCAGATCAACGCAATTTTCAACGACTAGACCAACAGTTTGGATATCTAAAATTCATATTACATCATCCTACTCGGAGAGATCTAATGAATGATGAGGCCACAAGTGATGGATCAGGTCTGCGTACTATCCAATGCGTTTCCAAATCTTTCTTTCAAACGTTGGCGAACCGGACTTCACTCATAACACTAACTAGTTGCTTTGTATCTATCTTCGAAATATACACACACTCCATAAATATAATCAACTGAAGTATTTATAGCGGAACATTTATTCTATTTTGCAAGAGAACGATTAAAGAATAAAAATTCGATCTTGAACTTCCAACTACTTCATGATATGTTAGACTCTCGAAAATTATCCTGTTATGCACATGGATTCATGTTGTACGCAGGAACAGTTTTAGATTCTATAAATGATATATGATTATATTATTCTCTTTCAGTAGCTATAAAAAATATACTTATTAGTGCATTAAATATTGAAATACGTCAATATGTTATGCATTAAATTAAAACTGTGTGGTAGGAATTACAATGCTCTTTTTCATGATGCCCTTTCACCCTATGCAGTTACATACCACATGCATAATAATGAAATTTGTATAGTAATGGACGAGTGCGGAAGTGCGTTAAGTTTAACTATACTATCGATTGGAAGCTTTGTGGTAGGTATATATGTACTCCGTTTGGTATCGTTTCGATTCTCTTACCTTGATCATGTTCGTTCGAATAGCAGAGCTCAACTGTATCCTGATCCGACTCATCGATGACGTTACTTTTATATATGTAGGTACAGGATATACGTGGGGACACTGGTCCCACAACATGAATCGACGTTTTATTTCCATAAGGCTGAACGGATACGACAACCGCCTGCGGCAATGTCTTCATCGAATTGTTTCCTTTTTTGATTGAGCCTCCAGCGATTAATATCCCGAGTGTCTGTCTACCTGCTTTTCTTGCACGCTCCAAGATCAGAGCGATTGGTCGATTCCGCGATAAATAACGATAATCTGCCTTGATGAAACCAATGGAACAACAAGGATAAGAAACACAGCAATAACGCTCATTAAAGTATCCATAATTCTGAAAACATATCTTCTATACATACACTTCAGGAATTAAACTGTCGCACCTATCACATATCTAGATCGATGGTCTCCTATCCACGGACATTTGCAGTTTTCAACGGTTCTTTTAGATGGGGATCAGAGTGTATTGTCTCTATCCTGAAATAATAGGTGTGAATGCGTAATGTTTGCGCAGGCTAGAAGTTCCGGTACAAAGTGCGCAAGCACTTTTGAACGTGCGTATAAATATTATTTCATCGAAGTAAAACAAATCATCTGACCTCTCAGGGAGTCCACGGCTACGTCTATTTATCTAGAATCGACGAAACTGAGCAACTAAGATAGCAGAATTCCCTGAAACACGGTAAAACAGCTGAAAACAACGATTAAAATAGCGTTGTTTTCTTCGTTTGACATATTTTTTATTATCCAGTACCAATATCTTGAGCTTACTCCAATCATCTCTTGCATCTTCCAAGGTGCAACGACATTCACGAAGAGCAAATACCGCTGAATATCCGAGGAGATCATAATCGTGCGCCATAGGCGTAACGGTCGTCGAGAAATCCACGTCATTTGAACCCTCTTCCAGGCGATTACCCGCCACTATAAGTGTCCCTCGATGCCGTAGACTTGCACAACTTACGGGGAACAGTGACGTCATGTTTATCTGTGTACCTTGACATTTCTCACGTCACACGCAACTTTCTTCTCGGCCGTTGGTCAACGTCGTTCCGGCATTTACGTTTGATGTCTATCGAGAAGGAAATTGGAAAATTTAATCGACATTTCTGGGGCTTTCCGAAATCGTTAAAAATAAACGCTTACCCTCCACGTGTTCTCACGCGCGCCTCCGTCTAACGCCTACAACACCCTACCTTCCCTGGCGGAAACAATTACGTCTTTCTGGCGAGTTCCATCGATTAACGTGGCTCCGTTACTGCATTGCTTTCTTGGCGAATTATTCTGCATCCTGCTGTTCGTTATTACAATACTCTGTTTCTACGAATTTATTTTTGCTATTCTTTCCTTTTTTAATATTTAATCGTGTGGAAAGTCGGATAATCGATGATAAAATGCAAAAGTATTTATAGCTACAAACTCTCGATTTCTATTCAACTCTTGCACGATAGAAATTGGAAATCAATGCACAGATGAATACTTCTTTTCAATAATTGTATCGCGTATCGATAGCAAATATTAACTCACATTTTTCACCACAATGTATAGACGACACTCACGATTTCGATACATACTTCCACCCTTCTTTAGCACCCCGCCTATATTCGCACGTTTCCACTAATGCCTACATGTTACATTTTCCGACGAACATAATGCCTTTTTTATGAATTTTATCGATTAAGATAGTTCCGTCAAACGCGCCTGTTGTCAACTTAATTTGAAGAACAACTTCGATTCTATTAAACCCAGCTTGCGATCTAATTCTAGAAGATATTTCGAGAATCGCACGAAAACGAACTGCTCCTTCTCCTTTTCCACCCTCTAAAATGAACCGCGACGAGATACCAAGAAAAGCTCCATTCTGTTTTCCCGCGATCGACGATGCCCTCGATATGGATCAAATATCTGAAACAAACCCACGATTTCATGTAACAAAATTTCACACTGAACATCTTGAAGAAATTTAACGGGCGAGTGACGTTCGTCTCGAGACGTACCCCGACAGATAAGCAGAAAATCTGTTATTCGTACTTCCACGAACGGTCCGTTTTATCGTCGACGTTCACAACATAATAAGAGCCGGGTGGAAAAACGGAGAACGTCATCCTCGAGCAGGGCTCGTAAAAGTCGAACGATCGAAAACGAACGAAGGCAAGCCAGCGAGAAAAAAGGAAAGACCGTCTGGAGGCAGACGGTGCTCCGAAAGCGAGGAAACAGAAAAAAGAAACAACGAAGGGGAGTGAATCTGACAAGAAGAAATTGTCCAAGATTTTGAGAAACGAAGGACGGAATCGGTAATAGAGCGAAAATAGATGGAGGGAAAAAGCGAATACACGAAAATTTGGGAAAAAAGAAGCGAAGTGAAAAATGTTCGATTCGAAGCATCGTTCAAGAGGAAAACGACGAAAGTAGTAACTGGTTTGATGGCAGAAACCAAAAGCATGGCATCTATAAAAAGCGAAATTAAAAATACAACCAGAAACAATAACGAGATACTTATGAATATATTGAAGAGTACGAATTTGAAGACGTAGTTTGGAACAAGCACGACAAAGCGAAAGACTGCATTGTTCTCAGTTTCTCACAAACTGCAAATGTTATTGCTTATGTCTCGCTGTTACTGGAGATTTTCCTTTCAATTTTGTTTTTCTTGTGGTATTTTTGCTTATTGAAAATTATATACGCAAAGAATGTTTCGGGCATCAAATATAACTTAAAACACATAACTCAAACGATATAAAAATAACTTAAAATGCGACAAACACGATAAAAAAAGTAGCGATGACGGATTAGCGGTTTATGATTTCCGTTTATTACGCTATTTCAGTAACCGATTATTTACTCAACAAAGAAAATAAAGTTGGAAAATTCGAGAAACGTCTGTTCGAACGAAACAACCAACAAGAGAGAAATACACGACGAAACGAAAGAAAAGATCGAAAAGTCTAACCAGTTATTTCTTTAAAAAATCTGCAAGACAAATTACCAGTGACAATAATTAACTGAAATAGACCATATTAGAAACGGCAGCTGCTTATATTAATGAAAACCAGCAGTATTTAATTTCCATCCAGTTTACCACCAGAACTTAATCAAGTGGTACAGCATATCTCACGTTCAGACATGAACTAATTATAAAAGCATGGGATGACGTAAAAACTTCATTGCAGAGATTACATCTCGATTACCGCAGAAACGCCACGATACGCTTCGCTTCATCCAGGACGTGCGAAAAGTATACATGGACAGACGAAGAGGACCGGACCCTGACTATCAGCCTGGAAATCTAGCGTGGGTAGAACATCCATCTCTTCGGTAATACCACCAAAGGAGTAATGGCGAATAATAGCTCAAACGTAAATGCAAAGAACCGTACATAGTTCTATATAAAGTTAGGACTAGCAGCCACGAGATCCGCGCCAGAAACAAACCCTTATATAGATTGGCCTTTATCTTCTGTTAAATAGAGGTGTGGTCAACCAACCTGACTACTTAGACCAAAGTAGACCAAAATCTTCATCGATTGATTAAGTCCGTGTAGTGATGCAAGTAAGCCACATTTCCTGAAAAGGCCACCAAAGAGTTAAGACTATTTAATTGAGAGAAGACACACCTTTATTCTAGGAAGAAGGAAAATGTAATTCAGTGGCACACCTACCACTATTCTTATCTCTATAAAGAAACCACAGTCGTTACTGCACCTCTAAAGACTGCCTCGTATTTTCCTGATATGTACAACCCACACTCTTATCGTTCTTCATCTTCTTTTCAAACGACGAAGCCGTATCCAGGATCGTGCTCGTGTAATCCTACACTTTCTTCGACACAATTCTGTTTCAGTATTACTTCACGACTCCAATTATGGTAACTAAAATAGTGCGGACAATATTTAGCTTTCATGTATCGTAGACAATTTTAAAACAATATAGCTACGTATAAAGATAGATATTTTTCTCAAAATTTACATTTGACACTAACAACCTTATTGTCCAGAAATATTTCTCAGAGCAATTGAAGCAATGAGAGCAATATTTATTTTCCTTTTTTTCAACGACGATTTATTGCATGCACGTGGCACTCTTTGAGCAACTTGATGAATCGGTTCTAAGCGTGTTGCAGTTAATCTGCTTTGCAGCAATCATTGACAATCATTGAGATTAGTAACGATCAGAGTTTTTCGTCGGTAGCAGCGAAACGGGGCTCATTTTTCGCGATTCTTAAATTAGCCTTTGCTCGACGCCGATTCGCATTTCCTACACACACCCCCCGGACTTGCATCGGCGCGCTCGTTTTCCTTTTGGAACAGAGAAAACCGAAAATACACGGGTATGACGTAGAACGGGAGTTTCAAAGTAAACGAACGGGTAGAATCAATCTTGTATTTGTTTGTTTTCATCTCTACGCTGCGAAGCCGTGCCCCCCTGGTTGACTTAGTTTAAGAACAGCTTCGACTCCGTTAAACACAGCTTGCGGTCTAATTCTACGCGGTACTTCGCAAATCGGACCGAACGATCCTCCCTCTTTCGCCGTTCACCCTATAAAACGAACCGCGAGCAGATTCTAAGAACAGCCTCTGTTTTTCAGCCATCGACAGGATTCTCTGCGTGGACCAGGTACTGAAAACAAATGTAGAATCAGGTCTACGATTTGATGCAGCCGGAGACCCATGAAAAAATACATTGGACGAATTTAATGACCGAGATGTTATACCGTGTTTAAACCTGCTACCAAATAAATAAAGACGAACCGACAAAAAGAGAAAAAAAACCATCTGCACAAGTGGTGCTTTGAAATCAAAGAAGAAACATAAAAAAGAAGTCGCAAGAAGGAGAGAAACTGGCAAGAATCAACAAAGGAGGGATAAACGGATAATGGAAAGAGAATAGTATGATAAATACAAGAGACTAGAACACAGAATGGCAAATGCAACGAAGGGTGCGAAGAAGTTAAGAAAATGAAGCAATTTCAAAATAAAATTGCGGATGAACAAAAACAGTGAAAAATGGCGACGATGAATAAGCGAGTTGCGATTTTCGTTTGTTATACTACTTGAATAATTGATTATTTATTCTAAAAAGAAAAAGAGAGATTTGGAAAATTCGAGAAATGCTTGCTCGTAGAATGGAATAAACAATGGGAGAGAATGATACAAAGATGCGAAGGAAAGAGAAACGAGCCGTCGAAAAATTCAGTTATCACATAATTTACATTCAAAAGTCAAGAAAATATCTTATTCTCCGAGTGTTTTGTTTCTTTTAGAACTCTATGTAACCCTTATATATTGAGATGTGTGACGTGATATGTGAAACATGTATTCGTACGAGCTAGAACGTGTACCAGACTCAGTATAAATCTCACCATTTGGAGAAATGATCTAAAGATACTGACTGGTTCTGATATCGACGAATACACTCAAAATACACGTTGAGATTTGTCTTAATACATGTCCCGTGCATCATATATCAAAGAAATTTTACTTGATTCAAATAAATGACAGCATCAGAATTCTTTGAAATGAAGAAACATTTGTTTAAGCAAAGTTGGTTCTCGCGAATCGAATAAATGTTTACTTACGATCAATTCAAGAAGATTGAAGCTTAAATTAAGCCAATATCTATTTGAAATTGACTAGGACTTTCGAGAAAATCCAATTACACAATTCAGAATTAAATGATTTATTACGTTTCAGAAAATCTCTTGTTTGATTTATGACGATAAAAATCGTGCTCTACTATTGTGTGTGGACTAAAAAAATAATTAATGATGTCAATTGACTTAAAAAAAAAACATATTCGCTCGAATCAAGTAAACTTTTTCTATGTACGATATAAGTAGAACTACAGTTACGCCACTTCGTACGTTTCTTGCAGAAAGCAGATTAGATACCAGCACCAATAATTATCCTTCATCTGGTTCTTCCAACGGATCGTCCTACTATAATTCTTGTTGCTTTAATACTTCATAACCCTGCCGTAGCTGGTGTGGCTACTCTTTGGAACACACGGAACACACTCCAAATCTCTCTTCTGAACGAGGATCCTTAGCTTCCGCAGACAAGAGTAGAACGAACGTCACCGCGGTTTAGCTGGCCTGGAACAAATTTTTATAAACAAGACCGGTTCTAATTTTAAACTACGACTAATTGTATGCCTGCCACTGCATACATATACATTTCAGTTTACGTATGAAACATCTATGTATGTATAAGAGAATGAAAGAATACATAAACAAAGAATTCTAACAAATGTAACAAACTTGAAAGTCCTGAACATTTTCACTTTCTACCTAGGAACATAAGGGTAGCACAACTTTCTCGAAACCCCACGATACTTCGAGTTTAACCTGGTAAGACACGCGAAAATGCCCGTTCGATAGAGGTGTTACTTAGCTCTAATGAATCGAAACGAAACATACGATACATCGTATTACCTACTTCCATCGTAACAGTTTTCTCTATTTATATCTCCGATATTGCCGTCGTTGCACTGGTATGTACGATCCATCCCTATGGACATCGTATACTTGACATACATTTTAAAAATACTTTCTGGTTTAAATTAAATTCCACCTCAGGATTATGCGAGTATTATTTGATCATCGGTAATACGTGTCATTTGGCCAGCGGTCTTGTCAGGATCTCACGGTTATTAAGCACTGATTCTCGTTTGTATACTGTTACGTACAGGATAAATACACGTAACAGTGCTACTCGTAATGTCTCTTGCAAAGAAAGGATCAACATTTGTCAATAATGAACCGAACCAGTAGCAAGACATACTGTGATCTTGTGAATAACGATTAGCGAACAGGAGAATTTTTGAACAATTTCATATCACATTCGAAGAACGTAGGTGTACAAATTATCTTTATATAAAGGCCTGAACACTTACGGGGAGTGTGTAACTAACAATCTGTTTAATTAGTTTAATTGATCCTGACATGTCTAGATTTCAATATGGTACAGCTACAAAATGAGAAGCTAGAAAAGTTCTGTTCAACATATAAACGTAATCATCTTCCACAAATGATGTACATACATAACGAAATAAATATTCTAAAATTGCATTTCTACCTCCTGGCCACAATAAAGCACAAGCAATTTCTCTCTAATCTCAGACTAATTAGACATAAAAATATTATTCTTCGACTGAGAGCGATTTGAATTTCGATAAGTGGCATTAGATAGGCATACTTTACCGCTGCTCTGCGAACATTAAATCGCTACTTTTGCACGTGCTATCAAGAGGAAGCAAAACCACTTGAAATATGTAGCAGAAAAAATCATTAATTTTCTACCCTCAGCATCGAAATTTGTATTGTCCTGTTCCATAGACTGTTAATCTAACGACGTATTGATAATCTTGGGAAATTTTTAGAATTCTGTGTACTATATACACAGAGAGATCTTTTACAGCTAATCTTATCATTGTTCTGGAACATTCGAACAAATACAATTATCCTTATTTGACGGTCAATCGAGAGGGGCGATAATTTTTGTTAAGCAGAAGAAGCGCTACGTTCAATCGCCGAGAAAAAAAAGCCCGGGGAATCACGAGGATGTTTGATCCTCGCGTCGATGTTCTGCACCTTTTGCTGATCTACGTCTGCGCGTGTTGGCCGGGTCTATAAAAGCGGCGCAGGGCGTCGCGACGACTCCAGACGCGACATACGCGCATTGCTAAAAATGTGACATCGAGCGACGTAGCGGTTTTCTCGTTACCATCGGTGACAATTTTTTCAATTTCCATAAAAAGTCAAAAACAGAGCGAAAGTACGTACCAATAAAGAAAAGAAAAGGGAAAGGCCGTCGTACGGACCCATCGACGAATCGTGACTTTTGGAGTCGATTATTTCGTAGTGCACGATTCCTGTACATCGTATCGCGGCGTTATTGGCGCAGTGAAGATGTAATTCAAGGGCCACGCATCGAGACCAGCGATCGTTCGTGAAAGTTGCAACGTGAACATTTTCTCAGTGAATCGAATCTTGTGCTTTAAACCTGCTTCGGCCTCCAGTGACGCCTTTTTCGTCCTCCAAAGGATTGTTAGCATCGTGGTAAGCACTTGAAAAATACAGAAAAAAATTATCAAGTGAACACGTTAAGCCTATTACGCTAGTGTCTTACGACCTATCATTTAAACGTTAACTCATAATATTCATTGTCGACTTTAACAGATACTGATTACGGACGGTATAAGACCTGGTCGCAAAATGCAATTAACGTTAACGAGGTGAACATGGTGAAATAGAAATTAGTATATGATAAAGAACGAGCAGAGCTTAACCGCGTAAACGCAAAGCTGATTTTTTTGTTGTTAAAAGCTCGCGTTTTTGACGTCCTTTTGTTCACCCTCTACCTCTCTTTTCAAGTCCCCTTTATCCCTCTTTATATACGGTTTTTCTCTCAGAATATTCGTTACACAGAAAGACATAAACCAAAATATTACTTCACTAATCTCTCAGACGCGTGAAAATAGCCCTGGTAAACAGAAACTTTAAATATAACCGCGTTCAAAAAGCTTGTCAGAGAGAACCGGTGAGAACCAGCAGGGAAAAAAAGAAATTAATAGACCGGTGAATGTGACTTCTGCGAGTCGCGCGAAAATCGTGAAACGGTGTAAAAATATCGGGTGCGGAATAGGGAGCGTGGACGAACGAAAATCAAAGGTAGAATTATTTCGGGACGAAACGACAGTTATGACCGGCAATAAAATCGAATCGCGTAACCAGAGAGTTCGAAATGCCTATTGTTTTCCCACGAGGCGGATCAACGTCTTAAACAAAAGAAAAATGGCCTCGAATGGGATGGAATGACGTCTACGGGTTGATCGATAAATGTTTCCAATGGAAAACAATTCCACGAAATCCATTAAAAGTTTAAATCCTAACAGGAATCAAGAAGAGATACGAACGAATAACGAGACGTTGTTTGACGCGCGTTGCCGCAGCGAAATCCTTGCTATTGATCTAGCCAGCTCAAAAGGTCCTGGGTTCACCCGGCCAACCTCCGGTCGGTACTCCTCTCGCCTCTCCACCCTGTATTTCGTCCTTTATCTACGCGCCCAAATCGGGACAAATTGATACATTTTCTCCAAAAAATATTCAACAAAAATCACCGATTGTCGTGCCATTCGACAAACGATATCCTCACTTTTTACATATATCAATACCTATCACGTAACACAGGAAGCACACCTGACAGTGTAACAGCAATGAAGAACATGATTAATTCCAAGTGATTAATTCCACAAAATAGAAAGTACAAAAGAATCAAGTGATTTCACATTGAAATTTAGAAAGATTCAAAAAGTGGAGTTAGGCACTTTGACTTATAAACGGCTCGTACAGTAGTAACCACAGAAATTGCAGCGACTCAAAAATGTTCCTATTTAATAGTCGCAAGAGTAACAATTGATTGTATTAGTAGACAATAATAGCAATACAAAGGGCATGTTAAAATAATTGAACGTAGTTACAAAGTTTTGCAAAGTGATGCAATTTTATTGGCCACTACTGTTTACTATAATGCATAGTTCGAGAAACTGCCCTATCCGAGTAGCGTTTGAATGGACAAGGACAAGGGTGATTCTTGAATCGCAACGAACGCACAGAGTGCGATGCCCTCTCTGACGAAAACCCATCCGAGTGTTAAACATGCTTCGCGCTTGATCGGCTACACGAGCCGCACACCATGCATGGTTTACGGTCGTGTGCGCCGATGACGCAAAAGCGGGGAAAGACTTTTCATCAAACGTGACGATTTAGATGCAGGGGGGGATGAAAAAGAAGCATGACGGAGTTTGATCAATTTTCGTACACACACGCGTGACCGTGTCCACGCTTTGATTACAGATGAAACTGCACGAGAAAAAGGAGTCCGGAATACATAGAGTGCAGGAGGTCCCACTGGAGGAGTTGGAGCTCTCGAAGGAGTATGAAGTGGAGAAGACGTTAGGCGAGGGTAGTTTTGCCAAAGTTCTGCTGGCGACCCACCGTGCAACTCGTACAAGGGTCGTCCTGAAAGCCGTCCACCAAGAACTGACTACAGAGAAAGACTTTTTCCGCGAGTTTCACTACTCGTACCATTTAAGTCCGCACCCGAATATTTTGTGCTCGTACGCGGTCGCGTTCAAAGCGGACAAATGTTTCGTTTTCGCCCAGGAATACGCCCCTTACGGAGACCTGGCGGGGAATGTTAGAGCCGGAGGGCTAAGCGAGGAAGCCTGCAAGAGGATCGCCAGTCAGCTCTGCTCGGCTCTCGATTTCATTCACTCGAAGCAACTAGCGCATCGCGACATCAAACTGGAGAACGTGCTCGTGTTTGCACTGGACATGTCCAAGATCAAACTGTGCGATTTCGGGTGCACCAGGCGCGAAGGAACGCTGGTTAATAAGATTCGTTGTACTTGGCTACCGTTTCAACCGCCGGAGATCTACGAGATCGTCAAGAACGAGAGGTACGCGTGCAAAAGGAGCGCTGATTGCTGGCAATTCGGCATCGTCCTCTTCGTATGTCTCACGGGCAATCCACCGTGGCAAACGGCTGATCTCATCCAGGATCCTGATTACTCGGCCTTCCAGAGGTGGCTCAAAAGGAGGACCACCAAAGTCCCGCAAACATTCAGACGATTCACGCCCAGGCTACTCCGATACTTCAGGCGGACGTTCGAGCACAAGCCTGAAAAAAGGCCACATGTAACTGAGATCAACAAGTACCTAAAGGACTCATGGTGCGTGAACAAGATCAGCCACAGCGCGACCTCCACGTTAGTGGACGCGAGCGAGGGCATCGTTAGAAGAGGCGACAGTTTGCTTTACCTGGACACCGTTCTGGACGATCAACGTAACGTCGACGAGAACAAGAACAAACTGAGGAAGCTCCTAAACAGTTACGGTCTTGAGACCACGATCGATCAGAAAGTCGTCACCAAGAGGATCTGGGAGTGGGTGATGCAGTGCGACTCGAACATGGCTGAACCGGCGTTTATCGGTAGCCTCGGTACAGAAAACATGTGAGAGATGGTAAAGGCTTCCAGCGAACCCTGTCTCGTCAGCGATCGTCAGGAGCGGAGGAACAGTTTCGGCAGCTACGACGCTGCTCGCGACGGAAATGCTCCGTCCTCTCTACAATGTGCCAAAGAAGCATTCGAAAGAATGGCGACGAACGCAGAGCGGCTCTTTCACTAACAGGCGCGACGTCGCATCAGATTTCGGACAATGACCGATACGAATACACGCGAGGAACGCGTAACCATCTCACTATCATCATACTCCGCCCCTATCCTTTCCTGCCTCCTGTTCATCTTCTCTCCCGTCTAACCTAACCACCCACACTCGTCTCATTCTACTTTACCCTTTTACTACTCCCACTGCATCAATCTTCTCTACGAGCGGACCAATTATCGACGAGTGTATGTGCGTACACGTACACGCATACATGTAGACACAGATACACATAGTCGTGCGCACGTAAAATGTATATAGTATTAATATTTCATATGTATTCACGCACGAGCATCTTTCGTACCTACAATTTTTTTCGCGCGAAATAGCCTCGAGACGAGAGTTGCCTGAAAGACTGCTATGTAACTACGAAATAAACAGCCGCGAGAAACGACGCGGTGGTTCTCACCTTTTTCCAGTAATGAATACGAAACGAATGTGATAGAAACTCGTTAAGACTGCGGCGAACGCGAGCGTGTAACTGCGGTCGGTGGTTTTCTCGGTGTCGACTATAGAGACAATAATGACTGCGAATTTCCTAGTAATTTATTACGTTATGATTAATTATATCGGTAGTTTTTAACGAACGGTAACCGGTAGGGGTCACTGTACGAGGCCTTGCGTGAAAATCGTCGGAGGATTCGTGTTCCCATCGCGTGGAAAAGCCGTGAAAAAAAAAGGAAAGTACGCCCGCGCGACGAAGCGAACGTTCCAAACGTTCGAGAAACGAAGGCGGACCGACTTTAGGAGAACTCGAACCAGAGTTTGTTAAGCGGTTAATCTAGTGTCGTTTAAGCGATAGAGCGTATGCATATACATAGCGCGCATATATTCTTCTAGCAATTTATCGGTAGAAGGTGCGAATATATATATACAATATATATAGAAACGATCGGTGGTGTACACACACTTTGGTAGAGCTATCTTACCACGAAACAAAAGGCTATACATACGTAGCACAGTTCTTCCCCTACGTGGCACGTGAGATTTGTAATTAGCAACCGTATAGAAGTTGTACCAAAGAAGGGAAGAAACGTGCAAAGACTACGCGTTAGGCCTCCGTTGACGCGAAGCAATGTTTTCTATACGTATAAACAAATATCGAAATAAACGCATTAAATATAAACGATTGCGATAGAATCTGTAAAAGATAGTGTTCTCCTTAGATACTCTTTTTCTCTCCTTCGTTTCCTACAAGCACTCGCTAGATAAAAAGAATCTGTTCCCTTGGTAGTGAATGTAGTTGTAATAGAGGCTGGTTCCGCCTTTCGCGTGAATACCTGACTACATGTGCGTAACATTTTCCTTTCTAGTTGCTCTTCATTAGCTGCGTATCTGAAACGGAAAAGAAAGCAACTAAGAGTACTATCAAGGAATACTTGACCTTTAACCCTTTTCTTTTCCCAAATCCGCAAGCCTCGCGGGCACCGTGAACGTGCCACTTGTCCGATTGAACACAGCCTTGACCCACGAGACGCCTATTTTTTTCCCTCTAATTGTTGAAAGTCGTACCAATCCGCTATACTACATCTAATCGTCTAGCTTATGAGAACGGGAAAGGGACACGCGGATGTTTGTTTCTCGAATCAAGTGGAGGGTAAAAATATCACAGAAGGCAGAATAACAAATTTATAAACGGTACCTACACTCGAGACACGATTAGATGATAAAGATGAAATATAAATTATAAAGATGAAATATAGAACATGATATTCTTAACACGATTTGGTTCTAACATAAGAATAGGAATCAGAGAAATTCCCAATGATGGGAATTATCTGGAGTTCAACGAAGTGTAACTAAATTATTAACATTTCTACCAAATATATTTCAAATCTACTTTCTTTATATTAGATCTTAAAATAACTTCAATGTAAAACATTGCACTTTTGGAAAATCTTATTATCATCTTATATAGAGAGACTTAACTACATTTATTTAATCAAAAAGATATATATGTAACGCGTACGAATATCGCTTTGATTCAATTCGGGGTAGAAACCAAAGTGGAATCGGAAAATTTATTGCGAGATTCGAGAGAGAAACATAGAATTCGCGGAATCGTTGGCAGCCGTATTTCGGAAACGATTCGAGCGAAGGGAGCGAAGTAACAATTCGAATGGAGAACAATGCGTTCTCCTAAATATTAATGCGTTCCCACTATTGACGTGATACAGAGAAAAACAGATTACCACACGTTAAATTGCGCCAACGTGCATCCGGCTTTTATCGTATCTGGATACAATGTGTATTTCGAGCTTGCGCGCATCTATTTCTACGCGACGCGCGGTTATTCTTGATCCTTTGCTTTCACAGGCCGTACGCATGTGATTCCTACAACGCGTGAACATATTTACCTCGTGCAGAAGCATGTGCGCAACCACTGGTAGATACAGAAATACGTAATTACCCCATAACATACCTACTCGAATCTGTGATCGAATATTTCTGTCGGTTATGATAAAGTATAGTACTAAATGTGCACGTCGAATTTTAACACAAGTAATGTTTCGCTCAATGTTTCAAAGTATGACATAAAAAAAAAAAAAAAGAAAAACGTTATACAAATAGAAACGAACAGAAACATGATAATATTTCATTTTAAATGTTTCATTTCACCCAACGTACATATTTTGTTCAATTCTACATTCTCGCGCATTCGCAGTTATTAAAATGAAACATTTCTATTAAAATTCCACGTTTACTCCTTACTGCGAACATAGTTGAAGTAACGAGAAAAAGAATGAAGCAATACTGTGTTCCAAGAGTGACAACAACACCGAGGCCGTGAATTTCCAAGTAGTAGAAAGTTGAGGCAACGGACGGCTCATCGTCGGGAATCTCTCGTCATCGATCCTCCGGTCCAACAGCCCGACGTCTATTTTCATACAGGCTAACCTATTTATATATACGGACAATGTTCCACTTTTATCAGCCGATGAGAGCGGCAAGTAATCACGCGTCACGTCGACTCGGGGCACAACACGTCGACCCGAGTTCGTGCCGGCGTTCCGTGCTATTTCACGTGTTGACCGACGGCACGCACGATACCATCCTATCCTGCAAATGCTTACTTCTGCATACGCCAGTGTTTCTTAGCTTTTTTACACCAGGGACCCGTTCTGGCCACACTATTCGTGCCGTCAATCCCCTTTTAGCCGTAACGACTTTCCCACCGCGACGAAAGCCAATGACCTTTTTTTAATTTTTCTTCTTCCTTTATTGCTTTATTTCTCGCAGACTTGTGCTATGCATACCTAGTTAATGGTACAGTCTGTAGAAGCAATACAGCGTGATTGCAACTTGAGACTTTCAACAGGGATTATTATTTATAAAGCTGGTCCCAACACCGCCGCCCCCAACTAGCTATATGTTCCTAAGTCCCAAAGTTGTCTTGCACTGCGCTGATACGATCATGGATCCCCTAGGAAGACGTCACAGACACCAGATTAAGAACCACTGGCATATGCTATTACCTCTCATACCGTTAACATGTGAAGTTTCAAGTTTTACGACCTCTCTTTCGGTTTCATTGACGTCAAAGCAGCACTCTCAAAACGCTCTCGTATTTCGTGTCTCGTTAGGTACATACCCAGGAGGGATACTCGATAAGTATTCAAGTGGAAAATTGTTCGAGCATCAGAATGGAAAGCTGCAGAAAATTACTACTCACCAAAATTATGAACTGTTGTCGGCTGATGGTTTCAGCAGACAGTCCAAATTTTCCGAAGACTTTGAGAATGCCTTCCATAATCGGTCGAACTCGTCGACGAAAGGTTTCACCAACGTACGTTGATTAGTCACCAGCACGTGATCGAAGTTTCCGAAAAACGCGGTCATCGTCCAATTCGTGCTACCGGTAATTACCATGAGGTTGTCCACGATCACGAATTTGTGATGCATCAGACCGTTGAGTTGTTCTAATCTAATGGCAACACCTGAAATACACACGATTTCAGCGTTTGAGCAAAACGATCAACGAAAATGCTGTTATTAACGAACGATCAAACCATTATTATGAAACAAAGCGGTCTCTGAGACGCCTTGGCTTGCCATATGCCGATCCATTATTATTCGAACAAGTACGCCCCGTTTATGCGCATTTACGATTGCAATCGCTAGCAACTGACAAGTTAACATGTACATGCATACATCCAAACTTTGTTCTGCTTGATTTATGTAACTTTCTAACTTTCTACAATATTATTGGATGACTGTTAAAGAAAAGGTTAACAAAATATGTTTAAAATTTAATAAACAATCGCTCATTACCTCAGATATCGAACTGAACAATTGTCTTTGAAGCAGTCGATATTGCTAATAAAATGTGCCCGGCATAGACTGGACTCCTCCCTAAAAAACATTACCTCCGAAATCTTTTCTTTCGGTCCATGATCGTTCGCATTCGAGACTTTACTGGTATTCATAGATGTATTCCGATGTTTATAGAATCTTTTATATAAGTACCAAATAATCTCAGAGGATAAAACTATTCCCCCTACCAGGAGAATTTGATTGCTTTTCATTTTTTCTCTCTAGAAACATTCAAATATATTTTCGAATAAGAACAAAAATGGCGGGTCGGAGAAGAGGAAAACAATGAGAGTCCATTCTTGGTAAATTTCGCAATAAAAGTGGCATTTTGAAATTCCTAGAATTAAAATTAACAAGAGAAACAAAGTTTTTCACCTATTTTTGTTTGTTTCTTCTACTTTTTAAACTATCTGACGTTTTTTTTTCAAATTTTAATAAATCTGAATCTTAACGGTCGCTTACGATGTAACTAGAGACGAATAATAATGATACCTAATAATAATTGCCTAAAGAAGACCTGAAATATTACCCTTTATTGTTAACAAAATAATGAAAGCTAGACTCTAATCGTTTGTCCACTTTTCAAAAGCAATAGTTTTTTCGATTTTGTTCAAATCGAACTACTTACGCACGTAGCTCTACTAACTGTAACCGCTTCTACAGGTCACGTGATATACTACAGCACATGACGAAATACCTACTAATCAAAAGTCAAAATATTACTTTAATAACTCGATTAATACATAAGTTAATATTAATTAAGCTTCTACCCTGAATGTATAATTATCATGATTAATAAATAATAAATAGATAAATAAATATATATATTAAAATCTTATAACCTAAAGATTGAAGTTACAGAAGTGAGATAGCAATTAAAGTCTCAAAATTTGTATATATAAAGATTAATATGCTGCAATATACCGATACATATACTTTGTGATCCTTAAAATGACTTAAGTTTTCTTCAACAGAAATACAAAAATCGAATCAATACAACGCCAGCTTTGCCGCCACTATGAATCGTCACTATCGTGAAGTTGCATTCCAGTACTGACAACTTTCCATTCTTAAATCATGAAAAGTCTCAAGATGTATTACATTCGCATTGTTGCCTAAAGTGAATCTCTTTTATTTCTACCACTCAGACAAAAGAAAAATTGACGTAAAAGAATTATTGAATATTTGCTTTTATTGCATCTTGTATAAAAAAGCTTTTCAAAATACCTAAATAACGTAATAAAGGATTGTTTAACTTTGTCCCATTTGCTTAGATATAAATTCTTTATCTCTATTCCAAAGAATATTACATATAGCATTCAACTGATAAGAACAATCAAATATTTCAGATCTTGTAGAAAGTTTATTGACATCAACTCTGATAATTTTAACTTTCCATTTATCCTCAAATTCTTTTATCCTTGCATCTTCTATAGTAGAACTGGACCATGGTTTAAATCTACAAAATGTAAAGACCCAAAAAATTAGCTACTTCCATTTGATAAAGAACAAAAGAATTCTGTAATGCTAAAATTACTTTGTTCCTATTACTATGTTTGCTGGTTTCTCTTTTATAGCAGCCATAGTGTTCATTAAATAAGGTACATCGTTGAACCCTGTTGCATCATCGAAAGAAAATACAGAGCATATAGCATCAACTTTATCTTTGCATGCCTGAAAACATGAATGGTAGATTTTCTTAATCATTCCATTCCAATATCTCCAATCTTTACGATATGTTAACGTCATACATACAGGTAATATGTGATTGTATTTTTTAATACTTGTTTCTGAAGTATCCCAAAACTGTAATTTAAACAAGACAACTTTATCCCATATCTTAACTGGCCAGAATACATTTGTCTTTTTTATTCCATTAGTTTCAGTATAATTAATGGACTCTAATGTTCCAGCAAGCCGAGCTACAACAGAAGTCTTTCCTACACCAGATCTACCAACCATAAAAATTTTATATGTAACTTCTTCGATCGAAGATGGTAGAGGCGGTCTTTCAAGAATACCTACAAGATTTTACAATAATAAATCGATAATCTACGAATATGTTAGAATGAAAGATCATTCGTTTAGACATTACTCTTTACCATAAAATCTTCTTTTCTTTGATGTGTTTACATAAAAATGATGCATTAGTGATTCTCCTTCCACGGAATGTAACCAATTTACATTTACGGCGTTCATGACAGATAATGAAAGAATTACAGGACGATTTAAAAATCCGATAAGGCTTTGATAAACATTGACGACCATAAAAAAAGACTCTGCGACTCTGTGAAACTAAGGTTACCATACAATGTCGTATCTCAATGAATGAATCCTTGCTAATCAACCCATTGAAGTATTTATGTAATTACAAATCCTAAAAATCGAAAAGAGACACGCAAGCAAATGTAAGGAGAGGTTATTTTCTTACTGCAAAGGATTCAATCTCATTTAAATAGTGATCATTTGTAAGAAAATTTCCTCCATTTTTTCACCAACTCTAATAATTGATATGTTCCAACGAGTTTGACAACCTTACTTCACCAATTTTATATGCAACTGGTAATCTCTACAAATCTCGTGTACGTACTTAACCTCTCAACGAATCGTACGAAATCCCGCCTTACAAGAACCAATAGGAATTATTGCAGTATACCAATGCGATGGGACCAAATAATTCCATTTGCAGTGAAGTTGGCGTTAGTTGAAATAAATGCCACATTGACCAATAAAATCCATTTACAACACGTAACGCGTTGTTTGCAGTTGTATCGCCATATTGTATATTTAACGCGGGTCACTGGCGCGTGTATGGGCTTTTTGTGAGATTTCCTGCGTAATAAAAGTGCGAGGATTCAGAAAAACCGTGAAATATAACGCGCAATGGATCCAGAAAAGTTAAAAGTGACCGAATTACGGACAGAACTCGCGAAGCGTAAACTTGATACGAAAGGCGTCAAGTCAGTGCTTGTTGGAAGACTTCGCAAGGCAATAGAAGAGGAAAATGCAAACCGTAAGTCGCTTCCTTTTTATTCTCTAATCTTGCGCTATCCCAAATTCTTGTAAATACGATATTCTTCGTTCAATGACGAACATAATAATGTACCCGAATGTTGACAAACATTCGAATCAGGCGGTAATAATTGGCCTAACAATTTCTACTCTATTTCCACTCAATTATCTCAAAATGGAAGACAATAACCTATTTTTCTTTATTAAAAATAATCAATAGTCGCAAAGAATTCGTTTTTCATATTTTCAATGCTATATAAGCGCGAACTATGCGCGCCTTTCTTCTGTTTACGTACGAACTGTACATGCGACGCCACTACATTTTCCTTGTATTGAATTTGAAGTCGGCACACATTTTTCTGCATCGACATCCATTATCTTATCGTCTGTTAATTTGGTTTAATACGTAATTAACATGGAATAATACAAAATGCAGTATCTAAATGTATATTCTAATGTAATTTGCATATTGTGAATACATTGTTTTTAAATAATTAAGATAGCAGTATTAATGCAACATATATATTTCTCAAATTCTAGAGTCAAACCAGGGGAAAGCAAATGTTGGTTCAAAAGATACACAGAATGATATAATTCAAGAAGATGATGAAAAATCGACAAAAATACCTCAGACACCTAAAAAGTCTACTAGATTATCCAAAACTGCTCCAGCGATGACGCAGAAAGAAGAATCTGCGACAAAAAAACGAAGGACCTCTAGACTTTCATATTCTAGTAGAAGGACGTCTCCAAAGAAAACGGATCAAAATGATATGTCTCGTGAATCATCTCCCACAGTATCGGATTCCGCTTTACAAGAGGATGCTATACTAGAAGAGCCTGCTATGCAAGAAGAAGCTACAATTCAAGAGGAAACTACTGTACAAAAAGAATCTCCTAAAAAGGAGGAAAAATCTGAGTTGTCTGAAAAAGATGAAAAAGACGAAGAGAAAGAAATTGAAGATTTGTTGCTAAGTACAGAAAGCGAAGATGCTAACGCTATGGAAGTTGAGAAAGAAGATGATATAAAGGACGATGATATCACGGAAAGCAATGAAAGTGTAGAAGACACAACTGTTTCCCAAGCATCTCCTATAAAATCACCTGTAAAGTGTAGCAATATAGATGATGTTTCAACTTCAAAAGAATCAAAAGACGATAAAGACGACAAAGACGATGAAGATGATACGGATCAAAAAGAAGAATCTATAATGGAGATCACATCGAACCAAGACATACCAGAGAATATAGATGTAAGAGAAAGCGAAAGCGTTGTTTCAGACACATCACAGGAAAATAAAACTCCAAGTGTAACTAATGATACATGTGAGTCAAATGACATAAAAGAAGAAACAATTCAACAAGAAGAGAAAAATGTTGAATCTATGGACAATGGTCATACTACAGTATCTATTGATGATACTAAAGCTACTGACATTCCTGAAACAGAACAGCAAACAAATAATTCTCTTGAAGAAGAACAAAATATAGATATCAATGAGAATGATAAATCAAAAGCTGAAGACGAATTCATGGAGGATAAAGATATTTTATCCATTAGTGAAAAAGAAGTTGATAGCAATGTCGATAACAAACAAGATGAACAGGTATCTTTTAGAAATTAATCTTTAGTTTTAGTATGTGTAAATATATATATATATATGTTACATATATATAATTTTATTTTAAATTTATTCAATGCTGTATAGTATAAATTTAAAATAATAAAAATATACATACATATATAATAGCTTTGGTTGTGTAGTAGCATTTAGAATATTTTTCCCTTGCATTTGCGCAATATTCATTGGCTTTATCTGCTGTGTACGCATTCTGATATAATCCGCGATCTCAGTAAAATGTGGAGGACAACAATTGAAATAAGAGTTTGACAAAATTTAAGTTCAACTTTGAATACAAAAAAAATCACAACTTTTTAATATTAAATCTGAAGTGAAAAATAAGGTAAATATTCGTTTGAGATCGCGGATGCTTTTCGATAGCTATAACGTCCTCTACATTTTATTATATAAAAATCTTACTGTACCTACAGGAAATATTATTTTTAATCATTGACCTATTTTCGTTTACGTGGAAAGGATATAGAAATGTCAGAAATTAAACACGAAGAAGATACAGACATAGACATGAGAGAGCAAGATACGAACATCGCCAGAGATAAAAAGCGCAAAAGATCGCCAAGCCCTGTAGAAGAAGAACGTCGTGATTCTCCACCCCCTGTTCTTGTTGAAAACGAACCGGAAATCGATGATTCTGCTTTGATTTTGTCTTGGTGTACGTTGGCAAATAAATGAAAATGATTGAATCATAGAAAGCAGTAATTATTATTGTTTGTTCTTTCTTTTTTCAGATGATTCGGATTTGAATTTGGTCATCGATAAAGATGGATTTTTCACTGCTACTCCAATGCATAATGATGGATTTTCACACATGTGGGCTGGTGCTAGAGCATCCTATGGTTTTCTTTGCGGAAAAGTTTACTACGAAGCAAAAATAGTCGAACACTGTGCTATTAATGCAGAAAACGAGGAACATCCGCATGTACTCAGAATTGGTTGGTCTGCTCCGGGCACATCTATGCAACTTGGAGAAGAAAAGTTCAGTTTTGGTTACAGCAGTACCGGTAAAAGATTAACGAATAATCAATATGAAGATTACGGTGTTGAATTTGGCAAACACGATGTTATCGGCTGTTACTTCGATGCAACCTCTGAAAACATTATATTGTCTTACACTGTCAATGGAAAAGATCAAGGAACAGCGTTTAATATATCCAAAGAAGAACTTGGTGACAAACCGTTATTTCCACACATTTTAAGTAAAAATTGCAGTTTTGCCTGCAACTTTGGTCAAGAAACACCATGGACAGAAGAGATTTTACAAGACTATGTTTCGATCGGGAATGTGGAGTCTCAGTACAAAATTCCTGGACCGCGAAGACCAGAGAAAAAAGATGAGTGTGAAGTAATAATGATTTGCGGATTGCCTGCTTGCGGAAAAACTACCTGGGCAACAAAATACGCTGCTGAACATCCTCAAAAGATGTACAATATCTTAGGGCTTAGTAGTTTAATTAATAAGATGAAAGTATGTATGATAAATGTTGCGATATACCATTACACATGTACCGTATACTTTTCATTAAGTATTTTGGTGAATGATATTTTTAAAGGATCCTGGATTATCTTATAAAGAAGAGCACGATGAACAATGGAAGGTACTTATCGATAAATGTACCGACGCGTTAAATAAACTATTAGAAATGGCTTCAACTAGAAGGCGCAATTATATACTGGATCAGGTACATATTTAGTTTTTTAAACGCAATATTTGGTATTAAGAACCACTGTTCTACCTTTTACTTTACTTTTTTATGATTTCAATTCCAGACAAATGTATACCCTTCCGCACAAAGACGTAAAATGAAAAATTTTTACGGATACCAGAAAAAAGCAGTAGTTATAGTTCCATCAGAGGAAGAATTCAAGTCCCGCAGTGTTAAACACAAACCGATCGATGGCAAGGAAATAACTGATTCTATGCTTCTAGAAATGAAAGGTTGAGTATAATGTTACTGTTTCTATTTTACTTGTACTTTTGTTTTGCACTTAATTATATATTACAATATACGCTTGCATTTTTTCAGCAAATTTTAGGGCTCCGGTTGTTGGCGAATCTTTCGATGTTGTTAATTGGGTTGAACTCGATCAAGAAGAGGGTGGAAAACTTATAGAAATGTATAATAAAGAGGGAAAAGAAGCTGGCTATGGTGAACAACAAACAAGTAAAAGACCACGAATTGATTCCAGATCAGAGGACACTCATGAAGGTCGAAATGACGGACGAAGTAATCGCGACAACAGAGACAATCGAGACTATCGCGATAGACGAAACAATTGTAAGAATCTCAAATGGGAAAGGAGCTAATAAAAATTGAAAAATTATAGAAACAATTTCCTTAAACAATATATGTTTCTGCGCAGATTCTGACAGAAATCGTAATCCCGTTTGGCGTGGTGGTGGTAGCGGTGGTGGTGGTGGCGGTGGTGGTAATAACATGGGATGGAGAGATAGACCATCGAGGGCAGGTGGACATATAAGACATGGTGGTGGTTATGGTCCTCCGATGCCACGAAGAAGAAGAGGCGTACCGATTCCACTTGTACATCGTGGAATGAATAGAAGAGGCGGAAACGTAGACAGACGAGGGGGCAACGATAGAGGTCGAGCTCTGGTTACTCGTCAAGGTGCCCGATCAAGGGCCCCAATAGGGTAATCAGATTTTTCCTTTCGTTCGCTGTTAATCTTTTAGTTACATTTATATACGTGCACATATATATTTATACACGTGCTAATTCTCCCTTAAGGAATTACCAAGGATCACAACAATCCGTATGGAGTCAACAAGGTAACTGGCCGAGTGGTCAGTCTCAGGAAAGTTGGGGCCAAAGTAACTGGGGATCACAACCGTGGGGTAATTGGAAAAGCTATGGTCAGGGCTCGTACAATCAAAGCAATTATAATCAACAAGGCTATGGTAATGGAAACTGGAATAGTTGGAATCAGCAGTATTATAATCAGTATTGGGGTCAACAACAACAGAGCGGGCAGACTACAACTAGTGGGCAAACTACAAACAAACAATAATCCACTAGGATGTATGTCACAAGTGTGGAATAGAGGTACACAAATACCTTTGATTTCTATTTTACATAAATGTATCGTAGAAAACTAATTTAAAATGAGGTGAAGGTGATCATGAAAAGATGATCGTGTTTGATAACAGATTTATATTCGTCGCATTGTCAAATGAGTGTGGTTAATACAAGCTTTTTTTGTGATATTTTTTTTTAATTCACGCTGTTTGTTACTGTTCGCATTCCACTGTAAACGTAAACGATATTTCTCCCACGACAGCGTGTGTGTTTCTTTTTTCAGGCAGACAAAGTGAAAAGCACAACTGCTTTATCTAACGATTCCAGTGGGGTACAAAGTTGTCCGAAAGAATAAAAAATGACGAGAGTATATGGACAACTCCTGATCATATAATGTTGTCAATACCGAGTATCGGTTTTGATAACGCATAAATAGATGGACAAATTTTTTCACGACAATATATTCACAATTTTTTTTTCGTATGTTTTGCAATGTACGAAGTCCAAAGTTATCGCGATTTTATAACTCGGGCAATCTAGATTTTGCCGAGTAAAGGCACCGTTACACATGCACCACAATGAAAATGATTTCCTTTTTTGTGTTGAAAAACGCAGTACGAAGTAAATTATGTTTTATGGCTGCGATTGGAGATTGAGCATCGCGACAATGTACGTAACAACGGGAACGTATTTGTATTACGTACGTAGTTTTTAAAACGAGTAAAAGGGGGTAACGTATAAATAATGTCTAGTAACTCCTTTAAATCGAAAAATCGGTCAAGAGGAAAAGTACGTCACGTATGGGTACACTACGCAATTAACGTTAAGATTAAAATACTTGCAATGGATTATCGCTCTCGAAATAAACTCGTGTAAATATGTACAGATTTTCAAACGTATTGCACAGGACGTTTACTGGAAGTCTGTTTATATATTAATAATAAACTATCATGTAATTCAAAAGAGGAAAAGAATGTTCGTTCTTGACAAAATATGAGAGTGATGTATATGGTTTTGTCTTATCTTTCTATACTGATGACAATTGTACAAAAAAAGAGAGTATCGTATCACGAATAAATTATTATTGGATTTGATTTATATGTCCGCGCATTTTATTGAACTGATAAGATAACCAGATTATGTTTACGAATTGGATATTATATTTTGTAAGATTGCTCTATATAATCAAGGATATGCTATTGTTACCCAACGTACTTCCTCCTGTTCCTTCTTTCATTCCCATCGGCATCGATGTCTTTCGCCATGTTTTTAACTCCCTTGTCCTCTTTTTCTCCCACGTTTTACTACATATCGTTTTTCCCCGTTACTCGGAACATTTACGAACAAAGCATAGTACCCGTTTTAGTTTATGCTCGTAGTAATGGAAAATCGTTTTTCCGTAGTTACAGGATGATTGTCTTTGTATCTCCTTTTTCTAAAATACTTTGTACAGTTTGCGAGACTTCGAATTCAGGTGCTTCTCGAGCATCGAACGATGTACAAAACTTAAGTTTGATAATGTTGCAAAGATAGAAGTTGAAAATACGATTATGCTCCGTGATCGCACATTATCACGATTCGAAGTCGAAAAAGATCAAATGATTAAGTATAATTTTACAGTAAATCGTAAGTCTATTAACAAAATTTCTTTTTCATATACGATCGAGTAAGAATTCATTTCGCAGAATTAGTCCGTAATCGGAGTATTTACTTGTTGACAGAAGTGTACAAACTTATTCGTAAAAATAAAAAATATCTTCTATTTATTTGGAATTTAAATTATTTACAACCCAGATTTGATCAGCGCAATTACCTGCTAGAAAATATCCTGTAACAGTAATTCAGTCTTCACGCACGCTTAGTGTAAATCGTCAACGTAATCGACCATGTTGACCTTGTTAATCTACGAATACCAGTTTAAATTCAAAGTGATGTACATGTACGCGATACAGTTTGTCTAATAACATTTGTAATGCATTCCGTGTAATTGCGCAGATATTTTGTCGTGCAATCGTGTATATTACCAGTAAACGATAAACTCTTGTAATTTTTTTGCTGCCTCCCCATACAGAAAAGTTTCAAAATAATATCATTTTTATCATTTATTCGTCTCCACAGCTCTAAAAAAAAAAAAAAAAAATGAATAAAAAAACAATATCTTTTCGTTCGAGACATCTGCTGAAAGTTTAGAAAATTCCAGACGATTGTACTATCAATCTCATTTTTGCATCAGAGAAAACGGTTTACAGTAATATTGTATGGAAAAGAGTCGCGTTATAAAATTTGAGAATCACTCATAGAAATCATTCACACGTTTCTCCTAAAGAACAAATTAGAATTTCAAATTCTACGCGTTCAATTCGTTAATTTCTACTTAGTACATACAAAGATAGGTACCCCCGTTTGTCATGCTAGAAAAGATTCACTGCATGCGATCTTATGGTGTGACTACGCTACACATCGGTATGCTACGGTGTTACGTCGTAAGAACAGAATGGGATATCGTCGTACCACTTTCGTTCGATAGAAATGACTCAGACATGTGTGCAAAAACGTAGAAACATATAATGTAAATAAGACTTATACATATTAAATAGCTTTCAATAATATGTATTTACTAACTGTATAATGTAATAATAAATACGAAATCCTGCGTATATTCGTCGTAGCAACAGTTAGCTATATTCCATCGCGATGATTAATAAATTAAATATGTTAGTAAAGTTGTATCTATTAATTTAAAAGCCTATATATATATTACACTTAATTCAAATAACACTGGGATTATGAAAAATATAATGGTACTTTTGTGCAATAAAGCCTCGCATGTATTCAATTTTTTGTTTTCTTCTCTTATTTCACTGTTCTCTTACGTGTGCCGTTGTCGGTTTTTTTTCCTCAATCCCGAGTAATATATAATTTGTACACTTAAGTGTATTCGCTATGAAAAAAATTTACAAATTACTTTTATACAATTTCGCGATTCTAATTATATTAGAATTATATTAGAAGTAATAGCTCTCGTTAGATTTAATTTAACAGATACATTGTTCCACGTACGGGACCTGATTTGAGTTTCGACTTGAGTCGATCCGTTTCACGAAAACACTTATATCTCTACGCGATCGAAATACTTACAAATTTTACGAAACACAACACTTGGAACATTTCAAAAATTAATCCAAGATCACCTTTCTTCTCCACTTTTGTTATTTTATCCTTTTTTCCTTCTCAATTGTGACACTAACTTCCACGATAAGCGAAGAAGATAGTACCAAAATGGCGCGAAAGAGAAAAACTACTGAAAATTTCAAACGAAACCTCAATCTACAATTCCCTATAGTTTCGTACAAGTAAAAACAACATACAAAAAGATCTCGATCCATACAATATCCTTCGAGGAGAGTAGCTTTCGCGTTTAAGATTAAATTATACGAATGGACGGGTCATAGTGTAAGAAGGAGAGGAAAACGCGTTTGTTCGCCGTTTTCCTTATGAAACAGATTAAATAACATCGATTACGTGTAGCGGAACAAAACAATCGTTCGGTCGATCACTTTGATTACAGATCTGACTGCGACAGAGATTAGCAGTGGCACATATTACCTGTGTTACCTATATGTGCGCGCGCGCATTTGTCTATGTATGAGTGTCACATACGCACGACACATGTACGTATTGATAATGCCTTATTATCGTTCATGTGTAGTCCAATGTCACGGATTTAATCCACCTGGCCTTTTGCGATTTCGCCTATTCCTTTCTAATAAAAACGATAAATCCAAGGGATCCTTCTTATTGGGCATCTTTTGTAACAGACTGATTAAAATGTTGTTTAATCTTCTTCTTTGCTCTTCTCTCTAAAAAGAGCAAAATATAGAACATTTAAATTTATGTAAATAAACACTATGCAATTCAAACAACGATGAATTCGTTTGATGTCGCGCTGCTCAAAACGTGTACGCATGATTGTACGCAAATGAAGCCATTATAAGTTATCCTTGAACGCGATATTAATTAATCATAATGTGTTAATTACCTGGGCATACAGTGTAGCAGGCGTGGCAATGGGTAAAATTTCATTCGAACGTCGTCTACCCTTACTCGTAGAAGATTTTTGTTGATCCTTGGTATGCGCTTTTGAATTTTCACTCGACTCCGATTTGTGATTAGCATCGACGTCTTGATTGTTAGCTTTCTTTTTCTCTTTACTCATCTTACCTCCGACTTGGATCCCTTCGAGACTATGAGGCTGCGACACCATTTTTAACAATATTAATTTCCGTTCTAATCAATTTTCATGTACAATATCAACTCGATGCTTACCAAGTATGTACGGTAATGTTTAATGCGTTGTGGAAATGTTTCGAATGCGTAAGGTTTCGTGCAAACTTGATGTCTGGCTCTGGCAACTTTTGTAAATAAACGAGCAGCACGATCGACGCGATACTCACAAACGTAAGTATGCTCTGGCGTAGAACCCACTGGTCGTCCTTCGTTCGAAAAAAAAAAACAGATGAATAAACAATTGTAAAGTTACCATTTAACCATTGCCAGAAACGAACACAGCTATGCAGATCGACAAACAAGATTAAGAACAACTACCTTTACAATACGTATGAGGATCAAGAACCCAACAACGTTCAGCGACTAAATCGCATGGAACTGCTTCGTAAAGTGGCGCGCAGACAACTTCATTTTCATAAAACTTTCTAGTCGGTTCGTGATACGTTTCGTGCGGTCTTAAATAATGATGGCCAAATACAAATCTTTCGCCCCTTTAAATGAAACGTAATCAAACGTTATGGTAACGAACAGCGACAATTTTTGCGAGAATTAACAATTTAATACACGTAAAGTGACTTACTCAGGGTTCTTCCAGAGTCTTTCGATTCTAAAGATGTCCATTTGTTCGTAATCCGGCTTCTGGATGGTTTTGTACGTGTGCTTCTCAGGAGTGTCCCTCAACACGTAAACCGTGTCTCCCTGTCTAAGCTGCAAATCACCACGCATCAAAGTGACGTAATGTTTTTTGCCCTCCTCTTCCTCGTCTCCCTCCAATGGAATTTCCAAATCCACAGGACGTGGATGACATCTCTCGCACAAGTAAGACTCTATACTCGTATCGGCTTTCACGCAGTCGCAATGTTGCCATACGAGACAGCGTTCGCACTGAATCATCAAACCTTCATCCCTGTGATGACGAAGCAACATTTACAAGTGATATCAATGCAACATGTGTATTAAAAAAAAAAAAAAAAGCAAAGAATGACAAACGTTGTATACCTATGCAAGCCACAAATACACCTGATAACATCTTCTTCACCGGCGGTTGAACCACGAGGAGGTAAAAAGCCTTGAGACGGAGGACAACCTGTTGCTTCTGTTATTGCATCCACAAAATCTGGTTTGCTTCCTAAATACAATTTTCTTAGCCTAGCTGCAGCGATACCCATTTCCGACGTCCTTCCGAAGAATCGGACGTTGTTGTCGAAAAGTCGAATCATATCGTGATCAAAATGCTCCGCGGTTTTGTAATGCCCCGTACCGATACACTGATCGATCGTTGTCAAGTCTATAGGATCTGATATTTTCTCATAATAGTCTGGCAATTTTCTCTTCGATGGTAACGTGACGAATGGTGTACACAGTAGTTGTTCATTCTCGTCGTTTGCAGTCGCCACGATGCTGTACAGATCCTTCAACACCTGAAAGTTAATTCAATGTAGTCAAGACCAATAACTACTTTGATGGAACGAAGGAAGTTAACGTAATTAAAACATTTCCTACTTTAGCCAATTTTGCCGTTTTATGCACTTCTGGATCATCTTGAGCTTGAGCTAGTCGTCGAGTTCGTACCGTACGCGTGTTTGTATTAGTCAGGGCCGTTAATTGCGAGAAGAATGCGTCGGACTGAATCTTGGCATCACCTGGACCTTTTTCCTTTACGGTACTCGCGTTACCGAATTTCGCTTTACCATTTTGCAATTGTACTTGATTTACCAGCGACTTAACTCGCCTGACCTTTTCCAAATTTCTCAACAAGAAGCAATGATGCTGCTGCGCGAAACACCGCTGCTGATGCGACATAGGTTTCAGTACAGGAGCATGAATGAGATTGGAATCGCCCACTTTTCGAGATTTGCAAATGCCTTTCGAATTCACAGACTGTACCGTATTAGACTTTCGTACATTCTTTCGTGGTCTTCCGACCGATCGCCTCTCTGTCGGCTCCAACTGTGACGGAATAGAGGTGATACTTTTCGAAACTCGTTGGCTCTTCCCACCTATAGAAAACGAGATACGGATGTAAAGAGAAAGTTTTAGAAAAAGACGGAATAGAACACGAGAAAGATTGTGCAACTACCGATCACTCCTCTACAAGCGCTGCTACCACATCTACATTCTTGCCCCTCGGATGGATTAAATAGAGCAAAGTTGTAGTCGTACGTCAGCTCTTCCCCTGGTTTGATATCTCTGGAAGCGAACAGCGCCATACGTGGAAGACCATGAACGCTCCACTTTTGCATCTCGCAGTTAGGCTCGCAAGAATGGTTTACGAATCTGCCATCGCCACCCATGCGATGGCCATCGATCACCAAACCCCCGTCCAAATGCAAACAATAGTGATGCGTGTCGTTGGCATACCTGTTACAATCAGAGAAAAAATAAAATTAAATTTTTAACACGGTGCAGACACATAAAAACATACTACATGCTGGTGGTGTACCTGGTCGCCATTCTCGATTTGAACTCTCTTTCAGACACCACTTCGCCAACATATTCGAGAATAAAAACACCGGACTTGATCGACTGCTGAGTCCGAACGCCCCAACCTTTGTCTTCCGTCATGAATTTTTGTAAACCTGGCGCCCATTCGTGCTTCTGAATCTTCTGATTTTCGCATTTCTCGCCACAGGGGCAAAGCTGCGGTGAACATTCGCTGAAGACCATGCGATTGATACAATCATCCCCGCAGCCGCTTTCCGGCTTGCACTCGCAAGCTTGGGCTTCGTATAATGTGGTAGGTTTCACATCATAATACACGTTGGTACGAATTTTCCTGGAAACAAATACAATATTCATATAAATTCATGAAGCGATACCATATTCGCTAATACAGATATTTCATTCCTTACTTGTAATTCCACGAAGGAACTGATTCTCTGCCAGGCAGCCTAGATTGTGTATGCAACCACCACAAATCGTAAGGTAATTCGAATGGCATTTTTCTTTGTCGCAAAAATTTGCCGCACTGATACGTGGCAGAGAGTAACGCGGCTGATGCAGAGTCGTTAGTCTCGCACACGATCTTGTTCTTCCCAGAGGCACTGCCGTTCTCGATGCTTCCGCGTGTTCTTCCCTCGAAATCTTTGCCGTATTCCTGCAGAACACCTCCCTGTAAGTAACGCTTCTTCCACCTGGATTGTTTCTTCCTCGTATGCGTTGAGTTCGAGTGCTTCCCTACCTCGTGATCGTCGTTGAGGATGTCGCTATTAGGCAAGATGTCGTTCTCCGTGTCGTAACCGGAGCTACGTAGCCGTTTCATGTTTCTAGGAGTCAAATTGCAAGGGCTCGAGGAACCCCTGCGCTTTCTTTGATTGCCATTGAAAGAGCCCGAATGCTCCGTCTTGATGTTCGTTTGAGAAGTGGCGCGTTCTAGTTTCTTCACGTTCTCCTCGTTCAATTCGGCGATGCGTTGGTTCGAATTAAATCTCTCGACGGACTCCTCCAAGGGTGCGTTTTCGTCGTAAGGCCTCGAGTCTTGGATCTTCTCAAATTTAACAGGACACAATTTGTTCGATGCATTGTCGCTGTCGGTTTCAACCAGATCTTTCCTGACCCTTAATTGACCGGAACGAGGCTCGGCGGGCTCGTCGGAACGAGAGCGACCGTTCGTTTCCGAATTAGGTGAATTCGAATCGTCGTGGTTTGAATTCGGATCGGTCTTCGATTGAACACGATTTTGTACATTATTGTTACCATGCTTAATAGATGATTCTTCAGAAAATACGTCTTGCACGTCGGTATTCAACAGGGTTTTGCTATCTACTATCGAATCCTCGATTCCTTCCTTCGTCGAATTTATGCTATCAGCACAGACGTCCGTACTATTTTCGCTAGCTAAAGCGGCGGCCTTCGATGGCTCCGTCGATGCCTCGTTCGCATTCAAGGATCTCTTCTTTTTCTTCTTCAGCGTCGGAAATCCTGTACGATTGATAGCTTTCCGTCGTCTCATTTTCTTCTTGGTCAGCACCAACACGGCGGAGGAATTCAAGGGATTCGGAACATTTGGGTTCAGACTGTTTTGAGACGGTTTGGTTTCGTTCGTAGTTTCGTTTTCATCGAAACTTTCCGTCGCGTTAAATTCCGCCGCGTCGACTTTTATGTTCTTTTCCAAACGAACGTGCTCCGGCGAGATATCTCTTTTCTCAACCTTATCCGTTTGACCTTTATCGCTCTTTATCGACTTTTCCGCAACTGCTTTGTCACCTCTGCTGCCCTTTTCGCCGCGGCTTTTCAAGCTTCTGGATTCACCGGAACATTTCTCGGACTTTTCGGCCTTGCTATCAGCTTTCTCGGCCTTGTCCGATTTTTCGGCCTTCTCTAAAGCGCCGTGACCCTCGACGGGCAATTTCGTTACCGTCACGCGTAAATCTTTGACGATCTTCTTCTTACGTCGCGGCTGTATTTCTATTTGGCTCAACGGTTTCTCTTCCAACAAGTCGGAGGACGACGCGCTCGACTTGTCCGGACTACCGTTCTCGGCGTCCCTATGCCTTTTCTTAGGAGTAACAGGTACAGAATCTTCTTGGAAGGAGGACGCAGAGCTGCCTCCGTATCTCGTAATCGTGGCTTCGATCGCCTCCTCTATGTGACTCTCGGTAGAGTTTGGCTCGTGTATAGCCACGTCGGTGCTGCTCGCGTTTGAACTTTGTGAACTGTGAGGACTGGACACGTGATAATGCCTCTTCTTCAATGGTAATCTTTGCTCGTTCGGATTCGAATTCGCGTTCAAATTCATACTATTCTTCGAATCCGACCCGGCGAGAATTTTCTCCTTCTTCAAACGCCGCTTCAGTTTTTGATCCTCATTCGCGGTAACGTCGCCTTTCCTCTTCTTCGTTAGTTTCTTCACGCGAAATATCTGAGGTAACTCGGAGTAGCCGGAGCTCGAGCTGTTCCTGCCTAAGCTGCACAATCTGGAGAATTCGTCGATCAACTTTTCTAATTCTTGTATGAGACACGGATGGATGCGGATGGGATTCTTCGGCGGCAACAGTAATCGTCTTCGATGCTTATGATGATGGTGTTTGTGACAATGATTATGTATAGGCTGCGTGGCTTTGTCGCATTTATTGGTTACGTTCTCGACTTTCTCCGGTTTTAATACCTCGCCAACGGGCAGAGATATTACCGTCTGCACGCCAACGCCGTTCGTTTCGAATCCTGTCCCTGCCTTTTTAGTATTTTTATTTTCCTTCAATACACGTCGCGTAACCGGCGCGACATTTTTCTTTAACGACGCCTGTCTCTTGGCTAAAGTACTGGCAGTACTTCTGTTCTCCTTCGGGCTTCTCTTACTCGAGCTAATTACTTTCCTATCGTTAGACATTCGTTCGCAAGCCGACTGTTTCTGTCGCCGCAACGGAGTCATCTTGTTCCCCGTTCCAGATTTATCCTTCCCTACTTTCTTACACGTTCCACCGTTGCATTGAACTCCTTCTTTTCCATACTTATTCGTAACAGTTCTACTTAGGCACTTGACACGCGCTGGGGAACTCGCATTATTTCTCTTCCCGGTTACTTTTCCCTGCGTACATTGTTTATTAGGAACGTTGCAGTTCCGTTTCTTTTGACTAAATGCTGGCTTCTCCTTCGATTTCTTAGTCGATTCATTCTCTTCTTTCTCTGCTCGGGTAGCGGTGATCTTCTGCGGCGCCGTTTTTGTTTTCCCCCTCTTGATCGGTTCTTCCTTCGTAACTTTAGCTGGTTGCGGTACAGGCTCCTTCTTCTCGGTCTTTTCGCTCTTCCCGGCTTTTTCCGTCTTCTCTATTTTCTCTATTTTCTCCACGATCTCTGGCTTTAAGCGTGGCCTACCTGGACCACGAGGTTGCGTGGAAACCGTCTTCGCCGGTCTACCAGGCTTCCGCTTAGGTGGATACAAAACACGATCAACATTCACTGCTGGCTTCGTAACAACGGGTTGCACCGGGGATTGCGTAGGCGCTGGGGGACTTACAGGACTAATCGCCAAATGCAACGGACTGTTATCAACCGATTGAATTCCCGAGTCTGGTGACACGTTCGAAACGCAGGGATACTCCGAGTCGTTCAATTTTTTCCCTAACTTGCTCCGTCTTTTTCTCGGCTCCGACAGCAGAGCCGTCTTTTCAACAAACTGTTGCAACAAAGTGGAACTATACACAGGTACAGGGTTCTGATCACCGTTTTCACTTGTATCCGAATCAGCACCGAGCGACATCCGCTCGATGGCCTTCGATACTAACCGACCGCTCTCGGAATCTTCGAAACCGTCAAACGGAGCATCCTCGTGCTCCTGATCCGGCAAGATAGCCGCCAAATCTTCCTGATTTATCTCCTGAAGCGGCTGATGCTGCTGAGGTTGCTGTGGCTGTTGAGACTGTTGCGTCTGTTGCTGCTGCTGTTGGGAATGCTGTGAGGGTAAACGGCTTTCCGACGAGTCGGAATCGTCACTGCTGCATTCGGACGACTAAACAGGACAAAGATAATAATGCACCTCTACTGAAGCCGAATCTAATCCGTGATACTCGATAATTTGTGCTTGGAGCAAGTATGGACAAATTACCTTTCCACCACGACTTGTTTTCACCTTTTTCGATACACTCCTTCTGCTTTTCTCGCATTTTACTTTTTCCAAATCTTCCTTTTTCGGCCCTTTCTTACTGATCTTTAATTTAAGCGCTCCCTATAACGCAATCAAAATTGAGCCTATCGATTTTCAGTCAATGCTTTGCAACGTTAACGGAAGTGAAGTTAATTCTAACATGCTTACCGATTCGAAATTCGTTTCCTGAATGGAAAATGTTTGCTCGCTATGCTCTGACGTGCAATCCGAATTGGATCCCGAGTCTTCCTCATCGCCGCTACTCTCGTCGTCCGAGTCCGAATTTGAATCCGAATAGGAACAACTACCTTCTGTGCCGCCGGAGCTTTCGTCGTCAGAATCAGAATCTTCTTCAGAATCAACCGAATCTGTCCCTAAGGCACCAACAATTTTACACGACAGAGTAATATTTGAATGAAAATGCCTATCAGAATATAGTTACGTAATCTAATAACAAAGTCCAATAATACCATTGGCTTCGGTGGTCGGATCCCAGCTACCACCACCTTTTATGGCATCCATATCAACAGTCGAAGGGAGCTCTCTTTCCTGCTCTCCATCGTTTTCCTCCCAATTCCAATTCTGAAGTTCTAATTCCGAAGGATGGTGAATAACAGCGCTCCATCCTGAATCACCAGACATTTTTCAGCTTATCTAACATCCAACAGGATCGAATAGAATATCATTCCTTATAATTTTGTCGAGTCATCCAGTCTCTTCCTGACCATACAAAGCATATCTCTAATATGCTTAACGATTGACTATTGGACTTTTCAATGGCACGTCCATGTTTACGTAGTGGTTTCTATCGACGATTCCTTCATCGTTCGACAATCACATAGGGTTATGCTCTGCTTGCGGTGTTACAACTATAAAAATAATACAATACACCTTATTTATTTTGGAACGGATGAATTCTTACACGTAACGGTTGTATCGGATCAAGTGGGAGGGACGGTAAAAATTGTACAGGGTAATTAGCTGATCAAGAAAAAAGGTAAGTAAGGCTGACAGAAAGGTAATCAAAATGGAGTTGAAGGCTATGGAGTGTTGTTGACGAATTTATGCCACAGGGGAATCAAGGATGACTCTCGTGAAATTATCTCCGAATATTTTTTGCACAAATTAGCGTTGCAATCACGGAAACCGCGGACCACTCGTCGAAATCTCGATACCCGCACTTTAAGGTCACTTAACTTTGATCCTGATTCGACTTTTCATGTCTCTCACACCCGTGGCTCGCAGCGCGGGAGAATGCTTATCTATAACCTCGTGGAAGCAACGAGTGTATCACGAGGGAAATCGAGACGATCGAAAAAGTACGCGTACCTCGCTCTTGATATATGCGACTGTTATATCCCAGGAATCGTTACCAATCAAAGGCAATGTCATCGAAGAAATGCTGCTTGTTGTTGCGCGCGTATTTCAGCTGTAGGTGCGTCACGGTCGTGCGTGTACAACAGTAGTCGGGGTAATAACAGCACCGGGTGAGTGCACGGGCGGATAAATCGGAGCAGAAAAGCGAGGATTTGCTCCAAAAAATATCAGTCTGTTTACATCGCCGATGAAGCACACAGAAATCTCGAGAGTAATATAGAATAGGAGAGAGGGAGAACGGGAGATAGAGAGATGGAGAATTTGAGAGAGAAACAGAGAAAGAGTGAGAGGGAGAGAGCGCAAGAATGGGCAAGTGGGGACATGGGAAGAGTTAGAGGGAGAGAGAGAGAGAGAGGAAAAGGGGGAGAAACGTTCCGGATCGTAGAAATCGGAAAAATAAAAGGCAAGCACGTTATCGTCGAAGCGACCGCCTAAAGCGGTAAAGAGCGGTGAAGCAAGGGGCAGGCTAGTACGCGTTTGATGACAGACACGATACCCTGAGACCTCGTTACTTCGCATTCCACAAATAACGCAACGAAGATCCACACGATTCTGGATCGACGATTAACCGACGATATTCTCCAAGTTGCTTCGAATAGACAGCTGTTTCTGTTTCTCGGTCGATGCGCCAGGTGCGTCGCCGACAGGGCCCCGTGGAAACTCCCGTATATTCAAGAACTCAAATTGTCGCGCCATCTGATGTCCAACGCTACCATTAGCTCGACTAAAGCGGTTCATATAAATTTGAATTTCCGTCCATTACGGTTTAAATATGACTGAAACGATATTACACGTTCTTCGAGACGATCGGAACTGGATTCTAAAGCGACGAATTATCGTTCATACATTGTTAACGATTTACTAAATGAAAATTATGCACGTTTGCATGCTTTAGTTTCGTATACTTTAATTCGTACGAGATTAACTTGAACAATAGTCAACGATTGGGTCGTTTTTTTTCTCATTCTTTGAACCTTCAACTTTCTCTTAAAGAATTCCTGCCTACGACACTGCGCAACTATTCGAATCGAACTGTTCGATTATTCAAAACGTACTTCGCATTACATTTATAAAGTTCGACGATTAATACTCGATGAGTCGATAACCAAGGCGGCATCAATTTGATCAAATTCAAGTCGATGATCTGACATCGATAATCGAATCTTGATATTGCGTAACGTCTTAATTATTTTTGGCGCGATCTCGCCGTTTTCGGTTGGAAAAGAAAATGATCGCAACGATCAGAATCGAACCGAGCGAGCAAGGATCAGAAGTTTGAAACGTTCTGCCTTTTCTGGAAAGGTAAGATACACGGTGAGTAATAAAAATGGCAGAGCGCACTAACGATCGCGATTCGAGTATTCCCTCTAGGTAAACGTGTGCATCGAGACGAAGGGTGGTAGGAGTACGGGGCCTGGAGTCGGCAATATGGCTGGCCAGATGTGCATAGGTAGGGTGTCGGGGTGGTGTTAGTGCCGTACGTTATTTATGTCGAACTACCGCAAATCCTGCCCGAATCTCGCGTGTTTTCATGGAATCGGTGATATACTGTGCAGAAGCAGGAATACGGCTTGCATGAAGGCATAGCATACGCTTCCGAGTGAAACAAACATGAAGTAAGTTCCACGTATACGATACAGCATCGAGTGAGAGAGAGGGTCGAGCCGAGTCCAGTATATGGGTTTGAGCACGACTTCTTTTTGTCTTCGACCATTGTTTATGCCTCGGGCAACCAGTAGATACCTTCGATAGCTCGCCGTTTCTTATTATATACGCTCGGACGGCGATCTTTCCATTGCCCATCGACGAGCGTATCGCTCTTTCGGCATTCAAATTTCTCAAAACTATCCAAAGTACCTAAGAACAGACCGGGGCAGGGCTTCGCGATCATTTTTTATCGAATATTTCCAAACGTGTCAGTCCTTCTACCCTCCCCAGTCACGTATCCGCTATTCGAGTATTCCTTTCACGCATCCGTTTTTTCGTTTTTGGTGTTGCTCACCGGAAGGTACATCTGATACGCTACCAAATCTTTCGTTTCGACGCCTTTGTGTATCCGTAAACGCAAAACGGAACTTCTTTCTACCTTTGCTCGTACTTCGTAATCTCTTTTATGCCGAGAGGACGTTCGTATACACGCACATCAGGATTATCCTTATCTAAACTGGACTCGTATGCGCGTGTGTACACATACGAGAGTGAACAGTGCCGCACAAAATTTTCACCGAACCCATTTGTTTATGTTAGACGAAAGATCGTTCTCACGTACGCGGGTATTTCGCAATTTTTCGATGCATGAATCAGAAATCTATATCTCCTGTATCTCTCTATTGTTCTTTTTGATAAGCGTCTAACGCGTGTCCCGTAGAATAATTCCACCGAAGTGAACGTCAGTAATAAACGGCAGAAAAAGTAGAGTGCCGCAATCGCGGCAATCTGATTCATTCAACGAAGCATACCTTCTATACGGATTCATGGACACAGATATCAATGAATTTCGCTGGATTACATATTTATTGCATTTCGTGAGTCACATTGTGATTCATATCGTGTTCTAGGCGACTCGAGTCCGATCGAATTTCTATACCCCCGAACAGACGTAACTACGTTGGATTAACCTGTACGACGTTATAATTTTGATCCTCGGCTGAATCGAATATCCGCTGGATAGCGTCCGCTGTTTCAAGAAGCAGGGAGAGAGAGAGAGAGAGAGAGAATGTGTTAAGGGCGAGAAGAAAGGGAACCGTTTTAAAAAGGGTTACATACGTAACATGATCGTGACAGGCTAGCGACGCGCTCCTCTGTTCTACCTCTTAACACGTAAATAACGCGAAAGAATAGCATCGCCTCTACCGTGCCACGGAGATCATTCCCCCTCGATTTTGACTCCGCTGAGACTTTTCGAGATCACGTTCAACCGATTCAATCACACGGAGCACTGTATATCTACCGATTATATTCGCAGGCTTCTTTAGCGAGAAGCGCACCAACAGAGAACACTGGCGAAAGACTCGTAAGGCACACGTGTCACGGATACTACTCCGGCTGTTATCGTATAGAGCTCCGGTTTGCGCCTGATGGTACGCCGAGCAAAGGAGGAAGTGGCAGTATCTTTTCGTATTCCGTTTCGTTTTGTTCTCGTTTCGCGTACGGCTTGGCTCACGCTGTTTTAACGTGGTCCGCGCACGGTGAAAGTGATACCGACCGTTAACATTTTGCACGGAATCCACGAGAGTTCCTTCTCTTTCTATCCCTCTATCTCTTTCTCTCTGTTTGTCGTTTAATAAGCATACGCGAGTAAAATCTCGCGGACGAATTCGTGATTCGATTTGAAAGATCTAGAAAAGGATGAGACGGTACTCGTACTCCCGTCGATCCCAACAAATCCTACCGGAAGACTATCGATCGTGGTAGCTAGTTCCTTTACCGTATCTCGATTATACGCCGTGGGTGCACAGAGATTCGACCGAAATATGGTGCGAGAAGTCTGATATATATTTTCGTTTTTTCAGCGAAGTGAGCATATCGTCCGCTCGTGCGTCGGTAATGGTATACGACGACGTAAATAAAAAATGGGTGCCGAGCGGCAGTTCGTCAGGGCTCTCCAAAGTACAGTTGTATCATCACCAAGTGAACAATACGTTCCGCGTGGTGGGAAGAAAGTTGCAGGATCACGAGATCGTCATCAACTGCGCGATCCTCAAGGGACTGAAATACAATCAAGCGACAGTCACGTTTCATCAGTGGCGAGATAACAAGCAAGTATACGGTCTGAATTTCTCCAGTAAGGACGACGCCGACGCATTTGCCAGAGCGATGCTGCAAGCGCTCGATGTGAGTTTAAACCGAAAGGAACAGATACGGCAGGGAAAACGAAAGTGTCAACTAACGCGTAGTACCATAAGCCGTTGCGCTTTCATGTCAGCTTAACGATTAAACCACGGCCACGGTTTTCCTTATTTAGTAACTATATGATATTCGACGTAGGTGTTGAGCAATGGAAGCAACATATCGAGAAGCCTTGCACCCGCCTCGGCTACCCAGCAGCAACCTGTTTTTCAGCAACAGCAACCGACTAATGCTCAATACGACGAAGACATGGGATACAGGTTCGTTCTCTTTGTAACATTCGAACTTCCTTCATTTCCTTGCCATTCGAGGCAGACTTCATTCTTATGGTAATTTGTTATTCAGGACCATGACCAGGGAAGACGTGGCGATAATTCAGGAACGCAGAATGTCTCAACAAAGTCAAGGTACCAGACAATAGTACACCTGAACGCGCCAATGGAATTCTAGTCGATGCAAAATCCTCTAACGCGTGGCCTCTTTACAGCGACAAACAGTCCTAATGCAATTTCCCCGAGTTGTCCCCTCGCGTCGCAGCAGCAACAGCCACCTCCGCAACAGCAGCAACAACAGCCACAGCCTCCTCAGCAATCCATACAGCAACAGCAACCACAACCGCCAGCACCACCGCAACCTCCGCAACAGCAACCGCAGCATCCGACGCAGCAGCCGCCGTTGCAGCAGCAGCCACAGTCCGGGCATCACAGGACTTCGTCGGCACCGCCGGCACCGCAACCTCAACAGCAAAGCGTGATGCAGTCGATACAAGTTACCGGCAGTATTGTAACTGGCACTGGCCAAATGACGAGCGGAGGTGCCCCGCCTGCGCCACCCCCTCAGCCACCGATGGCGACAGTGCCCCCGCCGTGTCCACCCGCGATGATGAACTTCAACGCACCGGTACCACCGCCCCCGATGATGATAACCCAGTACGCGCAATCCCCGTCGTCTCAGTCGAATCTGGCGAATCAGTCCCAAGCGCAATCGATTTACGGCAGTAATCAGGGGAACCAGTACGGAGCCACGTCAAACAATAGTCAGTACGCTACCACCGGTGTCGTAGGGCAGAGCCCGTGTCAATATTCCTCCGGGAATCAGAATAATTTCTACGGTAACAACGGACAAGTTAGTAACGCGTATTCTAGTGGACAGCCGGGACAAGCGAATCAGTACGGCGGCGGTGGTGGTAGTGGTGGTGCTGGTGGTGTCGGTGGAAGTCAGTATGGAAGTAGCAACTCGATTGGCCAGTACGCCAGTAGCGCGGCAGCGACGACCGGCCAGTACGGGGTTGGTGTCGGCCAGCCGAGTCAGTCTCAGTACAGTGTCGTGTCCCAGGCACAAACGCAGTATGGCACCAGCCAGATACAGACCGTTGCGAACGCTACGAATCCTTACGGGACACCATCGAACTCGGTGAATCAATACAGCAGCACTGGCGGCGGTGGTGGTGGCAGCGGTGCCACTTGCGGCGGTGGTGCTGGCAGTGGTAGCAATGCTGCCGGCAGTGGACATCACGCGCCGCCAGTTAATCCTAACATTTACGTTCCCGTGGGCAATGCTGGTCCTCAACCGCCTCCCATGGTGCCGCTGGCTGGTCCTGCCGCTCCACCACCGCCCCCTCCGCCACCCGCTCTAAAAATCAACGCTGTCAACCTGAATCCTCTTTCCGGATCTGGCTCCACCGGGTCAGTGAGTTCCGTTGCCAACAACGAGCCGTCACCCGATTCTAATTCGTTGGCCGCCGCGATTCAAGCGACCCGCCTTAAAAAGAAACAGGTTTGTCTTGTCGATATCTTTTTTTTCCAATTTTAGTTTCCGGTTCCTGTTCCACCTTTAGGTTTTGCCCGTCTCGTTTTGACCGTTCTCGCATTCTTGTAGTCGGCACAGCAACCAGTGGAGAACAGTGGTTCCAGTACCAGTAGCAGCGGAAGTGCTGGCAACAGCGGAAATTACGGGACACTGGGAAGGGGCGGAGGTGGCGGTATGGCTTCCATGATGGACGAGATGGCTAAAACTTTGGCTCGTAGACGAGCTGCCGTCGAAAAAAAGCAACCCGAACAGCCGCAGGTACGTTCCCACGCGATCGTACCATTCTTCGCATCGCCAAGTTCTTCGCTATCGATCGATTACCTGCTCAGCCTAACGTCCACCTGCTATGTATCGATCTGTACACGCGTCTGTAGTTTCCCTAATTAACTTTAACAGGAACCCGAAAGTTCCCCCGATAAAAAGTCATGGGACAAGAACAATTCGTCGAACAGTAAATTCTCGAACGGTGCCGAATCACCGAAATCAGTGCGCAAGAGGTTTGGTTCTGCCTCCGAGGATACTCTCCTGAAAGTAAACGGCGTTAACGATGGGGTTGTCCTAACTGCTCAAGAAATGGAAGCATTCAAGGCGGAGATCATTAAAGAAGTGCGCAAAGAGTTTCAGAAGATAAAACAGGAGATTGTGGATGGTAAAATTAATTAAATCCAGACTAATCGGTACAGCGGCGCGTCTCGAATTAGCTCAATGTGCGCCCCTTTCTTTTTGTTACATTTCCAGTCGTCAGGGCGGAACTAAGTAGAAGATAAAGATGCGACGAGGACCAGTTTGAAACAAAACGAAGAGGAAAGAGAGAGAGAGAGAGGATTCTACTACTGTATAAGCCAGCCGAAACGATCATCGACGTGCCGTACACGACTTTTTTTTACTACGTATTCGCGAAAATGGAATGCAGTTATACCCCATGTATATCAGACATGTTTGTGTGTAAGTACGTTATATCTAATGTAGTGCTCTAAGTGGACCGTGCCCATTTGTTGCTTACTAAACGAATGGTAAGCGACGTTGACTTTGGATAAAATCGATTTAGATTCTATCAATTCGATGCACAACACATCTCGTATCATTTATGTTTGCATGCGTATTAATTTCCGGTGGTATCGTACAACTTCTCCTTGATTAATGACAATTACCGTGCTCCTTGACTCTATAAGTATTACTCATAGTTAAATCGAGCCAACCTAGCTTGACGTAACATAATGCTGATCCCACGCACAACGGAAAACACTTGTGTTTCTATGTAAATAACACAGAATTCAACCGAGCGAGAGGTACGTAAAAATTTTCAAAGAGATTCCTCTAGTCTAAGGCATGCTTAAAATGGGATTAACAAAAATGTGCATTGAATTCTTCTCGCAACCACGGTGCGACGTTGTTGTTTCAGGCAACCGCCACAGGTTCTCTCTTCGGAGTGCACATCGTGTTTGTAATATTTGTAGCAATATCAAGTCCCATTCGGATTTTTTCGTACGTACCACCGCTTCCATGTACAGATTTCATTAATACGCACAGCTCGATACATTCCAAGTCAAAATGTCTCGGTACCGCAAAACAGATAGAATAGGAAAACAAAAGTGATCATCGATCGACTGCCACAGAGTTTCGCATAAACAGGTTCTCGATCGACTCGAGAGCTCTCTAAGTACGAGAATACACACCCATTAATCGGAGCGTTAAAGGATTACATCGATTTTATATTATCACGCATCATCGATCGCTACAAATTCAAAATTCGATGCATGACGGAGCGATCGTGTTTGCTAACGATATATAGTATACTACTCTCTGTTCTTATATTTTTTTATCGTCTCTCGTACGATTCTCACAGGAAATGAGAAAATTAACGTTTGCAGTTCATATATATTCTATGTATCTATAATATAGCCGTATATGCGCTGACCTGCACCGGCTTATTGGCATTTATTACATTTACCAAAAATAAAATCGGGAAGAGAGAAAGGGAGAGAGAGAGAGAGAGTGTGTGTGTGTGTGTGTGTTTGTGAACGAGAGGATGAGAGAAGAATGAGAGAATGAGAAAGAGAGACAACGAGTGAGAGAGTCAGAGTAGGAGAAAAGAGAGAGAAGTAAGATGATAAAAAGAACACAAATCGTGCCCATTCCTCGCAATATGTATTTTCGAACGATATTTCATAACGCGCTCTACGCTTCTCATTATCATTCGATCTACGATACGATACGATATATGACGCGATACTATGTATAATGCTTAGGTATCCAAGTTCGAATGATGCGTGATAAACGTGGACAGTTCATCGCATTAACATTCTTCTTTTCGTTTCACCTTTACCTTTTTTTCACCATTTTCTTTTCTTTTCGTATAAGAACGGATCTGTGACGACTGATTACTAAATTAACGCACTAATTAAGAACGCAACGATAACGTTAAGTATTATCAACTAAATTTTTAATCGCAACTTCTAGTCGTGTAAGAAAACTAACGATAACAAAAATATTTACCGCCGATACTCCATCAATATTCCGTGGGATTAGTTTTATTCCTGATTAGGATTTTTTAAATCTTTTTTTACTATCTCTTTCAAAGACGGCAATGCTATTTTCATGCACGCGTCCGCAGAAATATTCTTTGCGAGCGATTCACTTTATATTACATTCGATCCAGTTCTCTCCTTCGAGTCGCGATCCTTTCACAAAATTGTATTTCCACGTTGGAACAATGTGTCTTAAGATGCTAACGATCTCTCCTCGATCGATCGTTTTGGAAGCGTCCGTAGAATTTTGCATTACCGATACGCGCACGCGAGGAAGCGCGTGACAAAACGATCGATCGTTTTACGTATTATAATGACACGGCGCCAAACAACGGCCGACACGACTGAATAAAATGATACTCTTATTGTAAACGATAAGCACAGACGTAGACTCCGGCAATGCTGTTTGCCGTTCGATGCGTTTCACATTGAATGTAAACATTCCGCTCTGTCTATCGTATTCCACCGATGGGATAGTACAATTTTTCACGTTTTTCTATGTACGTTTATCGGCGTTTATACAGTTATATACTTTACCGATTGTTTACGTTTCTACGCTACTTTCGCAGCTTTACCGCGGTGAACACGAATCTGTCAATCACACGTTGCGTCGTCTTTTAAGCACAACGATTCGACTGTATAAGTTTTAAACGATTGATAAGCAGGCGGGGCAGGTAGGAGAGCGCGCGTACGCATGGTAAACGATGAAGGTTGCGTGGATTTGTGTGCGAACGTGCGGTTTGCCCGCGAACGCGCACGTGAATGTTTGTTGACGACGGTGCAGCGTAAGGGGAGGAAGGAAAAGAAGGGAAGAAAAAAATGCAAAAAATTGAGAGGAGGGGAGAGTTTGGGCGCGGCAACGATACATACTAATACAGTTCGATGGATAGAAGGAGGGGAGAGATAAGTGAATCGCACGGGGTACGAGAACAGGTAAACGAGGAAAGCTCGAAGAACTAGTATTAGAAGCATTTATATTATATTTAACATATGTATATTTATATATACATATATCATGCATTGATAATTTTAATATGACAAGGTTAACGCGCGCGCATAAAGAGTGTTTGTTACGATTGAAATTATTTAAGAAGCGCAAGATAAAACAGAGCACGACGATAACGGGATCGACGTTGCTCCTCGCGGCACCGACGAAACGAGTCGAGAGATATACCGTGTCCAGGGCCATTATAAACGGTGTGTATCATAATTAATGTATCAGCAGCAAGCAAATACACGTATGATATAAAGAACTACGAGTGAAACGCTATTTTGTGTATCACGAACGACGCAGCGGCAACGAGAGGTCGAGGAAGCTTTTTCTTCTTTTATCTTTCTCACTTGCAGACCTTTACCCCATCCCAAGTTCGATAATGCGCTCGCAGGTTTCTTACGATTATTCTTTCCGTACGACGTATCGATTTTCATAAAAACGCACGCTCGTGAGTACGAGCAATATTCCTACACGATCGTCGAGTCTCGTCGCCGTTTCCTGTCGTTGTTTACATGTAAATCGACGCCGAGATGCGGGGAGAAAGAAAAAGGGAATAATCACTCGAGAACACATGGCAATCAACAACATTGTAATAAGCAGGCTTCGTTATATACAGCAGCCTCGACACGACGCGGGGATCATCCAGCGATGTTTGCGTGTTGGATTAAGTTGCGATGACGGTCGCACCCATCGCAATAAAATAGGAAGAAAAAAATGCAGAAATAGGGCATCGTTTATCTATCGAGATACGATCCGTTCGTAAACCACGAGATCGTCGAGATCCACGGACTACAACGACGAAACTTATCCTAGACTCATCGAAGAGAAGCTCGACGAGGCCGCGTAGCGTATTTTATTAGCGTTTTAAGTAATCGCGGTGGAAATTTGTACGAAAATAACGATTAGCGGCGTTGGCGGCGAAGTTCTCGTGCGATTCGAACGCCGAACCGCGCACTGTTTTCTTAAGACGTATCTTGAAAATATTTGTATGTAAATGAATGACGAAAAACAATAAAAAGTATACGCCCAAAAGTGCTCGGAGCGACATGTGTACACCAGAGCGGGCGGGCACCCTTCCCCCGTTACGCGAGGCGTGAAAAAAAGAAGAAAAATAAAAAAAGTGTTGGTCGGCCGGTGCGTGCTACGTCCGATACTTTCCACGAGTTATTTATAGACCCATCGCGTCATTTTGCGAGCACGATAGCGACCCGATTCCTCTACGAGCCGCGAAATCTCGAGTCCGCCAGCCGGAGGAAGCCGTGCTTGATTCGTGCGCGTCGTGAGAAAAGCGCGCGCGATCTCCATCCTCGGCTGGCGCGTCGCTCGTTGCGGTTCGACGGGTGCAGATGCAGGTCGTCGATGACCGTGTTTTCGATTGTTTACTACCACTATGGCAACGATGCGTCATGCTCGTGCAAGATGTGACGTAAGAAGAGGAAAAAAGGCGCAGGGAGGTCAGCGGTGACGGGAGAAAGACAGAGAGGCGGGGCCTAGGTGGGGTGGAATGAATGACGCATAAACCAGCAGGATAGCACGGAATCTAGCGTGGCCGATCGCGGCCGTGTCGTTTCCGTTCAACGATCGCGGCTACACACGTTCTTACTAGACGCGTGTACGTACGTACGTAAGTATACGGGTCGAACGATACCGGGTATCGCTTGTCCGAGCCGTGGGTGCGACCCATGGGTGTTTCGCGGTCCGTCGCGGATCGATAACGCGTGGCCAAGTATCGGGAGAGCGCGGCGCGCGTCTGACCTAAGGCGGTACGAACCTGGCCGTTCTCCGTGTCATTCACCGTCGCGGAATCATCGGCGCCGGTCTCCGGTCCGCCTATAACTCACGGAGCACGTTCCCTTCGCCAGTTCGATCACGGTGGTTGGCGCGCGCGGGCCGCTTGGACGTTCGCACGGACTCGCACGGGACGGAAATCGGGCGAGAACGGGGGCGACCGGCCGCGAAACTCGCTTTTGAACCGGCCGGGCGGGAAAAAGGAGGTCAGCAGCCGTTTTGGTTCGTCGCGTGGCATCGCTGGCGTCGTAGTAGGGAACGAAATAAAGGAAAGTCGTAAAGGTGGATATGCGGCAAAGCGTGGACGCGCTTGCGCTTCACGGGACACGGACGGCCACGCGCTGCGGCGGTAGAGTTGCGGAAAGGGAGAGGACGCGCGGCGCAGTGTGGCTCTCGGGGACGTCGCGACGTGGGCTGAGAAGGGGACCGTGAAAGAAATTGCCGGTAGAGATACGGACAGGCAAACACTGCCGTGGACAATTATCGGAGAAGACGAGGAACATTATCTGGCTACGCGTGAACGCGGGGGCGGTGGTCCATGTGCCGATCGCCGCTGCACGGAGCTGAACCACCGCGTGCCGGGTTCGAGGCGAGCACAACAATAAGTTGCGGTATTGCGGCGTATCGTACCTTGGATCTAACTGCTGCTGGTGCATAATAACGCGTGGTTGTCAAATACGATGAATGGTAATTAAAGTTAGCAACGCGGAGGCGTGAATTGGTTACCAGATATTGTACATATAGGCCGTCGATGATGTACCGATTGTCTTTACCGCCCGGCGGATCGATGGGGAGTCGCGGAACCGTGACAAATTAATCGTAACCGCGATTTACACGTTTCCATTGTAGTAAATAGAATTCGGGAGACTGTACGTGTCGGTGGATTAATCAGGGGGAAGGGCAATTGGTTTACGCGTCGCGTGAATCCGTCGTTGATACGTAAACGTCGTCTCATCGATTACGAAACAGAGCTACTCCCTAATTACGTCTCTCGAACAGTTCGTGAACTCTCGCCTAGTCGAAATTGAGTTACGTTCACCTACGCGAAAGATAAGCAGGAGTAGAAGTGGAGAAAACGCCGATGAAGCATTCGTTTCGCGTTTCAGTAACGGAGAGTTGCACGGTCCGACCGTTTATCAAATGGAACGAGTTCAAGTGAAAGAGGGTGGCGAACAAAGATCCGCGGACCAGCGATCGATCGTTGATCGAGCAACGCGCGTTCACTCCGTCTTCGTAGGACGCGCGACTGATAGCGACGACGAAAGTTGGCGATGCCACGAATAGGAGATGACGCGATGCGCGAAACGCGGGAGATGACGCGTTCTATGACGGAATATCGGTAAAGGAAAAGTAAACTGTCGATCGTACTTTGGCTAACCGGGTTGCAACGTGTCTAAAGATGCGCGGGAGCGAGAGAGAGAGAGAGAACGGGAGAGACGGTAAACGGTCCGATAAAATGTTTAGCCTTATCGCGGTTTCCAATGTCCAATTTCCAATGAAGCATTCGCGATACCCGTGGGATCCGTGTTTGCGTTCCGCGTGCGATCGTAGTTTACTCGCGTCGATCGAAGGTTAGTCGGAAAGGCTAATCGATGATCTAACGAGAGCAGTGTCTATGGTCTTGAAATACTGCTCTAGTCTGTCCGCGTTCATTGACCTATCGATCACTGTTGTTTCAGCGTCAAGAGGCGGCGATGAAATCGAACGTGCCCGTTGCTCGGCGAAGTGGGAGTAATTACGATTACGGTCACGATCACAATCATCACGATCATGCTGCAACCGATGGTATCACCGTCGTGGTGTCGAGACTGAATTTAAACGACATTTAAACACGAATCGGGACACCTTGAAAATAGCTAGCTCACGGCGACTACGACGACAACGACGACGATCACTTTGATCTTTCCATCGCGAGTCCCCTTCCTTTGGATCGAGAGATCAAAGATCGGCCGCAGTTTCCGGGTCCACACAGATTCCTGGTGGTGTCAACGAAGAACGGGTCGGACGAACGAACGAGGCGAACGAAACGTCGCGCGAGATCAACGGGACGGGTGGTTACGAGGAAAGATCGACATCGATATGATCCAGGGAAAGTGACACTGCCGTGAGACGGTGTCGGCGAGGCGAAAATCGAGACAGAGGGCAGTGCCGTAATCCTGGGGGCCCAGGGTCTACGTACGGTCTATTAATAACTGTTAATACAGCCAGTAGTGGGGCGCAGTCTGCTAGCGGGTGAAAATAGAAAAGAATGTTTTTGGAATCCAATTGGACTTGGTTGGCCGAACGATGGGGCAATATGGCCGACTTGGCCGAGCGGGTGGACGATCTGATATGCAGTTTCGACTCGGCTGGTGACACGACCATGGATACGTTATCGATGCTGATATTCGGCTGGATGTTGTTCGGTTTGGTGGTACTCTGTGTCGGTAAATACGTATACAATCGTTTCGTTTTAAACGAGCTTGCCACTGGGACAATAGGCACCGCCAAGGACGGCCATATCGTTCACGGTGATAGCGTCAGTGTCGGTGGTGGTGCTAGTGCTGGTGCTGGTGGTGGTGGTGGTGGTGGTACCGGTGGTGGTGGAGGTGGTGCCGGTGGCGGTAGCGGCGGCAAATTGCTCTCGTTTGGCAAGCAAAAAATTGTATCGTCCGCAACCGGGTCCTCTGGTACCGGGGCAGGTGGTAGCGGCGGCGCCGGTTCCGGTTCCCTCGCCGCTGTCAGTCATCCGTCGGCCGGTGGTACCGGACCGACTTCCGGTTCATCCCCCTCGGCTTACGTGCCGCCGACGCCGCCCGTGCGCAAACGTCTCACCGCTAGAAAGTCATCAGGGGCCTTGATCAGCCCCGCGCGAAGCAGCAAGAGTTTACACCTCCCGACAGCCACCGGTGCTGATCCGGATGCGGTGCGTTGGGTCAACGAGATCATCGTCTGGCTCTACTCGGATCCAGCGATACTGGACGAACTGTTGGCCGTTTGGGTCGGATCCCTCAATCAATTTACCGCCAATTCTGTGGACGAGGTGAGCTAATGTCTTCGCGCATATAAGAACTACTCGAAAGACAACGCAATCTTTTTGGTCTGCGTGGGTGTTTTCGAGTAACGAAAACCTTGACGCGGCTCGTTTACAAATTTTGGCTTTTCAGTTCGTCAAAAAGCTCGGGCGATCGTATCGCTGTCTTCCGACTATGAATAAAGATGTACAGTCTGAAGGCTATATCGGTTTTATTGGGTCATCCCATATGCAAAACTGATTCTGCGATTTAATAATAATAATGAAATGCAAACAATAGTTTGCTCAGTGTCTGAGCTATATTTAAGCTGTCTAGACGTCAACGTAACGAGACATTTAACCCTTCGTTACAAAGGTGCCATTTCTGAGGGGTGGGGGAAGCTAAATGTCTGCTTTGGGAATCATGGTCATCACGAGCCAAAATCAGGGGAAATTCCCAGGAATTCGTAGATGATGTATTGCGAACAAAAAATATTGATCGAGCACACTTCTGTGAATCTATCGAACGGTTCATCGACATTCGGTCGCGTTTCTTACGATACGAATTATAACTTCGATTAAACTGGGTCGGCCAAGCGATGCATCGAAGAAAAAAGGCCAGCTTTTGTCAATAGAACGGATGTCATTTTTCATCGTGTCAACGCACGGCCCTATAAATAACTCGACCAGCGCTTCAAAAAATGAAACAGTTTGAATAGGAAGTTATAATACATCCGCCATATTCTCTCGACCTTGCACCATCCGGCTATCACCTTTCCTGCAGTCTTTGAAACCACAGTCGGCGGTCACTATTTTTGCGTTCGCTTCTTAGCTGAAAACCCGAGTCCTTATTTTTAAGTATTTCGAAAACATTGACCAAATGTCCAATGCTTCCTGCACGTTTGCGAAAAAATTCATTTTCCATCTTGTCACTGTTCCTAGCACGGAGTCGGGGTCGAGTTCGTCCGAGTTCTGCCAGAAACGCATCCACCGAATCTCTCCAACATATTCTGCGAATGCGACTCCAAGGACGACGTGGTACGTATTCCGCCGCGAATCGATCGATATGGAACATTAGCACCTCGTTTATTCTGTTCCAGACGATCACGTGCGATTGCGAGGCCACGCCGGCGTTACAGCTAAAAGCGTCCCGGCGGAAAGCAGATAAACTGGAAGTGAGCCACTATCGGGTGAACGTAAATCGCTTCCGCGCTCGATTAAATGTCATTTGCATCACTGAGAAGCTCCTCCTCGACTTGAAATGCGACGGCTGGCCGGATGTTTGTATCACATTGATATTTCACGTTATTTTCACCATCACTCTCTTGTACTATCCACGAAATCTGTCTATGCTGGTGCTTTCGATTTCGCGTTAGGTGAAAGTATCGTTGGCCCAAGTGGGCACAATAAAGAAAGATCTGGACGAGAGCCAACTGCAGGAAGTCGTAACGGAAATCGTAATAGGCGCGTTAAGGGGGACCAATGTTCATCTGAATTTATTCCAATATCCGAGCTGTCCGCGGTTATGGAGGGAATCAGCTACGACGCAGCACGGCTTTTCGATGCCTATGCATTACGACAACGTGGTAAGACCGCCTTTAAGGGACCTCCTGTGCCCCGCCGATACCAATAACCTCGATTTTCTCAGAACGCGTCGAGCAGTTCGCTTCAATCGTCGCGACAACGACTTCACGCTCAAAGTCCAACAGCGACGCAGAATCAATACGTCCCCGGTGATAGGCGATTGCTCGTCAAAGTAGTGAAGGCAACGGAATTGGGCGGCGAGAAAGGCGCTATGGAACCGTATTGCGTTGTCGAATTGGACGAACCATCTCAGAGGAATCAGACATCCGTCAAAAAGGATACCAGAAATCCACAATGGGACGAAGCGTTCTTATTGTAAGTCACTCGCGAGGACGCGTGGTCCCGATTCAATCTAACTGTTGTCCGGAATTTTCAGCGACGTTAACCGTAACACGACGGAAGTGTTGCTGGAAGTCTACGATCGAGTGAACAAATCCCAACGATTCTTGGGCCTGGGAATTGTCGGGATCGACGAGCTTCTCGCGAATCCGAGTCAGAGACAGATCATACCGCTTCAAGACCGACCCTACGGGGAGGAGGATATTACCGGCACCTTAACGGTTGAGGTAAGTAAAGAGTCGACACGGGGGCGTGCACCGAAACGAGATTAACTGGTATCGAAGAAACGTTGCTTGATTCGAGCGAGGAACATCGAGCGGGAAGTGATTCCTTCTGATGGTACAAAGAGAAAACTGTATTTACTCGAATCAAGTAAAAGTTGTTACTTTAGTGTACGCTCAGACGTGGTAATTATAATTTACAAGGTCTATGTTAGCCACGCTATTCAGTTATTTTCTCTCACCTTCTCCCTCCCCCTTCTCTCTTTTTCTTCTCTCTCTTTTCTCAGTTTCTATTCATCGAGGGTGCGGAGGTGCCTCAAATTGGGAGCAAACCTTACAAGGTGAAGGAGACGTTAAAGCCGGTGTCACCGACTCCCCGTACCTACACCCCGACAAATCTCATCAGCGACAATAGTCTTAATTACAACAATGGTAACAGCACACTTATCTTGTACGACTCTACCGTTCGATCCGATGGGGGTAATTACAAATTAATTAATCTGAAAGGCATTGAGTTCGTGTTCACAGAGTGTGGAAACATAGCGATACACCCCGTTAGTATGTACTCCTCTTTACGAACCGCGGCCAAAGCGATTTAATCGCGTCATTCTCGTGATCCACGGTCTCGCCGAAGCACCGTTTTCACTGTCTCACTTCGACGTAACAGATCCTGTTTTCTCTTCTGCAACCAATAGAATAGACCGTTTATTAGCAGCAAACCGAGCTCTCCCTTTCGCGCGCGTGCCTGTATCTCTCGTTACCGGGACTCTACTTTCCCATACCAGTAATTCGCATGGAGTATGTTTAAATCCGTATGTATAGAACTCTTCGCCTCTCTCCTTTCTTCTCTCCACTCTGTTACTTAACGTTGGCTTGACGAACGATCCTGTAGCACGATACGATACGATTTTACGCCTGAACCGCTCCGAGTCCGAGTTTCTCACGTCGCGCACTCGACGATCCTTCAAAGTTATTTCGACTACCAGAGAAATGTAAACCTGGCAGTTCGCGGTGACAGCAGAAACGCAACGCTTGCACAATCGACGCGGACGCATTGCCAAAACGCGAAAAATCATCTGGTAAACGAAATGACGGACGCTTGGTTGAATGACGGACGTAGAAAGTCGTAAATCGTTAAATACCTTCATCTTGTTTTATTTTGTCTCTTTTTTTAACCACGTCCGTGGTCCAAGGGGTTGTAAATTGTTAAATGGTCGAAACGATATTCGCAGATTACCTGACGAACGGCAACGTGGTGGACTCACCCTACAGAACTGGTCAGAGCAACGGGAACAAAGGGACTCTGATCGTACACAGCCAGCAAAGGGTACGAATCAATGACTCTGCACGTTGAATGCGATTACCAGACCCGTGACAATATCTTTACCCTTTAACTAATACGCATTGACTTTTATCTACTCTTTTGTCGTGCATTTTATTTTCCAGCAGCCGGAGCGGCAAGTGGTTAAGGTAAGCGATCGCTCGACGTCGTCCACGTCGTCTCACCCCAGTCGTCGACGTGGTGATCGTGGTGTGGTGTCATTGTTGCATACCCGCGCACTTCTAAAGCTCTGTTGTGTCGCGTTCTTTCGACTCGCTATTCCAACAATTGATTTAGTAATTTTATAATTTGCACAATTGATGTACTGAAAATCACAGCAGTCACGATGCCCCTATTCCGCATTCTTCTCTTTAGTTGTTTACGTAAGTTTTTCTTTCTCCGTTCTGCCTTTTCCGTTTTGCATCTGTGAATCGTTTGGAACTCGACCAGCCTTCCGTTTCACGAGAACACTAATTACCGTCAGCTGAGTGGCGTGTGTTTACTAATTCTACAGGTCGCCCTGATGGAAACCGGAAACTGGCAGGAGATTTCTCCAGAGGTAATTATGATCGTTACATTAATACCGGATTATTTGTATCCTATATGTAACACAAATCGCGTTAAAGTTGATTCGAATAAAAATATTCAAATTATTAATTACGTACCTGCGTTCAGTTTAGTAATTTCCGTGTAGAGCGCATGCTAGTCTGTTTCTATGTTTTGTTGCCCGTGTCGTATCGTGTGTGCGTCAAACAGACAAAAAGTGTATCCAATTTGTTACGAGTAGACCGATCGTTTTATAAATGAATATATAATTATCGTATTTATTCCATTTGGTTGTTACCACTTATAGTCTCTGACCTGCATGTCCACGCCTCGAACAACCTGTGTATAAACGTTCAACTTCCTTCGTTTCAGCATGGACCGAAAGATACTAGCGCGACGTCGGGACCAGAAAGCACACCAAATTCCTCCAATTCCGAAGGTACCGTGTCGGACGCATGCGACTTCTTTCTCTCTTTTTATCGATACCATCGACGACGTGTACATCGAATCGCAGCGATGATGCGTCCTCTACTTTTGTTGTAGAACGAGGCAGAACGAGGAGAAAACGACGCGACTTCTTCGGCACGATTAAGAAACGGCTGAGTCGATCGAAGACGAGGAGCAGATCGGTCGGACCGGAAGGTGACGCGAACCACGAGGACCCGCACTCCAGATCTATATCCGCGGACAGAGCGCGCGATCCTGGCTCGGGTACGTCCGATCGCGGGTGGCGACCTAGCCCATAAAGCGAGCTACCGCTCGTTGTTATCGAGTTCTTTAGACTTAGACTTTGACCCTCCTCGCCCCACTTGTACCTCTTCTACCCTTTCTTGTAAAATTCAACTTGTTTGTTTTGCTCACGAACACTCTGCGCCGTGGCACACGATTTTCGGTGAGTACGATCATCTTGATAGCGATGATGCAACGAGCTACGACAATAGAACAGATTTTACGGAGCCTCGCGAAACGATCGGCCGAAAGAATGAGCGATACGTGTGCCAGAAATCGCACAATGCCAATCCGAAATGCCAGTACGCTGCATCCCCTCTCCCGTTCACCGCCAATAACGCTAATCGCCCAGCTAACGATACAGAGTGTAGAAACACGACCGTTTCGCTTGAATTTTATAGCTCGTTTATCGATACCAGGAAGGGAAGAACATTCGAGGCGATCGAGTTTGAGCGAGGCATCCGGGATAAGCGGAGCGTCGACCAGAACTTACGTCAACGAGGCCTCCACCTTAGTTCTCGAGACGCTCGAGAACGGAATCCGAAAGTAAGAGACATTCAGCATCGCCGTCTCGTTCTGCGAAGGACATTTGATATTACATACGATTAATTCGATTTCAGGCATTACCTGGTACCGCTGTCGCTCGCGCAGAAAAGTAAATGGCGGAAGAAAGGGACGAAGCTCCACATATTCAACGACCATACTTTCATAGCGAAACACATGCCTGGGTATGTTATGTCGTTGACATAAGTTAGCAGACGTAAATTAGGATCAATGTGAAGTTGCGATCGACTTTAAGGGTTCGTTTCGTTTCAGTGGGACTGTGTGCGAGGTGTGCAAACGAACGCTCGCACGAAGATTGGGTAAACAAGGCTACGAATGTAGAGACTGTCAAATGAAGTGTCACAAGCATTGCCACGTCAGGGTGGACACTACGTGTCCTACGTCCACCATTCAGAGCATCGAACTGTAAGTGAATGGAGTAATTAGATAAACCATGTATCAATCTCAAAATGAAAGGAACGTATGAGATAGTAGCGTAAGAGAGAGAGAGGATGTCTCGAATTCGTTAGCTAATACTGTTTTCTTTTAATCTGATTGTCGCGTAAGGTCTCTACTGCCAGTACTCAGTGAATAGGATGGGTAAGTTGTCGAGGAAGAAAGACTTGTTCCGTTAGATGCCTTTCTTACTTATTAGATGCCTTTTTTTGCTCTTTCTGTAACAAATGCGATATATGATCATCTTTTGAATTTTTCTTTGCAGTTCCATTCGGTTTATAGTGCATTGCGATGAATATGGATCGTGTCGTCTTTTTCTTGCTTCCGCAAATACTAATCGTTCGTTTCAGTTGTTCGTATACGTACGTAGAGAGCAACGCTTCATCGGTATTTTCGCTCGTTTGTTTGCTCCTAACAAGTAATCCGATGTGCCTGTCTGCGACAGTAATTGTGGTGATTCTTATGTGTTCACGTGACAAATGTTTCTTCGTAGCTAGAGACTTCGAGCTTGTTCACTTGCACTCCTTGTGAGGAAATGTTTGACCATTCACGAGTAAAGAGAAATAAGAATCACTCTTAGATGTACGTTGCTAGTCAAAAATTTGAAGCATTTTCAAAGCTTCCACAGTCCTGTATAGGGGCAGCGTCTCTAATAAAACTAATTGCACATGCGTGGTAAATCTCATTTTCTTTCAAGAGTGGAGAACGTTTCAAACTTTGAGTCATATTGTATCAATAATTTTAAGTACCTAGATTAATCTGATCGTTTGAATGATTTTAGAACATGCTTAAAAGTTCCACGGGTTGAGCGAAGATCGTCGAACCGCCTCTGTTGACCAAGTCTCGTATGAGCGTCTTCGATCAACGTGCACCCAGTCTTTGGATCATCCTCAAGGGACGAACCACTTACCCCGTTAAATTGTCGTTCAAATCGCTTCGTACGTAGTCGCACATTCGCACGTAAGCGAATCACGCTACACCTCATGATATTCGTAAAGCAATTTCACGTGAAACTGGGCTACGAGCCAGACAAAACGATTGGCTTCCAAACGCGAAGCGCTTTTGAACGCAACCGCACCGTTCCGTTACACGCTGTTGTTGAAACTACGCTTTTTAAGTCTACACAAAACGAACACGAACGAGACTGTGAACGAACGCGAAAACGAAGCGAACGAAACGAAACGAGACAGTAGAGGAGCCTGGTCTCCTCTGGATGGAAGACTTTCTTCGGTTCGAAGAACACTGGAGTGGTGGCGACGCGTTGGTACTATCTCAGAGCAGGTGGTGTCGATTAAGATGTAACGATCAACTATTTATCCATTACTATTTATTCTAGTTTCACTATAATATATATTAGCCCTCACTTGGAGTCTCCACGAAAGTTTTTACGCTCAAAATGACGTCCGATTTTCTATCGATTGATAATATCACGCGACCAAATCGTATCCCCCTTTTCAACCCCCATTTATTTTGTTCCTTTCGTTCGTTTCTCTCGCTCGTTCTATCGGGAACACGAGAAGCCATTCATTTAGGAATACAAATATACCTATACACTTAAACAGGATGAAAATTTGAAATAATCAAACGATATATGGACGAGAAACGAAACGCGTGAACGATAGTGCCTCTAGATACGAAAGTTCGTCGTGATCTTTGAAATATTGTATCTTTATCCTATGGGAGTAACAATTTTGACAATATTTTCGATCGTCGTACGATGGATCCGATCGATTTAAATCAAACGCTTCAACGCGCACACTTGTGCCTATTTATCGTGCGTAAAAGGAGCATCGCATTCTTCGGATGATACACATTGCTGGCTGATGAATATTATTACAATTATCATTATTATGATTGATATTGTTATTATTATTATTGTCGTCCTTGTTGTTGTTACCAATGCTATTGTTACACCTGTTACTGCAATCGCTGGGAATAAAGCGTAACGATTATGGACGCGTTTACGATTACATCGCTGCTTAAACGCGGACAACGGTTATAGCGATAATAATAATGATAATAATACTGTGTTACGTTGAAAGAAATAATATGGTTATATTACGATTCTACACCATTTGTGTACATTTACTGGCACCCTCCGCCCTCTTCCTATGTCTCTCTATTATTAACTCTTATATGACCAGCGAGAGTCATATGTCCCACTCGAGTATTCGAACTGTGGGTGACACACCAGATTATCCCTTTGAAACTCAACTCTATATACATCGTACTTACGAGTACTCCAATCACGCGTGATATTTGCCAAATCGCATTTCTCCGCGTAAAGTCGTTCCGGTGGAACTTTTTTCTGGAGCCGCGTTCCTCCATTTTCTATTTACGCGTTTCACTTTAAATGAGGGACAGAATTCGCAAATTCGTCTCCATTTTAATGACGTTTTCGAGTTTGTATTAATAGAAACTGTTTCAGGTGAGAGCACCGGGCACCCTTGTATCTGCACCCTTGGTTCGAAGGATTCCACAAAAACACACCTTCAATTTGTACGAAAAGAACGCAATAATGATTAATAAAAATGATATTTTTAAAAATTATACTGCTTCCAAAATGCAGCTCTGTTCGCGATACTAAGAATCCATCGAGGCAACAACGTCCCACATAAGATTTCCAAGAAAACGTAGCAATTTATGCAAAATAAGAATCATGTTCCGTTCAACGCCCATTCGAAAGACAATTTTAATACCGGAAGAGATTCGAATTACTAAAACTTCCGAGAAACGAGTGCTCTCGACTCGAATGACGGAATTAATAGCTCTCCATAGATTCTTTTGTACTTTGCAGTAGATATTCCCGAGTCCAACGACGAGCATCAACGGTATCGCGTTTCCGGGTTCGATAAACAGGACGAGGTGAAAGTTTACGCGTCGATCGAAAGGGTGGCGCTTGTGGCAAGGTGTTCGAGGCGTCGCGACGTCGCGCGGTTTCCTCGTTTCGCCTAAATTCGGTGGCGTCCAGAGGCGCGACTCGAAGTGGGACAACGTCGACCCAATTCGAGGTCGAAGCCCCAATTTTCGCGGTGTTCACCAGGGGAGGAGGGAGATAGGGTGTCGAGAACAGGGTGAGGGTAGCCATGACGACGTGACGTAACATCCACGTCATCGGCAGAGCGCAACGACCTGGACGTACGTTTCTCGGCTGAGGAGGCTGAATGGGGTAGCGCAGCGGTGAATTTTCGATTGTCCCCGTTTCGATTGATTCGCCGCAGCGGTCCGTTCCCGCTGAAAAGAGATCCATTGCGACGCGATTTCCATACGCCTTTGTTCTCCAATCAAATGCGGCCATTCATCATTTTTTTCGACAATGCCTCGAAAGCTCTAACGAAGCCTCCCATCCTCCGGATTCCGCCTCTATTCCATGCAAAGCACCATTCTGCGTGGTTATAAGAGACACACGTAACGTATGGCTTGATTACGCGGAGAGGTTGCAAGACGTACCCCAAGTTCGAAGGCTGCAGACGAGCCGCGACCGGGTTCGTTCAGTCGCGGGCTGGGAATTGGGACGCGTCGTCGACGGCCTTCTGAATGACGTCGATGACGTCACTAGTTTGAAAGGAAAACTAGGACAAACGGACCCAAGTAAAGGAACGAGTAGCAAGTCCAGCGACTGTCACCCTACCTGCGATCGTCCAACCCCCAATCTCGAGGAAAACGTGCCGTGTGCCTTTATACGTCGGCTTGTCCACGATTTAAACGCACGGTACGTATTGTAACTTCAACATTGATCGTCGTCGTCTGCGATTTTCTATGGCTGAGAGAATGTATACGGTCCGGAAACAGGCTGGCGGATGAATAAGGGAGAAATTCAATCGAGGAAACGATTGAATCGAACATATGTGGGACGGACGTGGAAATACGGCCGGAAGCGCGGAGACACGCGCGTCCAGATAATGCAGAGGTATCCGGGCTGGACGTGAACGTGATTTCTGAATGAACTATGGTATTTCGTAGGGACGACACTATCCGGTGATCTGGGTCAAAGAAGGGTCATGAATGGCGCATCGCTTGGGTGACGTCACGGGGGTGCAAACCCCTGCAAGTGGGTCACTCGTTGATTCTGTCATGGCCGTACCTATAAACGGACCAGGGACGTCCTTCCACGTTTCCACGTCTTTACGAGGATCGTGTTCCGGTACGGGACACGTTGCACACGGATCAACCCTTCCATCGCGACGAGGGCCCGGAACAGCGTCTCGTCGATACTCGAAAGGGGACGCATCGTTTACGGGATCCTCCGGCTGTTTTGGAGAACGTCCCAGCTTTTCTGACAGAAACGGTGAAGAAAAGAGACGAACAAGGATGTTGAATGGAACTATGAATAGTTTCTATTTATAGGGATTCAGAAGATGCAGGGTCATATTAAACGCAGGTAACTATTTTGAATGAAAAACGTTTATTTGAAACGTAAACTACGAGCAGTATCGACATATGTAATACTTAATATAAAACATTCAGTCCTGAGAATCTGTGTCTCTCGCATTCTCTTTCTTCCATGCGTTCTTGCGTATTGGCACAAGTACTCATTAGGCGTTTCACCTTTCTCTCCTCCTCTTCGTAATGTACGTACAGTAGTTTTGTTTACCGTGTGCCAATTTTGTTTCGCGACATACCGTGGAGCTACGTGATATAAGATATTTACAAGGCACTGAAAGATCGCGTATACGTTTCGCGATTACGTTCGCTTTTACGTAGATGAGAACTTTCGACGATAGTTTTGAGGAAAGAGATTTCCTTTGCCACGTTCGATCGATTCGACACAACGCCTCAAACCTACGGCCCCTTTACCATATCGTTATCCTTTCCCTCGCAAGCGTGTGTCTGTGCGTGAAGAACTCGAATGAAAACGAGGTCGAGAACAACAATCTGTTCGGTTTTCATTGGCGACACTCGCGAAACGGTTGTTAGCGCACAGGACCTTGCGAAAGAAGGAACACAAACTTCAAAAACTCGTTTCGTGCCACGATATTAATATTTAGTTGAGAGGTTGTGTCGTACGAAAATCGGGTTACGATTTTATGAATCGTGATATGTTTTAAAAGTATCCTTAACAAACACGTAATTATAATCCTATTTGGAATACGCACGACCGAACGTCACATTCGGACGGTCAGTGATGAAGATCGCGCGACATTGCGAGCGTTACTCTGTCTTCTTTTTTTTTTCTTTTTTTTTCTTCATTTCAAACAATCAATCTTGTTCGTCGTTCACGATAGAAAAGGCGCAAACATTGCGCGATCTAAACGCATCCACGTTAATTGACTCTTATATCGCGACAACCGACCTTGGTTCCGCGACGTATTACCCTTTATCGTATTTCGATTGGAGCACGTTCAGAGTGTGCGAATTCGTTGCGAATTCGATGATAATTGGGTACGCTTGTAAAAAATATCGCCAATCGATCGTATCGATAGGTGATCGATCCTCTTTTAGCTCTCCCATTTCTACCTTCTATTTTTGCTCGTCCTTTGTATTCCCGATCGGAACTATTTTATTCGCTCGTGCGTAACATAATTAGTATCGCTAATGTATATGCTTTATCGAGTTGTACTAACCGTTTCTACAAAAGGTACATACATACTTGCACGACTGACTATGTTCTTTCTACGTGATCTATCTCATTTACGAATAAGGGACGAACAACTTAAAACGGCGGTGTGTCGACACACCTACACCTATATTATGTACGCAACTTTCTCGCATCTCTCTCACTCACTCTCTCTCTCTCTCTCTCTCTCTCTCTCTCTCTTCAAAGCGCATGTCACTTTAGTAAAAAAAATGCAAGTTTTTCGACAGAATGGAAAAACATTCGCTTCGCTTGTGTATCTTTGGCTGGTTACGTTTGTATCACTCTAGACTCGTATACGTTTTGATCCATTCATTTGGTCGTGGTTTAAAAAGCCAGCGGCGAAGAAAAACGGCCGCATTCGTTAAGTGGAGAGTACGAAACGGAAGCGTATGGTGTGTAACGAAGATCCTATCATTAGTCGCAAAAATGGTCCAAGAGTAGAGGGTTCTTGTTGTTGGATCGGCCAAGATCCATGGTGGGACGTCCGTGTAGCCGGACGCGTAATGAAATGGGATGAGAGATAATTGAATTGGATGAAACAAGTGATCCATCGGTCGTGATTGCTTCCTTATCGGTAGCGACCAACGGGATCTTGACACGAACAGGGCATCGTGAATTGCTGGGCCACGTTCCTCGGGACCCTCTGTGTCGGCAAGCCGGAGAGCCCTCTCACGTAAGTGTAAGAGACAGGGCTGCGTAGAATTCTTTTCGGGCTTTTCTTCGTGTGCTTGTTCTCCTTACCCTCCCACTTGGATGATATCTTCAGAGTTTGAAGAGCTCTTCGAAGAGTGTCCGCGGTGCTGGATCTTTTTAGAGAATCGCTGTCGGTGCTGCTGTGAGCGTCCGAGGGGCTGGAGGAGTAGGAGAGCGACTCGGAAGTCCTCGGGACACCTCTGACGTCCCTGGGACTCCAAGAGCGGGATGACTTGGCACGTACCCGTTCGGAACATCTTTGAACGCTGCTGGATAGTCGCTCTTGGGAGCGAGTCGGTCTGCCGCGAAGTCTGTCTAGATAGCAATGAGTTCTTGGCGATCTGGTAGCGCGGCACAACCGCTCGCTGCTCCCGCGACGTGACAGCCTCTCCGCGCTTCCGGTACTGCCACCACTGCTGCAACCACTGTCAGTGCTGCTCTCGTCGTCCCCAAACTCTTGTTTCGACGAGCTCGGACCTCTGACAGGGCCGGTTCTTCGCTTCATGTCACCCTTCTGGCTCTCCCTACGGTGATCCACCTCGTGGTCTGTCAACCTCGTAGTGTCCTCCATTTCTGACGATGGACGAAGCCCGCCGATTCGATCAAAATCACGGACTAAAATCTGCACCGTTCGGCTAGCCAGCTCGCAGTCTCGTTTAATACTGGATTCTTACGATTTGCACGAGTTTCGATCAACTTGCTCGGTTAATCACTGACGCGATTAATCTTGTTTCCACTTCCTCTTTCACTGTATTCACACTTGTTTCAGCTAACAGCTTCGGGGTTATTGAAACTTATTAAACCTCGTTGCCGGTCTTTCGTTGAGCTGTTTCTGTATCGACTGCCAGGGAGTTACTTCCGGCTACCTCGATACGATTTCTTTGGTTTTATCTACCCAGCTGCTTCTTCTTTGAAGGTGAATAAATTCGTTTGACGGCCAATTCACAGGCGAACGCTTGGATAATGCGTGGTTCGATCGTTCGGCTCGATCGTTCGGTTCGCTCTGCTGTTAGTGTATTTGGCGCGCTCTCGAGGGTGGACTGATTCTCGGATATTCGCGGTCTTCTCTTATATAGTCTCGCGGCTTAGCTGAGGGTGCGCGCATGTCCATTCCGCCACGTGAGGGTTCGAGCCGCATCCGCGAGGACGCGGTATCGCGACGAATGCGACCAACTTGTTTCTGGATGCTGTTACCGGATACCTAGTCATCGGTCAGTGCAACCTTCATTATTTTCACCTAAACGACCCACCTCAACTTTGACTCCTCTGTACCTCGAACAATACAGATATCTACTATTTTGGACGCTATTCGATATCGAAAACCAAGTCCCTGGATACGTCAGTCACTCGAATATGCAAATGATCCATTTCTTACAAAGCTGGGCAACACGTTCTTTATGACGTAACAAAAAAGGGAACGTCGTGCCACGAGCATTTGACGGACGATCGATACCTCGAATGCACTCGATGAAACGAGTTCGTTAAATTTAGCAATGCCGCGGATTTAACGGGTGACAAGCTGAAAGAGTGGCTAGGAAGCGAACGACCGAGGAGATGGCAGATAAGAGCCGAAGAGGGTGGTAATGGGGACAGCAGAAGTATTGTATCGCGTCTCGAAGCGGAGAGGTCGGTGAACTCGACGCGGCGATCGATGCCAAGGGGTGGATGCACCATCCAGTCGGATCGTATCGCTGCATGCACTAGATGCAGCCAGACAATCAATAATTTCGTAAATGCGAACGCGAGTTGGACAATTTCGGTGAGAAGACGCCATGTACGAGATGCGACAATCTAATTCCCGGAATGATCATCAATGTCACTTCTACAGTGATTTAATTGGAATAGTGTTGTGTAATAGTGTATAATCCTAAACTTTGCATATGTTTTACGTGGTACAATTAATAACAAATCTGTAGAGTCAATCGTTAATTGGTTGTTCTGGAAGCAACTTCCCAGCTAAAAAATCACTAATCCTTTCTGTTCAACCCCCGTAACTTTTAGCGATTTTTAGCTTTTCCTAATATTAAAAAAAGGCATTATAGCGGGACGAAAATTTTTGATGTCACTGATATCCGTAATTTGATAAGGAAACTTAGCAGTATTCCAAAAACTGAACTTCGAAAGTCCATAAACCAGTGCTTGAAGATATTCTACATGATCGTCTTACCCGGCTTAAGAATTTTCCGAGCCATTCTTCTATCCTTTGTTAATTCGGATTCCAGAACCACCCCTTGAAATTTCTCCCACGGGCGGCTGAACTGTATATAGAATAACGATATTGTCGAACGTGCGTTGTACTCTGATCGCTTTGTCGCAGTCACATCTTAATATAGAAACGGCGTTACGACAGGCTCGTTATGACAGTATCAGACTGTACGATTATAAATTTTCCTTTCCCCGGCTATTGGACTTAGCGCATGCGATAATAACGATAATCGCCTACAAGATAAGAAAAAGTCGCGGTATTAGTACCGCGTGACACGTGTCACGGTGCCAAGAATATTGTGATACGGAACACGTTGGCGCTCGGAAATGCAACGTGACGCGACACATATTTGCGATGGATACTTTAACGTATGGGTCAAATTGATTCGCGTCGATTTCGTCTACTTGTCGGATTTCCCGACGCAAATTAACGCGGATCGGGTTGGATGGTAGCAGCGAGCCGCAGACAGTGTCCAGTGGGCATCCATCCCTCTGCACGACCGTACATGACTGCGAGGACGTAGCTTTACGTAATGATCCGGTATTGTTGTCCCCGGCTGCATAATTGATTCGTCGTTTCATACATAAAAACAAAAACTACCGCGGTGCACTGCACAACTGCGAGTGCCCCGGTTATCCTCTGCATCGTCACCAATGGCCTTGCCCGATTTTCCACTGAACGCAATTCATCCCCCGTCAACGATGACGAATTATCGCTTTAGGTTTCTATCCGAGAAGACTGGAACTGTCTCAATCCACTTGAATCTTCTCAGCGCTTACTACGTGGCACTTTATCATACGCAAATTATGGAAATTATGGTTGAAATAGGGACCACAGGGAAGGGGATGGTGATGGTGAGGTAGACGATGGAAAGCACCAACATAAGTCAGTCAGTTTGACCGAGCGCTGCAATGAACGATTTTCCATCTTATCAAACGTCTTGCGACTATGATAGAAACGAGTGAGTTGGATTTGTTATACATCTAACGTCGCACACGTCTATGCACGTATGGGCACACATATTTACATGACATAAGTGGGTGGAGTGCGATTATTCGGAGTGCGGTCACGCCTACGTACACTCTTATATAATTGGATTTATAGAGTAACGATGAATCGCGTAACAGGCTCCACCTGATAGGTTCTCATTAATGAGCGAGCGAATAATTGTCGAAACGTTAGACGCGGGACGTCGGGAAACGCGCGCGAAGAAAGATGGATGGCGGCAACGATTGCGTTTAAATGGTTTTATTGATGCCGAGTCTAAAAGTACAGAACATTGTCGGAGAATCGAAGTGATGCTTCGAAAAACCAGAAAAAAAAAAATTAATAGCACAGAGATGGGTGGTTACTGATTTTTCGATTGAGATGAGAAGATGAGTCGATCTGTTGATTATTCGAGCGTTGAGGGTTCAGTCGTGCGATCGATCGATGCCTCCCCGTCGATCATTAAAGGATGTAACTCTTGTAGATGTAAGGCGACGCTGGCGCGTAATTGAGAGGAAGAGGCGCCGGGTAGATGAGCGGTGCGCCGATGTTCGGGAGGATGGCCGATGGTAACGGAGCAGCGGACAATGGTCCCGTGATCAGGGCCGCCGATCCAATTGGTGACGGTGCCGGAGCTGGCGCTGGAGCTGGAGCTGGTGCAGCCAAGGCAACCGCTAACAAGCCGGCGAACAACAACTGTGTTGTTCAAAAAATCGGATTAGACAAAGATTCCTCCGCGAACTTACCGTCCTTCAGCTTGGTCCAGTGGACACCGAGCTAAGTCTAATCAAGCTTACCGTCTTGAACATGATTACTTCGAACGTACTGGTACACTAGGTGCAAGGTGAAACGATTATACTTGAAATCCCGAAGGATCGCTGCTTATATAGGGGAAACCGCGACAAAGATTCTCATCTTTCTACATCCCCCTACCTTTTGCCCATCTCCCTGCATCTCGTTCCTTTTACCCATCTCCGGTGTGTTCCACGAAGGGCAACAGCCGGTCCCCGTAGCAGACCATGAGCGAGATACTTGCTTCCTTCTTGTTGGTATACGTAGAATTTTTTCGACTACCCGACCAATCGACTTCTCCCTTTGTAGCTCTCGAGAAAAGTTTTCTCGTCTACCGACCAGCTACCAACGAATCGCGGATTCCTTCAAGGCTGTTAGTTACACGGGACCAGGCGTACCCCCAACAATAAGCGTTATTTCCTTCCTTTTCGCGTCTTTCGCGCTTCTACGAGCTTTTTTCGCGCGAAGCGCAAACAGGTTTTCCACGTCTCTGCAGCGTGTCGGGTTGTCCTTGCCGGTTCGAGAAGCGATTGACGGATCCAGAAATCGTTCGATCGCTCGTTAACCGTGCACAAAGGAAGTCCTCGAACTTGCTGGACGAGATTACGAACGCGAGGCCCTTTGTCCTAACAACCACGACACGCGGACTCGAGAGGAAGCTTCGTCCGCGTTCGCGACAAGCTTTCTCTCGCTCGTCCTGCACGATCGAGGGTAGAGGAGGCGAAACGTCGAGGAGGCGAGGACCATACAAATTTCGAGAAAGTTTCTCGCATCGATTTGCGAATCAGGAATCGAAAGGACGTGCGACGAAATTAGCGTGCGTAAGGAGAGCGAGAGAAATCCCCTCGGAGAGCTGAGATACGAGGCACACCCATTAAAGGGGAAACGACATCCACCGATCTCGGCGGACTCGACGAACTTGAACTTGAAAAAAAAGCGTTCGCTTTGCCTTGAAGTTGTGCGGCCTTGCGGCTGAGAAGGAAAAGATACAGACGGAATGAAAGATAGAAGGAGAGGGAGAGACGCAAGACAGAGAGGGTATGTGAACGACCAGGTCCAGCGAGTGAGAGGCTTAAGTGGGAATCGGTGGAAACGAGATGGAAACGGGGCGAGAAAAAGCGCTCCGGGCAAATACATGTTAGTGTTTTTCAACGAGTTAACTAGGATAGAAAAACAACGAGGCAACGAAGATTGACGAATAGACAGACAGTCTGAAGGAGAGAGGGGAGAGGAAGAAGGATCAGATCGAACGCGATGAAAAACATACTGAAGTTGCAGATAGATCGTGTGGGAAGCGATCCGCGTAATCAGTCAGTCCGCGTTATAACCTTGTTATGCGTTCCAACCGGACAAGCACGTAGTCGAGAGGATTATACAATTGCTGGGCATTGTTGCTTACGTAATTCCACGATACTCGTGGAACTGTCCGCCCTGTGCTTCTCTTTCGATCAAGGTCATCGAAATCGATCGATCCATCGTTAGCTACCCGTACGCGGCCGGTTTGGAAATACAATCGAGGCGGCGCATGAAAACGCGTGGACGCCTCGCGCCCTGCATTCCAATGCGAGGCTTGACCAACGAAACTGATACGAAGGTGACTACACCGAGGAGGCCAAGAACTTTCGCAAGCCGCGCATCCACTTTTCGTAAGCTGACCGCCCCGACAGTGGTGGACATTGGTATAAAACGTGAACGCCTCGACGGTTCTGCACTCATCGCTGAAGAGCCGAATCAACCACACAAGTCCAACATGATCAAGATCGCGGTAAGTGGTCTCGACCAACGATACCTTACACTCTATTCTCCACTGTCCGAATTAAAAATCGCTGAGGTCTTAACGCAATCGCATCTCGTCTATTTCCAGTGCATCGTTCTCTTTATGGCAGCCGTGGCGTCCGCCGGGATACTCCCAGCGGCACCCTTCGTAGCCGCCCCAGCGGCTGTGGCTGCTGTTCCAGCGCCCATCGTAACCGCTAGAAGCAGCCAAGTCATCGCCAGGAACTACAACACCTTCGCTGCTGCACCACTCGCTGCATACGCAGCGGCCGTACCAGCAGCTATCCATGCAACAATTCCGGCCGCACCAGCAGCACCCATCACCCTGGCCGCAGCTGCACATGCCGCACCGCTGCCATACGCCGCCCTCACCTACACGCTTTGATCACCCTAACACGACCACCCCCTCGAGCTGTTACTTTTACCTTCTCTCGTTTTCTATGCAATAAACCGCAAATTAAAACGAAACAATGATTCTCGCCGATTTCTAGACACCTTTCGTTCCGAACCATCCAAGAATTCTTCCTGATGCCCAGATTTGTAGTTGATGGTTTGCACGAAGAAATTGTTAGCAGAATAAGAAATGAAACAAAAATCTTCCTGAACTCGTGGAAGATAGAAATTATGCAGTGGAAACCCTAACTGTTTGCAATCTATTTGCGATCTCTGCAGTCCGTGGAACTCTAGTCGGAAACATGTGCATCCTCTGTACCATTGTTCGAACCAGGCAAAGGTCGAAGTATATGGTACTATGATACATGGATTCGACGGTTATTACCATAATTACTGATCCTGATAATACCATAATTACTGACTCTGTATACTCTGGAGACTTCAATTTTTTACGTGCACTTATACACCCTGAAGAAAAATTATGTATCGCTATTCCGGTCGCTGGTATGCGAACACGTTGAAATAAAACAAGTGTCTGTGAATGAGTCTTTTGTTACTGACAAAGCGTTTAGTGTTAAAGATTTCGTAATTACACGCAAGAAAACAATTTAAGTAGGATGCGATTAAAATAGGATTGTCATGTGTGATCCAGATTCGAGTTCGATACTCGAGAACTCGATACGGTATCGATGAGCTAGGGGAAAGTTACGGAGAACAGGTTGATGAAGACGGCTGTTCCAGTCGGAAATTCGAATCACGTTCGATGAACGATCTTCGAAACTTGCGATGTCCCAATCTTCGTTATAGACGCAGAGCGTACGGCCGCGTTTCGTATTTAGAACGAGCATGAGCCGCACCCTAGCATATATCACTTGCTGGAACTGAACCTGAAACGACATCAATGTCTTCATTATAGTTGCGCCAATTTTATGGCCGCGAATGTTTCGGAAATTCAATTTGATCTCCTTGTGAGAACGGAATAGCGAATGAGCGCATCTTCGGATGAAGTAACTTCAGTTCAAAAGAGAAAAGCCTTCGAATCCTTTCCATCGCAATGTCCGTGTAAATCCTTGCACTTTTGACACGGTACTTTTCAGCTGCGATTGCATTGACAAAATACAGAAAGTATTGAGAGATGCTGGAAGTATGTTACCGTCGATTTTGCAACAGCTAATGTCCAGGAAATCCAATACAAGTCCTTTGCCGGAGCGAAATGACGTTCCTCCAAGTGAAGTAACTCAAGCCAGAATTACTCTTCACCGTCTGCCTTGATGTTCGTACAAATCCCTACATTTCTGACACGATAGTTGCGATTTCAGTGAAGAGATATGGAAAATGTTAAGGGACGGTGGAAGTATATTTCGTCCATTTTAGAATCACGAACGTCTCAGAATTTCAAGAAAATGCTAATGACTTTCATCGTTCAAAGCTTCCTACTTCTGATTCGACGAGTTACGAGACGCGACCCGGTGAAGGGATATGGGAACCATTAGAGACAAAGAAGGTTCGAAGGTGACGGATCCACGGTGAACGACACCATGACGTCTTAGCATGATCGGGGAGCACGATGTGGAAAAAAAAAGAAACGTTTTTCATCCCGTTGAAGCAAAAAGGAAGGTTAGATTCGGCTGTGGAAACAGTTACTACCGTAGTCGCAGGCGTGGCCTAAAACGAGCAAGAGTAATCAGGTATGCAGAAGCGTGTTCTTGTCGCATCGTGCCCCGAACCAGTGTTACGAACATGCCGTAGTGGGAGTACGTACCCGGACGAAACTGACTATAAAAGAGCTCTAACTATTCCACATGGCAGTACAGTTCTCCATTGCTATCCGCTCGATACACTTTCGAGACCTCCGAAAAGCAAAAATGTTCGCCATGAAATTCTTGGTAAGTTAACCGAGGCAGAGGATCGAACGCACACAAGTACGCTACGGCAAGCTCGTGGAAGTGAAAAATATCGATAATAATAGTTAAGCGCCGATTTTTATTTTGTTCTTTTTCTTCGTATCGTAGGTTCTCTTCGCTGGATTGATCGCTGTCTGTTCAGCTGGTATCATACCAGCTGCGGTACCAGCAGCGTTCGCCGCACCAGTCCCAGCGGCTTTGACGGTCGGAACTTACGCGACCAGCTACAACGCGCACGCGATTAATCACGCGGTCGCTGCACCGTACATCGCCAGCCCCTTGGTCGCCCACGCCGCCGCTCCGCTCGCCTATTCCAGCCTCCCCGCCGCGACTCTGATCGCCGGCAGACGCTGAGGACTCTATACCAACCCGCGTCACCATTCGAGGACAGAAACGTGGAAACATCCGGTTGCGTACGAGCGCAATGGCCATCCCAACAACCGTGAAACAACTGCACAACCTTCGATACCAAGCCATCCAGCCCCCTCCACCGCCGATCGGAGATCTTGAGACCTCGACGAATGTCAATGATCTGGAATATGCATACAAGTGGATACAGGAGAGGAACGTATCAGGATGTTCCCACCGTCCGTCCTCGCATCCTCTATTTTTCTCACCGTTGATCGACAAACCTTTCGTTTTTCATACTGCAAAAAGTAATAAAAAAAAATTGAACTCCTCTTAAAACGATTACTTGTTACTCTACCTTGCTCCGCCACTACGCTACTACTGCCGATAAACGGTGCTCGTCTTTTTTCATCCGCGACGTGAAAATCGTAGCGAGCCGGAAGAATCGAGATCCTTCGATCTCGGTCGCGGGTCCGAAGTTGTCGGGACAAATGACTGGAGACGAACGGATCCAAGGTAACCGTGAAACAAACGACAACTCGTTGATTACTGTCGCCGATTTCGATCTTTTCCCCGTTTGTACGCGTTCTCAGAACGAACTTGCCAGTTTCAAGTAATTTCTCGTGTATTCCGTAAAAGCCAGAACCCATAGAACTGTGGATACAGCCAAGAAGTGGACAGAGAGCGTAACGATCATCGGAAACCGGGTATAAAAAGGTGTAAAAAGAGAAGGTCAGAAGAATGCGTGAAATCGCCCATCTGCAGGCCGGCCAATGCGGCAATCAAATAGGAGCTAAGGTAGAACCATAAAGTCTTCCATTCCGATTTCTCGTTCCGTAGATCTCGGTAAAACATACCGTGATATATGTCTCTTGACAGTTTTGGGAAGTGATCTCCGACGAGCACGGTATCGATCCTACCGGCACCTATCATGGGGACTCCGATCTCCAACTGGAGCGCATAAACGTTTATTACAACGAAGCGTCGGGCGGGAAATACGTTCCCAGAGCGATCCTGGTCGATCTGGAGCCTGGTACAATGGACGCAGTACGCTCTGGACCGTTCGGTCAGATATTTCGACCGGACAATTTTGTTTTCGGTCAGAGCGGTGCCGGAAATAATTGGGCCAAAGGGCACTACACCGAGGGGGCTGAGCTCGTCGATTCCGTTCTCGACGTTGTACGAAAGGAAGCGGAAAGCTGCGACTGTCTGCAAGGGTTTCAATTGACTCACTCGCTTGGCGGAGGAACGGGGGCTGGAATGGGGACGCTTCTCATCTCGAAGATTCGCGAAGAGTATCCGGATAGAATCATGATGACGTTCAGCGTGGTTCCTTCTCCAAAGGTATACGCGTTCATTTTTCTTTCCTCTTTTGCAAGGCATAACGAATTTCCCGTCCGCAGGTATCCGACACCGTGGTTGAACCTTACAATTGCACCCTGTCGGTTCACCAGTTGGTGGAGAACACGGACGAGTCCTATTGCATCGACAACGAAGCTCTGTACGACATTTGCTTTCGCACTTTGAAATTAACCACCCCGACCTACGGTGACCTGAATCACTTGGTGAGCGCAACGCTTAGCGGTGTCACCACGTGCTTGAGATTTCCTGGACAACTGAACGCCGACCTGCGTAAACTCGCTGTAAATATGGTACCATTCCCCAGGCTGCACTTCTTTATTCCTGGTTTCGCACCCTTGACGTCCAGGTGCGGTCTCACGTGATTAATTCGAATGGAAACGATGTAATGCGATCGTAAACTTTGTCAGAGAGAAGAAAGCACCCGTGTTCCGGTTACCATATCGAATTAAAGAAAAAAAACCTATGAATTCACAAATAAAATCCCCCGTAAAGTGTTTCTATGTTAGAAAGACTCGAGTGTAGGTTCAGGACGTGGATGGTCTCGCTTGCAGATAGTCGCTATCCGATATTTTAATTTACAGTCGTATTATATCGGTTCCGCCCACTGTACGAGCGCCGTTCGCTTAAAATTTATTGTTCCACGTTTGCAATTTCTTCCGAGACAGAGGTTCACAGCAGTACAGAGCCCTCACGGTCCCTGAACTGACGCAGCAAATGTTCGACGCGAAAAACATGATGGCGGCGTGCGATCCCCGCCATGGTCGCTACCTGACCGTGGCCGCCGTGTTCCGAGGCAGAATGTCGATGAAAGAAGTGGACGAACAAATGCTCAACATCCAGAATAAAAACAGCAGTTACTTCGTCGAATGGATACCCAGCAACGTTAAAACTGCCGTTTGCGATATCCCACCTCGTGGGTTAAAAATGTCGGCAACTTTCATCGGCAATTCGACAGCGATTCAAGTACGTCTATTCTAGGCGATGAGTATTCAGGTATTAATCTCGATTTTTACAAATTTAGGAACTGTTTAAAAGAGTGTCCGAGCAGTTCACCGCCATGTTCAGGCGGAAAGCCTTCCTGCATTGGTACACGGGAGAGGGTATGGACGAAATGGAATTCACCGAGGCTGAAAGCAACATGAACGACTTGGTTTCCGAATACCAACAATACCAGGAAGCCACCGCCGAGGAAGAGGGTGAATTCGATGAGGAGGAGGAGGGCGAGGGTGAACAGCCGTGAGGTTGATTTATCCAAAACAAAAAAAAAGTATATATATGTAGTAAAAGTTTTGTTCCTAAAATGTGCATGTACCACGCGAACACGTATTCTGTTTAAAATAGATTTCATTCCCTTGTTCAAGTTCGACACTTCCGCCCCTATGCTTAACCGTTCATCTATCCACCCAGCCACCGTTATTGTACCTTTAAAACCAGATAAACGCTACGTCCATTCAATACGCCACATGTAAAATCTAGTACAATAAGACGAAGCATCCCTCTTTTTTCCCCCCTCTTTCTCTTTCTCTCTCCCTCTGTTAGTTGGCTAATTGTCCTCCTGAAATTATATTGTTCTCTGCGAACGATCGGACGACAGTAATCATTAAAGGACTTGAAATATCTATCTTGATGAATCTTGTTCCCCTTGATCCGTTTAGAAATGTAGTTTCTCACGCGTCGATATGCGCCTCGCATATTCGAAGCCTCCCGAGACGATGGACCCGTGAATCATCGAGGCGTGTCCTACAGGAGAATAAAACGATAGTATTGTCAACGGCGCAGCATTGTACTCGAGGTGGTTCTTCCACGGGCTGCGGCGTTCTACATTCGATCGGTCGAGGCCTCGAGATTACTACATTCGCGGGTAGCCAGGCACGAACGGACCGGCAACATCGTATCGCGTTGGTCCGGGACGTCGCTTTGTAACTTATTTATCGCGTCTATTCATCTTTTCGGCCGTTCCGTTCGCGACCACCTTCCTACCGACTTTTGTGTCGCAACACGTTCCATTTCTGTACCTTTCTTCGGTAACCCGGCTGTAAATCGACCGCGAAACCGTGTCTGAATACGAATATAATATGTAACCGTAAGTAATGCATCGAACAGGTGGTGACAAGCATCGTTCACGGGCTCTGTGCGAATATAACATAAGCAGAGACGGAAATACACTACAATTATCGATTACTCGGCATCTGTTTGGCGAGGCGGCAAGGAATTAATTCTATTATAACACGAGCGTGAATTTATAGAAAAGAAACGAGCGCTCGTCGTCGGAATCGATATCGTCGATAGAGGGGGTTGCGGATATTAATACATTTATGAGAAATTTCGATATTTATACCGTGACCGACGTGGTCGACCTCGGAGCGACTGGATCGGTCATTTCGATTCCCGTCGCGAGTAAAACACGTCGACCCTGATCTTTGGTTAACGACGATAACGAAAACGCACAGCGGTCTCCGTCGACGCGCCCCACCTTGTTTCAAGTGGACGAAGATCGCGAATTGGAAACCGCTAACACGCTCCGGCCCGCGACGGTGCTCGAAAACGCTCGGAACCTCGAGTGATTCGATCCCGGACGATGCCAGCCACTTTTATAACCGAGCATCCCCCATCTGGAGCAACTGGTCGCCTCTTGACGACGACAATTGGGAGACCTGAAAGTCCTGTCCGGTGCCGTAATCAGAAAGCCTTTTCAGCCAACGTCTGACGCGGGGCCAAGGTCTTCCGGATTTGGGCGTTGCTAGGCTCACGGCTATCGTCGATCTCGTACCAGATCTCCGACGATCGACTGTTCCTTGACGGTCGAGCCCTCCACGGGCGCCACGACGAAGGCTGACACCAGAACAAATGGAAAAAATGAACGTAGAGGACGTACATTGCCGGACGACGGCGTTCACCGGTTGTACGAAGCGGGGATTTGCGAAACGCGACCTTGCCACGAAATACACGGCCTGTCGTTGACGACGAGGAAAGCGGGGAAAGGAGGGAGGAGATTTAGATGAGGTGGACTGGTTCCGGAAAGAACAAGCGCCACATGAATTACGAGAACGCGGTGTCCGTGCGCTTTCGCAAAACGATGTCACAACACCCCGTTTCTTTCGTCCCCGAGCGACCTCCCCGAACGACGCGCTGTTTGTATGCGTCGCGACGCGTCTCGGTACGCCATGGGTGTGGGCGGTTCAAATACGGTTTACCAATTGCTACTTGTTACTCAATCGCGCCGCTACTCGATGTAAACACGCTGTACAACGTAACGTTATCGGCAGCGGCATTAACTTCCACCAGCACAGAGCCGGCGTTACGTTAGCGTGGAAATAGAGAACGGATTACGGGATTGGATTCGCGTATATTAATTAGCGAACGGCCGGTTAACTAATTGGAGTTGTCTCGAAATACGAGCGGCCGTTGCCAGTTATAGATATTCCCGATGGATCCTATAATCGGTCGACCCGCTCACTCCGTTTCGCGCGAGCGGGCCCGCTCGCGTCGTCCAAGAAGGGCTGGCGATTACGATTCCGTGCAGCGTGCACGTGTGCGAGCCGACGTAGGGTCGATGGTATCGATGATCGTCACAGGCGCAAAATGAAAAAAGAAAGAGGGTACGGCCTTTCGGGTACGTTGCTCGCGGATCCAGATCCAAATCGAGACGCACAGTCCTTGGCAATGTTCCTCCCAGCGCGTAGCTCGCGAAAAGAAACGCGCGGAGACCCTGAACGCGTCCAGCCAGCGACGATGGTGGGAAGTGGTAGGATACGTCTCATTCAGGACGAACCGTGTCGAATCGGCGTAGAGCGGAGCGTGTGATCGAGGAACGCGACTCCTGGTGGGAGAGGTCAGCTAGCCAGAATAAAAGGGCCCTGGCTCCGGTAGTCAGGCATCATTCGTTTCTCAGCGATCTCAGCTGTTTAAGCACCAACCGTCTACGTCGAGCAAACGACACAACCAACCTTCGCAACCATGTACAAATTCGTCGCTCTCTTCGCCCTGTTCGCCTGCGCCCTGGCCGCCCCAGCGCCGGAACCAGCACCAGGCTTCTTCGCACCGGCAGCCGCCATCCACGCGGCACCGGTCGTCGCGGCGCCGCTCGCGGTGGCGCACACCGTCCCCGTGGCCACCAGCTACGCCAACACCTACAAGGTCTCCGTGAAGAGCCCGGTAGTCGCAGCGGCACCCTACATCGCTGCTGCCCCCGTGGCCACCGCCGCCGTCGTTAAGGCCGCCGCACCGATCGTCGCAGCAGCCCCAGCAGCAACCGTATACGCTCACGCCCCGGTCGTCGCCGGATACACATACTGATCTGCCCCCCATCGTCGATCAACGGGTCCACTTCTTCAGCCGCTCTAGTCGACCGTGCTCTTCTCCGTTGTTTCCGGGATCATTCTATCTGGCGTCGGATATGACTCGAGGAACGACGCTGTTGGTTAATTATCGATAATAAATTTTCACTAATTCTCAACTCAAACGATCGTTCGTTCTCTATTCCCCTTCGTCGCTCTTCTATCCTCGCTCCTTGACCACGATTTCAGACGCTTCGCGAATATCGCTAATGATAATACGTGGAAACTTTGGAATCTGCTATTCTCACGAGCGATAAATATACCGGAAGAGATGTCGAAGCTGACAAGTTTGCGCTAGAATGGAATTGTACGAATTAAAAGGAATGAATTCGCAAAAAGTGTAAAGCGTCGGAGGATCTCTCGTGAAGGTTCGAGAAGTTTCCCTGGCCTTCGGTTTAAGGGCGGACGAACTGCTACCTAGGTCGACCCGCGAACCGGTTACAATCGCGAACTCGATTTTTGTCGTCCGAGCAGGCACGCCCTTACCCCTTCTTCTCGCGAAGCACTCGACACACGGTTTTACGACAAAGTTTAGTTACCTTTTCCCTCTCCTTTTTTTTTTCGTTTTCCTTCATATTATTGATACACGTTAAATGGATTCGGAGAAAAATCTAGCTAGTGTAGAGTACCTTCCGAATTTTATCCTCAAACGATTGGGAAATGCTCGTTAAACGCGAAATCCGCATATAGGTGCAGAAAATTCTAGGCATCGATTGACATTAAACTGATAATCGTGAAAGACAATTTACATTGTACCCAGATGACAATATATTACATCACAGGCTTTCGCCCGTTTGCGCCGGCCAATCCGATACACGACTACCAGTCATTATCTTCGAGCTTACGTTTCAACGATTATGCCTTAACAATTCTATTCCTCGCTAATCTTCCCCTGGAAAATTTTCATTGGGTGCAAAATTAGACGTTACGCGGATCATACCTCATCCGCTTATAACATAACATATTTCAAACTAATAATTGTATTTTTGGAGATCCCCCGTCACTGGCTGTACGGTGTGTATCGTAAAAAGCCCCGCGCACAATCACGGCTCCCTAACATTTTTCATACCCGCCGGCTCAAGGTGAGGCGAAGTTACAGGATAAGTCCCGCCCCCTAAGGTCCGAGAGGAATGCAACGATGTGTAGGAATTCGCGGTCCCTATTCGCGAGGACGAGGACAGGTTTCCTTTTTATGGCACCCCCTGACTCTCTATAAGTACCAGAGGCTCGAGTCGATCCTCGGCCAGAAATAAAGGAGCATCACGGAGCGTGTACGTAGGGAACCAAGACGCATCATGCTTAAATTCGTGAGTAAACTCATCCGACACCATTTTCATTTACCACCAACAAGCAATTTCGAGCAATTGTCGCGATTTCCGTTTCGTTTTCGCAGATAATTCTCGCTGTTGTCGCGGTTGCTGCAACCACCGCCGCGCCAGCAGCCCCTTCGAAGGAAGAGAAGCCAGCGTCTCTCGAAGATTCCACTACTGTACCAAACCCAGTGCCGGGTGTGCTGCCAGCTCAGGTGCCAGGTCTGGTGTCGCCTGCTGCGTTAAACCTGGAGCCGCTTCAAACCACGGAATCAAGGCCAGCGCGGTCTCCTTCATTTGCAAAAGCTCTCTCGACGATAACCGAAATAAAAACACCAGCATCGACCACCAAACTGGCGCATTTGGTCGCGCCCCTGGCGACACCGCTAGCCGCCGCCGCGCCTATCCTCACGCCGTTGCAGTCTGTAAGGCGTCGAACCAAGTTTGCAGCCGATCGAGTCGTCTGAAGTCCCTCTTACGCTCGAGGTAACGATTCCTTTCATTTTCAGGTACCCGCGTACGCCTACGCCTTGCCAAGTCTGCCTCCCATCGAACTCGCAGCAGCACCTTCCACTTACTCGATCGAGCAGCACGGTTATCGCATTATCTACTGACTTGTCGATCCACCGCGAGTCGACGATCATCACCGCCACGTTCTTCAAGATTCAGATGGTAACTAACGACGCAGCCGAGGAACAACTACAGAAAGCGGTCTCTCCTCTCACCAGTCATCCCCATGTATCGTGCATCGATAAATTCGTACGGCGAACAATGTAACAGTAATCGAATTCAAATACACATCTCTTCATAACGCGGGGACTCTATCCGGATACACCGGTCCCTCCACCTCTTCCGCCTGACTTCCTTAATCGTGAATCGAAATCGAAAGTGAAAAAAACGATTCTACTTTCTCTACGCTACCGGGCGCCACTTCACGCTGTTGTCGTTGAGCGACGCGCGAGGAATAATAATTTGTTTTAATCGAAACACGCAATTTGCACCGCGTAATCCGTGTCATAAGTGAGATATGGTAACGGGCGAAGGATACGAGAGAGTTTTTATTCAATTTAGACTTCATTCCTAAGACTTTTATCAGCTTTCCCGAGCTACTTTCGAAACAATAATTCGACGCCGATTTCACCGTGACGCGGGGCCGCGTAAAACCCGAGGGGTTACGAGAGAGGGTGGAAAATCCAGATTACGCAACCGAAGCCATTGCTGTGCAGTAGCCGGGTTCGCCTCCGTTCTCAACGTTTCCAACCCGGATCTGGTGCCAGCTGTATCGCTCGATTCACAAAGACCGACGCGGCGGAACAATGCCGTGGAATTTCTTTCCGTTAATAGGCATTTTAGAATTGACGCGACGCTATGACGAGCGGAGGAGCGCTTTCTCCCGGATCTCGAAAGCGCGCACGGGACGACCAGTTCACGAAAATGGTCGTTGAGGAGGCGTTCGGAGATCGACTTTGAGAATTTCTGCGCCGCGGACGTACCCGAAAACGCAAAGTTTCCAAACAGGGACCGCTTTGTTGGCTGGACCAACGTTTCGTCTACTTTCCCGCTGCCGTGGAGGAGAAACCAGCCACTTTCTTATAACCACATCCAAGCTTTCCCGTCGATTCATAACAGTCGTTGAATTTATCGAGGGAACAGCGTTAAATTTAAGTCGAATCGAATCGCCAGACCCGCGGCGATATCACAATTTCGAGGTGCACAGCATCGCTTGCTGCGACCATCGTATTCAAAGTAGAATCTCTCGCTTTTACTTTCGTTCATTTGTTAGGTCGGGCTGGTCGTGGATCCTAAGAATCCTGTATTTTTAAACGAGGACGCTTCATGGTTGTCGTTGCGTAACTCTATCAACGAAAATCCCGGGTTACACAATCTGCTTGCGTAGACCTGTACGCACCTACCTCGCCTACGTCGCGTCATCCGTGTTTCGATACAGTGACCCCAAATCGATCGCTTCATTAACGTTTACGGGCCATGTTGTTCAAAAAAACTAACTTTTGTTGACGCACTCTCCCTAAATATCGTTCGTACGCCCTCAAAGAGTAAGCTTCAGCGGGCAAAAGAATATTTAGTTTTCCCTCGTTAATTATGCCTCGATTCCGCGTAAATTCGTTTCCTGCGACATTTTCATCTGGTCGTGCGATATTTCGTAAATAAAACGGTCAAAAGTTGCAGGAGAAACGAATTCTGGTCGTAGCGTCGCACGGTACCGGTTTAAATCGCCAGCCACGTGGTGTTGGCGCGAATTTCGTAAATACCAAGGCGCTCGCCGGTTCGAGGAACCGATCCAAAACGGATGTCCGACAGGTATGAGTCACGATTACACCCCACTCGTTAGTTTTTGTGCTGGGTCTCAGCATCTCCGAAAGGGACGTCTATATAAGATACGAATGGCATCGGCGAACGCCAGAGTAACCTCGTTCATGGAGAAAGCGTTTGGTTAGAGAGCGAAACTCGACGCATCGCAGACATCAGCCGTGGCAAAGTTAGTTACAAAGATTTTTCAACAGAGTCGAGAGGCTTTTATCGCGACGTGACATTTGGGATAAACAACCAAGGTAAGAGCCAAGTTAGCCACTCTCTTATCTGTTCATTTTCTCTTTTACTATTTCAGTTTAATTTATCCTCAACTTTCTCCGTTTTTCCTCGACGCCATTTGAATCGCAGATCTGTATTCCTTTAATTAACGCCGTCGTACTTATCCAAATTGATTTTTACCTTTTTGGTACTCTGTTTAGTATTCGACGGACAAGGGACGATTCGTTTGTACCGCGCAAATATTACGTAACAACTTTCACCGCGGTTGAAATTTTCGAAACGGCTACTTAGAAGACGCGCGCCCATTGTAGGCGTGCGAGAGACGTACCAGCGCGAAGACCAGTTTAGCGACTTTCTCCCAACATCCTCTCGCTTTCGTTGCTTCGATTGTCGGTAGCCCCTCGCCATTGTTCAAACTCCTCGAACGATTCAAGCGACAGCCACTTTTCCCGCGGCTCTCCTCGCATTAACGGCTTTCCTCGATCGCTCCCAAGTCCGTCCTGAACTTCGATGCAAGTAGATAAGATTTAATACAAAATAACAAGGGTAGTCGATTTTTAAAATTAGTGGTTTCTTTTCAGAATGAAGCTGTGTCTGGTTTGGTTACTCGGTATAGTCGTCCATAGTTTTGCGACGCAAGTACCAGTGGACAATTCCGAATGGTCGTGGCAGAAGGGCGGTGCGATATCGAACGGTGAAACCGACAAAGGGGCGGCTGGCCAAGAAACAAGGGCTGAGACGAATGCGAACATCGAAGTCGTCGAACCACCCAACGTTCAGCGATCGGTAAGTAAACGCAACGAGGTCACAGAAGAGTGCAACGAAATTCTAAAAATGAATATCTGATTACTGCATCGGCCGCTTGTTTCGCAGGTGGAGTCGGTGGTCGATGAAATTCTGGTTTCTAACCGACAGGGTCGCAACGTCGAAGGTTTCGACCAACTGTACGCAGATCCAGAAGTGAAGAACGCGCTTCAGCTGGGAAATGACACGATTGCCCGGACGTACATCAAAGATAAATTGTGTTCTCTTGGATTAATGAACGTAAGTACAACTTAACGTATAATATCCGACACGATCTGATTGTCTGATAAAACAATATTCAAATTTCCCATAGTGCGATGACACCGAGGGACGTCGACCGTACTATTCCCCTCACCGCGGGATATATCCCCAAGACATAATTTACGCCCAACCAGTGACCATTAAACCAGTTGGAAGACCTCTGCCAGCCATCCCAGTGAAACGACCCTACGGCTCGACGAGACCTGGGCCACCGTCATCCAGCTTCGTTTCCTCCGGACCACCACCGGAAGTGATCTACGGAGTCGGCGGTGCACCCCATCCGCCTTCATTCGCGTCGAGTATAATCGGTCCTTATTCAGGATACAAAAAACCAGGCCCCCCATCGTTGTTCCCGTCGAAACCAGTGTACGAATCGGGCGGTCTGAGCGGAAGTTTCGAATTTGGTGGCAGCAGTCAATTCATCGACAAAAAGCAAATCGCGCTGCGACCATCCGGCATCTCTGACGCGGTCCAACAACACGTTCACCATCACTACCATCACGGAGAGGGTGCTGCCGCCGGTTCCACCCTCGCTGGTGGATCTTTCAATCCTGGTTCCATCGCTCAAGGTGCCTCGTCCATCGGTTACGGATCCAGTTACGGGAACATTGGCACCAGCTACGACGTTCCCAGCTCCGGCGTTCTTGGCGCCGGCTTCCAAGACCTCGACGACTACAAGAAAGCGTTCAAAGTGAAAGGGAACGGCAACGATCTGAACGGGTTCACCAGTTCTGCGTCGTCGAGCAATTATGCTGAGCGGTATCCCGTTTACGAGAAACCGGCGCGGGACACCGCCTACGGGAAAGGGGACAGCCAGAAAACCGGCAAGTATTTCACCGCGGGCAACTACGTCTCCCCGAACGCGGTCCACGCGTCTTCCAACGACTACGTCGTTTCCGGATCGACGAACAGCTACCATTACGGTAACAACGAGGAGTTCGAGAACGACTTCACTGCGGGTTACTCGAGCGACTGCGTCTGCGTCCCGTACGAGCAGTGTCCGAACGAGCACGCTGGTCGCAAGGACGACCTGTTCCTCCCCATCGACCCTCGTAATCTAAACAAGAACATCGAGGCTGAGAATCTCGAGGGAACCACCATACTGGTGGAGCAAAACGTGAACGGAACGTCCACGATTGTACAAGTACCGATCACCAGCGAAACCACCGCTGGTGGCTCGATCTCCGCTGAAAATGGCGGCCAACAGTCGGAGGAACAGGAAACGAACGTCAGGGGGAAGAGAGAAGCGGCCACTGATAAATCCGCGAGCATCGACGGCAGGAAAGCTGCAAACGGAGAAGGGGTAAGGATAAAATAGACTCTTGGTACAGTCAACCCTTTCATAACACGGTTTATTCGAATATTAAGCGAATCTTGTTCGAATCCATGAAATCGCTGTTGCAATTTTTCCACCGCGTTACGAGAGGGTTAATTGTACTCGTATACATAGAAATAACCACAGGATCATCGTACGCATTGTCATCGTCGTTTCGTTTCGAGTAGCCAAAGTCCGAGGGCAGGGGGCCGTGTTTGAATCGTCACAATCTCACGAAACATAAGTACGGAAGCTGGGTCTCTATCTGCGTGACTGTTCGACTCTCTGGTTGCAGAGACTCGACGCTAGCGATCTGGACTCTTCGAAATTAAACTTCAAGCCGACCTGGGGGATAAGTTTCGGTCTGCCGCAGGCCAATGGCCCGTACCCGATCGGCCCTCACGGTGGCAATGTCCTGGTAAACCCATACGGAGGTTACGGCGCCTCCGATCAGGGCATTAATTTAGGCCTGGTTTCCGTGAACCCTCTGCTAGCCGTGCAATTCACCAAAGACGAGTACGGCGAGAAGGTGGTAAAACCGTTTGTCAATTTCCACGTGACGCCCAACCGAAATATCGTGCAGAAACTCGGCCATTTGCTCTCTAGCAAGAAGCAGGCGTTATTCGAAAGCAACGGGCCGATCTACGCGCCCCATTACCAACCCTCGAAGCCATTCCACCTTCACGAGACACCTCACCATCCTACCTATCACCAAGCCAGCTATTACCAGCCTCCTTATCCTCACGAGTATCCGGACTACGTTCGGGACGGCGATGACGATTACGATTACGATTACGACGAGTACCAAGGCGTCGCGCGCAATAATGGTAACGAAACGCCCGCTGCTGATCGAAGCGGACGAACTGTCCCGAGAGAAAGAACCGCCGGGAAAGTATCGTTTCCGAACAGAAGGAAGCGTGACACGCAGTCGCAACCGCGACTAGAATCATTGCAATTACCGAAAGACGCAACGGTGGTAAGTATCGGGGGGTGCGTAACCATCGTCGACGGAGGACTCGAACCGAGGTGATCGATAGAACGCGAATTACTTCCCTGCGTCGCTACGTCGATCGTGATCGAACGTGTAATGCAACGAAAATCTTGATTTTTTTTAACAGAGACAGTATCCAGGCGTCGGTTCGCCTCGAATATGCGGTCCTGGTTACGTTTGCTGTCCACGAAGACAATCGTCCAAGAAGCCGCGACCTGGCCAATGCGGGATCAGGTACACTCAGGGAATCAATGGGAGGATCAAGACGCCATCTTACGTCGACGGTGACGCTGAATTCGGTGAGGGATCTAGATTTTCTTGTTTAAGTTTATCGTACGGCTAATTAACAGGCTCGATTCCTCCCGATAGGTGAATATCCGTGGCAGGTTGCGATACTGAAGAAGGACCCAACCGAGAGCGTGTACGTATGCGGTGGCACCCTTATCTCACCGAAGCACATCCTCACAGCGGCGCATTGCGTGAAGACCTATGCAGCGAGGGATCTCAGGATTCGACTGGGCGAGTGGGACGTGAACCACGACGTTGAGTTCTATCCGTACATCGAACGCGACGTGGGCAACGTCTACGTGCATCCAGAGTTTTACGCCGGCACCCTTTACAACGACATCGCGATACTGAGGATCGATCACGAAGTGGACTTCCTGAAGAACCCGCACATCAGCCCCGCCTGTCTGCCGGAGAAACGGGAGGACTTCACTAGAAACAGGCGAGTATTCGTCGTCGCGAACACAGATGTTGCCACGATAAGGCCATGAATTTAATATTTTGCTTTCAGATTTGTTCGATCATTTTATGGAGGGTTTTTTTACCCTTTTCTCGCCCCTGCATCTAACTAATTTAAAGTCTCTTCTTTGGAGTTCCAAATCAACGTCACTTTTCTATCATAATCTGAGGTTGGAATTTTTCAAATTAATTTGATCATTATGGAACAGGTGTTGGACCACCGGCTGGGGCAAGGACGCTTTCGGAGACTTCGGGAAGTACCAGAACATCCTGAAGGAAGTCGACGTGCCAGTGGTGAGCAACCAAGTATGCGAGCAACAGATGAGGCGAACTAGATTAGGGCCAGGCTTCAATCTGCATCCGGGATTCATATGCGCCGGTGGAGAGGAAGGAAAGGACGCGTGCAAGGGCGACGGTGGTGGACCAATGGTCTGCGAGCGTAATGGACGATGGCAATTAGCTGGCGTCGTGTCCTGGGGCATCGGTTGTGGACAACCCGGTGTACCCGGAGTCTACTCTCGTGTCTCGCATTATCTCGACTGGATCCATCAAGTTATCAATCGTTACTGATTGATTAGGAGAAGAACTGATTACTTTTACATAGTATTAACCCTCGATCTCGATAGATCTCGATAGATCTCGATAGACCTCGATACCTATCGCGACGCAAGATCGTTGATGGAGGATAGCGGCGATTCGGATATTGAATAACATATTATTTATCGTGTAGTATAAGAACAGGTATACGTAGAGTGTTGAGTATATATTAATTGTACTTATCGTTCGCTCGAGACCGATTGGAAATAACGCGAACGATAGGATAAATCGTTGTTCTCGTTGAATGTGATGCGGAGTATGTACGGATCGTTGAGTAATGCATTTAATTCGCTATTTATTTGTTACGCAATTCCATTCTATATGTAATAAATGTTATGTAATCTCATTAATAATCTTTATTTACCGGAGATTTAGTCGTGTGATTGCACGTTGGTACCGTCGATGAGACACAAAGTGCAATTTTGTGCCCCACCACCCCGGGAATTTAGCGATGTCCTCGATTTAGCACGGAAGTGGTATCAATTAAAATTAAACGTAACGGTAATAGTTATAGAACAGATGGTGTACTTCATTTGTGGAACTTCGTGTCTCATCGTGCTAAAACCAGATTTCTTGTTATGCACTCTGCGATTCAGTGCACCGAATATGCCGATTAGCTAACCGTATCTTCTTTCCATTGTAGGAGTTAAAGGAGGGAAGACAGGAGGAGGTACTTGAATGAACGAGTAATACTCGCGTTGTGCTTTGTCGTACGAGAAATAAAAAAAATTCTATTTTAAACAATATATTTCGTCAGAAATTCGTTCTTCGTACCGAAGAATAAGGCCATAGAAAGTCATGTACGAGGTGATTCTAAATTGGTGTCCAAAACTTAATTGCATTGTTAAATATTTTCTACTGTATCAATGCCGATTTACATTTTAAATCACATAATTTTAACAAATTTTACAATTTATTTTAAAAAAATTAATTTTGCCTCGTGGCGCCATCTCTCCGAAAAGTGCTCAAACTGGTCGCACAGCATTATCGACAGCGAAGTAAACTACTTCGGGGCTCGTGGCGCCATCTCTCCGAGAAGTGCTGAAACTACTCGTCGAATAGTTCCGCGCTGTTCCGATAGATGGCGCAACCAACCTCTAAGAAGTAAGAAGTAAGAATGAATATGCGGGAACGATAGAGAATTAATTAAGAGTTAATGAGCAATTAATGCAAGGGTTATGAATTCCTAAATCAATGGTTATTTTCAGCTGGAACAACTATACATCTAATTATAAATTAACATAAGTTTTAGATGTGAGATGTACTATAAGTGAATTTATAGCAACAATTTATAATAACTAACTCGTAAAAGCATTCACCTAGTATAAAATTATTAAAAGTATTCAATAAATGTTCAAACACTGTTAATTGCCTGGTTAATTTACCTGTTTTAATTTATCTGCTTTCATTTTAAACATATAATTGAACTACTACTCTGTAATTGTAGAGATTTCTTAAATTTCATTAATTACACTGTTAATCTTCACTTCCTTCTTCCGATACCTACAATAAAAAAGAATACGCAATTACCTAATCAGTATAATTACAAATATTCATTATACGCAGTAATCAAATCTTTAAATTTAAAAAATCCCGCGCTTGCGTGGCGCTGCGGTCTGGTGGCGCCATCTCTCCGAAAAGTGCTGAAACTGGTCGCACAGCGTTACCGACAGCGAAGTAAACTACTTACCGACTAGTGGCGCCATCTCTCCGAGAAGTGCTGAAACTGGTCGCACAGCGTTACCGACAGCGAAGTAAACTACTTACCGACTAGTGGCGCCATCTCTCCGAGAAGTGCTGAAACTGGTCGCACAGCGTTACCGACAGCGAAGTAAACTACTTACCGACTAGTGGCGCCATCTGTTGGGCGAGCGCGGAACTATTCGGCGAGTAGTTTCCGCACTTCTCGGAGAGATGGCGCCACTAGTCGGTAAGTAGTTTACTTCGCTGTCGGTAACGCTGTGCGACCAGTTTGAGCACTTTTCGGAGAGATGGCGCCACGATGCGAGTTGTTGACTGCGTAAGGTATAGAAACCTAACCTCATAGCGGTGGAAAAAAAGGTTATACTGTTATTTCTAAGAAACTAAATAAATCGAAATTGTAATAAATATGCCAATAATTTATGTTGGTCGGACGCATAATCAAGTAGGAAAAGCGTTATGGGAAATAGTGGGAAATTTAAAGAACCATGGCGTAGGTCGGATGATAATACGGAACAACGAACAAAAGTATCCGGAGGCATCATATATGAGGATACTAAAAGTTGTTGGATTACAAGATACTTCCACACACATTCATGTATAGTCTTTTATTTAGTTGCGTATGTAGCTGTGATGATAGAAAGAAATTGTTGAATGTGTAATTTCGCATTTCAGAACCCACGACAGGTGATGGCATTGGTACAGAAAACTTTCAGAGGTAAAACGGTTTCTGAACCTTTTCAAATTGATGTAACTAGCTGCAAAACGGATTATATGCTAGTTCCGAAAGATCAAGAAGCAAAGTATCTTAATTCAACTCAACAGCCTACAGTGAGAATTATGCCTCGAACAACAGACTTTCCGCCTCTTCTGAAAACAATATTGATTCTTAACTCAAAACTAATAAATAAAGATATTCCCGACTTAAAATTAAAGATTGTATACAATCTTAGTGGTATTAAGAATTATAAAGTAGCGGAAGAAGGTGAAACTCCTACAGAAACTGTAAGTGTGAAATTAGGAAAGCCAGCAAGTCCAAGTTTATATGCGGATATTAAAAGAGAGAATGCATCGTGAATACATGTTTACTTTATGTGTACAGTAAATTTTGTAATTTCATGAAGATTAAATATTTATTAACAATCGTGGTACAATCTTTGATTTAAAATGTACTTCTTTTTGCTTGTTGTATCCTCTTGTGTGCATAAATCATCGAATGAAAATGTTTGCAACGAACCAGATGTTCGTCGGTTATTTTGTGTGTTATATCGTCCTGTATTTCGTCTACAAGTACATTAAATGCATTAGCACTATTCGTGTAACATATTTTTAATAAAACATACCTAAGAATGTGTGCGGTTGCAAAATACAACGCTTCTTTTCAAGAAGAAAACTTTTGCCTGCGACCTTCTGCAAATACATGTAAATGTAATGTAAGCTTGTGTAAGATAATGTATAGAACAATACGGTCAAATTTAGTGTAAAATACATTGCACAAACCTTCCAAAACTGCCTCATCTCTTGGACATCAGTGCATTTTCTCACGAGCCAACCACGAACATATTTTTGTATGCGTAATGCTGCCTCATCTTTGGACCATAGCCAAGACTTTGGATAATAAGGCCTAGGACTAAATAGAAAATAAGTTGAACGTATGTGCACGCATTCAGTGCGACGTGAACAGGTTGAAAAAAATTGATTACTGTAAACGCAGATATTCCTTAAATGGCGGTATATCGAATACATCTAAAGGTGGTGAATATATCTTCGAACGACGAGGATTGCGATTCCATAAAATTTGTGCGATGTAATCAAGGCCATTAAAACGACATTTTTGAATCTACGATAATTCTTTCTTGAGTTTTTTACATCAATATCAAATCAATTCTAATGGGAAAATTAAGTAATACCCTTAGAGCATCCCAGTTGGACGCTTCACTGAGGGTTTCTTTCAACGCTGGTATTAGCAATCCAAAAATATTTTTATCTAGGTAATTCGAAGGCAATAAGTCTTCGTCTTCTTGGATAACGGTCCCTACCTCCTCATGTTTTGTAATACCTTTATGGCAATAATCGGGGCAATTGGAGTTACTCGGCATTGGACAAGTAACTGGGCTCAGTGTCTCGGATATTCCATCTAGATACTCTACTTCTTTCGACGATGCAGAGCACATTTTCGTAAAAAATACTCTATTCGAACATTGTATTATATAAAAGTAGAAAGGCGCTATAGGATAATTGAATGCATAACAATCATTTGTCAACCTGCAACGACAAGAGAGCAAGCCGTCAAATAGTCAACAAGATCGATTTCTCGATCGAAAGTCTGATTATGGAATTTTTTGTGAAACCGCTATAATCTCTAGAATTCCCGAAACTAATCTAAATGCCCGCATGTGAGCCATGGTGCCCTTTGGTAAAGGCACAGCTGAAGAAAATAGGTACTGGTCGCATCTGTTATCCTTCTTAAAACATTTTCGTCTGTCCCAACTGCTCGGAAATAATCGACAAAGCTTGCAGCCACAGAAGCACCGTGGATCTTGAAGAAAGTCGGTAAGGAGCGTGACGCAGCATCGGATATCGAGGATGAAAGATATGTAAGCGCGATATCGGATGCAGTATCGGACATCGAAGATGAGAAATTTGTAAGCGCGATACCGGACGCAGTATCGGACATCAAAGATAAGAAATTTGTAAGCGCGATACCGGATGCTAAACGCGATGACGATGAAAAAGTGGTAGAAGATCCAAAAATTTTTGGTATCGGTTATCGTCGCTTTCCCAAAGACGCGTCTGCAAGACCGCTGCACTCAATTGAACCGACAATGGACACGACGAAAGATGTCATGAAAAGTCAGCTTACGATGGTTTCAGATGATAAAACAGAAACTGCAACGCAATGGAGCATTAGTTTGGAAGGTACTTAAGGCATATAAGGTTTAAAATGTATTTAATATGTAATCACTGACTAAATGCAAAATGCTTGTATTCTTTGATAATTAATAACGTAGATAGTGGTCAGCTAGAAACCGATGCTACAGAAGAAACTGCTAAATATATGGGAGATCCGGAAAGTGAAAAAAAGAAAGCAATAAAAAAGGTGGGCAAAGACGAGAGAGAAGATATCGCAATGTCTCGAGACGAATGCGATTCGACTTGTCCTCGACGTATTCCGCGAAGCAAGTATATTTTGTCGTCTACTGCCCTTATTGACTTCAGATGTTAAAATAATCGATTATGATTTCTATAGAGACTAGAATACGCAAACTTGAAGAAAGGCAAAGAATTGTAGATTCTTATTTGTTAAATAAGGGTACTGGTTACTTCGAAGATGTTTGTACTTGTTCCCTTGCCTGTGTCGTTCGGGCTTTGAGCCACGATTCTTTTGTTCGAAGTATATTAACATCTGCCATAGTATTCACGCTTGGTTTAAAACTTTGCTCAGAATTGGATGCGTGGTATTTGCCTGTTCGACTTTAATAAAACGAAATCAGATTATCCAGCAGAATTTATGCACCGCCTGTATTGGTTTTATTTTCGTCGTAGATTTATGTATAATATATTTTCAAACTCAATTTTATCGAAGGTAAGTCTACAATAACCAGTGATACATCTATCGATCATCTTACGAAAGACCATGCAATTCAAAGGGAAAAAAAAACTGCTCCAGGTGAGGCTCGAACTCACAACCCCGGCATTGCTCACGTTTCACTGTCTTATAAGTACCGTGCGCTAACCTATTGCGCCACTGGAGCTGTTGGAAATAGTTTTCCCCAAGAACAGTTATTAGCTCCAGTTCCATTAATGTAAAAAAAAATATTTCACTATAAAATATCGCACCAATATAACGACAGTCTGTCGATAAGAATGAATTATTGAAAGAAAAAATCCTAGTAATACAACATATTTCCGCGGAAATAAATATTTTTTATGGAGAAAAGCATGTTCCTGTACAATACGCGTGTATATAACGCGCAGAAAGCATATCCTGTAGCGATCAGCTTGTTGACGCGTCAAAATTCGTACAACCAACAACTTGAACAACCAGTTGGTATTTAATATCATTGTAAAAAGACAACGGATTACAATATAAAACGGGAAGTAGAATGTAAATGCGCAATCGTAGTTAAGTATACGATAAACTGTATCCTTCTTATTTACTTTGTCATGGATAAATTGTTTAATATCCTCAATTGTGCTTAGCTATTGTTGTGATTCGTTGCAAAAAGAACATTTACATAATATGTAGCTACACAATGCGCGTATAGCTTCGTTCCAATCTAATAGTTTAACACGAGTTCAATACAGAAGGAACAAATCAAAATTATTTTACACATGATTTTCTGTTTCCTGGTGATTCCCTAGTTTTATATCTTCTAAAAAGACCTTTCAAAGCGATATGTCTGTAAGTACTACGTATACTTAAGTACATAGATTATGTTTTTCTTCAACCAATCGGTGCTACTGTCATTTACAAAGATTAAATATGTTTTATTTATACACGCATTATTAATAATTTGACGTTGATAGCTTCGATTTAATCCGTGTATAATGTATATCAAGATAAAGAAAATTTAAATAAACTAAGATTTCTGTTGCCGTTTTATCCTAATAATAATTCTTTAATACGAATATGTGAGTGTCAATAATTTCGAATCGTATATTGTTCAAGTTCTCTCCTTTCGTTCATTTTCCTGTAGTCTTTTAAAACAATTTTGTGCGAATAAAACACCACTCGAAATTATATTAAAAATATTTAATCTTCATAAATATTGTCAGAAACAACCTAACCTCTAAGTGTTACATAGTGTAGTTCTTGGTAAAATTAGCCCTTTTTTGCGAGACTGATGTTAATATAAAACATATATGATTTATCCTTATACTCTATTGATCCTTGCTCTTATTGATACTACATGGTAATCACACTTTCAGGTATAATAAAGAATGAGTTGGTTTGATGCCACTGGATTTGCCAATTTGGCTAAATCTGCTCTAAAAGAAGCTCAAAAAACAATTGATAAAGCATTGGATATCAAAGATGAGGATCAGAAACCATTGGAGAGTCATGCAGACGATACGTCGGATTTTTTTGCATCTTGGGGATTGAAAAGTGATGTACATCCTGATGTACATTACACTGAGAAGACCAAAGAATCTAAACAAGAAGCCACAAGCAGTATATGGGGTAGTTTCACCGGATCATTTTTTGAATCACCGAAATTTAGCGATGCGGAACGTGCAATTTCAAAAGCTACCCACTCTAAGTCTTTACAAAGTCCCTCTATGGAAAGTGGAAAGAAACTTGTATCTTCATCATCATTCTCAGAGGATTACAAAGGTAGCATGTCCAGTCTTTGGAAGGAATCCGAAGAAGTAGAAGATGTCAAGAAAGAGGATATTGACAAACAGGTTCAGGATGTATTTAGCGAAGATGTTGCTCATACATCCATTTTTAGCGACTCAAAACAGACGGATTCGACTGAAACGATTGATACAAATACATCTGTTAGTAAAGATAGCAAGGTAGACGACTGTTCAACAAGTAACATAGAAACTCCCAAGATAATTGAATGTTCCCCAGAAAAGGAAATTACAGATGTTAGAGAGGAAGATGACAAGTCTGAATCTGATAAGAAAGAAACCGCCGATCATGATTCAGATTCTACTACTTCTATATCAAATAGACAATCCTTTGTATCACCAGATAATGACAAGAAAAGTTCAGAGAGCGTTGAAGTTCTTGGTTCTCGTTCCAGTACCGCTTGTACCACTACTCCTGAATCGGATGACAGCAGTTCTGTTAGTAATCTTGCAAGCCCTTCTGCAGCTACCGAAGTTACTTCTGACTCAGTAGAAATATTACCGGACAGTCTAGTTACTTCTCCAAGTTCTGTGGAAGTTTTAGGCAATTGGAGAAGTGATACCAGTCCTTATTTATCTCCAATAGATCATAGACATTCTGATTCGTCATCTATTATTGATAGAGATGATTCAGTGACACCTTATTGGGTTGATACAAATATTCCACAGCTCATAAATAAGGAAAATCCATCATCCTCAGATATTTCGCCATACGAATCTCCAATGGAAGAAGCGAAAATATCGCATGAAAATTCATGTACTAGCAGTGTAGATAGTACACCGTCGACAGGAACGTATCCAGGTACAGGATCGCACTTATACAAAAGCCTTACCAGTGAACATTCGATAAAAATTTCGCCAGAAAGCGTAGAAGTATTACCCTATAGCGACGAGCCAGACGAACCAAGTTTAGCCGAGGATTCTTACACTTCTACTTCCGAGACTACTGTTATGACGATATTAGAAACGTTTCAACAGAAAGATCAGCCTAAGAGTAAAATGGAAATTCCCTTTACTATTGCATCGAGTGGGAAAATGCATGATTCGTGTCCAGATGGTAAATTAACATTGAAAAAGACCAGCGGAGATCAGCGATTGAATTTGAGCTTAGACCCCCTAAGCGAAAAACATAATTTGCATTTGCCAATTGAAGCAATTACGACCCAGCCCATTCGTAAGCCAGAGTATCTCGATGGAACTGGAAAAATGTCTGAAACCGATCGGAAAAGTTTCGATCGACTGATAAATTCCACTATTGAACCAGCAGAACCAGAACACTATCCTGACAGTGAAGTTACACATCCGCTTAAGTCAGAGACGACAGAAATAACGGATCAGCATTTGATCTCAACAGACTCAAGTTGCGAAGGAACCTTGATAGAAAGTAGCTCAGAAGAAAATCCACAATTGGTTCATAAAACGGAGAAAAAAGCTGTAGAAGCTCCCTTAAATGCTAGTTCCTATGTGAAGACAATGTTGGAAGATGCGATGAGTGAAAAGAGCAGCGAGGTCATCGAGGCGGAAGTGCAAAGCGCAGAGATACCACGAGAAAATTCGCCAATTTCGTCAGAAAGGTACTGCTCCAAAAAAATTCGATATTTATATTTCATACTATTTATTTTACAGTCGATCTGATTTGGTTAAAATTGAGTCTGATCAGACCAGTGGACACACTAGCGGTGATGAAATAGAAACCACTACTTCCAGCGATATTGAAGTTATATCCAGGTATAGGTACGATTGTAAAAGTAAAATAGTAGTTATGTGTAATTGAACTTTACATATGTGCAATACATACTATATACTTTAAGCTTTTAAATAATATTTTCTAAACTTAATAGTAAATTATTTTTTGTTAAAACAAAGTCCAAATGGCGATTCGAGTTCTACACAATCACGACAAAGTATAGGAAAATTGCAATCAACGAAAGGCGGTGATCTTTTGTCAAGAACGTTAAAAACTAAAGGACATTCAAGAGAACTGAGCGAAATTAGCGTAGGGTCTGATGATGCTAATGTTGAAATAGAGAAACTATTAAAACGTATCCAAGAAATGACGGAAATACTGGAAGCCAGAGAATCAAAACTCATTGATGTCAGTAGAATGAATATGGAATTACATGAACAAAATAGCAACTTACAGAAGTAAGTTTTATAATTGATGCTGAAAGAACTTTTTATTGTGTTGTTATATTTTTACTTTTATTCTTTGCATAGGCAGCTTGATAATTTTGAAAAACATGCAGAACAAAGCCAAAGCTTAAATCAAATCACCGATGAATACACGCAACGACTGTCTGCCTTAGAAAGAAAATTTCAACAAGCGATACGCGAACGTGACTCGTTAAGGAAGAATTTAGAACAGTTAAAAGCGGAAGCAGCTACACGTTTGTCATCTCAAGAGATGTCTACTTTAAATGCGGAGAAAGATGAAATTATTAAGGAACTTAGAGAAGAGGGAGAAAAATTGAGCAAGCAGCAACTTCAACATAGTAACATTATTAAAAAATTACGAGTCAAAGAAAAAGAAAACGATGCTTTGATAAAAAGTCAAAAGTACGTAAGTAATATTCGTTCTTCTTTTTGTTTTCTGCCATTGAAAAAATACAAAAATTAAATAACTTGGAGATTTCACACTACATTTTTATAGAGAACGAATAGAAGAACAAACTTCAGAATTGGAACGTTTAAAAAGATCATTACGTGCGAAAGAGGAAGTTGAACTTTCTCAGATAGATGCTGTTTATTCGTTAACCGCACGAACAAAAACATTAGAAAAAGAAATAGCGACATTGCAAGCACAACTGGAGAATGCTATGCAAAATGCAGATACGTATAAAAAAAGTTTGGATGCCACAAAAATGTTAGCAAAATGCTCAAGTGTTGCATAAACATTTAGCACATCATCCAACTATACTATTGTTATTTTTCAGAGAATTAACTGAAACAAAACAAATTCTAACTGCGACAGAAGCGGAATTGAAGGAAGCAACAACTAATGCTGGTGAATCGTGTCAGTTACTTGCGCAAATGGAAGAATTAAAAATTAAATTGAGAGAATCCGAAGAAACGCACGTCAAGTAAATATTCATAGCGTTAGAAACATCTCAGCCGTCATTAATTTCGAATAAATTCTAACGCTCTGTTCGTTTGCCTATTTTTGGTTTGTATAGAAAAGAAGAATTTCTGAAGCACGAAAATAGCGAATTATTAAAACGTTTAGAAGCTGCCGAAGCTAGGAGCGAAGAACTATCAGAATCTGTATCTATGGCCACGAAACCATTACTGAGACAATTAGAACAGCTTCAAGCGAATTTATTACATAAATCTAATAACTTCATGAAACAGGAAAAGCTGTTGTCAGAAAAGAATATTGAATTGCAAACAAAGATAGAAAATTTACTTGAAACAGATCGTTACCTTAAGGAAGAAAATGTTAACTTAAAGTCAAAAATATCTCAATTAGAAGCAAAACTTACTGCCAAGGAGAACGAAAGGACGCGATTACAAGAGTTGTACGATGAGTTGGCGGTACAAAAAGAAAAACTTGCTGAACAAAACGCGCGGTAAGTAAAGTTAGCTTTGTTTTCAAAATATTTTCATTTAAGTGAAAAAGTTCATGGCAAAATATTTACAGGCAGCGTCAAACCATAGAAACACTTGAACAGTCTCATTCTTCCGAAGTAATGGAATTAAAAAGAGAAATTGTTGCGTTAGAAAATAAATTAGCCGTAGAGAAAGCAGCTACAGATGCGGAGAGGAGAAAAAATAATGCAATGTCAGAGCAACAACAGAGCATCGAAGACAATGAACGACTTAGTCCTAGCACTAGCACAGAACCAGATCCTATGAACACTATAGATAGCATTTGGCCGGTAATAAATATACAAGATAATTGTCGTCGATATTTTTTGATAGGAAGTGAATTGAAAGGTTTTTATTTTATTATTTTAGCTGTACAAATCTATTACTGAGAACAACCATGAAAGATACGCGATGGCATTCGACAGTATTAGAACAGGATCAAGCAGTACTTCTATATTTGAGAATTTGCAAGCTCAATTAAAGCAAAAAGATGGTACGTGTTTGAATACTCATCAATGATAAATTATATTCGTTTCCATCAGTTGACAATTAATTAATAGTTCGTATTATTAGGTGAAATACAACAACTTCAATGGGAATTATCGCGACGTAATATAGAAAGAGACGCGCTAAATTCAGAATTATCCACATTAACTTTAAAGATTGAAGAATTGAATACTAAAGTTATGGATGTTGCGGTTTTAAATGAAAATTTACGAGAAATACAAACTAGATACGATGCATTATTGCAAATGTACGGTGAAAAAATGGAAGAGAATCAAGAGTTACGTTTAGATCTTCAGGACGTGAAAGAGATGTACAAAACACAAATTGATCAACTGTTAAAACGAGATACTTGAAACCTTTTGTGGATAAAAGTTATTTATTGGTTAATGCAATACAATAGAGGTAGAACCGTGAAAAAGTTAACAATCTATGAAAATAGACATCGGAGAAGTTTACCGGCGATACACCGCGTTATTGCGACAATCTTGCCGAAGTCATTTAAAACAAGATAAATAATAGCAAGTGGAAGAGACTGATGGGAAATTATTTCAACTTAGATGTTTAAAGTTTCAGATCTAACAAAGTAAAACAGTGCAGTTTTGCTTATATATGTTCCGGAAATTAAAAATTGTTATTTCCACAAATTTGCAGATAATTCACTCCTCTTGATTATAGACAGTTGGAAATCGCGTTAGTTTACACTCTAAAACATTTAATTCTGTGTAAAATTGTAAAATGTGCAATGTAAATTTTTCTTTACATTGCAGTGTTCACTAATGGGCGGTTGTCTGGTTAATTATTCACATAAATAATAATGCGTGTATTTACGCGTACACATACACTGTATACAAGTAGAGTAAGACAAGCAACGTGATATAAAATGTAATATAATTTTAAAGTTTTCGATATTGTAATATAGAATTGAATTACAATGTAATTTATTAAAAAAAAATTACGTTCGTTTATTGAAAGGTGTATTTTTTATGGTTTCACTTGTACAATGATGTTTTACAATATTGATCGAAATAAGAGAAATGGGGGTGAGGACTGAATATAATGCATATTTTGAGATATCAATGGTAATTAAGATAAAATGGAGAAAATACAAAAAGGTGAAAGAATAACTTCTGAGAAGACGCCAAAGACGACTGTGATCTAATTAGGAAAGGTAGAGTAGGAAAGCACAATCGGTGGTCCATAATAAATAGAGGTTTAAAATGAAAGACACGATTGTTTCTCAAAATTGTAATTAAACCGAAGGGAATACATCTTTTTCATAATTTTTATATATAGCATAAATTTTATTGATTATAAAGTGCGACCTTCTCTCCCTCCCCCCTTTCCCTCACAAAAAACTAAAAAGTAAAACACGATATTCAAGCACCATTTTTGACCGTCATACATTTGTCTTTAATGCGAAAAGGAATAAACATCTTTTTCTAGTAGATTTGCAATTACCATATTTTTCCTGATGTCTTTTTTAGCTACTGCTGATCGGTGATCGACTGTTACGACCGTTGTATATTTGGAACAAAATTATAGAATTATATAGATTCTTTTAAATATAAAATATTACACTTATGATAAATTGCACGTAAATTTGGTATAATTTTGATAACTCTCGACTGAAAATTCGGAAAAACATGTACTCCCACTTTGGAAAAGAAAAAATAAAAGCGTTGATTATGATGATTTAAGATAATACCGAATAACGAATACGCAAAATACGTTCGCTTTTTCTTCGAGCATCCCGATAATGAATCTCGGTTACATTATACGCGATTCGATAGTGACATCATCGTTCTTGGTCCCGCTTTAAATTTTCAAATGGATCTTGAACCATTCACGAACAGCATACATACGTTCGTCCGAGATCAATTTACGGTCATAAAATTCGACCGACCGATACGTTGCTGAAATAAAAAAATGAAAGGTAAATTGATAAAAGAACAGTTCTTCCTTCGAACGAATATCTGTGGCAGTTAACGTGTCACCATCGACGCGTTAATCGTCATCGAGCTCCTCCGCATCATCGTCCAAATTTTCCGTCATTGCTTCCCATCATACCAAAGATGCGGCAGATTCTATGTTTTTCCCAAATGTAAATATACAAGCAATTATACGTAATGAGACCGTCGACTCTGATTCTTATCGAAGCATTCTCTGTCGGTCTATCCACTATAACAATTAACGTGTTCTTTTCCTTTTAATTCTGCTTTTCTTTTCGTCCCATGGCTATTGCACGTCGTTCTACTGTGAACAAAGTTGTTTTAACGAAAGAAAACGGACGTAGATTACATAGACGGAAAATAGGAAAGAAGAAATCTTGATAGATCGCACGGTACGCGTTGTTAACGTGAGATTTTTGAGATAATCATAGAATCGGTGCCAGAATCGAAGTTCGATCGCGAATTGCGCGGAAAATTTCCTTGTATGCAAGTGCATTGCGCGCTGCCGAACTTAAACGGCATCCTTGCGGACATGAACTTTCTCTTCCAGGTGACAACGAAGATGTGCTTCACACCTGGTCGGACAGAGAGCTAGCCCCGTCGAGCGTAGAGCGAAGAACGGTACGAACTCGAGTACCGTGTGTAACGAGCATTGAACCATCGACGCAACTGCGTCAGTCTCCTTTCGTTCAGACCCATGGTGTCCAACCCTCATACAGAAGGGCTAAATTGTCGGTGCTCTGAGCTTCGCGTATCACGTATTCCACTTGCTCGGCTGTTGTATACTTGCGTGTCGGATGAGGATCGCATCCTTCCAACTTCATTCGTACGCGATGCCAAACATTCAGCGCATACGCATTTCGCTCTTGAACAGCTGTAAAAAGAATAGACAGGAATGATAAGCAATAGAAAATTAACATAATCCCTTTCAAATGCCGCGTTAAACCAGATTTACCTTTGCCCGTAGTTGGATCTCGAGTCGGTGGAATTCCCTTTCTAGGACTGTAACACACACCCTCCTGCCTAATCAACTTTCCTTTCTTCTTCATCGAGCCAGCTAGTGATGTTTCAGTTTCACTCTCTCTTTCTCGTTCCCTTTCTTTTTCCTTATCTATCTCTTTCTCCTTCTCAAACGCCTTCAGTGAATTAGTTTTCCTTTCATTGGCGAACTCTAGCAGTTCGTTATACAAATTTGGTACTGTAATCACCATGTTCTCCAATTCGTCTTTAATTGCTCTACCTCTATTTGCATCCAAATTGTCGGACTCAAGTTCCTTGACGATCGCTGATATACTTTCAGTGAAAGATCGATATGAGGAGAGAAATTCCTGGAGCCCATCGATGTTCTCTTGCTTCACCATGGTCCGTAATAAAATTCGAATATCTGACATCAATCTGTGATGCTCGGTTAACACGCTTTGCAGATTCGACACCTGTTCTCTCAAACGTTCTTGAGCGGAAAGCAAACCTTCTTGTTTTTCTTGCAATCTCTTCTGAACATCCAATATTGCCTCGGAGATAAATCTTTCGGCCTGTTTTAACCAATTCATATCAACGTTGCTTTCCATTTGCAACAGTTCAACGAGGCTTTCCTCGATCGCTGTCACCGTTATGTTTAGATTTATCGTTAAAATACAACTCTCTTCCCAATGCTTGATTAGTTTGACGAAATTCGTGTCGTGCGTCACACTTTCGGACGTTCTGGTCCTTAGGGCCTCGTAGTGCAAGATAGAGTTGCAAGTGTTGATAACGTTGGCAGCGAGATTATGTTGCCGGGTTAATTTTTCACAAGAAGAGAGTACCGCATTGTCAAACGCGGACATAACTTCTCCGAGAGCTGGGTTTGCCCCAGCAGCCCATTTCAATCGTTGTACCGCGCTAGAAACGAGATTTTGTTGTTGATCTCGTGCCTCGCATACTCGAGATTGTAGAGCCGAAAGCTTCGCAGCTATTTTTCGGAGTTCCAGCATGAATACAGAACGATCTAAAACGAAAATATATGGATATAGATGTTTATCAATCGAGTTATTCGATCTGAATGAAAAAAAAATTAGAAAAACAACTTACTTAAAGGATTCATAAGATTAATATTTGGTGTCATCATTATGTTGTCTTCGTGCAACCAGTGGTGAGCCGTTAGTTGCAGTTGGAGTCTCTGCATACTTGCTCTGCAAACCTCGACGCATTGTTGAGCAAATCTGGCACTCTGCTTTCTTCGCCAAGCACTTTCGAGAGTACTACTAAGTGCGCTAGCTTGAGCAAGAACAGATTCAGAAAAGAGGCCTCTCTTCAAACAAAGATTGACTATCTTCCGACACAATTCTTCTATGGAAACTTTGCTCTCAGCCCCAATATCTCTTTGCTCGATCTCTGTGGTAACGCTCAGCCCCATCCTCTGTAGTAAGAAGCAAAGCGCGATGGCCAGTGTTTGAGAAGTAACACCGAGCAGTTGTCTAGATACATAATCCGCTGTAAAGATTCTGATTGGCTTGTTAAGACTTTCATCGTTGTAAACATTTGCCAAACCGCCCTTGAATGCAGTTGCAATGTCTCTGCACATCATGAAAAATGCCTGTATAGTGTGCAAACGTTTGACTAGAAATATGTCCTCCAGAACCTGACAAGCTGTCTTATTGAATATCGGCGCGGACATTTCTTTTGCTTCTTTAATTTGATCGATTTTCCTCCATGACGGCGGAATATCAAGCGTACTTAAAGTAGCAATCAACGCGTTACCTTCCATTTGAAGCTTTTCGAATAATCCATTGAAACCCATCAAAAGCATTTGACCAGGTGTTAACGCTTCGTCTTGGTTTGACTCTTGGCTTTGACTCTCGGCTGGTCTAGATAACAATGCCTCGAATCGTAATCTCATATTGTTTACAACGCTTTGTATCATTGCATGAGGACTATTCATTTCCATAATAGTACATCTGAGATGCATCTCCAGTTGGCCCAGAATCTCTCCAAGCGGTATACCAGATGATACAATTATTTCAGTTAATTCTCCAATCATCCTGATCACAGTCGGCTCTTCCGTTATAATTGTTTTCATAGCTTCAGGTAAAATAATAGTATGGAAATTATAATTAAGCTCTTGTAATCCTTTATAGATACAATCAGATCCTCTTAAACATTTCAGTACAAGAGATATCTTGGAATCATTGCTCGTTTTATGACATTCGGGTATTAAGCTGACCAACTCAGCGATTAACGATGACATCAAACGCATTTCGTCCAAAAACCAATCTCCTTCTCTGGACGTAAGATCTACTAGACAGTCTCCCGCGCATTTGGCGGCACCTTCCATCATCAGATACCTCTTATTTAAAGCACAAAGTGCAGTTATATTAACGCATTCGAGCGCCTTTTCTGCTCCCTTTTCTCGTCTCAAGAAGTTCTGAATCTGTACTCTCGATTCTCCATATGTCTTCTCTATTCTGTTAATTGATTCCGGCAGACCTTCCGAAACCATTCTTTCGTATGCTTTCTTAAATCTCTCATTCGATTTGTTTAATATGGATTGCATCTGACAGGAAAATCTTATTATTTGTTGAACTTGTTGACTGTTGGAACTTTTTATTGGATCGAAAGTATTTTCAAATTGCATCACAACTTCGCGACAAGCCTCAACGCTCCCAGAATTCAGAAGCTTGTTAGCCCAATCGTGATAAAGCACCGTACGATGTTGCGACATATTGCTCAAAGGATATAGACTGCAAATCGCTGAATATTGACTTAAGAGATCCAAACAGCTTCGTATTAAAATAGACTGCTGCGTAGCTAACTGAGTCAACTCATTTTCTGATTGTTCACATTGAAGAATCATTTGACTCTGGCCGGCATTCTGTAAGAATTCCTTGACAAGATCAAAGACTACATGATCCTCTTGATTCGTAGATGTTCCTAATTCTGTCAACCATTGCCCTAATTGCGGTCCTCTTACTGCCGAGAGTGCCATCTAAAATCACAAATTATTAATAAATTTCTTAAAATTGATAGAAATATGTGAGAACATAAATAAAGCTTACATTGTGCATATTTATCTGTTTCTCGCAATCCTCTATCTTCTCCTTTAACCCAGCTTTTGCTTTCTCATGCGCATCGCGTGCTCTCTTGAACGAGTTGTAACGTTTTATAACTGTATATAGCGGATGATTGCGTCCCATTGCTTGTGCTTCTTTAACCAAAGCAAGCTGTTGGTGTCTATCTTGTAATAATTCCTGACACTGACGCGTAGCATCAGTTGCTTCCACCCAACAATTTAAATGATGGCACAAAGATGGGAAAATCTTCATCAGCTCGTCTCTGCAAGTTGAAAAATCGATCGATATAATTAGAACAATATCAGCACCATGAGCATTAATACGAATTAAGTTTAACCACTGATTAACCAACCTATTTGCCAACCATTCAGCACGCATTTCTGCTGTTCGAACAGCGAACATTGCTCGCGTCAGTTCTTGTTCCAATTGTTTCCTTCCGATCCCTGTGCACCGTGCTCTAGCTTGACAGGCCCCATAACTGGCAATGCTATTATCTGCGCCTGCTCGCCAGTCAACTAGCGGATCATATATAAACGCTTCAAGTAAAGTCAGTAATGTTTCTCTTCCCCGTCGCATCACTCGAAGCGTATGTTCACAGGCTAAACGAAATATTCCCTAAGAAGAAATCGTCACGTTTTATGATCGTATAAAGTGCTTGCAATAATGATATATCACAATACAAATATGATATAACGAGTTATCATCTCACTTCGACTCCGGTTACTCCTAATGCCGTTCTTATGTTCGGAGTCATCCTAAATGGCACTTTCTCTGGGACTCGTAAAGTTTTGCCTTTCTCAAAGCAAACATTGTAGTCAATGTGAACAACTTCGCCTGTATTAAGATCGACTAACACATTGTCCAAATGTCTATCACCAAGACCAATAATGTAGCCAATAATCGACATTACGGCGACCGAGTAGGAATAATTCTTGGTTGCTTGCCACCAACTACCAGCATTTATGCTGTTACACCAAATCTCTCTGTGACGATAAAAAATGATTAGAATATGTTGCTACTAATTTTCCTATGGAAAAGAGAGATGAGAATCGAGAATGTGGGGAGAAAAATTGGTTAAATAACAGAACTAACTTTGCTAACAAATCCTTTGGTGTTTCGGCCATTAAATCGGCTAAAACTTGTTTTAAAACTTGAATAGGCCATTCTTTTCTGTTCTCTAAACCGATCCCCCGTTCTTTTAGTAACGGTGTCAATTTATTGTAAAATAGTTCAGACGGTCTTAATATTGCCGAGCTACCAGTTTTATTAAGCATTGCGCTTTCCCTCTGTTGCCACCTTTTATACAGCACAAACAAGGGTGTTACACCGTCGACCCATTGTATTAAACCAGATCGTGGCCCTAATGGTATGACAGAGTAATGGCGTGCCCTGTACACCTTCTTTGAATCGCCTTTTTTTGACATCATGGTGTTGCATATGTTTAGGAATTGCATAATTCTTTCATCAAGATGGAGATCTTCCAGGCCTTTAAACAGGTAAGTGTAAACGTGTCCATCGGAACCATGGAAAACCAGCTTCTTAGGCTTTGTTTTAGTTGGCAATATTTGAACATTGTTATCCACAGATTCTATAGTAACAATTCTATTATCGTTCGCTGCAACACCTGGCATGGCGATACATGTATTTCGTAGATTTGCTAATACAGGGCTGATATCGTTCATGGAAAGAGAATAAGCAGCACGTCTGTGCACTCTCTGTGCTAACTTGCCCTCCACCTGTTTCAAACACATACTAGCTATTTGCGGTTTTGCAGGATTCTTAGGATTGTTAAGTTTATTGATCGCTTCTTCTATCGAAGGGCCAAATTTCTCCTGAAAGTTCTTCTCGTGTGGTGTTTCGGCTGGGACCGAGGTCATAGCCCAGAGGTTCTCCAATATAAAAACTATCGGTTTTAATATAATTCGATGTTTTTCTGCGATTAGTTTTTCCTTTTCTTCGGGACTCAACCAGGCATTGTCCTGTACTTTTTGCACTTCCATTTCCAATTGCTCGAATCGCTTAGAGATTTCAGTATGATGCTGACACAGAGTTGCTAACCACAGCTCGTCCCACAGCAACGTAATTCTACGCAACTCCTTAACGAGTATTTTTACTTGTTCGATGGAATCCTGAATTCTGTTCGACAGGCAATCTACCAACTGCGCGAAATAACAGTCCATAAACTTTTCCTGCTCGTCTTGATAAGCCGCAGCAGAACTTTCTGGGCCTATCTCTTCTTCTTCTTCGATGAAATCTAAGTCAGTTTGAGATGAATCGGTTTCTGCTTTCTCGTAGAGAACTTTGTCGCAATTTTTCTTCTGTCCGGAAACGGCTCCAACTACCGCCGGGAACGTAATCAAGTGTGGTGAATTCTCTGCAACTCTGCACAGCAATTCGGATACTCGTGTCCGTACGTAAGATTCAGGATGACTGAGTCTGGAAAACAACTGCGGTATTATCTCTTTCCAAGGGGCAGTTGGCGTCGAGGATAGACCAGATTCTAAAACGTTTTGTAATTCGAGGGCGTGTTTCACGACAAGTCGTAGTAATCTAAGCGTAGCTGTGATAGTAGCGCAATCGTTGGTCTCTTTGATAGCGGCAAGTTGCAAGTATTTAAAATACGCGTTCGCGGAGAGTTCGTAATACGAGTAAATTCGCTTCTGTGATTGCCTCCAAATGTCTACGAGCATTCCGAGACGATCGACACTAACACGGCTGAGTATTGGTACGCTTCGCAACTGATTCTCTATCATATCCGAAGTATTGACATCGTTGGAAGTATCTGCTATTTCGCCTTCGTCTTCAGGGATAGTTTTACTTTGAGACAAAATGGAGAAGATCGCGTTCAAGTCAGATTCACTTGTATCGAATGGTAATAAGTCCCGTATGGCCGTCCTGTCTGCGTCGGTCAATTGTCCTGAATTCGAACTATCCACGATCTTGCGTCCCCATTTGTAACACCAACTTGCGAAGCTGCACCACGCAAGCGGCAGATCTGGACACTGGTTTACACCGAGCTGTGTAAGTCTACCGATTATCATATCCGAGATTGGAATTGAATTCGTAGTCGGACCGAATAGCTTGTTCATCAAGCCATCGTTATGCGCAGCTTCGAATTCGAGCAACTGCTTCAATTGACCATTCTCGTTACCGCCGACTTCTTGCTGTATCCACTTACTCAGAGTGAGAAGAAGAATTGTACCGTTCTCTCGCAAATCAGCCGATTGGTCACCATCAACGATAGTTCGCGATATACCGAGCGCAGTTGCGCTGCACAATTTCAACGCTTTGTCGGCGCGTTCCATGTCATGTAACAACTTAGAATATTCACGGAACGCGCGTATATTATTCTTTGACCATTTCACGTGCACCACGTTGTTAAGAACATCGTCCGTTATTTGATCGAAATCGAGGTTAATAAAGTCTCGTTCGCCCCCTTTGCGATGTTCAAATCGGCAAATTTCTCGTTCAGATCTCAAATAATTGAAAAGTTCGCGTTTAGCTAGTTCGAAATTACCTTCCTTCCTGGCAGTTCGAACGATATGCAATCGTAAATCGGTTACTTTGTTGTTATCCAATCGCATTTCAGAACTATTATTCTTTCTTGCTTTACCAAAGTATTCTGACCACCACAACGTTCGCGTTAGTACGTTCGAATCCATGTGATCGACTTTCTCGCTTTTATACAATTCGAACACGTTCTCTTCTCTTCCGGACAGTAAATTCTTTAAACCGTCTGCAGAAAATCGTACTAGTATCGATTCATTTAAGTATTCCGATGGCACATTTCTTAGACCTTCCTCCATGGTCTTAGCGGCCACTCTTCTGCAACGTTCAATTTCTTCGTCGAAATAATCTTTGTAATCGTTCACGTGGATCCTAAGAGCGATGTTAGTTAACGTGTTACTACATTCGACTAGCGTTTTCGAGCAATTCCAATTTCCTGTCTTGTCTGTTCTTCCATCTAACAAGTTCCAATCAGTTAGATCGTCTAAACATATGTTTTCATCATTCTCGAATTTTTTCAAACACTTTGCTCGTCGAGAAGCACTAATTTCTATCGATAAGTCCTTTTTGAGGGCAGCGTTTTTGTCTCGCGCAAGAATCTCAGCTTGTTGCTGCTTCCAAGCTTCTAATCGGGACCAATCACTTACAGCTTCGTAACAATGAGACAGCCGTTGCATACAAAAACCAAGAACTTGATTATCCCCTTCGGATTTGAAGTTCTTACCTTTCCCATCGGAAGCAACTTCCACAATTGCACTGGTGCTTTCGACAGCAACGGCACAATTACCGTCACTTTCATCTTCTCCTTCTTCCTCTTGTTCTGAATCTTTTCCTAGTCGACTGTTCGCAGCACGCATATAATCCTCAATGATTAATTTGTAAGCCTCAGCAGCGGATTCGTAGCGATTTGCAGCTTCTTCCATAGCAGCTTTCAACCATGGGAATTTCCGATCTTTTTCCTTGGTATAAACGTAAAGACCTTGCAGTGCCTCTGCTTCGCCCAACATCACCATTGCTTGCGCCGTACAGAGTGTTGCCCTTTCAAATTCGATACCCTGTGTATTATCACTGTTACTTAAATCTTCCAACAGCCTTTGACTATTTCTCAATGCGCTACTAGCTAATCCAGAATGCAACGATACTACACACAATGCCAATCGAATGCGATTCAACCATTCCTTACACGTCGACTTGTTCGTATGGAAAAATGTTCTAACTGGTTTCGATAATGGTAACAAAGCGATCGCACAACCTTCTGCCGCGTTATGTATTACCCTCTCAAGATGTTCGAGAAACTCAATGAATAGTCGCACACGAGTATGCTCGCTTAATAGATGATCCAAACTTCGTTTTTCTTTCTTCGTTGTCTCAAAGTTGTACGATATCTCGCGTGCTAATGTTTTCAGAGCACTCTCAATCGATGTAAATGTTTCCTGCGGCTTTCCCAACGAGGTACGGAGTTTATTTGTTACACAATGTTGAGCTGCCTCAAAGCCAGCCCAAAAGAATAAGAAGGATCGATTTGCGAGCGCCAAACGATACATCTTTTTTGTAGTTTCACTGTCGGATCTATAAATGCAGGGAATAAATAAATAAAAGATATTATGCACTTTCGTTAACACGGAATCATACAATTTCTTAAATGTCACATTTGTAATTAGACTAGTTACACTTACACAATTGGCCAACATAATGTGAATATTTCTGATAGACCAGATGTATCTAAATATTGCTCTTGTAACAAAAAGGCCATGTAAGTTTTGAAGTGTTGTGCTTGCATCTCTCCGTTGTTGTTTCCCCGCATATGTAATCTTTGAGCGAGAATTAAAGACTCGGTCGAGTAGCTTTTGATTCCCTGATATTTCTAAAAGAAAGAAAAAGCTATATAGAATCATCCACTCGTTTAAAAGTAAAATCTTCTAAACATACCTTCGTTTCTGATAATAAACACTCTTTGTTCAATTTCGGTATAACTATGTTTAGGGGCACTCGAGTTAATAGCGAGCCATACTTTTCTCGTATGATTTCGTCTCGTGAAGTTAAATGTAACATCACCAAATCAACGATACAGGAATAAATTTCCTCTTTCCAAGTGACATTTTTTGCATTCATTAATATTTCAAAAAGATTGCACACGGCAACGGAAATATCTCGATTGATGGATGCTCCGCAAGCGACAAGACTTGCGAGAACATTTTCGTACTCTTTCGTTTTGCTCAGAATATCAATATAATTTTCGGACTGTACACAAATTTCTTGCATCCACGTTGATAGAAGCAACAACGTTTGCTCTGGCGTGTGCTCGTTATAACTTTTAGCTATTAAGTTTAGAATGATAGAGAGATGGCCGCTAGTAGGTGATGTTGTTGGAACATCTAATGCCCCTGGAAACATATCTATCGGACGACAAGCAGTAGTTCCAGTTATTAAACTTGAACTTGGCACAAAATGATTATACCTGAAGAAAAAAAAAACAGTACAATCAAAGCTACTAAGTAATCGTTCGCGGAATGTTCCATCTTTAGTCCTACCTAGAACAATGCGCGTACAGTAAATATAAAATACTATACTGCAAAAACGGACTAGTTGATGATAAATTGTTGTCGTAAGGTTTTAACTTGACTGCTAACAGCTCTAAAATGCTCGGTTTTAATGCCCACATGCCAATGATTGAATTGCTCGCATTCGCTAAAAACATTGCAATACTTTTAGTTGTTAATACTTTTTGATCTCGTCTTACAATGTATTCATGTATTTACCTATATCAGAAAGAGCTCTTAGCAGGAAAGTAACTACAATTTCTGCGTCATTCTTTTTGTATTTAATATCATCCAGTAATGGATTATCTGCTACTAAACTTTCGATATCTACTAAGATAAGTTTATAAGCGATCTCCAAATCGGACAATATGTAGCGATACGATTCCTGTAATAATGGAATATTTTTTAGACTAAGGAGGCTATGGTACACTCCGAGACTGGCGTTCTGAATAGAAATCGAATCACGAAATCTCAATTTGAGTAACGCGGAGTCCTTTCCAAGCAATTTGTGCACCAGTTCCAAGGGTAAATTTGCGGAGACTTCTTTTATTATTTTCGAAATAGTATTCAACATAGATATTATTGTATCATCCCAAAAGACGTTGATCCTTTTTAATTGAAGATCGATAAACTTATAAAGTAACTCATGATTCTTCGTTATACGACTTTGAAGATGTCCTAACAATAAAAATGCGCACTCATTCGCTACAACTATCAGCTCCTCCTTCTCTTCAGTTAGATCCAAATCTTTCTTCCCTCTTAATTCCATCCACCGTACGATATTTAATAATGATTCCTTTTCTTTCAATGACGTTTCTTTTTCGATGTTCTGTTTTAAATTCTTTAATTCATTTTTGTTCAGATTCAAGGATTTGAACGTGTTAATAAAATCTTCTTCGTTTACCTCAGATTTACTGGAATTTTTTGGTGGAACAACGCCTACATTTTTAATGTGTTTCAATAATTGCTCGGCATACTCGTGTGTAAGAGTAAAATGTGAGAGCCAGACTTCATTATCATCGTCTAATTCGATTGCTTTGACAACTGTTTTCAGCATTTTTGACAAACAATCAGATAAAAACGACCATTGCACATTTGGTGTAACATTGGGATTCAAATGCTCGGATATGCTTTTCGTAACCGTATTGAATACCGAAATTAGAGATGTAATACGCCGGATACATTCCCTAGGTGTTGGTGATGTTTCATCTCCAGGAGAGCTTCTACCAGACTCAGGTAAAGACAGTTCTTCATCATAGCTCTCCATATCTTCTAGGAATTGACCTAATAACGTCAAAGTAAATTGTAGATCCGCTATCCAAAAGGATCGCAATCTTTGCAAACTACGACTAGCATAGGTTGCAACTGCTTTTTGTTGAGTCGAATCGATATGCCAGCCAACTAATATGTCAACTGTATCGTGAAAATGATTTGAAAATGTTTCAGGATAAGATTCCATTATTAGCAATATCGCATCCACCGTTGCTACCAATAAATCCGAACGATCAACATTCTCTAGTGTCGATTGCAATTGTGACATCATTAGCTAAAAAAAATGTTATTTATTGTATCCTCTATATTGTCGGTTGAAAAAAAATCAATAAAAAATATTTAATATCACATTCGTTCCAAATTGAATGAAATAAAATCACGTATCCATAATATATTAAATGTTCGTAAATATAAATTAAAAAATCAGAAAAGAAAATTTAAGTACCATTGAAAATTCTTTTAGACGTGGTGCCTCTGTGTCCAATTTAAAAGCTTCAACGAATGATTTAATCAAAAGGCACTTTATATCATCTTTTCGTTCCAATGAACACTTACTAAAGACCCAATCCATGTATCTGTGAGAATTTATAATTATTTAAAATCCGTTTATATAGAAGAAAAGTTTATCATTTTACAAACGTGGTGCACTGTGTCTAATCACGAGTTTACCGTTTAAAATCTTGCTCAGCAGCATATCCAACACGACCTAAACATTTTACAACTTGCTGTTTTGCATCTGGCCCTGGACCAGTATGTAATACATCTAGAAGACTTTCACAGATGACATCCAAATTTCGTCTTATGTATCTTTGATTTTCAGGAGCTATTATACTTTCCTGCGCTTGTTTGCATAGCACTACAAAATGATCACAATCATCTTCCCGGCACAATCTTCTTAAAAGTTTTGAAATTCTAGAATCTTCTGTAACAGATAAAAATTGCAAAAAAGAAAATAGGAACATTACATTTAGGATGTTTTAAAAATAAAAGAAATTCTGACCATTTATTCTTTTGTCGTCGTAATATTTTCCCTGTGCATTTTCCTGATTTTTCAGCGATTCTTGAAATTTTGATCTAGTCGTAGGGTAATAGCTAGTTTCTGTATTGGAATCACGTTCGATTGGTGTCTTTTTGAAAGCCCTACCCCGTAAAGCGCCTCTGGTACGATCTCCAGAGCTACCTCCACGAGCCATTCGAAATTCATTGCGTGGAACACCACCAATTCTGTAATAATTCAAATGTTTTATTGTAAAAATCTCCAATCTTAATACAGACACCTCAGTAACTGGTGAAGAAAATAATTTACCTTGGTTTAAATCTAGAGAAGCTGTGATCGGATGAATAGTTGTTTGAGCTTCTTGGGCAAATGACCAAAGTATCTCTCGGACCATTAAAATCATTGGAGTTGTATCCACTTAAAACACTGACATCGCCTTTCTCCAACACACCAGCTCGATTATTACTAACTGATTCTTCCTGTATCTCCGAACACTTAGATCCACGTAGCTTTGTGCTAATATTAGAGTTCCCACAGCTATTCATTACATTACTCTGCAGACTATCTGCATGACCTACACTTTGCATCAATGATTTACTAATCACTACTAATAATAATTTTTTTTTATCAATGAACAATAAAAAAAAGCATGTATACGAAGTCGTAAGTAATATGTTAAAGTTAAATATGAATCATAACGTTCGTATATTATTAAGGTTACATTATTTGCACCCACATTTTTGTTGCACAAAAATGTCCAGTGATTATGAAATAAATGAAAATTAATAGTTTGAAATAGGGGTAAATTTTAGAGTATAATGAAAAATCAATTACAAAATTTCTGAAAAAGCGACGTTCAAGTTATTTATGTGTAAAAAATATGATAATTCATAGAATAATTAACTATCGCAATATCTACTTCAGTTCATGTAAGTATTGCTTGCTTCGAAAAGCAATATCGTAAACGCATGGAACACACTGCGATTTCTCGTGGAATATATTTCGTACTAATAATAATCGAAAAGAAGTATCGAACGGTAAAACGGTATCGTAACCGATTCTACACGCGTTCGATCTATAGATATACACCGTATCGACAACAACCGATCAAGACACTGAGAAATAGTACGTTCAAGATCTTATAAATCGGTAAAAATTAAATAGTATAACGATCTTATTCGTATACTGATGCAGATATTAAAAGTCCCCTAAGATTTCTCAAAAATCATATGTATGCGTGTATCCGTTTAAGTGTATAAATTTAGGTGGATATACAAGAACCCATCACGTAATTAAAACAGATTAAACACCATTTATGAATGGTACCTTCTACACTATTCGTTGACATTCTTTCTGTAAACATCTAAAATCAATTTTGATATTATCTTTACGAGCTTAAAATTTTTTCCTAAATTTGTGGAAAGCTGTACGATGGAAAAGGATAATACAAATATAAATATATTTTAGAATATAACGGAAAAGAAATAAGGAAAATGGAAGTAAAAGAAAATAAAGTTTATAGGCCAGCTAATGAATATGCTACGTGTGTTCTAAACAATAACGAATTGCTTAACGAAGCAAGCAGGCACTACACATATAGGAAAAATTATTTGGCAAAACTGTTTTATATCTACATACATAAGCCAAGAATGTTAATTACAATTACGTGTAATTACGATACACTCCTGTACATACTGCAATGAAACAATGTCAATGAAATGATGAAGCAACTAAAGAAAACTTGAACCAATGCAAAATATTATTGGAACAATATTCTGACCGATTCCGATATCCCATTGGCTTACATTGACCAATACCAACAAAATCATTAAGAAAAAAAATCATCGACAAGGTTATCAGAAGGTATACCCTATAAAATTCATAAAAGGATATGTTGCACTCCTATAATTTAAAGGTATACATAAATGTATTTATTAGCGTTCTTTTATTGTTATTATATATGTATAGGTAATTATATTCTCTTAGTATATTTCATAGTAACCTCAATTTACTTATATATCATTTGACATTTGGAAGACTTTTTGTCCAAAATTATATATAGTTACCATTACGCTTTTTCGTTTTGTAATTTGGTTTATTATTTAGTATTAGATAAAAAGGCATCAATAATCGTTACCGATTTTTTCACTAAAGTTTCCTTAAGGACGAACCTTTAAAAATTGTCTACCATTTTCATTACATTTATTTTCTAAAATTTGGTGTCATGCTTTTGTAATACGAATAGGGAATAAACTTGTTTAAAAAATTATCCTCTTTTCACCAAAAATATTATAAACTGAATAGAGAATAAACTTGCTTAATTTTTTACTTTCAATCATTGCAATACAATATTTGTAATTATGTACGTAATGTATCACATGTAGTTTACATGTTTTTCCAGAATTGTAATTTTTTTAAGGCGGATTTTTACAAGTAACGAGAAAATTGTACGGTAGGTGGCGCATTTCGATAAAGAATGACGTATTTGAACAATATGTTCATCTACAACTTTTCTCAATAAATTTTGACATTTACATCATTCATTGTTTAATGAATTTCCATGACCGTGATTTACTTATAGATTATACATATATTTTAAATTAAAAGTAATAAACACAAAATATAATTATGTTCATGTGTATTTAATATTTTATGAGTTTTAAAACCATGCTAAATTGAATTTTCTACCAATAATTAAATAGAACTGATAGTATATTATCTCAGTGACAAATATGGTAAATATTGCAGTGGCACTACAAAACATTTCAAAGTTAAATCCATTTAATGACTACTTTTTTCTTTATGACCTGGAACCTCTTCGTCAGGAATTTCCTGAGTGTCGTCAGTATGTGGCCATGTTGTATCTTTATCAGTTCTCAGGAATCCCGTTGGGAATGCTTCCGTATAATCATCCATTGTCATCTCTGCAAATGGAATCATATTCTTTATTTTACTTAAACTAGCATTTACTTCCACTAAATAATCATCTGATTGTTGAATAAATTCTGCGATCATTTTATCCTGTAACAATAACACAACAACATTGTTAGTACATACAAATTTTAAATATAAAATATTGAAAAAGTATAAGGGAAAACAAAATACTGTTTCTTGTTGTTCAATATCAATCGCCGCTGTATATTTGTCTTTTGGATATGGAATAGATAATGCTTCATATTCTTTTTGAAATTTATCTACTAAGCCAGGAATTGTAATAGTTTTTCTATAATATGCCCAATCAATTTGTGGTGCAGTTTCTGGATTAGCCATCATACTGTAAAACATAAATTTTTTACTACATTACTTGGACTTTTTATATCTGTTTGAATATTACTTATATATATTAATATAATTAAACCACTATAAATGTTAATTTTTTAATATTTTCATTGTAAGTTATCACTCTATTGTATGTATATATGACTGTCTTTGAAATAACTCTAAGCAGGTTATGACAATTTGTCTTTGTATCGATTAATGCAAAAGTCGATTAAAAAAGAACTAAATTCGATTAATATCCGCATGTAAAAGCAGAATAACGTATTTTTTGGTTTATACAATTATTTTAATACAGATATTTAATCTGTACAAGTGGAAATATTATGTAATAAGATAAATATTCGAATGATAACTTAGAATCTGTATTTTACTAACCGCTGTAGATATTTATCGGATTTAGATTTAAAAGCCAAAAAAGAAGCTTTTTCAGTTTCTGGGATTCGCTCAGCAAGAGCGTTCCAGTTAATCGCTTTAATCGCTCTTCGTGCCATTTCTTTGTGACAATTTCTCTGATAAACTAAACTATCTCTTCGGGTCCAGACTCCGGCCGACTTACAAACTACACTAGGCCACTACTTTGGCAGTATCATCGATTAGTCGAATTTCACATCGTTTCAACTCGAAACGAAATATCGATTGCAAGTGATATTCGATTGACAGGTAATTTCATCGATACTTATTTTTTACAAAACTTAAACATTGCGTAATTACGAGATATCGCAATCAATAACTAAAAAAAATATAGATTGGATTTATATACGTATATATTTAAATGAAAAGATTTATGTAAATAAAAAGAAAAGTAAAGATGTATTTAAATAAAAAGATGTATGTAAACTATACTTTTATTATTACATAAATATAATATTTTAAGTAGTCTGATGATCTTTGAATGTAATAGTTTGAAATAGAATAAATACCATGATACCATAGAAGAACATTTAAGTAAGTATTATATACATTAAAAAATAGGAAAGAAATTAAGTTTTAATTTTATTCCGTTTCAAATTTATGACAGGAAAGAATCATGCAGCAATTTGTATAGACTTGGTATTATGTGCATCTGTAAACTTGGAGACAATAAAACAAGTTAGTAACAGAGATCTAAATAATCAAAACTATGTATTTAGTGTACATAGTGAGATACGTATTGTTTGAAAGTCTGTATGAAAGTGATTGGAACGCATGCCTTTTGCGCAAATCATTTCTTATTGGTCGACCGTTGTAAGCCGTTTGTGTTAGTAAGATAGTAGTGACAGAATCACTGCTTTTGTCTGTACAAAGAATTACCTGTGTGTGTATAAATTAATTCATACACATTCAAGTAAGGATATGCATTATCTTACATATGTACACATATGCTTTTATAGATGTATGTTTTTGTAATACGCAAGCTTAAGTTGCACTAGAATAGCAACACATAGTTAAAACGTTTGTGTGCCTGCACGTAGGTCTGTACATAGTAATGAAGCGCAGACGACAAGATCGATAGAAGAGAAAGATCGTTATCACGGGGTACATGGAGTATGAAAAGGAAAGTAGAATAGCGAAGGAGTAGAGAGAGTGAAATAGACATTTGGTGGGTGCGAATAGTTGCGTGGTTATCCCGGTGGTGAGTGACAAGGATGGACGGAGAGGGCGGAGTGGGCGGCAATGGTCAGGCGGCGAGCATAAAGAGGATAGGATAATATCGGTGCGCGACCTCCGCAGTAGCTTCAAGTTCGCCGCTTTAATACCGGCAGATCTACGATGTAGTTATGCCGAAGAAAAGTACTAGGCATGTGAGAGAGTCGGGGTTAACGAAAAGTTCTCATTATAAAAGCAATAATCTTGGAACGACACCGGAACCAAAAACGAAACACTTTCGAAGCGTTCGCATTGGTCTTACCAACGGTAAACGTTGGCTTTCTCTTAAAAAACGCTTAGGTCTGTCAACAGATGAAGATGTTGCAGTTTATTTACTGGACCTTGCCGAATCTGCTTCCAGGTAGGATCACGATAGATGGCTTCTGACAGTTTATAAACACACCTCTTTCTTTGATTTTTAATTAAAAATTACCTAGACTGACATTATTGTTTTGTTTATGCTGTAAAAACTTTTAATCGATACTTGAACGTACATATTCGGAAGCGGGACTTCCCCTCTGTCGTGTCCAAATTTTCCCTCAAATCGCCATCTTGTGTGAGGTTGATGCTAGAGGGTGAAAATAATCGATAATTTTTTATTCGTTAAAAATACAATCTTGAATTTTATCGATTTCACTGATTTTCATTGATTTTGATTTTCTTTGAGAACACGGATCGACCAATACAGAAGAAATGTCTATTTTATTTAACTCCAAATACGAAATGAATTCAGGTAAATCAATTTCCATCTAATATTTATAAAAATGCTAGTATCCGTTGTCCGTCTCCTGTTTTAAATTGATTCCCTTTTATTTATCTTTAAAAACAAATAATTTATGCTATTGATTTAATACCTTTTTGTATCTACATTTTATAGTGTTCAATTATTTTTTCTCACTTACATGTTTCTATTCTGTAGACACAATACTAAGTGCAATGGAGAAGAAGAAAGGGAAATGGATCAGGATAAAAAGAACAAAGCGGAAGCGATGCAGACTGAAGACTTGATAGAAGATTCAGCGGATTCTGTTCGACGCAGTTTAAGAAAACAAAACAGTAGTAAAGTTTTAGAATCTGAAAGAGTTTCTATTGATGAAGCACAAACCAAACTGTTCAATGATGCTGAAACATATGTTCGACGTAGCTCAAGGTCCAAACATCATAAGAATAAAGCTAAACATCACAAAGATAAGCGGAAAAAGAAAAGGCACCTTAAAACTGAAAATATCATTTCTCCGTTAGAATCGATGAAGCAATCTTCTAATGATGTAGCATCAGAAGAGGACGAACAAATTTCCATTAAAAAGGATAACACTAGAGTAGTCAGTGGCATAGATATCAAGTCCAATTTAAAAAATAGTCTTCACGTTACTACGAAGACAATTGAATCTGTCATAACAAAGACTGAACAGTTAGATAGCATAGAATATATAGAAAATGTAAATATTGATAAAAATGTACTTTATCATGATATAGAAGATGTTGATATGGAAAGAATTATGATGGCTAGTGATAAAAGCGAGCAATCAAGGTCTAATAGTTTAGCATCATCTTCAGTTAATAAGAATACTAATGAAAGTGTGACAGAACAAATCACAGCTACAACAGATTCAACATCCAAGAACAATATGGCTTCTCATATTCAATCAAATAACATCCACTGTGGTGTCAATACAAATTCCAATTGTTCAAATATAAATGAAAGTTCAGTTCAAGAAATGGAAGATCGAAAATTGAAAAAGAAACGGAAACGATTGAAATACAATGCTGAAGAAGAAGAAGATGATGAGAATGTAAAAGAGGACTCATCTGAAGATGTTGTAGATGATTCTATACACAAACATAAGAAAAAAAGACATAAACATACTAATGAACATAAGAATCGTAAATATCATGATGTACGGAAAGCACCGCAGGACGGATTAATTATGCAAGAAGACAAAAATTCTTGTTCTGTAGTAGATGATACGTCTTCAATTACAGTCGAAAAGCTTCAGAATAAAACAGATATTGAAAATCTATTGTCTGAACCTCAAAGATTAGCCATTAAAATAAAGCTTTGTCAAGAATGTAATAGTCGCCATTTGCAGGATGCTTGTCCATTAACCACACCTCAGTATACCATTCCAGACTTCATATCATATGAAAACTGGTTAAACAAGCACATAGAAAATTCTGAGGTTTTAAAAGCCATAAAATCAGATGATCCTATGTCTGAGGGATATGGAAAAATAACAGAATATAATAACGAATCAGATGATGATTCTTTATTAACTGATCAGTGTAAAACAAAAATAAAACCCCAGAAAGAGGAGAAACAATTAATTATAGATGTTGATCGACCATTATATGCAAGAGAATCTTTGCCTGAATGTTTTGAGTTAAAGATTGCCAATTCAGAACATGGTCTTGGAGTATATGCAAAAAGTTCTATCCCAATGCGTGTTAAACTAGGTCCTCTTGTTGGACGACCAGTTCGGGAAATGGACATTCCTGATGACTTTCCCATGAGACATATTTGGGAGGTAAAATCAATGCAATATTTATAATCTTTGTATGTATAAGTTACACTTATTTTCATTGTTATAAGTTTTACACCTAAGAGTTTCCATGATGAAATGATATTCTTTCTTTATTTTTTTTTTTTTAGATAGATAATGATGGTAAAACTTCGTATATAAGTACCACTAATCCATTAAAAAGTAATTGGATCCGTTATATTAGACCAGCTGAAACAAAAGAAGAAAGAAGTGTAGCTGTAATAACGAAGCATGGAGAATTACATCTTGTTACTACACAAAATATTGAGTTAGGAATGGAACTGACTTATTGGGCAGATCCTCAGTCTTCTGCATGGACACGAAAGAATAAAGTAGACAAAACGAGTATAGTATCGATTCTTTTTGTTATAAATCAAATAAAAGTTCATCTTATTTCATTCATTTTCTTTTTCTGTTCTGTCTAGACTGTGGAGGATGTAATTTAAATTTTGCCCACCCAATATATTATCGTTTACATTGTTGCATCTTTCATGATACTAATTACAGTTTGACTATAAGAAAATATCATTGTAAGGTACGATATATTTTGTTACTAGTTCTCTATTGTATTTTGTGTTTTACAGCGAGTAAAATATACACATTTTATCCTTTTAGGTATGTGGAGCTGCCGTTTTGGGTAAAGATAATATTATGAAACATGCAGCAGAATTGCACGCAGGTCGAGGTGCATATCAATGTCAGTATTGTAAGAAATTTTTTTTACGTTTGAATTATCTCGAAATGCATCGTACCTATGGATGTGCGCAAAATCCACAACGTTCAAGACCGTTATGTGATTTTTGCGGCCGTAAATTTTGTCAACCACAAAAATTAAAAGTGCATATTAAACGAATGCATAGCGGTAAGTACTTGTGTAATATAATCAATAAAGTTTGTTTCTAACACCGTTTAAATTAATTTTTAGATATGTCGGAAGTGCTCCGGGAGTTTCAGTGTAAGTTATGTTTAAAACTATTGGGTTCGCGTGCTGCACTTCAACGTCATATGAAAGAAGTTCATCATAAAGACGTAGTCGGTGCAGCAACTTGTGACCGATGTGGAAAAATGTTTCAAAATAAGAGTAATCTAAAAATACATATGTTAACACATAGTGGTGTTAAACCATTCAAGTAAGATTATAATGTTCCTCTATATCAGCCCTGTGCAACTGGAGCACGTGTATATGTTACGTGTTATATGTTTTATGTTAATAGAAACCACAACAAATGGGATTTTGTACAAATACACTGTACAAACGTATACAGTGACTTTTCATCGAAGATCAGTTGCACAGGCACTATATGATTCATTCTACGTTTTTTTAATATGTGATAGTGAATATTTGTTTCAATTACAGATGTAAAGAAAATGGTTGCAAAGCAGCTTTTACAACTAAACAATGTCTGCAATTTCATTATAAAAAAGTGCATGGTCTTACGGAAGAAATGATGCCAAAAATCGAACGATCTGTAGCTTATACTTTTGATGCATATAGCGGTGGACTCGTTGAAGACGTTGGTCGCGGCAAGACTCCGCGACCTAGTAACAAAACATCTCGGGTTAGTTTTCGAACAAAATATACTTTACTTTGAGTATTATTTTATTTAGTACATTTTATGTACTACATAATTTAATCTTACTAATAAGATCAAACTATTTTGTATTATTGTACTTTCAACTTTTCTTTATTGTACTTTCAGCAAGAGGACAATAGTAATGAAACATCTGTAGATGATGACAATTCCAAAAGTGAGTTAAAAATTGAAACGCCAAAAAACTCTGCACATTCAACTATAATCGAATTTGGAACAAGTCCCACGTCCAAATATAAAGTTGAGCATAATCCACGAATTTCAACACCGTCACTTCCGATGGGTGGATCAATATCAAACAGTCTTGAACCGATGATGGAAACTGTCCGCACAGAAACGGATATATATAGTGCTTCCAGATTACAAAGTAAAGGAAGCAAAAAGTGGCTTGGTGAATACAACCCTCCAATTACTGCAGATGTAACTGTAGTACCTAATACAATTCCTCATTTGACAAACGTCGTTACCGGAAGTACTTATGAATTTGAAGACACTAGAAAAGAAATTGATGAAAAGGTATCATCATCAACAAGTAGTAATACCAGGGCACAAGGCATTATGGAAAATACTAAACTGGGACTTAGTGTCTATAGAAGAACAGAAAGTGCGAATGCTAGCTTATTAGTCGAAGCTGCTCTTGATGCTGCTGAGAGGGACATAGGAGCGGTAACTAGTCCAATATTAGAGGACAATGATCGCGATACAAATCTTTATTCAATTTCCAGTCAACTGCAATCTCCGTTACCTCAAAGATCACCAAATCATTTAGATTCTTATATGCAGCAACAAGAGGAATTAATATCTCCTGCACCTACACCGGATAGTCGAAGTACACCACCCACGCATTTGCACGTCGATTATCAACTGCATCGGCCGGTCGATTACATTGGCACACCCAGAACGCATAACATCGAACAGTATTTGCATCATGAGGAAATGCCACGTGTTTCTTCGCCGAACAGTTATATGCACATTCAGCAAGAGGATCTAGTATCACCCTCAGCAACACCAAATCCTCGATATCAAGACGTGCATCACCATCATCACCATCACCATCATCATCACCATCATCCGTTGTCCGCTGACAATTTATCTAGTGACGAAGGCGACTCAGTTGCTCAAAATCTCAGTCTTTCCGTGAAAGAGAAATCAATGCAGTTAGATCTTTCAACATCATATAAATACGATTCGCTCGAGCAAGACTTTGCTAGAGAAAGATCAAGTTTCGAGCCTTTGGTTCTCAATGGTGAGCTTCAAGGTTTGGACATGTCTGCCAGGGGATTTCATCATGGTTTCGGTGTACAAATACAAAATCCACGGTATCATCATCATCATTTGTACGAAATTGCAGAAAGGCAAAGTGTGGATCTTAGCAGAACTGGGAGTTATTCGATATCACCCACGCCATTATCGGTAGCCTCTCAAGTATCATCCGGTTCTTCAATTACTGTACCACCGCCGCCACCCCCACCACCACCTCCTCCTCCGCCACCTCCTCCAGCTCCTCCACCCCCTCCACCCCCGCCGCCGCCGCCACCTCCTCCACCTCCTCCACCCCCTCCACCATATCCTCATAGCGATGTTTTAAGAGTAGTAAGTTTAGATCTTACTCCCGGCGGGCGACATACCGTGGATCTCACTCTTTCAAGACCTCACCATTTGCACGGTTCTGGTACTCGTGTAATAACGAGTCCCCAACCTGCAGGTTCCGGTAATCCACATATCGTACCTGACGCGGTGGATGGACGGATTTTATCATCTCCTCCACCACCGCCTTCTTTGTCAGGATACAACCCAAGTTATCCTGTAAGTCCTGCTCCATATCATCCACCGAGATCAGGATACCATCATTATTCCGGTTACTATTAGCTGACAGAAAGTTTCAGTACCTTTTAGCATCCATTGAATATTCTCTTTTAACATAACTTTTTTCTATAAAAACATCTCAGTCGTGAATAATAAAAAATTACGGTATGTGGCTTGTCAGTATTTCAACATGACATTATGAAACCATCGATAGGACCGTCGATTATTAGCTTTGTCTATTCAGAATTCCATAAATTTAAGACCGTGAGCTACTCGAAATGAAATTTTGTTTATACGACCAACTACGAAGACCAATTACAAAAATGTCAAAAATTTATTTGGTCTTTATTGCGCACACATAATAATTGAAAGTCAAAGTTAGACACATTTAAGAATTTATAGAACTTTATCTTTCAAATTAAAGTACAACTCTGGGACAGAGATGCGCACAAATGTAACAAAATTTGTTATGTTAGACCGTCTAGTTTTTGAGAGATTTAAAGAGCACACGGTCAGATTAGTCAACCGGTCAAACGTGATCGTCGTAAAATTGTATAGTAAAAAGTGATATGTATCTATTATTTTTGGAGTGAATGTTATTTTTTTAAACTATTTATATAGGCAAAATTGTAGAAATTCGTTATGCAAGTAGAAGTGCAACGCATGATTAGGGCAAAAAACTAGTTAGTTTTTCAGTTATGACAATTCTCAGATTACTTATTTATGTTATACATATTCATTTTTGTAAATGTGAAACACGTGCAGCGATCATGCTTTTTATTAACTGATGGTAGGTTTGATTAAACTAGCTATTATTTCACCCAAAGTGAATACTTAACTTTTTCCATATATTCTTGTACTTTTTATTTGTAGACAAGAATAATTTGTTAGGCGTAATGGTGATCACCATCAATTTCTGCAACAGTATTTTTCGGACGATTAGTCAATAGGGCATTGTCTTCAAATTTAGATAAAAAATTTATAGAATCGGATAAACGAATGAACAAAGAGCTGCGATATTGTTAATGCACGAAAAATGTTTATCTCTGGAGCAATATTGTGAATCGTAATTTCAGTCAATCGTGACAATTTACAGTATGCGAAATAAATCAATCAAGTTGCCTAACGATAGTTGTAAGCGTATTTGCATGGTGATAATGAAACTTAAACGTTCATTTTTGTTCTAGTCATATTATATTCGTATTAGAGAAATATTAGTTTATAATGTCGAGCGTTGGAAATGAATTATTCGATATCAAAAATTGACTATCGTTTAATTGCACAAAGATACTTGTTTATCTTTAAAGTATTATTTCAGTAAATAGACGCGTTTTATAATTGGTGATGATAACATTCAAACTCATTTACAGAGTATCTGTACTGAAGTGCGCGCAATTTGCAATATCTAAATTCTACTTCATCAATTATTTGTGAGAACCAAAGAGAAATCGTGTAACCCTTGTGCCAAATCTATAAGACATTTATTATTCTATGTTCATTTTTAATATAAACTTACCGATTATTTTGTATTAAATAAAAATACTCATAGCATTCATTAATAATCGGTAGGTATATAAATATACAGGTGTACGTATGTATGCGTGATGTATGCAAGCGTATGTGTACGTATGTATATATATGTATATGCAAGTATGTACATAATTGGATAGATACGTGTATATTGCACGTCTTTTTTAGATAATATAACGATAAGTTTCAATTTTTTAAAGTAAATTTCAATTAATTTTCTACTTTTTTAAATTATCAACATTGTTATTCTATTGTTTTAAAAAATTGTATATTGCATTTTTGCAATCATTAGGGCTTCCTATTCTCATTTGATTAGTTTTCAACACTCCTTACTTCTCTTAAAAGAAAGCAACAGCAAAAGTAGTGAAGAAAAAGAACAATTTCTCTTCTTATTCATGTATTTATATATTACTAGCTATAATTATATATACAAAACTTTAAACAATGTTCACAAGTACAAATATTACACGGAATACATTTGTATTGGATTTCTTAATATTGCAAAAGAAATTAATAGAATAAAATATAAAAATAATAAGATCACTTTTGAGATTATTTCTTTCTTGTATTTATTATAATAAAAAAAAAAAAAAAATTGACTTATAGGAAAGAGAGTAAGAATTGAAATAATATTTATACCAATTGCATTCAAATTGGCGCGTATTTTCGCGGCTTCTCAAAACAGCGACCTCAATCAAAGCTACGAAAGAATTTGTTTCTACTCGCCGAAACGTATGTATATGCCGTGCTATCTAAAATCTATAGTCTTGCGGTTGTCCATCGGTACCGTTTCGTATTCTGCTCTGAAGAGCTTTTTCAATCATCGAGAGACGAGAAAATGGTTAACTCGGTTGTGCGGTCGTCCTTGCTACGTAACCCCACGGTAATAGTTATCTTTTCTCCTTTTCTTTAATTGTTAAAAACTGTCGCTTGTTATTCACAAAAAAAAAGATGATTTACTTTGGTGTTATGTAAACGATTAGATACTTTTCGGTTTGTCAATGTCTGTCGCATTGGTTACATACGCTGGATTATGTTAAGTAATTGTCTCCTTTTTGCAATGAAACATCGTTTTCCAGCAATTCTCTTTACAAAGCTCTCCTTCCATTATATACACATTTTGATTTAATTTGGTGACAAAAATTGGAAGTTGTCTATTGATGAATTAAGGAAGGATGGAGACGAATATGTATAAAAATTAAAAGTATTTTTTATTGTGTATCAGGTTAGACATTATGCAGTTGCAGCAGCAGCACAAAGTTCTGCTTCTTCAGGTCCAGAAACGAAAGTATTGGCCAACAAAGTCATTGTAGCTGCTTGTGATACTAATTCTCCACTTGCACAGGTGTCCATCGTTTTTAGGTAATCCATAGTTAAATAGTTAACTTATATAGACCAATTGTTCTCTTATATATGAGTATTTTATTTATAGAGCTGGGTCACGCAATGAAACATATGAAACACAAGGTACAGCACATTATTTGAGGATAGCAGCAGGATTAAGTTCATCTTCTTTTTCTGCCTTTGCTATAACAAGAAACATCCAACAGCTTGGTGGATGTGTATTAACTACTCTTGACCGTGAAAGTATAGCTTACACATTGCAAATTACCAGAAACCATTTGTAAATATCTTTTTATAATTCTAATTCAGCTGCATTAAAGAATTTTTTTACAAATTAATCCTGCTTCAACAGAACAGATGTTCTTAAGTATTTTGAAGCAGCTGTTACTAAGCCAGTATTTAAACCGTGGGAACTGACTGATGAATTGCAGAGAGTGCAGTATGATTTGACCTGTTTATCAGATACAACTTTAATAGTTGAACTTTTGCACAAAGCAGCTTTCCGTAATGGTCTTGGATATTCCCTTTTCTGTCCAGAACATCAAATAGGTAAAATTAGTCCAGAAACTGTAAGTATCATTTTCACAGAATGATTTTGATGAATAATGATATATTCTTATGGCTGAAGTAATGTTTTGTTTTACCTATTTATAGTTGCAACATTTTTTTAACACTTGGTGTACTACACCCAGATGCGCAGTTGTTGGCACTGGTGTTTCATTAGAAGAACTTGCTGCTTTAGGATCAAATTTAAGCATTGCATCAGCAGAGAATGCAAATGAAGCATCAAAATATTGTGGTGGAGAAATTCGCAAAGAGACCAACTCAAGTTTAACTAATGTTGCAATAGCTGTTGAAGGTGTTAGCTTGAAAAATGAGAAAGATGCTTTGGCATGTGCAGTTTTACAAAGAGCATCCAGTGGTGTACCGAGAGTTAAGTGGGGATCTAGTTCAAGTCCGCTATATAAAGAACTTTCAAGTGTTGCAGGAACAGAACCATTTGGTGCACAAACTTTTAATGCTAGTTATACTGATTCAGGGCTTTTTGGAGTTGTTTTATGTTCACCACCGAACATAAGTGGATCTGTCAGTAAACACAACTCTATACGTGTAATTGTAATATAGATATTATTTCCATGTACTTTAGTGTCAATTCCCATTTTATTTTAGGTGACAAAAGCAGCCAAGAAATGGTTGAAATCATTAAAATTATCTGATAACGATATTGCTCGTGGCAAGAATATATTGAAAACTGAAGTTTGGGATGCAGCAGATAATGCACTTTGCTTGTTAGAAAATATGCAACAGCAAGCTGTACTTAAAGGTGAAATTTCTTCACCAGCATCATTAGTTAATAACATCGACAAACTCTCCGCATCCGACGTTAAAGCTGTATGTATCATTTGTAAATTATGTTTTATTATGTTTTTTAGTTATACTTGTGTACAATATATTAGAAATGTTTTCTAGGTTGCCGATAAACTTGCCAAAGGAAAGTTATCCATGGCTTCTATTGGTAATTTAAAAACTGTACCATACCTAGATGAATTGAAGTATATGTCATAAACTTTTTTCTGAAATGATAAGTAGCAAGAACTTGATACCGGGTCTCTTCTATCATATGAAAATTGAGACTAAAGTATATGAATCCAAATCGTCGTAACATATTTAATGATTATGTGCATTTCCTTGCAGTGAGCATAACTCTGTAGATATGAATAAAAATAAAATATCTTTATTTTCAGGAATTTTTTCCTATATTACACATTTTTTTATATATAAAAATTACTTTACAGTTTTATTTATATATTAAAAGAAATGATATTGGAAGTGTTTGCATTTATATGCTTGCATTACAAATAGAAACTATTACAATTTAATAGAGTTTTATTTCTTCTATTGTATAAAACTTATTACGATTTTTTTGCAATAATTTCGACGACTTGCCATTGATTGTTCTTTTCAAGATAGGCCTTAAATTTTCCATATCTTTAAATACTTGTAGCTGAAAAAAAAAATGATTAGGACACAAGTGAAAAAACTTAAAAAATTCTTAAAAATAATGCAACGCTGTCTAATATAAAAACTTACATGATCATTTAAAATGTAATTAAGTTTATTAAGTAATGTCGATACTTGTGGATCTCGCGATAATATGTAATGTTGATAGTGAGATTCTAACAAAAGACTTGACCATTCATACAGTTGTTTATCAGTTGGTTGCTGTACAATATTATGAGAAAAATCTTCTTGATCACCTAATTTTTGTATTAAATATTGCAATAATCTAAGTATTTCGTCAAAATTCAAACCACGTTTTAGATATAATGATAAAGAAATATCAGAATAAGTAAGACTAAAAATTTTGTCAAGAAAATAATTCCTTGAATACAAGTTTTCTGTAGTTAGGAGATTATCATCAGTTATACCATTTTGTAACGGTAAAAATGTTTGGTCAGGACTCCTTAGTGAAAAGATTAAAAGATCGATCAATAACTTTTCCGATAAATCTTTTAAGTTATTCAAGCACCATACAATTGCTTCAACATCTTTCGATTCTATTAATTGTGGAATCAATATCTCTTGTATTGCGGCATCACTTAATCCTTCATTCATATAAGATGATATTTGTTTCGAAAGTTTTAAGGGAGGTTTTTGCATTTCTTGTTTAACGAAATTCGTTCCATTCTTTTCCCACTGAGCTACTGTTGACTCTTGTATTACAACGATCTCATTATCTTCTGTATTCTCATCATCGTTTTTAAAACGTAATGAAGATCCAAGTAATGTTGCTATTTTTTGAGGTGCAAGTCGATAAGGTGCAATTGCTAAGTGTCTATTTGCAGCAAGCAATAATTTGTCCTCAATTTTCCACAACTTTGCACCCTTTGTATATAATTTTAATTTTTGTGCATCTTGTATTAGTTTAAATTGTACATTATAAATCATTAACACAGCCCCTTCTTCAGAGACATCAGCTCCGTACATTGCTACAGTGGCCTCATTTAACGACGTCATAACCACTGGATGTTTGGTATTCATGTTATTAATAATACCAATTAATGTACTTAAGTTAGTTTCTCTATTAATTTCCATCAAAGGATGACTGTACAATCTTCCATGTGACCCTGATAAATAGATAAAAAGGATAAAACACAAATTATTCCAAAGAAAATCAGAATTTCAAAAATAAAATTGACTTACATAATGTTAGAAGGCAAGCTTTATTTTTTGCTTGCAATACTGTATGACCAACTAATTCTTCTGATCTTCTCTTTAACTCCATTCTTTTAACAGTGCCTATTTCTTCGGAATAAGTCTCATTGTTAAGTCTAACTACAACACAGTTGTTAATTCCTTCAATTTCAGTCATTATACATAAACTTATTTTATCACCAATACGAATTAACTGACAATCTAAAATTTTTTCATTGATCTTTAATATTCCATCTTTGGACCAAGATTTTCTGTTTTCTATAGCTCCTCTTAGCGAAGCAGTAGCTCCATTTTTGCACACCAATACAGGAGGACAACCTTCAAGTGTAAGAATAGTATGCAAGTCGCATTGAAATTTATAGCCCTTAATGCTATTTAAATCTGTTTCTTCGGCAGACCAAAGACGTATCTTTTTTTCATTAAAAATCGCAGCATATTGCCCTGTTGTTTCATCATAAATAACTTGTGTTGTTAATCGATCCTTACTTGTCCAACTGCTCAATTGCTTTAAATCCTGCAACTGTGAACAAAATTATGTTGCTATAAGTGATGAAAATATTGATTGTTTGCACTGCAAATGAACATTACAAGTTGGACAGTTTACTTTATATCGAATCACAATATTTCTTCCTAATGTTACAATTGCACATCCACTTTCTGAATCCCTTTCGACGCCTAATAAATTTTGTTGGTCGATAAGCGGGCATAATGTGTAATACGAATAAAGTTTTGCCATTTCGAACACATTAAACCAACTCTTTTTAGTCACGTGTAATTACTATTTACGAAATGGAATGGTTCACTGATAATTAGCATTTTTTTGTGAAGATTTAAATTTTAACACCTTCGTTGACGACATTGTTTATATTTTTCGAACGATATCGCGCGACTTTTATTTTTATATTAAAATGTTTATATTAGATCAATGATGAATGACAAAAAAAGGTGAAATTTAATACTTATGTATCACGATAAGTAAACTACGAAATTCAAATGGGGTTAGTTTCTTTTACCACGCATTTACGGATACATTCATACGAAATGTACAGGAAACAAATTGTAGCGCCCTCTTGCCTCTGAAACATACTCTAGGCCTAATTTCTAATTTAAAAAGCTATGTTCTATTTAATTATTTTTTATTTAAAATAGAGCGTGCGACACGATCGGTATTTAAGTTCATCAGATACAAATTCTTATAAGGTTCTAAATCTATCCAGTACTCCATGTGTGGTGTCATTAAACTATCTCATTGATTTCATATTAATGTTTGATAATACAATATCTTGTCAGTGATATTCGAATTGAAGTTGTGCGATTTAAATTAAATGACTTATTCTGACTTCGAATGCAGATTGGATGCTTTACACCACGGATATATCATCGTAGCCACCACTGTTGAGAGAAAGAAGATCGGGAAGGGATAAAGCTATATACGTTGAGGGTAACTTGAACAGTAGTTGAGTCTGTCCAGATCATTCACAGTTCCAAGGAAACGATATAATAAACTTTAATTTTTACTATCATTTAGTTTAGTGTAAAAAACTTTCGTTCCTGCAGAACTCATTTACACGGTTAAATCGTGTATCCTGTATTTCAAAATTTCGATTTAACTATCAAGAATGAAAATGTTGATTGCGGTCACTATTTTGTGTCTAATTGCGGGTAAGTTAATTGAAGTACATTTTGTGCCTGTTAATTGTAGTATTTTCATTCATCATGATTCATTGTTTTTATTATAAAGAGTTTGGCTTTGTTTCATCGCGGTCTTTTTCAAATGTTGCTCACTATCCTTCTACTTCTGATTGATACACGTTCCTTGAGTGACTGCATAACATCACGGAGTCTATCGCATCTTGCTGTCGATTCGATTGGAATACCAATCGAAAAGACAGCAAAAGTACAAACAGAAAAAGATGGGTGTGGAAACAAGAGAATGCGGTAGAATATAAAATTTAACTTTCGTTTTTTATCTCCCCTTTCCCACGAGATCGTAACTTCACCGTGATCGGAGAAACGATCGGAATCACTATTTAATTCTAATTGTTACTCTATTCTATTCGTTTATAGGGTTTGACTATATGATTTGTTTAAAAGCGGAAAAAGAGGATGACCGTTGTGAGATGATGATGAGAAGAATTGATTCTGATGACAGAGCAATTGTAACGGATAATACACCATTTAGATTACATTCAACGTGGGTATCGCAAGAGTAAGTGTTTTTACTTTCCTTTCCCATTGTAAGATTCATTATACATGGAGCATATCGAATGCATAATTGTAATTATACGTAGATGTGAAGTACGAGCCGGACCGAAATATATTATAAGGAAGTATAGTTTTTTTAAAAATGACACGTTCCTTCTTCTGCAATATCATTATGCCGAAGAATCATGCAGTATCGCAACTTATACTATTATGGCGCGGGGTTCAATCGAAATTTTGTCATCGTCCGTCACTGTCCCCGGTGCTAGAGAAACTAAAATACAATTGGATTCGGTTCATTTGATACCACTCAATAGACAGGTAAACGTATTATTATTCTGTAATTTTTTAATACTTCATTTTAATGTATTTCATGTAATTATTTCCCTATCAGGTTGCCCATAAATTTGGTCGTAGAATGAACGCAAGTTGTGGCGGTATCGAGTCCAAGTGGCGGCCTTACCTACCGCAACTTATCTACGAACGACCTATAGATTTTTCATCGAACGCAAACTTGCAAATGCACGACTTGAATTCTAATTCTCTCCAAAGCCGCCTGCTGCGATCAAGAAAACGACACACGTTGGATTGCCTCGAAACCTTCGACATTGACTTCACGGAACTTAGGTTGCTTCGAATTGAAATAAAACGATTTAATTTTGCCACAAACTTGTCGGGACATAGTGCGAGCGACACAAATAAGACGCGCGAAAGGGTTGAACTATTATTTGGTGGACTTGCACGAAACGTTCATTCTCAGAAAACGCAATCAAGACCGAATCGTTTGCAATCTACATCATTAATACGCGGAGATACGGTAAAAATGCATTTCAAATACCGAATTATTAAGCAACACATAATTGCATATCTTTATTGTCGTACTAATATTTTTTTAATTTTTTACTTTTTGTACTCTCTTTTAATTTTCACAGGCTATCGACTGTCCGATTTGTGGTACTGTGTATCGCGCCACTGAGTATAGTCCACCCTTGTTTCATCAAGCACCATCGCTTCCAGCTGTGATCAATGGTTTCTGGATGAGTATTAGATGCGAAAGCGTTGACGGAGGAGCTTGGTCCAAGAGATTTTTTCAGATTTATTCAGATGATAATAGGTGGACTGCGCGATGGACTTACTATGCCGATTTTAGGTGTGCGAATCCTTTGTATACGGTGCACGCAGCTGGGATTTATATTCAACGAGCTGTTCGACAAACACGTGATGCTGAGCAACCAAATATCAAGACATTCGAGAACAATGTTCAAAATAATTTGGAAGAATTAATCGTATTACGAGCAAATCGACGGCAGAAGATGAAAATCGGCCGATTAGAATCCATTGATCGAATCATTCCTTTTTTGGTTCCCAAAGATACTATGCCACCTTCCGGAACAACCGAATTGGATCTTCGTGTTCTCGAAAGCCTATTAATTCCAGTTAATAAAATAGTTCCAACCAGTTGTGAAGCGACTCTAAGTGGAGTAAGAGGAATAAGACGTATAAGAAGAAACGAAGCGGGTTTGTGGTCACAAAACTGTATACATCGGATTATCAAGGCACCTGCAATTTTTAAATACAAAGCAAGAATTGGTCTGGATTGGAAAGGGGATTATAATTTACTTTTAACTTCATGGAAAAACGATCTCTGGGAAGCTCCCCTTCGTCGGTGTTCCGCAATAACGTCGCAAAATCATTTTCAAGAATCCTGGCAGAGATATATGTCTCTTCCTCGAAAAGGCATTCTGTACGATCGATTTAATCGATATAGACGGCACTGGTTTCCTTCTTCAGCCAATATCTGTTTTTCGAGAAATTCTTCTCGTATATATTCTACTATTTTACTTCTATTGTATTGGCTACATCTTTTTTGTGATGAAATGCATTAGAGAAATTGATAAAAATAGACTGTTTGAATTTTTATTGTAAATAATACAAAGATAGTGTTTTAGAGAATGGACAGGAAATGTTTAATAGTTTTAGTTCCTTGAAAATTACTACTAAACTAAATTTCAAAAACATAAAAGTCTTTTAGCGTGATTAATGTTAGCTTCAACTTACAAGAGAACTTTGGTACCCTAAAAATTGTGATTTTTTGAAATTTTGCACGCAAATGGCTTCAAAAGAAATATTAACCAATTTTTGTTGATTTTTGAATGAAAAAATCCTTTAAAGATAGATAGGAATTTCTTTACATAATTTTATAGCTATAATAATTACAAAAAATGGTTCTAACAAAAATTTGATGATTCTTTGTACTTTTACAGATTTTTAATGTAGTTTATATGTAGTTGTACACTGGCTACATTTCGTATATTGAATAATCTGTCCCTTTATCATGTATCTACATACTGCATTTCTTTCAATAAAGAGGTGTGTATTAATTACACAGTATGTAGGTAAATATTTAAATATGCATGCTCATATTTTCAGTCACTAGTTAAAATCAGAACTATTCATAACTATACTTTTTTGTAATAATCCAAACCATATATGGATCACTGGTCATTTATGTATTAAATTATGGTTGGAATATATTAGAAAAACTACAAATTCTAATCTGGATAATATTTGTATGAATGCAGAGCTATAACAAAAAACATATTGAAATAATTCGTATAATTCAAAAAAGAAACTTTGTGTCGTATCTTGTTTTTAAAAATATTTTATTTAATTAATAAAAAAAGCAAACGATTATTTTTCTGCTTTCTTCGATTTTGCAGATGCTTGTGCTTTCATCACTTTCACAACAATCTTTTGTTCTTCGATCAGGAAAGCACGGACAATCCTATAAATGTAAAATTTGATGGAAATGATGAATTTTGTGAGTGTTTTATAAAAATAACAGAAAAATTTGAACAAAAATCTACCTTTCTTTGACGCATTTATGACAAAGAACACCACCATATACACGTTTTACTGTCTTCTTGCGCCTGCACATACGTGACCTTTCCATAGGTCTAGCTGGTTGGATACCTCTGAGCTTTTCCTTGCACTGACCACATCTAGGAATCTTTTTAGGTTTCTTAAGATATTGATATACTAATTTTCCACCAGGAGTACGAACACTATAAAATATATTTTTTTTAAATGGATTATACTGACAAGCAAACAAACTGTAATATTGTTACATGTACAGTTCAAATATAAGAAAATTGTTTTGAATATTAAGCACACGTGAGTGTAATATGTACGAAAGGTAAACCAAAACATAACCTTATATAATATAAGAATTTATACTTTTTACATTTTATAAAAACACTTATGCATCAATTTATGGTTACAGGTATCAACATGTAAAGTGCAGGAACTTTTCACAATTGTTCTTATGAAAACAGAGTACTTACACGCGTCTCCTGTTACTCTTTGTATTATATGACAAACGTCGTCGATAGGTTAGTCGCTGTACCATTTTGGTTCTGAAATATAAAATTGTTCGTTAAGGGAAAACTCATCCATATTACAATAAATTGCATCATAAAAAGGTGTAGATCTCGGCACAATCATAGAAACATTTTCAGCTTCGATGATTAAGCCGAATAATTCTGATAATTAAAAATTGCATAAAATACGGACGAACCTTTTGTAAAGCCAAACGGAAAAGGAAGTAACTAGAATGGAAAAACTATATTTTACGCAAGCGTAAGGTTCTGACGCGAGCAGTAACGTCTCGTAGCGGTGAAGAGGATAAAACGTTTCTCCATAAACTACAAGAATATTAGAAACTGTGCATTGTGAAAGTAATTTCAGAATCTCCTCGGTATCTTTAAAATGATCACTTTAAATTTAAATTATTACTACGATTCAAATTTTATAGTAATAATTGTGCATGCTGTGGTTACTCCCAATTGCAATCTGCTTTAGTAATTGGCAATAAGACACCTATTTAATCTGCTAGTTTAATTAATAATAACAATTATAAATTGTATCGTAGCATCATTAAGAACTGCGTGAAGATAGACTAACGAATTATAGGTTATGAAATAATTTTAGAATAAAAGGTTAGTATAAATAAAATACAACCTTTAAAAATTCAATTTTCTAAAAATTGTTCGTGGCGCCATCTCTCCGAAAAGCGCTCAAACTGGTTGCACAGCGTTATCGACAGCGAAGTAAACTATTTACCGACTAGTGGCGCCATCTCTCCGGAAAGTGCTCAAACTGATCGCACAGCGTTATCGACAGCGAAGGAAACAACTTACCGACTAATGGCGCCATCTGTACGACAAGCATGAAAATTATTCGATAAGTAGTTTCAGCACTTTTCGGAGAGATGGTGTGACCAGTCGTTCCTTAGTTTGTGCAACATTAACTTAATTGCAAACATTTAGAGTACTTATTTGTTTTTTAATTTGAATTTCTGAAATCCTAGATTTTGCAGGAAGAAAACAACTTCGTGTGTTGTCCTAACAATGTGTCGTCCGATCTGGTTATTTTTGTTAATTGCACCGTAATGATGAAAGTTTGAATGCAGCCATCTTTTCACGTAAGGCTATCTTCTTTTATACAATAGACAATCTGATGGTTCGCTTACTTCCTAGTTTCTCCAGGATGTGGGAATTCTTCAAATCTGGTATAACGGACATAGCTGTTGTCTGGATCTTTTTATTTAATTACGGAAGTGACAGTATGTATGTACATACTTTTTCAATGTTTCACATGTTTGAATACTCCGTTTTTACGTTCGTCTTTTTATACGAAGTAGAATTAGTCCCACATTTTTATTTAACGCAGTATAAAATGCAACGATCTTTTATGGCTACAATTACAGACTGTTATAATTATCAGTGTTTCTCGACTAATTTAATAAATTTATGCTTAAATTAAACATGAACAAATATTTTTAGTTAAGCAAACCAGCATTTTTATATTCATAAATTATTCCAAGTGACTCAAATTCAAATAATTTAAACGAGACATGACAGTATTACTTTTTTCATAATTTTTATTGATTTTGTAATGCAATTATACAATATTATGAGAAAATGATAGTTCAACATTTTCAGTTAATTGGTTCAACCCGTTAATTACACGATGTATTATTGGTGCGGAAGAGATCGTTGCCATTGTATTTGAGACAACTAATTTCATTGATTGAATATCCTTTTACGAAGTGTGGGTAACTGTTTCGTTCTTTGTTCTTCTTTTAATTAAGGTTATCTCGAAGTATAATTTTTTCACATTTTGGTAAACTTCAAGGAATTACGTAATTATTATGAAAATTATGTTTATAATATGTTAAATGAAATATATATCGTATGTTAATATGGTATGTTACTATTAATAATGATAATTTATGTGAAGAATTTATTTTTATTTCAAATAAAAATTTATTCAAATATCGAACTGATTAATATTGAATTTGGAATAATTTTAATTTTCAGGTATCGGAAGATGGATAATTAAGATTAGGATAGAACTAAACTGGCGATGTAAACGTACGATAGTACAACCCGTGGGAAAACAAAAATGTAAATGCTCTAGTTTCGTAAGATTCACGTACTATATTATATACGTTCTATTGCACATTTTAATGATCACGATTTGCTTAGAATATGGTCACGAATTCAAGATAAGTGCTAATTTTATAGTGCATTATAGATCTTGCTGATAAGCTTGTATGTTACTGATGTATCTACTATTGCGGTTGTTACTTTCAAAACAAAGGGAAATGGAACGATCTTATTGTAAATCCATTTTTCAAAAGAGAATTGTATCAATTTTAAAAAGAGTTAATTTTTAATTATACTAATAATTAATACATTATTAATAATAATTTAAATTACTAAAACAAATTTTATTCGTTTACAAAATGGCATAGTACATTAAATAATATAGTGTGAAACTGAAGTATTATGTTATTGACACTATCATGGATCATTTACCCATCATATAAAATTACCAATGTCTAAATGGTTTCTTACTTTACAGCTACGGAACGTTATGAAATCGAATTTGCGTATCAGTTTCCACGAATACCTTTCACGGAAAGTGAAAACCGTGAGAAAACGCAAACTAGGAGGAGAATAATACACGTTTCTTTAACATTGTAAATTTACGGTATTCTACGCCCGATATGGAAAAATTAACACCAATGTATATCCAGCTGTTTGAATGGTTTTAGTTACGACGAACCAACGATTGAAATTTTATTAGCAGCAAGCAAAACTTTCGCATTTTTTAATCTACTTTTAATTCTTATCATGGAGATCAATGATATCTTAAAATTTTTCATCTGCGTTGCATCTACATTTCTTCAATTATACTATTTTATTGGGAACAAGAAAGTTTTATAGAAGTTTATTAGATATATAATAATTATAACAATAACAATACTAATTTCTAAAAAATGTTCTTGAAGTATTCTAATACTTCTGAATGACGCAGTGTATTTTCGTTATGAGGATGTATATCGTTATATAATTTATCACGTGAAAGGGGTGAAAGTTGGCCAATGACTTGCTATTCGAGTCAGCATCATGGTCTTCTCCTATTACCATTTTTATTGTTATATCATCATGAATTTCGTCTTCTTTTGAGTAAGTTAAATCAATTCGTAAATCGTCATTGAGCTACGATATCGATCTCATTTACGTTGATCATCTCGATTTCAGGCTGTTATACACCCACGAGCCTAGGAAAGAAGCGACTTAGGAAGAAGGGAAAGAACAGAGGCAAGATGTAGAACTATCTCAGTCGAGTAGTGAAAGTACTTTGAACCCGAATCACGTGCTTCAGTTCGCACAGGTATATCACCAGATGAGTTCTTATAGACTGGTTCAGTATCATCTTCACTATCCTCTGATTATTCGATCCAGTCTTCTCGCTTAAGTCATCACAGTGTACATGAAAGTTGCAGTGTACGCGTTACTCAATGAATTGCTAGAACAATACTTGTGACAATTAATCGAGTATATATAATAACAATATTTTGTTTTCTAATTTCTTTTAATTGTTTTGTGTATTTTGTGTCGTAGTATTCGTTGTGGATATATTGAAGATTAAAGTAAGTACCGAGTGAACGGATCTTCTGCAACACTTCGGATATTTTATTTATCCAAATTTTGTTTTATTTTATGTGTGTACGTACCATTTAAAATGGTAACATAGTGCACTTATGTTATAAATTGTAAAAACAAGTCATTTGTATTAGATAGATTGTGTATATTATACAGTATTAGTATTTCTAGTTTTTCAAATACAATTTATGGAACATAATAGAATGAAACATAAATAGTGACGTGTTTCAGTGTTTAAGCATTTATTAACACCGATTTATTTATTATAAAAAGATTACTTTGTGAAAGAACGCAGTGATCACTAGGGCGCGACCAGGCGAGTGTAATGCAACCCGTAACGCAACATGCAATTGCGTGCGTAGGGTTGAACACGCGTGTTTCATGCCTACGCGGGCAAATTGCATGTTACTTTATATGTTGCTCTACGTTGCTTACATAAAGTGCATCAAGTTCAGTGGAAAATAATTATGCCTATTGACTCCTCTTATGATTGATTTTGTGACGCTTAAAATACTTCATTACTTCTACGCCTCTCGCTTAGACAGTTCTATGCATATATTTTTTAAAAACGAGACAAAATTAGTGCTGTGTAAATATAGCTATAAGCTATATATTTTTTAATGTAATTAATTTATTTTAAATATTTTAGATAAATGAATGCATGTGAAGGATGTCTTTGATTACATCAATGTAAAAAAGCATCTACATTCCCGCTATCATGGCGAAAACTGGAACAGCAAATTGGTTTCGCTTATTATTCATCGTAATATTCCTGATGACATGCGTCGTTGCAAAAAAGGTAAAATGTAAGATGTGGTTCTTATATGTACTGCAACTATAAATTATTATATACTATTTATTTTTTAATTATAGCAAAAACGACAAATATTCAGAGAGCAAGTATTACCAGCACTGGGTGGTAAAATTCCAGAAGAAGCTTTCAGGACCGATCGTTTAGCATTAAATCGGTTAAATAAAGAAGGCATTTCAATACCTGATGGTGTAGTTTTACATGCTCGTAATGTACATAAACATCCTCAACATGTTCAAACAGTGCCAGAAATATTAAAGGTATATCTACAAGAAGTAGCTTAGATCGTATGAAAATATGACTGAAAAAATAAGAATATTATTATAATTAAAAATATATTCATTTATGGTAAATGAAAAATAAGTAACCAGCATCGTGTTCTTTTTAAAGGTGTACCTAACTCCAGATGGACGTTACGTTCCACCGGAAGGACGATACCATTACGACCATGCGAAAGCAATCGACACCACCTACGTTATTCGTGCACCGCATTCTCGATTTAATGGTCATAAACATTCAAATAATCTTTTCAGTAATCAACACCGTGATTTTTCGAAATCACAAGCCTACACGAGTTTCAGACAACTCGTGCCTATAATGCCACCATCAAAACCTGGCGTATACAAACCTATTATAACGCCTCTAATAATTCCTGCTAATGCCGATTTGTTGGAAGAAACTTACATACCAACCTGGAACATTCACTACGATTGGGATTCTGTTTATCAACCACTCAGCGATTACATTGTCGACAACATAGCGCTTTTTAATTCTCATCAGGTATACATATTTCAATATGGATATCCTAGGTATGCGGATTCGCTGTTGCATACTTGAAATAGCTTGTATCATTATCGGTACATGGGAAGATGTATTAATGACGAACACTCGAACTTCGCAAGTGTTCTAAATTATTAGTTAAATGTTTGTACGAGCCTATTTCGTATACTAATATACGGACTTCATCATGGCAAAAGGGCAAATACTCATGTCTTGTTACAGCACTTATCTAATAGCAAAATATAAAACGATCTATTTCTTTCTAGACTATAAACCGCAATCTATAAAAGAAAAACGCTATCGATACACGAGATTCTAGTTTGCCTGCTTCGTTATAGGCGACCGCAATTTTCTAGGGTTACCTGCTGCAAGAAGATAGATCATCTAGTCGTCTTGAATTTGAAACGCGAATGAAAGTACCACTAGGGAACACACTTACTACTGCGTATACGCTCGCTTGCACTCGTGGTATGCAAATTGCTAACGAAGCAATAATGGCATACTATTGCTAATAACGCTATAACGTACTATCACATCCTTTCCTTTCTTAACAGACTTCATCTTCGCATGTAGGAGTATAGTAAGCATCTTTCGCGGTAACAGTTATTAAATCGTTACTCTCGCTTGCATTACATCTACATCTATCTATATTTAAAACGTCCTCCCTTGCATAATTTTCTGTTTTACTTTTACATCTAAATTATTGTCGGTGCAAATATATGAGGTGATTAACAAAATAATTACTTGAATTAACTACAATACTGGGCTGATCACAAATGTATAATTTACTTTAAACTGGTTCAGTAGTAAAGCAGTAAAAAACAGAACATTTTAATTTATTAACATGAAAATATGTGAAGCACCAGTTTTTTTTAATTTTTAGATTATTACTGATTATCAAGGGTTCCTGAGCAAGTTCCGTGAACGATCTTCAAGACATATCGAACCCCATCCTGTAAATAGGAATCAGAATTTTCCATCTCGCTCTCGAAAACAGGAATTGAGAAATATTCAAAGTTCGAGAGCGACATCGTATCAGAATGTGAAATTAAGTGTAGATAATACAATTTCTAGTTATACAAATCTTACCAAAATACCGGAAACTGGTTTTACATGCAATGGTAGAAGAGGCATGTTTTCAGATGTTCAAACCAAATGCCAAGTGAGTAGATATTTTTTCTCATCCTTCATCCCAAGAATGTGCTTTGTAGTACAAAATTTAATAGATTTTGTTATTGATTGTCACATGAACATCGTATAGTAAATTATGTTTTCCAATTTTAGGTTTTTCACAATTGCTCTGGTTGGTCAAAAACTTCCTTTCTTTGCCCGTCAGGCACTGCATTCAGTGAATCTATGAAGCGTTGTGAATGGTGGACTACAGTACATTGCAAATGACAGATAATAAATAAGTGATCTAATTTTTAAGTTTCACACATTTTTGAAGTTTCGCAAATTACAGTATAATAAGTTCATACTTTTTTGTTATTATAAACCGTGATAGAAAGAGAGAAACAGTGATAACTGTTTGATTAGTGCATTAATTCTAGAAAGACTGAGTGAGACTTCAACCATCACATAGATGTGAGTCACTTAGGGGTTCCTCTGAACTTATATCCTTCGTACACATTTATCCTCTAAAATCATCGCATAGAAATAATAAAGTAATATTTAAAAAAGTAATTTTTTTTATTATAAAACATTATGTTAACATAATGAGTGTCATGAAAATTAGTTTTCATCAAATGCAGCGAAACATTTAGTAGCGAGTAGACAGTTCATTTTTACATAAGTACAATTGGCATTTTAGAAACCATGCTCTGAACGCACATTGCAAATTTTAGAAAATAACGATCCTTAAATTTTTGCGCAGTTCCTCGTGTTTTTCCTTTTGTATGTAAGGATTCTTCAAAGGGTCTAAATTTACGCTATAACAAATAAATTATTGTTAATGTTGACTCGCAGAAGTGAAGCTATGAAACTTCACGGAACTTTGTGAAAATCAAATTCATAAATATTTATTAAAATAAATATAAATATATACCTATAGAGAGATATTGCATCAGCACAGTTCACATTATACCACCAATCGCAAGCAAACTCCCGTTGGTTGAATAGGGTTCCATTGGTGCAAAGGAAAGATGCGCCCTGATGACCTTCGCGACCATCGTGACAAACGTGATAAGCCTGAAAGATTAATAAGTTTTATTCGCCATTCTTATTTATTACGGTACATGTATTTTAATCAGAAAAATAATTTCTTTATTTTATTGTAATGTACTTATTACAGGGGTAAAAAGAACGAAAGGAACCATGTGCTGCAATTCCAATTTTTTCTTGAAAAAATTCACAAGATGATCTTAAATTCCATGGTAAAATAAAAATTGAATCCATTTTTTGTTTTTTTTCAATTTTATTTTAATGTTATGTTTGTAATATATACTAATTTAATTTTTTCACTTTCTATTTCTTTAGAACCCGTAAAATAACAGCATTCTTATGAATACTTCTTAACAAGCGTATCCATGCACGTGCTTCTATGTAGTTGCCAGTATTGCGTAATCATTCCTGTAATCTGATTTCTAAGTTCTTATGAACTTTTTTCGTACAGACCCGATCTTTATTGGGGTCTGCGAAAATGCACTTTTATTTTACATTTCCATTGTAGCTTGAATGTAAACGCTTTGCCCGAATTGTAAACCGTTTCTTTAACTGTTTTCCAAAGAAATAAGTCTGATAATATTAAGTGCGTTGAATGAGAAAGCCAAAAATGCGGAACAGGACCTGTGTTTTACTCAACGCATTCCAAACATGCCATTTAAAAATTCTCAAATTGACTAACTAAAATAAGGTGCAGTACCATTATTTATGTAATAAATAGATAATATCTAAGTCAAAGATTAATATTACAGTTCAAATATAGAAAGAAAACAGAAATTGTGTAATTAATTTATATTTGAAATATCTAATATCTCATTGAAATATCCAACAGCCGCAAAATATTCAGAAGAAAAGAGAAACTGATCTTGTCATAAGGACAATACAGATGCTTCGCTGTACAGATGCTGAGCGCGCGAGAAACCTTCTAAAGGCTAGACACTCACTCGCAATTATCAGTTGCTCAATAATTTAATTGCCTAAATGACTATCAGGGGTTTGGAGCAGCGCGTGGTTGCATTAGTTGTATGCAATGCGCGTTGACATACAAATCCTTGCTGTATAGTCATTCAAGCAACTTAACTGTTGCACAACTGAAAATGGCAAATCAAATTGCACGAGGATTGACGATTTTGAAGCGTTGGATTGAAGATGGACTTCTTCACAATGAGAATTTGTATGTTAATTATGTTACAATTTTCATGTTACGTTATACAAATAGTTGGACAATAAATAAGCCAAATTAAAATGAAATAGATTACCTGGCAACCGGTTTCTACATTCGCGTACATTCCTGGGACGAATGGAACGTGTGCGCAGGAAAAACTTGTTCGAGGCACGGTATGGTATAAAGGATAGTCTACACCGGGAACACCAGGAATTTTACTGAAGTCTTGCTGATTCTTTGGCTTCTCGATGGCTTTCACAACGATTGGTCTATCGAACTTTATTACCGGTTGGTAATTGTTGTGTTCATTGTGATTGTAATCTTCAACTCCTACTTTTATCTAAAAAATGCAAGGTAACCGTTAAGAAAATAATTTGTTTTGCTTAATTGCTGATTACTTGTATATTATATACATAAAAAGTATTTACAATTATATAAAAAATATCATTTATAAATAATAGTAACGTTATTATATAGTAATTTTGTACAATTATGCGTGTATATTTTCAGATGTATAATTTGTATATGTATTCTACGTAATGTTATTCAGAGGGGTACGTAAGCGAGTACACCTAATCTCTGATAATTATGAAAAAACGGTACGGAGCAAGATACGTGAAGAAACTGTTTAAAGCGAAGTCAAATTGATTTGAATGGCAAGAAATCACCTCAAGGCCAACTTTTTTGGCAGATTTCATGGTCATCGTAATTTTGCAATTGGTATAGTTCATTGAGCACTTATACTCTCACGATTCGGATCATTTAATCTCAAGATACATAGTCATCGGAAGACAATTTATTTTCTAAAACAATTTTTCACATGTCACTGCCATGGTTTGTGAACGTCATGGACTTGTGCGTTAACTTGCGGATTACAAAATCAATAATACACATTCACTTCAGCAACAGAGTATAAAAGTAAAGTAGATTTCTTCTTTAGAAATATATACAGATAAAAACTGTTATAAAATCTGAAAAATTTGTTCACATTAATCGTTGGAAAATTTAAAAAGTTTTAATCCGTCAAACTTTACAATTATTTGCCGGTCAGGAAATTGCAGTTGATATTTCTATGAAAATAAAAGTATGTATAGAAACTCTGCTAAAATGGTAACGCGGTAGTAGATTGAAGCTAAATTAAAGCACGTAGAATGCACAACTAAACCGCATTTTAATAAGAAAACTATTAATAATAAGCAGCATTAAAAAAGATGTTAAAAGAACAATAATTCTTACCAGTATAGGGGTCGTGTTTGTTGTTACCGAAAAAATGGTCAACAGCAGTATAGCGAGGTTGCAACAGTTTCTTGACATGTCTGTACTGTACGTAATAATAAATGAAACTAGTCTAGTTTTCAATGTTCAGTCCAGTCCCAACTCTCTGGCTGCTCAAAAGATTATGTCACGACGTGAGAGAGAAAGTCTTGCAGTACATAACTCGAGCAAGGACTATTCCGATTTTACGTGTACAAACCGTTTAACTTTTACGCGAAATATCGTTTTATACATGTACTTTCACAAACCTATTCTATTGTCCTCTATTTCTTTCTTCCAGTATTACATGAATGGCATTACCACAGTGAATTCATCAATCAAAGTGGAACCACTGAGAAAAACCTGTCGAAAAATTCAAATGTAGGGGAGAGCATTCATTACGATACGTGCAACAATATAAACGATAATTAAGTATATATCATACAGTATGATATTATGTTATATTAATTTCATATATAAATAATAATAGAATTCGTCAGTAAAGAATAGCAACGAAATTTTAAAATTTCAGTTCTTAAAATTACTTTCTATACTTTTAAGTAATTGTTAGAGGAAAGTGAAAGGGTAAATTATTTGCAAAATCATTCAGTGTTTGAGAATAGCAAATGTTTGTGACGATGCAGTGTATAATATGTACATACAATGTGTTTCTGATAATTTATACATTGTAAAAACATTGTTATTTGAAAACCTTTTCTCCGAATGTTCTAGCAACTAAACATTCCAAAGAGAGCACTGTTCTTAAATATATCTGTACTTAGTTTGTAGTTTATATAGATATACTTACTTCAATAGTTATAAAAAGAGAACAATTCAAAGTTTAGCAGTACCTATTACATTTTTCACATTCTTTGGTATATTTTAAATATTGTGGGATGAACAATAATAATCAATATTGCTTTTTACAAGATTATTTCTAAACTAGTATTTGAGTTCATTTTATGGAAAAATTGGTACTTTATTCGGTATATGAAGTCTCTCTATTAATTTTCATACTCGTCAGTCACAAATACCCATAAAAATGAATACTAATAGGGATGGAAAAATTGTAAAATGGTTAAGAAACAGAAAGAAAGTATCGTATGTGACAGAGCAAAAGTTTTGAATTATTTTATTAAGTCAATATCTAATATATACAAATATTAAGTATAAATTAAGAATATCCGACTCAGCACCGTCGAACACGCCGTGTAGAAATGATATTGCATACAAAGAGTATTCTATTCAGATTCTGTGTACTCGTTTACGCTGCAACGATCTATCTATGTTCATGCTTCAACAGTTTTGCCCCAATTTATGTGTTCGTACATTTAATGACCTTAGACTAATTATTTAAGAATTTTCAATAATGAATGATGTATCAGCAAACATTAATATGCTTATAATAGTGAGTCTATGTGTCTGATGCGGTTTAATATCATGCATAAAGCAATATATATAAACCTGAAAAATCTAAAGGTTGAGGAATACGAAGAGTTGTTCACATTGCATCTAGAAATTAAGTCATGGCTACGATCTAAGAACTATTGTTATTTTTGTGCTTCATAAGAGAAACATGTAGTCAATATGTTTATATTATCGATATGTTTCTTAATTAAAACAAATTCAATTCTTCAGTTCAACTAATAATATCATTTTATGTTGATACGTTCACAATTATTCCAAAAAATAATGTTCTATTTGTATGCTTTTAGCTTCCACGAAGAAGTCACGAAGTAATATTCAAGAATCACGAAAATTTTAATGCAATGCGCTGCAAGCTGAAGAGTTAAGTACTTAAGAAAGACAAACTGCAAAACTACAGTCTCATAAACAGGTCCGGTCACTTTGGTTTGGGAAGTAATATGACGTCGGAAGAAACGAAGATTAGCGTATCGAGAAACAAAAAAAATCACCAAAAAGGAGTTAAATAAATTAATAGACTTTGCAAGATTTAAAATTGCTTATTAATAAACTTTCCTTCAAAAGTACCTATAACAAGTAGAAGGTACGTCTTACTTCTTCCGACGTCATATTGGCTTCACGTCTGTTACGTATTTGTTATAGAAATGATCAGACCCGTTTGTAAAACTGTGGCAAAGACAATATTTAAACTATGTGTCATATTATTTTAAACTTGACGCAATGATGACAAAGGGAAGCCAAGTTTGAGCCAGATTATTCTTCGTGTTTGAGCAAAGGTTGTCTCGTTCCGAATGCTGGTTCGAGAGGTACCAGGTAAGTAACTTTTTCGCTTGCATCTGCCCCTTCTTTTTCCTCATGTTTTAAAACCGGCCTGTTTTTTCTAGTCAGTTTACGCGGACGCTGGATCACTTCCTCGTAAGTGACGTACTCAGGAACGGAAGCCTTTTGTTTCTTCGTATAGTAACCCGTGAACGCATTATCAGCTGAGTATACTTGTTGAATGGTCTTGGCCGATTGTGACACAGGTGTAACAGTGTATCCAGCGTTGATTAACGCTGACAGATCTTCCTCTGTTAACGCGCGTCCCTTGGGTGTAGCTGATTGCACTAAAGGACTACCTACTTGGTCCGGTTCGATCGTTACTTCTTCGATGGTTATCGACTTGATAGGTGACTTCTTCAGCAAACCTGACTCAGACACATAAATAGATTGAGAAGGTGAAGGAATCTTTAACTTGTGGGTTTGTCGGGGTTGCGTGATGATGGGTTGTTTCTGAACTTGTACCGTTTCAACAGCAGGGTTCACATCGTCAGGCTTTGGGATTGATCTGGGAACGTGGGAAGAGCCGGATGTCTGGTATTTTTGGAGTTGTTCGCTGGTGAAGTAACTATTGAGCAGAGGAAGTGGAGTGGTTGTTGAAAGAGTATAGTGATACACATTTGAGTCGGAATCAACTTTCTTTCCTTGTACTTGACCCTTGGAAATGGCTAGAATCTCATTGTTGACCTGATTACGAGCCTGTTGCTGCGCCTTGTAGAGAGCTTCTGCCTGAGCTTGCGCTAAAGCTTGGGCGCGCGCCTGATTTTTCTCAAAATTCAAGGCGTAATTGTGAACCTGTTCCTGCACCTTCAGATGAGCCCGTTGTTGTGCTTCGTGTTTACGGATAGCATCAGCGTGCGCCTTAAATTCCTGGGCCTGTTGCAGCTTCCTTGCTTCAGCTGCCTCGGCGGCTATTTGGGCTTTCAGCTTCGCCCTGTAAGCGGCTTCCGCGCTCTTCGGATTTAATTGCTCCTCCAAATGTTCGCGCCCAGCGGCGCTTACTTGAGAGCCCTGTTGAATCTGTTCCAGAGCAGACTGTTGTTGCTGGAGCTTGTGACGCTCGTTCGTCAGCCTCAACTGCTCTAAAGCGTCTTGCTGATGTTTCTTATAGGCGGCTTGCGCGATTTTCTGGAAGGCCAAAGCTTCTTGTTCCGTTTGGGCCTGAAGTTGGGCTTGAGCTTGTTCGAGGGCTTTCAGATGCGTATCGTTGTCGATGTAATCGTATTGCTGCTGTTGCTGCTGCGGACTGTAGGCTTTAGCAGGCTGGACCGCTTGATATTGAACAGGCTCCTCGACGGATTGGTAAGAGGCTATCGGTTGTTGTTGCTGATATCTCGGTGGAGACGTTTCGATGTGATATTGTTCAGGTAACTGAGGGGCCTCCACGGCTTGTTTCGCGTACTGAGCGGGATAACTGACTAATTGTTGCGAGTAAGCAGACGTGCTTCCTCTAGGCTGTGTTGGGAGCAGTTTAAATTCTTGAGCTTGGTTAGCCGAGACCAGTTGCAGTAACTCTTGCTCAAACGTACCCAATTTTGGTTGGGAATAGGATGACGAGCCTAAACGAGCGCTGCGAAGAGCCTCCGCGCGAGATTGAGCGTCAGCTTGAGCCTTGAGCTCCGCAGCTACCTCAGCTTGAGCCAAAGCTTGAGGATGCAGCTGCGGGCGGGGCCTGGGTGGTACCACTGTCGGTTTTCGGAAGTTGTAATAAGCTTGTTGCAATGCCTGTTGCTGTTTCGCGTATGCTGGCTGTGCTCTTCGTGGCGGTGCTTGTGGTTGTGGTGCTTCGTACTGTTGCAATACAGATAAGTACTCCGGTGGTAGCTAAAAATTCATGTAGTTCCTTATGTAATTACTGTTAATAAAAAAAACTTGATAACTTAACATGTACTAAATTGTTTTCTTAACATACTTTCAGAGATAATTTCTAACACACAAATCATCGATCGAATGCAATTAATTATTAAAGTCTACGTAGCAAGAGAATTTAATGGCATGCTAAAAATGGACAAGTGACTTTTGCACCACCTTATACACAGTTTATAAAAGGGCAACGACACGATGCATGGTCGATAAAAACATTGTGATAAGTATGCATCTAATCCTTATGCAATCTCATGAAATTAATAAATCGTTGAAATGATTTTTCTCTGAATGAATCGTTAGGATTGTAGATGATCTGATAATCTGTAAATGAGCGTAAAGAGATCCATTCAAAGCGACTTATCATAGTAATAACACACAAGGCCGTGCATCGTACGGAGAATGTCTATCTGGCTGCCGCGGTTCTGTAGACGGATATACTCTCTATCGTTGGGTGTGGTATTACCGGTTTTGTCTGGTCTAACCGATTAGAAGGTAAAAGTTATGCAAGAGAGAATGATCGCGTTTAGCACGACGAAACGATCATGAGTGGGTGTAGATGTTGAGGAGACCTAAGGTTCCCCTCCAGGAATGAAAAAACCATTACGGATCAGTGATTCATTCTCCCATTTTTTCCTACGTACATTTACCCTATTTCTGTTTCAGCAATGTGTACCAGGAATGATTGGATCAACGTATCCGTGATGACAACACGATATACCAGCGGTTTCTACAAACTTCGTGAATTTTCAACAGTTTCGTTTACTTCAAGTCTACAATTTATGGTGAAAAGCTTGCAGCACCTCGTTTGGTAGGTTGTCACAATTTTTATTGCACAGAAAAATCTGATTTCCAACTATAAATATTTATAACTAACTACAAGTATGATTTAAGGTTTGAATTGTACGCTGAATCTGATTAAACGTTAATGTTACCATATTTGAAACGATTTCTCTGATTGTAAGGATCGGACGATTGTCCGATAAATGTACACTGAAATAGCGAATTGAACAAAAATGGCAACCGCTGGGTGACGACATTAATGGAATTAGACCAATTGCAATTGTTGTTGCAACACAATATCTAGTTCGTGAAGGCGGACCCTCCGTTCGAATAGGAAGGAAAAATGTGTACTGTTCCATGCCTGTGCAGTGTGTAGCCGGTCGCTACATTCGTCGGTGATTGGCGGCCAATAGTCACGGTTGACCGAAAGCAATGATGTTGCCTGTTTCCAGGTACCTACGTTTATTCTTTTAGTGTAACAAAGGGGACAGGCACATTGATGTTATTTTATGTGATCGTTCACAAAGTGAAATCCTTGAACGGATTTACCTGATATTTCACTATCTACAGGAATCTACTTAGTACTTTCCGTTTGCCATCCGCAAATACTTTCATTTCCAACCTACATACGTGCATTATTCAAGTTATTTGGATTGAGGAGGATTGTCGCTACATTTTCCAAAGACTTCGCTACAAGTATGAATTATTAATAATCAATTATATTACCTCTTGGGTACCATCAGCAGATTGAAGAATGTATTGATTGGATGGGGCACCATACTCGGCTGAAATGGGTGATCTCTTCACAGGTTCCTTGACATCAATTTCCAGCATGACAATGTCGCCTGCATTGTCTGAGGAGATTTTCGATTTTTCAGCTGCATCTGAAATAGTCTCCTCACCCACGGAAACCGCTAAAAGACCTGCCAGAAAGCAATTCGTAACATACAAATTCCAATTACAAGTAAATGTGATTTTTATTAGACACGATACTAAACTTGTGCCCCTCAAAGGTATGAAAATATATAGGCATTTGCCAATTGCTTCATTCAATTATGGAATTGGTCACAAAGTCCAATAAGAAATTTACAATTATTTGTTCATTTTCTAATTGCAGTAAGAAATGTACAATTTCTTTTCAAATGCCTAACTATAGCAAATGGACAATTATACAGTTACTATAGTTACACAGTTTTATTGTGCATGAGGATTGGATAAAGTATTTCACAACGGTAATCCGTAAAACCGTAGCAAAAGAAGGGCAGATAAAATTATTTGACCCACTTTTAATGCGATTCAATAGAATTGCGGAAGACGAATTCGCAGGTGACTTTTATGTCGTTCTGCTTGACTGAGAGTGTATAGTACGAAGGCGGAAATGAGTTGGGAAAGCAGTCTAACGCAGAGAAAGTTACGCGCTCTTGAGAAACTTTTCCCACGAGATTCACTTTCGACGTCTTTAATAAAACCTTTCATCACTGCTAATTTGAACGAAAAAGGGGAAAAAGCTAGGGTAATTAACGTGATAGCGCATCCATCCTTATAATGCCTGATTGGATTCTATGCGTTGTTTTTAGATGCGTTGTAAGAATGTTAAAAATTTTCTCAGGTAAGAATTTATCAAGTGTAATATTTTCATTAATATAAATACACATACATACATACACTTGAATGTTACATTAATAAACTTGCTTCAATGTACTTTTATATATGTATTATGCTATACAAGCTTGAAAATTCTATTTTTGATTCAACTCTACAGTTGAACAATTTCCAACGAAACCATATACATGTAAGAAAAGCTTTGTGCAGCGATCATTTTACACTTGCGTGTTATGAATAGCATTATGTAACACAATTATGTGAGTATTTCAAGGCGTGTATGTATTTACAATAAGGTGAAACACATATACACAATAAATATTCCAGACTAAAAATTCCAGGCATTCCGAAATTGCAATTATGGAAGATCATACAATGAGTACGGTACAATGATTCAGCTAATATCCAAGTAGATTCAGTCAGATAAAACAGACTCGAAAGTCTACAGAGCAGTTAAACGAATGGTTAGCCGACACTACTTAAAGAAAAATATCTGAAATTAAACGGACCAATGAAATATTTATTAGCGTCAAGTTAATATTTTATAATTGTTTTAGATCTCGGATTATTTGCTCGTGACAATGAATGAAACGGTCGTTGCATTTGAATAGTCATTACATAAAGAATGACCTTACTTTTAACGATCAGTGTCAAACAATCGTGAAAGTGAAACTGCGAACAGTTTCTCTTACGCTTCTCCTTTTCTGTGCAGAAAAATTTAATGACAATGATCGCATAATATATAGTTGCACTTGTAAACCGGTCTTATTCTACAAATCTATGTCGTATCACCTATTAAGGATAATTATATCGAACTGGAGATGGCAGTATACCAGCTAGACACATATAATTACAAATGTGTAATTAAAAAGGGAAAATGGGAGAGGAGAAAGGAGATGAGTGTCCTGCAAGACATTTTGTGAGTCTGTAGTAGTTGTGAGCAGATAAATGCTCTTTTAATTGTTTTATGCTGTCTTAAACAGTAATAGCCATATATAATGGAGACTTAAAATTTGTTAAGTAAAAGAATACAAAGAATTGCTAGTTGCAAAAGGGCCTATTAATTGCATTTAATACATCCAATACTATATTTTAAGTTAGCTCATCCTAAGCTGTTCCGGGTAATTCAATAATTTTGACTAGATTAATTATCACATTAGTTTCAAGATGATTTAATTCCTGTTAATTCAATGTTGTCCTATCTCATTATCTTATATAATACAAATAATTTCTCTTTTAGATTGTACGTATAAAAGGACAATAATTTCTTGTAAGTAAAGCTTGCAAGGGAATAATGCAGGTCTTTTCACTTCTGAAGAAATATCAGTTTTTACAATCAACTTTCTCTGCATATCGAATTGCAAGGACGATGCACGATACAGTTTGGAAACTGGAAAGTCTACCATTGAATACAATTATAGGATACTCTCCAGCACAAGCACTGTGTTTAAGGAAACGTAAATTAATGTTAGTAAAATAAGCATTTTTTACGATTTTCTCAATTTGATTGGTCACGCAAGGATATAATATTCTCTGCATCGTGTTTAAAATTCAAGTAACAATGGAATAGCATAGCTGCTGTTAAAATTGAGCAAATAATGAATGTATTGACACGTTGCATTTCAGGCGGAACTCCGCACAAAGACTTTACTGTGGAGATACGGCGACTCAGTTAATTTGTAAGTAGATTCAGACAGGTAGCCGTGCGGCTGACAGACAGACTCGAAAAATCTGTAGGAGAACGGCCGAACAGGCGACGCGCCTAGCTGAATCTACTTCCAATGACTGAGTCGTTGGGCTGTTCAACTGAATATCGCACAAGAAACTGATTTTGTGAGAAATAGAACGTACAGAAGGGGATAAGGCGTAAAATGTGAATCTATACATTAGCATAAAGCATAAAGTTGTGAGCGTACTGAAAAAAGTGCAGAACTACGAGCAATCTAGTGTCTACGGTGAGAAAATGTTGCTAAACCGTGGGCATAGTTTGCGTACACCTTAGATCGATCTTGAAACGCTTTTCCTTCCTGGAAAATCTTTGTTTCGCCTAAGAAGGGAGAAAGAAGCCCGAGCATTGAGTCTTTGTGTCCTTTTGTTACCACGCAAGAAACTACGCGGATACGAGCAATTTGCTCGCGTTGAGTAATGAGCCGAGCGTCTTCAACTGCAAGACAGTGAAGTAACAACCTCCGGTTAACAAATCTTATTTAATTAACGCCTTCTGTTTCCACACTGCCGCGTTTGTAAAATTTTAATTATATCGCTGATTGTCGGCGTTCGATACTTGATGTTTACATGTACGCTGCCCAAAAATTTGCACCACCATTCACTATGCGTGCGTAAAAAAATTGTTGTGTATGTATAACTGTTTTATCGTACAAATATTGTTTTTTATGTGACAAAATAATATTACACAAGTGTCATTTTTAGAGTGTTAGAAGAATTGTCACTATAACATCGCCCCTCTTACGTCAAAGCTACGATTGTGCAAATTCTGTGTGCTTGGTACAAAGAAAAACTACGAAGAAAATAGCAATGGACCGTATACAACTACCAAGAGATTTTGCATAGCAATAATACAGGAACAGGCGTCTTTTGTGGTGAATTTTACCGTTATTTAAAATCAGTTAGAACTTTCCATCAGAAAGTAAAGTCAGAAGTGGAATCAGTCAACGATATAAATGAGCATTGGTTACTCGAATGCTTGAATGTGAGTTACTAGAATCTCTCAAATTGAATGGTAACGTAATTTTGAAAGATCCGCCTCTTGCATTTAACCTTTGATCGAACTCGTAGTTCGTTCTATAATAATTAACTTCGAATCGATTTCTCCCTGCAAATTGTCTTGCCGGTTTTGAAACGCCAATACTCCCTTTAATCATAGTATCAGTTGGCCACGTAGACATTAATTACATGTAACGTCTTTACTTAAATGTATTTCCCTCTTCATCTAATGCCACTTCCTTGGTTCTTTTAACGAATGAGCACCGATTCTTCATTTAGACATAGAAAATTACTTATCTTTGCTGTTCTCAACGATATTTCTCTTTTTGTAAATCGATTTGCCGAAGTGCTTTGAATATTTCAAAATGATCTACAGCTGTATTACATTTTATGTTAATTTTTTATCGTATACGCGGTTAGTTTTGGTGTAGAATCATCCCTTTATCGATTTTACTGTTGGTTACGTAACATTATATATTTTTATTCTAGCAGAATAATACTCGGAAGAGAACGAATTAAAATAGGTTGAACGTATAAAATCTTGTTAGCCTATGTCACTTGGGATTGAGAAATCCACGTTGGAAAGTAAAATAAGCGGACATTATATATGTGTACGTTGTACGATATCACCTTTCTAACGAGCAAAATAGCCAAGACTGCAGTTATATTTACAATCGATTTAGATCTAAAAGAGAATGCGAATTAGCGCTATGTATTGCATGAATATTGCTGGCTTTTAAACAATATTCAATTTTAGAAAAAATTAGTTGAACGTTTCACGTAAAATCATCCCTTACTGGTTGCACCGCAGAGCTACAGAGTATACTATGAATTTATTAATAATTAATTACAACAATTAATTTGAATCGTATATTTATTTAACCAAATATTAGGAAACCTTCTTTACGAAATAAGTTATTTATGTTACAGTTGCTAATGCTCAAACAAAATAAACTCATAAAAAATGGTAACGCTGTCCTGCCTACGAACAATGACTTGAAAAAAGTCGCGGACATTTGAAATATTTCTGGGGCATGGCCTTGTCTGGACAAAGAATCGTTTCTAAGAGTTTTACCCATCGCTGGACAAATGAAAGGGTCGAAAGGAGCTATTGAACGATTATTTGATGTTCGTTTTATCTAATTATTTAAAAAGGAAATAGATACGAATTCTACGTGCATTGCAAAATGAGAAAAAATAATAATCTTGCGCAACTGTTGCAAACGCTTTACCGGAAGACAATGCAATCGGAAGATGACTTGCAAAGTCAATGAAACCTGTCGATCCGACGCGCTTTGCACATCCTTACTCCTCGTTATTATCGTTAATCTCAAAATCGAAATATAAACGTTGGTTTTACAAACTAAAATGGATTAAAATGATTTAGAAAATGGATATAATGAAGTCATTTGATGTAATAATTTTCTGATTTACCGTATGCTGCATCATAATATTTTAGTACCGAAATAATTCATTACATACGTTGTTAAAAATTTCGATTTCATTTCTTATGAAACGATTGACGATAGAAAGTGTCATCATGATTCAGCTTCGAACGCAAAGTGGTGGGCATTTACGAGAACATACAATTTACTTGATGTTACTGAACGTTCTTGCGTGATTAACTTCAAATCTCAATATAAAAGTAAAAACCAATGAAACCAATGATATAACGTAAAATTTGTTGCATGCAATAAACATATTACAACCATATATGACATTATAATGTCTTCATAATTGCATTTAAATTCTTTTAGAGGAATATAAAACTCTTACATACTATGACGTTTCGTTAAAAGTATTATGTAAAGTGCATTTGTTGTATCAACCAAAATCTTTAATTAACTAAAGTAAGATTATAGTACAATTTCTGTTGAATGTGTACCTAATGATTCGGAAATGGAATTTTTCTCATGCCTTGGAACTTATTAATTAGATTCACACGCGTACACAATAACGCGATCCCATTTTTCGAATTATTCCCACAATAGATTTCACTAACGTCAAATGCAATTATTACGTTGCTCTAAATAGAAAAAGTTATATTTATTCATGATTAAATTTGAGCATAATGATACAATTGTTATTTGGGCTTAGATAATCTAGGATGTTTACAAAAATGATCGTGGACGAGAATTTTCATCCAAACAAAAGGTCAAGGTTGAAAATTAGTTGTAATTAGTCCAATCTTGTAGAGCTGCATTAATTTCCTTGTTTACTTTCTCTTTTTGCAACTTCATTAATTTTTCGACCATAAAACACTGAAAACTGTAGAAAATAATTTCAACAATGTTTCTAAATATAAATTTTAGTGATACGATGGTAATATTGATGGTTTTTCAGAAATTGGTGACCACGAGTGGCTCAAAAATAATTCGAAGGCCGTGGAAGATGGAAATATAACTAAATTTCTCCACCATAAAGCAACGAAAACTAAAAAATAATTTCAACAATGTTCCCAAATATAAATTTTAATGATACGATGGCAATGCTGATGGCTTTTCAGAAATCGGTGACCACGAGTGACTCAAAAATAGTTCGAAGGCCGTGGAAGATTGAAATATAACTACAAACCACATTGTGGTCAGTATATTATATTTCCGCAAATTAATTCACGCGATTTCCAAGTGCGTGTCTGGGTTGACTTCTTTTGAAACTTTATGCTGGAAGTGCAATTCCGTAGGAAATACACTTTTCGATCTCTCCGAGTAAACGACGGCCAGTCTACATATTTGTGTAAGTTGAAACGCGAAAGTGAACCGAGTTATTCGGGAAGCAAGTTTCTAATACGAATGCGACGCTGTGTACGTACGTGCCCGGTTTATCCGGAGAATCAAGGAAAGTGCGAACGCATGCTCTTGATTTTAAAGTGCAGTTCAGGCTCGTGCCTCGCATATGCAAAGATTTCACGCTTGGATTTATCTGTTAGCGGAAGTTGGCAGAAAAATGGAAACAATTTTTGTTCATAATTTAAAGAATCTCAAATTTCACTTGTTGTCCTAAAATTTATATAAAATAGGCTCGAGCTGTGCCGAATTTAAATATATTAAAGAAACTCTGTCTTTTGCGATAAAGTTAATTTTTTTACTGATAATATTTGCAAAGCAATTAATGGTGGTAACAAATACGAGTTAAACGATCATTTACAATGATTTACACGTGCCAAATTGTCAAATACACTTCTGTATACCTAATAGATTCAATATCCGTACGACACGTATTGTCACACATGATTTCTTGGCGCGTGCACACTATTTCCTTTTTTCTTCGAATGTTTTTAATTAATCTCCACCAATGAACGTATTAACGGATCACAGGTCGGAATGAGCGCCCGGAATACTCGTCCTTGTCCCATGAAAAGCGTGATGTAGCACACTCACCTGCGAGGATAAACAGCCACATGGTGCAACAAATGAGTGACGAAGCGTCGAGTGAATGTTCGGCAGAAGTAGACTCCTAGTGGCTTTATAGACGAAGGGGAAAGGCCGCACCCGGGCGAACCAGGTGGGGTTGTTACCACTTTTCCGCGATGAACTGTTTCCAAGTGCACATCGCCGGTACACGAAGTACAGAAGACAAAGACATTAACGGGAATGCACAGTTCAACGATTGGCGGTTGATTCAATAAAATTGAAAACAAAGTGAACAATTTAAATTACCATTTGATCGAGTAAAAATAATTTACATTGTTCATGTTGATATCAATTTCATCGAACCAATCTCACTAGTCGAGCAAAGCGAATCATATAAATTTGCTTTTGTACCATTCGCTTCTTTTCAGTTTTGTTCAATTTTTTTATTATAAATAATGAAACAAGTGACATAGAAATCTCTGAGGCCTCTGCAACGCTTCCACATCTGTAAATTATAGTGATCTATGTCAGACACACGCTGAGAAACTTATCTTTTCGAGTCAGTAGTTAGACAAAAATCAGCTTCGATACCGTTTTCTTATTTTAGTATTATGTAGGCTTTAAATTGTATCTACGGTATCTTGAAATAGCTTGTATCCAGTGACTCGAAATAATATGAAAGCATCGCGTAACTCAATTTTGTATTTTTGTTACTTACACAGCTGTGATCCTCAGCCTTTCATTTTCTGAAATAAGTCTCAACGCGCGCATCAAACGTTTAAAAACCAATCAGTCTTTTTTAATTTATATGTATTATTTATTGTATAATCGATTGATTATACTGTCTTAATATTGCAAAGAAATCTTCTTTCGATAAAAGTATTCGTATAATTAATGCAAATATATATGTAGTATATACAACGTGTACGTGTTACATATAGCTGAACAGTTGATCGAAAGGAAAGCATGACGTTCCGTGTGCTCGGGTGAGCGCAGTATGGTGAATGTAAGAAATTCGAGAGCAAATCATTGGACTACTAAGACTTGGACCACCGTTCGAAAATGCGACTAAACTGTACCAAAATCCTTGCGCACTCGAAATCCATAAAAGTCAAGTATTCGAAACGTTACTATAAACTTTCTTGCAGTAACAAATGTTTCAATCCATGAATTTGAGATTAATGTTCCTGATTTTTAGGAAACTGTACCAGCATTATGTTCGAGTAATGAGGAAACAGCGAAAACCTCGAGGATTGACTTACCATCGAAAAAAATACAAATTTTTATTATAATTAGGATTTTTTATCGAATAACTTTCCTTAGCTAGTAATGAACTTGTGTCGTTTTTGTTCCCACAATAAGTATATCGTATCGTGAGAGCCTTTAGGCTGTCAGCGACACCTTCACGACCGCTCGTTACTATTCGCGATCTGTCGACGTTCGGAAGATGAAAACCGGACGGTGAAAACCGGATAACGTTGAAAGGCTCTGAGGATATACACGTACGTGTAAAACATTGCGAGGATACGTACTTCGTTAGAATTGCTAACGATACCCAATACCTTTAGTTACGTAAATGGATCTACGTTAATTACGCGAAAATTGTTCGTCGAAATGGAAACAGACACGTGTATTACGCGCGTAGCGTAATGAAAGTTACTTCGATGATCTAACGTGACGCATAGAGATTCTACACGTTCGATTTTCAAACTGGATCACTGCCGATGTTTTACGATTGCAACAGACAATCGCCCTCGCAGTGAGAATTTCTCATAGCGAACCGTATGTTAAGTTTACCCGTGTATGTGCACGCTCGCCTGTGACTAAGTGCGCACGACATAGTGCAATATAAACGCGGTTATGTTCCTGTAAGCCGCCGTGGGAAAGGTAATCGGTCAGAAGAAAAGCAGGCTAGGCGTATACATGTGTACAGGGCGGCATTCGCTTTCAATCTCCTCCTTTTATGATCTAAATAATTTTGCGACGGAAACTGTACTCACCAGGCCCGAAGAGTTTATTTTCGTATAAATTCCCTGGATTCTCGAGAACACGTAACAACCTCTTTGCATTACTAATTGGAATTAATAATTAAATCAAGATAAAAGAATTTAATTTATCAATTTGATTTATAAATTTAGGTCGCTTTGACTTGCATACATTTAATATGAGCTGAATAAATTGATACCTTGATTATGAGCTAAGTAAAACATTAAAAGCCTGATTCATTATCCTAACAATACATTTTTGTTTCATTTGTGGGATTTATTCTGTTGAGTGCAATATAAAATAGTAGAGCATATTATTGTGCAGTACAAATAATACTTTGGATACAAAACAATGTAACATGAAGCTTACCATATAAAAGTAACTATGAACTTGTGTCACAAATACTGCACACATAGAAGAATAATAGAAAGGAGGAAAATTTACACAAATAGAATACCCTATTTAATAAAAATATAGAATATCTTTAAAGTGATATGCTTATGCTTGAAGTATGGATATCTAGACGCCTGAAGTACTGCAACCCAATTGCCGCATGGAAATTTATATTCACGTTCGACTGGCGTTGCATTCGATACGTGTATTTTATCTTATGAATAGAAACTTAGAATGCATTAAGAATTAAGTCCTTGAGAAAGATCTGATCTAAGCATGACACTACTTTAAGTTTAGAAAAATTATAACTAAATGTTAAAAAATTATTAAGCGATAAGATAAGACGTTGAATTTTATTTTCTTATTCTACTTCTTCTATTCTGGATTTTGCTACCTTTGAATATTGCATCTAAATAATCCTATATGTACATATTAAGATTTGTATCGTAATATTTTAATACATTCCTCATTCTTTCGATGGTAAGTGAATTAATTAGATATATTCAACATTAGTTCAATTTTTGTAAGAATTAAGTGAAACACTAGTTTTAGTCAAAAAATTCGATAATTAACAAATAACTATCTGATAAAACTGTAAATGTGCTTTTAATTTCTATAAAATTTATAAATAATTATGTATACTACTGCAGTAAATTGCTATGAGCATAAACTTACATGAGAAACGTAAAAATTAATAAATTATAGGCAATAGGTATTCAAAGGTAATCATATTTACGATTACAATTAACTGTGACCTTCGAAAGGTGATGTAGACTCGTTGTTGGGGGTGGGGATGATCGGTATATAAAGGTCATGCAGTACCAGCAAATTCCTTTTTGCCGGATGGACGTTGCAGCGTAGAAGTGCCTGGTCGAGCAGAGGGTGGTGAACCGTGACACTGACAGTGGTGGGGGAGCATGCAGGGGTGCTGCACGATGATGACAACTGTTTTCGATTACCAGTTGGTAAGTTTGAATTAACTGATTTTTTAACTGGTCGGTGGTGGAGTAGTAGTATTTTTGAGATATGCCTAACGTGGAGAGCTATCATCAATATGAAATTGCAATTAAATTTAATTATTTAAATCTGTTCATGCATATATGTAAATTTAACAATATTTATTAACTATTATATACTATTTAAAAATATCTGTACAATAAATAAATAAATTTAGCACTATTTACTAACTGTTATTTAATATTTAAACATATTTTTACATAAAAATTTTTTCATTATAATTATTAATGAAAGAAATAAAACTGAACGTACAATATTGATTCGGCATTGAAACTCCAGTGTATAAATGTTACTGAAAGTACTGTATTGGGTCCCTGCGTAGTCACCTCCACGGGGTGGACCTGGGTACTTGGTAACGTTTTCGAGAGACCGGTCTCTCGAAAACGATATCATGCTAAGGACTACGCGCGTAGACATAAGTATAATTGTAAACTTGACGCTAGAAGTACCAAGCTAGTAAAAAAACCGTGGTTCGTAGCTTCTGATAGAGATAGATAGATTTTTCACTTGTACAAAGATTTCATAGATTCACTTTTAACAATTTTCTATTATTTCGTTAAATTCGAAAGACATTAGAATAATTTAATCACTGGTACTTCTAGTATCGAGCTAGTATCGTCCTTTTCAGGACTTGGAACTTTAATTTGGGCTGCGAATAGTTTAATTTATGTTAATTATTGCGATCATATTTGTAGATTCATGTAATGTAATTTTAATAAGATAACCATTCCCTTTTATCCCGACTTCCCTCACTTTTATCATTAATTATACGTGGTTACTTCTATCTCTCTATGGTGTCCCCTCGATGGAGGGTCGTTTGGTTGTTCGACGTTTGCTGGTTTGATGTTTGATGTTTGATGGTTTGCTGTTCGATGGTTTGATATTTGATGGCTCGACGTTTGCTGGTTTGACGTTTGATGGTTCTACGTTTGCTGATTTGATGTTCGATGGTTCGATGTTTGATGGTTCGCTATTTGATGGTTCGCCATTTGATGGATTGATGTTTGTTGGTTGGAAATTCACTTAATTTCTGCTTCATTCCGATTTATTTTAATTTCTCCGTTCACCGATGGATTTAGTTATAAGTACTCCTCTGTCTATATCTCTGTTGTTTAATTCTTATCATATTATAATAAAATACGTTCCCTTATCCTTTACTTTTTAATTGAGAAATAGTCTCCAATGCCCAAATTGCATATAATGGAAGGGAGGTTGGGATTGGGCTTGGGTAGGTCCCTGCGTGGTCACCTTTGATCGCAGAGGTGACCACGCAGAGACCTTATTACTTGGTATCGCTTTTCAAGACTGGCCACTTGAAAAGCGGTACCAAGTTTATCATTAGTTTTAAGTCCTAACCCCTTTTGTAATTTCCCCTCGTCCCTTCCTTTACTGAAGTCATGACTTCACCCTTTTGTATTATATTGTATTATATTGTATTATATTGTATTATATTGTAATTAATTATTTTATGTTTGCATGATTTATGTTTGCATGACTTATGTTTGCATGATTTGTGTTTGCATGATGAGAGAACGAATGAGTGAGTGAATAAATTGTGAAGAGATACGTTTTCTTACCCAAAATGATACACAACGAATTCTTTAACTTCACTCCCCTCGTTTATCAAGACAGAACTTTTAATTGTTCTCGCGTAATTCAATTCCCGTTCATTCGCTTGTGCACTCTATTATTAGTGCTTCATAAGTCGCTTCACGCAGCATGTTCTCTATTCGTTCGAGAGTTCGACATTTATCGCTGCGCAGTGAAACATTCTGGGCTCCATCAAACCGACGTTGTTGCGGAACTCATCTGGACTTCACGGGTTCAGCCGTGGACGCGCTCACGACAGAGTTCGGGCGGAGTGGTTCCTACCCCGATGCGCTGGGGTCTTTGGCCTGCTGTAAGACGGATTCGGATGGTTCCATGAAGTTCGTTCTTTGGCGCAGAGCAATCCTCGTGTTGGGCCTCGTTGGAGTTCAGGTGGGAACCGCACTCGTCGCGGCGAGCGAGCTTTCGATTGTTTCGACGTAAGACGTGGGATTTTTGTTCGCGGTTCGGCGGGTACGGTTCGCCTGGTGGCTAGTGCGGAAGGATGTAGAGTGCGCTTGTGAGTGAACTTTGTTCGTTTCGGTCGCGTCGCGAATTTTACTTGAATTTTTTTTACATTTTTCATTATCTTTGCTTCAATTATTTTATTCATTTTCGAGTCATTTTTAGAGTAGAGTAATAAATAACTTAGTATATCGCATCGTTTCCCCTTTTGCAAAACACTTTCGTTTTTCTAAAGTATTAGTAGAGTCACTTAAAAAATTTCATTTTGGATAAGACAATGGCATTTCTTGTTACCCCCTCGTAAAGTCCATACTGCAATTTCTGATAGATTTTAGAAAATGTATTATGGATCTCGCGTGAATTAAATTCAAGTAGAGTCAGTCCTCGGTACCTTCTGTACCGAGAACACATATATGTAATGGAGGGTGGATGGGATTAGGGAAATAGGGATGGGTCCCTGCGTAGTCACCTCCTCGTTGGTGGACCTGGATACTTGGTAACGTTTTCGAGCGACCGGTCTCTCCAAAACGATATCATGCTAAGAACTACGCGCGTAGACATAAGTATAATTGTAAACTTGACGCTAGAAGTACCAAGCTAGTAAAAAAACCGTGGTTCGTAACTTCTGATAGAGATAGATAGATTTTTCATTTGTTCAAAGATTTCGTAGATACACTTTTTAGAATTTTCTATTATTTCATTAACTTTGCACGGTATTAGAATACTTTAATCATTGGTACTTCTAGTATCGAGTCTTTTGCAATACAATTGAAATTTTCGAAGTCCTTTTCAGGACTTTAAAACTTTAAATTGGACTGCGAATAGTTTAGTTTAAGTTAATTGTTGCGATCGTATTTGTACATTCGTGTAATGTAATTTTAATAAGATAATCACCCCCTTTCATCCCGATTTCCCTCCTTTATCACGATGGACCATAATTATGGTATTCTCTAATTGATAATTTCGTTTGGTATTAATAGACTACTCGATAAGTAGTATGATAGTTGTTTCGAATCAGGTGTCTTGTATTAGTTTGTTGCCAGTGATTAATTTTCTTTTTCTAAAGACACGTTGGTCGGAATTCAGGGGTTTGTTTAAAAGAATGGCAACTTCTATCTCTCTATGGTGTCCCCTTGGTGGGGATCGTTTGATTGTTCAATATTTGATGGTTCGACGTTTGCTAGTTTGATGTTTGATGGTTTGAAATTCACTTGATTTCTGCTTTATTCTGATTTACTTTAATCTCTCTATTCGCCACTGGATCGCCATTGGATCGCCGCTGGATCGCCGTGGGATGCGTGCGTTTATTAGTCATAAGTACTTATATATTATACATCTCTGTAATTAAATTGTAATCAAATTGTAAAGAAATACATTCCCTTATCCGAAGAGAGAACCCTTTCTTCTTTCAACTCTCGTTTATCAAGACAGAACATTTAATTGTTCTCGCGTAAATTAGTTCGCGTTTATTTGCTCGAGCGCTCTAACTTTGTGCTTCGTAAGATCGCTTCACGTAGATTTCCTCTTTTTTCCTTTTTTTCCCCTTTCCTTCTTTTCCTCTTTCGCTCGAGATTTAGATTTTAATCGTCACGCAGGGAAACAGTCGGGACTCAATCAAACCGATTCGTGTTTGTCGTGCCCACCTGGATTTCCACGGGTACAGCCGTGGACGCGCTCACGATAGAGTCGAATCGAGTAGCTCCTACCCCGTGCCGCTGGGGTCTATGGCCTGCTGTAAGACGGTTTGGGGCGGTCTACTTCGATTCGATCTTTGTCGCAGAGCAATCCTAGTGTTGGGCTCGCTGGGGTTCAGATGGACATCTCACTCACAGTCGGGGAGAGCGTGGTTGCGATTGTTTCGACGTAAGACGTGGCATAAAACTTGCTCGCGATTCGCGTCGGGTACGGTCCGCCTAATGGCTAAAGTGGAAGCATCGGGTTAGAATGCTCTTTAACTTATTCGTGTAGGTGGCGTCGCGAATTTTATCTCTAATTTTGCTTCAACTCAGTTTTTTTTCTCAACTTTAGTTCGATTTAACTTTGCTTCAATTTTTATCGAGATTAGTACCAATTTTTTTTACAATAGAATAGTAGAATTTAGAGTATCGTACCGTAGAACCCTTTGCGAGAGACTTTCGAGAAGCGAAAGTGTCAGTAGAGTCACGTTACAAATTTCTCTTCGGGTAAGACAGTGGCATTTCTCCTCACCCCTTTCGTAAAGTCCATACTACAATTCCTAAATATCTGATAGATTTTAGAAAATGCATTATGGATTTCGCGTGTATTAAATTGAAGTAGAGTCAGTCCTCGGTACCTTCTGTACCGAGGACACACATATGTAATGGAGGGTGGATGGGATTAGGGAAATAGGGATGGGTCCCTGCGTAGTCACCTCCACGTGGTGGGCCTGGGCCCTTGGTAACGTTTTCGAGAGATTGCGCTCTCGAAAACGGTATCAAGCTAAGGACTACGCACCTAAATTTAAGCATATCTGTAAATTTAACACCAGAACTACCAAAATTGTACATTTATATTATTTTTTTGACTTATCTTCTCTTGCTTTTCATTCGTATCTTTTTTAATTTACCTACTTTTGCTTCCTGTTTGTAGAACATTCTCCTTTATCTAAATAATATTTTATTCTCTTTGAAAGAAATTAAAATTATTTGTTTGCCGGTAGTTCTAGTGTTAAGTCTTTTGTAATACAATGTCACAGTAGTGCAATAATTGTAGTACAGATAATGTATCTCGTCAGTTCTGGCAGTGCGCGTAAAAGTTACGCGAAAATTTCAATGAATATAATATTATTAAATATTGATTTTATTACATATTTTATTGCGTCAGTGCAATAGAGTTGGGTATATCAGATATCGATTCAGGTTTGATGAGAATTTGACACAAAAATATAGTTTCGATTATAATATTTCGTGATTAATCGATGGTTACCTTATAAAAATGTAATTGCACGTCTAATTTATTGTTAAAATAAAAAAATAAATATATGTACTATTGCAACAAATTGTTGAGATCATGAATTTACAAAAAAAATTAAAAAATTACTAATATATAAGCGAAAATTGTCGAAAAACTGCGATTATATATGGTGCGCAATCAAGCATGACTTTCCGAGAATTATAGGGGCTGGGGGCTATATAAGGACGCCGCGACCGCAGCAAAAATTCTTTTGCCACTTGAACTTTGACATGAGCGGATCGAAGTGTGTCGTGGCGGTGCAGGGGGTGATGGGGGGTGGATTGCGGGGGTGGAGGTGTCCCTGGGGAGTGCATAGAAGTGCATAGAGATTACTTTGAGCTGACTGATGGGTGTCCGATGGCTATTTGGAGGTTGCGTGGGAGTCACTGGACCATAATGAATTTTGGTGGAGGCGCCTTGATGAATGATGGCGACAACTGCGTATGTCTACGAACTGGTAAGTTCGAAAACTTGAAAATTTTAGTAGATGGTGGTGGATTTAGTGGTAGTTTTAAGATATACTTGACGCGGGGGGCTCGGTTAGCACTCGTGGGTATTGCTGACCCATGTATGCCCTCCCAAGGCGTCATATCAATAAAATTTGAATAAAATTCAATAATTAAAATATGTTTTATATATATTTTTGGAATTAATAATAATTTAATCTTCTTTGTTTAACATTTTCGGACTTAATGAACTCCAAAATTCATTTACTGGTAATTATTAATGAATAAATTGTAACTGAATCTCTTTTTACGTAGTTAACTTTTACATAGTGTATGAAACATTTTTAATTTACTTTTAAATCGCGTTATTTGAATTTATAAAATCGATGTTTAAATATGATTGAACATTGGCACTTCGGTGCTGAATTTGAATGGAATTAAAATTGAAATGTTGGGCCCCTGCGTAGTCACCTCCACGTGGTGGGCCTGGGCCCTTGGTAACGTTTTCGAGAGATTGCGCTCTCGAAAACGGTATCAAGCTAAGGACTACGCGCGTAGATTTAAGTGTATATAGATAGTATAATTAAAGAATAAGATATAGTTTAAGTTAATTCTTGCGTTCGCCGCTGGATCGCCGTTGGATCGCCGCTGGAACGCCGCTGGATGTAGTGATATAACTTATTGCACATTGTCGATTAATAGAATTTAACTGCATTCCACGTTTATTTCTTTTCCAACCATTTTCATGCTAATCAGTTCGTTCGTTATTAATAATCTGTTCAGTAATCTGTACATGAGGTATCTTGAGTATTGCAACTGAGAGGAGGTGTAGTTGGAATATGATTGATCGTTTTGTGATTAAAAAAATATATGCAACGGTGGAAATTCAGAGAATTGTTTAAATAATCCAGCATAATCTATGGTGTTCTGTTTCTCTCTCTCTCTCTCTCTCTCTCTCTCTCTCTCTCTCTCTCCCCTCTCTCTCTTTCTCTCTCTCTCTCTTTCTATTTCTATGGAGTGTTCTCTTGATTGGAGGTTGACTTTTGATTTCAATAAATAGTTTCAACAACAAAAGATTCTATTCTGTAGTCGTCAAATGGCTTCATTATTATCTTTAAATTTGGCACTGAGATGGTTTCGGTGAATACAGCGTTGGAGGCATGACTATGGTATTGTTTTACGTCAAAGAATTTCCATTTCCACGTTTTTCAAGGTTCTTTCCAATTGTTTCACGCAAACAGGCCATACGAAATTATAATCGAGAATGATTATTAAGAGAATCTTGAAATTTGACGTATTTTCTCCATTCTTGTCAAAAATTCAGTGGTTCTGGGTAGAATTTCAACGGCTTCACCAACTTCGTTGAGAATAATTCCCCTAATCCTTTACATTTCCTTTATGTTATCCAATTTTTATGATTATTGTAATAAAATTGTTATGATTTCAATAAATAATTTTAATATTAATTTCAACTTTCGCCGCTGGATCGCCGTTGGATCGCCGTTGGATCGCCGTTGGATGCGTATATTATTAGTCATAGATAATAGTAATTATAATAGTAGTAGTAATTATAATTAGATAATAGTAATTGTAATGAAATTGTAAGGAAGTATATACATTCTCCTATCAAGAGCGAAACCCTATTATTTTCCCTCAAAATCGCCGTTTTATCGAAATAGAATATAATTATTATCGCGTATATATATAAATCAGTTTCCATTTGCTCGCTACTGATGTTTATCAGTAATAGTTTTATTAGTACTAGTTTCATTGCTCTGCGCACTCGCTTGCATGCATCGCACGTTGCAAGCAAGTAGTGAGCACGCTAACTTTATGTTATACGTAAGTCGCTGCCATGAGTAGCTCCATGGATCGAAAAGATCGTGGTTTAGAAAGTGGACAGCGCCGGAAACATATTGTTAGCAGATCCACGTGAGTACGCAGAGTAGCTTCGGTCGCGTCGCGGATGTTATTTTCACTTTTCAATTGATTTATCACAAGTTTGTTCATATAAGTGTTCATATAATAGAGTTTAGTGTTTATCGTATCGTAATACCTTTTGCAAAACGTTTCAAATTTTCTAAAGCGTTGATAGAGTCATTTTATAAATTTCTCTCTGGATAAGAACATGATATACTTCCAGCCCCTTCATCCCTTTCCCGTTTCGTGAAATCCACGTTGCAATTTCTAAATATCTTCGACAGATCTTGGAAAATGCATCGTGAATTTCGTTTTTTAATTGAAGTAGAGTTAGATCTCGGTACCTTCTGTACCGAGATCGCAAATATGTAATGGAGGGTGGATGGGATTAGGGTTTAGGGATGGGTCCTTGCGTAGTCACCTCCACGTGGTGGACCTGGGCCCTTGGTAACGTTTTCGAGAGATTGCCCTCTCGAAAACGATATCAAGCTAAGGACTACGCGCGTAGATATAAGTATAATTGTAAACTCGATACTAAAAGTACCAAAGACAACTAAAAGATTGTGATTTGTAACTTCTGATAGAGATAGATAGATTTTTCACTTGTACAAAGATTGCTTAGATTTACTTTCAACAATTGTTCATGATGCTAGTTCATCCTACTATTTTATTAACTTTGCAAGAGATAAGAATAAGTTATTCAATGGTACTTTTAGCATCGAGTCCTTTACAGTACAATTTAAATCTTCCAAGTCCTTTTCAGGGCTTTGAAACTTTAAATTGGACGACCAATTGTTTAATTTATGTTAATTTTTGTCATCATATGTGTACATTTGTATAATGTAAATTTATAATTTTGTAACTATTCCCTTCTTATCCTGACTCCCCCCAATAATCACATCGAATTTAATATTTGCGACCGAATTTGTACATTCATGTAATGTAATTTTAATTGTATAACCACTCCCTTTTATCCCGACTTCCCTCACTTTTATTATTAATTGTATATGGCGACTCCTATCGTCTCCTTTCGATGGAGGGTCGTTTGATTGTTCAATGTTTGATGGTTTGACATTTACTGGTTTGATGTTTGATGATTTGATGTTTAATGGTTCGACTTTTGATGGTTCGATATTTGATGGTTCGACATTTGATGGTTCGACGTTTGATGGTTCGACGTTTGATGGTTCGACGTTTGATGGTTCGACGTTTGATGGTTCGAAGTTTGATGGTTCGACGTTTGATGGTTTGATGTTTGATGGTTCGACGTTTGATGGTTCGACGTTTGATGGTTTGATGTTTGATGGTTTGATGTTTAATGGTTCGACGTTTGATGGTTTAATGTTTGATGGTTGGAGATTCACTCAATTTCTGCTTTATTCTGATATATTTTAATATCTCCGATCGCCGCTGGATCGGTATTATCTCTTTCAATTAATCCTCAAAGTGTGCATCTATCTGTTAGTTTTTAATAACTCCCCTAATCCTTCGCATTTCCTTTACTTTATCCATTTTTTATGATTACTATAATAAAATTGTTATGTTTATTGTAATTTAATTGTTATAATTACCGTACCAAAATTTGTACATGCACCCTACTGATTATTGTAATAAAATTGTACGGAAACACATTCTTTTTACTTAGAGAGTAGCACCCACTTTCATTTGTTCTGTCTAGTTTTGAGTCGATTTAAAGTAGAGTGATAGAGTTTATTGTATTGTTTCATGTTGCTTTTTGTGAAGCACTTTAACTTTTGTAAAATAGAATCATCGTATATTTATTTTATGGTAATATAGCTCTCTAAGTAAGAAAATGTGTTTCCCTTTGCGATTCGTAAAGTCCATACTACAGTTTCTAGAAATCTTTGATAGATCTTAGAAAATGTATTATGGACCTCGTGTTTTTAATTGAAGTAGTGTCAGATCTCGGTACCATCTGTACCGAGATCGTAATTATCTAATGGAGGGTGGATGGGATTAGGGAAATAGGGATGGGTCCCTGCGTAGTCACCTCCACGGGGTGGGCCTGGGCCCTTGGTATCGTTTTTGAGAGACCGGTCTCTCAAAAACGATATCAAGCTAAGGACTACGCACATAGATTTAAGCTTATGTAGATAGTGTAATTACAGAATAAGATATAGTTTAAGTTAATTTTTGCGTTCGCCGCTGGATCGCCGCTGGATCGCCGTTGGATCGCCGTTGGATCGCCGCTGGATCGCCGCTGGATGTGATATAATTTATTACCATCGATGGAGGGTTGTTTGATTGTTCGATGGTTTGATGTTTGGTTTGTTCTGATTGTTCGATGGTTTGATGTTTGGTTTGTTCTGATTTATTTTAATCCCTCCTTTCGCCGCTGGATCGCCGCTGGATCGCCGCTGGATCGCCGCTGGATCGCCGTTGGATGCGTGCGTTTATTAGTCATAAGTACTTATATGTTGTACATCTTTGTAATTTAATTGTAATATATAATGTTCGTATTGTAAAGAAATACATTTTCTTATCCGGAGAGAGATTAACCACCCCCTTTTCTTGCACCCCTCGTTTATCAAGACAGAACTTTGAATAGTTCTCGCGTTAATTAGTGCCCGTTTACTCGTTTGAGGGCTCTATTATTAGTGCTTCATAAGTCGCTTCACGCAGCATGTTCTCTATTCGCTCGAGAGTTCGACATTTATCGCTGCGCAGTGAAACATTCTGGGCTCAATCAAACCGACGTTGTTGCGGAACTCATCTGGACTTCACGGGTTCAGCCGTGGACGCGCTCACGACAGAGTTCGAGCTGAGTGGTTCCTAACCCGATGCGCTGGGGTCTTCGGACCTTTGTAAGACGGATTCGGATGGTTCCATGAGGTTCGTTCTTTGGCGCAGAGCAATCCTCGTGTTGGGCCTCGTTGGAGTTTAGGTGGGAACCGCACTCGTCGCGGCGAGCGAGCTTTCGATTGTTTCGACGTAAGACGTGGGATTTTTGTTCGCGGTTCGGCGGGTACGGTTCGCCTGGTGGCTAGTGCGGAAGGATGTAGAGTTCTCCCTCGAGTGAACTTGTTCGTTTCGGTCGCGTCCGCGAATTTTACTTGAATTTTTTTTACATTTTTAATCTTTGCTTCAATTATTTTATTGAATTTCGAGTCATTTTTAGAGTAGAGTAACGAATAACTTAGTATATCGCATCGTATCCCCTTTAGTATATCACATCGTATTCCCTTTTGCGAAACACTTTCGTTTTTCTAAAGTGTTAGTAGAGTCGCTTTAAAAATTTCTCTCCGGGTAAGACAATGGCATTTCTCGTCATCCCCTTCGGAACGTCCATACTGCAATTTCTAAATATCTGACAGATTTTGGAAACTGTAATATGGATTTCGGTTTCTTTAATTCAAGTAGAGTCAGATCTCGGTACCTTCTGTAACGAGATCGTAAATATGTAATGGAGGGTGGATGGGATTAGGGTTTAGGGATGGGTCCTTGCGTAGTCACCTCCACGTGGTGGACCTGGGCCCTTGGTAACGTCTTCGAGAGACCGGTCTCTCGAAAACGGTATCAAGCTAAGGACTACGCGCGTAGACATAAGTATAATTGTAAACTTGACGCTAGAAGTACCAAACTAATCAAAAGATTATGATTCGTAACTTCTGATACAGATAAATAGATTTTTTACTTGTACAAAGATTTGATAGATTCACTTTTAAGAATTTTCTATTATTTCATTAATTTTGCACGGTATTAGAATACTTTAACCACTGGTACTTGTAGTATCGAGTCTTTTGCAGTACAATTTTAATTTTCCAAGTCCTTTTCAGGACTTTGTAACTTTAAGTTGGACTGCAAATAGTGTAATTTAAGTTAATTATTGCGAACATATTTGTACATTCATGTAATGTAATTTTAATAATGCAACCACCCCCTTTTATCTCGACTTCCCTCACTTCTATGTATCTATGGTGTCTCGTCGATGGTTTGTTGTTTGATTGTTCACTGTTTAATGGTTCGACGTTTGATGGTTTGACGATTGATGGTTCGATATTTGATGGTTTGACGATTGATGGTTCGATATTTGATGGTTTGACGATTGATGGTTCGATATTTGATAGTTGGAAATTCACTTAATTTCTGCTTGATTCTGATTTACTTTAATCTCTTTGTTTGCCGCTGGATCGTCGTGGGATCGTCGTGGGATCGTCGTGGGATCGTCGTGGGATCGTCGTGGGATCGTCATGGGATCGTCGTGGGATGCGTGCTTTTAGTAGTCATAAGTACTTATATATATTGTACATCTCTGTAATTTAATTGTAATTGTATTGTAAAGAAATACATTTTCTTACCGGAAGAGAGAAATAATCACCCCCTTTTCTTCCCACCCTCGTTTATCAAGACAGAACTTTTAGTTCTCTCGAGCATTCTAACTTTGTGCTTCGCAGATTTTCTCTATTCGCTCGAGATTTCGATTTTCACTGTCACGCAATGAGACAGCCGGAACTCAATCAATTCGATGTGTTGTTTGCGGTGCTCATCTAGACTTCAGCGGGATTAGCCTTGGACGCGCTCACGACGGAGACAGACCGTGTAGTTCCTACCCTATTTTGGGCCGGTCTGCTTCAGTTCGTCTTCGTCGTAGAGCAATCCATGTGCTTAGTTCCGTTGGGGTCCAGGTGGGACCCGCACTCACCATCGGGGAGAGCGATGTTTCGATTGTTTCAATGTAAGTCGTGGCATAACTTGATCGCGATTCGCGTCGGGTACGGTTCGCCTAATGGCTAACGCGGAAGCATCAGGTTAGAATGCTCTATTCGGTCGCGTCGCGAAATGTAGCTCTATTTTTGCTTCAACTCAGTTTCCCTTCTTAACTTTAGTAAGTTACTTAACTAGAGTAATAGAATTTAGAATATCGTACCGTGAAACCCTTTGCGAGACACTTTCGCCTTTCGAAAGTGTTAGTAGAGTCACTTTAGAAATCTCTCTTCGAGTAAGATAATGGCATTTCTCGCCACCCCTTCCGTAAAGTCCATACTACAATTTCTAAATATCTGATAGATTTTAGAAAATGCATTATGGATTTCGCGTGTATTAAATTGAAGTAGAGTCAGATCTCGGTACCTTCAGTAACGAGATCGAAAATATGTAATGGAGGGTGGATGGGATTAGGGTTTAGGGATGGGTCCCTGCGTAGTCACCTCCACGTGGTGGGCCTGGGCCCTTGGTAACGTTTTCGAGAGATTACCCTCTCGAAAACGATATCAAGCTAAGGACTACGCGCGTAGGCATAAGTATAATTGTAAACTCGATACTAAAAGTACCAAAGACAACTAAAAGATTGTGATTTGTAACTTCTGATAGAGATAGATAGATTTTTCACTTGTACAAAGATTTCATAGATTCCCTTTTAAGAATTTTCTATTATTTCATTAACTTTGTAAGAGATTAGAATAGTTTAATCACTGGTACTTTTAGTTTCGAGTTTTTTGTAATACAGTTTAAATTTTCCAAGTCCTTTTCAGGACTATGAAACTTTAAATTGGACTGCTAATAGTTTAACTTAGTTAATTTTTACGATCATTTTTGTAATTTTGTAATTTTGTGTAGTAATTTTTGTAAATTTTAAAATATGTAACCATTCCCTTTTATCCCAACTTCCCCCATTTATCACGACGAGGCTTAATTATGGTATTCTCAAGTTGATCACTTCATTACGACAGTTGTTTGAATCTGTTGTCTTGTATCTGTTGGTTGCCAGTAATGAAATCATTAAGTTTCTACTGATAGAGACACGTTGGTCGAAAATCAGAAGTTCGTTTAAAAGAATCCTTCATAATATATCTATCTCTCTATGGTGTTCTCTGGATCTTCCCGATGGAGGGTTATTTAGTTGTTCGATGATTGATGGTTTGATGGTTCGACGTTTGATGGTTTGATGATTTGTTGGTTCGACGATTGGTGGTTCGACGATTGGTGGTTCGACGTTTGATGGTTAGATGAATTGATATTTGATGTTTGGAAATTCGTTTAAATTTTGCTTTATTCCAATTCTTTCTAATTTTTCCGTTCCCCGCTGGATCGCCGTTGGATGTGATATAATTTATGACCATCGATGGAGGGTTGTCTGATTGTTCGATGGTTGTTTGATGTTTGTTTAATGGTTTGATGTTCGCCACTGGTTTATTAGTCATAACTACTTATATACTGTAAATCTCTGTACTTTAGTTGTAATCATATTGTAAAGAAATACGTTTTCTTATCCGAAGAATAAAACTACCCCCTTTTCTTGTATCCCTTCTCTTGAGCACTCTAATTTTGTGCTTCCCGATTTTCTCTATTCGCTTGAGATTTCGATTTTAATCATCACACATTGGACAGTCGGTACTCGATCAATCCGATGTGTTGTTTGCGGTTCTCATCTAGTCTTCATGGGTTAAGTCGTGGACGCGCTCACGGTAGGGTTCAGCCCAAGTGGTTCCTCTCCCGATGTGCTGGGGTCTTTGGCCTGTTGTAAGACGGATTCGGATGATTCCATGAGGTTCGTTCTTTATCGCAGAGCAATCCTAGTGCTAGGCCTCGTTGGAGTTCAAGTGGGGCTCGTTCTCTCCGTTGGGGAGAGCGATGTTTCGATTATTTCGATGTAAAACGTGGCAGAACTTGTTTGCGATTCGTGTCGGGTATGGTTTGCCTATTGGCTAAGGAAGAAGCATCACGTTAGAATGCTCTATTCGTTTATTTCTTTAATTTGTTGAGTGATAGAATTTAGAGTATCGTATCGTAGAACCTTTTGCGATACACTTTCGTCCTCCGATAGTATTAGTAGAGTCACTTTTTCGCGTGTATTAAATTCAAGTAGAGTCAGATCTCGGTACCTTCTGTAACGAGATCGTAATTATCTAATGGAGGGTGGATGGGATTAGGATTTAGGGATGGGTCCCTGCGTAGTCACCTCCTCGTTGGTGGACCTGGGTACTTGGTAACGTTTTCGAAAGATTAATTAATCTCTCGGAAACGATATCACGCTAAGGACTACGTATTACATTTAAGTTATATGCGATTCACTTAAAATTTTCTAAACTCTGCAGAACTTGAAAACTTTACATGGGCTTCGCATAATAATATTAATATAGCGACCTATAAATATATATTATAATCTATTGTTATATTATAATAACATATAAATATATAAAAACAGAACAAATTATTTATATTTTGAGAGCAGCCGAACCGTCGATAATCGCACAAAATGAGGCCAACATCGCTCTGATGCAATCTGCAGCCTTTGTCACGTCCAAGACTCATGTCTTTCCTTTTAATTCTACATGTCTATAGTCCAAACAATTGTATAAACTGCAGGAAAGCATAATTCTTCCCGGAGAATCCTCAGAATTCTCCCAAAACGCCCAAACCCTCGATAAACGCACAATGGGAGGCCAACCTCGCTCTGATGCGATCTCCAGCATTTGTCACGTCCAAGACTCATGTCTTTCCTTTTAATTCTACATGTCTATAGTCCAAACAATTGTTGAAACTGCAGGAAAGCATAATTCGTCCCACAGAATCCCCAGAATTCTCCCAAAATGCCCAAACCCTCGATAAACGCACAATGTGAGGCCAACCTCGCTCTGATGCGATCTCCAGCCTTTGTCACGTCCAAGACTCATGTCTTTCCTTTTAATTCTACATGTCTATAGTCCAAACAATTGTATAAACTGCAGGAAAGCATAATTCTTCCCGGAGAATCCTCAGAATTCTCCCAAAACGCCCAAACCCTCGATAATCGCACAAGGTGAGGCCAACCTCGCTCCGATGCGATTGGTATTTCTCGTCATCCCCTTCGCAACGATCTCGGTTTCTTTAATTCAAGTAGAGTCAGATCTCGGTACCTTCTGTACCGAGATCGCAAATATGTAATAGAGGGTGGATGGGATTAGGGTTTAGGGATGGGTCCCTGCGTAGTCACCTCCACGTGGTGGACCTGGGCCCTTGGTAACGTTTTTGAGAGACCGGTCTTCCGAAAACGATATCAAGCTAAGGACTATGTGTTAGATATAAATCATTTGCAATCCAATTGAAATACTTTTCAGAATTTGAAATTTTTACGTTGGATTACAAATGGTACGATATAGTTTAAATTAATTTTTAGATTTACCGCTTGGTTCTAGGTTTTGAAACAAAACAATTTCACGTTGTCGATAAAAATGATGTATTTTTCAAGAATTACTATAATTACATAATATTTATAAAAAATAAACCTTAATCATGAAATTTATACACAATACTTATAAAAAATCCAATGCGACTTTACCAACTTTGGATTGGGTTATATGTAACTCCTAAATTCTCTGCTCTGAAGTGAAGAGGGCATAACGGAACATGCAGTTCTGCATGATCGGTATTCCAAAGTTACCGACGTTTCAGTCTGATACGGAGTCTTGTAAGATGATAAGTATATTCCGTTGACGATCAAATGTAATACTATATCTGAAATTATATTATTCATAATTTCATTACTCAATTGTTAAATTAATTTGTTTACATTTGTTGGCTTCTTACTCGACTTTAAATTTTAATCTGCTTTTAAACCAGGCATACTATATAGCTGTTTTATTAGTTCCTTCGGAGAAGTCACGAATTTAAAATTAATATTTAATTAGTACTTTTCGTGGCATCTGTAATTTGATAATTCCTCGAGCATCTCCAAGCAATTTTTGCAGACCATTAATTTCTTCTTTTTCTTATTACTAAAATCAGACGGTATACAGTTCTATAAGTTACATATAAATAAATTAGAATATCCCTCTCGGTATACAACAATAGTTGTCAATTTTCGGTCAATATAAAGCTCAGGCTTACCTTGCTAACAAACGACACTCTTTCTGTCGACCTATACAATTATTTATTAGTAACAGGATTCCACTTCTTGATTCGTAAATCAATCTTTTTCAAATATCGTTCCATACATGCATGGACGATCAATTTAATCATTCGTTACATTCCTTCGCAGCGTCAACTTTTGCAAGCAGATGAAACAGTCTGCTTTTCGTATCGAACCCTTTAATTGGAGTTGGTAAAATAACTGTACGTTAAAATTAGAAACTGAAAATATCTACTGACCTTTAAGAATGAGGTCCCGTGGTCATCTCATCTCAAGGTAGATCATCGACCGTGAGAAGTTTTTCTTCCTCTGTCTCCCCACTCTATCCAGGTTGCCATCACCCCCATTTCCTCCCACTTCAGCTCGGAGCAGCCAGTATCATACACCGCTGTGACATACTTCTGACTGGAATTTTCTTCAAACGTGTTCCACACTTCAGGGTTCAACGATCCATCCAAGAGTATGATCTGTTACTCGGTAAGCACTGGTAGTAGGACACTGGTCTCGATAGCACTTGGAACGTGTACAAGGACTGCCTCGAAAGTAACGCCTGCTCCTCCTAGTAGCCCGCCAATTTTTCGATCTCCACTTATCGTTAACGATGCATTGCGGTGGCGCCACAATCAGAGTTACAGTTATAGTTGCCGCTTATACATCGGTACAATTCTCAACCGTTCCTTGTTACTGGTTCGTTAATAATTACTGAATAGATGGCAATTAATATGTCATTTTTAAACTACGAACGTTTATGCATTCATAGGGAGGTACGAAATATATGTAACGTGCAAATATTCGCAAATATGCAAAATATCCAGACTCCAATATCGCAGAATCCCAGACTCCCTTCCGCAGTCCACTATTTATGATGGCGCATGAAGGTAAATAGTTTTATGTACGAAATAGCAATTCACAATTTATGTATAAAATATAGTTTTCAATACTGTGTGTAAGTTTTCATGAAATGTTATTCACGATTTTTTGCTATTATACACGTAGGCATTTAAAGAGCAATAAACTGCAATGAAAAGGAAACGAAGCGGGAACAACGTTCAAACAACATAAGTAAATAAAAAGTACTCGTCCACTGTTGAAACAAGGTCAACCGTCTATATTTATTCTTCGATTTCACTGAAATTTTGAAATTTGCAATGAAAGTGTTAAAAAAGGGCTTTCGTTGAATCGATACTTCTTCCGTACATACATATGTTCATACGATACCATTATTTAAAAGGATATACTTGTACATACAAGCGACCCTTGTATGTTGTGTTCTGTTTTCATATTTTGTAAAGTAGGTTTCTCATTTTACGCCACAGTTCCGCTCGTATATGCGGTCACGTGCGTGGAAAAAAAAGTTGAATTCAAGAATCTAAGATACGAAAACCGGATTTTGACGGAAGTGCCTCCGTTTACAGAAATTAAATAATGATCCTTCAAAACACGTTGCACGTACATACTTACGTAGAAAGAGGGCTGAATGCTTACGATATTTTTTACCTTTTATTCCATGTCATGAGAACCTAAATGAAGAAGAAGTGGAAGAAAAAGAGAAAGGGAGAAAAAGAAAAGCAACGGTACTGTGGATAACCGCATTTCGCGCGGAAACGAACTCGAACGGGAAAGAAACAGGGTCTTTAGCAAACAATTTTTAATGAAAGGGAATTCACAAGTATAACATATCTGTAGGCATTGATCGACCATTCGAATTATAATTGGATCATTTTAACCTTTCAGGTGTACAATACAATAAATTTACGTACAATGGGTCAAATTGAATCTGGGCAATTTTCAATGGAAAAGTATATAAATATTTTTTGAAATTGAAAAATTATAGATTAATCCTAAGTTATTATATTACTTTCTAGGGTGTAAAAAAGTAATTTAAAGGACAAAAACGGATAAAAGTAACAGGTAGGAAGAAATTTATCCATCAAAATGATGTAGTATACTGAACATTTATTTGTCGTATGCCTTTCAAAGGACTCGATTGCTATTCGAAACGAATGCACATAAGTACAGGCGCCAACACGATACAGGAAGTAGAAGAAAGCGCGTGTAGCATACAATGTGTGCTATTGAAAATGTACCACTGTTGATTCACAGTATTGAAAAGTATATTTCCAAAGTGATTCATCAATTTTTTATTAACATTACGCCAATGAAATTTAAAAACTAGAATATAAAAAAAAATTTTAAACATTTATCTCTTTACATACATAATACGAGATCATACTCTTTTACAGATAGAACAATAATATGTTACTAAATAGTAACGCCACATATTTAGAGCTTGAGCTTCTTAGCGTATGATACATGTACACATACAATGGCATGTAAAAATTGAGGAAGGGTATATCTGAATATCAGCAGGACCAGCTTCCCAAAATTTTGTGGAGAACAATCGCGATATAGGCAGGTAGAAGTGGGAGGCTATGATGAGGAGTTGATGAGGTGTCCGAAGAGACGAAGAGCGTTGAGGGGAAGGGGGTGAAGAGTAGGAGAGGGCGAGGTGAAGAGAGGAGAGAAGAGAAAAGAAGAGAAGGGGTCAGAATGACACCGTTCATGTGTTACTCATTGTTTTGCCGAAACTGGTAGTAGTAGGGCGCAATGGTGTTAACTGCGTATTTACTAAACGACGAAAGTGTAGTAGTGGCCGGTGTTGGAACGTGTCAGATGCTAGCGACGAAGGAAGTGGCTTTCATTAGTAGTGGTGGAGGTGGTGGTAGTGAACGCGCGGCACACTTCGCGCTTCTCTTTTGTAAGTTCTCACAGTACCACGCACCTCGGGTTACTCTCGCAGGTGAAACGTGAATTGTTCCTCCTTCGTTTCGTATCTAAGTGTATCTCTCTATTTCTTCGTGTAACCGCGGGATTAGTCTCCATTTTTCTTTCTTTTCTTGTTTTCTCCCCCCGTACGACTGTTATTCCCGTGTAACCACTGTGTTTATAGAGGATCCAATGTGTTCAACCGCGAGAGACGGCCTCGGCCTTGCTACTGTTACCAGTGTACTATGCCATTGAGAGGAACTGTCTGAACGTGCGAGGCAAATCAGATTTCCCTGCGCCAGCTTTCTTTCTGCCACATGCTTCTTACCATCTTTCGGATTTTTCACAATTCTTTCGACCCTCCAAGCGCGCGTTTCACCGGTCCGGCCAGTTCCTTCTGTGCTATTTCTACGCCTACCTAACTAGCAAAACAGGTAATCTCTATTTTCTCCAAGAAGATGCATTCGTCACATTTATCATTCCAATTTCATGTTTAGGAACTTGTAGGGAAATTAATAAAAATGTAATACTTCGTTTAATTTTTATCTTATATTTCTTGTCTTCTACAACATTTTCAAAAAATTAATGGAGACACGAGGGCCTACCTTTTGGTCATTGATTTGATAAAATCAATCATTGATAAAAATCATTTTGTCAAGATTATTTTTATTCAAATATGTATAAAAATCGTATTTATCTTTAGCTTGAAAATGAAAATACTTTTATAAAAAGTATTACGCGCGTAACACACTTCGGGTTTTAAAAGTACCTGCAGGAGAAAATACACGGTCAAGTTGAAACGTGAGGACAGCTCTCTAGAGGACACTATTTTAATACTCCGCTATATTTCTAATAGTCTCTTCTTTAATTACGGATTTATAGTGTACAAATATTAAGGTCAATAGAATTAAATTGTAATATATTTTTGAGCATAGAATTCCGTTTAAAAATACAATGATCTATACAAAATAGGAAATGAAATGTAACTATAACATATTGTCACATGCACATACTATTAATTCTAATTTATATTATATAATGAATGTTCTAAATAAGGTTTCGTATTTTAAAATAATTAAGATACAACTTAAACAAAACATAATTATAATAGATCTTTAATACTATTTTATACATTTTATCGTAGTGTATATTTCAGTCTCTGTATATATTTCTATCTACCAATCTTAACTAAGATTTGATAGAAATATTTTCTGATTGATCGACGACTAATTTCGTCCCAGTCCAATAATTGTAACCCAATTTTTTTTTTACCAAGTCGCGTATCTTTAGATACTCGTCGACTCCATTTGATACGTAATTATTAAACCTTTCGACGTAAATCGATCCCAACACGATAATAGGAGACGAAATAGCGAACGGAAAAGTTAAAACCAGATGTAGGAAATTTAAATAGCTGAGGTATAAATAACATGTTGTAATTTTCTTCAGTTCCTAGTGGTTCGTTACAATTTACATGGAGGGACACAAAGCCTTGATCTGATTTTATGCATCGTGTGAGCGTGAAATGATACCATTTTGCAATCATTTTATCCATTATCTACTAGTAAAGTAATAAAGCATAATTTTTTAAAACATGGTCACACAATTTACAATCATACGAATTACACGAATTGATTTGTATTAAGTCTGAAACTAATTCAACCTTTATTATTTATTATTTTATTTGACCTTTGCATCTCTTCTCCACTCGGCTATTTAATTGAAAATTGCGATTTACATAAACTAAGGCTAATTCATAATAATTTTATTGCAAGCACTGGATGTAGTAAGTACAGTGGACAATGTTATTTGATCGCTAAATAAGTAGATCAATTTAGTACGATTTATATATGATCAATCGTTTTGGTATTTGGTTTCTAATGTGTGCTCTTGTTTAATTCACAGAATGTATGGACCGATTTTCCTCGTCGTTTCCATTCTCGGAGCGTTTCACGAAACCACCGCCGCCTCGCAACACATTAACAAAGATCTCTCGAATCAGTACAATGCCCGTTTTCACGTCTACGAAGAGCCGTACAGTATCGACTTCACGTATCATAATTACGACCAAATGAGCCGTTTCTTGCGGACAACGTCTCTTCGCTTTCAAAACCTTACCGCCTTGTATTCCATAGGGAAGTCTGTGAAAGGTATGCGTCCTTAACAAGTTTCTCCACGTTCCAGTTATACATTTTCATTAAAAGACCGTTAAATTGCAACGGCCGTAAATTGAGGGAGCATTGGCATTGCAGCGTGACATTCACAGCCTCAATTATGCAATTCTTAGGCAACGATTTGTTTGTAATTCAAGTTTTTCAAACCTGCCGCACTTGGCCTACTTTTTTCGTTCCTCAAAATATGTTCGCAACGTACGAATATTTTTTAGTTTCATTCGTCACGACTAAACTACCCTCCTTAGCTTAATCTGCTTTACGGATTAACATTTTTTAACTTACACGTTGAATAAACCAGGATCAATAAAGCGATCTGTAAGACAGTCAAGAAAAATGAATTAAACTATTCTTAGAGCTTAACAAGATGCTTGAGAAACAAAGAACCTTTACAGCCTTCAAATGTAATTTCGGGACTTTGAAAAATGAATAATGATAGAAAAGATATTTCCACTGTGGAGGATCGTATATAATAATTAATAAAAAGAATAAGAATATAAATTTAAAGATTTATTAGAAGAATAAGAATATAAATTATAAACTTGTGTGTACGCCATGTATAAAACACATATATTTAATAATTTATTTACTGATATATATAAGTACATCTTTTTTTGTTTTTTAAATGTTACAGTAAAATGAAAATAACTTGAAAGTTTCTTTTCGCAGGTCGTGATTTGTGGGTAATGGTCGTTTCTTCTTCACCTTATGAACATATGATCGGTAAACCAGATGTGAAATATGTAGCCAATATTCACGGGAATGAAGCCGTAGGCCGTGAATTAATGTTGCATCTGATTCATGTAAGTAGCTGAATGATGCACGTCACAACTTCATTAATCCCGAATTTCTAAACACCTCCAAGAATAGGTATTACACATTTACATACGAAAAACACCTGTATTCCATATATAGAATTCTTCTACACGTGTCTACAAATTAATAAAACGGTAATGATCCTGTTGGATTATCTTTTGCTTCTTGTTCTTAGTTTCTTGTTACAAACTATGGGTCGGATCCGTACATTACGTGGCTTTTAGACAATACTAGAATTCATATTCTCCCGTCGATGAATCCTGATGGATTCGAGGTTTCAAAGGAAGGATATTGCGAGGGTGGCCAAGGCAGGTAAGATTTTCCAGAACATACTTTAATAATAAATAAACTCAGCGTAAAATAAAACACAAGCATTTGATCTTTTTTAAAATTAAGTTAACATTGACAATCTTACTTTCATAATGATGTACTTTCCCGTTTTTAGATACAACGCACGTGGTTTCGATCTGAATCGAAATTTCCCCGATTATTTCAAACAGAACAACAAGAAAAGCCAACCGGAAACAGAGGCTGTGAAAGAATGGGTTTCTAAAATACAGTTCGTTTTGTCTGGAAGCTTACACGGAGGCGCCCTGGTTGCTAGTTACCCGTTCGACAATACTCCTAATTCGCGTATGTTTGTTTTTTGCATTTACAAAGTATCATGCATTCGTTATATAAATTGTTCAAAGCATCATAGTACAACTGCGCATACAATGATTCGACGTAATTATATATGAATAGATTGCTTTTATCACGGTATGAATTGTACCTATTTGCGTAATTAACATTACTGAAAGCAATCTGATCGTATTGTGTAACCTTTCACGCTGTCAGGAATATGCCGGTCAGCTCCATTGTGTGCAGGTATAGTATATTTATTAATCAGAAAAATCAGATCTGCACCGGTGCTTCTACAATGCGTATTATTTTCGTGGGAATGGAGTGTAAATATCCTTTAGCGACAGAAGGGTGAGAATATGTTATGTGTTCAGGAGAAAATGCAGTTTTCATAGCAATTAAAATATCTCCCTGTCTATGTATAAGACTGATGCAAGATTTCTACAAACAATTTAGTGTTTCAGAGTTATACGTCAGCGCCTAGTATTTCCCCAGATGATGACGTGTTTCAACACCTGTCGCTAATATATTCCCGGAATCACGGATCTATGTACCAAGGTTTGCCATGTTCGCCGTCTCAGCCGGGATTCAAAAACGGTATTACTAATGGAGCACAATGGTATCCGCTAACCGGAGGAATGCAGGACTTCAATTACGTGTGGAACGGATGCATGGAAATTACATTAGAACTTTCATGCTGTAAATATCCACCCGCCTCTGATTTACAGTTCTACTGGGATGAGAATCGCGTGGTAAGCGCAATTAGGTGAAAAATACATTTTCCGAGACGATTCCGTTCCTGCGCTTGTGTAACATATTTTATATTAACGATGCCATATCCGTGTATTTTGGCTTTATTAGGCTCTCATTAAGTTCTTGGCGGAAGCACATAGGGGAATTCGTGGATTTGTTATCGATGAAAATGGAAATCCCATTGAGAGGGCATCTATTAAAGTGAAATCGCGAGATGTTAGCTTCCTTACTACGAAGTACGGCGAATTTTGGAGAATTTTACTGCCAGGAATGTACAAATTAGAGGTAACTTTGTAGAAAACGAAACACTAGTAAGTAACACCTCTTCCCTTAGCTAAAATCCTATCTGAAAGTACCATACCTAAAAATTTTCCCACTATAGGTTTTTCTTTAGATTTATAATAATTTAATTTACGTAAGTATATGTATATGATTAAAAAAGAAATAGCTAAGATTATGATTATATTTTATAGGTGTATGCAAATGGATATCTGCCCCGTGATGTTGAATTCCGAGTAGTGGAACAACATCCAACGTATATCAATGTAACTTTATACAGAGCATCTGTAAGTATAATCTTTTTAAATAAGTCTGGGTGTTCACAAGTGCTCATTTCCTTAGCTGCACAAAAGTACCACGTAAATCGAGTGATTAGGTGTAAAAGCATTGTTGAATTAATAAAAAGAACGCGTCCAGGCAAATGTAACATCGCCTGCAATTCAACACGATTCATCTATGCAGATTATGGACATAACTAATACTTATTTTGCTAACAGAGACATCCAGGCGAGGATGAAGCTGGATCCAATTTTTATAATGGAAACAGGGACCACGTTAATCGGGATCACGTGATACATTTTCGACCACATTCTGGAGCAAACGCTGCGTCCGAAGCGAACAACGGAATTTTCTCATCTCTTAGTAACGGATTCAATTCTTTCGTCAGTAATTGGTTTGGGTGATTAAATATAAGTTAGCGAACAGTTAGTTTCTCAACACTGTTCTTTCGCGCTAATCTCATACTCACGAATAGAAACGATGATATGCTGTTAAAGCTGCTGATTATTACTTGCTATTTTATTTTTTGATAAATTCACGACATATATTAATGCAGATATCGGTGAGAAAATAGAGTCATTTTCTATTAACAAATTTAAGTGTACATAATTTGGACAAGTAGATACTCTTAGTTCAACGACTGTTAAAAGAACGAGTGATTTCATTTGTTTAACTCTAATTCTCACGCTCGAAATATTTATAAATATTTATTTATATTATTTTTAAAATATTTTTTTTATCTTTACGTATATATATGTATGTATACATAAGTAGATACTGAAAGACTATACTAATGATTCTATTGTGCCGTCTGACACTAACAAAAACTTCTGACGGTCATTTGAAGTATATATGAAGTTTGTGAAGAGAAGAGAAAAATTATCAGTTAGTTTATATGTTCTTTGAATATGTCAAAAACATATTTATTTAAATTTTTCTGGCATGGAAGGTGTGCCTAGAATATCGTGCCTAAAATTTGTAAAAATCGTCGTCAGTCTTGAAACCTAAGGATAACATCAAAAATAGTTTTAAAAATTATGTGGTAGTTTTTCATTACAAAATGAAAAATTAGCCTTTCTTATTCCAATTACATTCTTCGTTGTTCTCGCGTAAAATCTCGACCAATATAATCCAAACGAATAAAATAAAAATATCTAGATAATTAAGAATTCGCGTATATCAAAGAAGCTGCTATATATTTTTCTTTGCACGAATTAAATATATAAATAATATTTAAAAGAAAATACACAGACATATTAAATGAGAGAATTTTAAACGGTATAGATGGTTACACGCATACACACTTGATATAAAATATTTTACTATAGAAACTATACATACACTTGTAATAAAAGCGAAAATATTTAATTTAAAAGCAGGACGTAATTAATGCAAAACGAAAAGTTATTGCGATATAGGTGTAGGAAAACATATATTCTAAAAAGGTATTCAACGTTCTTGCGTGTACAGAAATAATATTTTTGTAGAACATTTAGTGTATACAATAATTATAAAAATTAAATACGTATGTATACACAAACCAAGGGCCCATAATTACACGACATAAAAGAATGTTGAAATTTTTAAAATAAAATTAGTTTAGAAAATTGTCGAATATACATTAATGAAAAACAACATGTGTTCAATACAGTTGTTCATAATTGCAATACATACGTAGAGCTTAACTTTAATAATAGTCACCTAAAATACGGTTTCCAAAGAAACAATCCTGTAATACATTTCAAAAGATTAGTTTTGCACGTTGAAATATTGACAAGATTAATTTAATCGTGACAAATAAAAAATGTGTTCAAAAAATGTATAAAGTAATAATAAATATATATAAAATGCTTTAGTTTCGAAATAATAATTATATTTATTGATATCTCTGAATGTTGTGTTTAAAGTACATATGAAACATCTCATTTATTTTTTATCGTCATTTTTCGAATACAAAATATATATATAGTCTGTAAAAGTATGTGCTACTTTAGAAAAATATATAAACAAAGCATAAGAAAAAGTTTCACAATACTAATATCACAAAGAACATTTCATTTGAATGCAAATAGTATATTTTATTCTTTTCTAAGAACAATTTTTTACAATTTATTATTGTTAGAAAATAATTTACATTATTCTTTATGACACGTATAATACACCCACAATAATAGTACATATGTATTTCTCACGTAGCATTAGTAACAAAAAATTACAACGCGTAAATAAATACATTTTATATATATTGCTATAAAAACATTTCTCCTTCTGATTCTTTGAATGAAAGTATCATGTTGGTATGTTTATAATTAATTAAAAATAAACGTATTATAGCCAATAATTTATTTTCAACTATCAAAATTATATATAAAATTTAATTGAATTTATGATCTATATATACCTTAATTGAAATTGAATTATCAGAAAAATAATTAAAAACTTTAATTATTCTGCCCTGCTTAATTTAATTATCCTACTGGGAAAAAATGAGATTTTACTATTTTTGTGCTTTTTCTGTTTCCCTTTCTTATTGGAGATAATTAGAGAGATTTACGGAATAAAAAAGCACACGTGAATCTAAATATTTTAAATCATGCTGGCATAAAATTATGAAATAGGATATTTTAGATAAGAAGGGCAGTATTAATTTCCGTATCAAATAGTTGAAAAATATAATATTAATTCCATTAACACATGTCCAATTTGTTGTTAGCAGGTGGTGCATTTAATCCACCAATATCACCAGATTCAAGTTGTTTAAGAAGTCGGAAGAGAGCTGCTGCTTCCCTAATGCGGCTGAACTCTATACAAAATGCTTGTACTTCGATGAAAAGCTCCTTCACATTTATAATTTTATTTCTGATTAAGGATTGCAGAAAAACGCAGACCAACCGTACTAAACGGTTCTGCATATAACGATCTTTTATAGTTTCACAGGTAGAAATGCAGTTACTAATGTATAAGTGAACAAATTCTGTTGGCAAGTCCACAGTGGTAGTCAATCTATTAACCACTTCCATTGAATGAAGGGACATTTCCATATTTACTAAAACACTAAAATATTCCGTTATTTGGCTTGATTGCATCAACTTCAATAAAACTTCGATTGCAATCAGTGGATTGTTCTCTACTAAGTCTGGTAGCTTCCCCGGAGTAAGGCCAATGTGATATACCAATTTTGGATCTCTCTCTAATTCATTAACAAGATGCTGCTGCTGTTGTAACGTTAATACACTTTTAAATGCTTTGCCCATTAACCTGCGAGCTTCTGCACCAGCACAATTTGAGACACACATGTTAGTGTCATATTCAATTGTAAACTGAGATGGTTCCGTAACATTAAACCATGGTAATTCATCAACTGAACGATAAAGAGGTGGTGCCAATCTTAAAAACTCTGGCTGATAACTTTGACTGCATAGGGGTGAGTCATTAGAAATTAAAAGTTCTGTCATACTTTTCATTGCATTTTTGTCAATTTCTGTCACTTTGGAATGATCCATGTCAGGTATAATAACTGGATTTCCACATTTGGCGATAGATGGTAATTCCGAATGACGTTCTGCCAGCTGTACTTGTAAATTACTCAAATCAACAGGTGGTACCGACACAAAGTACAACTCGTCCATAATTTGTCTTGGTGTTTTCTTTAAAATATCCTTTTGGTTGTACCCCAATAGATTAATCAAAAGATTTTTCTCACATTGCGATAGAACTGGTATATGTCCAGAAAAGTTGGTCTTCTGCACACCATTCGTATCATCCTGCGGTTTTAAAACTTGGACAAAAACAGATGCAAAGGGCGTCGAGGCCAGTGGTTCTCCTTTATAAAGATCGAATAACAATGCCACTGCTATTATACGTTGAACATTTTTTGGCAGTAAATCTATATGTTGTAACAGGAGAACCAACGTCATTCCTACTTTGAATCGGTCTTCTTTTGAGAACACTTGATGCAACTGATTGCAGAGGTTTTCTAAACTTGTATCCAAGTTCTCTTCTTCGAGGATATCCAATAATTTTGTTAAATTTTTTGGAGTTAGCGTCATGATGATAGATTCAGTAAATTTAACTAGGTTATAGCACCTCGATTACGTTTTCTCTGTACGATTATATTCATGAATATCGAGATTCAAATAGAGTGATTAGGTCTTTAAATTCAACAATTATGTGTAACTTTTACGCACAGCGTCTTAGCAGAAGTAGATTTATTTTCGCTACATTTTGTAGTTGTAAACTTTACAGGTTATGACTAGAATTCGAATCAAATCATTTATCACATAATCTACAACTTCTACTATATTGATACACAGTAATCCTATTAACCCCACTCCTGTATTTCACAAGATCGAGGACTTCAAAAAATTTCACTCTCATCAACTGGATGATATTATGCTCTAGATTATAGCACCACGAGCATTATAGGAACACCTGTCATTACAAGAAATATAGTTTTACTGTAATTTTATTGCAAATTTTATTATTATAATTTAATTAAAAAATTATCAACTTTGAAGAAAAATAAAGAAAAAATTTTAATTAAAATTAAGAAACTAGTGGCGCCATCTGTTGGGCGAACGCGGAAACTATTCGACGAGTAGTTTCAGCACTTCTCGAAGAGATGGCGCCACCAGTCTCGAAGAAATAAGAATGTATATGCAGGAACGATGGAGAATTAATGAAGAATTAATGAGCAATTAATGCAAGGGTTACGAGTTCCCGAATCAATGGTTATTATTCAGCAGAAACAACTATATATCTAATTATAAATTGACATAAGTTTTAGTTGTAAGATGTGCAGTAAATGAATTTATAGCAATCATTTATAGTAACTGACTTGTAAAGCATACATGTAGTATAAAATCATTAAAAGGATTCCATAAATGTTCAAACACTGTTAATTGCGTGGTTAATTTACCTGTTTTAATTTATCTGTTTTTATTTCAAACATATAATTGAACTACTGCTCTATAATTGAAGAGATTTCTTAAATTTCATTAATTACACCGTTAATCTTCACCTACTTCTTCTAACATCTACAATAAAAAAGAATACATAATTAGTTAATCAGTATAATTACAAATATTCATTATACATAGTAATCAAATCTTTAAATTTAAAAAATCCCGCGCTTGCGTAGCGCTGCGGCCTGGTGGCGCCATCTCTCCGAAAAGTGCTGAAACTGGTCGCACAGCGTTACCGACAGCGAAGTAAACTACTTACCGACTAGTGGCGCCATCTCTCCGAAAGGTGCTGAAACTGGTCGCACAGCGTTATCGACAGCGAAGTAAACTACTTACCGACCAGTGGCGCCATCTGTTCGACAACCGTGGAAACTATTCGACAAGTAGTTTCAGCACTCCTCCGAGAGATGGCGCCACTAGTCGGTAAGTAGTTTACTTCGCTGTCGATAACGCTGTGCGACCAGTTTCAGCACCTTTCGGAGAGATGGCGCCACTAGTCGGTAAGTAGTTTACTTCGCTGTCGGTAACGCTGTGCGACCAGTTTCAGCACTTTTCGGAGAGATGGCGCCACCAGGCCGCAGCGCTACGCAAGCGCGGGATTTTTTAAATTTAAAGATTTGATTACTATGTATAATGAATATTTGTAATTATACTGATTAACTAATTATGTATTCTTTTTTATTGTAGATGTTAGAAGAAGTAGGTGAAGATTAACGGTGTAATTAATGAAATTTAAGAAATCTCTTCAATTATAGAGCAGTAGTTCAATTATATGTTTGAAATAAAAACAGATAAATTAAAACAAGTAAATTAACCACGCAATTAACAGTGTTTGAACATTTATGGAATCCTTTTAATGATTTTATACTACAAGAATGCTTTTACAAGTCAGTTACTATAAATTGTTGCTATAAATTCATTTACAGTGCATCTCACAACTAAAACATATGTAAATTTATAATTAGATGTATAGTTGTTTGAGCTGAAAAATAACCATTGATTAATTGCTGAACGAATTACAAATATAGTGAAATGATTGACATTTTTGGAAACGTTTCAGTAAGAAAATTTAATCTCTCAATTTGATCTCATCAAATTGTATCTCTTATCTACTGAAAACAACTTTTATCAAAATTTTTCATAAAATTTAAAATTTAAAATTTTATTTAATTTAATCTTACTTTCTCTGTATTGCATTATACATTTTCAGCTCAATAAAAATGTTTAAAAATACTTTACATTCAAAGTGACAATGCGTGAGAGGGAATGAGATAGTAGAAGAATTGAATTTATAATAAGAAAAGAGATGAATGATAAGTCTTTTCCTAGGATTTCCGGTGTATAGAAACTAGACTGAGATCTAATGCATATAAATTAGGAAAAATCGTGTAGAAAATGGCATGTTGTAACACGCTTAAAGTCAACATACATTATATTACTTTGTCGAGCGTGCATCTAATTTTGATCAATTACTTATGGAATTTATAACCATTACCTAACAACATCGGTAATTATTCTTATAATTCGACACATAACAGTAGACTTATAATAATTTTCGGTCGACTTCCTCCATTACCTTCTTTAAATCTCTGTACCTGTAATAACAAAATCATACGCAAAAATTGCAGGTTCTAATTTTCTAATTGCCTTCACAGACATCGGGCTTGCCCAAATTAACGCGTTAATTAATAAACAATTACCATCTTTTTAAATGCCTCTGCCAGGCTGGTGTAACGTTATTGACCGTTGTACAATCGTTCAGGGATTCTAAATTACTCGGTAGAGGTGATTCGCGATCGATATCGACGCTTCCGCTTTACAGAAATTAATCCGTACAGAAATCATTCCTTTACATGCCTTTACGGTTTACATTCACGCAATGCTTCTAGGCTAGGTAGAGAAATACGGTCAACTCTGAAACGGTGAAGGAATGCCAGGGTCCCCCCACTGTTCCCGCATACCCGTTCCGCTGCTACACTCCCCCGCCCCGGCCCGCCGTAAATCGCGTAGAGATGGAATCCCCACCTCATAGGCAGAAGCACCTGTTGCGCAGCTACCTGTTTTACTCGATCCATGGGTCCGTTCTCTCTTTTCTCTTTCTCCTACCCCGTCTCCTTCTCTTTCTCTTTAGTATCGTGCACGGTGTCACGGCAGTAGGACGGCCTCCTTGATCCGCGGTGCTGATTCTTCGGTAAAAGGGCAACCCGAGTGAAAATAATGTCTCCTTATGCACATCGAGCGTGGTAGCCACGGGTGAACAGTGCGGGGCCGTAGTCCGTTCGAAGGTTTCGCACCGATTTATTTCTCGCGGAGGAGACGCGAGTTACGCCGCCAACAGCAGCTAGAAGTTGGAAATGCATCGAAGTAGAGTTTAAGAGAAGGAGTAATGGAGGACGAGCCACGGGATACCTGTTTCGGGGCAGGAAGCGTGGCAGGGGCTGTGATCGGTACTTTCCTTACAACGATTCTCCTGCTGCTGGTCGCTGGGCTCCTTTACAGACAGTGGCGTAGGCACAAGGGTGAGCACTGGCATTTTCTCTCTCTCTCTCTCTCTCTCTCTCTCTCTATCTCTATCTCTCTCTCTCTTCCTTCATTTAACGACTGTATTTCGCGGATCTGTTCAAAGCCTACCGGTAACAATGCGTCTCGCAGGGATCACGATGACAGATCGTTGCGTTCGCGGTGTTCTGCCTAAGTACACGCTCGAGCGCGCTCTAGTTGCCGAGTATACGAGTCCATCGAAGCGACATGTTCCGTCGACATAACTGATTTTGCTCCTCCCGTGGAACGAATGGTATTTTATCATTGAGGACAACAATTTGTCGTGCTTGTCGACTCTTACAGCCTTTACCGCTTTCGCGACGGCAGCTGTACATATGTAAAGCCCGATGGAATTTCTTGCACAATAAGCAGGAATTTATTCCTACGCATTATCCCACCGTAACTTCTTTGGTAGCGCGCTTCAAACGCACGGCGGAAAATACTCCGCCTCGGCGCAGGGAACAATAGATAATTGCGTACGTGTATTTTTCAATCGATTGATCGAAAGTTCCGCGCATTTGTACAACCGGGCCGGTAGATCAAAGCTAAAGCAATTATTATGTAACGAACTGCCGCGACAAACGGAGTTTGGAACGCGAAAAGGGAGCGATGTAAACTGTTAGGCAAATCTATCGATCTTTGGCAGCGGGTAAATCATTGGATGAAATTAAAATTCACGATCGAAATTATCTCGTTCGTTATCGTTTTCGTAAATTTCGTCCTTGCCTGTTCGTATACACTACGAGCCTTTTCGCTATTGCGTCGCAATTGATGCGTATATCCACGCAAAAGGTAGACCTTGGAGTGCCACTAAGCTAGAGAGACAATGATACACGAAAGTCTCTCTTGCTCGATGGATTGGAATCTCTGTCTGGTGGAATGATGTTTACAGGCTAGAACGTAAAATGTCTCCTGCGAGAGATGCATTCCGTGCGTTGACTCGTTTTTGGGATGGTATTCTGTTGTCGTTGCGTTGACTCGGTGGAATGTAACGCGTGTGAAATGCCTGATAAAGGCACGTAGCCGAGGCAATTAATAATACCGTTCATTAAAAATATTGGAATTATTATCCTTCGTCGATAATTATAAACTTGGTAGAACATAACAAGTTGATTTCTTTTTCAAATGTTTCCTCTTTTTTTGTGAATTTAGTCGCAGACTATGCTTATATAAGCAATTATGGTTGTATCGTTCGGTACAAATCTAAATTGCAGATGTACAATGTAAATTCCTGCAACAAAACGCTAAATAATAAGTTCCCCGCTTTTTTCAACTCTCATATTGCAATATTGTTGAATTATGAAATAATTTGATGAAAATTAGAAGCTTGAGAAGAAAATTAATTAAAATCAATTGAAAGGACAACTATGAATATGTAAGATAGGTTTCCATTCAGACACTCTTTTTTAAATATTGAAATATGCTCGCAAGGAATGTTTTCCTTCTACTTATGCAACTTCTAAGTTACCTGTCTGCGTGTATATTCTACTTTTAACATTTTTGCTTATCACTGTATTATCGTGTGCTATCATTGTACCATTCTATCAGAATCAAACAATCTATTTATAGGAATAATTGATTCCTACTTTTCTTATCAAAGCAAACACATCACAATTTTCTTGTTTACAATTTATAAAATGCAATTACAGAGATGCAAATTAATTTGTATTATTCAACAACTGTATTCTTTTTCTAGGAAACTACATTTACATATATCATACATTTTTTTGTTTCCACTTAAGTCGTTCATAATTTTCTTCTGAGATAAGAAAAGTGTGTTTTACACTTTTTTATGAGAAGATAGAATATTCCGTAACTACGTTTTGTAAGATTCTAGAACCAAACAATTTTATTAATTGTGTTTACTGTTTTACAAAGTAATTCTGTTAATTTAAATAGTATTAATTTTTAAGTGTTCAATAATTATTTGCGAGTCTTTGAGGCATACGTGAATGCATTAACATGTTCTTGGACGCAGTTTTTCGTATGATAAATATATGTTAGAGCAATTAAACGAAGGAGGGCAGTGTCACGAGGACATTAGGTAATTTTCCAATGTTCGAATCCGCGTGAGCACGCGTTAAAGGTTATGCTTGCGAGGAAAAAAGCGCGATCCGCCGAAACGTTTTCACACCACTTGCACACCGTTCGTTAATTGACACGAACGAATCGTTATCTGACAAAGTGGAAAATAGATAACGAACAGCGATAGACGTAGCGATAAAATAATGTAACTACTTGAAAGCATCCGAGTGTTTCTAACGAACCAGTCGGTGAAAAATGTATGGGCGTTCGCATAATTGTCGCGTGAAAAATATTTTTTAATTCAAACATTTCTTAATGCACGTGGGTACTTAAAGTCGTAATACGCGATACGTCCATATACGTATGATCTAAATATAGACAATTAAGCTGATCACTGTTACTTCAAGGAAACGAGAATTTGCGTTAAATTATGTGAATTGGAAAAATCATGATGAGATTAAGTTGAACAGCTGAGTGGGAAGAACATAACATCCCATACGTACATATATCTCACCTGTTGGGAAACACAATAATAATTTACTGCTCGAACTGTAATTTCTGGATACATAAACTAAAAACGTGATTAATGTTAAGTGGTTATTCATTAAATTTTAATTGAATTTAAAGTGTGGAATGTTTTCGATATTTTTGGAATGTTATCTCTTTTCTTTGTGTACTGACAATAACAAATTAATCAGCCAGGTAATTAATGTATTAAAAGATCGATTGCATCACGTTGCTTGACTGATTTTCTAAATCGATGTAACTTTAATGGCATCTCACGTTTAATATCGTAAACGTATAAGGAAAATGCAATAAGTATTCTATTCTTCGACTATCCTTAGTCAATAGTCCGTTTAGGAAACATGCAATAATGTAGCATGAATATCAAGTTATGTCGAAAGCGTATTTCTTAAACTATCGTATTATAGGAGGGTGCTCGTATAATAGTATCAAAGCGTATTTAAGTGGCACAAGAACGCAATATTAAGATGTACCTACGTGTAAATAGCGGAATGCTCTTTAAAACAATTTTGAAAAATGAAATAGTATAATTTCTTGTTACGTCTCGAGACGTGCACAAGATAATGCTAAACTTCTAAATTGTAAATAGCCATAAAACTGTAAGATGATGTCATCCTTTGTGGTAACGTAATTTGCATAATAAGGGAACTGTATAATGCGTTTTAAGTGTCGTTTTTTTATGTATACACTTTTTAAAATTACCAACACACGTGTTCCAGATTCTGTTACATAATTATACAGTAGTGCTATAGCGAGAAATGTCTTTGAGACATCCATAAAAGTAATGTTGCACACAGAAGAGATATTTTTGGGACCTCTTAGGTTTTATCTTAAGACGTATAGAAAATCTGTTTTTATTTGCTTGGTACTGTCTGAGATATTGGTTTTAATGGTTTTAGTGTTGATAATAACATCAAATAATTATTTTTAGGTAAACACTTGGTACTGGTGACAGACCCAGAAATTGTCGAAGAAGCATATGCGTTCGACAACCCTTGTTTCAAGGATGTCACAACATCACCGTCTAATCGCGAGGGCGCGGTGTCCCTAACACCTGGAAATACACCAGGCAAAGATTCCGCGCGATGGTCTACCTCTTGGGCATCCTTGGGGTTAGTTTCGACTAACCGCAACGACAAGAGAAAAACCCTCGATGACTCTTGCCTTGGAGTAAGTTTTTCTACTGTTTCTTCGCTGCGCTATATGGAAATTATTAGGTCGTAACATGCGAAGTGTCTGCTGTTGTTCGAAGTGCACACGCTTTCGTTTCCAATTGGCTAATCGATAGTTCACATCGAAAGAGAGTACTGCAAGTGTAGATTGAATTATAATTTAATATCCTTTGAGGATAAGTAACATTTTATACGTGCCACGATTTGATGTATTACGAATTAAATAACAATGTTTAATCCTTGTCGAATTTTTAAAAAAGAGCTACAGTAATCGCGGCATGTACATTTCGATTCAATATTCCGAATATAGAAGATATTCTGTACGGCCAAATTTGGTTGCGAGTACAGTTAATCTAGCATTCTTTGATGCGTGCCCTTATGCTTCTTGGCGAAGAGGAAGTCAAGAGCGTATGAGTCGAATCATAAAGTTAATTCTTGTCGCATGACTGTGCAATGTGAGAATTTTTTCAAGTGACAATTTGATGTACTTTCATTACTTTGAAGAATATTGAAAAAGAATCTATATAACTATAATTTGTATTGCATGTAAAAAATGGAACAATTGCAGCGTTTAATTGTACAATTAATGATTTCTTTTTATGCAGCCGAAAGCAACAAAGATCAATGTAGTTAGCTTGAAAAGTCGAGATTTCACAGGACTGGGATTTAATATCTGTGGTAATATGAGAGAGGGAATCTTCGTTAAAGACCTCCTACATCGTGGGCCTGCATCGGAATCCGGTCGAATACATCCAGGTCAGTAATTATTCCTACGCCTGATGATTATTTTAATCCTCCACCGCCTGCATTCAATTTTATTGTTCACAGAATTGTTCGTTCATCCAGGATAGGTCAGATTAGATTTAATTTAATTAACCCGATCGATTCTTCTTTTTTAGCTGAAAACTAAATTTAATCTTCCCCAGAAAATTGTATTCTGCAATTTATTCTTGTTTCTTATCAGGAATAATCTCATATTACTCAACCGGATCTTCTATATAATCCTCTTAATTGTATTTAAAACTTTTGATTAACTTCCATTTTGTGCGATTCTATATTTACAGGTGATCGTATAGCCAGTGTAAAGATCAGTTTCCGAAACATGGTGTACGAGGATGCTTTGACTATTTTAAGCTACGCTTCGCCATACGACGTAAAACTGGAAGTAGAAAGCGGTGGGACCGGATCGAAACCGACAACTCTTTTGAAAAAGAGCGTTGGGCCGAGCGCAGCAAGAATCTGCCATCCACTGTACAGGAGTCAATCGATCCCAGAGCTCTCTCAGTCGAAAAGTGTCGCGAAAAGGCTCTTCATAGTCGATCCGAACGAATCTATCAATTCTAATTACTCGACGATGAATTCGACTTTGAAATCCTCGAAATCAACGCCCAGCGGGCAGGCATTTGAGAAATGCCACGACGAGGCCAAGAGCAATCACCATAAATTTGGCATTAAAGTTCTGCCCTCCCTCGATGGGACCGTTCATCGTATAGAAAATCAAAACGAACACAATACGAACCTTGAGAGAAGACATTCGAAGAAGCTGGACACAGAGAAGCATTTGTCCAATATGAATAAAGCTCCTCAGCTTGGGGATAAAAAAGAGGAATCTCAACGCCAACAAGCTTCGCAAGCGTTCCACGCATCTAAAGAAAAAACTGAGGCGCCTGAAACGCGCAGTGTCGATACATTAGACAAAAGCAGCAAGATCGTCGACGCATCGGTTCACGTGCCGTCAGAAGTGCCAACGGAAGTTCATAACGCAGCTATGGCTGCTCGTAGAAATCGAAAGAACAGCTCTGAGTTGTTGAATCCTCAAAAGAGCGTCGAGTCTATTGAGACAGAGGATGCAAGGAACCAACAGAAGAACAAAAGAAAAGCGCCACCACCGCCAACGAGCAATAGCTTCGACGAGCAAGGCTCACCTACGAAGAAAGATTCGTCGAATACGAAAAAAGAGGATAAGATCAATAGTATCACCGATTATACGGAGTCTCTGTCCGAGTACATAAAGAAGGTACGCGAAAATACGGATAACGTGGACCTACGTGTGAAGCAGAAAGTAGAAACGGTGATAATTGATGGAAGGCATTCCGAGTCTGACACTGACAGCGAGATACAGAACAGTTTCACAACTATTGAACTGAATTCGGCTGATATCACGATCCATCGAACGCCTGTGCCTGAGACAAACGACGAGGAGGACGAAGAGGACGATGTTTATAGGAAAGCGGCAAGTTTGGGCGATTTGTCAAAGTACGAATGTAGAACGTCCGCGACTCTTGAAAGGGCGCAAAGTCTCGACATGACTGATACAGGAACGAAGAAACGTAAAGCACCCCTTCCACCAGAGGATATCAACGAGTCGACTGAAGATTTGACTAAACTCGATCAAATGGATACTTTTGATAGGCGATTGCTGAAAAAATCGAACGAATGGGGCAATTTAGAGGACGTCGTCTGGCGTAAAAAGCAAGATTTGGATGACAAACCGAAGAAATCGAAAATTAGGAAGAACAGCAACGGTTCGCTTGAACGATCCAAGTCTGCTGTTGAGATTAAATTGAAAAATGAGTCGTCCGATTCGAGGGAAGAGAATCCTACCGATGACGAGACCAGCATCGAACTTTACAATCTTCCTCTGAGCAAGAGACTCACGGAAGAGTTTATCCGCGCAGAGAGAATATTCGATTCGGACCAAGACAACTCCCTAATCAGAATCGTCAACGATGGGACCGTGGTGAAAAGTCCTACGCTCGAGGAAATAGAGCTTCAATTTAAAAAAGAAACCCCGTTGTCCGACGACTTCAACAATGATAGTACAAACATGGACGAACAGTTCTCAGACGAGGATGAGAAAGTGGTGGAGAAAGATTTTGGGAAGGCTTTAAAACATTTCGAGGCGTATTCGCAAAAATTACCAACGTTCTCTGATTCTTCCAAACAGGACTTGTTTCGTTTCAAAAACTGGAAGGACGATAATTCACTGACGGCAAGTGAAACGGTTTCGTACGGGGGTAAGAAACCCGTCGACGAAGAGCCAATGACAAAGATCAATATTAAGAGAGGATGTCACGCTTGCGACGGTAATTGCAGTCGGCATGAAACTTGCAAGAAGAAATCCTTCACCACGAAACGGTCGTCTACCCCGATACCATTGCAGGACTATTCCTCGAATTCAACGGAAGGTAACGGTTCCGATTCGATAACAATTAACGATGAAGAAGAACCAAACTCGATGTCTTATACGCAGGAATCGATGGTGAAGGACAGAGAGAGTAAAAGTGAGAAGTCATCGATGAATTCAAAATCGCCGCAAAGACGAGTAATCGAGGTACCCATTAATCAGAGAATCACCCGAGAGGACGACGAGGACGAGGATGAGTACGAATTTGGCTCCAGTGTGACTATAAACAACAAAAGTTTATTCGACCGCGAGGACCGTCGTAACATTAATAATATCAGTGTTTCCAGTGGTGAGAATAGTGAAGACAGCGGATTAGTCGGTGAGTCGATGGATTACAATCCGCAAGACTTTGATCATCGACCACCCCTACCCATCACGCCAATGCCGCAGAAGATGACTTACATCACGGAGATCAAACTTTCTGCCAACAGAGGGAAATTCCAGGAGGACGATAACGAGGCCAGTGAAACGCTTTCCACGGCGGAGAGTAAGGGTAAGAAAGCGGTGCAAAACGAAATCAAAACGACATCAAATGGGAAAGCCGTCACTAATAAAAAGCCTCCTGTTCCTCCCAGAAGAACGGACATTACGAAGTCGAGTAAGAAAGGTAGCGCTGAGAAGCAAGTTATTTATGTATCCGAATACAAATCTACCGAGTCGAAAGAACCAGACGGTTCAGATGTAAGCCAAGAAATCAAACAATCGGATAACTGGTCGGCAGAGACATGATCAATGGATCATTTTTTGAAGGATACGATAAAGAACGAACTACCAGTGAACCGCATAAATGATCATTTTCTCGGGTCTTTGGCGTGCAATTTCACGATCGTATATTCTACATTGAAATTCAGAGTGGAAGTGACGAATGTTATGAAATAAAAAAGCAACTGCAACTGTTGCAAACTGTTAACATTATCTATATATTAGATGTTGCTGTTTTCATTCAAACGTAAGGCAAACTTTATAATCAACAATGGAAATTTTGCTACCGTATACCTAAAAGATAATTAGAATATACCGTACTTAATCTTCTTCCTACGGACGAATCAGATATCGATCGTTTCACATATGTAAGGTAGACACTTGAAATAGGTGGCCAAATTGTGGTTCCGTGTTTTTTCTACTATGGTCTCTGTAAGAATAAAGTATAAGGTTTTCTTTCATGGGGAGTAATCATTATAAAAAAAAATGTTTACATCTCAAAAAGGAAATTTTCTCAAGCCTACCATATGGTCTTATTTTATCCTTAAGAGAAGCAAACTGCGATGTCAAAACTTGGTCACCTAGTTCGGTTACACCTAGTACATGTACATACGTGTTGTGCTCATCCTGAATAGATCTGCTCTTCAACTAGTCGAAAAAAAAATTTATCTAGTATTCTCTGATTTTTTTGAAAAGACTGGCTCTTGTTTAAAACCATGTTCTTCGATCTTTTGATAAAAACGTTTGTTGCTATGAATGAATCATATTTATTTTGTCCTATTTTAAAAATTAGTACACAATTAGAAGTTGTATTATACATAAATTGCATCAGTATAAGATAGTGCAGTATTTAAAAGTATCATACCTATCAAAAATCGTACACAATCCACGTATATCCCTTTAAGCAACATACTTCTAATATAGTAATTTTGATTTTGTTCAACGTTACATAAAAAGATATTTTTTTAATAAATTTTATGTACGAATAATGATTTTACTGTATTGGTTACAAGCAGATTACTCTCTATCGTAGAGATCGTAGTCACGCTAAACTGCATCTAGAAAACCAAGAATAATTATACAGGTGGACATTATGATAAAATTATCTTTATATCAGTAACTCGGTAACCGTTGAAATAAAGATAATTACTAAGCTTACAAAGTGATAGATTAAAATTTAATAACTACATTTATAATGCTAAACTGTTATTAATATCTGATACGATTATTGATACTAAATGATACTTAGCAACTTGATCGACAACAGCTTAACGCGAGACAAACAAATTTACAAGATTATCCTGATTTTTCTGAAATGTATAAAAGTATTAACGCATATTTATGGACATGGTTATAGTAAAATTTATAAACTTAATACAACATTTTGCTAGGCCCTTCCATTGATATTTAAAGGTTCTATCTTGTATCGTGGAGTCCGTCCATTATATTGTTGTTGATTTATTGGAAACTTTAAAAAAATGATAATATATATGTATACACATTAAATTATACGTATGTATATAGTATCACTTGAAAATAGGTTATCGAATTTTAAGGGAGTACAGCATTTAACTCTAGAATTCCTAAACCCTCTCTTAGGGATTCTAGAGTTAATAAACAAGTAGCTTTGTTATATTTTTTAAATATTTTACATTCTATTATATACTTGATATACTACAAAATAGTGAAATAAGCAAGTACTAATTTGTCACCACTATATTCTAATTACATAATATTAATTCTCAGTGTTCACGTTTAACTCTTATCAGTCTTTTATATCTAATCCTAGAATGACAATAAGAAGTGTTTCACGTTATTATCTCATCAATATCTAAAATGCAGAAATGACAACATAATTTTGTATTTAAAATTTCTAATGCTTAAATGTCGTATATATGTTGTTTAATTCACTATTAAAAATAAGACAACTATTTATCATTTTAATTTTACGTGAAATCTACTCATTCATATATCGAATTCATTTTAAAAATTAAGTAAGATCTAATCGATAGAAGCGGAAAATGCAGGGAAAGACAATGAAAGTCCACAGTGTTTGTTTTCTTATAGAAAATGAAGAATGAAATTTCGTATTTTTTATAGAGGAACTAATATTATTTAGCATCTTTTAACTCTTGACTACTGATAACACATCGTCACAGCCATATAAAAAATCAAAACTGGACTCTTATCGTTTTTTCCTTCTTAATCCTTGCAAGTATAGAAGTGAACTTTCGAAATTGTAACAGCAATTATTTTGAATTCAAAACTCGAAAGCAGTTGATTACATTTATAGGATTTTTATTCATAAATGGGTGCTTCTTCTAGTCTTTTTGTTCGGTAACCTGTTTTAGAATCACCCTCCGTGCATTTCAATTACGTACAAGGCTGTGTGCACACGTGAATATGATAAAATTAGAAGCAAAGATTTTTTACAGGAAATTTTTATAAAACAAATATATTGATAGATAAATTATTCAATTCTGTGACAAAAATATCTTAATTTTAAAGTATCATAAACATTTATATGTATTTCGATATATTTCTTCAAATGATATTGATAGTGGTAACGAAATTTGACTTCTTTAAATGATCTTACATGTAAATATGAGATTGTATCTGTTAAAATAAGTCATTTTAATTCATAATTTCTTCAAAATTACAGTGCAATCTCATTCCTCAAATAATATAAATGTACGTTTTTATTTAAAAACAAAATGTGTACAGCTGTTTTTTTTCGTTGTAAATAGAGGCCAGTTACAAATGTTTACTCATGCATGATTCAATTTGAGATGATCAAAAATACAAAATCTACTTTAATTAATATTTCCTTAACATTACTAAAAATTTAAAAATATTTTAGCTTTTACAAGTGTTAATAAATAAAATTAAGCAATGATAGAACTATATATATATATCCAAATAATATATGTACATTAATTCCATTTGAATTACATCCTGAATGACATTTTCTCCTTAGTATTAATTTATGTTTAAAAAGGAAGAAAAGCTCAATTTTCATAATGCTTAAAGAAATATATATGAATCTTGTAATAAAAAAAGTGTACTCAAAATGGCAAAATCCTTAATATTGTTTATTCATGTTAAAATATTAACAATATTCAAGGATACTTTTATATTAATCTATACTTGAAATGATAAGGTTTAAACATCTCCATTTTTTGTACATTGTTATTTCTATTCATGTTTTAACTGTTATGTACTGTTGATGATTCTTATTATATAAGAATCTAGCAGAGTAAAGAATTGTATAAAACATATAATCATAAACTGCAAAATATTGTAATAATATCTAAAAAAGTAATGTTAAAAATTAAAAAACAAATACATATTTACTAACACAATGTATGTAATAACTTAGAAATTATATAATACACATGTGTTAGACATAAATTGGTTTTCTACATTTAAATGGATTTTTTTTAAAATGGTACAAAATTTTTAGAATTATATGAGATGTGTATGTAAAATGTTGTAAATATAATATGTTATTAATACTTATATCTGAAGTATTTGAATCCTTTAATTATGTAATAAAGAAAATAATTTTCTTTTAATAATTTCAAGTAGCTTTTCAAATATAAAATTATAAGTTATGTCCTTTTATACAAAGAGTAATTTAATAAATATGTAGGAAATAATTCCAGGGTAGATTTTGTACTTAAAAATAACAAAATCGACCTTATTTTTAAGTTACAAAGACTTTTATACTTTCATAAATTACATCTGCATATCTTTACATGTAGTATACAAAATAGTTATATTTTAACAAGAGTTTATAAATATCTGGCTGGTTATTTGTCTCCATGTTTTTACAATCTTAGCCATCTTGTGATAAATATTTGAAGAATAATTACTAAAGTTGTAAACATTATTTGTAAATAGACAGGTGAAGCCAGGTAGTACTACATTATGTAGTTCAAAGATATTTATACAATTTGTGCATTTGGATTTTCTGTTTTCTAGTTCAATGTCAACTATAATCAGGGCCATATGACTTGCCTGCTCAAGAGAGAAAAATTAAGCTGGAGCAGGCAAAATCAGTGGTTCCTAGTATAGCACAATTCCTTTTCCTGTGCGTAATGCACTTCTTGCAACTCAGGAAAAACATATTTATATGAATACTTATATTGATACAATATTAATAGTTATTCATATCAATACAATATGTCTGTTTCGGTGAAATTAATTTGAAACTAATTTTACAGTTAACTTAATATAAATTCACAAATAATTTGTTACATCTTAAGTAGCAGACTGTTTGTAGTTTTTTGTACTCATCAATTTTTTGCCACACATTGCACATATAGCTTTCTTATACGCGCATGATTGACAATAATGTGACCCTACTTGATGTACTTTTTGCCTACATATCCTACAAGTCTCAAAAGTAGCAGTATATGGATTAAACCTTGCTTTTCCTGCAGAAAGTATTTTGTTTTCTCCAACTTTACGCCCTCCGCTTTCTACTGTATTTCTTGCACCGCTTTTCCAAGGGTCTGGAGTTATAACTTTGCCTAGTTTCTTCTCACACTTTTCACAGACCATTTTTGAATCACGTTTTAAACTTCAATTCTGAAATAAAAAATAGTAAAATGATTGTGATAATGTATAACCTTCATGTCGTAAATATAAAGTGGAGTTACTAGGTTAGAATTGCATTTGCATAAAATTCGTGTCCTAATGATAATTTGTATAATGAAATATATTTAACAACTCGTTATGGTATCAAGTAGAGTAACATATCATTAATTTACCTTTAAAATCTTTCTACTGCGATAATTATTAGTATTTTACACTAGCATGTAGTTTGCATATCATTCGTATTAGTTTTTCGTCATAAAAGCAATAGCTATAGCTGAGTAAGATTTAACTGTAAGAAATAAATGACAGAAAATACCTAACCTAAGCACCATTAGATTTATCACAATCAACAGATAAAACGATATAGGTTACACTTTTAATTGTGCGTCAGTATATAACAGATGGCGCTTTTCTGATTCTTTTAATATCAATAGAATACATACCATTAATATGAATATGGCATGTACGTATGTATTTATATCTGATATATCTATATAGGTATAGATACATGCTAAATTAAAGAACATGAAATAACTAAAACACAGATTTCTAAAAACAAAGCATTAAAACACTAACATTTATATATGCACATATGTATGTATATAAATAATAATTAATATATTTACAAAATATTGTTTTTAGTAATTTACATTTGTGTCAAAATATAATATATCAAAAGTCAAATAGTTATAAATGAATGCTTGAAGTTAGCTAATAGTACGTACAAATACCTTTAAAATGAACAATGCACATATTCGTGTACTTTACTTTGTTACAATATTATCGTCTACAGTTAGGTTGTGCATCGATCGATTATTAAGGTATGCTTAATATAGCCTATCTGATTATTTTTTATAAATGGAAAAACATTTACGTACATAAATAATGGAAGTATTTATTTTAGGAAAGTGAGTTGATATGGCTATGGTTTTGCTTATATTATTTACGTGTATGTAGTTGCTAAATAGTGACACTATAATTTCCTTACAATTTATATATAGTTCTAATTTCCAAAATTACTATTTCAGAAAATATTGTGCTTACTATGAATTTGTCATATATGGATTATACTTGCATATATATATTGTTTGTATCTGTATATACAATTTCTAAATTTCCGTTGCATCCTTAAACTGAGGAAAAATCAATTATGTAAAACAATGTACTCCTCTCCCTCTCTTTCTCTCTCTATCGACTTATGCATATGTTGTACAAGGTAAGACATTTTAAAAAACACCATTTTTAAATGCGCCCTGTAAAAAACTATACAATTTATTATTACAATACTTATATTATTCTACATAATTAACAAACAGGAAAGTATGCTGTTACTGAATTTGGAAGAAAGTATTTGTTGCATTAAAATTTTTATAAATTTTTATACGTGGTAGGTAAGAAACGATTCCACTTTGCGTTGTTACATGTTATTTTTCATACATGACTGCATTCCTATATAATGGTACCTTTAATTTGTTAAAATACCAAACAAAGAATTTTAACTAAAAACACCACGATGCTTTCTGTTATAGAGAATTTCGTACATTTAGAACTGGCGCTGACTTTCGGCAGTTTGATTAGAATCATACGATCAACCCTCTAGTCGAAAGCGATGAGCAATGTTAGTGGGGGTAAGAGGGTTGAAGGAAAATTCGACGCTAGGGGTGGCGTACAAGTGTCGGCGCCATCTATTCGCTCAGTGCCTGACTATCCTCTGAAGACCTGTGTATTCGCGATCGTATTACCAGATTCTTGCGACATTTCGTGTGACAATTTAATTCAGTGCATCGTGCCATAACAAAGTGACGAGTGTGCTCTCTAGAACGGATACAATAAGGTAATTAGAAACAAGAATAGAAATCTTTTTCGTAAAGAGACATATTTTGCTCGGGTGGCTGCCATCCTCGATGCCAGACACGCGTTAACATGTTGGATCGATTTCTCTTTCTCGCAAGTCGTATTACGACAGGAGACCCCAACAGAAGACCTGATTACAGCTTTTTAGCCTTCTTTTGTTCTTAAAACGTATATTTCGGCTGAAGCTTTCTTTGTTTTCATTGAATTTGTCCGCAATTGAAAAAACTCGATGTTCGAAGAGGTCAAGTTACCCTCGAAGTCTCTGGATAGAAAGACGCCTATAGCCAAAGCCTTCCTTTTATTCTTTTCCGTCAAAATTATATTAAAAGCGCAAGGGTGTTTATAAAAAATTAATCGATTCGCGTTCATTTCGAAAATGAGTTCGATTCGATTTTTATTCGAGAATGCAAATAAGATCGTACGATCGATTTTTCCTTGTTCGATTTTTTAAATATGTGACTAGCAACGAATTCGATTTTAAAATATAACTCAGACATACATATATTACTTTTTACTTAGATACTGGACGACGGCAGTTGCAGTATTCACGATTCTCTCATTTTTAAACAGATGTACTTATGAGTGACTCTACGTATCGCTTTAATTCAAAAAGTTTGCAGAAGAATTCAGGCCACAGATTGTGAGATTGCGAGGAATAAAACTTAAACCAACAGGGACGTACGTAGTTTTTTTCTTTACTAGTCCATAATCTGTTAAGAAGTAAATACAATTTCAAGTGAAGTTCCATTTTGATTCCGATAGAAGTTTTTGGAAAAATTAGGCATAAATGAATGGTACTATAAAAATTATGTGAAGTGTGTCTGTGTGGATATATTTAATTGTTCTTTGTGTTTACTTTATATACGAACGATTGAATCAGTAAGTTACATTTCTACTACAGTGATAGTAGAATTTAGTCTGATAATGGAAAATAGTGACGTCAGTTTACATAAAAATTGTACGAAATATCACTTTTGGAGAGATTTCTAATGATTAAAAAGTTTCCTTTTTTGTACGAATAAATACATGACATTTCACTTCAATTAAAACATATTTAATTGAAAGCTTGGTTAACACTTTTGAAGTATATTCTCTTTGAGTGTTAAACGAAAAATATTTAGCTAACAAATTATTGAATAAAGGTAGAATAGTTTACCTGGTAGAAAACTTATAAAAATAGACAGGTTATATTGATTTTACAAAAACGAATATCGTTCCAAAAATACTTGAGAACGATTAGGTTATATATGCAGTTGTGTATTAAATGTAACAAAAACTAGAAACATAAATTAAACCAAGGTTTCCCCCAAAACTTATAATACTCTTAACTAACATTAACAAAGATTTCGAACATTTTTTATAAGCATTTCGTAGCTGAACTATATTTTAAATTTTATTTAATAATAGATTAAATATTTAGTATTTCAGCATTTTTATAATTCAGCATCTCACAATCCTACAATTTAAAATGACATTCTACGAAAAACAATTGACAAACAATCCTTTTTTATATGTTTTTGAACATCGTGCGAAAGAGAAATCTATATGGCAATCTACACCGGCTGTGAGGGAATTTGATACAATCATCGGTGTACAAACAATGTTATACTATATACACGCATGAAATTTATACTATTAACAGTACATGTTGCTATGATTGTGTACAGATTAAACGATACAAGAAAATCTACCGAACTTACAACTATTTTTAAACCATTTTTTTACTACTAGACACTATACATTACTACTACAGACTACATTATATTTCCGTATTAACCTAATATTCGTTATAGATGCTAATTTCATTATGAAAAACAAAATTAGTTTCTTTCATTTATATTTACGTTAATTTCTTGTAACAATTTTCTTAAAGATCTTAAATGTACGCACAAATACTGCAATTACTAAGTATCTCAAATTAATTGCATGTATTTTTGTAGACAGTGGAAATAATAACTTTAATCAAAGTGAAGATAAGGGTACTTTAGTTTCACGAAACCTTTTAACTTTCTAGAGTGTACTCCCTTTTGTCTGTATAAATACGATAGTTTACTTGCTTGTTGTACACATTATTTAACGTGACGTAGAATTTTAAATGTACTTTATTTGATTAAAGCATTTAATAATGCAAATTAAATTTCATTTCTTTTTTTACTAAATCATATAATATATGATGTTAAATGATTTATTTCATTTTACATTAGAAATTAGAATTTAGTTTATTGTTTAGTAAAAGATATTTTATTTGCAAAATTGTGATAAACTTTATCTTATTTAAGGTTTTCCTTTGTTATCGGAGAAAATATCAAGAAGTAATATTACTATCCCATAAAGCTTTCATCCTGATACTTGTTCTTGCTCATATGAACATAAAAGAACACATTGCTAAAAAGCGAGTGGGTGAAGCAAGAGAGCGAAAGAGATGCAGAGAGAATTGGAATACACAGTGCGAATTGTATAATGACAAATATGCATATGGCTCGAATTAATCATAAGGGGAAGCAGGGTCAACACAGTAGCAAGCTGTGCAACACTGAGGTAGACTTAAAATGTGCCGATTGTATCTACTGGTGCCAGTGACCTCCTATTGATTCCACGCTCAACGAAGCACGGGCCAAACCCTCGCCCTCTTTCTCTCTCTCACGCGCGCAAGCTGTACACACTTTCTCGTCTTTCATCTTTCTTTCTTTATATTTTTTCTGTTAGTGTCTCCTTTCGCGTTTTCCTCAAATCCGCACCGCGTTCTCCTCCTTTTGCCTTTTGTTTCATTCTGTTCGTGTGCTTTGACTAGAATTCGTCTTTCTCATTGTACGCTTCCTTTTAACCCCCGACTTTCCACACTTCTTTTCCCACCTTTTCTTTCCTTTCACCGATTTCCATGTTCTATTATTCTATCTAGTTTCTTACATTACCTTGCCTCATTCTTTTCTCCCGTCTTATACTTTCCCATTTCCTTCTCCACCTTTTCGCATTTAATGAATTTACATTGAAAAAAAAAAACTGTACAGAGTAATTACTTTAATTACTGTGTAAGCGAGATTGTATACATCGTACATCCAGTGATGACCATACAAAACACATTACACGTTGTTATTGATAATTCCGAAACAAACAGCATTACAAAATAATTCTATTTATATAGTAAATGAAATAAAATTGATTGAAACATTTGTGTCACCGAAAAGCAATAAAACTATCATATACATACGACCACTATTAAAAATTAATATTTTACAATTCGATAACGATGGTGTATAATGCATTTTATCTGACACACTAAAACAAGCGCAGTTTCAATACAAATTACATTGTTTTGATATACAAAAATTTTAGAGTTTTCAGTAAAAAATTGTAACAATTTTTTGTTAAAGACTGAAGTTAAGTGGGCGGTGTTTTGTATTGAAAATACCACATGCAATGCATATATTTAACTATCAACAACTTAATCAATAACTCAGGTACCAGTTTATGTTTAGTTCAGGACTGTCCAAGTTTATAATTATTTATTGTAGGTATCATAACGAGAATAGTACGGTAAATATATGCACCGTGATTTTATACGGTATTTTTTTCTTAGCTCATCGCTACAGACGCAACTTTATCTCGCAAATGTTTCATATAAAATACAATCATTAGCATAAAATTAAATTAAATTAAATAACGTAACAACATGCTTTAGTTTCACAACTTTGCTTAAAATTTAACTTGAACTAATGCTCAAATTTATTGTTACACATTAATCAATTATAAATTACGCATAAATTTACCTTAATTAATAAAAGCATGAATAAATAGTAAAATTACTAAAGCTAAAGTATAATTTGTATTTACGTTCTTATTTACTATTACTGCCAGTACGTTTGATTCACATATGCATAAACAAATGTAATAGCGCACAACAAATTAGCTAGTATGTAATATATCATATGGTCTGGATGTTTCAGAATGGACAGGGTATTAACAGAAATGAATGTGGCGTGGCGATGACAAGCCTGATCTTGGAAAACGCAGACTTGAACCGACTTTTCCCGAAATGTCGGCCTAGGGGTGGCCCACCCCCGAGTCCGGGGGCCTCCACGCAGATCAGTCAGCCGCATGAGAGCCTCTGTCAGAAGGAGGCCGTCTCTGTTACCACCAGCCTCACGACCAGCCTCACGAGTACACTCGCGACTACGTTCGCAAACACTCTCACGACTACCCTTGCAATCGCCTCCAAGAACATACATTCAACGCACTCACGCGCGATACCAGAAGACATGATCGACCTCGAGCGCGATATTTCCGATAGGTATATGCGATGTTAACCCGTGGATTCTTAATCTTTGTCAAATTCTATGATGCAGTTATATTCCCGCCCAAAACGGGAAAATCTTCCAAAAGTATTGGAATACTTAATGAACTTTCATAATGTGATACACATTGCATTAATTGCTAAAACCAGTACTTCAATGTAGAGATTTATCTAATCTCTTAAGTATTTGTTACTTTATATATATTTTTTTAGAAAGAAAAGATGTACTTGTTTCATTTTAGCGCTAATACGTCAATAAAAAATTAATGTTGCGCATAAAAACTAACATTAACTTTATATATATAATTTAAAAAATATGTATATATGAATACAAATACGGAAGCACAAATTAACTTCCTCAATACTGAATGAGCATGTTTAAAAATACCTTTTTATTTACATTCTTTTTCGTATAATCGACATAGTATTTGATCAAAGACTTTTGTTTAAATATTTAATACTGACTTAAAATGCTCCCCTATATCGTACTAGATGAATTTCTATACATTTTATTTTGAAAAGTACTAAGAACTGAATCTTTAGAGGAAAAATTTATGTAAAACATAAATAATAATTGCAGAAATTTTTTTGTTCTCCAGGACAAGCATGGTGTCTGGTTTCCCAGGGGAGGGTCAGCTACCTGTTGGTGTCAGTGGTGGTACTGGCACTGTTGGTGGTCCACTTGGAACATTTAGCACGCTTGGCACGCTTAACACAAAACCACTTTCTTCAAGCTCCTCGTCTGCCTCAGGGCATAGCGAAGATGCACAACAATATGGTAGCCTTCCAGGTAGTGATCATCAGAGTCATTCGCAACAGGATGATAGCGGGCCCGAAGAAAGCCCTGTATACATTCTTACTTCTGCCAAGGGTGACCGTAGTTACAAATTAAGGGATTCCAGGTAAGATAGTTCATTGACTTTTAGTCTAAATAATTCAGTACCTTAAATGTATTTTAGTAGTATAATTTGATTATACAAGGAAAATGTAGTGTGAAGTCTATAAAGCTTGGAATGAATAAAAACATGTAGATTTTTATCTTTCTCAGAAACTGTAAAATATTTATCATTTTTTCTTCTATAAATATTTATTATCTATCAAACTAAAAATACACTTAATGCATTTTCCTTGTACATCCACAAAAAATATATTGAATGCTTGAATTATAAACTATAATCATTAACTGTGTATGAAAAAGGATAGTAAGAATTTATTTGATTTTTAAAACCATTTTATTTTATTCTTTTAAGCTATCAGAATACGATAGATCACTATTTTAACCTCTAAAACGCATAAAAGCATCACTTAGATGAAAGTAATATCAATACTTCGATCGAAGCAGGTCATTTTCCACGTTCCTGTTTTAAAAAATGTTTCTAAGTATTTATATTTTTACTTATTAAACAACCACGTAAGGCTGTTCATGAAAATTTGAAGAAAACTACGCGAGCTTTTTCTAGAATTTTTAATTAACTTTTAATTGAAGATAAGCGTGTCAGACAGGAATGACTACCGTATGCATTATTAAGACGGCGAAAGAACGTATACATAGTAAGGGTTAACTTAACAAAGTAAATTGCTATTAATACTGTACGCTCCATCATGTTCTTTCCTTTTTTTAACATTTTACTACATAAACGGAAAAAGGAAAAGTATATAATTTATAACTATTGTTTCGTTTCTTTGTATTAAAATTCACTGTTTCTCAGAACGATCAATTAATTACGAAGCCAAATGTTTATAAATCTTTCATTCATAGTTTGAAACAGTCGATAAACTTGTCATTGACACGACATAGTCGGTAAACATTGTATAGCAGTTGATGTTAGGTTAGATCGCACCAATTTTGTTCTTGTGCTTAATTTGTAGTGATTAACTGGAAATATCTGTGTCACATGCACCATCTGTCATATTGAAAGTATATTTTTACACATAATCATTTGCTAGCAAAACGTAAGTAATAACAATAAATTAAGTGATAGATTTGATATCACAATAAAGCTTCCTACATTCTTTGTTTACATTATTTTGTAGATGTATTATCAATAGTAATTTAATGTAAATGTATTTCTTATTATGCTTTGTTTTCCAAGAGAAATTATATTAAATCTAAATTCAATATTCGTAGTGTAAATTAAAAATTTATTTATAACCTTAACAGAGCAAAATATCAACATTTTTCTATAATTTCGTTTTAAATATAGTTATATGTACATATATAAACAAACATAATATGATTTTCTTAGTAAAATCTATGTATATCAGTATTCAGAAAGAGAGCATTGTTTAAGTAATTGGTTTATTTGTTTTAGAATTATAGAAATTGCTGGTGGACGAGAAGTTTTTTCTCAAAGTCGAGGTAAAGTAGCAGCTAGAAAATCACGTTTTCTCGCAGCATCAAATTCCATAAATAGCGAAGATATACAAACAGATAATAAGCTATCAGTTAAAAGAAATAATAAATCTCCAAATACTCAAACTATATGGGAACTAAGAAGCCGGTAATTTTTAAATTATGTTTTATTATTGTGTGTATTATGCTTAAGAACCATCACATATATATTATTAAAAATTATATATCAATGTGTGTGTGTGTGTGTGCATTTTTTAGATGTGGAGACACAAGAAAGCAACGTTCTAATAGAGAAGTTACAGAAACTGTATTTTCTTCAGAGATACATTCGGTGCGACATAAGCCAACAAAATCTATCCTTGACTATGACTCACCTAAGAGCAATCACAGCAATCGTATTATTAATTATGACTCAATTTTGAATAGCAATAATGTAGAATATGGTATATCAAAGAATACTACGGATCTTGATTATGGATTATCAAAAAGTTGCATAGATTATCAGTCGAATCACACAACGCCAGCTAGAAGCATGGCTATCGTCAGTGATGGTGAAGTAGTTGTCTTTGATGACATTGATGATAACTGGCAAAATTTGCGACTAGATCTAACTTCTAATAATACCAATCAAGTTCCATCAACTAATTTAAATCTTGAATCTGAGGAATCTCAGAGAGGTCGCATCCCCCCTGAACCTTTGAGTTCTAGTATTGGAAGTACTCCAAGCCCAACAACGGCATATCATTGTAATACTTCGGAGTTTTTTAAGGTGTTTCTCTCTTTCTATTATCATACTTATACAGAGTATCTTGAAAATTAATCAAACAATTTTTTCACATAACCGGATGATTGCTAAACAGGATTTGTTTCTAGGTGATTACACCAGCAAGTGACTGTGAAGTAGATTCGCCATCTTCAGAACGCAATCACAAAGTGACAAGAGTGATTGGTGAATTACCAATAGCACAGTATTCTGAAAGCCCAAGACGGTATGGAGTACGCGATACTCAACTTCCATGTCTTCTGTCATCACCATCTGTATACATGACACCAAGACCTGGCTTTCCACAAAGAGTATTACCGACAACACCAAGTCACAATGAGGTATAGAATGAAGAATTTTTTTTCTCTTTTTTTCATGTCTTAAATTTTTCATATACTAGCATGACTGCAGAATATCCGACTTACATTTTGATAATTTTGTTGAAACAGTAGAACAATCTTCGAGAGAAATAGGATGTTTTTACGTTTTGTTTTATTTCTAGAAGGAGGATACTTCTGCAGAAATCATCGTAGAAAAGGCTGTGGTAGAAACAAATATGGATTATACTGATGATCAAACTGTAAATGCCTCTCCTCCCTCTCCAAAAATAGAAGATGAAGAAGAAGACTCTTTGAAACCGCCAACTGTACCCATTGATAACATAAGTAACTTGGTATCATCTGGTGGCAGCACGTTTGATTATTTATACGAATTTTCGGAGACTCGAAAAGTGCTTGAAGAGTTCTTTAAATGTCCTCCACCAGTAAAAGAGAAAGAAAATAGTATTGAATCTTTCCCCTTCCAGGTACAAAGTTTTAAGTACCTGATTAGTTACAGTAATATCTTTAATTTATTTCTAACAGTTTCTAATTTTTTCACTCAAGGATCTTGATTACGAATTACGAAGACAAGGGGGAAGTGCTTATGTTGGTCAACGATTAGCTAGTGGTCCACCAACCACAGAGGAAGTTCTAGTACACGAATCTCCTAAAAAGCAGAGAGCAGATTTTCCACAAAGTGTAAGTATATTTATTTAAAAATAATTTTTAGATGTGTAGATAATATTTAACACTTATTATTTATATGGTTTTGTATAAGCTGAAATCTTCACTAATTTCCTAAAGTAGATAGTTTTGGAATATATATTTTATATTTTGAATGAAATTATTTTTGTTGGAACCTTATTGGCGCCCCTTTTTCAGACTGGAGAACATGAAAATAATTTCTTAGACCTCTCAGTGGGTACTGGTAGCAGTGAGGATCTCGGAGAAACAGAGGTTGGATTACAAGTCGGTCACTCACGAAATTTCACGTTGAGTCCTGAAACAACTGATTGCGACAGTAATTGCGGAGATCTCGACAGTGAAGTTTCTTTAATGATGATGGACAATGAATTGATACCAGCTAGTGGCCTTCTTGGCTCGGTCGGTGACTTAGGAAACAATTCGGATTCTTTGAGAATATACACTAGCATGCCAGTCCTTGAAGATGGATTATCCAGCGGACATGCCAGTGATACTGATAATAATAATCCAACTGTGATGCTGATGAAACGGCAGATTAACGAAATTGAAATAGAAATTATTCAACGTAGTCGTGTTAACGACACTGTTCATCCAGCTACAGCTGAGAACGATTCGGTTGGAAAGGATCTTTCTGGTTTGACTGTTAACAAAGATATTTTACACTCTTTAAAAAGTTCGTCGCCTGATCTGTTTGTTCCTAAAAAAGAAAATTCGTACGATACAAACGAGTTACAGCTCGATGGTCTGGATCCTCTTGGTACACCACCACCACCCGCACCTCAGGCTAGACAAAACATTAATCTAGAAATAGGTGGCGAAGTTGAGGCTGCCATTAAAGATATTAGGATGGCTTTACAGAGGACTAAAACTTTACCTGTGAAATCTTCCGCGGAAGAACCACCCGAGCCTAATGTCAGTCCAATTTGGATACCAAGGTATTTCACTTTCTTTTTTCTAAAATCTTTTTACATTTCCTTCAAATATTTGTAACATAAACGAACACAACTTTTGATTTATTATTTTATCATTGCTACACGTTCAGTTACAGTTCATTCGTATTTATACTTCAGACGCAATTGTTCCTTTTTAAGAACATCTAACTAAAATGTAGTATATCGGATGACAGGCGGAGAATTTGCGTAGAAAATAACAGTGACGAATCGGAAGTTCGTCGCACGGGTGAAGACGCAGACGTTGAAATCGAGGAGGGTCCAGATGAGGAAGAAGCAGATACCGACCTTGAAACTGACCGTTTACTCGGACAGCAAAGAACAGACGACCAGGGTTTTTACGACGATAAGGTAAGAGATAGAATAGTTATAAAAATTAGACTGTAAATACAATTTTCTAAGGAATGATGTTACTTATGAATCGGCATAAATTGAAGAAAATTAAAACACACATCTAAATTCATATAAACACATATGAAATAGGTGACTAATCATCCTGTTCTTAAGAAATTGCTAACTAATTATTCAGGTGTTAATATAATACGCATAAATGGATCGATCTTTTAAAAAATTGATTCAGAATTGGTATTTCTAACTAGTTTATTAAAAGGAATAAAAGAAATGATTAATAAATGTAAAAGTCTTTTGCACAATGCACGATATGTGTAGGGGTAGAGACCTTGTTTAAAGGGAGAACAAACTAACATAATAAATGTAATTGGTGTTACATAGGGGTGGAGGAAGCCTAAAACTAGGACAATGTTACCACCGATGAGTGGAAAACTGTCAACTCCTAAACAAACACCCCCCAAAAGCCTGAGTATCGCTCCAGTAGAAAGCCCGCTAGCACCTTCGGAACCTTTAGCTTCGACCTCTGCCTGTGTATCCACTTCCGCTTCTGCCTCTATCTCACCACCTCCAGTAGTTTCCGTTATACAACCGTCGCCTTCCGATTGTGATGTTACCACTCCCACGCAACCTGCGACAAGTCCACAGAAGACTCCAGCAAAAAATTCTCCCTCGTCCCCTCAGAGTCTCAAGGAATCCAGCAACAAGGTGAAAAAGGTGCCCTTTTAATTACATTACGAAACAAACCTATCTTCTGCTCTGTCTCTCTCTTTCTCTCTCTCTTCTTTTGCTTCTCCTTGGGCTATGATTTCTTGGACATTTGATCTTTATTGGACGTATGTTCTGATAAATTGTCGTTCACGCATATAAGTATACAAAAATTAATTTGAAGGTATAATTCGCGCGGACGAACGATCATCAAAACATGCTTCCACTGAAACCGTAGCTTCCTTCTTCTTGTAGTATATACTACTACAGATGCTAAATAGTAATTATAATGCTATTATTAATACCATAGGTAAATCCTTCTAATTAGTTGCATCACTTGCTAGTTTTTCTAGTATCCAGCAATGCCAGGTTAATATTGACTGCAACAAACTCTGCTATATTCCTGATTGTTTCTCAATTCATTTTAACTAGCAGTATTTTGATAAGCGCTATCTGTGATGAATAAGGTGTCATTTTTATCTTGCCCATGCTCATTCGCTGCCTTTATTTTGGATTAATTGATAGAACACAATGATCTCTGAAAATCGAAACTTAAGAGATTATGAATGACGGATTAACAAATCTGCACTTGGTAAATCCGATCATTTTAATATTAACTGAGCATTACTGTAGATACCATTTGCACGATTTCCATTTCTTCTTTCTCTATATTGGCTTCAGAAATAGGGAAAGAAGAAATGGAAATCTATAATTATCATACATGTTCATCCACCGTGTAGAAGAAAAATTTGTTAAGCGGCGTGCAAACTTTTCTTTGAAGTATCGATAGTGGGTATCCGAGTTCAGAATTATTACATATTCACAATGCATGAATATATAAAATTGTTTATATGTTTTAGTTCTTAAAATATGCATATATTCTTGCATAAAGAAATATAATTTTGCTATCTTATTTTTAAGTTTAGTTATATAATAATATAAATATTCTTTTATTTGTCGGGACAACTAGATTTAAAGAAATTATCGCATGAGTGAATTTTTCGCAAATCATACGATAAATGATTTGCGAAAGCACGTAATTATAACATAGTGCGACAAACTTTAAGATTTTGTTTTGTTATGTGCAATACGTTAAAAACTTTATGTTTTGCAGGAAAAGGAAGAGAAGAAGAAAAGCAGAAATAAAGAAGGTAATGAAAAATATTTTTATGTTCCTTGTGAGTACGATCAAAATATGGTATTTCGTTATTTATTAGTGTATTTTGTACAAATTTTGTAATATTATTAGTGGATCTATATATTTTTCAACAATCATATTTAATTTACAACTAATAATTTTTATATCGAACATTTTTTTTTTATTTTACGTAGTTGAAGAATATTGCGACAAAAAGTTACTTATTTTACGTGCGAACAGGGGTCGTTTTTACACAAACAGTTTAGTGCATGGATACCTTTGATGTTACTCGGGCTATTTCAAGCTCATCGATTGCTTCGGTTACTTTCTCATGTAGATTATTTAGATAGGAAGGTTATCAGTGGTTCTTGAGATAAAACTTTTATTGAAAATATGAGTATATTATCAGTAATAAGTAAACATATAATAAATAGATATTACAGAATCTGAAAATTTTATGTTCTATTTCTGTAGTTGGAATTTCTTTGTCAATAGTTTAATAAATAAAGTGGACTTAAATTCACCGCACTTAATGCAAAGTAGACAATTTCTAAAGGAAACAAATTGAGATAGCTATAAACACACTGCAAAATGCAGTTTTTGCTTAACTATTCGCCACTAATCAATATACGTACTAATAAATCTATAAATTATATTTTTTATTTGCTGCATTCCTGGTGGATATATTCGGTAGGTAGTGAAATTTAGGTATAACTTTCGTAAAGCTTTAAACTTCTAATTTAACCATTCAAGTAACTTTTGAGCGTCGAAAAAGTAAAAGTTACAATGAAATTTGCTGTTTTCATAAGTTTTTCATTAAAAAAGAAAAAATTAATAAAATGTCAAGTAATAGCAAAATAATATCAATCAAGTTACTTAACTGGTTAATAAGCATTGATAACATTATCTGATAATAATTTTTGTAATGCAAAACAGTTCTGACTCGTATTTCTCTGACTCTCAATTCCAAGAACTATATTTTTTTTTCATAAGATCTATTTTTGTTTCTTGTAATTAATACATTATGTCAGTTTAACATGAGAAAAGGAACATCTTGTTAATCGGTATAATCGCTGTACGTTTGTTAAACATGAATCCGTATCTCTTATCAAATATTCATCAAGATGTAGCCAGAAAATATGTGAGATATCTAGAGATATATCTCTTGAGTACATTTCTATTATTTGATCAGTATTCTTTCAACAATTTTCGTGCAACGTACTTATAAATCATTTCAATTCTCGATCTTTTAAAAATAATGTACAGTGTTTTTCTTTTTAGTTGATTTCTTCATTTAAAATGGATTATGTGCTAACTTCATAATATGTAAAATATCTTGTTTGTAATAACTTGAAGTAACAAGTAAAAAGTTACAAAGAATAATCAGTATTCAGTATTATACACATAAGTTATGATCAGTACAAAGAATAAAGATGAGTCTGGAATAGTGTTTCAGTTTGTAAAATCTTACATTCCATTGGAACTTAATTCTACAAAGAATACATCATACCGTAGAAGACAAATTGTTAAATTAAAAAAGCAATCATGCGACAAAATATAGGAACTAATTGTTTAATAAGTGATACGGATGTCGTGTTAACAAATGTGTTGAAAAATGACAAAGTTGAGATGAAATTTGCGCCCGTTTCAATCCGCGCGCCTTCAATTAGACTTCTTCAGTTATCATCCAACTGTTTTGCAGCATTTGGTAATTTAAACGGCGAAAAATCACGCAAAAGTTCTAAATGGTGTGTTTCCGTGGATATTTCAGCCCTCCTCGACGATTCCTCAGTTTTAATCGAGGGAGTCCTGTTTCGAGCGAGATATCTCGGATCTACTCAGCTTGTCTGCGAGGGAGAGCCCACCAAATCCACTCGTATGTGCCAGGCAGAGGAAGCTGTGTCCAGGATAAAGGTACGCTTATCATTATTCTGTTCTATGTTTGCATTTTACTTGCACATATCCCTACGCTCCCTTGCTCAGCTTACTTTTCGATTTTCCTCTGGGAAAAATATGTTTTTGTTTCTGGAATATCGTGAGTTTAGTAGCTATTCCATATTAAATTAATCTGGCTCGAAAACAAGAACTCTTGAAAAAGCAGCTTAACATTTTATACAAAATTTAAACATATGTATGAAACAATAAAATGTTTTCTTGCTGCCTAATTTAATTTGGAATCTTCTTACAACACATCGTTTCGGTAAAATCTGTCGCATAGTTTTAATTTACAGAATGACTCGCTGTTGGAACAAGCTGTACCTCCTTTCTCATTGAAATTACTAGAAAGCATTGGAAGAAACAGATGAATGGTTCAAAGTGAAACACACTTCTTTCACTATTGCAGTAATGATTGTGCATTTTGCAGTCGCGTTACTTTTCCCCAAGTGACAATACAAAATATTCATTAATTCGCTAGATATTGTATCTAAAAGGTAAACATTTTTTAATCATTCATTTCTTTTTTCTAATCACAATCAGAAAAGAGATAAGACTTGTTCCAATTGGGTAATTCACCCTGAAAGTGTCGACTACTTTAGTCTCGTCACGTATTTATAATTACCAATATTATTTGAATATTGTATCCACTATGTCGAATTAAACATATAGAGCACTCACTTATGCTCTGTGTGCGTAGTAGAAGTCACATATACTTTTAATTACAATTCTCCATAGTACAATCATCTCATCGCGTGTTACTTATTTTTATTTCAAACGATTGCAAGCTATTAAGCGAGGGTAGACTGTGTCCATCTCTAGGCACTCCTGTACCTCTTTGCACAATTCATTTAGCAAATGCATGGCAGACTTTTAGTTTCTCTAGTACTTCGTAGGCGAAGGCCTATCGCTATTGTAAGCATTCTTTTTCTCTATTAAGTTTATGATTTATAAACACAGTTACGTTTGTATATATTTATTTATTTAACGTTCAACAGTTTAAACTGTAGGAACATTTGAAAAGAAAGAAATAGAAAATCCTAATTATGCGACTGAAGGAAAAATGGATAACATTCCATATACACTAAAGTTGAAGAAATTATAAAGTAAAACACGATCAATTGGTTATTGATAATAAAAGTTGATAAAATATTTTCGGTATTTTTGGAATGTTACATTTTTTTTCAGTCTTATTCATTTTACTTACACTCACGGGCCTGCTGTATTTTCTACGCATATGTATATGTAAACTATTAAATAACACGGTGATCAATTGAAGTATAGCAAACAATAGATTGTTTAAAAATATTAACATTGAGAATACTATAGAAATGTAAGATTTGTTTTGGTAACTGTGTAAGATACACGCGACTTATAGCAATTTTATAATGCATTAACACGTTTTTTTCATGTATAATAAACGGAAATTTTTAAAAATGCATTTAATATCATAGTAAATACATTACAAAAGTTTGCGTGTATTTTACCATAAGATTTTTATTTATTAATAGTCCAATATGAAAATATAGTCTAAGAAAAGTTCTTGCATAAGATACTTCGGTCAAACCTGAGAGTTTTCCAATACAACAGGGTTTCATTTAAATTCAATTATAAAGAATGAAATGAATTTTAACGAGAGGGAGAGAGACAAATGGAGAATAACACTTATTAGTTTTTTGTAGGGTGTCCTGTAACTGGTGGTAAGGCCAAGAAAGGAATGGTGCCACATGAAAACGTAAATCAAAAATGTACAATGGAATTTTTTCGTTTCAGGTTTTGTTTTCGAGAAAATCGAGTTTGGAAATTTTTCAAGTACGCGTGGATCTGACTAGCTTCCAACTGAACATGTTCGTTGTTTTCAATCTTATCTCTCGTGTGGAGCAAATCCTACCCAATTATCCATGATCAGTCTGGAGATAGCTAAATAAACAGTGCTTAAGTCACTGAATGATGGTGCATGGATCTACCGTCCCTAATTCAATGGTCGAGCTATCTCCCGCTTTCCTTATTACTCATATTCTCCTTCAGACTTATTGAATAGTCAGCACAATTTGAGAATTCTATCATATTGTACAATGAGAATCGTTATCTCTACATAGGGATATTTCCATCAGGTTTTTATCTCTACAGTCCACGCATCATTTTTTAGTGGCCTCTAGAATAATCTTCAAATTTGATTTTGTCAAAAGTAAGGCCTGATTGAACTTAATTATTTTCTATATTTTTGAATTCTTTCTCATGTGGGATCACTTATTTTTATTGTTTTTTTTTTTAATTACCACCAATTATAGAACACTGCATACTAAAGAAAAAATTATAGTCCATTTTTTTCAATTTTATGTATGAAAATGCAGGCAAGTTGACGTTTTTTCGATTTTGCAAGGTGCAGTATAGTATAACGACAATAACACAATTGTATAATTGAAGAGAATATTCAAGGCAAAAGTATTGTTTTAAATACACTATAATGTAAATTGATACGTATTGTAGACTAATTATAAGTCTTAATGGACATACTTCTTTCAAGTAATGCACGTGCCACATGATATCTACACTATAACTTCTACACCTCAAGATATGAAGAAATATTTCAAGTGAAATTAAAATGCAACTGTAGTTTTTTCTTGTACATAAGATGCAAAGTATTTTTGATAGACTTACATAATGAGCATCAATTTTCGGCAAGAATTCGGTAAATAATGATTTGTTAGGTAATCGTATGACTACAATTTTTTCATGAATTATTATACAAAATGACGATAGTATTGAATCATTCTGTGAATAGATACTGTTAGAAAATATTTGAATGCTAGTAATTTGACCGTACAAAATTAACTTGGGTATTTATTCTGTATTAACTCTTTGCAGTCGAGATATGACATTTAGTTGTCAGAATGTTCATACTAGTTCCGAAAGTTCTCGAGTGTAAAAAGTTAAAGTTGATCGTTACGTAAAAAAAAGCGAATGTTTTACTATAGTCACCCCTTCCTCGTGTTATTACCACCACCACCTGACCAACGAACACATTTTTTATGTGATTTTGATGTTTCTCTGTGTTGACTTGTCTCGAAATAGGAGCTGGATAAAATATCTATGTATAATATTTTATATACTTACGATGAAATTTAATTATAAAGTTATAGGTTTCGCAGACCGAAACACAATGAAAAGTATTCGTTTCTCATCGTGGAAGTTAATATTATACAGTTGCGCTATTAAAGATAAACGTACCGAATGAAATCTTTATTGGAATGATAACAAAATATCTCGGATATGAAATAATCCTGAAGAAGAAGTATTTTTATTCGGCTCCTTTACGACTACTTTCTTGTGTATAGTTGTCTGCCCTTCTCTGCTTCGTAGATTGTACGCAGCACTACATCTCTTTCTGCACGATCGTATATTATAAAAACTTCGTGTAATATAAATCACAGTATTGAACGAGGAAAGAGTATTTTACGTTTATATTACTAGACTCTGTGTTTCACGTTAACGTCTGAACTGGTACATCAATTAAAATAATAATTTTGTGTTTGGAGAACATCAGTGCAATCCATCATTGTACGGCAGTATCTAATGCATATCTATCGCATATATTTTTGTTATTTATACAAAATGCCGTAAAGTGAAAAAGGATCTTCAAGTAATACATTATGCATTCGCTTGAATTTTGAAATACGAGTAATGAAAAATTATAAACCTCAGTACCACTTCTGTCATTTGTAACTATGTATAATTATATGTTTAGCAATTCCATAAGAAGAAATAGAGTACAGTGTTAAGTGTTCAATGTTTCGAACGAATCTACTAATCTGTACTTTCAAATCTGCACACTATTCTAAACTTGATCGGGTATAAGGTACTCTGTGTATGAGATGATAGTTTTCTTAACGCATGATACAGTACCAGCTTCTGTTTCGGTGGTTCTGTACAGTTTGTTAGCTTGTACATAAAGTACTTGAAATGCTTCTCACGAATCTTGATCTGGCCTATGATTTCCGTCACGTTGATTTCTGAAAATTAGCGTTTAACAAATATCATGGTGTCTGTAATGCTGTGACCATACATTCAGAATAACACGAATATAATATTCGATCGTGTATTAACATATACAGAATGGGTACGTAAAGTGTTAGCACAACGTGCAATGTAACGCGCAACCCAATGTGCGATGCAACAAGTCGCGTTACATCGAGATGCGTATCCTCGTACCGTATCACCATTGTGTATCAATGTGGCCAGCAAATGTTGCATTGTCAGATGTCATTCAGTAACACAATACAATATATTTTGATACACAACGACGCAACACCTACTGCTCGTATTGATATGATAAGATGATACACAACAAGTAGACACAATGATTTCTGCGATTCGATACGGAGATACGCAACAAGTGTATACATTGATTTCGAAAAGAATTTAATTGCAGAACTTTCAGCACTCTACGTGACTCATTTTGTGTATTCGATAGAAAGAATAATGAACTAAGCAAGTTTGTTTTGCACGATAAAGTGCTGTCTGTCGTGGTACACGATAACGAAAAGAGTACGATGAGAAATTCGAAGTATACAAAAGAAACACCGTAGAGAAAAATTAAATGAAATGATAAAAGTTCGCGTTTGCTCGTGGTATCGGTGGTGCGTGGTAATGTGTGACTAGCAAGAGCATTTGTTTTGTTTATCGTTACGGAAGGAGGGGCCAGTGGCTACGGGTATGCAGGCTACGCTGTTAAACTATGGGGGGCAGCATGAGTTTGGTCGGTGCAGCGTTGCCTCGCAAGGAAGCCTCGAAGAAGACGAGTGCGACTCTAGCGAAGAACTTATAGGGAGTGCCTCTGGTGGGGGCCAGTCCGAGTCGCAGACTGTGGGTCTCCAGCCGAAACTGGCCCCGATCAGTGGCTCTATGGAGCCCACCACCGTTTTCAGGCTTCACTTTCTCGGATCAGTTGAAGTTGAAGAGGAAGGGAGACGTAAGCGCCTTAACAACCACATAGTGCGGGAGGCTGTGACTAAGATCAAGGTCCGCCCTCCAACCCTTAGATCTATCATTATATTCTATTTTATAGTTGTTGTTATGTTCGACTGTCCTATCTTAAACGCATTACTTTACTTTCTTTTATTCCTTTGTTTTTTCCACCATCTATGCATCAACCCTTCCACTTTATTTCACTGACAACGAACACTCGAGTTCCATGAATTACGCTAATTTTCGAATTCTTTCAATTTTGCTATGATCCTGATGTTCTATTGTTAAGTAGTACACGTTTATTTTAGAAAAAAAGAGATGTTATATAGTGGATGCTGTTAGATAGTGATTAAAAAGAGAGGAAAGGACTTAGTGATTACAGTAAACATAGATAAAATTGAAGTAGTTTCTTATGTTTAATACATGCTATATATTTATTATATTTTATATCGCACGTGTTCGATCATTGTAGGACATGTTGCTGTTAGGATAAAATACAGTGTTCATTTCATTATTCTTACCACTAATTAGTATAGTTAAAAGTCATTATTCAGTTAATGTATTATAATACAACTAGCTTTTATTTTATTCAAGAACACTCGGAATCTAACTAAACATAAATGTAAAAAGTAAAAATTTATGAGCATTAAAACAAATTCAAGATTGATAATTATAATGGTTTCTTGTTGTAAATTCGAAAAAATAGTGTAAAAAAATATCTTCCCATTTGATTGTTAGCTTTTTTCTTACTCGTTGTCAATGAAAGTAAGTGTAACTAGAGATAATTACTCAAATAAACTGTGTTTTGTAATATATAATATTTTTCACACAATACATGGCACACTTGATTAGGTTTTCTTAATAAACTCTCAGGTTTACAGAAGTTTCGCAGTTTTCAAATTTTTCAATGCAAAACAGATATATACATATATGTAAACGTTAATCATGTTTCTGCTAAACTCATCGACCCATTTTCAATGTTATGCATCTTTTCTTGTGATAAAGATAGACATAATTTACAGTAAATTTACAGCATCTTTTCTTACTGTTTTTTATTGTATAACATTGCTTATCCCGATTAATTGATTAACTGCCTTCTTTATTTTATTCTACATGCTGCTTCTTCACGATAGGCGTTGGTACGTATACCTACTACTATAATATTATATTGGGTTTTTGATGTTTGTTAAATTTTCTAATGAATAATATACTTATATTCAATTAGAGTACGATTTAAATTCTTTAATTTTTTACGTGTGACCGAAACCACAAATTAATTAACATTTGTATACGCGCAGGCACCGGATGGCGAAACGCAACCGAGCACGGAAGTTGATCTATTCATCTCAACGGAAAAGATCATGGTCCTGAACACAGATCTGAAAGAGATCATGATGGACCACGCGTTAAGAACAATATCTTATATAGCAGATATTGGTGATGTAGTGGTGCTAATGGCACGAAGACGATTTGTGCCGCACGAAATGGAAGAGGCACCGAAGATCAACAGAACACCGAAGATGATTTGCCATGTGTTCGAAAGTGAAGAGGCCCGATTCATTGCACAAAGCATTGGGCAAGCGTTTCAAGTAGCTTACATGGAGTTCCTCAAAGCAAACGGGATAGAAGATCATAGTTTTGTCAAAGAAATGGATTATCAGGAAGTGCTGAATTCTCAAGAAATATTTGGCGATGAACTGCAGATGTTTGCCAAGAAAGAAATGCAAAAAGAGGTAATTCGTTTATTTTTATATTATACCCCTAGTGTTCCCAATGGAAGTTACGGAAAGCTTTATCGTTGTATGTTTGTAGGTAGTGGTACCAAAAGCAAAGGGTGAAATCTTAGGTGTGGTAATCGTCGAATCCGGATGGGGTTCGATGCTACCGACTGTCGTAATCGCAAATTTGGCACCGGCTGGTGCAGCTGCTCGTTGTGGACAATTAAACATCGGTGATCAGATAATAGCTATCAACGGCGTTTCGTTAGTTGGCTTGCCTCTCTCTACATGCCAGACTTACATCAAGAATTCAAAAAACCAGACAGTAGTCAAGCTGACTGTCGTTCCGTGCGCGCCAGTAGTCGAGGTCAAAATCAAAAGACCCGACACTAAGTATCAGTTAGGGTTTAGTGTACAAAATGGAGTAATATGTAGTCTATTGAGAGGCGGAATCGCCGAAAGGGGTGGCGTTCGAGTGGGTCATAGAATTATCGAGATCAACAATCAAAGTGTCGTTGCTGTGCCGCACGAGAAGATCGTCAATCTTCTTGCCACATCCGTCGGCGAGGTATGCAGGATTTTCTTAATTTACTTTACGTTCTATGTGTTTCCATTATATGCACAAACTGTGGCAATAATTCTGTCAAATCGTGTGACAGTAACATAAGCAAAGTCATTTGAATAAAGTCATTTGTTACTGCATAATCATTGCCACCCATTTGTATTTAGTATCATATTGTGCAACAGAATCATTGCTACATTCTATACAGCTGAGATGAGTAATCTGTGGGCCAGATGCGACCCATATAATAGTTATTTGTTGTCTATAAACGTTGTGTGCATAAAAGTAAAGATCTGTACAGCTATCAAATCTTGCAAATTGATCACAGTTGAGAGTAAAAAATGTTTATTATACATGCAACCTAAATATCTTGGCTAAGAAAAAACTCATCCAAATTGTATCTATTGAATCCTCAACTGTGGTTCTCTGCAAAAGATTATTGCAAAAGTCATTTCTTAATATTTTTTAAGTGTAATAAAGCATGCAACATAAGTTATGTTAATAATGTACGAAACTTTAAAGATTTGAATATTTATTGTCCAATATTCACTCTTAAATTACTTCAAATTGCATGAAAATTGTACATTCTGTTTATGGTCGTTACATGTACATATGGATTATTCACATTTTTTTAAAAATAATGTGTATAAAGCCAAATTTAATTGTGTTAATTGTATTACCATCAAAAGCAAGATACATTCAAATAACGATGTACATTATGTAAATTATGTTGCTTGAAACATTACTTGCCAGAGACATAAGTTAATATATTTAATTCTTTAACTCTTAAGATCAGCAATTTGCATGTTTTAGTTATTTTTCATTTTATTTCAGGACTACTGTCTTCCTCTCCCTCCCCTTTTCTGTATAAATGTACGAATTTTCCCACTCACATATTCAATAATTTATTCGCAAAAAATGAGATCACGTTTACCAAGTGTATTTTGTTTCAGATATTAATGAAAACTATGCCCACGTCGATGTTTAGGCTACTAACTGGCCAGGAGTCTCCAGTGTACATATAAGCGTTTGGTTGCCTGGCTGATATGCGTAGTGAACAGACAATACATCCGCCATCCATTACCATATTATTCACTACTTTACTCTCTGTACAGATTTATTCTACGCAAGTTGCTTTGTGTTTTGATTCTTGTGGAATTCTATTCGTATATTCTCACCAGCTCTTGCTTAGCAAAGCAACAAAACTTACGTAAACACGTTGCGACAAATATTAATATATTGAATATTTACATAAAGCCAGAAATATATATAAATATAAATATATATACATAATATATATATAAACATTTTATTTATGAATGGGATTCTCTATGTCTGTTTTCTAAATGACTAGTTTAATGATTTCAAATATATAATAGGCAGATGCTGAAACTATAACACCAATCGTTGTAGGTTGAAAAAATGTTGAATGAACTTTCGTTGATACTTTTTTTTTGTCTTGTGAGATGATAAATCAAGGAAATATTATTTGCAATGTTTTAAAAAAGCGTTCTTTTATTCAACAGTTGTTCAACCATGATGGACTTGTTACCGATTATATACAATCCAATGTGAAACAACTGTTGAAGTAAAAAAGCGATAATAATACGGTCTTGTCGCTTCTATATATTTGGATATTTTTTCTCTTTATTTTATAGGACTTCATTTTTTGTATATATTTTTTACGGAAATTGGAAATTGGATGATACAAGTGGATTAGACAAAGGTGTTCTTTTTACGAAATAAATATATATATATGCATATGCATTTCGTGACTACAGCATTGAGAATCGCATTCCGTAAGCGATAAGAAAAGCGAAAAATGCAGTGCACACGATTATACATAGCACAAAGCTCTTTACCAACGTTTAGAGCAGGGCTGGAACTCTCTGTACATTACATACTTAACGACGGAGTATGTTTCTACAAGGGCCTTCATATATTTTGTTGGCTTCAGAAAAATTACTATCATTTATTTAATCTTTTTTACCCACGGGTTGAAATCCCCTGATTTTTTATTTTTTACTGTAATTAAGAACTATTGTGTCTATATTAGATGATATGTTGAATGCATTATCTCGTGATATGTATCACGGTAGTTATATGGAAGAGTACTCCGCAGTATTTCACTCTATTTGTCATGTTTCATTAACATGATCTTTATTTCATAATTATCTCTTTTAACGCAGAAATAATTTTCGCAGCTACCAACAATCGCTTGAACCAAATCGAGTTAATCTACTAATTCTATGATCTATAAAAAGATATTTGTGCGTAATTGCGTAAAAAGGAACATATTTATTTTTATTACTGACAAACGATGATATTTTAAGGTCGGCAATATATTGCGAGCGACTTTTGTGATGTAATATTAATACATCATTCAAATGATGAAAATTTACAAATGATAACAATGCAATATTAATATGGAGAGGAGTTCTCTTCTATGTAAATACCGTGCATCACACTATGTTTTATCTATTTTCTGCTGGGAAATTTTCCACTTCTTGCTTAAAACTACCAAGAGGTACATCGATACGCAAATCTTAAAATTTCTAATAAAAGTTTGATAAAATTTCAATGCCAAAGTACATTAAGTAACAACATTAAGTATGATAATATGTCGAATCGCATGATTTTTCTTGTGTATCATAAAATTTACAATAACTTCTCCTTGCGCATTTTTTACTTTGGTTAATATGGAACTTTTTATTTTATACATTAAACGTGAAATTTATTAATATCTTCAAATCGTAGAGTAATTCAATATTTACACAAGTCAACCAGTATGGTTGAACAGTGTAATCAAGAAAAAGACTTATACTATTTTTGCTTCTTATGTAAATAAGAATGAAAAATTTATGATTAATCGCTTTACTTTGCATTTCTATTACTTTTAAAGAAAACATTTTGCTTTCTGTATTATATGTTTTAATCTCCATACTTTTTTCTTTCATGCTTAATGCAAAGTGTTCAGATCTTCTTATTCATAATATGAATATCTTTTAAATGTAAAAAGTGAAGAACGAGAAAAGTAAAAGAACAAAGAAAATGAATATGAGAAAAAGTGGTGTAAAAGGACAGTTATTTCGTTACTTAAAATATTATATTATATTATAATTGATTTTACTTTGCTCGGACCGATTTTTTGTAATATTTAGTAATGTATACGGAAACGTATTTTACATTAATTTTATTTTACCTGAATTTCATTTGTGCCATTTATAATGCCCTGGAATTGAACTTATTTTGTGTTATGTCTTGTGAAATATAAATATGCGACTTACTTGTGTAACGTATCTGAGTGGAAATTTCATTTGTCTTAAATTCGATGAAAAATGACTTGTGAAAAATGCAAATTCAGGCATGACTTTGAATAAGTGATAAAAAATTTTTATTTTAAAAAGTGCATTTAGTGTGTTGTCAAATGCACACAAATATACAGGATATCCTGCATATATGTATTAGCGGACACTGAATGAGGAAGCAATGATCGTGAAAAAACAAAACGAAAATAAATCATATGATATTTTCGACTTTTTCTTCGTTTTTGTATTGAGTTTGTGAATCTACACAAATGGAATATGTCATATTTCTCTTCCTATTACGACTAAAAAAGAAATTAGAAGAAAATGAGTGGTTCAGGGAAGACTACATTTTCTCTACCATTATGTTTCAATATCATATAGTTTCGCAAGAAATATTTATTTGTTATCCCACTTTAATATTCAAATTTCTTTTTGCTTTTCCTTTTTTTTTAATCACGAACTTAATTTCCTCGATAGAGAAGTAAAACTCGAAGTAATTTCATTTTTTATTTTCACTTGTTTTCTCATAATGTATCATCCAGTACACGCTAATACTATACAATATGGAACACCCTGCATAGCACATTTTTAAGAATATTTATAAGAACATTGCTGTAACCAAAGAAAAAAAATATATTTCTCAACGCATAAATATTTAATAAATTAAATGAAAATGCTTATGTAAATATAATATAACGATTGTGTGTCAATTTGTTAAAATTTATTTAAATCCAAGTATATGTCTACACAGAAATATAAATCTATTAAAAAAAGGAACTAGTATAAAAAGTTAATTTCTTCCATTTTATCTAATATCTTATTATTCAGTTTGCACTGAAATTTTTGAAATTGATTACAACCATTTTCTTTAAGAAATATGCTTAATTTACCAAAACGATAATTTGTAATCATAAGGAGATATACAATAATGTATACATTGCACTAAACTTAAATAATTCATCTATTTCCTACACGTTTACACAATTTATATTTATTATAAACTGATTATAATTCTGTTATAAATATTCATAGCAATAATGTATCATTTTTACAATAATGTAAAATATAAACTTTACATTTTAAGAAAAGGCATAATTTTAAATTAAAAAAGGGAAACTAAATCTTATGTGACCCTCTTCTTTTATGTAGTGTCCTTTTACGTTGAATCAAATACAGGAACTCGTAATGAATATAAAAAGAATATAGCTGAGACAATAAAAAATATACTGTTTTGTTTAAAATTTAATTTTTACAAATAACATTCTTAGCACAAAATAGAGACAAAAATATATATTTGAAATAGTTGAGCGTTTTGAAAATTATATTTGCAAAGATATAAAACATTAAAAATGTACAAAACACATATCCACTCAATACGTTTCCCAAGAAATTGTTACTTTTGGAACTTATTTAATGCAAAATAAATTGCATTTATTTATTAACGTAACATCATTAAATAAACAGTCTGATATTTTACTTCTACTTTTTCAATGTTCTTCTTATTATTGCGCATCTGTACGATGAATGAATATTTATGTTGTATCTATAACTGATGTTGTCATTTATATTATTTTAAAGGAATGTACAAAACTAAATTCCTATACACGTAATCTGCATAGAAAAAGCTATTAATATACAGTAATAAAATGTAAGATTTTCACAAGTGACAAATTTCCTTGATTACATTTATTTTATATTATAAAACAAAAAGTGTTGTGTTTTTCTCATGTAACAAGGTCGTAAAGGTAATCATTATTTTAATGTAGCTTATTTTTCATCCAAAAATCATTTTATTTTAAAAGAAAAAGATTCATGTAATTACATCATACTTATGTTATATAAGTACATTGTTTTATTATCATTTTGAAAGTATGTATATCTCACTGTATCTCTCACAATTAGATAGAAATTTTATACCATGAAAGATCAATGCACAATTGACCTTTATGGATATTGAAGAAAGCCTTAATCAACTTCAGAAAGTTCATATTTAATCATAAAGAGCATAAGCAGCCTGTTACATATCGCATATCACATTAAGTGTATACATACTCACATAATATGTATTGAACATATGTATGCGTGCCCCTTATCATTACAAAATCATAGCGAATCATTTTGGATGCTCATGTTCATAAAATGCATCAATTCACATGCAACATGACTCAATCTTTATATGTTTATTCTTTTATTTCATATAAGATTACTCAAGCCATACAAATTCTAAATAAATTTCAGAAGATTTTCCTTTTATAATTTGCATTATGCTACACCGCAACAGCAAATTAATATATACTTTGAACAATTTGAAAGCCTTGCGAGTTAGACAAACGCATTTGAATTATTTTTGGCGTTAGTACCAAACATCTTTTCTTTCCATTAGAGAATGTTTAATAAAGAAATTCATTGTATGAACATATTTCCTAAAATGTATCGTAAGTGTGTCGCCTCGTAAATATTGAATGTACATTAAAATGTTCGAAGGGAGAAAAGGTGGACGATAAAATAATTCTCTCGATATACGGTTAGCGCGTTCGAAAGTGTTCGAAAGAATTGAAAGCTGCGTTTAGGATAAAGGGAAGGAAGATATGTATATCACGTGCATATAGTAGGTAATGAAATGAATTTTGGCATGGAAATTTTTATCCATATATTTGGCGAACAGAGGAACGGTACGAATAAAATATATGGGATCAAACATGTTTATATTGGGTGGCCGAAACTTATCTAGTCATTACGCTAAGAGTAAAATAAAACACACGCATATTGTACATATGCGAATATAGATACAAATAAAAATATAAATATAAATTGCAAATATAAATACGAGTATAAATATAAATATAAATACATATACATATAAATATATAAATATAAATAAATAAAAAGATAAATAAAAAGTATAGTGAAATATGCAGCCACCGCGAACCACCCTGACTGAACATGTCTAGCCACATTTTAATAACATTCACAAAATACCAATTATTGTCGATCTGACCTTGTGTGATTATTGATAGAGTGCTTTCTTCTCTTTTCCAAAAAATGAAATTAATTCAGTTTCTCATCGGTTTGTATATGTTATCTATATTTATATAATACCGCTGTTGGGTTCAAAATTGCGAATGTTATTATTCGCAAGAAATATTCTAAAGATTATTAATAATAGTGTTATAAAAAGTATTACATTTCATTCTATGTAACGTATGTAAAACGCATAAAAAAAAAACAAATTATATTCAAACTGTTATACCACACCGACAACTGCAAAGCGTATTTGATATAATCATTAAAAAAAGAAAAAGAGATGTATTAAAAAAAAAGACACTATCAACGCATCACAAATTAGGAAATTAAAATATACAGTTTCTTATGACTGCTTGTACAATAAAAGTGTATACAGGGTGTCTCATGGTTTCCCAGTCAAAATGAGATTTCATGTGTTTCTACGAAAACCAAGAAAATTGTATTATATGAATTTGGACCCGTAAATCGTTAGCTAAAAGATTGTAAGAAAAATGAACGAGATAAAACTAGATTGATTCTTTTGTTTCGAGGGAGAGACTAACAAATTCGTAGAACACGTTTTGGCGAGAAAAATCGGTGACGCTCTGTATGTATGCATGCATATACATCAAACTGCAAAAAGTTCACGATGCGAATTAGTATTCATACGCGATAGCAATCGCTTCCCCCGAATGTAAATTGTACAAAGCACTTCGAGTCGCTGCGTTTGAACAATTTGTATGGAGGGAAGCAACGGCTTGTCTTTTTATTATGCATTTCACTTTCTTCATTTGCCGTGAATGAAGAATCTCGTCGATTTAAAACGATTGTTATACAAATAAACTCAAATACAATGTATTCCAATTAAAATACTCGTATTGTAGTGAATAGGAGGCGCTCGTATGTGCGAAATGGACGAAAAATAGTTCGTATCCGAGGGAACCCGTACGATCAAACGGTTCGCGACAAACAATGTGGTGACGTTCAAAATTGTTTATTATGTACGGTTCGAAAAAAGATACGAGGGGAGGCGAACAAATCTGAAATAGATAACAGAAAGATAATTTATAACTTTTATATGAAGTCAAAAAATTGAAGTTTATCGACGAAATGTTCGACGGTGAAAAATAAAAGTGATCTGTTTTTATTTATCGAAATATATAATTAGATTTTATGGGCTAACGTAAAAACAAGTTACGATTAATAGTTACACGATGGAAGGCGTAAATTCTAAAATAATTCGGAAGAAAATTTTAATCCTAATTGGAGATGCATAATTAGAGTTTACCGCTTTCGTTGTATGGACAAAAAAAAAGCAATGAGCCTGATATACCAGTTTAAGCTAAATTAAGTCTCACACACACACACACGCGCGCGCGCGCGCGCGCGCGCGCCACACACACGGACACACACAGGCACACTCACACAGTGTATGTTTAAGTATTGATGTTTAATTGATTACAATTAATTTAAATGCATAAGAATGTGTAAATTGTCATAGGTAGCTAATTTAAGTTGATACAAAAATATATATTAGATTGTCGCGTTAATTTTGAAAAAAATTTTTGTATAGGAAAGGGAGGAAGTCAATTTTTGATGTGGGAACGTTTTATTTCATTGTGAATCACTGATCGTGCAAAGTCAGTGCGTACGATGAACACACACACAATATTACCTTAAATCATTGATATAAGATAATCTAAACGCAACCATTTGTAACGTCGATACGTGATATAAAATATACGTTATACATAAATAGAGCTTACGCTGTAGCTTCATCGGTCACGAGATATGCTACAAGATATATCGTGACTGTCTTTATCGATATTTGTGAATGTAATATAAGTTATAAATCATAAATGAGCTACTGAATGTGTACATGGTAATATTATACTAGTCCATATTAAGATAATAAAATGTAATTTTGAATTCAAATTCTAAATGTATATCCAAGTCGCTGCTTCATATACGTGTGTCCACGTTTCTTTTTTAATGATAGAAAAAGAAAAAAATAAGTCGCACATCAATTTAAAAAAAAAAGATATACAATTTGATTAGTTCAGATTTATGTTTTACGTATAAATAAAAAATTTATGAGAACGTACGAAAACTTATTTAAACCATACACGTAGAATTTCACAATCTTATTTCTTTACGCCTATTTCAGATTGATTCAAATTCTGTTATTGGATGTTAATTACATATTCTTTTATATTAAATCAATATATAATCCATTTTTATATTTAAATCATGTTATTAGATTATATTCTATTTTTCGTAATATTACAGAATATTTGAAATTTTGAACTATAACCATAGACTACATCTTGCAAGAAATACAACCGTATACGAGAAAAGTACTGGCGCTGCTGATCGTGTTGTCGCTAGTCTATAACATGCGTTACCAATGGAGAAATCTGGTATCATATTTTCTGGATACGAAATAGTGCTTCTAAAATGCAATATGTCTACCTCGCAGGAGAAGAGCCTGTTAATTAATAACTTTTTGGATTCCCTGTACAAAATTGTTAACTACATGAAAGTTCCTTTCTAATTTAGTGATTTGTGAATTATTTGATATGTAAAATGAGCTTTTCCGTGAAAAAAACAGGTGGTAGAATGTGGCATGAAGCGCGAAAACAGGAAAAGAAAATCCGTGGGATGCTAGTAGATTATCGTCGCCGAGCTGAACGTCGACGTGATTATTATGAAAAAATCGTAAGAAATCAATTGCACAAATAATTCTTACATCAATTTTATCGAACTTGCAAACGTTCAATACGATGTACCCTTCTTGTAGTGAAATTACAATGTTCTCTAATCTTCCTTTTAATTGTTAACCTTAAACTCTTTTTAATTTCTCGCAATATATGTAATTATTAATAATTGCTTAGAAATATAAATAAAGCAAATTGCGTAACGTTCCTAACTATATTTCCCCTTTTTGCGGTATAGTTATGTACATACATGCAAATGTCATGTATATATAATGCATATATGTATAGGAATACAGATATGTGTATATGTGTATGTACGTATCAATACCTGAAACAAAAAATAACATAAATATCCAATATAGATACATGTTCACTTTTTTAAATGTAAACTTATTTACATATATTTGTATATGTGCAAATTTGTTATTTAGAAATCAGATCCTACGCAATTTCTACAACTTCATGGAAGACCATGCAAAATACATTTGGATCCAGCAATTGCTACAGCTGGTGACAGCCCTGCAAATATGTAAGTCAGTGTATGCTTTAATGCTATTAATTAAACATATGTATTTGCTCAATATTGATATTTGGTATACTTTCCATAAATCTTCATATCATAAAATTGTATTGTCCTATATATACATGTATAACTCATTGAAATTATTGAATTATTATAATATAAATCAGACATATGTGTGTAAAAAGTAATATAACTCAAATCAAATAAATAAAATTAATTAGAATTATCTAATAAACAATTTGGTTGTATTATATTAATAGGATGCCGTGGCAAGGAAATGAAGACAATCTTATTGACCGATTTGATGTACGTGCTCATCTTGATTGGATACCAGAAGCACCAGACTCTATTGATGTAGATATTGCACTTACTAGTGAAGATAGACATATCAATTATGAACGTTATCGTATAATTGTCCAAAATGAATTTTTAGGAGGTAGGAAAGCATATTCATCTTAAGACTTAACACATTTGAATTATATTATAAATGATAATTTTATGGTTGTAGTAACGGAAGAAAAATTTTTGCACCAAATACATTTGGAAGAACAATTTGGCTCATCTACAAAATTAGATTCTGCTAGAGATAAAAAAAAATCCTGTAATAATGTAGCTATTGGATACAATTATGAAACAGAAGAGCCAATACCTGAAACGGTAAAATCATTGGATACTGTTGTATCTGATGAGAAAGCAGATGATGAAGACAGTGATATTGATTTAGGTACATAATTTGTACTGTGTAAATACATTTATGCTGCACTTTTATATGCACCAGATTTATCATGTATTATATACATTTAATGTCTTTTTAGACATTTGTGTAGATGTATCTCAAATAGAACCATCACAAGCGCATGAAATGAATTTGGTAGCTCAAAAATATGGACTTTTGGGAGCTGATTATTTCAGTTTCCTGACACAGGACTTTGAAGAAGCTGAAACATTAAGACAAGCACGTAAACAAGAAGAAGAGAAAGCTATGTATTCGGTAAAATCTTTGATTCTGTTCACTTAAATACATTTCATGTTATTACTTCTCCTACACATTAAATAATTTGTTTGCTCTCTTTATATTCTTTTGTATTATTACTTCGTCTCCTTTAATGCACTGTACTTCAAAACTAATGTTTGACTATTGTACATCTTATCTTAAATTATATATTAGATTTGTGTTACAGGGTAGAAGATCGCGTAGAGAAAGACGTGCATTTAGGGAGAAAAAAATGATTGGTCGAGTTATGAGCCCACCTAGGTAGCTATTTTTGTTTTAAGAACCAAATTATCTTTGAAATATTTACTTAATTAATAGTATATTACTCACATCAAATTTATTAGCTATTTATTTAATTAGATAAGAAGTTTAGGAACTATTTAAAATGTTTTACTTGTTTATATTTAGTTATGCTGCAAGGGAAAGTCCTGAGTACAATCCCTATAGAAAATCTTCATCGAAATCACGGTCAAGATCTGTATCACCTGTAAATGCAGGACAAATAACGTATATTACAAGTTTTGGTGGTGAAGAAGAGACTCATGGCAGTTCGTCTCATATTACAACCTCCCATTCAAGAAAAATGAATTATTCTCATCTTAGACGTAGAAGATCAGACAGTCCAACACTTAACGAGCGAACGATTAATAGAAAACATTCAAAATCAAGGTCTCGAAGTTGTTCTCGGTCTGTGAATAAATCTAAATCGTACAGAAATCGAGATAGAAAGCGTAGTACGTCAAAAATAAGGTAACATTATAATCTGTACATGTTCATACAAGATGTTTCTTTTAATGCAATGCAACGGAATTATTGCCAAGATATATAAACACCTTATATTGTTATTTGTGTTGTTAATTCGTATAATTTTCAGATCAAGAAGAACACATTCAAGACATAGGAAAATAGCGAGATCAAGAACAAGAAGTCGTTCGAGACGATCACGTACCCGAAGTGAATCCAGATCACGGTACAGAAGTTTCACTAGATCTCGTTCGCGCACTACTTCAAGGTCCAAAACCAGATCTAGATCGCGCTCACGACCAAAAAGATCCAGAAGTTCATCTTCGAGCAGTATATCGAGATCAAAATCAAGATCGAGATCAAGGTCCAAATCGCACAACAGGAGCCACTCGAGAGACAGTTATCGTCGAAGGCATTACTCACCATCGAAATCCGTGTCTAAATCTCGATCGAGATCCAAATCTCAGTCCAGATCTAGATCAAGATCAAGAAGTCAATCCAGATGCAAACGATCTCGTAGCATCGAAAGTAAAGCGCCAACACTGCCAAGGTACAATATGCGTTTCCGCAAAAGATAGAAAATTTTCACATTGTTCATTGATCTTTCACATTATAACGATATCAGATACTACGGCCGACGTGGAAAATCGTCAAGTTTAGAATTAGAATTGTCAGACAGCGAGGAAAAAGCCTCTACGGCAACACCAAAACCAACGGTTACTAATACCACGAACATGTAAGTTTAATAATAATTAGAATGCATTGTACGTTGAATTTACCTTATAATTACTTACGCATACATTCCAATAACAGGATTCGTGGTCCAGATTTAAATAATATTTTTATTAAATGATAATTTAATACTTTTAACAATTGTCAATTGCGCATTCGGCGAGGTTGGATATTTGTAGTATTATACTTGAAAAATCTTAATTAATTAAAATGTTTCAGGAACAAGCCAAAAGCAGGGTTAAGTACAAATTCTGGTGGCGGACACAAAGTCAGTAAGAACCATAACGCTTACTTAGTCACTTAAAGCACAGAGAATAAAAGACAGTATATATGCTCTTTATATATAACTACCCTCTCAACGAAGAACCTCAACAAGTGCTACTTGTTTTCATTCTGTTGGATAAGACTTTTAAATTATATTCGTTACGTTTCACATATAATATTACCGCATTTCGCTTTCTTATTAGACGTTCAATGATACAAAGCCACGAAGAATTTGAATTTTGTGCAATTTTTAATGCGAAATAATTTACATTTTCTTTATAAAAAATATAGTTGAGTAAACATGGTAAAAGTACTTGAAACAAAATTGAACTTGTAATATATCATGTGTGAGTACTCGAAAAATGAATTCAATAGAGTTCATTAAAAATGTTTTTGTGAAACTTATTTTTTTTTTCTTAAGTTAGTTGTTAACGTTATCAGAATGAAAACATCAAATTTTTTGTGGTGTGATTTATTCGTTCTGTAGAAATAGCAATACCAGAAAATCTTTCTTTATACAGGATATACTTAATATTAATTTTTTTATATATATAGTAGCATAATACATTTTAAAAATTTTAATATAAATTTCGTTATATATTAACTCTTCAAATTATACAAAGAATCCAAACATAGGCGGATTAATAGTGCAGATATACTACTTTTGAATGTTATTATACTCTTTATTTAAAAAATATAGTAGCATAAAGTAGCATAAAATTTATATTAAAGGTTTAAAAACATTATGCTTTGCTATATATATATATATCTGTAATAGGAAAAATCTTCTAGTAATTGGTAACAGAATTTTAAGAGTTACATTTTTCAGTCACTGAAAATCACACCCCAAGAGCGGCTTAAGAAGAAAATGCAAGCCCTTCTAAATAGGCAGTGTAAGTAAAATTTATCATTTTAAATATACAATTACTATAACAATTATTATAATATTACAATTACATTTTAGATAAAGCTGATAAGAAGGCTGAACAACTTAGGATTGAGAAAATGGAGCAACAAAGACAAGATCGAGAAGATGAAATTCGAGAAATGTCCTTGAAGTTACGTCGAAAGTATGCCAATAAAAATTAGACACCATTACTCCTTTTTTCTAATAAGTTGTGTCAAGAACTTCGAAATTTCTAAATTCATTCCTCAATGTTTGAATTAAACATTATAAGTCAAATGCTTTTAGGTTTTTTCATCCTCGATGCAAGAGATGGAATCTATATACAATGAACTTGCTCAAAATTTTGAAGTTCTTGCCAGCTTGTTACGTATAATATCATTATGTATGTTATTTTCTAATAACTTTTAGACAAAGGGAGCGTAGACATCGTTATGAAGGTCACAGTTCCGATTCACATTCCTCTGTATCACGTACGCCAAGCCCTGGTCGTAGTCCACGTATTATTCGTCGAGAAAGAAAAGACAGAGATATGAGAGATTTCGAAAACGATCGTGAAAGGGAAAGAGATAGGGAGCGTGATAGACGCGACGATCGAGAAAAGTTTAGAACCGAATCTCGTAGAAGATACAGAGATTCGCCTCTTCGTTCTTTAAGTCCAAGAAATAGCCGGTAAAATTTCGAATAACATTTTGTATCATATTACAGGCGAACCAAATGAAGTGCTACAACTTTTTCTGCTATGAAATCACTGCAGAGATGTCGATTATAATTTTTTTGGCAATGTTAATCTTTCCAGAGTGCTGTGGCTATATATTTAGGGTCGATACTGATCGAATCTGAGTTTGCAAGCTCAAATCGCTTGAAATAAAAGATTAGTTCCACGAAATATTAAATTATATTAATAAATACAATTTTCGAATTATTGTAATAATTAACGAAACTAATAGACTGACTAGAAACCAATATATTTTATTGCAATATACATAAGTCATTATACATAATACAACGCGATGACCACTTGGTATACTTATTTTTTTTAATATTAATACAAAGAAATATTAATTCTTTAACGATATGATTTTATGCCTTTTATGTGCAAAATATTCCAAAGATTCTATACACAGAACAAATACATGCTGTATTTATAAAAAAAGAGAGAGTCTTGGAAATTTCTAAAGAAGTTCGTCAAGTTGATATCTGCAATAGCCTACGAAGAAAACATCATGAACAATTAATAACACTTTATCTGGTCTGCCTTGTACATTCAAAAATTAAGGGTATTTATTTAAAAATTATTATTTTTAGAGGCCTAGTCGATTATTGACAACAAAAGAAGTGCACGGTTAATCTTCCACTTGGAGGGCTTAAAACATTATTAGACACTTCCTGTATCGCATTCCTTCCGTAAAATGCAACAATTGCTTTAAGAAATGCGACGAAAAAAGATATGATTATAATTTACAATTAACATTATTATTAATATTGTTTAATCTTACACTGTAAGAAAATAAATGCAGTTGTTTATTTACAAATCCTAACATTGAACTTTATATTTCATACTCGTAGATAATCATGTCTAGTTTTAAATAAGATTAAATTGCAGTTTAAATAAACTTGTTTCAATTGTAGATAAGAGGGGCAATGGGGAGAGGGTGTCGTTCAATTTTGTTACCCTTTTAAATTTTTAACACGTTTTCATACGTATGAAATGAATCGTTTTTTATATATCAATAAAATATTTCTTTAACAGAGGTATATGAGACAATGGATTATTCTATAAACGTCGATAGAGATAATAAGAAATAACGAAACACTATTAATATATGCAATTAATTTTAATTGCATGTACATCCTTTCTCTTTCTTTGATGTAGCATTTGTAATAGATAAGATAAATTGAATGAAACTTTCAATAAGTACTTGTTACAATGTTAATAAATCATTACTGTAATTGAAATTAGTAATTCTCGCATGTGAACATTTTACATTAATAAGGAAATGATTAAATTTTATTTTTTTTATCAATTTGTGCATATGAAAGCCCGTATGAGAAAGAGAGAGGGCACGGCCTTGTTTCGTACTATACATCAAATCTGTTAATAACTAATATGGCGGAATAGGTAGATGTTGACTTTTGCAAGTTCCGGATTTCTCGGATTTAGACGTTTCTACATCATAGAATTTCAAGAAGAATACAAGTTAGCCGTAACATATTTATATCATTATCGGTACGCGTTGTAATTATCACTGAGGTCACGTGTTGTGTACTTAATTGTACCGAGTATTATTAACAAATAAGTGCGTATATCGCTCATTAGAGCAAGTCTACTTGGTAAACAACTGTAATTTTCGATTCTTAAACGTGAATGTATTATAATCGTCACTTAGGAAATCAAGAGACACACGATTTTTTAAATTATTTTGATTTTAAATAAAGATAATGCGACTTACGTAATGAGAGTGTTAATATCAATTTTATATGTTCCATCGAGGGGTTAAGAGGTGCATTTATACTATACGCAATTGAGTGTATTGAAAAACATTTGTAACTGTATTAAGTACATAAGTTTTATGAGGAAAGATATGTACTTAATAACGCAAATTCGTTGGTAGTTTTATTCGTTTCGATATATGTATTTTTTATCACCGTTTGTGTGCATACAATTTAAACTTCAAAGTTAAGACTGCCATGCAACGATGTCCTTTGAAAAGTTTCGAATTGATTTAATTTTACTTTAAAAATTAAAATTAAAAATCAAGATTTTATTCTAAATATATACCAAAAACTTATTTCGTTACACGCGAAGCGTACAATTGTAAATCTGAATGTAGTGCTTTTTTTCAATTAATTCAACAGTTCAGTCAATCTTTCAGAAACATGTGTGATTCAACTAAAAAAATGAAAGATTCGAGTGTTAAGAACAATGTGAAAAACGAACCGACAGATCAGTTATGTCGGAAAGAAAGTGCCGATAAGAGAGAGTCAATGTTGAAAAGTACAAACGAAGATGTACAACGTGCAATCGAAGGCTTGAAAGAGATACCGGACGAGGAACTTCAAGAATTTCTTGACGATGAAGATTTTATGCAGGGTTTGGATGTCGTCGACGCTTGGGAAGGTGACGAAGAAAAAGGACGAGAAGTTGAACTTAAAACTGCCCATATCAAAGACCAAGAACAAAAACGTCCCTCTAGGTAGCATCAATAACATTGAGTTGATATTATTATAGTTATTTGTTAGTCCTTATATATTAATTTGTTATGTAAAAATATATTGCACAATAACTATAGATTGTTATAAATTATTATACAGGAACATGAAAATATCTTGTACAATCAATTTACTTAGATTAGTTGTAGTATACTAGTATCGCATTGTACATGTTAAAATAATTTATGTAACAAAATTTGTGTTTTTTTCTTTGAATAATTAATATGAATAGAGAGTGCTTAGGAACTTTATTTGACAAAGATCATAATATTGATAATTAGTAATGTATTGGAAAGAATGATTGCAAGCCTACTTATAGGGAGAGACATCGACGTGATTACAAAGGATCTAATCGTGAAAGACCAAAGAGAGAAGAGAAGAAGCACGAAGAAATCCGTCGTGATCCCTCGAAAAGCACAAAGGATATAGAGAGAGATAAAATACGTACAAAAAGAGACAATGAAAGTAAACTATTGGCAGAGAAGGAGAAAGCTATCAAGCACTTGTTAGACTCTGATAATGTTGTACCACCAGGTACAGAAACTGAAGCAATTCAAAGCATTACGGAAAGGCAGAATATGGAACAGGCACAAATGCATGGCCGTAGAAGCCGAGAACGACGTAGAAGTGGAGAACGTCAAAGGGGAAGCTCGTTACGACGTAGGACACCGGACAGAATTCGAGTGAATTCTCCTCGTCGAAAATCTCCGTTACTATTAAGCCCAGAACGTAGAAGTCCTTTCAAAATGAGTAACGAAAGACACAGGAGCCCGCTAAGGTTTAGTCCCGACAAGAGGAGAAGCCCAAGATTTAATTGTGTACGCAGAAGTCCCTTTGGATTTAGCCCGGAACGCCGAAGAAGTCCAATCAGACGGCTTAGCTGGGAACGAAGGACAAGCACAGATAGAAGATGGAGCGCAGAGCGACACAGAAGACGTACAAATATTCATGAACGGTGAGAAGACAATATTCTTCAACCATACGTTATGCTATTTAAGTTCTGTACACATTGTAGGGATAAAGAAATGTTTCTTATGTCAATCTTTTTTTGTAAAACAGGTTCACGCGAAAGTTTGATGTAACATATACATTTATATTCTCGTTAAAAAAATTATATAATAAAATTTTTTGTTAAAACTTGTATTTATGTTAATAAACTATTTTAATCGAAACTTTAAATTGTCAAAGCCGGAGGAGTCGATCTCGTGATCGGCAACGAAGTCGCAGCATGGAACGTCTTAGACGAAAAGCCAGCCGTTCACCGATTGGCAGACGTTACAGTCCTCGTCGTCGAAGTCGAACACGGAGTAGATCATTGGAGCGGCGAAGAAAACGATCACCCTTCATCAACGAACTTAACAGACAACTAAGAAACGAAGCAATAATGACGTCGCACATGAATACTGGATATTCGCATACCACACCTATGGAAGGTATACCGCCCATGATGAACAACGTGTATCAACCAGAAGGTGAACCAAGACCTCCATTGCCAATGCCACCCTATATACATCAATCTGAATTAGCACCACCGATGCAACCACCGAACGTACCTCCTGGTGGACCGCCATTCATGAATTTTGAAAATTCGTCCCAGCCGATGAACTTCGATCCCGTACCGATGCATCCGTTACCTCAAACCGAATACGTTTCCGGTCCAGTGATGTATAATCAGCCAAGTACCGGCGCAATTCAACCACCGCATCGACCGCCACTTCTTCCGGCACCAGTTTCTCCGCCGCAACACGAACCTTCAGCATCCACAGTAGAACACGTGCAACCGTACAACTCGTCGCATGGCATCCCACCTTCGCGTCAATCTCCTATTCAAAACTTTGAATTTTCGAATAAATCTAAGGACAGCCAAAGCTACAGAGAGCGTAGATTTACGGACTCTTACAACGGATACCACGCTTCGCAAGAAGAACGGCTAAAGACCCCTGAACCGCCAGTCATCTCTGATACAAAAGTAATTTTGTTACATTATAACAAAAAGTTCTTTCATACAATACATTCGTATATACATATACTTTATTCTGTGTTATAGAAACAAGAAATATTACTTCAAAATTAACGAGTAATATTTTTTAGTGCCTTTTCACACAGTGTGCAGTTAAAATCTTTTTACTATTGTATATATCGAAAACATTTGTAATGTTTGCTTTATAAATTAATTTTACAGCAATTTGAAAAAACGAGTTTATCCAGTCTACTGGAAGCGTCTGTTTCCGCTAAAGGTGCGAATATATATTTTTATCTAGATACCGTTCGAACTTATACACATAGTATTTGAGTACCTTTTTTAAGTTACATCATAAGAAATGAAAATTAATAGTTTGTATTTCATTTTTATACACTTTTTAGATTCAGCTAGTCTACCAGTTTTATATCCAGGTAAGAATATTTTATTTTATTGTTTTTTCGCAATTATTATCGAACAAAGTTTTAACCCTATTTGCTCTAGTACAGTGCTACGAGGAGAAACGTTATTACATTAATTCCACGTAATTTTGTTTCTGTTTCACGATAGGATTCAAACCTGAAATATTACGTCACTGTGAATATGCTCTGCGCGAACTTCCTATGGAAGACCCTCGTTTAAAAATGAAAGGCCGTTTTTTCTACGATCCAACAAAGGAGAATGTGAAAAATGAGCAGAACGTGTATTCGTCGAATTCCATACTTTTGCAAAAAAGCAAAAGCAAAATATATTGGGACGAAGAAGAAGGTGGACAACATTTGATTTCCAGTTTAAAACAGAACGTTCAAATGCATCAGAAAATTTGTCAAACCGACGAACTGGAGACAAGCACGAAATTTGTTCAAGCAAGTGTTACTATGGTAGACTTCGAAGTACAAGTATATCCCCAGGACCTACAGCATGCTGCTAAAGAAGAAAAAAGACCCATCATGGATCGTTTAGATTGGAATGTACGCGAAACGTTTGATTACACACCTAAATTTCGAGAAGCTGACGACTTAAGGTGGAGTTTAAGTAATTCTTCACAAAAACGAACTTGGAGTAGAAACATGTCACCCTCTAGAAGGCTTGACGATCGTGAACATCGCATAGATTCTTCCTTAGATCATAGTTCTAGAAATATAAAATTAGAATCTCCGATAAGAAGTAGAGATAGTTTCTCCGGTCACAAAGGCTCTGTACGGGATCATTATGTACGTGAAAGATACTCCCCTAATTATAGGCATTCATTAGACGAACGTGATGATTTTCACGAAAACCGAAGTGATCATAGTCGTGGTGAGAGCCCAATGATGTTGGAGGATTCTGCGGAGGAACTAGAATTGGAACATACATTCCAAAGAGGAGCAGATTGGCATGGAAGAGGAAAGATGTCGAGAGGTAGATCAAGTCCACTAATCAAACCGCATGTGTACAGAGGGAAACATTCTGGTGGAAGATCTTACCGTGGACGTGGAGGTTTCCGTGGGAAATTCTAAACTTATTTGTGTAAAGCACAAATTCAAACTGTAGAATCATATAATCAAATATATCGATATATAAAAACAGAAGAAAAGAATTATTATCTATTCTTGAAAATATTTGAAGCGAAGAACACGAATTTATTAATTTGTGTTACTTGAAATGCAAATTTTTGTACCATATTATCCCAGAAATTATTATTAAAATGCATTTTGAATACAGATTCGTTTTCAACCTTATACATATTAATTGATAAAACATGTATATAGGCAAATATTTTTTGCACAGGTAGAATAACATTCTATTTGAAATGTGAATTATAAAAGCAAAAAACTTATACAAAAGTTCATACATAAGGTTTGCAAAATATGAGTTTAATGTGACAATACAAACAATACAGAAGTGACTACTGTTTATATCATTGAATTATAAATTAAATGCTAATGTGTGATAAACAAAAAATTCACTCATTATGCAGTTTACAATTAATTTTTTAATGATCATTTAAATAATGGTAATAAGTTTTGGTGTAACACTACATCGTTTTTTCATCGGTTATACCATAAATATTGCATAAAAAACTATTTTCGGGGGTGTAAAGTAAAATATTGTTCACTAACTAGCAGGTTTAATTAATATGTAAAATAATATAATATGTCAAATGGAAAATTAAAATACAGAAAATTATTCTGTATCTTTAATCATTCATCTTCATTCCATTGAAATGCATATGGAATACGTGTTTAGAAATAATCGATTTTAAAATCATGTTTTAAGGCATGATACATATTACATATATACATATGTGTATATATAGGATTAAAAATTTTAAAAATGTGTAGTATCTTCATCAATATATATCTCGTTATGTGTGTACATATATTTATATTTAGATCTCCTTAGATATGATTTTAAATTTAAGTGAAAGGGGTATAAAATAAAACAGTATCATCTTTGTTCTAATTATATGTATATATTTTTCTTAAGAGATTAAGGAAATAAATATCATAGAAGTAAAAATATTTCTAGGTTCAACGTTTCCTTAATCGTGTTATACAGTTTACTTGTAACAATTTAAATGTTTATGTATAAATATAAAATCATTATATGTACAAGATTATTCCAGATTTCAAAGTATACATTTTAATAAATGTTCGTATTATATTTCAGATATACGATAAAGATAATTACATGATTTAAAAGGGATTGCGAAAATATTTAGCAAAAATTATATAGGCATTCATTTGTAGTTTAAAAATTTCACTCGGTGACATTTGAGTTTTTGATACTTCTACTTAGTCGTGTGCGTAGGAGAATGCACATTAATTTAACTCTACTAAGGATACAGATTCAATTATAAACATTGGTTTATTGAAATTCTCATTTTTCGTAGTATTTAATTATATTTTAACCGAATTTATAAATACCCGCTTTTATATATACGTATATATGATGCGTAAAGGAGATGCGCAGAGGAGATGCGCACTCGCATAAGAAAACAATGTCATTGATAGAAATGATGGCATCTTGAAAGAGACTGACGTACATACTATTATCCTGTGATTGAATGACATTTGATGTAACAAATACTTTAACAAATACTTGAAAGAATTCGACAATCGTCAAATCTTAAAGTGTAACATATGAATTCGCTTCAAGTGTACGCATTTCACACGTATGTATCTTGAAGCAATCGGCTTTATCGCTTAATTACCTGCGTTTATACAAGGTCCTCCCGAAAATAAATTCGTTTAATTAATAAATCCATAATACTAATCAACCTACAATACATTGTAATAAAGACACTTGTAGAACTTAATAATACATTATAAACATGACATTAATATATAATTAACCAAATTCGAAACATTTAGATATTACACGATTATACCAAAATACAAGTACACAAATGATTAAATAATTCATTTACTAACATGCAAGAGTACTAAACTAAACTTTGAACAATTTCGATATCCTATGATAAAGTGAGAAGAGATTCCAATATCTCCAAATAAAGGGATTTCAGTATCTTAAAAAAAATGTTAATCAATATAATTAACACAGGATAATGTTCACTATTATATTATAGATTTATAGTTGATGTACAATATAACATCAATGGTTAAGGATATAGTAATTTTGTATAAAATAAAACTTAATTAAAGTTAAAGGGAACGCAACTAAATCGTTATAAGAAATCTCTGTATTTTCATATTTATATTGATGTAAAGCACTTACTAATATAGTATAAAAATTACAAAATTATGATTTACAAAATTGTAATTTTTAGTTACTATTTAGAATTAGTTTATGATAATTAATATATGTATAAGTTATCTTTTCATTAATGTAATATCAGTTTCTATCATTATGTATTTTAACATAACATATTTTCCAAGATGATTAATAAATAATTTTGTACAGTGCGAAAGTTACATTTGTTAATGAAAAGAAAATTTAAACTAAATATTCTAAAGAGTTACTAATAAATTTGATCTTTTATTTATTACTAGCAAGATGAATATTTGTATTTAAAAAAATATATAACAATGATACATCCTTATTGATAAATTATATTTTATTGATAAAAATGTACTTTGTATTACATTGTTAGTTACACATTTTGGGTCCATAATTGAATGTTTAATGTGTTTGTATTTCATACAGATAATAGTAACACTTTTCAAATTGCTGTATGTACAATAATGTACGTTTTATTATTTCGACTAACTTACGTTTAGCAAAATACATGAATTCTTGAAAAACATGATCATCACAATTAAAATTATTAACAGTCAGATCCACTTGTAAAGGGTGCTTTTTTTCAAATGTACATAAGAAATCTAAATATACTGTGTTTATCATTTTTTTCTTATCGCAATTTTCTAGCATTTGTTCCGACACAAAAGCTTCTTTCTCCAAGCAACTCAAGCTAGGATCCAAAACAATATTACTGACTTTTCTGTTGCGCCATACACAATGGGATCCTGTACAGTGAAACACAATTGTTTGCTGTTCTTCTGCATGCACATCTAATAACTCTTCCATCTTTTGATGTTTTGTTTCCATTTCAGTCGAAAATACAATTTGTACCTTGAAAACTTTCTCAAAAATTTCCTTTATTATATGAAAAACAGTAGAGTACCAGTCGCTCTTTGCCAATTTCGTTTGGTTTGGGATATCTGTACATGTTTCCATACTATTCGATTCATTACTGTACTGATTAGATTGACTTGCAATAATTGTAAGTTTAAATGTACCTTCTGCAGATTTCGTTTTTAGAACTGTGGTAAACAAAGTCTTCATTAAATCTTTGTAATTATTTTTGTTGGATGTTACGCAAATTTCAGCACCAATTGCACAATATTTCACAAAAGTGTTCAATAGTGAGAATTTATATGTTATATTTATTACATTACAATTTAACTCTATAGGATCTTGAATACACATTGGTTTGTTAAGGTTTATTCTGAGATTTTCATCTTCTCTTACACACATTTTGTATGTGTCCATACATGGTGGTAAAGTTTCAGTTCTTTTAAATTCTGCTTCTGTGTGTACTTTTCCATCTATTGGGCACATTACTTGAGACTTAAATTTAAAAGTGGAATAAAAAAAGAAAAAGCCATGAAGAAGTTCTGGTATGCTACTCTGATTTGTAATTGGTGGTAATACTGTATTCTTGTCGAAATTAACTTGCCACCCATTTACAAGTTGTGGTTGACATGTTTTTTGAAGCTCCATTAGTGGAGGAATAATATTAACAAAAGGTTGCTGTAGATAAAAAATAATCAACAGCACTAATGCATAATTAGATATCTTCGATGAGCCTGATATTTTAAAATGCCTTGCCCAATATTTGATAAGCATCATTAGCGGTCTTATTCTACTATCAAGGGAAATATAATACTTTATCAAATAATTTTTATACATAGCTAAACTGTTTTTAAATGAAATATCGCAAGAAACGTTTGTTCGAATGTAACAAAATTTTATAATAGGTGTTCTAGCCTTTGGTAATGATATAATGTTCGAAAAAGCACAATTCATACGGTACATAACTTTTTTCACTTCTCTAAATATCTTCTGCATAGTCCATGAGTTTGTTCTTGCCTCACTTATTGGTTCACCTTCAATAAAAATGATATATAATATTGTTATAAAATAATATAAGTTGGTATAAACATACACATGAATCCATATTTTTATTAATTAATATAAATTTCTTAAAATAAATAATCTCAATCTTACCAATATCCATATATATATCCAAATCACATTCTTTGAAACCTAAACCTACTTGAGTTGAACCAAATCTGTATGTTTTACATTTTGGAAATATAGGTCTAAATATTTTATCTAGTTGCGTACAAACAGATTCGTATCTTGCTTCTATGACATCATCTGTAAGTTGTACTTCATTTAAAAAATTAGCTAATTGGTTATCAAATGTGGTTTCATCCTCAAATATGTGTTTTATGTTATCATAACTTATTACACCTTCAGTTTCAATGGGACTTTTATCTTTTGCCACTTTTGGTTTTTTCAAATCTTTAAATAAGAAATATTTTTACAATTTAGAAATTTCACATTTATGTGTATAAATGGACTAAAACATTATTTTTTTAATACTTACTATTATGTATTATCCTTTTCTTTATGTTCAATCTTACATTATTTATCCAAACTGGTTTATTTAACAAAATTTCCGCAGAGCTTCTGCAATGCAAAATGATCATTATAATTATAGTAGTAAACTGGCAGAGTTAAGTTTCATAAATTAAAACATTATTAACAGCAATGTATCAATAAAAAATTGAACATAACGAAAATATTTTACCCTTCGCAGAATTCAACTATGAGATTGTTAGGTCCAAAATGATGGCATTTGATTGGGCCATATTTTGCAAAAAAGTCAAGAAGTCTATTTGTTGAGATAAATTTAGGCAATGGTGAGACAACAATTGATCTTTTTATGATTTGATGTAAACGAAGTCCTTTTAAATGCTTTTTACCTGCAAGGTGTCCTTGCAAAGCATACTCATCTTGAAAATCCATTGAGCATACATCACAATGGTTTGACATTGTTAATTGTATGTCGACACTTATATGATACTTGTTACTTGAAATTTGTAAAAATTTCTTATAGTTCTGCCTTTTTTTAATTAATATTTACATATTAATAAGATTTATATTAAATAAATCACTTACATAACAATCTTTATATTTAAAATTATTTTACTTTTACAAATGATTTATTGGTACCATCTTATTTTTATCAAGTATCAATTGAAAAGCAAAAAGAATTCTTGTATATTTTTGCATAAATGATTAACTTATTTTACAAAAAAGTGAATTTTCCACATTGGATCACTCTTTCAAACATGTAAAGAACATAACATAAGCTTTAAGATCGTTGAAAAATTTCCACAACAAAGTATTATCAACCTCTTGGTTAGTAATACTTTTGCTTTTATAATGTTTTATAACGTTCAAGCTGTTTCTTGAATCATCTGTTTGGAAACGTGTATTTAATAACATACACTACTTCATTTATTACTTGTTTCCTGTTTTCAATAATAAATGTATTTTCTTCTTTAAACTTAATATCTTTGTTGTGTTGGAACCTACAAATAATAACAATAAAATTGTTTTCTCATTAAATATATTAAATCTTTAATGTTAAATCATTAAAACATGACAATGATGTAAGTTGCTATTTATATTTTTATGTCAACGAATGTGTATATGTATACAACATCTCACTCTGTATTTAAAGTTTGTTTTTGTTTTCGTCTACAACCTAACGAAAAGTATCATTCGCTTCTGCGTCTTATTGTATTGCTGAATATTACTGGGAGTGACATTACACAGTTGTTGCGCATATGGATTACAGTAATTTAATTAAAAAAAACAATTTTACTTACACAGTATCGTAATAAAAACATTTAAATTTTCAATAAACAAAAATAATGTGAAAAATGGTTTGAAATGCGTTTTAAGGATGACAAAATTATAGCTGCTGATTGTTGTCTTTTAATAGTTTTCGATGCGTAGAATTAAAAAAAGAAGTCAACTTTAAAAGTCCAGCTGTTCAAAAGTTATGCGTATTTAAAGTTTAGTGTTTTTAACGTATTTGACAGGTCACTTTGATGCCATATTGGCTTCTATCGATAATCGTCCAATGAGTGAACTACATTCATTGAGAACTAGGCATACTTGTTGGCCGCCGTGAGGCAGCCAGAAATACGGAAATCATTTGAGTGTTTAATGGCTGAATGCGTGGAAGAGGGCGCTTTAAATTTGTGCGAACCAATCAGCTTATGGATAGACTTCAATATGTTGTTATTCTAACCTGTTCAGTACATTAGGAATGCTTACATTTATACAGACATAACTTTTGAACCGTTGAATTTTTATAGTTCAGACTTGCATTTTTAAATTCTATCGAAAATTATTAATCGACAAAAGAAAGACCATAAGTTTGTGTCCCTTAAAACGTACTTTAATCAAAGTTCCTTTAGCTTTACGTCAGATGGTCACAATGTTTGTTCAATCGTTGGTTGGTATTATTAAATATTCATTATTGCGTTCACTATGTTTTATAAGTATCTCTTGCATGTTTTTCACAGATAAAATAATTATTTTAAGCCTTGAAATGTATGAGATATTTCATTATTTTATATTTTTTCATTGCAAAAAATATAGAGGAGTAAGATTCCCTTTTACTCCAAAAAATTTGAGAACTATTAGTTAGATTGTTGTATCAATAAAAACTATTATAATGTTGATACAAAATGTAATTTTCTTTTTCGTAATTATTAATAAGGTTTATTTTTCTATGTAAAGGAAAATAAGAATAACATTAAATTTAATAGTTTCTGAGGAACATGTATTTTAATATTGTACATATAATTTTATAAAAGTAAAAATATATTAGATTGATAATACTATAATTTATAACAATATTAGAGACTTACAATATTAGAGAATTAATTTTAATTTGTGGAAAAATGTAGTAAAATATTTATGCAAAATTTTGTCCTTCATAAAGACAGTTTTATAAGATATCCATAAAGAATACATAATGTAGTTATTCCATGCGTAAACACATGATTTATTCATACGCCTCTCAACTAAAATAAAATATAATATTATCCCTATTTTTTATAATATGATACTTAATAATTCAATATGTTATATCTTACATGTCAGGAGAATTTTTATAACATATCTTGCAATCAGCTTATTGTTATTTTTTATGATTTTCAGGATACTTTTAACATTCTTTTGCACACTGCTAAATAATTCTTTTATTAAAATGCAAGCACGCTTTGCTTGTAATAAACATATTTCATCCAATATTTTTGTCATGGTTGTTGTAGAATTAATTGCACTATCTAGCATAATCTTTGATATTTTAAAAGTTGCTACATTATTCAATCGGTTCTTTAAAAATCTAGAAAACATTTATAGTTCATAGTTAAATAAAAATAATAAAGTTATTTTTTCTTGTTTTATGAAACAAACATTATGTATAATTTCTTTTTTTTATGATCACTGTGTCCTTTGCTATCAAACATTGAGTAACATAGCTATATATATATATATGATACAAAAAATTACTTACTGTAGTGCAGTTAAATTATATTTTTTAGAAAATGATATGAAATAACGCATGTCAGTATTTGAACGTTTAGGTTCTAATTCTAAAGTAGTACAATTAATCTTATAACCAATGTAAGTAATATCATTCACAATTGCATTTCCATTATAAGTCACATTACTTTGTGTTTTTGCTTGTTTAAAATAGCAATTGTATTGTGGAATTCCTTTTTTTATCAAATCTAAGAATCTATCCCATAAAATAAAACAAATAAATTAAGATACATTATTGGAAATACTTATTTAAATATCTGTTATATCACTATGAAAAATAGAGATACAATAAATATTTCCAATACTATATAAAGTATTTACAACTATTTTAACAAAATTATAAGTAATTTTGCATCTTACTGTTTTGCAGACGTTTCATATTCAGTTACATATAAAATATCATCTATGTATTTTATAATTTGTCCAGTTTTTAAAAACATTGTCATTTTTTTATGTAGTATAAAATTATAGTATATATCTGATAAAATAGGTGACAACATTGTGCCTTGAACAAGTCCTTTTCCTATCATAAAAATTTTTCCTTTTATTTGTACCTAAAAATTAGAATACTAAATTATGCAAGTTATTTGGATAAAAATAATAGCAATAACTTCAAATAATATCAATACAATATAACACTATTAATGATAGATTTAAAAAAATTTTCTTTCATACCCTTTGGTAAAAAATGCACGATGAAATTCTTTCTAGTAACCAGTTCTTTTTTACCCATTGACCACTATTGCAATTTGTATATGTATATAGTGTACCAGGTGCAAAAGGCAATAGCAAATTTGGATCACAAAAGTATTGTCTATAAATAATGTCATTATCTTTTATTTTTTCATTTTTAAGCGCATAATATTTGAGCACTAAAGAGTCAGGGAGATTCTCACAAAGTGATTTTATAATCTTGTATAACTGTTCTGAATGTAAAAAGAAATATATTTTTATGTGTACACTTGTATAAAGATATTAAATGCTTAAAGTGTAAAAATTATACCTTGTACCACAGAACCAAAAGCATCCACTACATCGCAAGAAACTAAATACAACTGTTTCATTTTTGTGTTACGTTTAACAATTAATTTCCATTGCTTTTGGAAATCAGTAACTCCATAGTTTGTGATATGTAATTGTTTTAAAAACTTGTGTATTGTGTATAAATGATTCTTATCTGCATTTGAACACCTACTACATAATAAATTAAAAATGTATCTAATAATGAATTTCTATTTTATAGTACAAAATTACTTACTGTGGCTTAAATATTGGTCGCACAGTAGAGTATTTAGGAAACAATTTATATATACCAATTGGGGGACTCCATTCATTCAATTTGATATCAGGTTGAAAGATGTGTGAACGTATCCTTTTTTTAATAAACTTCTTTTGCACAGAATTCCAATTTCCACGTATAATGTATAATCTTTTGTGATTTGTCCCAGAAGTTGTTATGTGGAAATAAGTATACAATATTTTCAAAAGGAATTCAACAAACAGCCATCTTACGAATTTCATTATAATAAGCCATTTTGTTTTTGTACTTTTGATATTTTTTAACCATACAATGATCCCAATCTAAAATATGTTTTTATAATTATAATACCTAATCAACATGATTGAATCAGTGAGATCAAAAACAGCAGAAGTCTATTTTACTTTCAAAGTGTTATAAAATAAAAAAAATGAACTATATTAAATTTTATTATTAAAAACAAAGATATTCATATAAATTTTGTATACAAATATTATATGATCATTAATTAAAGAGATAGCAATAGATTACATTGATACTGTTTTTGATTTCAACACTTCAATTAGTTTTCATTGAAAAAGGGTATAATTACATACATCTAATTTTTCAATCAAAGGTTTCAAATCAAAGGATCTGAAACATGGCACTTCCAATAAATTGAACATAGCTTTTTTTATTTTTTTCAAATTTTGTAGTTTTCCAAACATGTTCAAAGGGAGTACCTTAGCAAATATAAGATCAAAGAATGACCTCAGTTGCTGTATAGTAAGTTCATATTTGCATTCTGACTTCTCATTAAGAATCTCCTGTTTATGATTTAAATGTTTTAAAATGCTAGAATAATGGAATTTTCTATGTTTGTTTTTAAATTGTTCTAAAAGCGGAGCAATTAATGAAATGGAAACTTCATAATCAGTAATGGCAACATTTTTCATAGTTTCTTTTATAATAAAATCATATATTTCTTTTCCACTTTTAGCAGTGTTAAGAGCATAATTCGTCAAAATTGTACGGCTTTTATAACTTGGTAAAATTGTGGATGTATTATATAAATAAATAGTTATTTCTATATCATTAAGAAACAAATTATTATTTGTTCTTTTATATAACTTTCTCTTTTCAGTTCCATTAGTCTTGTATTGCTTAATTAATCCTAAAAGAATAATTTCATATGTAGAACTTTCTAATTGTTTCAATTTAATAAAATTTGTATAATTAAAAGTGTAAAATTCTACTTAAATATTGTATTGACAGAAAAGGAGAGATTGGCAGTTTTAATATTAATCTGTACAAACAATTAAAAATTGTTTTAAATGTTGTTCCAGATAAATAAAAGAAGATACGAAACATAACATACTTTGTGTGTCACGATTTAAACAATTTGCAGGCAATGTAGATTTCTGTAAAGTTTTTAATCGTTTGTCCATTTTACTTTTACGTCTGTTAAGGACTCGTATACATTCTCTCAAAGTATTCGTATTAGGTACCATAAAAGCACCGCTTTCATCTTGTTTAAGTGATATTTTACGACGTAAACAGTACCTAATTTAAAGAAAATAAGAAAAAGTTTAATATAATGCATTGGAACGTAAAAAAGTAGATAATTAACATGACAAAATTGTAAAATACGAACTGTTGAAACTCTGTACCAAAAGCTTCTTTTACACCTTGCGCAGTAACATTATCCATCATTTATACTCTAGTTTCATCTATATTTATAAATTGGATTTTAAAACATGAATAAATGGAAATAGTAATATTCTTTAATATCAGGAACGTTGAATACCGGTAAAATTGAGAATACGGTTACGCATGCGCCTTACATTTTTTACGCAACCCGTTGAAAGTAATGATCACAATGTGATAGGAAGGTGTTCCAAACAAGCATCTCTATTCACCGTACTTTTTGTGACGATTAGTAAATAGTTCTAGTAATCGCCGTTGGTGGCATTGTAGTTATAAAGTATACACGTAGAGTTCACGAAATTGTAGTAGTAACCACCATCTTTTAGTGGCCAAACGTGATATATTAACAGTTGAATTTATAAAAGTTGATGACGAATTAATAAGTATAAATAGCAGAGATGGATTAAGCTGGTCCAATATTTATTGATATGTTAGTTATATGTATAAAAATTAAAGAAATATTTTCATTCCATTCACAATTAAAGAAGTGTGATGGTTTAGATGAAGCTTACAAACAAGTAGAACATAAAGATTTAATTAGTAATTGTCATACTAATTGTTATATAAATAGTAGTATCTAATATGTAATTCTAATGCGTTTTTATCACGATGTATATGTAATGTATTTGTATTGTGTTTTTTATATATCTATATCATGTGTATATAGGTATATGTTTATTGTGTAGTTTTTCTACCCAAACGCCTCTAGCGGTTACCAAGAGTATTATCAAAGGAAAATCACAAATAATTGAGGGACATCGGAACACCTTTTAATTACACCGTGGTAATGACGAGTGTTCTTGAATAATTAGCTATTTGATACTATATGAATGAAATATGATATATATCTATATGTGAACATCATACGCAAAAAAATTGCTGTGACTGATCACGTGATCTTAGACGCGTAGGATTTATTACATCATATGTCATCACAGAGGAATTTTTCATATTTGATGTTAATTATAAATATATATTTGATCTTAAACGTTCTTTCCTTCGTATAATAATACGAATTTGATGCAAGTAATTTTAAAATAATTTCAGACATAAATTTGGTAATTCTTAATAGTTTAGAGTGAATTGATTTTTATTAATTAAAACTTTTTACAATCGTGCTTATACAATTATTATACTTATATAAAGTAATTTACTTATACAAAGGTTGTTTAATAATATATATATTTAGAAAAACAGTTTTTCTATGTATTGATTTTGTACTTTATATACATTATTTAATCTTACTGATAAATTGTTTTGACAAAGCAATTTTAAGATAGTGAATTATTTTATTGGATATGACATAGATAAATATGGGGGAATTATATTAATAACACCCATTGTAATAATATATATACTGTATCAATTGAAGTACATCGTTTTAGCATCAAAAATATAATTGTCATTAAATATTATATTATAGAAACATAATGTATCTATGCACGAAAGTACTTGAATCGAGTCTCTTTATTTAGCTGATATTTTTTATTTATAATCTAACTCTATACGATACAATATAAATATAAATCGTGAAAAATATATATACTCTTTAAACAGTAATCTTTGTAAAATTAAATAAAGTCTGAATTTACGTAATTTCAAATTAATCGTTAGAAACAAAAGCTATCGAGACGAAGAGAGAGGGAGAGGCTAAAACAACAGAAACATACAACATTATGTATAACGTATTTATTAAAAAAATGGTTCGAAAGTATTAATTTATATTAAATGTAGAGTTGGTAAACCTGCGTACTGACAAAGACCACATGGAAAAGGTGAAAGTATTAAGGGGAAGAGGGGAACGACGAATCAGAAGCGCCACAAAACGGAGGTGCGGACATTTCGTAAAACACTCGGCATGGATCGAGCTCCATGTTCGCCCGTGAAAGTGATGCGGTATCTCCGCGATTAGGGGATACAAATCTCGTGTCTAGTGGGAGGACGTTGAATAGTTTATACGTGTTACCTTGTGAGTTGATATTTGCAACCGGTTGTATCGGAGGTGGTAAGGTTAGTTTAAGGGTGTGTGATCTTGATGCGTGTCAAAAAGTAGCGTGGCGAAACGAATCTTGGTCTCGTCAAAGTGCACGAGGAAATCCTCGTAAGAGTCGATCGCGACAACACGCGGTAATTAATTCTTGTCGAGGACAGATATCGAAAAGGAAAACGGGAAGGACTACGTTAAGAACGAGGACGGATATAATAACATTAAAAGTGGTGGCGGCGGCGACAGCGGCAGTGACGGCGACGACGGCAGTGGCGCATGGTGTGAGGACGAGGTGAATGCACGGCGGCCGCGGTGTGTGCCAGTGGTGTGCGCGCTCGTCGCTCGTGGAAACCCGCCAAAACCCGCGGCCGCGAACAACCACCAGCAAGAGCAGCAACAATAGCAACAACAACAGCAGTAGCAGAAGGAAAAGGAGGAGGAGGAGGAGGAGAAGGAGGAGGTGGAACAGCATTAGCAGTAGTAGTAGTAGTAGTAGTAGTAGTAGTGGTAGCAGGAGCAGAAGCAGCGGTAGCGCACGACGTTGCGCTGTTTTGACAACTTTCCGCCGCGTCGGGGCGTCGCGCCGTTTTTCTCGCGGCGGCGGCGGCAGCAGCAGAAACAACAACAGAAACCGGATCGACAACGGGTCGCTTTAAGAAGGTCGTCCGTGACGGCGGTAACGGCGGCGACGCTGCTGACCCCCCAGCCCGCACGACGACGACGACGGCGGTGGCGACGACGACGGTGGCGGCGGCTGCGTTCTGTTATTATTTTGCCGCGGTGCTTTTGACCCTTCGAACCGGGCGAGTTCATTGCAGCGCTTTCGCGGGGGTGTCAGCCAGTTTTATTACTCCGGCCTTCTCCGTCCGCAGCAGCAGCGCCGACGGCGCCAGAACACGACGTGGTATATGCAGCATGTCTACTAGTGTACGTACTCGATCGCACTAATAATCACGGACACGTTGAAGCGCCTATTCATAGAGCGAGAAGTCGCCGACAAGCTCTGAACATTAAACTCCCTCGGTGTGTATATATCGAGCGAGTCAACCGAAAAAGAATATATCCAGTGACGTCGCGAGTGAGAAAGGACGCGACGAACCACGTGATATACCTGTCGTCGGGCCGCGTCATGCAAAGCATGCTCGACTCCCCGATGGCCATAACCTGAATCGAGCCGATTTGACCCGATTAAACCCGATTCAACGTATTTGTAGAGCTGAAATGAACGGGACAAGCGAACCAACGAATGAAAGAAAACAAACGGTAGCCATTGACTTTTTTTCGTCTTTCCTCGTGCTTGCGCTCGCAAGTTGTAGCGACTGTCCTCGTCGTCGCGCTGTAACAAGATCGCCGTAGCCATACTTCGATGCATCGGTCTGCAGTTCCGTCTCTTTCTTGGGGTTGTAAATTCGTAACACGGGACTCGTCTGTTAATACTTTTTCAAACCGGTTAAAAGCGGTACGCTCCTCGGGGCCGAATCGGAAATGTTACGTTACTCTTCGATGGACGTGTAAGGGGACGCGCGATCGCGGATATCACCAAATCATCGATGTACGTCAATACAATTTTTTCGCGGATAAGATCGCGGAAACGCCGTATCAACAAAACGCTGAAACACAGCAGGGGAGTTGCACAACTCTCTGCCCGTCGAGAACTATAAAGGATGTATAATCACGACTTTTGGGTTCGACTTCAATCGCTGTATATAATTGACGTTCGATTAACGGAAGAGGGTAACGATCGCGTACTATCTTGGCGTTCAGCTGTCGGAAATCGACGCATAATCGAGTGGCGCCGTTCTTCTTTCTAACAAGTACTACCGGACTCGCGTGTTCCGAAAGGGATGGTTGAACGATCCCGTTGCGCGTCCACTCGCTCATCTGTCGGTTTACCTCGTCACGTTCCGACGGAGATAGTCTCCTCGGGCGCTGATACACTGGTTCATCATCTTTCACTACGATTTTCATTCGCACCCCCACCGTCACGGTTTCCTTCCGGGCCGGTATTCGCGGATCACCGTCTCGACCTCACGTCGCGTCCCTACGTCGTTCTCATGTGCTAACTCTGCTGCGTCTTGTTCGTTTTCGCACGCTACTTGCAAACACTTCCGACACTCCGTCGCGCGCGTTCGCTAATGTCACGTCGTGGGCCGTCCACTCCGCTTTATTAACAAAATCGAATCCTAATAGAACGCTCTAAGCTACGACCGTGTCTTTTGCAACGCGTAGGGTGACTTTGTTGCCCGTCATCCAGTCAATCGCTACTTTAGCTTCGAGTCTGCTGTACATCTTCGCGTTTATCACTGCCGGTATCGGGAACGCGGCGCGACCACTTACGCGTACGTCGTTCCTATCGCATGGCTCGGACCTTCGCGCGACAACGAGGACGGTTCTCGCGCTAGGACTTCTCGCCGGGCACTCGCGCGCGATATGACCATAATCATTGCATTCAAAACACACACGACCTCGTGCTTGGGCTGGACACCTCGGAGTGGGACGACCCATCCCGCCGCAATTATCGCATCGCTTCGTCGTCGTCGCTGCACCTGCCGTCTGATCGCTCCTCGTGTCCGCCGCCGCTGCACCTGCCGTCGGACTGCTCCTCGCGTCCGCCGCCGCTGCCCTCGCGCTGTCGCCTCTCGTCCTCGTGGCCGACTCGGCTCCTCGGCTCGCCGCGCTCGCTTGTGGCCTGAATGTGATGCGTCCTAGGGCCTCCATCGGAGATCGACCCTCGTTCTGAACCTCTGGAGCCTCGCCTGGTCCTGGAACACAGGATCCGGGATCCCATCGATTACGTATTCCACCGACTCCTCCTCGCACGTCGCCAGCCAATTGCCAAGGATGGTCTTTTGGCGGAGGTAGTCGGCGAGCGACTCCTCTCTCCGCTACGTCCGGTTCTCGAATTGCCGCCTAGCCTCCAGTCGATTGGGGTTGAACATCCGTCCCATTTTCTCGATCAGGGTCTCCACTGACGCCGTTATATGCTCCGCTCGCGAGTAGAACCACTAGAGGGGTCGACAGGAAGGTTCGAGCAGCCTCGACGCCATCAGTACCCTGTATGCGTCGTCCCTCGGTGCGTAGGTGGCTTGGAGCAGCTAGTTGCTCCGTATCTCGTACTTTCCGGCAGTTCCCGTCCCGCGAGATCTGCCTCGCGTTCGGCCATCCGGTTTAGCAGCTCCCTCTTGGTCATTTCTGCTTCTCGAACCGCGATCGCCCGCTCCTTTTCGGCCCGTTCACGTTGGGGTCGAAGGCACTCCGCCTTCGTCAATGGGTTTGGGGTGGTCTGCGTACCTGGCTGTTTCACCCCCCGCTAACCGTTTCCTTCGACTCGTCCTCGTGTTCGAGCAACCGAACGACGAGCTCGTTCTTCGTCCCGTTCGTCGCTAAACTAATTTTCCTCCGTTTTTATTGGCTTCCTATCACGTACACGTACACGTATCGTCGTTTCGTGTACTGTCGGCACTTCGTCGCGCACTCGCGACCCGTTTGTTTCCGGATTCCGGACGAGCACCCAATTGTAGGATTCAGAGCGGGCCTGATTAGGAATAACAATGAAAGTTGACGGTTTTCCTCTGTAAATGAGTATAGATTTATCTCAGTTAGATACGCACAAATGGTAATATGCCGTAGCGTTAACCGTGAAACTCTTAAACTCTCGAACGTTTAAACTGCTCCTCCTTCCCGAATCGACGTCCTTATATAGGCGAACGTAAACAGTAGATCTTTTGGGCGAGGTACGGGTACGGGTACGGTACGTCGTTGTACGCACCACTACCCGAACGCACCCTTGTCCCTGGCCTCTGGAAGGAACCTTTGCGAATTCGTATGCTTCGCGAACATTCTCAACTACGCAACAATTATCACCGGTTGTTACCAAGCGCCACGTTTCGTACGTAGAGCCGTTCACGTGTCCTCCTTCAAAGGGACCCTCGCTGATCGTTAGGATTCGAGAACCGTCCTTTATCACGAAAAAATCCTACGTCCAACATGCTCCCCCGAATGTCTTCTTCTTCTCCTTCTCCATCAACCTCCTTGTCGCTATCGTTCTCGCTGACCCACGGTTTCAGATGGTCAGCCGAGGTGGAGGCGGTGCAGGGACCCTCGTGCTCGCCTATTTTCGTCGCTACATACCGATCATTCCGCAGGATCTGTGGTTATCTCGTATGGGCCCTGTACCGTTAGACTTGCAGTTCGGGTACTCGACAATCCCCAATTAAAACGACCGTCTGGTCTCTCAAAATCTCGTCTATATCTGAAACTTACTCTACACTATACACGGATTTACAAATGTTCTTAAGGCTAATGTACGATGAATGCGTCGACTGTCTGTTCACGAGCGAATGCTTGAAGCGAAGATGCGCCTGATGATTGTATGTGAGATCGGTCGAAGTTGTCGGGGGTGGTTGGACCGTTGGAAGCGGAGATCGGAGGTCGGTGGTTGGTAAAAATACTGGTCCGTGAATGTGTCGAGCTAGTTGCATGGATGAGTGAAAGAGTAGAGTGGGAAAGCGCGGGAAGATGCCGAAAAGTGCGGGAAAGTGCAGAAAGAGCGGGAAAGTGCGGGTGAAAGTCAGTCGTGAATCCATCGGATGTGTCCATGTGGTCACCGTCTGTCTGATCGGTCTTGAGGATTGTCGAAGGTGGTGAGATTTACGACACGGTGCACGGCTCTGTCGAGTCGAGGAGTGAAAGCTAAGGAACTATGAAATGTATATCAAGTCACGCACCATCTAAGTTCTGCCACTCTGATGGATAGAAAGAATGAAAGATGTTTCTCAGGGATAGCGATCGCTTGGACCGTGGCGTAAATCTCGCGATGGAGCATGGAGGCGAGCCTTGAAGTCAATGGTTTCGGGAACCGAACGGGGCCAAAAAATTTCTCGGAAAGTTTCAGGCAGGGCGACGCCTGCGTTCGCTGAATCGCTGCAAGACGCATTTTCCGTGCTTCGATGATACGTTCGTCCGACATGAAGAAAAAGTAAAGGATTTAATCAAGTAAAGTGTCAGCTGGCTCCTTGTAACAGGTGACTAGCCGAACAAACGGACGGATTGATCGTAATACGCATGCTGTTTCCCGTTCTTTCGGTATATTCCCTCATAACGGTGATAACTTGAAATAATCGTGGTATGGTGTACTGTGGACGTAGTGTCATTGATACGGTGTGTCGGTATAGTGTCAACCGTTACGTGTAATTGTTTGAAGGTGGTGGCGTGGGAGTCCGACATTTTAACCGCTCGTATTCACGAAAAGATACAAGTGTCCACGTGTGAAATACGGTCGGTACGTCAGGGGCGTGTGAATCGTACGAGCCGAGCTTATTTCAAAGAAGATTCTTTACTGTCTCCTCTGATAGCAATTTTTATCGTTTGTGCGGTTAATATTTGATTTCATGGTCACGATCTGTTTATTTTTTCATTATCGCGACCACGCTGGTGATTACCAAAGGAAAAGGTGTCAAGCACATCTTTTACGGCGACTTACGAACAACTTCAAGGAAGGATAGACGGTGAAATTGTGTGTAATTTAGTTGAATAACAGAAAGGAGGGAATAATAAATTCTTCGAAGACAGTGTGTGCATTTTAAAGAAAAAAGTGATTAACGGTATTGCCGAGAAGTATTCGTGCTTTGTACTCTTTTTGTGAAGTGCTCGCCAGAATTCGATCAAGTGTCCAACAATGAAAAATACCTGGTGAGTTGAAATTTTAATGTATTACTTTTACGTACGCGAATATGCATAATCGTTTGTTCTTGCAATGCGGATATTTTAACCAGTTGTTCGAGACAAAGAAAAGGAGAGAAAAGAAAGAAAACAGGATGCGGGGTGAAGCAGGGGGAGGGGGGGCCAGTAGTTGATACGAAAGAAATATATTTTCCGTTTTTACTTTGTGTTAACGTTCCTTAACAAACGACATTTCCAAACGGAAAAAATTAATTTACATCGTTTTCGATTCTTCGGAATTTAGGTTAAGTTTTTTAATCATGAAAGTATTGCATTCTGTATTCTGAAACGCACGTATTGCATCAAAAAGGTAAATGAATTGAAAATAATGTCCAATACATTTTATTATTTTTTCTTGTGCCTGTATTCGTTTATTTATGTTAATCAACTTTTAAAATTTATTTCAATGCTTCGATTTTCGTTTTTGTGCAGAGAAATTTACGATTTTGCAAACGTTGTGGTTGTGCAAAACTGAGTGTTTCTAGGTTAGGTTACTGATCGTTACTACTTAACCTCAAATGTTGCCCATTATTTCATTCCTTTTTTCTTAATTTTGTCTTACGTTTATATCGTTCTTGAGTGACAGTATGTATTAACAGAAAAGAAGAAAGATATGAATAAAGTGAAATTTGTTTATTACGTGCTAATGGCATTAAGTCGGAAATTTACATCACAATTTTTCAAAAGTGATTTTTACATGTGTTATTTACTTATTGCAAACATATTAAAAGTCTAACTTCATTTGTTATTAAACATATAGGTAATAAAATTTTTCTATTGTTTATGAAATGGTATTTCTTTTAATAGTATAAAATAGAGAAAGGTAAAAATTACACAGAATGCATACATTCAAGGTTGCTTTATTGTTTAGTTAGAAAAATGAAATTTTTTAAATACAAGGTTATATATTTTTGAGTATATTCATGTTTGAAATCATTCTACATACTGTCAATTTGGTTATTAAAAAAGAAAACATTTGATGTGATTGATAATATATGTTTAAAGTAACAACAATCAGTAATTATAATAGATGACATTAGTAGAAGGTTTGAAATATTTTGTTTATGCATTTTATAGATTGTGCCAATGTTTATTAAAAAAATTGTTATCTATTATGTTTTTTATTCAATTATCGAGTAAATTTGTGTTACATAAATGTGTAAGTTCATACTAGCAACTTTGAACGTGAAGTTCTTTACTTTTTCATTCATTATATTAGCATACCATTCACATTGTTAGTTACAACAATTAGTCCAACGAACGCAGTGACACAATTATGAGATATTAAAAAATGTATGGGTACTACAGCTTTAGTATTTTTGCATATTACGTACATTCTATATGCTTTTGTATGTTTGTACATTCTATATATCTTTGTATATTATATTTCATATGAACGCATAAGTATTTCTAGTATAATTATTAATAGACTATGGATGCTTATGCGTGTATGTTAAATTTATATGTGCAAAAACCTGGAATACATATAGTATGCAAAAAGAGATTCAAGAGATTCAAATTTTAGTTTCATTTCTTTAATTCTATCTATATGAATTTATACAAAAATGTGCACTATTATTATTATTACTACAATGGGCATAGTATAGTATTAGTAATGCTAGGGAATTGTAGCATTATATGTAACAATATTTTGCTTCAACAAATATTTAACGTACAAAATTTTATTTATAGTTAACATATTGTAACGAAATATGGCACAGTATAATGTAACAAAAAGACTATTTAATACTTGTTAATATATATTAACCCTTTTAAGATTTCTTATTAATTATACTTATTCCTAAGAGTTTATTGTTCAGTTACATTTCATATTTGAGAACTTTGGCGATCAGATACAAAATCACGTATACATATATAGTGGGAACTTCAATAGATGCAAGAAATAAATTGGAAAATACAAAGATGTATAGAGATATATACAATGAACGAAATAACCAATTAAATACTTGAGATCTTCCACTTGTAACATTATATTAGAACTCGCATATTTCTCTTTCTATTCTCACATTTTATTGTGTTTACTTGTTACTAAACAAACATGCACATGTGTTGACGGAATGCAATAGGCAAGATCATATTCAAGTTATCGGAATTGCAATTGTTAGGCTTCCTACTACATTTAAAAAGAAAAACATAGTTTTTTGAAAAAGATTATTGATATATCATTTATGAAACCAATAAAATAGTATCAAAAAGATTAAGAAATATTATTTTATAATGTTATTATGCAAAATACAAGTACTTTTACGACAATGAGACTATGAACGTAGTCATAGATTTCTGTAAACTTATGTTTCTTAATTGTTTATATTGTCTTATTAGATAAATATATGAAATATCATAATTTCCTTTTATCCTGTTTAATTTTCGTTATAATACATTAATAGTTATAAAATGTTTAAGTAGAAATGATTATTAATATTGGTATTTTCCAAGTTTATGTGACGTTAGCCACTGAATGGACATATATCCATGCGTTACGCATTTTCATAATATTAAATAGTATTTCACATCATGCATGTCTTAAATATAAAATTAATATTTATATATATATAATAATAAGTAATATTTCTGAACAGTTTGGAGAGTAATTGAAAATGATACTTTTTCACTTATCTATATGATGTAATATTCATAGTATTATGTTACTATGCTTCTCCTGAGTATAGTTATCTCTTATTATTTTGTTTTCCATACGAAACTATGATTGTACGGAAACAGGCAAAGATTTCCATAGTTTTTTGATAAAATAGGGTTTATTAAAACATATATAGTAAACATTATGTATACTATTATTATTTGATATACAGATATACATATGAAGTTAAAGTTAAATTAACAAAATTGGAAATTAACACTACATGTCGGCTATTTCCCTAATATCAACAAGTATGTTATGTGTTTGCTCTATCTATAACAGTAATGTCAGTTTTGTCTTACTAAAACGTTATAGGATTAAGGTATTAATACATAATTTATGTTTATATATATATGGCATTATTTTATGTATTGCATACTATACAACAATATATGACATATTATATATATGGTATAACATTGACTTAACATTTATTTAAGAAATAACACACTCAAAACCTTAAAGATTGTGTCTACAGTCCGTTGCAAGATATTTTGTATAACAATTTTATAAAAACGTTTGAAATTCTTAGTATGAAAATTTTATTTCATAATAATAGTTCATAATATACATGAAGGATTTAATATATTATTATTAATATATTATTGTTATATGTGCATTAATATATTGTAAAGGACATAATATATTATAGGATTTAATATAATTATTACTGTAAATAGTAATGAGAATGAGTACATGAATGTTAAGTTAATTGGTAACATATAATAAAGTTGAATATTCGTTATGTTTATGCCATGACATTACTATATAAATGTGCAATTACATTTTTATTTTGACGTACATAATTTATGTTTGCTATATATACAAATAAAAAGTTATTCTAATAGAAAGATACTTATTGTTTATATACCGTCTGCTATCATAATGATATATTATACATAATATTACAAATATTATGCATACACTTACAATAAACCACAAATATATAAGTATATAAATGTTTGATAAATATGAAACAATATTATGTACTAATTATATTTGAAAACTATTTTCTGCTATCTAACTGTTGAAATTTCTTATGCTTATTTCTCTTTTTTATTATATTATATTATTTCAAAATTATTCGCATAATCTCTCTCTTTCTCTCTCTCTTTCTCTCTGTTTCTTTTCTTCTGCCCTTTTGTTTTAGATTTATTCCTTTAAACTTTTTTCTTTGGTTTCATTTCACCTTTGTTTTCAATTCTTAATACAAATGTTTGATGAGTTACTATTTGTAACCACTATATTACAAGTTTGTAATATAATTTGTAACATAACTTGTATATCAAATTTTGTTGTAACGTTTGTACACAGTGTTACAAATTGCATTACTGAATCATATATTTTGACGAGAATTGAAGAAAACGTGTTTTATTGTAAAGTAAATATATGTGTATCAGTTGTTAATTACTATTTTAAAGCGTTAATTTTATTGCTAGGATATTGTTGTAGTCTGACGTTGAAGTCACGTTATTTCAATGAGTCTGTTATTCGCTTGTAATATTTTGTCCCGTTTATGAGATAAGAAATGCTGTAAAACACGTGTTCAGTTAAAAGTTCGATGAAAAAAGTTTCAATTAATCGGTTCACTTTTTTTTTTCACTTTTCTTTTCATTAAATAAACCTGTGTATAATGCATCCTACGTGCGCGTATGCGGAAACGACGCATCTATTAATAGGCGACACGTTTACCGTCGACACTTATTGGGTAGCTTACTTACAAGATATATTTTGAAAGTAATGAGATTGACATTATATAAAATGTATTTTATCGAGTGCGCGAAAAGAAATGTTTGTTATTAATTCAAGTATTATATGCTTTTCTCAGTTTTATTATAATTGCATATGTTAACTACAGGTCTTATGATTCCTCGTCATTAGTGCAGTATTACGTGAACGATTTTAAGATTTTTAGTTTGTGTTTAAATGAAAAATTTGAATTATAGTTCTGTTTATTAAAATCTATTATAATTTTAATTCAATTCCAGTTAGAAGCACATTGGCAGTGGCATTCCAAAGTGAAACACTTTTTTTAAACTTAAAAGGTATATTTAAAGATTCTTGAAGGTAATTACAGAACAGGTGGTTCACGTGGGTCACTTATTACGCCAGCGAGAGTTATAAGAATGATTTTACTTAACGAATCAAGTTTGTCAAAAGCTTTTTCATGTTACATTGCAAGAACTTATGATTTATGATGATCAATTTCGATTTCGCCAAAAAAAGCTACGATTAATGACTATGAATATCGAACTTGATATTGTTTCTAATACCATTACAATACACCAGTTGCATATACTGACCACCTTGTTTGTTGTTTGTGATTACAGACACCAGCATCAACGAATCATGGAAGTTGACAGTGAAATCGAATGAGAGATTGTTCTCTTGGAAAAGTGGTGTTTCCAGTGTAGAGAAGACAAGTGAGGACTAGTAGTGATAGAAAAGAAGAATAAAAGGTGGAACTGAGAACAACGCATCGTTCGTGTTCGAGAACTGATAAAAGTTAGTTAAAAGGACGGGAAAGGACTTAGGAACGAGAAGGATTGAACAGGGAAGGACTATCGAATACCGAGTGCCACGCATCCGTGGATTTCGTAATAAAAAGGGAGAGAGAGAGAGTGAAAAAGAAAAGACTCGGTGTGTCTGTAAATAAGAGTTATTTTTTCGTATGAGGGAAAAGGAGATACATCCACGTCAGAACGAGGGGAAACGAGTGAGAAGACGTTTAGAAGTCCTTGAACGAAAGAAGGTTCGGAGGGCTTTCTTTCTCTCTCTCTCTCTCTCACTCTCTCTCTCTCTCTAACTTTTAGAAAGGTACACGAAGAAGATAGTGATAGAACACTAGTGGTGAAGGATAGGAAAGAAGAAAAACCGAAGGAGGAAGAAAGAGGATACAGTGTGTCACAACTATTATCGAGCCTTTTTTCTATAGTCTTCATCCAAAATCGATCGTGTTTCTTCCATTTCTAAAAGCGTATTATTATTCGTGGAGGAGAGTGACTACTAGTTTAGATTTGAAAAGACTGAGAACTTTTCACAAGGAAAGCAAGCAAGAGAGAGAGAGAGAGAGAGAGAGAGAGGGAGAGAGAGAGAGAGAAAGAGAGGAAGAAAGAGAGAGAGAGAGAGCAAGAGTGTATAAACGGGAGTAGTATAAGAAAAGAAACGAAGAGAGAAAGAGAGAGAGAGAGAGAGAGAAAAGAAAGGTGAAAGAATTAACGAAAGAAACCGAAGAAAAAACGAGAGTGTAGTGATTGAGAGAAGAAAGAAAAAAAGAAAGAGACCGTGAAAAAGAACACCTGGAAAAGAAGGGCTGAAGAGAAAGAAAGAAGAGGAAAAAGGGAAGTGTGCGGTGAAGAAGGGAAAGAGAGAGGGAGAGAGAGAAAGGAGAGAGGAGAGAGAGTGCGCGCTGTGAAGCGGTATTGAGAGGGCTGGCGTGCCCCATGTTGTGAGCGTCTGAAGACTGCCGGGGGCAGAAGTGAAAGGGCGGGAGGGTGGGAAGGGTAAGGGTGCCGCTGGTATGGAGTATGGAAGCGGCGGGGGCGGAGGCGGTGGGGGCCGTGGGGGTGTCCAACCACCCTCCGCAGGTGCGAGGGGTATGGCGGGCACAGACACTACTGATGCTGCATGGCACAAACACGAACAAATGATCCTTATGGAATCTAGGCATAAGCAACAATGTAAGTATATACTGGCCCAAAATGATAGCGTTCCACGCGGGGAGGGCCTTAGCGTTGAAAATACGTCTCCTGACAAATGTCTCCAAAAGCGTGACTTCTAGTTGTCTGTGATATTAATAATTTTACGCTGGGGATCACGTAGTAAATTAATTAACGAAATCAGATCTAATTGTACACTTTCTGAGGCCCTTCTTGCATAAAATTGAGAAATATAGTAAATAATTTTGTTAGTACTTATTTATAGAATTTTCAGATCATTTGAATATTTTTAAGAGAATTAGTTGGAAATAATACTTCATTTCTAGTTAGATGAACATTGATTCTCGGGGGAACACATGTTGCTCCTCAATGATGAGAGCGTACAAAATTTATGCTCCATTAGGAATGTTGATCATAATTGACTTTTTTAAGTAATCGATATGTTTGGACTCTGCTACCTCCTAATCGAATTCATGACGATTTGCTGGTATAAAATACATACACCTTGGTTACCGTAATCTAGATCACGTTAACGTTATCTTGACTATGATAAGCAATTACAGTACGACGAAATTTTTGTTCCTTCACTTGATGATTTTGTCACCAATACTGTGCATAATTTTTATTTTTCGGATTACGTATCGTTATCATTTGCATTTCAACTCTGTGCTTATAAAAATATTTATAGCAAAATTTATTGGCTCAGTTTTTCATTAACTGTTTAACGGTATTTATACATTCATAGTAGATTGTCAGTTAATATAAATATTCAGTGTCCAATGTCCGTTAATCAATTTCTGTTAACTTATACTAAAAATGTTTTTTATCGGATGCCTGTACTTTGAACTTTGTACATACGTAAAACAGTCAGTAAATAGCATAAATAGACATTATAAGGTTATATAATAATATAAAATATTAAATAATTCCGTAGATTTGTAGATTTTAAAGCGCTACTCAATCATTCATACATAATTCAATTTATTAGTGGAATTATTATTTACTTTAGGTTATATAAATATTTCTACACTCTATGCTCTCTTTGATTCTAAACTTAACAGTCTTCTGTATTAATTATTTTTTATATTGTACTTGTTAAAACAACTTTAAAACGTTAGTTAACAAGTGGCTTTTTAAACATGTGCAGGTCTTTAATACACATTACGTTTAACAAGGGAGATGATCCTGGTTTAATATTACATTTTTATTTTAGAAAATGCCACAAATATAAAAATATGTACACGTGTTTATTCCAATGATAGCGCGCAGTGCCACTGGTTCTTTAGTTTACGCTCGAAAACACTTGATAAAGGAAGCTAAGCCATATTTATCGCAAGTAGGAAGTATAATATCGGAAATACACGGGTATTCTGTACATTTTGTTTAACAAAATTCTAATGCGCAACAAAATCTGTTTGACATTATTGCGATTGTGTATCATATATCAGTTATCACTTTTCTAATACAGTCGTACACGAATTAGCGTACACTTATAACTCTTTTATACCGATTTGATGCCTACCCCTATCGCGTTTCTGATACCTTACTGAAGCGCACCTCTATTTGCACAGAATAAACATAATTATTCAAATTTCCACTCGATAGTAAGTTATAGCAAGATATCTAATATTAAAATAAGATTCTAGTCGAATCTACAAAACATTACTTTACATAAATTATTAGAAATACGTTTTAAATAAATAATGAAAAAGAAGAGACCCATATGCATATATTAAAATTTCAAGGAGCGCGTGTATTTTTAAACCTTCTAAATTACCGGTTGCTGTTATCGCGTTTACGATGAAAATATTGGTTTAATGAAAACCTGTGTAACAGTGTATCGATAAAAGGACAATGGATCGATGTAAATATATCGCAAGCCAGGGAAAAGAGAAAGTCGAATTTATAAACAGCGAAACAACGCTGGCGATAGTATTAGCGGGATCCATTTTTGGACTGATGCCTGATCGGCGACTCTTGAAAAATTCAAAGACTTTAGACTAGGCCGTTCGGTTGGCTACTGACTGATATGTATTTTCGACTTGGCACTCAACACCCCTTAGTAGCATCATCTCTTTTGTCTTTTCTTTTCCTTTTATTTCTAACTTCATTTTATATATCTCTCGGTTAAAGAACCGACACCGGCAAGCATTGAACCCCTATGGAAGAAGAAACAGTTGTATTATTTATTTAAACGACAATTTGGGAAAGGTAGAAAGAATTTAAAAATTCAGAAAGAATTTAAATTTGCCGAACAATGAGAACTGGAGAACTTTAAATACTTTCCTACAAATATACATTTTTATAGTTACGAGGAGGGGGAAATAGATAATATATTAGATAATATACGTATGTGTATGTAATAGTATTATAAGATTCAAATAGGAGGGTTCGAGGAAGATTGAACAAAGAAAAATACACACATACAAATTCCAAATGTAATTTATTAGAAAATTGGAAACGATTCTATACATTTGTGTACAAAATTTTAAATAATAAACAAAACATTTTTACATGCTGTTTAAATTGTGCTGCAAGAAAATAATTATAGACGAGCTCGCATACGCCGCAAAAGTATGTACGCAAAAGTCGCGAGCGACAGGTAGCAGACGTACAACGAGAGTCTGAATGAACGATGCATCAAGATACAACATATCCATCCCGCATTGTTTTTCAGCGTGTTAAGTCAAGAAGATCCGAACTTCCCGATGCTGATTATCCAATTAACTGTTTCCTCTCCTGTATCCGTTATCGATTTGAATCAGATTAAAGGGGGAAGAATTTCTTCGCGATCGGACGCGTGGTACCGCGGGTATAATCTTTTCCGCCTCATTTGTCCGCGTGAAAATACGTAAGGGCACGACGGGGGAAAAAAACGAGGAAGAAGTCGTCAAGACGGGAAACAAAGAAATGAATAACTGATACAAGTCGCGGTCACCTGATTTCAAGGCGACGCACCGTCTTCTCTCGGTCGTCCTCGATACTTTCTATGTATTATATAGTCTATGGTGTTGATATACAGACGGAGGTCCTGTTCTCGAAGGGTCACTCCCTCTCTCTCTTTCTCCTTTCGCGTTTCCCGTCTCATTCTCTCGACGCAACTCGCGCGCCGGTATAGAAGACAGACCAGCCAGTCGGTCGGCGGTTGCTCCACCCCCGTGCGACACGATCAATACGCGACTCTCCTCTTTTGCTATCGTGCTCGTTCCCTATCTCATTCACACATACACGCGGCGTAACGTGCGGGCAGGCGAGCAAGCGGGCGAACGCGCGCGCGCGGGCGCGCACCAACTTTCTCGTTTCCCTTCTCCCACTACTTTTCTCTTTCCATGCACGTCGTACAGCAGAGGGGCCCGTAGTCAGTAACGGTAACAGCAAGAGCGAGCAACACCACCGGCAACAGCACCAGAAGCGCTCAACTGTTCGTTTTGAAGCTGTCTTTCTGTTGCTATGCTGGCTGCCCTTATCCTCTCTTCTGTTTTCTCTACTCTCCCATCTCCTTCCTCTGGCCGAGCTCTCTCCGCGCGCTGTCATCCTGCAGGATAGAGGATCCTGCGTCGCCACGCTCTCCGCGTTATGCATTCTTTTTCCCTCGCTCCTTGCCGAACGATTATTCAAAACCATTTTCGTTCGCCGTTTTTATTTTATGCCGATCTCGCTTTCCCTATCATTTATTTATTTAGTTTGTTGTTACGTTTCACGTTCTCGTGGATGTAGAATGTTTTCCAACGAATTGCAGGGAATCGAGTTTTCCTTAGATATTGTCTTGTTTGTTTGTTATTATACATTTGATTGTATTTCTGTATTTTCACGCCACCCACCTTGGTCTCTCTTTCTTCTAGAAGAGGGAAAAGCAAAATGAAATTCAGTGATAACGGTGGTGGGAGTATTTTACTTTCGCGATATACTTTTGATTGATATTTTTTATGATTTGCTTAAGTCATGTAGAATGAATGAATCAAAACATACGCATATACATATATATTTGTATGTGTATGTCCTGACAACAATGCAGATCGCACGTGTAGAAATTAAACCAAAGTCTGATTTCGTTACGTAAAAAATTCTTGTACAAAATAATCTCTTTCTCCCTTTGTCTCTCTCTTTTTCTGTTTCTCTATCTCTATCTTCCTATCTCTAATTACAAAAAAGTTTGACCTGTTAACCGGGTAAAACTGGATAATGTTTTGTATACAAACATCTATTTTTCGATGCAAATGGTTGTGTTCTTACTAGAAACTTATGCAACAGTTATACAATACTTACAACAATTAAAATTGATTCAACGACTGTTAATTCATTTTCGTTCATTCATGTTGTTAAGATATTGCAAAGCAATGTTATTTTAAACTACGCGGTCCCTTCTTCTTGTTAATCTATAACAAAACTATGTATATTCGGATCTTGCGTATTAACAAATTCATCCATTTGTAAAGCGATGTACAGTCTTACACAAACATATGCTTCATTGAAGAATGCTTGTAGTGAAACGGTGCGCTAACGACGCAATTATCTGTGCAGCGGTACCGTTTCCGCAGTATATTTCAATACAGGAAACTTGTTTCTTATGATAGTATTACGGCGGGATTTATAACTACTGCGTTCACTGTAACATTATGCGATACAATTTAATAATTGTGCTCGTGATGTATCAATTACGCTATATCAATATTATTTAAATGCCGTCATTTAAATTGGAAATATTTAAGTCTCACGAAATTAAATAAACTCCTAAAATATCTCTTTGAATTATAGAACTTCTAACATTTCACGTCTTATTTAGAATCTGATAAATATGCTGTTAAATTTTACATGTTGTTTTTACGCGTGTTAATTTTCTAGTACGTGTTCTACATATAAAAATAAGAAAAAGTTTGTAAATGTTTTATTCAAAAATTGAAGCAAATTAAACGTAAAGAAAACAATGATAAATTTGTGATTTGAACGTAGTACAGGGCAAGAATAGATAAATGAATGTGCTTCGTATCGATACAAGTTGAGTTTATTAAATTAATGATTCATTTATCGAATTAATTCAATAGTACTTCGATATGTTAGCTATCTCCGCCAATACAAGGCTAACCTAATTGAACTCAACATTAACGTATTATTATATTTATTCTACACGTGAAACATCAATTTTATACATTTAGCTTTAATAAAATGTATATTTAAATTTTTTATATGGCACATAATCTTAGTTGACTGTAGAACGTAATGATAAACTGACAAACTTACGAAAAATTGAGACAGTCTGCACATTGTTAGTCTTCGCAATATTTAGTTTTTTCCTGAACATCACACACTTGCATCTTAAAGCTGCTCTGCGAACTTAAAACGATAAAAGGGACACGTTACGTTAGCGTAGTTTTACTTACATTCGTTCTACAAATATAGGGTAACCATTTCTAAAACTAAAGAAACTGCACTTCGCGATCGAATTACGATAGTCGAAAGCTAGCAATACTAAGAAAGAATTTATAAATTTATTAAGGCGTCATTGTCTAACCGTCTGAGAAGAGCGAATGTGATTCACCAGACGTCAATGATCGATCATCTCTATTTTTACACCTGATGCTACAATCATTGCTGTTATGTTATAACCTGCCTTGCAATCCGTATAGAACACTTTTACAATCCTCGCATATATTTCAAATACGGAATATACTTTAGTTTTTATAGTGGATCATCTTCTATTCTTGAAATAATAATTCAATAAAGGGACAATGTACGCTCGATGTTTCAATGTTGTCTTCGCGAAAACGTGCTTAAATCAGGGAGTATATCGTGAACGTAGAAGGGAAACTCTCTTGACCCACGAAACTAACAATAAAAGCTAGAAAGGAGTGCGAGAGATTTTTATGTTTCGCTACAAATATAAAAATGGTAGCCTTCATGAATATAACTGTTAGATACAGATACGTCTACATAGTTTTATTATTAATGGATTTTTTTCTCATACGTATACAAGACACTCATATGACATTGCGATAATAGTAGTGTGTACGTAATATCGAATGATTTGTACGTACCCAGTATTCCATACGATGGATATTTCATTTAAAACTTTGACATTTTCATGGATCTAACATAAAATTGTGAGAAGATTAAGAAAATTTTAAACATAAGGAAACGACTTTCTTTATGACAAAGAAGTGAACCACAATTCCTTTGTCGGATTGGTATTTATTAGATCTTTATTTTAATTATGGAATTTCCTTTGATCATTGATAAATATTAATTGGAAAATTAGGGGAAAGAACGAACAGAAGCTTATTTATTATCCCTGCTATTTGGTCAAATTTGTAGTTACACTTCGGACGTATTATCTTCGCATCTGAGCACGTCCGAAGGAGTAAATCGACGTTACAGTAAGCTGCTTGTACCATGAGAATACGTTTAATATTTTGGAAACATTATTAAAAGATTACGATCAAATTAGGTCAAAGGTAGCACGTGCTCCCTTGACACTAGTAGCAAGCAGTTGCGTTAGTCGCCGGTAGCAGAACTCGATTCGACCCTTACGCAGAGATTCTCAACACGTGGAGCTGTGACGAATATCCGTGCATTCAGTAAGACGACTCGAATTGACAGAAGCAGACAGATCTTTTTATCTAAAATTTGAAGAATGAGAACAAACTAAAAGTTGTACAAATAAAAAGATGGTAAAAAACCGCTAATTTGAACTTTATCTTGGTACTACGTTATTTACGTGTTTTCTAGGAATGTACGTAAATGAATAATTGTTTCGCGGAACGCGAACGTCGTTATAATAAAATATTGATACACGTATGCATGTAATTTAAATAGATCGCTTGTGCGTCGTCGCGAAAGTGGTAAGTGTGGCCCAAGATCATATCTATATCATTGATACGATATGACCCTCTTACCGCGAAAGGTTGCCCATCCCTGCTCCAGAGTAACATATTTTTTATGCAAAACGTAAATGTAGGTAGAGTAAAGTACTTTTTGTTAAGTGTGTTAAAAGCCGAAGAAAAGAATAAAATATCAAACTAGTTTCATCGATCCTTGAGTGACGCGCGACGAGTTAGTTTCACCGTCATGTAATTACGTCTGTTTACTTCATTTTTCGTAAAGATGATATTATCGTATTTCGTGTTTTACTTAATTTATCAAAGATAATAAACATGATAAAATTAATAAAAATATATAACTTTTGTTAGCTATATTATTATTCTAAAGAACTTTCAACATTTTTTAAAAATTTATTTCTATTTGGAAATAAATTATCATAAAGACAATGATCGACCAATTTCTGCCCGGTAAACATCTAGGAGTATCTTATTTATCCAACAGAGACTGCGACTAGTTGCAGCTACTTGAGAAAGACTAAGTGGTGTACATTTACAAATATTCTCTGGGGGCAGTTTTAGAGAATGGTTGTATATGGGTGAAAGTCAGTCTATATCAAGAAACATGAATGAAGCGGAATGCGTGCTGGTTATCGCACGACCTATGTCAGTCTTCGTGACCTCGTTGGGTGGATTCTCAATCACATGCATCGTACATACGTACTTTGTACACTAACGTGGCTAAATTACTTTTAAGTAACTACCCTCTACACCAGAGGATCGACTATAAATTTAATGACTTTCGCGCGTTACAAGATTTAAAGATCATTGTATAATTAAATTCTTCGGAGAAAACTGGGCCAATAGATGCACATGCACGTTGTCTTCAAGAACAACTCGCGAGTACAGTTTGATCCATAGTCCAAGATAACAAATAGTGAAACGAATGAATAACTTTCCCACTATTATTTTACAATTTCTTACACATATAATTTACGTGACCATATTCTCTAGACTTGTAAATAGCGACTTCGTCTATTTAAGTTTGCATAGGTAAACTTCATGAAATCGTCTAACGACACATTCCTTAGAACCCTCTATTCTCATTGCTAACCGTTTGAGTGCCACAGACTTTTGGACAGATCCAATCGAAAAGCGCCATGGAACGCGATAGCGCTTCTCGATTTCTATGTCGCAAAGTTCCAAACAGCAGATGCAATGGCACTGTTTTTCTACTTATCAATAGAGAATCTTGTATCATCATTGTTGCGCTTTTTTCTTGAGCGTCCAGCGTGCAGATAGTTTGGTAATTCTCATCGAGTAGTTGGTCACTTTTAAGCACTGAACAGGACACTGCGCGGTCGCGCAGTCCGCCACTCAAACGGTTAAGCAACGCTTTGCTCTAAATGTAATTGTATCGATGGGTATGTTAAATTAATCCGTACTAATTTGATGATATTTGGTTTTCAGTAAGCGGGAGGGCGGGTACGGGTGGAGGCGGTGGAGGAGGCGGAGGCGCACCCTTGTACGGTCGTCTGGTAGCCGAGGAGCCATTGCCTCCCACGGTATGCGGGGGTGCCGGTACCGGTGGCGGTACCGGCGGGGTTCCGCAAGAAACCCCCGCGGACATACACGCCATGCAAGCCAGGATACCCCATAGGTTTCGTGATCCAGCTACGGCACCCCTTAGGAAACTTAGTGTAGATCTCATCAAAACTTATAAACACATCAACGAGGTAAAAGATGCTTTCTAGTGCATTTACGAATCAATCATCGCTTTAAACCAGTCCGTAACGAGTATTTTTCCTTAAGACACAAAAAGTAATAGTTCGTTGCGACGGAAATTACAATGGTAGCTACACGTATATATGTATAACATACATAATGATCGGCGACGACTTTTATTGAGATAGAAAATCTGTTCTGTCGATCGACTTCTTGCGATTCGATGTAATAGCGTACTCGACTTAGTTTATTTCATGAAATTGATACTTTTTTAACCCTTTGCGTTCGGATATCCCCTCTGAGGGGACATCAGAATTGGTTAGTGATTACGGAGAGTAAAGTTATTTCACTGAGAAATGCATGTTTGCCTGAAGTTCTCTACTGAAATGGAAATTTTCTATTGCTGGTGAACGTTAGCAATAGTTTTTATTGCTAATGTCCGCAAAGGCGCCGAGTGCAAAGGGTTAAATCATCTCTTGGAGCAAATCTCTATCGTCGCTCTTCTGTAGCTGTATACGTATAGTATGCTGCATGTTTTCATCATTTGCATATATATATAAAATATACAAAATAGACAAGATGATTATAATCGTGTTGTACAGCAAAAAACGAAAATATTAAATAATTATTCATGTATCAGGTGTATATCTGATGTATTAATTTGAACACGTCCGCCAACCACGTGCCACACGTGTGTGACGCAGGACTCTCAGGTAGAATCAGTGCGTCATACGTATGTGACGCATGGTGGAAAGGAGTGTTAACTATGCACGAGAACGGTATGTCTCAAATGCAATAAAATAATAAATAATAAGAAAAAGAGGTGCGTTTTGTGTGATATATGTTATGATTATACTGTGGTTGTTTATGCAAGTATAACGTGTCGAAGTGTGCAAAGTATATGTATTACTATATACATTTTGCACGTTTTGACATATATGTGTTATTACATTAAGTAGTTAATAAGCATCTCAGTGTCTAATGTTGCTCGTTTATTAATCTATTCATGTCTTTGATAGGTTTATTATGCTAAGAAGAAGAGGAGGGCGCAACAGATGCAAGGAGAAGATGGTTCCCATAAAAAAGAAAGAAAATTGTACAACGATGGCTGGGATGACGATAATCATGATTATATTATCAAGAATGGGGAAAAGTTCCTCGATCGCTATGAGATCGATTCGCTAATAGGTAAAAGAGGCTGTACATTAATTGCACCGAAACGCTTTAAGTGTTTAGCGAAAATCAATTGTTTAGTTTCCACTTCGTAATCCACCTTGTATTAATAGTATAAAGTATTTCCGTTTTACAGGTAAAGGCAGTTTCGGTCAAGTAGTAAAAGCGTTTGATCACGAAGAACAAACGCAAGTGGCAATAAAAATTATCAAGAACAAAAAACCTTTTCTAAATCAAGCGCAAATCGAAGTGAGGCTGTTGGAAATGATGAACAGGGCGGATACCGATAACAAATATTATATAGGTTTGTTGTGTATATGTTTTAAGTATATCGTACTTTTAACTCAATTAGATATATATATATAAATATATTTTTTTTCTTGAACTAAGTAAATATGGAATGATAAAATTGTCTTAATTGCAGTTAAGCTAAAGAGGCATTTTATGTGGCGGAATCACTTATGTCTGGTATTCGAACTGTTATCGTATAATCTGTATGATCTACTTAGAAATACGAATTTTCGAGGAGTGTCGTTGAACTTAACAAGGAAGTTTGCACAGCAACTGTGTACTGCCCTTTTGTTCCTGTCTACACCGGAATTGAACATCATTCACTGTGATCTGAAACCCGAAAACATACTTTTGTGCAATCCCAAACGAAGTGCGATAAAAATAGTGGACTTTGGTAGTTCGTGTCAACTTGGACAGAGGGTAAGAGATGCTATAAAAGCTTAATTGGCTGTTTCATGTTTAATTCTCATCCCTTTCATTTGCGCAGATATACCAGTATATTCAATCCAGGTTTTACCGATCCCCTGAAGTCTTATTAGGAATACCTTACGACCTTGCGATAGACATGTGGAGTCTAGGATGTATTTTAGTTGAAATGCATACGGGAGAACCTCTGTTCAGTGGGGCCAACGAGGTAACGAATGCTGAATCACCTTTAAACGCTTCTATTCTACTCCATTTCGCACAAACTTTCTAGGCTAAATTAATGGTCTACTAAATGACTGTTAATATCGTCAAAATGAATTTCGTTTATTTATCACTTGTCTTCGAACATTGGCAGGTCGATCAAATGAATAAAATCGTAGAAGTACTAGGAATGCCACCGAAACATATATTGGACCAAGCGCACAAAGCGCGGAAATACTTTGACAAAGTCCCCACGGATGGCTCGTATGTGCTGAAAAAGTCGAAGGACAAAAAGTACAAACCTCCTGGCACAAGGCGCTTGCACGATATCTTAGGCGTCGAAAGCGGAGGCCCTGGTGGTAGAAGGATAGGTGAACCTGGTCATTCAATTTCCGATTACCTCAAATTCAAAGACTTGATCCTGCGAATGCTGGACTTTGATCCGAAAACGAGAGTGACACCGTATTATGCGCTTCAGCACAATTTCTTTAAGCGTACAGCCGACGAGGGGACCAACACGAATATCGCTGCTGCCAACAGTGCTAACACGAGCCCGGCAGTGGTATCGATGAGCCAAGATCATGGTAAGTCACTGGAGGCTTCTTAATATACGTAAAGCATATAATTTCTTGGCTTATTGGATCGTTTTACACGCGTGACAGAATAAAAGTGTTTACTTTTCAATCTGAGATTTTTCACTTATTACCATTGGTTTTGACTCATAACTTAAACAGTTTGTATATATGTATTACAGTGTCATTCTCTACTTTCAATAAGATTTTTAAGCTTCTACACTCGTTGAGCTGTATTACACTATGGTTCAAATTTTTTGATAACTAAATTACTCGATAATACGTTAATTGGGCGTTGGATAGATAACTTGATTTTGTTAAATAAATTTTAGATAGTATTATACGTATTCGACGTTTTTAATATAATATATGCGTTCTTTGTAATACAAGGTGTACAATAATTGTACTAATTATATAAGAAAACGCTGCAAAGAGATTTAGATTTTTTAAAGAAACGCTATGTGTGTGTATTTCGTTTAATAAGAACACGATTTGAATAAACACGCAGTTATAACTCGAGCATACCTTGAATTTGTAATTTTCTTGTTCAATTACTTCGATACATAAAAGAAACGAATCTCTACAACTTTTATGACTGAAAATGCTAAATTAATTCTAGAAATGTTAATGATCGTTTTCACTTGCTTCTTACATGATGTATAGAAATTTTTATCTCATACATAGCTCATACGTATAAAGTCTAACTGAGGCAACATGAGTAGTTAATTTAGAGTTCGTGATTTAAAATCAAATGAAATTTAAATCTTTATGGCAATACAGAAAACTTAACTCGAGGAATACAGTGATTTGTATTGAACTTTTTAAGGAATTGCTTCATTATATTGAAGATTTAGGCAGGCTTTAATTTGTGCAGAAAATAAGACATTTGTTTGTATCATTGTTTCGCAGTAGAAAAGAAAACGATATACGAAATAGTTAAAAAGAATTGGTATTTATAAACCTATGCAGATATATGTATATCTCTGTCCGCTAGAGATCTCCTTAGCCCTGTATAATATTATTATGTTTAAACAACATTTTAGTAATTGTAGTCGTCTTTTAAGAAAGCTGTACAGATCGTAATGAATTGTCAGTTAGAATATCAGTTTTAAAATTTATAACATCACCGGTATCTTTTATTTTCTGCGCAAACTAAAACGATACTTGTTGTTGCCCGTAGATATGATGGGGGGACAGTACGTGGCTCGATGACTGTCGTATCCGCGGGGCGGCGACGACCTGTCCTAGGCCCCAACCCTAATCTTACTTACTAACATAAGTAAGTTCTGTCTAACAAACAATCCTACAAGCTAAAAGACTAACAATGTCCCTGATAATCATATCCCGACCTCGGATGTAACATGCGAAGCCTTGCTTGCTTGAATAAAAAAAAAAAAAAAAAAAAAAAAAAGAAGAGAGAAACTCGCACTTCTGAACCTCCTTTAAAAATGAGACACGGATTCACATTGATTACCCGTGTCTCTGAACTTCGATACAACGTACTCTTACAAATTCCATATTTATTTGTAAGATTATTACCCTAATTACCTAAGAATGCCTTTGTTGATACGAAACATTATATACTATATTAGAATTAAAAAGAAGCGAATATCGAATAGCATTGTGGAAATATGTTCTTTGTAACGTTTGTAAGAAACAGAAGAACACAATTAGTACGAATAACATATGTTTTTATTGCGTATATATGAGTGTATACGTGTATGTACATGCATATATTCATATTTTTGCTATTCTGTCTTCAAAGAACATATTTTTCTGTTAAGAGTATTTGAATTGCATATCTGTGTTAAGTTTTTATTCTGTAGAGCGACTACTTCGTTGTCTTGTAATTTATTTCATGCATGCTTTAACCGCTTGCATATAGCACGTTCCGGAGTGCATCTTCGTCATATAATATTATGCGAAACTTTAGATTTCGCCGTTGACAGTGAACATTTTTTCGACTTATATAATCTGCACAACCATCCACTTTACGTTCCATTTTTTTGGAATGATTTCTTCTTTCTGCCTTGCATATTCTTACCTACAGAGCGAGTATCTTAATGTTCATTAAGATGGGATTCATTTAATGTACGACGAATTACAGTTTCACATTCGTATGCAAAAATTGTATCCCCAAAAGAATACTTTTGACAATCAGGAATTACTAAAGTATACAGTAAGACGATTTTACAAAGAGTTCTTTAAAAATTTTGTAATTGAAATGTACTCTTGTACATCAGGGCAAAACAGCATTAGCAGTCTGTTTGAGATTATTGTATGCATAATCCTTTGGTTATCCCAAAGATAAATATGAACAGATAGCTATCGCTTAGGTATCAACAATTTGATCGATCGGTGCATCTAAGTTTTCTAACGATAAATCTAGGTTGATTTTCAACAAGAAAAGAGAAAGCAAATAGACTGAAAACAAACGAAACATTAAGTTCAATGCCTGGAATGTGTCCCCGTAGTATTTTGGAGTCTTTTTTCATTTGTTTTTTAACTTTCTCATAGTGACGTTCTATCGTAAGAGCTAGTAATTCATTATTGGATGATCTTTGCATTAGTGTATAAACAAAAGAAAGAAAAAAATAAATAAATAAAAGACAGCACCGTGATTGTTTGCCCATCTAAGGTAATATTCTCTTAATGTCCCAGGACTGGTAACCATGTCAGGACAGGGAAGCAACAACAGCGGCAATCCGATGCAAGTATCAAGTCTCCCTGGTGGCTATCAGCCAATGGAGTGCGAATCATCGCCTCGTCACTTGGGTAATCGACGCGTCGTAACAACAGGCTATCCGTCAACTTCGGCCACTGGGGTGTCTGCGTCCGGGCCGATGTCCATGCAATCTGTAGACAGCTCCCTGATACAAAGCTCTCTTGGATCGTATAATAGCCTAATTCTCCCTGGTATATCCCATCTGCCTGCTATGATGACTTCGCCGATGATTCAGCAGCAGAACTTTTACAATTACGGTTACTCGACGGCTGACGCGCACGGTATCGTCAGGCAACCGTCGTCAGTGTCAACCGGTAAACAGAGAGACCCGGAAAGGGAAGACAGTCCTATGGTTGGAGTATGCGTCCAGCAAAGTCCAGTTGCTATTCACTGAAACGAAGCAAAAATAAAAGAAACAAACGAAAAAAAAAAACAAAAAAAGAAAAAGAATAATAGAAACTACGACGACGGTCGATTTATTACGCACTGTCGCCGCGATAGCGGTACCGTCAGAATATATAATAGGTGATTATATATTTATATATAATATATATATGTGTGTATATATATATACTGTATATACATATACAAAGTTCATGACGATACCGTAAAACCTATCATACTGTTTATCGGTACGAAGAAGAAGAAAAAGAAAGGAGGGAAACGAGAACGGGCAGTAGGAAATTCGAAGTCCTTCCCCCGTTGCATTTGCTTTGCATTTCGTCGTTTCGTGGGGTATCTAAAGTTCGACGCGCTACGAATATGACACCGCTCCATTATAAACGTGCGAAAGAAAATTATATAAATAAGAATAAATTGCTTCAACTTAAAAGCTTAAGAGAAAGAGAGACGATACGTATACAAAGACAAGTTGACCAACCAGTTCATCGTTCAAGAATTTCTTCGATCGTTTATAGGAGAAATAGGCTTCGAAATTGTATGAGCAGCTTCATTAAAGCGAGAGGGAGAGAGAGAGAGAAAGAGAGAAAGAAAGGGAGAGAGAGAGAGAGAGAAAGAAAGGGAGAGAGAGAAGTTGAAATACAGGAAAAATAAATAGGAAAGAACAGCATTGAGTTTAGAAGATAGAATCACGAAGAAATGCAAAGGAAAACATGAGGGAAGCTTCCTCTTTTCCGTTACGTTTTTTCTTTCCCTTCTAGTTTTTTATTTATCTAACTTAAGAAGCCGACTGGTCTTATATTGGGCACGGATACACTGCGTCCGGCACAGAAGCTTATGATACTTTGCTTATGAGCACGGACAGACGAAACATGGTCTAGTGAGGATGAACCCAGCTGGCCTCTCGGGTCCTGCCCGATTCTGCAAAAAAAAGAAAAAAAGAAAAAAAACTCCAAATGCTTGGGAGGAAATTGCTTCCCCTCTCTCTTACTGTCAATATCGGACGAATTTGAGTTTCACGTGACGATCGTCGTTCTTCGCTTTTCAAGCGGCGACTTCTACTAAAATTCGCTGAGAAGTGATACACAGTGATACACAGTGATATACAATTGATATTACAATCGATCACTTTTCTCGCTACAGCTGTGAACAAAGTAATCGTAATCGCTTTATTTAATATCAACGATCGTTAGACGAGAAAATGCTTCGATAATACACTGATAAAAGGCCGCATTGTGCCCAAAAGTCGATCTCTTTTAAGTCTTTCCTCGTTCTTTTCCCTTTCAACGGAATAAAGACTTAAAAGACGGCGTTACTTTTCTTTTTTCTTTTTTTCTATAAGTAGTTTCTTGCACTACGGTTTTTATCAGAAGCGAAACTTTCCCGCACGGAAATACACAAGCGAAGAAAAGAAGCAAAAGTCCCAGTTCTTTAGAGGACTGATGAACGCAACGCGTTGATTAACATGAGCTCGGAAGAAAGCACATGTGTTAGAGATCGCCACACACTTTGTCTATGTTTATAGGGCGTACTGATTTTTGCCGTTCAACAAGATCATCGAGGTGTCAGAATATGTCACGAAAAATCTTGACCAAATCAGACAAACAATGCGTTTTGTTTGAAAAATCATATTCTCGCTCTTTTTTTCCTTTTCACCCTTTCTCTCGCTCTCTGTCATTTTTTTCTTATTCGCGTCCTTTCTCTCTCTCTTTCTCTCTCTCTCTCTCTCTCTCTCTCTCTCTCTCTCCCACACATACACACAAGCGTATACATACTTTTTCTTTTTATAAAGCCAACGAGAAATATCGCGTCACAGCAAAATGTTTCTCGCTAACGTAGAAATTTGTGAATAGCTTCATGGTTGTTGATGATAACAACTTCAAATCGAATTTACACACCATTGCGTTTATCATCTATTCCACTTAACACGTTGAACGCCACGGTGGTCATATGTGACCGCAACTTGTTTCTCCTACAGCGTCGTGGTGGTCATCATTGACCGGAGTGCGTCAACTATTTGTAATTGTAAAAGTTGAATGAAAATTGACAGCTAATGCATTTTCAACATCATCGCCAATCAGAGAATGCTTTAAAATAAAATATGCCCTATTGGACAATGAAAAATTTTTATTAGGTCAAGAATAAAAAATTAATTTTTATCAAATCTTTTATCTACTGACAATTAAATATTTTTATCAGATTGAAAATAAATAATTCATTTTTATTATATCTTGTATCTAGCGGTGCATTATATTGAAGCATTTTAAACATAAGTGTGGCTCGTCAATGCAATCTTGGCAGTATGTAGTGATCCTTTTTGTCCGATTTTTTGTACTTTGTATTCTGAAACTTGCAACACTTTTTTGGTAACACAGTTTGCGATATTTGCGTACCAAGTATACTGGCCCTGCATTCGTAATCTCCTCTCAATACACATATTCGATGGCCCAAATGCTTCATCACCACAGCACTGTGTCAAATGCATTGCTAATCTAAAATTGGAGATATTTATCTTTCTCTTCCTTCTCAGTTTGTGTAATAATAGCGCATTTGCAACTGACACGTTTATGACTAATTTTATGTACCACTTCAGTGCTTTTCTGTGTGGTGTTGAATATGCTATCATTTGATCAGATAAATCTGCTGCAGATTTTCCGAAATTATAATCGAAAACTACTATTGGTCTTTCACCTATGTAGTTATTCTTGCGTACAGTTACTGCTTCTACCGTATGTTTGGTAGAGATCATTAAAATATCTCTTTTGTCTTTCCATTTAACAACCATACTCCCTTTCTTTCTTATTTTGCATTGTAATGAGCTTTAATTTAGCTTCTACGGGCACTCCTTTTCGATTTTTTCTTATAGTTCCTACCAAATGAGTGTTGCAAGCAATTAATTGTTCAGCTAAATTCACACTGGTATACCAATTGTCTGTGTAAATTATGTGGCCTCTGTGGAGTATATAATTACACACACTCATTACAACACTTGTGGGTGTTAAACGTGATGCGTTTAATTTTTTTCCAGAATATGTTTGAAATTGGTATGTATGTCCTGGGCCACAACACAATTTAAATATTTTAATACCGTATTTGTGGCACTTTTGTTTTAAAAATTGTCTGAAAATTATGCGTCCTCGAAATGGTACTAATGATTCATCGCTACATAAATCACCTTCATCTAGATAGTAATGTTTACCAAAATTCTGATTTAGGGAATCCACAAGTCAGCTTATCGTTTCTATTTGCTGCCTGGTTATTATTAAAATCAAGAAATCTTACGAGCAATTCGAACCAACTTCTAGGCACAACTTTATTTTGGAAAAGACTGACAGTACGTGTTATTTGTACACCAATATATGTCAATTTTCGGTAACTTTACGAGGCCCATTCATATTAAAAGGATGTATTCGTTTCGTCGACGATCATTTGTAAAATCTCCTTGGTAACAAAAGCAAAGTAAAAATCCAGCTATACAGCACTTCTAGCTTTGACAAACGGGATTACACTTGCCATAGTTTGTACATCATCCGATCATTCGTTATTGTCCATATTGTTATTATGTTCACTTTCATCTGTATCTGTTTCATCCTCGATTAGATTCGACGACGCCTTATAGACATATATAGACTATTTCTTCTTCTGATATTTCGCTTTCAGATGAGCTTCCCGATGAACGCTCGTCGGATAATTCATCACTCGAAAACTATTCATAGTTTGAACCCATATCATCTTCGAGGGGTAATCTACGAATGTTATTATAAACACACCTTAAAAACTAATCGTAAACGCCGCTTCGTAATCGTATAATCTAAGTTAGAAGTATACACGTACCTTACTATTAGAGAAATGAACAAATGCTATTTATTGATATCTTCCACACGTTTATCCGACATCTTCTACACGTTTTTAATACCTTCCTTGCTGTCTCCCGACTTTTACGATGCTTACAACACTAGCATTTGCGACTGAATGACGAATGCGGCATAATTTGTCAGAATAAATGAAGATCCATTTACCACGTTGCTCGGATACTGTTCGAAGTGTCTACTGCATCGCACAAGCGTTGTAAATAGTCATAACGTAAATAAATATTCTAAAATAGTTATCAGGGTCATCGAGTGCACCAAGACGGTCAGCAAGATAAACGCCCCATGGGCAAGAACGTTGCCTTAAATAACCAAATTAATTATTATTTTTCCGTTACACGCATGGAATAATAATATTTTCGTGGCGTCCTGAGCGAAACATGTGATTCCGACGTGGCAGTCAACGTGTTGAGCAAAAGATTCGTTTTGCTAATAGAAATTTTTCACCGTCTCGAAAGCCTAGAGTGTTTACGAACTCGAACAAGTGCTGTTTCTCGAGACATTTACAACGTCTATCGGCAAATCTTCGCGTTGCAAGTATTCTCGAAGAGAGCAGAATTCTAAGCGGCTTATTATTTTAAACAAACGATCCACGACTGTTCAAACATTCCATTCTCATTCGTGATTCATGACGATGAAAAGTGAAACAAAGATTTCCTCGAGATACACGGCAAAATTGTTTTCCAAGAGAAAGAAAAATAATGATGCGTAAAAATGTTAACGTTTTTACGATTCAAATTGAGAGATCTTCTCGTGTAAATTATTGTAATATATTGCGAATGGAGAAACTGGAAATATCGTAACCCTTTGCGGACAAGACGGTTCGAAGACAGTTTACTCGCTACTTTCGTTCGTAGCATTCCAAGATGTCAAGTTCGCAACAATGTGTTTACGTGAGACATGTACAGTCAACCCTCCTATAACACGGTACTCTTTAGTTTCCCAAAAGTTTCCATATAACGCGTAACTAAAGTTATGTCTTGCCTTTTGTATTTATCAAATTTTGTTTCATAATCGTATGAATCATAACTTGCTGCTCTGAGATCGCAATTTTCATCAAACTGATTCATATTTTACTTACTTCTGAGTTTTTTATTGCATGGTTTCCATATAACACGGTACGAATTAATCGCGTTATAGGAGAGTCGACTGTACATCGTATCTCTTACTCTAATTTTATTTTATTTAAGATCAATCTCCTCTTATATTTTCTCGACTGTATCATCTACCATAACGCGGTACTCTTACAACACGGTTTCCATATAACGCGGAGCTAAACTTGGCGCTCTGAGGAATGCAATTTTCATAGAACGCGGAACGAATTAAACTGATTTTAGATTTTACTTGAACTCAAACTGATTCATATTTTACTTACTTCTGACTTTTTACTTACTACTTCTTTTTTATAGCATGGTTTCCATATAACATGGTACGAGCAGGGTTATAGCAGGGTTGACTGTATATGAGTCTTTCGCTAAACGCATGTATGAGTTCGACCAAATTGATGGTTTACGCAGAACTCATATATGCGGTGGTGGTCCGCAAAGGGTTAAAGAAGATGTATTAAGAGTCTAGTTAGACAACGAGTAAAATCATACGCATGCTTCGAGTAAACCGATAAGATGCTGACATACTGCCATACAATAAAATGTTTAAATATCATTCGAATCTATATTTCGTATATATAATATTTTGTTTCTATAAAATAATACAAAAACGGTCAATATATATATATATATATATATATATACACACATATATATACATATAAAATGTCGTAAAATAATTTTTGTTTTCTTCAAAATCGACCTGTTTAATGTATACGCCATAACAGTGAATAGAAACGTGCAAAATATCTCGTGAATTATTTGCTGCAGTATATGTTATTATAATAAGTATCGGGAATTTACATTGTCCGTCGTGTCTCATTCCATATTATCTTATCGATATCGACACAGTTTGTTTGTATTTTATTGTATTTCGCATTCTGGCATTGAAGTTCACGTTCCAAGTAGTCGCTTTTTGTACTCTGTAACCAAACGTGAGAAGAGAACGCAGAAGAGGATTTTGTTAGAGGAATGTTCTTGATCCAGGCTGTTAGAAGAACTAGCGGGCGCGATTATATTAGAGCTTGAAATGAAAAGTGCGAATGCCAGGAAACGATTATATAAACTAACGCCGAACGTATAATTAATTGTAATATAAATAACGTAACGATAATGAAAGTGAAACGGCAAAAATCAATTACGACTGCCATTGGGAACGTATGTATATGAGTACGCGCGTATTCGTTTATTATACAGTATCTAGGTTTTTGTACGATTATAGCATTCATCAATCAATCTTACGTGTGTACTGCCTTTTTTCTTTTAACTTTCTTATTACCGTCTTCTGTATAAATATGTATTGTTGTTAAATCATGCGAACCTCGTTTGTTTAAAAGTCCATTTATCGGCAACAAACTGACGTTTGCAGCGTCCTCTCATTTTTTTTCTATTCATCAAGATAAATAAAAGAGTCGAGTTTACAATGTCAATGTCCCTTGTGTTTTCCTCTTTCACACTTAAAAGCTGAATTCCTAAAGCTGCACTCTTATCATTTGTCTGTGTATATTGTACAAACACCTAGCATTTCACGTGTATTTCCACTGCTCTTTTTTTCCTTTTTGCTAGCAATTACTTGCTATCAACCGTTCACATTTCGTGACGTTGTGTACAGAACTCTATTGAAGTGTATGCTTGCACTGGTAATCCTTACTTTTCCACCTTAGTGCATCTATTTTTTTTTAATTATAGTTAATTGTCACCTTTTCTCCAGGCCACGCACTTTTGGGTGCCAAAATTTGTTAAAGACGTTGCACGCGACGAACTGGGACTTTTTCTTCTTTTCTTCACTTGTGTATTTCCGTACGAAAAAGTTTCGCTTTTGATAAAAATCGTAGCGCAAGAAGATACTTATAAGAAAAAAAAAAAGTAACGTCGTCTTTTAAGTCTTTAGTTCGTTGAAAGGGAAAAAAACGAGGAAAGACTTAAAAGAGATCGACTTTTGGATCCAATGCGGCCTTTTATCAATGTATCGTCGAAGCATTCTCTCTTCTAAAGATTGTTGATTTTAAATAAGGCGATTGCGATTACTTTGTTCACAGCTGGAGCGAGAAAAGTAATTGATTGTAATATCAATTGTATATCATTGTATATCACTTCTTAGCGAGTTTAGTAGAAGTCGCCGTTTGAAAAGTGAAGAACGACGATCGTCACGTGAAATGAACGATTAAACTCGTTTGGTATTGATGATAGGAAAGAGGGGAAAATGTTTTAAATACAATTCACAGTAACTACGACACACGAAGATCTTGAAAAAATATACTCAGAAGAGCGGTGGTCAATGATTCGGATAAAAAAGGAGTAAAATTGGTAACAACGATATATATATATATATATATATATATATATATATATATATATATATATATATATATATATGTGTATGTATATCGGGTAAAACAAAAGAAATTGAAAAGTTTTTTGTTAGAAAGTGGAATTTATATATTATACAGCAATAGATTGATTTCAAACGCGCCAATTAATTTTTCATATAAAAAGAAAAAAAACTTTTTACACAGAGAATACGTTTCAAAATATTTTCATATTTTTCCATTCGTAACGTATCTACGTTTCTTATAGTTTTTGTACCCTGGAAAAATTTGTCCACTCAACAATTGTCGCAAAATGTAGAGTATTTATGCCAATTAGCAAACAACAGAGTTGTATACATTTAAATAGTATAAGAACCGATCACGATTTGTGTTTCAAACAATTCCTCTCTCATCGCGTTAATAATAATGCCGATTAAAGCGTATAAGTTTGTTACACGGTACATCATTAAACAATTTTTCTTGCATGTGTGTGCGTGCGTGCGTGCGTGTATGTGTGTATTTTATGCTTACTACGAAGAAAAAGAAGAAAACAAATAAATAAATAAATATGTTACATTATATCCGAAGGAAACGACGTTTGTTCGGTCACGTTAGAAGATTCATTTCGTGCTTATGTGTGTTTTTATTCGAAGTCGAACTATATTAAAATTATTTGAAAGTGCGCCAATAAAAATTCAATGTAGTTTCGAATTCGATTCTTTGAAACACATATGTGATCGGGTTAAAGTACCATAAGTTTCCTAACATCATGTATAAAAACATTGTGTTCAGAAAATATACTATAATACGACTGATGTATGCCTGTTATGCAAAGTGCGAGTATCTTCCGAGAGGTAATGGTAAATACACGTTTATCATTTTGTTTTCTCGCTCGATGATCGCACGCGCTAGCTGACATAAAAATATAAGGAATGAATACAGAAAAAAAAAACAAACTGAATTAAGAAAAACCGATTTATTAAGATGAAGATTAACAAACCTCCATACAAGATGAAGAAAAAGTTGTATCTACCCTGTAAACATTTTCATATTATATTATATTATATTATACATTATATTATATTATTATTGCTACTATTACTACTACTATTATTATTATTAATATTATTATTTTTATTATTCATCCCGCAATTACTTCTATTGTTATTGTTACTATTACTATTATGATTATGTGATTAACATTTTTATTATTACCTTTATTATGATTATTACCATTACTCTTATTGTTATTACCACTGCTACTGCTACTGCTACTCCTACTACTACTGCTACTACTACTACTACTACTACTACTACTACCACTACTACTACTACTACTACTACTGCTACTACTACCACTACTACTACTATTACTACTACTACTACTACTATTACTATTACTACTGCTACTACCACTACTACTCCTACTACTAAACTACTACTACTACTACTATTATAATTATTGCGGTTATTGCAATTATTGCGGTTATTATAATTATTATTACAATTATTTTTATTTTATTTTTATTTTTATTATATATAATAATGTAATTGAAAATTTGAAACGATATTACATAAGGTTAATAATAAACAAACACATCTTCATTTTTGTCGTTACATTTCTGTTAGCTACCTGAAATCCTTTTGGAACGAAAGCGGTACAGGCATTTGGTTTTACATCTACGAAAAGGAAGTGTAATAATTACAGAACAATTTGTTACGTATTTTGTGAATGAATTTGTTGTTTGCGGACACTAGCAACTGAGAACATTGTAAGTACTATAAATTAAATTTGATTACAATTTAGTGGAAACATGATCGTATCCTATTTTCCTTACTCCATAGATATTTTATGCACTAACAGAAATATATTTTATATAACAGTCGTAGGAGAAACTAATTTAATATTTGTAATATTTGAAATACTTTTAAAAAATTGTGAATTACATTGCATTTACGCCTCGCTATTTTATTTGTTTTTAGATACCTGTACAACGTAATGAAGAAGTTGATTACAAGATTGCTGCTTTACGTAAAGGAACAAAATTGTTTAAACTTTCTTACATGCGACAATTTCCCAGTTTCGAGTTCTAAAAGTTTCATATTTTCGCGCCATAATAACGCGTAGTCTGTTTCTTTCATTATGACACCCAATAAAATTTGAGTATGCAGTAAACAACCGACTTGAAAACAGTTCAGAGAAGAGTTTCGAATGTAACATTTCCTTAATATTGTAATTCTTACATTGAGACACGATTTTTGATTAGAACTTTTTAATATAAACTTATGTAGTGTTTATTACAACGTAACAATTTGTAGTTTCATGTCAGTGTTCCCATCTTTTCTAACGCAACAAATAAATAGTGTAATTATATTTATGTATTTCGACAAAATTGTATATTAGTATAATGATAGAGCCAATTCCAACATCGGAAGAATCCAAGAAGATTAATGCGATAAATAAACAAACAATTCATCAAATTTGTTCTGGCCAGGTGAGAGGTTAACTTGTAAATGCATACTAACTGTTCAGATACTAACGCTATGGATTTATTTTTAGATATCTTATTAGATATTTTTTATGTTACTTTTTGTATTCTTTCATACATTCGTACCATAATAATTCTAATGTGTGTGTACATTTAGTTTTAAGAAAATAATATTTTAACTAAAACTAATATTGTCCTTAGGTGGTCCTCGACCTTGCAACTGCTGTGAAGGAACTGGTGGAAAACAGTTTGGACAGTGGTGCTACATTAATTGATATTAAGTTGAAGGATTATGGAAAGACATCGATTAGTGTCAATGATAATGGAAGTGGTGTTCCGGAACAAGATTTTGAAGGATTAGGTATGTACATATTTGATTATAATATATCAAATAATATAATATATATGCGTAAATAAATTCTATTCATTTTGTTTATTTCACTTGATCCTTTCAGTTTTACAAATAAAACAAAATTAAAGTGGTAATTATTACACGTTTATTTAATTAAGATAGTACACTTGAAATCCATTGAAAAATGTTTAAAAGAAATGGGAGTGAAAAATATCTAATTTATTTTATTTCTTTCCAACTAGGGTTGAAGCACCATACCTCCAAACTTAGAGAATTCTCAGATTTGACAGAGGTGAGCACCTTTGGATTTCGAGGAGAAGCACTTAGTTCACTTTGTTCCTTATCTGAATTAAGTATTATCACCAGACATTGTACAAGTGAACATGGTTTCAAGCTACAGTTCGATCATAATGGAGTGTTGCAAAAGAAAGAGCCGTGTGCGAGAGAAGTAGGAACAACAGTACATGTAAAAGATATATTCAAATGCCTTCCTGTAAGAGCAAAAGAATTTCAAAGAAATCTCAAAAAAGAGTACACTCGTGCCATTCAAGTTCTGTACAGTTATTGCTTAGTTTCAACTGATACAAAAATAACATGTTCCAATTCTACGTCAAGCAAGTCTCCTAATTTTGTTGTCAGTACTGCAGGTTCTAGTAATGTTTTAAACAATATCAGCATAATATTTGGTAAAAAGTCTTCAAGCGAACTTTTGAAACTCGAATTGTTAGCTCCTGATGCAGCAACGTTAGAAGAATATAGATTACCGAATGATACGGTTGTAAACTTCGAGTGGGATTGTTACATTAGCAGCTGTGATCATGATGTTGGTCGTTCCACTCCCGATAGACAATTTTTTTACGTGAACAACCGACCTTGTGATCTGACAAAAGTCAGTAAATTAATAAATCAAATTTATCATAGATACAATAATAAACAGTACCCCTTCGTCTTTTTAAATCTAAAGTTAGATAAACAATCTACAGACATTAACGTGACACCGAATAAGAGAACTATTTTTTGTACGCAAGAGCATTTAATCCTAGCAACTTTGAAGTATAGTTTAATATCTAAGTGGGATAAACTACAAGGGAATTTGGCGGTAAAATCTACACCAGAATTAAATTTTAGAGTAAAGAGAACAATTTCACCTACGAGTATAGATCGACCGACGAAAAGGTTTCATGATTTGAATGCATCGAACAAAAAAACGAAAATAGTCGAAAAAGATATAGAACATGATAATGAAAATCAAGTTATTCAATGCGATAACGACAATACTCAAAATAATGAAGCAGATCAAAGAAAAATATTAGATACTGTGGAAATGTCAATTAGTGTTTCAACTATAAAACAGAAACTTCAAGAAAGACAGAATGCCTTACCTAAATGTGCAATTTCAAATACAAAAATCAAATTTAAAGTACAAATAGAATCAAGTCAAGCTTCTAAGGCCGAAAATGAATTGAAAAAACAATTAACAAAGGATTCTTTTCTACAGGTTGTAACATTTGTGGGCTACTAAATTATTAAGTCACAAACAAGTTTTAACCCCGGAACAACATTGTAAAAAATTATATTTTAATTATTTCGATTCTATTTTGACTTACTTATTTAACGTTACATATAATCTTGAAAAATATAATATCGTTGTTCCAGGGTTAATTCTCCATATTACATGTTAAAAGGGAAAGATGTACTTTGCAGATGGAGATTATAGGTCAATTCAATCTTGGTTTCATAATAGCCCGTTTAAACGAAGATCTTTTTATTATCGATCAACATGCTACAGACGAGAAATATCGTTTTGAGAAACTGAATAATGAAACACAGTTAAAAACTCAAAAATTGATTATTCCAAGACCTTTAACTATTTCTTCACTTAACGAAACGATATTAATTGAGCATCAGAAAAAGTTTGAAGATAATGGGTTCTCTTTTGAAGTAAATTCTGATGGTAAATTTCACTGACACTAACTATGTCTTTAGAAATTTAGAAATGGTACTTTTTTAAACTGCATAAGTGTAAAAACATAATAACTTGAAATATTATTATATATTTTAGCTGAACCTGGGCATCGTGTACAACTTATAGGCATTCCGGTTAGCGGATATTGGCAATTTGGGCAAGAAGATATAGAAGAATTGATTTTTCTTATTAGAGAGGGTGGCATAGAGAATAAAGAAAATAATATATTTCGTCCAAGTCGAGTAAGGCAAATGTTAGCGTCGAGAGCTTGTCGTAGTGCAGTTATGATAGGTACAACCCTCAATAATAATGATATGCAGAAATTAGTCTCGCAAATGGCACAAATGGAAAATCCTTGGAGTTGTCCGCATGGTAGACCGACGATAAGACATCTATTATCATTAAATCTTATATATAAATAAGTTGTAATATATATTTCATACGTGTCACATGTAAAATAAAATACATGTTCAGAAGGAAAATACACATTACTGCTTAGAAGTGTTGCAGGTAGATATAGTGGTAGGTGGTTGAAACCTTTTCAGTTACATGTTCATATCTTAATACTTTTTATTTATTATTTATAATTTTTTATTACTTGTGTATTTGCAGCTTAAAAAATAAAGGTAATTTCAACTTTAAGTATCTCTGGAGCTGCAAACTAATACATAATGTGCGCAATTAATAATGAAAATGTGTACACATTCTATTATTAAACAAACAAATTTATTATACGCTAACTGTACGAAATACATTAAATCCTGAATGTGCTGTAGATATTATAACACCGGGACATTGAGGATGCCAGTGCAATTCTTTTATATCAGTTTGACCTTGATGTATAAATAATAATTGCGGTGGAAGTTCTTTCAGTTCACTATTCTCCGCCTCTTCTGATTGATCAGCTTCTACTGATAAATCCCATTGAGCGATTTGATCATCAGCTCCGCCAGAAGCAAATACAGTGGCTTCTTCCGGATGCCACTCTACCGTCGTAACAGGTGCGCTGTGCTGTTTGAATACAGCTAAGGGGCTGGAACCATTAGGGCTAAACTGGCGTAAATCCCATACACAAATTAGTCCATCGTCGCCTCCAGATACAAGAAATTGACTTTCTTTACGATTCCATGAGATAACATTAATGTCAGCAGTATGAGTACCAGATGCTGTTAACATGCAGGCAGATTGCGGACTGACTCTTGTATCCCAAATTTTAATACTATTGAAAAATTATGTTATAGTTAAATGGGTATATTATAATAATTCATTATTTCTACATATAATTAGAATACCTTTTATCGACAGAGCACGAAGCAAGTACGTGTCTTTCATTAGGTGACCACTGAATATCTTCTACACTGTGTGGTGCATGCGAATTGTAAGGCCTTTGATCCACATGCCATGTTGTAGAATCGCTGTTGTTACCGAGACGCCAAATATGAATGTTACCCTTGCAATCACCAGAAGCTAATGTGCCTACTTCTGTTGAACACCAATCAAGTCCATATCCTTCTGAAAGGTGTCCTTTAAAACTAAACAGTGGTTTAATACCCCCGTCATTCTTTTCGTACTTTTTACGATACGCACGAAGCTGTTCTTCGCTTTCAAGTGCTTTTAGTTGTTCATCCAAATTCCAAATGTGTACACGACCTAATTCACTCCAATTTGCAGCTAAAGTTGTCTCGCCAATTTTCGCATACCTGTTGAGGCAGACAAACGCATTTTAATTAGTAAGAATTAAATTATACATTTTTACATTGTGTGTGTGTAACTCTATTAGAAAATATTTATGTATTCACCTCACTCTATTAACACAACCTTGATGTTTTATTGGTGCTACAGACATTACTGGTGAATCTGTATCACCCTCGTCATCGTCGTCGTCATCAGATTCATCTTCAGAATCATTCTTCATACCATACAAATCTCTCATTCTCATGACAAGAAGATTATTAACATGTGCCTTGGCAGCTTGTGTTCCAGCAACAAGATACATACTTAAAGGATAATCTTCTCTATTATTACCCAAGTTATCTAAAATTACATCGAAACTAAGACAAGGAGCTCCAGATTGAGCATGATGCAACATTCGATATGCTGTTTTATCCACAACAAGTTCTTCTCCTCTTTTTAAAGGCCTCCCAGGTAAATATACTTTAGACTCAGTTTCCTCATTTTCGTTTTCTTCTGCCTCATCACTTTCCATGGAATCTTCTTGCTCACTGTCATTGCTACTCCCTTCCATATCGACGCTAACTTCATCCATTGGTTCGTCCTCCATTTCTTTAGGAATTTCTTTATAAAAAATAGTCATCCTAATAAAGATACATCTATAATTAGAAAAGATAAAACAAACTTTAATGATTATTATTTAAAAAATGTACAAGTAATTATAACGTTTACTACTATGCGTCACGTTTGCAACAAACGAATGATATATGATGCACTATGAACGACGTTCAATTTTCCTTCCAAATAATTAATATATTTTAAAAATAAACAGGTAAAAATATCTGTCACCTCGTGAAAAATTATTAACATTTATGCATGGTCTATACTTTTTATAGTAGTATATAAACGGTAGTAGGAACCCGTTAACCTTACATTTACTAATCGCGTTCTTTTAATTATAAAACAATTCGTATAACGAATATATTATTGCCACACGTAAAGCGATATTTGGGCTCGACGTATTATTTGAAAACTCTGAAAATCCATTGGTTTAAATTTTTATTGTTACTGCAAATGTTTTTCAAAAACTACCTCGCACATATATCCGAAACACGTGGTCCAAATGATGCTCAAGAAATATCCACACGTAAATTTAAATACACGTGACTGTCAAATCGATCATGTTACTGAAACTCCTCCGTATTTGTACAATATACATATTTATTCATTGTTATTGATAACATTTTGTGCAGATCAAAGTATTTTAATTCGAAACAATACAATTTGATAACATTGATAAAAGTAAAATTATAATAATTATTCGGTTGCTTAACGACATTTAGGAAATCATAGAAAATTGAATTACATAATTACAAAAAACGAAGTCTACAAAATTTAAGGTGTACTCATTTATCTATATTTCATTTTACAATAAACAGTTTTTATACTAATGTTTTTTTTTTTTTTTATTTTTATTTCTTTATTGGTTTATAAGGAGAAAAATTTTACTTTCTTCAAACGTATATTTTCTAAAGACCTCCTACTGCAATTCTCCAAACAATTCAGTCTGTATACTATGTACTTGTAGTACGCGAAAAATTGTAATTATTATACAAATAAATTTAAAGCGTTATCACATACGATCGGAAAATTTTTTTTGTTTAAAACAAATAAATTCTCAAGGCATAGATATGTTTCATTATGAAATATGTAACATTCTTCAAGTATATTTAAACAACACGAAAGAAACATTCTAATCGTGGAATTTCTTTTTTCTTTTGCATAAAACACCATCCACTTTACGTATGAAAATTATGTACTCATTTGTTTGAAGTATAAGCATCATTTCCCTCTAAAATTTGTGAAAAAAATGAGAACCAAGTTGAGAAAAAACTGCTCCTTTATGGACCAGTTTATTGACTAATTTATGTGGATAAGCATAACGTCGATAACAGCAAAGACAATGATAATAATAATGATTGCAATTATGATAATAGTAATAATAGTATCTGTGGCAATAATAGTATTAATAGTAGAATAGCAGTATCAATGACAGTAGTGGTGGTATTGATAGAAATGATGGTAATAATTGTATAGCAGTGATACTAGTGGTACTTATAATAACAAGAATCGCTGCTATTGTTCTACAAATAACAAAATGATGAGAAGAGAACGAAAAAGGGAAAGGAGGATATACAAATAGTGTATCATTTTACAATACAAAATACAATTTTCAGCGTCAGCTATAATCATACGAAAAAGAAAGGAGCAGCAACAAATATTAACGCTTGATGGCAATTGTTCACGCAAATGGATGGTATTTAATATTAGCTGTGTTTGTTAAGATGAGGATTGCTACTAGAATTATTCATTAACTGGATAGATGTTACGGTAGTATGCGAATGATGAGGCGATGAAATATTGGGATTATGTCGAGGATTAGTATTGTGGAGGCTGTGTATATAAGAACGCTGGACGGGCTTGTGCTGAGCAAGCTGAAGCAAGGCCTCTGGTATAGAGAACCACTTTCGCTTTCGACCGATAGCACGTGAATCTTCCCATTCTGGTAGCTCTTCAGTTACTTGCATCACCCATACTTGTGTTCTATGTTTATGTTCCACACTCTATAAAGAAAAGACTAGAGAGTTACACAAATACTCCTGCTGGCTCTGTATTATCTAGTTGTCCATCAGCCAGCTATCTTCTCATCTTTGTACTTTGTATCTAAATGATCAAAATGATACCTCAAATATGCCGAGACATCTGCCTAATTGTCCTAACACACCAGCCTCTTCCCTGACCTCTCGCAATGCTGTTACTGCGGGTTCCTCCTCTGGTTCAACGCCTCCACCAGGTACTATCCAACTATCAGGTCTTCGACTGGATGTAACCAAAAGTACCTATATATCACACATCATATGTTACAGGTAAATTTAATTTACCACCATTTCGCACGAGAAAAGGATCGCAATAATTAATATTGGAGTATGAAATACTGCATTAAATGGAGTGAAAATTATCAACTGCCATCTGCTGGCTTACCTCATCTTCAAGATCGTTTTTGACGCAGATACACGCAGCTCTACGCCTATAACCTTCAGAATCGTAAATACGGATTGAATTTGGTTTTTCCTTGACCATGATCGATTACTAAAATTACGAAGTTATAACATAAATTCATATTTGTCAGACGGCCAGATAGGCCAATCTGTACGTTCGCATTGTTTTAACGTTGTTTGGAGCCGACATATCATCGACATAGAATTGTTTAGCGAGCTTTTACAATGCTCACATAACTTATTTGAAAGGTCTATCTTTCGCCCGAATTAAAGGACGAGGTTTCTGGTTAAATAACGCTATATCACCGAAACACCACGAATGTTATCCTTGCAGAAACTTGCTATAACCTCAAAACTTTCAAAGTATTCACTAGACAAGTGACTCCATCTGGACTGAATTTTAGTATTAAAAAGTGGATATTCAATATAATTCTTTCCTATAAATTTATATGTAATATACTATACCTACGTATATCTTACAAGAATGTAGGTTCACTGGAAAAATTGCTATTTAAGAAGTTTTTAGAACTCTTTTTTTTCCGGTCGTAATATGTATAGAATGGTGAAATTTTTATTTCATTTCACAAAACACCTGTTATTATTAAATCACCACTATCCTCGCAAATCATAAATATTTATGCGTATTAAAATGATTAATTGTTTTTCCAATATTCCGCATTTACACTATTATTGCTATTGCTATGATATATATAACTATTTGTCGAGGGAAATATTTATTTATAGATATATTTACTTGATTTTCAATAGGGATTTTTAGTATAATTATTATTCTAGAGTTTTCGTTTGCAATCTTCTAGGATTTCAACTGTCTCAGAACCTATTTAAAATTTATCGTTTCGTTATTAATGAGGAGTGATTATACATATTTATGTAGGTAAAAAACAAAAGTAATGAATATATGTATGCTCAGTATTGTTAGATTGATTTTTTCTAGGATGTAAAGAACAATTTGATAGAGGTAGATTAACTGAGACAACCTGTACAAACAAGAATTAACATGTCAATTTAAAAAAAAGATAACTTTAGTTACTAGGCAATTCAATATGAGTAACGCGCGCCTGATTGAAAAATATTGTTCTTTCTTTATTGAAAAGAAATATGCAATTGCAAAAATACACATAAATAAAACCTGGATTAAAGTAATCTGTTTGTAATAAAATTGGGTAGATTTGGCTCACATAGTAAAATAATAGTTAACATGTTAAATTTATATATTTATTACGGTACACAAAACATTCGTACGTTTGATTATATAATTTATTAATTTTCTAGCATTTCTTTTTACATTTGTACCTATGTAGAAGCTTCAAGTAACATTAAAAACAATGTTATACCAACGAAATAAAAGAAAGAATTATTTATAAGAAAAATTAAAAATAGTTGCGTCTTCTAATAATATTATAAAATAAATAGAATATTAGTTAACTTTACATAAAATTCTGAGGTATAACTAATTAATTTTACATATTGTAAGTAATGCTACACAATCTACTTAAATCTGTTTTAATTAGTACTAGATCGCTTATAGACTGTACAACACATTATTTATACATGTGATTACAAATCAGATCTAACACCAAATCCAGGTCCAGGAGGTGGAGTTGTTAATGATGTCAAACCACCTGCTGGATCTGCTGCAAATCTGGGTGCATTTTGTGGTCCTGGTGGTGGCCTTTCACCTTTCTTCAATGCATTTATTATAGCAGTTGCACTTTCAGGAGTTAAATCTTCCTGTGAGACATAAATGTAGTTTCTTATGTGTTTGTGTTTCATATTATATGATAATGTGTTTTGAAAACTTTACTTACATAATAGTCATCATTAACTTGGAACATTGGTGCATTGGCACAGGCACCAAGACATTCTACTTCAGAAACTGTGAATAGTTTATCTGCAGACATTTCACCAATGTTACAATTTGTAGCTTTCGTCACAGCCTGTACAATAGAATCGGAATCTCTTAACCAGCATGGAGTACAGGTACAAATTTGTACATGATACTTTCCCATTGGCCTTCTGTTGAACATTGTATAGAATGTTGCTACCTCATAGACACGCATATTAGGTACATTTAGTATTTCTGCCACTTTGTGCATGGCAGAAATAGGTAACCATCCATGTTGACGTTGAGCCAAATCCAATAATGGTATCATTGCACCACGCTTATGGCCCTCCGGATAAATCTTTAAAAGAGCCTCGATGCGTTTCTTATTAGCTTCATTGAATTCGAATGGTATTCTTGGATTATCAACTTCACTGTCTCTGTGCTTTAAAATTAATTAAAATTAGATTTAATACTTGTGCAATATTCAGTAATGAGATTACAGTCAAATCATCAACAGCTGTTTCACACGTAAGAATTTGTCAATGTTAGCCTTAAGTTCCAGTTGCTGATTTTAATGCAATCTAAGTAATATAATATGCATATATATATATGCCCAATACGTACAACAAACAGCTGATCCGAGGTGCGAATAGTTGAAGTTTGCAATCCTCTAACATTCTTGCAGTTCTGAAAGAATAAGACAAAGCATATTTTGTAAACATGTAATGTCAAAAATTGTTGAAATTTTAACAAGTAAATTAAAAACAGTATGCGTATTTTAGAATGTATTTCGGAATGAATAGTATTAATAATGTATATATATATAGATGTAGTTTAAAATTATTTGCGAACAAAAATAATGTAAGCCACTGAATGGTTTCATTAGAAAGTAATTGTAGTAATTTAAGAGTTTAAGGTTTATTCTGACAGGCATAAAATATGTGGCGAATTCATATAAACAGATAAAGTTACATAAGGTTATTAAAGAGGTTATATACAGGATAACATTATACCATCGACGATAAATAACTTACAGACAGAGCACGGATTGCACGCACGGGTAGAAACATGGTGAAAGAGTTAATTTATATTAATTACTATTGAAACTCTCCTCCGTTACTTGTTCTTGTACTTCAATCTTAGAATTAATATTTAAATCGCAGTACTCCAGATAAATAGCATTTCTCCGCTCAAAGCGTCATCTAACACTTTCATTTAAAAGTTAAACGTATCAATTTGAGTCCAGTGTTAATTTTAAGTACTTTCTATTTATATCTGTGTAAATTGAGCAAGCAAAACATATAATTTGTATATTTATACAAAGATAGTAATAGCTGTAAATGTTCATTCTTTTTTATACACACCCTCAGCATCGAATGCAGAGAGGTACGAACTATTTAATTATTAAATAAACAATTAATATCGAAGTTTCATGTTTAAATTTCAATTAGAATCGTCCAGTATTTAAAATTTTATCCTACGTTTGCTTTAATATGTTTAAAATATGATATTATTATAATTTTTTTATAAAGTTCAATTTTAATACACGTGGCGCCATCTCTCCGAAAAGTGCTGAAACTGGTCGCACAGCATTACCGACAGCAAAGTGAACTACTTACCGACTAGTGGCGCCATCTCTCCGAAAAGTGCTGAAACTGGTCGCACAGCGTTACCGACAGCGAAGTGAACTACTTACCGACAAGTGGCGCCATCTCTGCGGCAGGCGCGGAAACTATTCGGCGAGTAGTTTCAGCACTTCTCACAGAGATGGCGCCACCAGTCCGCAGCGCCACCATAAGCGCGGGATTTTTTAAATTTAAAGACTTGATTACCGTGTATAATGAATATTTATAATTATACTGATTAGCTAATTGTCTATTCTTCTTGATTATGGATACCAGAAGATGTAAATGAAGATTAACAGTGTAATTAATGAAATTTAAGAAATCTACTCAATAATAAAGCATTAGTTCGATCATATGTTTAAAATAGAAATAGATGAATTAAAATAGGTAAATTAACCAGGTAATTAATAGTGTTTGAACATCTATGGAATAATTTTAATCATTTTAAACTACCTAAGTGCTTTTACAAGTCAGTTACTATAAATTATTGCTACAAATTCATTTGCAGTACATCTCACAACTAAAACTTATGTAAATTTATGATTAGATGCATAGTTCTTCCAGCTGAACAATAACCACTGATTCAGGAATTCGTAGCCCTTGTATTAATGTCTCATTAATTCTTTATTAATTAACCACCGTTCTCACATATACATTCTTACTTCTCTTCCTTCTTCAAGACTAGTGGCGCCATCTCTGTGAGAAGTGCTGAAACTACTCGTCGAATAGTTTCCACGATCCTCCGACAGATGGCGCCACTAGTCGGTAATTAGTTTACTTCGCTGCCGGTAACGCTGTGCGACCAGTTTCAGCACTTCTCTGAGAGATGGCGCCACTAGTCGGTAAGTAGTTTACTTCGCTGTCGGTAATGCTGTGCGACCAGTTTCAGCACTTCTCGGAGAGATGGCGCCACGAGTAGGAAAGCAGTTTACTTCGCTGTCGGTAATGCTGTGCGACCAGTTTGAGCACCTTTCGGAGAGATGGCGCCAGGTGTAATAAAAAACAAATTATAATAAAATGCGATATATTTATTGCATATTATTATTTGCAATTAAATTAAAATTTGGCAATACAATTATTACAATTTCTAAGAGGGGAAGAAGGGGAATCAGACGCCTTCCAGCAATTATATATTTAGTTTATACATTTGTATTACAAATTAGCATAAGTTCTAGTTGTAAGATGTATTGTACATTAGTTTATAACATTTATTTGTAGGAATTAGCTTGTAATAATGTATTTAGATATTTATACGACAAATTTACATTAGTTCTAACTATAATAAGTACTATAAATTAGTTTTCAAGAATAGTTTATAACAATTAGATTGTAAAATCAGTTTGTAATGTCTTTAAAGTATTAGAAACATTGAATAAACGTTTAATTACTGATAATTAATTGTTTAATCAGTTAATTATCAGTCTACCAATCCTAGAAAAACCAATCCCAGTCCTTAAACGAGAAAAAAATCGTAAAAAATAGTCCTGAACACAATTAAATCAATTTATTTAAATTAATACAGTCTGAAAATCGGGGTTCAGGCTTGAATGAGCCCGAAATCCTGGGATTTCCTGGAAAATGACGTCACTTCCAAGAATCGCCAAAATTCTTGGAATTTCGAGAGTTCTTGGAAATGACGTCATTTTCCAGGAAATCCCAGTTTCTGGTGCTCACTCAAGCGTGACGACCGATTTTTAGGATTTTGTATCAGGAGAACATGATATGCGAGGAGGTATCCTAAATGCCACTTCTTGGAAATGACGTCATCGAGAATTCCTGGAATTTCGAGGATTCTTGGAAATGATGTCATTTTCCAGGAAATCCCAGTTTCTGGTGCTCACTCAAGCGTGACGACCGATTTTTGGCACTTTGTATTAGGAGAACATGATATGCGAGGAGGTATCCCAAGTGCCACTTCTTGGAAATGACGTCATCGAGAATTCCTGGAATTTCGAGGATTCTTGGAAATGACGTCATTTTCCAGGAAATCCCAGTTTCTGGTGCTCACTCAAGCGTGACGACCGATTTTCGAGACTTTGTATTAGGAGAACATGATATGCGAGGAGGTATTCCAAGTGCCACTTCTTGGAAAATGACGTCATTTCCAAGAACTCTCGAAATTCCAAGAATTTTGGCGATTCTTGGAAGTGACGTCATTTTCCAGGAAATCCCAGGATTTCGGGCTCATTCAAGCCTGAACCCCGATTTTCAGACTGTATTAATTTAAATAAATTGATTTAATTGTGTTCAGGACTATTTTTTACGACTTTTTTCTCGTTTAAGGACTGGGATTGGTTTTTCTAGGACTGGTAGACTGATAATTAATTGATTAAACAATTAATTATCAGTAATTAAACGTTTATTCAATGTTTCTAATACTTTAAAGACATTACAGACTGATTTTACAATCTAATTGTTATAAATTATTGTTGTAGACTAATTTACAATACGTCTTACAGCTAAAACTTATGCTAATTTGTAATATAAATGTATAACAGTGTTCTTACAATCTAATTGTTATAAACTATTGATATAAATTCATTTACAATACATCTTACAGCTAAAACTTATATGTATTTGTTACATAAATGCCTAGAACTATGTGTAATGTTAATCAAATCGTATCTTCTTTGTTCTGTTCATTAATTCCTTGTCCTAATTCCTCTTCAAGTTGTAAATTTTACCGCGATTGTTTCAGTAGTATATGAAAACGTAAGAGTTCCGAAGAAATCCAACGTTGTTCCGCAGTACCTCTGCCTGTCCATGCAAATAGAGGATGCAGGATATCTGCAAACACAATAAAACCTTAATAACTAATTATTATACCTACTGACTAGGATTAAATAAAAAGAAGAGACCCTCAAATGCGAATAAAGTTACCAAGAAGTATTATGGAAGTCACGATGGGGCATACAATTGACGCATGTCGAGGTCCACTGATAATTTTGCTGTAGAAGTCATCACTGAAGCTGGATCATTCCTGAAAATAATATTAATGTTAATTTCATTTGCAAATCTAGTCTCAAACGAATTACAAGTACTCTCGCTAACTTACTTTAAAAGATTTCTTCGCACATAGTATGGAGAACAGTTACAAAAACATTATTATCTTCTCTTACTTGTAAAATTAATTAGTATAAGTGCCTTCAATAAATTAAGCCATTATTACATCGTCGAAACGGAGAGGAGTAAATCTGTTATCCATTTATTATTCATACAACTAATCACATTTATTACACCACAATACACAACGGTACACTTAATAATTTAATCGAATCTATATAAATTGTAATCGTGGTACAACAGTAGTCGATTAATAATGTGAAGGTATAAATAGCACACTTACTGTGACATCGTGTATATTCTACGACATACAGGTAACCCTCCGACTACACGATTGTACAAAAATCGCATAAGGGAAAACTAGATAAAACAACTGTAACGCTTGCACGCAAGAATAACTGCTATTGATCATTAAAATGATTAAAAATTTCCACGTGGATTGAATTAAAGTTCGAGTCGAATAAATGAAACGAAACGATAGCAGAATAAGTTAACAAAAATTGTGCTCTCAGAGTCGTGTTGTAAGAAAACAGTGTATCGAAATTGTTGTACCGTGTTATCGGAGAGCTTCCTGTAAAACTGGTCAAGAATTTCGTAAAATCTCGGACCTGCGTTCGATACTCTTTCATCTACAATGCTGTCGCGCGATAAATCCTTAACTAAACGGTACAATTCTCGCTTTTCAACACGCTCGAGGGGGACTGAACAACGCAACTAGGTTCCTCTTACTCTTACATTGTAACTACATCGTGCATTGTATATGACACCGAAAAAACCATTAGTTTTCAACGGTCAATTCTTCGCAGTCTGCCATACGAAACATTGCGTGGACGTTAATCGCCTCTGAATCGCAAAATCAATATAATCTCGCATGCAAAACCAACCGAACGAAACAATACAGACAGACTTGGCAGTGTTCGCGTTAACAGAAAGAATTGTTAAGTAATTTTAATAAAATGCGACCTCTCAGAGTGCAAAAAATCAAGGCGTCAAACTCTAATTTCTACGTCCTTCGTGAAATGCTTGGAAGATGCGTTTCAGTTATTTCGAAGTGACAAAACGAAATTAGAAGAGAAGAGAAGACACGCGTCTTCGCAGTGTTATAAAATTCGGTCCGCGTTAACGATCTCGTCGAAATAACAAGCCACATCGAACGATCAGTGTTTCCAAGTAAAATCGATCGTATTTATCTATACGGCGGTGTCGTTTCTCCCTAACACTCAAACATATATATATGTATATATATATATTATATACTAATTTTGCGAATAGGTGATATATCCTTTACTTACACTAAAGCTAATTCATGTTGGTACATTTTATACACGTAATCATAGCATAGGCGACGCAGACAGTGAATCTTCCAAGTGATGTCTGACGGGCAATCAGATAATAATAATTAAAGCATTATTCTCTTAAAAAAATTCTCTCGCCGCCGACGTCGGACCGTGGTCTCTGTTCAGTCGAGTATTATCGTTACATAGTCGGGTTCGTTACTTCGATCTTTGTTTACATGGCTCTCCCCCTTTTCTGGAGTTCTGCACGATCATGCTGATTCGGTTCTTCAGAAGAGGGGCGAAGAAATTTCGCGTCTGAACGGAGAGTTACGTTTTAATTGAATAAAAGTAATTGGAGAGTTCTTTTTCAGTGGGCCATGTAAACTAAGACTTCGAGCATTCCATTCTGTGCCATATCGTTTTCCTCGCGTGTCCGCCAATGCGATCACATGAACACTTTTAGCGCTCAATACTCCTTAATATCGTAAGTACATAGATACACCGATGATTGTGGTATACAAAAACGTTACTTAATTAGATTTGTGCCGAATTTCGTTTCCAATTAAAGAAGAGTGACGAAAGAGCATTTTAAAAGTTGCTTTCAATTCTCTGCTCGTGAGAAGCACGAGGTCTACGTGCAATTCAAAGTTCTAGATCATTTAAACAGCTTCGAGTCTTCTAAAGAAATAGATTCATCGTTAGATACAAGTTTTTAGACCGTAGAATTTGTGCATCGCGTTTCAGGGTGAAATTACAAAGAATAATAAATTACGAGAAAAAGCAAGTACATACATACAATCTTAAAAATTAATTATAGCACTATCCTTTGCGATATGTTTCCCAACTTTGTAATCGCGTTCATTGGCAAAATTAGATCTGTTCTGTAGCGCAAGTGAGTGAAAATAAAGTTTACAACATGCAATAATGGTCGATCGAAGAATTACTGAGTATACGAGAGAGTGTGCCAGTCTGAGGCGTTCGTGTGTACAAAACATTCCTTATGTACATGAAATAAGTGATTTTGGGGAACGATTTTTGATTCATCTCTTGGGAACATTAAAAAAAAAAGAAAAGAAACTAAACATTCTGCTATCGTTTAACATCAATTGATAATAACAGAAATCGTTCAACTTCACGGGAAAGCTATACCATACACGTGTTTGTCACCGCTAGGAACTCATTTCTTAAGCACGACAATTATCGTCAATCATTTATTTAACGCATCGCATATCTGTACAAGCAAGAGTTGTTATAGTTAGTTCCATTTAACGATAACGTTCTCACCGCTTGGTTCGTACAAATTTCCGTGTATATCGGGTTCGTTTTTATTGTCCAAGTATACGCAAATAACGTGGGATAAAGCAAGTCCTACAATTCGGAAGAACGGCTCAGTTACGCTTACGTTAAGAATTTGCGAAAGAAAGATTTCCCTTTCCGATGTACACGCATTATTTAGCATGATATTTCGCACTAAAGCGCATTAAACGAATGCGAATTAAGTAAAAAATACCATTCCCCTTTTCACGTCTCAGTCGAGGTCCCTACTCGACGACAATAGCAATATCTGAAGTATGCCGGCCATTAAGATCACCTCTCCTCTCGTTAAGTAGTGGACCGATCGTTAATCTCGATGAATATTAATTTATTTCGACACGTTTCGAGCTTAGCCTCTATATTTCCTCGACAATCGCCGCTACTGTTACTATTTATCACTACCGTTAAGAATAATAATACTACTAATGATAATATCAACTAGAAAAGAATCTTAATAATTTATATAGAAAATGTACAAGAAAATCTACATTCAACGTACGCGTGTATCTTTATATAAGTGCGATCGATTAGCGACAACCGAATGAGAGAATAAATAAATTAAAAAAGGGGTGGAAAGAAAAGAGAAGAAACAATAGTTGTGCGAGAAAGATGGGAAGTCCGAAGTGGTGGGGAAAAATACCATTTACAACGCGCTGCAAAACCTTATTCTAGTTTGCTGGTAGTACCAGGTGTGGTAAGAGAGATGGAATACCGTCAATTTTCAGGAACGATTTGCGCGAGCCCAAAAATCCTGATACAAATATGATACAACGAAATCTGTATCCTTGCTAAAAAAAGAAAAATCTCTGCATATGTAACGTTTACACCATTTAAAGTAACATGCGTTAAGATTGCAACTAAACTCGATTTACAATATGTCTTCAGCGAAAAGAAAGTATTGACGTTACATAATAAAAACTTGTTTATCCGAACACTTGTTAAATGCAGCAGTAAATTACAGGCAGCGCTATATACTGGTAATGCATCTAATTACTTCAATTATACACATTGGTACACAGTATGCATCGTGATACGTTTCGATTAAATAAAAGTGTAATTGAAATTGATGAAGAAAATGTTGTTTTCGTTTGGTGTTATGTATGTATCTAAGTAATTGAATAAACAAGTTTTAAGATACATAAATAGAATTATGTATCTCTAGCGAAGGAATTAGATAAACAAGTTTTTATTGCATGTGTATGTACAGTGTGTCAAATGTGAATACCTTCTTTTTAACACGATTTAATGGAATCGTTTGTTGAAATTAAAAACGAATAAACCAAAGCATCGTGACTCCACCGATAAGTTCATAGTACTGGATCATTGTTATTTCACTTACGCGCGTTAATATTGCATACTCGTCGAATTTGCAATATACCAGCAGCATGTATAATAAACTATTAAAATTGTACACATTTGTACGAAACGGTAGTTAAAATTGATATGCAATTAAACTAATTCTAGTTAACTATCCGATACCGCACATTCGAATCGTATTAATCGTACATTTAATGGAATACTTGTTTCGTGTGTTTTGAGCAAAAGAGACTAAAACGTGTTAAATTTGTAAAAATGGCGTATACATTGTTTAAACCGCAATATAGCTTAATAAAGTACATGGAGAACCAATTTGAGAGAATTTGTAGTTCTTTACTTTCCTTACTGTATGACGTACGATCCTAATTCCTTTTTGGTTTGCAATACGGTTTAAATGGCAAATGAGTCATAAATTATAAGTTCACGGGAAATATATAATATCGATATAAACGCTAAGTCTAATTTAGTACAACATATTGCATTTTTTGGTTCGATGAAATGCACGTGAGAAATTTCGTTCCTTTTTTTCACAATTTATATGTCTAGAAAGGTACAATTTAAATGTAGATTCACTTTCAAACCTTACTTCTTTGGCAAGTAAATTTCGAACGTTAAAGTACTAACCTGTAAACGTATTACAATTCACTGGAATAATGTTTAAACATTACGTATATTTCAAACTACAAATAATAATGTATTTCTCTACATTAATAAAAATAGCAGAAAGATGAATGAAAATATAAACCTCTAGATAAATGTATAACGTTTTTTGTTAAACAAATAGATAGCGTATATATCTATATTGGTTTTAATAAATAAAACATTTCTGTATACTACAAAAAATCAGTCTAAATCCTACGAAACTGTTTACCAATACTTTTCTCACTTGCATTCCATTTTCGTTTACATTTGTCCGTTCACTTATCATTAATCTTAGGACGTCGTCAAGTATTTCGTGCGAGAAGTAGGTATGCGAGAGTTACACACAGCTATATTGGCAGTAAGAATATTGGCAGTTGAAAATGAACGCGCGCCCTTTTTTCTACGTATACCAGAGCAAAGGTTTAACTCCTAGATCTCCTATCTCTCTTGCTTGATTCGTTTTATTATTTTCTTCACACACACACACTCTCTCTCTCGCTCTCTCTCTCATTCTCTTTCACTCTCGCTCTTGCGTACATTTTCTTTCCTCACCGCAACTTGCTCTATTCTTCCCCTCTTTCTCCGTCTAAATTTCCTTGGCGCGACGCGAATTGGTTCAATGGCACGATTTCGCCCTCCGCTGGAAGCGTCGCATTCGGCGATGCCACTCGTCGCGCCACTCGATCACGATCGACCTCTCCGTCACCGTCAGTCCACCTTGACCTCCGCCGTCGCTCTCTTGGCCAAGAATCAAGTACGACCTGGAAATATCAACGGCGCATTTAATCAGTGGTGATCGCTCGTCATTCCCCAAGTCTCTCCCTTTAAAATCCACTTATTTCACAACTGTGCAACGTGTACGTGTTCTGAATGCAAGAATAACGTTTGCAGAGGAAAATTAGATGTTTTAAGTTGAAACCTAAAAAGTAAAATAACGTAATTTTAACGTTAAAGTAATTTATAATAATAATTATAATTTAATATTAATATTGACCCTTTGTACTCGGATGTCGTCACTGAGGGAATTAATTACGAAGGTTAAAAACTTATTACCAAACTCTCCAACAACTTATTCCCAAAGTTTCCTATTGAAATGGAAGTTTTCTACTGCTGGAAAATTGCTTGGTAATAGTTTCTATTGCTAACTTTGACCAGCTGCTGGGAAAATATTGAGTGCAAAGGGTTAATTTAATATTAGAAGTATTAAAATAATTAATAATAATAGAAATAATGTAACATTAAAATAATTTTAATTTTAATGTAATTGAAGCTAAAAATTATAGAAATATGGTGTTCAATGTGAGCTTTTAATAATCCATGATGTATATTTTCCAAGGTAATTTTTTGTGTTGACGATAGAATGTTTGTAGACGTATTCTTCACGCTTGAAGAATTTCTGTAGGCTTGTAAATAATAACAATGAACTCTCTATAGAGAACAACGTACTTGTTCGGTTTAATTTTCGGGCATCTGCAAGCTAGATCGGCTGAATCGACGTAGAGGAACACGTCGCCACGACGAATCCTCGAGTTGGTTGCTTTTTTGTAAATGAAGTTAACGTTTAAGGTAAAACGTATCCGTGCTAAGCCGGAGACGCTCGTCCCAGCTGGAGAACCGTCGTTCTTTTTGTGCCTGTCGGTTATTCTACCCAGGATAGCTAAAAATTAAATAAAATTAAAACAAATTTCCCTTTGTTTTACTTTAACCCTTCACAAATAACTATTTTGTTTAATTAAATTACTAGAATTCAATTAAGCGAGCTTCAAGTTTGCATTCGTATCAAGTCAATCTAACCTAACTTATAATCCAATCGAAGAAACGTTCTTCTTTTGCTTATCGGTTACTTTACTCAGGATAGCTAAAAATTATACAAAATCAAAACAAATTTCTCTTTGTTTTACCTGAATCCTTCACAAATCACTATTTAGTTTAATTAAGATACTATAATTTATTTAAGCAGGCTTCAAACTTTACATTCGTATACAATCAAATCAAGTCAACCTAATCTAACCAATCCAATTGAAGAAACGTCGTTCTTCTTTTGCTTGTCGATTATTGTACCCAGAATAGCTAAAAATTAAATGAAATTAAAACAAATTTCTCTTTGTTTTACTTGAATCCTTCACAAATCACTATTTTGTTTAATTAAATTACTATAATTCAATCAAATGGGTTTCAACTTTGCATTTGTATACAATCGAATCAAGTAAACCTAACCTAACCTAATCCAGCCGAATAATCGTCGTTCTTCTTTTGCTTGCCAGTTAATCTATTCAGGATAGCTAAAAATAAAATAAAGTTAAAACAAATTTCACCTCCTTATACTTCAATCTTATACAAACCACTACTTTATTTAATTAAATTACTAGAATTCCTTCAGACTTGATCTCGAACGCACGTGCCCCATTGTATTACGCTGCTGTACCACTGGTTCTCCGACGATAACGTTAATTACAGTACCGTTTAATTCCCAGTTATGTTCGACTAATTTGAGAAATTGTAATCGGCTGCAACCTTTTCTCTCCTCGCGAGCAAACAAAATTCCGGTTACGGATGATAAATGATCCCGTTTGTTGCGCGATCATATATCACGCTTTCTAATTTAAACGTGGATTTCAATCTTTTCCTGAACTCGATGCATAAGGAGTTAGAAGGGGTTCACTGCGCTCCATTTGCGGTTATTTCGTTCACGGGGACGGAAAAACTGGTACCGCTTATGGTGTAACTAATTGACTCACACTGAACCCGTACGCGGCGGTGCTACCTGTCGTTTCGTTCGCGGTTGAGGAGGTTAAAGAGTGATATACCACTAATACTGGCCGCATACCAGATAAATCGCGGGCGATATCGGTTGCTTCTGTCCATTCCACCAGTGCCTCTGAACGGTACACCTAAACTTCTTAATTAATAACCACGTATCTCGTACTTACCGTAATCTCGTTTGCAATACTTGTACAGGTTTAATCGTTTGGTGCTGGCTCGACACTTTCCACACTGTTCTGTAACAGATTAAACAGCAATTTGTACTTGAGAATCGATTGAATTGTATCTGTTGTTATTCTATTATATTCTCCACTCAATTGTTGTAAAATTCATTGTACGAAGAAACGAGAAATAAAACAATTTCTTTTCGTTGGTTTTTACACATTACAGAAATAAAAAGAAAGAGAAATATCTCAGTTGATGTTATGACCTTGATTCTTTGCACTCGGATGTCTCCTCTTAGGGGACATCAGCATTGATTAGTAATTATGAGGAGGTTAAACTTATTCCACCGTAGCTTTTTGAGAAATGCATGTATCTCTAAATTGTTCTATTGAAATGGAACTAAACATTACGTATATATTACTAAAAATAGTAGAAAGATGAATGAAAACCTAAACTAATAAATATATGTAAAACATTTTCTGTTAAACAAATAGATAGTACATATATATTAGTTTCAATAAATAAAACAAAATTTCTGTACACTACAGAAAATCAGTCTAAAGCTTAGAAAACTGTTTACTGATAGAAACAATATTACAGCTTCTATTGTTAATGTCCAGGAAGCAGTCGAGTGGAAAGACTTGGATGTAAATCTTTTTTATCGTAGCAATTAATCTCTAAGTGTAATTTTCTCCATAAATTACTTTTTACCAGTCGAATCAAAACGGAGGGGGTGCAATATCGATAGAAACTTTAATTCAAAGAAGAAAAATATGAATGTATTCGGTTCGACTGCATCAATTCTTCTTAACTGCGAGCATGTGCACACATTTTTATCGACTCGGTCCGTGGTCATTCAATAAATTAAAACGCGAGCCAAGCGTGCACAGGATCACCCTGATTTTCTGCTTGATTGACAGCGCGCTGTGAGGAGCTTAAGTGTTTGCTTCAATTATTATTCACCCTGGTTATAATTGCATCGTTCATCGTATGTAGTCACGTGTGACACAATGGTGCACTGATTCACGGTTTATAATTAGAACGTTTCATTCAGGGCAACTAATTTCCTATGCAAACAATTTATAAATATGCCTACTGGGTGCGTTGTATGTGAAATATGTGGATGTGTGAACGTGTTATTTGTTAAATATGTAAATACGTTGTTTCTAAGTATGTAAATAAGTTATTTCTAGATATGTTAATATGTTCTTCGAGATACTTTGATATATATAATTGTATATATATGATAAATGAATAATAAAAAATATATGTATAGTAATAGCTTCTGTAGTAGCAAGAGTAATAGCTGTAATAGTAATAGTTGCAATACTAATAGCTGTAATAATAATATTAATATCTCCAGCTTAATAATAAAATAGCTGCAATAATAATAGCTATAATACTAATAGCTGCAATAGTAATAGCTATATAATAGTAATAATAGTCCTGTAATAGCAATACTAATATCTTCATTATATATATAGAAATAGCTTCTGTAATAGCAAGAGTAATAGCTTAATAGTAATAGTTGCAATACTAATAGCTGTAATAGTAATACTAATATCTCCAGCTTAATAATAAAATAGCTGCAATGAATACTGATCATGAAAATAAATTAATTTTATCATAACTTATACTATAACTGCTGCTATAAAATTTATTGCCCCTATAATTCATGAAATTCCAGAAATATGTGAAGAAAAAATTATTAAATCAACTGCAGGTGATGAATGATATAAAAATGAAGATAATGGAGGATAAATTATTTAACCAGTTCCTATATATCTTGGATAAAATAGCTTCCTAATTAATAATAAAATTGAAGATAGCGTTAATAATCCAACTCCAACATTACTCATTCGAGGGAACGCTATATCATTTTATACACCCTAATTTACCCTATAATTCAATTTAACATACTTAATATACCCTATCATTATATATATGTATATAATTGTAAATAAATTAAACTTTAAATTGTACATACAGTCGTACACAATTTCTAATGTCCCTAAACGTTTCCAAACGCGACATGTTCCATTTGAAGACACGCATTCGCAGTGATTCTACATCGTCTAGCCTAACATCGAAACGCTGCAGCATTATTTACTCTTAGAGTCGCAGGCCACTGGCGCGTTTCACTTTTCCCAGCGTGTCACTCCTCGTAATATATTCTATACAATTAGAACAATTCTTTTCTTCACGAATCAGTTTGACCGTTCTAAATGGAAGCTGGCCTCCAGCCTCCTTTATGCCCCGACACATAATACGGTCCATTATCGGTGACAGCTGTGGGTGCATCTATCCATTTATTATCTAGCCAACGGTATCCATCTATTATCTGAAACGGCACGGTCAGCGTATAACGCGTCCTCGTCTCGAAGTCGTGCAATTAATTTTCTCCTACAGGGATACGTTTCAGTCCAGCGGTTCTTAGCCTCGGCCATAACTAATAATCTTCATGAAGGGTACGCATATGTAACATATTTTACAGGATAACGCACGACGAATCGACGGATCGATCGTTTTCACCGACAGCTAAGTTAACGGTGCCCAAAAGGCGATGGGTGCCATTTTCTAAACGTTCGATGCTAACCCTTTGCACTCGGATGTCCCCTCTGAGGGGACGTCAGCATTGATTTGAAGGAGATTAAACTTATTCCAAGGGTAGTTCTTTGAGAAATGCGTGTTCCTCTGATGTTTTCTATTGAAATGGACACATTTCACTGCTGGGAGATGTTAGCACTAGAAAATATCGCTAGAACATCGCCATTCTATTGCCAACGTACGAGAAGGAGTCGAGTGCAGAGGGTTAACCCTTTGCAGACGACTTTCTTGGTCGTACATCATCTTCTCTATAACTAATTTCTTCGCGAATACAATCAATCTCATTTTACAACAGTTGAAAATCAATTTTACCTTCACTCGAGCTAATTTCACTTTAAAAATCCATTTTTTTGGGGCCTCGAAACTTCAAATCAGTCGACGCAAATCTCGAGTTGCCGTATGAAACGCAATGGCGACTGAGAGCGTTGAGAAATACCTTTTAAATTTTATTTCATTCTTCACACATTAAAAATGACTTCCTTCTGTTATTAACATCTCGAGAGGACCAACTAACCAGACACGCAGAGTCAGTGACACGAGTCACCAATGACCTCATCAAACAGAAATGCGTTATCACCTAACTCCCATAAACACTGCGAGAAACGTTATCTCCGTTCATCAACAGTATAAACAATCAATTTTTCCATTGATTTACGAGAAAAACTAGCAGAGAGCCGCCTCTCTATCGCGAAGGGTTAAAATCGACCCATTAGAATCCCCAGTACACCTCGTCCTGTATCGATTAACGATTAACGCGACAGTTTTCAACGAAAACCGATCTCGTCGATACGAGGGCTGACTTTTGGCTCGTAACATTAGGTTTAGGTGGTTTCGAGGGTGATTGCGATAAACCGTGCTGCTCATCGCGATGCTGGGCGCAACGGAAAACCAGTTTCATAGTCGCGTCTGTACGATCGATCGCGATCGTTCGATCGGGGCCTTACGGTTCGAATGCACGCCTGATGCCAGCGAGCAGAGCCTATTGGCCCCTGCGCACGTTTGATGCGGATTGGCACGAGTTAATCGACACAAAGGACGTCTCGTTAGTCGGGAATTAAACGGATTATGGTCTGAGGTCCCTGGTATCGCGATCGATCGGTGGCAGCTAGCCACGGCGTATCATCCGCCGCTCGCTTTCCCGTCCGTGTTTCCCGTTTCGTAATTCGGCTAATTGATTCGACGGGCCGCGTAACGAACTAACCCAGATCATTTTTCGGGCGACCGCCACGAACACGGTTAAACGAACTGTTTACCAACCCCCAGACCTCACGGGACACCGATTAACCCTTTATTTGACGACGGGACTTAGGAGTAGCGATTCGACCAGTTGACTGCGGGATTTAGTTTTGAAAAAGATTTACAGAACGCGTAATTGGATCAAATCGTGGCGTTCGTAGGGCAGAAGCTTCTATTATAAATTTTACCAAACACGTAAAGCGAAACGAGGAAGAATCGTATTTTTTGTTTGATAAAAGGTTAATAATTGTGCTTGCTAATAGCAGAGAAATGAAGTTTTCGATTGACGTGTATACATGTTGAACGCAGTTAACCCTTTGCGCTTGAGGGGCGATTCTCAGTCGCCATTGCGTTTCATACAACTCGAGTTTCTCATCGACTGATTTCAAGTTTCGAAGCGCTATAGAAGTGAATTTGGAAGGTGAAATTAGCTCGAGTGACGATGAAATTGATCTTCAACTGTTGAAAAATGAGATTAGCTAACTTCCTAGAGGAACCCAGTACAAAGGGTTAAAGGTCGTATTTTGATTAATTTTATCTCACAGCGGAAAAAGTTTGCCGATCTCTGGTTTAAGCTCTTTAAGTTCTATTCGCTTTTTTTAAGCGAATCCTTTTCAATTTGAAGTGTAATCGGTAGATTTTGAGTAAAACACGACTGGTATTAACCCTTTGCGCCCGTCAGTCGCCATAATGTGTCATACAGCAACTGGAGTTTCCCATCGACCGATTTTAAGTTTCTAAGCCCTGCAAAAATGAATCTGGGAGGTGAAATTGGCTTGAGTGAAGATGAAATTGATTTTCAATTGTTGAGAAACGAGATTAGTTGCATTGACGAAGAAATTAGCGATAGAAAAAGTCGTCGAGTGCAGAGGGTTAAGAAATGCATATTTCTTTCAAGTCTTCTGTTGAAATAGAAATGTTCTATTGCTGAGAGACGTTAACAGTAGAAACTTACACTTCTGTCGTACAAAAGTGTTGGTATCAGTGGTATAAAATACTTTAGCCGCGACTAACTATTACCATTCGTATTCTAAAGTAATTCGAATCGCTTGAGTTGAGATCAGGTTCTCTATCGAGTTGATAAAGCAGATCTTTAATAAACTTCCAGCGGGTCCATTAGCCGAAATCAGGCCAGTCTCGATGAAATTAATATGAACGCAGGTTCTCTATCGAGTTGATGAAGCAGATCTTTGATAAACTTCCACTATGTCCATTAACCGAAAGCAGGCCAACCTCAAAGACATCGATACGAACCCAGAAGTTCAAGAGCAAAGTGTTACGAGGCATTACGAAAAGTTAAGTCTATTGCCAATCGCGTACGCTGAATAACAAAAAGATCAACTCGTTTCACCACTTCGTTCGATGAATTCGAAATTGTCGAAAAGTCGACAGACAGGTCCAGTCAGAGGCGAATATGACAGCGGCTGCAGCGCAGAATTTTCGTTACCTTTTTTTGTTTTTTTACTTTCTATTAGGATAACGCGCGCTCGTCTACCAACGAAGCATCGATTGAATTTCAAACGAAATTCAAATTACGTTTAATTCGGTTAACCAACGAACAAGCGAAAGCGAGGTGGACCGAGCTGCGTTCGTACTGGTCGCGTGTGCAGTTTGGATTCGTCGTTCGAGGGATTCGGTGCATCGTACGGATTCTATTATCGACCAGCAGCCACTGTTCATTAAAAACGTATGAAACTTACAAACAGAAGTCTTTGGAAACACTGAAATTCTAAGTATATATCGTGAATAATTGTCGATTATCAGTAGTCGAAGATAAGATTGCACGTTACTTTCCAGGTACTCTGCAAGGATCTACGATGGTGGAATTATATTGTTTTGTTTATTAGTAACTTCTTCTGTTCTTTCATACGACTGCGGACATGCGCTATGCAAGAAAAATACGGCAGAATTTGTTGTAAAGTGGAGATTATTATCGCGTTCCGTGTCAGACTGAGTTTTCGATACTTTTCGTTCAGGTCATGTGGGTTCTAAGCTTTACGATTAAGTAATTTTGTTTCTGACATAGTAGTTTTGCTTCTTTACAATTTTTACAATAGTATAAGGATCATAATTACCCCACGAAAATGTCCTACGCTTTCTGAGAGCACATTACTAAGCAACATAATCGCAATCAACATTGCTTACTGATTATAGAAATTAAACTTATTCCACCGTATGTTTCTTTGAAGTTTTCTATCGAAATGGAAATTTTCTATTGCAGAGAGACGTTAACAATACAAAATATTGCTAAAATATTACTATTTCATTTGTTTCTAATGCTAACGTCCAGAAAGGAGCCAAGTGCTGATTCGAGAAATGCATACTTCCCTCAAGTTCTTTATTGAAATGTGTAAATTTTCTTTTGCTGGGAGACGTCAGCAATAGAAATTATTGCTAAAATATTGTTAAAACATTGCTATTTTAGCAGCAGTTTTGCATTTTGAGAAATGCATGTTTCCCTCAAGTTTTCAAAGAGTCGTCAGCAATAGAAACTACCCCTAAAATATTATTGAACCATTGCTACTTTCGCAACACTTTCGAAATGGAAATTTTCTATTGCTGGTAGACATCAACAATAAAAACAATCGCTAAAACACTGCCACTTGATCAATAGCATCTACCACTAACTCCCAGAAAGAATCCAAGCGCAAAGGGTTAATAACGCGTCCGAGAATTTCGTGGCCATAAAAATCGCGCAGAGATAAAGCAGGAAATTTATCACCTTCCATATTCGTTCCACGGATTTCACTTTTCTTCGAGGCCCCTTCTTTCTCTTTTTTTTTTTTTTTTCTCGTCCCTTTTGTTTTCGCAACGGAAGTGCCATTGCGAGAGGAGAAAATCTCGGACGCGAGACGCAGCCAGCGTTCATTAGACATTCAAGCCGCGGCCACGGGATTGAGTAACGCTAGATTTTTATCAAACGTCCACGCAGGGCCCCGTCTTGGGCCCTCGCGAGCGTCGAACGTTTTAGCGCGCGGTCCCGTTTTATGTGTTCCGTGTATACGCGTAATTTCTTTTTCCCCCGGCGCAGTAACGTCTTAATTATAAAAGGGTCCTGATGGGCACGGTGCACGCCTTACGAGGCACCCTAACAAGTATCTTACAGCGGCCGAGTGGGACTTTAATGGACGCGTGGGTGCTCGCCAGCCGTGACAGCGTAGAGAATCTACGGTTTTTTGTGCGACTACCTTTTCAGACGCCCCCACCTTGGCGAGGGTAAACGGTGCACTTAATGCGAGGTACTTTCACGACGAAATTAAATGACTACGATCATAGTCTACCGTTTAAACGAAATTTACGTGGACGTTCGCTTGTCACGGCGCCTCCTAATGAGCCGTGTCAACGAGTCGGATGGGCATCGACGTCGAAACGTACGTGGTGTTTCCGTTTCTTTTTTTTTTTTTTTGGAACACTGTGTATATGTATTTTGTGTGTTAAATTGTATTCTATAGGTACAGTGGAGGGTGGATCGAGAAATGCTTTTTTTTGTTTCTTATTCGGGTGTGTGCGTGTATTGTGAGAAAGAAGTGGGAAAATGGTACGTATGGTGCAGAGTGATGTGAATAAAATTAATAATGGTACGTTTGTGAAGTTAAAATTTATAAAGTTAAGCTTTGCGAGGTTTATGTTTGGAAAGTTAAGCTTTGCGAGGTTTACTTTTAGAAAGTTAAGCTTTGCAAGGTTTACTTTTGGAAAGTCAAACCTTGCAAACTTTACATTTCTGAAGTCGAACCTTGCAAACTTTACATTTGTGAAGTTAAACCTTGCAAACTTTACATTTGTGAAGTCGAACCTTGCAAACTTTACATTTGTGAAGTTAAACCTTGCAAACTTTACATTTCTAAAGTTAAACCTTGCAAACTTTACATTTGTGAAGTCAAACCTTGCGAACTTTATATTTACAAAGTTAAACTTTACAAAGTTACAGCAGAAAACAACAAAAGATAAATTCCACGTAAAAGAGATATAAAAATCTTAATCTTCAATTAACATTTGCATTCTAACGTACCCACAATGCCAACTATTATTTATAATTACCGTAATAAGAAATTATTAATCACGGATCGTAATTATGATTTATTTAAGGACTTTCGACGGCACGCAGACGAAACGCGACAAGTTTAGGGAAAGTTCTCGTTATATTAGAAGCTGAGGCGCGAGCTGAATTAATGGAAGTAGAATCATAGGGGCGAGGAGACGGGTCAATTAGTCTTGATTTAAATTAGCTACGGCGGCTGGTAATTAACTTTGGTTTAGGGCCCAACCGGTAAGCCTGTACTGTAATAATGAAGATAATTATTATTATAGAAGGTATCGTACACTGGCTGGAAGAATCTTTCAAGGACGACCTCCGAATATTCTCCAACACGAGTAACATTAATTAAACGTCGAACACTAAAGCCTCTTATTTAACAAAATCGTAATTACTCGCGTGAATTGATTCGTTTTTTAATCAAAATTTAATATGCTATAAAAAATAATGTCTGATTGCAGGATATTTATAATTTTTTTAATTTAATTTTTGAACTCTTACGTAGAGCTTTGCGACTGATTTTAAATTGCACAATGAGTCGGATAATTTTTGTTACATTGTCGAGTGTTCACTTTTTGGCGAAACGCGTGTTCAGCTTTAACAGTCTACGAAAAACAGATCGATTGCTCATCGCGAGTACGTCGCACCGACGAGGCGAAAGGTCATCTTCTTCGAAACATCCTTTGAACGCGCCTTACGCCCTGCAATTCTCTATGCAAGCTTGTTGTGTTTCTTTTTTTACTTGCAATTTTTTATATAGCGAGACATAACTCTTTTATTTTATGAATTGTGTTTCTTTTTTTACTTGCAATTTTTTATATAGCGAGACATAACTCTTTTATTTTATGAATTATGTTATATTTAGTTTGTACTGATCATCTATTCTCTTAATTAACCCTTAAAACTGGAGCGAACTTAAAATTTGGCGACTCCATTTGTATTCTTTTCTATAAACGCAATTAAATAGACGTATCTTCGAAATTGAAGCTTGTTTCAATTTCTAACTGCATATATTTTACATTGTAATTGCAATCTGTACGTTTAAAAAAATTCTAAACGTTTCACTCGACAAATTCTGCTTCTTCAAAGACTTCCTCGAGCGTCTCTGAGTGTTTTCAGATTATTCGCGAGTCCTCAAGTAACGAGAAGACTCGCAAAGGGTGTAAACGACCCGGATTAAGGTCGTCGTTGGTAAAAATTGGGCAAATCTAACAGAATCAATTTGGTTTGTGTCAATTTCCAATTCGATCGTGTTCGTCACCTCGTGGAACGAAAGGAAACAGCCCTCGCAGAGCCACTTTAACACTAGGTTTGCCAAGGGGTCATGTTAACCCCTCTGAGAAAACTTTTCGTTAAACTTTACATTAAAATATCAGAAATAAAAAAAGTAATAAGAACTAATTATTACAACTAATGTAATTTTATTGAGCCTGATTATTATTAATATTGAGCTAGCCTAATAACTAATTCTCTAATATTCTAAATAATTAAATAATTCTCTAATATTCAAAATAATGCCCTAATTCTCGAACATTCTAAATAGTTAACCAATTCTCAAATATCCTAAATAGTTAACTAACTCCCTAATACTCTGAATTCACGATGAATTCCTTTCTCTAATTTAACTTCATAACTGACAGATCAATTCATATATTTTTCTAATTAAATATCGAAAAAACTCATGGTGAACCCAGCGTTAAACTGCACTCGTGATCGCGGAAAAGGAAGAAAACGGGAAAGAGAACGAATCGATGCGGTGTGCAAACAGTGCCAGGGCTATGTTTCCTGAAATGGAAGGACCCTTAGTGGGCGTTTATCCGAGCGCGTACGCGCGAGCAATAAGTTCACGCGTCGGTGCAGTAAGCGAACCGCAGATTAACTCGCCTTGTAAACCAGACAACACGTTTATTTCTGCTCCTTTCATACTAATGCCACTTTGACGCGTTACCATTTATTGCCTCTCTTTCGCAAGGTGAGCATCGCACCGATCGCTTCGAACGAGATCAGATAAAACACACTCGCGTTAACCTTGTCAACATTTTTCTCTCCTCTTAAATGGTTTCCTTTTTCCTTTTTTTTTTCCATCCGTTCGTCGTCTCGCTGTTGCGCTTTGGTATCGCATCATTGTGGCGTCAGAACGCGGTGGTATTTATAGTGATGCTGTATTTGGAAGCTGAGCTGACTCGTGAAATAAGAGCAGAGCAGAGAAGATAGTCATCGGTAATTGCATAATTTTTTTTATATAAATTTCGAGAAAGTTGAGAGAAGAGAATAAAAGTGGAAACGAGTGGAGAGAAGAGTAAAATGAATCGCGTGGATTTTTATTTGGAGAGCTTGAAATCGCTTTTCACCCTCTTTGATGGTCCATGCGAGGAAGAAAGGGTTGAAGAAGGCTTCTATAGTTTGTTCGTTGAGAAAAACAAATAAGTGACGATCTAACACTTGAGAATGTGCAAATAAACATTTTTTGATAAAAAATCTTTAGTTATTTGCATTCTGTAATGTTAAAACGATCGCTTCCCGTGCGCCTTCATCGTACTTCTAGTTACGGATTTGCATTACGCTCACTTCTCAGATTTCATCTCGCAAATGTAAAATTTTACGTCGGCTCACGCCATTGCTGATGATCGCACGGTGCCTTATATTACAATAATTACACCAGCAAACGGAAATGAACGGGAATACAAATGATACCTGACGTTTGCGCGTAACCTAAGTTAACAGCGTATTAGTATAGTGTGTCAGAGTAACGTTACAGTCGATACCATCTTAAGCTCATCTGAATATTTCCTATTTTTATTTAAAAGATTTGTTTCCTAAATAATTAACTAATTCTCTAATATTCTGAATGATTAACTAATTCTCTATTATTCCAAATAATTAACCAATTCTCTATCTAAATAACTTTTACGCACGTACAACTAGCGCAAAGTATTCATATACGCCATTAACCCTTTGAGCACTGAGTTGTGCAACGTTAAGCTTCTGCCTTGGGCTGCTCACTTTTTACGAAAAATAACATAACATATGCGTTCAGAGCCCAAATTAAATGATCGTGTGAGAAACCCATACACACTTTCATAGCCCAAATTGAATGGTTGTACGAGAACCCATATTTGCGTTCATAGCCCATGGTGAACCATTTTGGCGAACGCATATGTCTGCATATCTCTCAAAAGAGATTTCTAAGAGAAATTGTTCTCATCTAAAATGTTCTGAAAAGCTATGTGAAAGAAGAAACCAGAAGCCCAAGATTCCCACGACCAGTTTCCATACCCGCTGGTGAAGCGTGCGTGGAAGCATCACACGCTAACGCGACTTCGCGCTCACCGCCATCATCTCCGCCTTCAGCGTCGATTTCACGTTTTCAGCCGAGTTTTTCGCGAATTTACGAGCTGAAATCGTAACTCATCCGAGCTGGGCAGCTTCGATGCCGACGTACCAACGTGTTATTACGCACGGTTGTGCGCGACGTGCCCGTGGGCTGGGAGCAGAAAGCATCGATAGCCGTGGGCATCCCCTTTTTAGCATCGCTCGGGCACATTGTTCATAAGCGTTGCAAACTAGTAGCTGGAGGACACTCGAAGCTGGTGCTCCACCTCGCGAGGCGTCCGCCCAGGGAATAAGAACGCGTGGTATCGCGTATGCAAGCCGTGCATACGTCGGTAGTATGCATCTCGCGTCACGAATCGCATCTATATGTTAATACCGCACGCAACCGCGCGCGTAATTCTCGTTGCACGCACCCACGCACCCCGTCCTCCGTTGGCTGATGCATATGAACGCGATCGCGGAAATCCTGCGAGAGCCGTACCACCGACCACATCGCCACTTTCCGCCGTGACAAATTGATATTAACACCTCTTTCCCTATCTAATTGGCGTGGATAAAATGTCGCGTGGAAACGGTATTTATTGGGTCGGATTAGGCGACGTTCAGACGACGAGTTAGCTCGATCGTGGTTGTCTAACTGCAGTTGGTGTTTTTTTATTCCAATATCGAGCCTGAATACCAGCAGTAGAAAACTTCAGAGCAACTTGCATTTCTCTAAAAGTTGTGGTGAAATAAGTTTCAATGCTGATGACCCCTCAGAGGAGACATCCGAGTGCAAAGGATTAACCCTTTGCACTCGAAAATAGCAATATTTTAGCAATATTTCAGTAACAGTTCCTATTGTTAATGTCTCTCAGTAATAGAAAGTTTCCATTTCACTAGAAAACTTGAGGGAAAATGCATTTCTCAAAAATACTGCGATGGAATAAACTTACCCCCGCAATCACTAATCAATGCTGATGTCCCCTCAGAAGAGACATCAGAGTGCAAAGGGTTAAACCAGTCTTATTTCGACACCTATTTTTTCCGTACTGACTCGTAATTTCAATTCGATATCATTGCACACACGATGTGCAACCTATCTTTTTGTGTCTCAAATGCATTGCACGCGCAGTGTGCAATCCGTCTCGAATCGGTTGAACAGTCTAAAGGTTGCACGAGATACGCCAATTTTCTTAGACAGCACAATCTTTTTGGAATGCGTGGATGCGTAGAAGTGTTCTGAATTGGTAAAGGCACTGACACACTTTTCCAGAAAGCCCACAGATCTCGTGAGCGAGGCAGCATTCTCCGCGTTTCGTGCCTAGCATCGCGTTCGCTCAATTATAGCGTTCAGAATCCCCCATGAAAGGCGATCCTTTATTTTTTCGTTTCGAGCGGCTGTACAGCCAGGTGGTTAGTTCTTCTGAAAACACTCGAACGTTATTGATTATCGACCGAGTTAGCGACCAATTGTGAGAGTTCGTGGACGAAAATTCCACACTGAACGAACGCACAATTCTGCCTTTAAAAATAAGAAAAACAGAAAACGTTTTACATGTACAGTAAGTCCTCGAGTTACGTGATTAATTGGTTCCAGAGATTTTCGCCTGGGTTTTCTCTCAAGTTTTTTATTTGAAGTAGAAATTTTCTATTGCTGGGAGACGTTAGGAATAGAAACTACTACGAAAATATTGCTATTTCGCAAGAACTCGCATTAGAAGAAAACTTACTCTTAATTACAAGAGAACCTACTCTACCAAAAACCCTCGTTTACCGCTCTTTGAAATAACAATATCAATACCCCATGAAACGTGTCTCCAGTTGCAATAAAAAAGAAGACACGAGCCGTTCCAGCCACCCTGAATCGCCCTGTATTTCCTAACTCCCTTTCCGCCTTTCCACCCTCTCTGTCCTCCTTCTGTTAAGCGTCCTCCTACTCCCTCCCCAACCGCCACGTCGGTGTGCTGGTTGAACGCAAGGGTGCAGGAGGGTTGGTTTCCAAGTTATTATTATTTAGCCGCGGATATACATTCATACGGGAGTCCCTTTAATGGACCAACGTTTACTTCCACGCGTCTTCACCGCGCCTCCTCGTCCCTGCCGCGCGCACACGCGGGACCATTCGGAAATTATTTGGCCCCGCTCGCTCGAGGAACCTCGAGCAAAGGAAAACTCTCAGCCTGGGCAACTGAATGCCTTACGAGTGCCCGAAACCGTCATCGAGCCCGCTCGTTTTTATCCTCAAGCAGAATTGCACTCTCCTAGATGGCAACCCGTGGCGTACACGAACGTTCAAAAGTATCCGCGCGTCAGTTCGAGGGGGATGGAATTTAATTGGAGAATTGTGGATTTTGTTCTCTGCTGTTACTTCGTTTACGATGGAGACATTTTTTTTCCAATTCTCCGTAATCGTAGACCAAACTCGGAGGCTGGAATTTGTTTTTGGTTTGCATTGGCCATTTTTAACCCTTTGTACTAGGAAGAAGAAGTAACTGTTTTTTTTACAGTTACATAACAAATTTCATTTGTAATTTGCTAAGGGGATGAATGAAGTTATTATGATTTTTTTTTGTACTTGTGATGTGAGCTGAAAATTATTTGCATTCTTTTCATTGAGGAGTCTTCGTGTTTGAGGAGGAATTTTAAATGGTTCCGTGTTATGGAGACCTCGAGTGCGAAGGGTTAATTAAAGAAAGATGATGTCTACCAGCAATAGAAAATTTGTGTTTCAATAGAAAACTTTGGAAAACTATGCATTTCTCAAAAAATTGCAGTGAATAAGTTTGACCTCCTTCATCACTAACCAATTCTGATGCCACTCAGAGGGGACATTCGAGTTCAAAAGGTTAATATAGCGATGTGAATACAAATTATGTGAGAAAAAAATTAATATTTGTTGAAGAATTATTCGCCACAGAATCTTTTAATAATAAAAAGAAAGAAAGTCGTGTGACAGCACTGATAATATTTAATTCTATTTAATAATCACTGCTTTAGAAATATAATAGCATCCTAAAGTCTACTGTGCTATATTTTAAAACACGATTACGAAAATATAGTCAATTTCAAAGACTATTCAATCTTTCAGTGACTTCAATCAGAAGAGAAACACAAGTAGCTCTAATTCTGTGAATCAGCCTGTAGACAGGGACACAGACAGAAAAGTAAAGGACGAATTGCAGTAAGACAGAACGAGGGGTGAGGATAAGCCTAAAAAAATGTTGAAAAGAAAAGAAGAGACAGTCTCTGTCAATCTAATCTCAAAGAAGAAGCGTTCATACGAAAATTCGATTCAAAACCTTAGCTACTTCAACGAACCTTCCAAAATCCATTTTCTCACTAACTTTCCCCTCAAAAAACCTAATCTTTCGTAACAATTAGAAATTAGAAATCGTGAGAGTCCTCTCACGCTCGAGTATCTTCCAAAGATCCTCGTTTGACATCGTTATCGAGGGACTGGGATTGCGAGCATTAAAAAAAAAAATGATTACACCGTTGGTAATTACGGATATTACGTGCTCGAAGGAGGAATTGTAAATTACACGGGGATCCGTTTCCCTGGGGACGCATTCGTGCTTCTTTGTTCTTCCTTAATAACAACATATCGCGCGGCTGTGGGTTTTGCTCGGAGGAAATGCATCGTTCGTCAGTGACAATGGCTGTATCTGCTCTTTATGATGTTCAGCTCTTCTTATCTGCAAATTATTGCGTCGAGATAGTAATATGTAATAGCAGAACCCCGAGGGAATGATATGATACTTGATCCAACTATCGAACGCGTCCACGGGACGGGATAATACTTTGTTATTTATTGTTCGCGGTGCTCGAACGGGCTCCTTCTGATAACGATATTCATCGTTCGCATTTGTTAACGTTACGCAATGAAGAAGGGAGGAGGAATTCGCGAGCTGAGTCAACGATGAGAAATGATTTCGCGTCGCGAATTAAATTCGTTGCGATTTAATTAATTTCTTCAGCGACGTACGTTTGTATTCTCTTGAAGAAATGCCATGAACTGTGTTCTTAATTCGATGCGATTGTTAAAATTGGCTGCATTTCACATGCTTGAACGAAATTTTATGAAACTGATTACATTTCACATTTAATCATCAAATACTAGCGATACTTTTTAAATAGTGAAAGAAACTGTAACAGATCAAAGACGATGCTATTATATTTCCAAAGCAGTGATTATTAAATAGAATTAAATGTTAGCAGTGCCATTACTCGACATTTTTCTTTCTATTATTAACCCTTTGCGATTGAGAGGCGACTCTCAGTCGCCATTGCGTTTCATACAACTCGAGAAGCACTACAGAAGTGAATTTGGAAGGTGGAATTAGGTCGAGTGACAATGAAATCGATCTTCAACTGTTGAAAAATGAGATTAGTTGCATTAACGAAGAAATTAGCGATAGAAAAAGTCGTCGAGTGCAAAGGGTTAAGAAATGCATACTTCTTTCAAGTTTTCTGTTGAGAGACGTTAACAGTAGAAACTATTACTAAGTACAGTACAGTACAAAGGGTTAAAGGTCGTATTTTAATTAATTTTAGCTCGCAGCGGAAGAAGTTTGTCGACCTCTGGTTTAAGCTTTTTTTAAACGAGTCCTTTTCAGTTTGAAATGCAATCGGTAGAATTTGGGTAAAACGCGATCAGTATTAACCCTTTGCGCTCTGAGGGGACATCGCAAGTCTAGCGTATCACTCGGATGTCCCCTCTGAGGGAGTTGATTAGCGATTACGAAGGTTAAACTTATTCCATCGCAACTATTTGAGAAATGCATTAGACAACGATCTCTCCTGAGAACATCGAAGTGGAAACACTAAAACAGCCAAAGAGCTTTAATTCGCGCTCGATATACTTGCATGTTTGCATTTAGCAATAATAAACTGTCTCTTTCGCTTGACGTGTACGCACGTTCGAGCACAGTTAACTGGTTAAATAAAAACGGTTAACTTTGCGCTTGTGAAGCGCTGCGCAAGTAGGCCGGTGGAAACTTGCGAGGCAAATGGGCAAGCCGCAAGTGAGGGTAGTTTTAATTAAGCCATTAGGGGCGGCTGAGAGGCTGCGACCAAGCGGCTAGACATTCCAACCCTCTGCACCCTCTGTTTCCCTCCTCGTCTTCCTCGCTTCCCGTCTGCCGAATTAATATTGTGCTTGCATTCCACGCCGCCACGTGGCGAGCAAGTCTGTATCGGAATAAACATCCTCGCGTTCTTTGCAATTCGCGTGCAGCTCGCCTCCAGCGATATCGCGGCGGGAATTAGAAATAAGTCAGATTCCACGGGCGTAATTCGTGGAATTTTCGTTTACAGCGTCTCCAACGCGCCATTCCGCGCTAAGATTTCGCGAATCGGACGTAAACGTCTGTCATACTTGACGATAATCTTTGTACGCGTCCCCTCTTCGTAATTAACACGTTGCAAGCGGGGGTCCACGCGAGAATATAACTTTTGGAGCGGATGGTATTGCAAAAAAGAGAGAGCGACAGTGATGATTACTTAAAAAATAGAAATAGAAGACTTTCTGTTCATACGCTTTGTCTCTGACGTATGCCTTGCAATGATTAACCCTTTGCACTCAGCTCCTCTTGGACGTTGCAATAGAAATTATTGCTGAAATAGCAATCTTTAAGCGATATTTTAGCAATAGTTAGAAAAGAAAACTTCCTTTCAATAGGAAGTTTCCATTTCAATAGAAAACTTGAGGGAAACGCATTCCTCAAGAAGTTGCGATGGAACAAGTTTGATTTCTGCAATCACTTATCAATGCTGATGTCCCCTCAAAGGGTTAAAATAGTGCAGAAATCATAGTTATCAAGAAAAAGGTGCATCGTTCAAGATGCATAAAACAACAAAGCAATAAATTATTAATTTTTCAGAGAGAGGTGCATACACCCCAGATGGCACGTATTAACCACCCTTTGCGCTCGAGAGGCGACTCAGTCGCCATTGCGTTTCACCTAGCAACTTTCATCTTTTCATCGACCAATCTGAAGTTTCGAAATCCCACAAAAATGGATTTCAAAAGAGAAATTAGTTCAAGCAAAGGTGAAACTGATTCGTAATGAAATTAGGGATAGAAAAGACGATGTACGACCGTGAAAGTCATCGAGTGCAAAGGGTTAAAAGTTTCTCCAACAAACATTAATTTTTTTTACGTAGAATAATTCCAAATTAAAAAAATAAAAATTACACGTATGTATCATCTATAAATTACGAAATAATCATATCTATACGAATTGCTCTAAATATTTTGATGCTTCAATTAAAAATTTTGAACAAATTTCAAGCAAATTGGTACGGAAAAATGGTAAAAAAAACCTCTCACGCGTCGACGCGGCATTTTCCGTGGAACGTTAAGCATCGAGAGACTCGAGGCGAAGTCTCGAGCGTCTCGCATTCGTTCATTTGACATTTACTTACCAGCTCGGCCATCGTAACCGCGCTCGTCGTCGTCGTCTTCGTGTTCGCCGCTCTCCTCGCCGGCCATGCCTTGGGTCTGGACAACCCTCGGTATTTCTGCGAGAAGGAAAACAAACGTGAAACCGTTGGACGCGAGCAGTCTACGTTAACCGTTTTAGTGCCAGGGGTTCTTAAAAATCCGCGTTGGATCGCGCCATGCAGCGCGAAGAAGCGCTTCGTTCATCTGTCTACGAGTAATCGACGCGATTGCGTTGCTTTTTTCCCGTAAAAACTGCTAAAACCAGAGATTACGAGAGGAAACAACTCTGATATGACTCGCAACGAACTGCATTCGCAAATAAGCGCGTTGCAAATTTGACAATCGCGAGCAAAAATCGCGGCACTTGAACAGTGCGATCGCGCTGCGTGGCGCTAAAAAGGGTTAAATACCGCTCGTATCTCTTCTAAAAGGCAGACACGGTTCCTCTCTCTCGCTTTCCATCGCGCAGCCACCCCTTCGTGGTTTTCGTATTTGCAAATTTCGTCTAATTGGACGCGCGATCGCGGCGATAGCCGCCACGGATGGGGCAAGGTGGGCAAGGTGGGTGGACAGTCGCGTGGTACCAGCTCATTGATCGATCGATCGGTTCTAAAAACAGGACAGGCACGGTGGAAGAAGTTGCTCGCGTTGCTCCTTTTCTTGCCTCCCGACTGATCCCTCGCCGTGTCTGAACTGTTAATGGAACACGTTCGAAGGGGGGTTCCTCGCGTGCGTTCCGTGGGATACCGTGTGTGCCCTAAAAGTGGGAATTTTTGGGGTTTGGGACATCCGACAGCGAGCAACGAGAGCGTTTTTAGGATGCTCCGCGTATAGAATGCATTGGCGCGTGTGTTTTGATTTAGACGAGCGATTTATGGGAGAATCCTTTAAGTAGATCGTGGCTGAACATCCTCCGTTAAAAAGAATAAGAACTTTCATGTCTGTGTAATGGTGCGAGTCAAAGAAATCAAAAGATTACTGTTTTTTTTTTATTAAATCGATGCATAAGAATATTTCATTGACACGAGAATCCTTTAAGTAGATCCTCTGCTAAAAAAATAAAAACTTTCATGTGTGTGTAATGGTGCAAGTCGAAGAAATCAAAAGGTTACATCTTTTTTCTTTTTACTAAATCGATTCAGGAAAATATTTAACCCTTTGCACTCGAGACTTTCCAAAAATGGTTCAAATTGGTGACTGAGAATCATCCCTCGACTGCAAAGGGTTAATTTGTGCGAGAATCCTTTAAGTAGATCCTCCGCTAAGAAAATAAGAACTTTCATGTCTGTGTAACGATGCAAGTCAAAGAAATCAAAAGATTACTGTTTTTTTTTTTTAATTAAATCGATCCACAAGACTACCACTTTGATAATAATTTCTTGAATCTTCCTTTTTAACATAATTTTGTTTTCAAAGATGCATCGCGATCATTTCAATCGCAGTTGCTCGTTGCAAAAATATAAAACAAACCAAAGGTGCCAAATACTTCTCGATCACCCAGTGTATCGAAGAACGTTTCAGGTTTAATGGAAGGATCCCTATGTGCATAATAAGTCAGGACAAACTCTACAGGGGACGAACACAGTGCGCGCGATATGCTGGAAATAATTAAATCCGCTATATACACGTAGTCAAACTTCGATCGTTAAAAATTGCAGAAAGAGAGTTCGTAATCGTTTATCGCGCGATGCACGTCCTCGACGCAACACGAGAACATCTCGACGAGATCGTGGATCCACCACTTTGCAGTCTACCATCGCGATCGATTGGAGTATCGAATTTTCCAATGGTTCTCGCAAAATTTTTTTTCTTTTCTCGAGGTTCTTCTTTCTTTCGTTGGGTGTGCCTTCTTTCGAGGCGCAGGATCCATATTTTTTGGGAAACGAGCCCAATGTTGTGCAAGTGTCGTCGTCCATTTTGCGTTTTTCACACTCGTTGTGCATTGTCTGATGCGTTTTGCATCATTTCATTGTCTGCGAAGCGATTTGTTTACGTAACAAGCATCTCCCAAAGTTTGTCATCAAATATAATAGAGAACAGGTCTAATATTTTTGGATCCTCGCTTAAATTATTTAAAACAGACGTAGCTTTTATGCCACGAGTTTCAGAATACTTCCAAACAATTGGTGCGTTTTCTACTTTGTGCCTTCCTCTTCATTACTCTCATCACAAGCTTTGGACGTCTTCTGATTAGTACAAACACGTCACTATCACTGCTTTCGTCAAAAACCTTTGCACTTTGCATTTTGCACAGGTTTATTAAATTTCAATGACCAAACTGCTTTGCAACAGCAGACTGAAGAAGAATCGCGACTGACTCTCGTGGCGTACCAACAGAAACTAACGCTCAATCACAATAGTCACATCACAATGTTTACATTTGGCCTCGATTTTCAGTTCGAGAGCCTGGCTCGTAATATTTACGTTTCACTTTGGCCCAAAATCTTCATCACGAGTCAGACTCGTCAAAGCACGGAAAGGGGTTAACGATACCAGTTTTCTAAGTGCTTGCGACGCGCTGAACACAGTATTCTGACGTCTCATTTGATAAGAATTAAGAGGAGGTGCGTGAAAAGAAAAGTGCAGAGAAAAAAAAGTAAAAAGGAGAGTGAGAGAGAAGAAGTTGAGAAGAAAAATTCACGCAGAGGTACTTACTGATGCAGGGTGCAATGTGCGATCTACTCTGCTGGTAACCCCTGGCGCATTTGTTACAGGTGATACCGATTACACCGTCCTTACACGGACACTGGCCGGTGCTTTGGTTACAAGTTTTCCCGGATGCTCCAATCGGGTGACAGTCACACGCTGCAACACGCAACATGCACAATAAGGGATGGTTAGTTATACTTATTACGGTTAGTCGTACGAAACAGTCGTATCGAGAGAACCTGATGACTTCAACCCTTCGCGCTCAACGACTTTCTCAATTAGTTCAAGTAGTTCAGTCGCCAACAACTGTCTACTGTTTCAAGTGTTTTATTTGAAATTTACTTGAAATTTACTTTTGAAATCTACTTTTGTACAGGTTTAAAGCAAAAGCAGGCTGACAGTCGCCTCTTCGAGCGTAAAGGGTTAATATCAGTCGCATTTTGCTCGAAATCTATCGATCGCACTTCAAATTGAAGAGGACTCGCTTAAAAAAAGCTTAAACCAGAGATTGGCAAACTTTTCCCGCTGTGAGCAGAAAATTAATTAAAATAAGACTTTCAACCCCTTTGCACTGGGTTCTTCTTGGAAGTTAGCAATAGAAACTAATAAAATAGCAATATTTTAGTAATAGTTTCTATCATTAACGATTCGTGCTTCTATTCGATAACAGATCCATCGATCCCCTTCTACGTCCTTTCTTATCGCGTTCAGCGCATCCGAGATTAAGGGAAGCGGAAAGCAGGCTGAAAGCAAAATTGAGGGAGAGACGCTCGCCCGGAAAAGCCAGCTTAACACGTTCCTTTTGCCCACTTACTTATGCAAGCTCGTATTTTTCATGCGAGAGAGACACTGAAAAGCGGTTAATTACGATTGCACTTCGAGCCGAGTGCATCCCCGCGAAAATCTAGGAGGAGGCCCTCGAAACCTCTGTCGTTTCGTTGCTCGTCTGCGTTTCCATTTTCTCAACCGACGGCCACGCTTTTCCTCCTACTTTTCCCGCCCCCGTCGTCCTCTGCTCACCACTTAAGCATTGCTATTTCAGCGCTAAAAACCGTCGTTGTATTTTCGCGCACGGCCACCAGCCACTTCCGGCGCGCGTTCTGCCCTCGTCCGTGAATGGTTTAGCGATTTCTTTGCCTTTTATCTTCTGCTCTTTTAATGCGCCACCGTGCAGCGTTAAATACAAACTGTATCGCTTGTTTCCGCGGCTATTTACGGGTAAAAGGGCTCGTTTCAACCCTTAAACGCGCGGTGTTCCCGCGCTGACAACGCAGATTCGCGCATTTTTTCGTGTAACGCAGGCAAATAAATGGTAACAGCATGAAGCTTCGTTGGGTACGAAATTAATTTTAGTGATAATTTATCGTGTAAGTTGTGTGTGTGTTTTAACCCTTTGTATTTGGCTCTTTTCCATGTTAGAAATAGAAACTATGGCTGAAATATCAATATTTTAGCAATAGTTTGTATTGCTAACGTTTTCCAGCAATAGAAAATTTCTATTTCGATAGAAAAATTAAGGGAGACATGCATTTCTCAAAAAATTGCAGTGAATAAGTTTAACCTTCGTAATCACTGCAATAGAAAATTTCCATTTCAATAGAAAACTTTGGAAAACCATGCATTTCTTAAAAAACTGCAGTAAAATAAGTTTAACCTCTGTAATCACTGATTAATGCTGATGCCCCTCAGAGGGGACGTCCGAGAGCAAAGGGTTAAACACGTTTCTACCCTTTCGTTTAGCAACAAACCGCGTACAAGTCAGGTTTATTGATTTAAAACATCTTGAATTCAATTTACTTGACTTCGAGTCGCATAATTATTAATTATTGAAAGTCTAAAGTAAACAGGATGCAAGGTTAGATGCTGTTATGCACTCAGTGTTCTCTGATTATAATTATATGCAATCAGGAACGAAACGAAAAGAAAGTAACTTCGAGGGGGGGACAATGGACGACGATGGTCAGCCTGGATAAGCATACAATCTCGACAAGAGGAATACGAAGTGACCATTTGCACTTCCGCGAAACGGATTAATCTTGAGGAGACTGCCGAAGGGACGAACAACCGGTTCACGCTTCCACAACATTTGTACCACCAACGCGGAGGAGAATTTTAACCGTAAAGGCACCGAGTACAAAGATTTAACAGTGTTCATATAAAAAAAATCAGTGCAAATCGATAGTACCGAAGAAAGCAACCTGATACTAAACTATAACAAATTTAATTTTTATTATTTAACGCCTTCGTGACAAAAATCGCATCATATAAAAACAGTAGTCGCGATATTTTGTCCATAGATACCATAGAACCGCAGTGTTTTGAGAAATGCATGGTTTCCCAAAGTTTTCTATTGAAACGGAAATTTTCTATCGCTGGGACACGCTGACAATACAAACTATTGCTAAAATATTGCTAAACTATTGCTATTCTAGCAGTAGTTTTGCATTTGGAGAAATGCATTTTCCCTCAAACCTGTCTACTGAAATGGAAACTTTCTCTTGCTGGGAAACGTTAGCAATACAAACTATTGCTAAAATATAGCCACTTAGGCAACAGTTACCATTTAATTTGACTTCAAATCGCGCACTAACTTTTACCATCACCTGATACTTTTCCAAAGAACAGACTCGTTCATAACAGTCTCACATGTAACACGCGCGTTTCACTCGCAACAGCCTAATAATTCTCTCATTGTCCCCTTCGTTCCCACTTTGAACTTCAGCTCGAACCTCGCGTTGCGTTGCGAAACATCGATATTCGCCACCAAACCCTGGTCGATCTCCAGGAAATCGCTCGAACCCGTGTCGAACCTTCTTTTTTTGCCCTTTCGATCCTCTCAATTATCAACGCGGCTCTCGTTCCACGTGCAACGACGCCGTAACAAGCCGTAACGTTGGTAAAATGTAAAATGCCGCCTGATTTACGAGCGAACCGTGTACTTTCTTTATCCTCGTGGGTGTCTCCCGTGGTCATGTTTATATTAGCTAGCAATAAGTGACACGACGGTATGCCTGCTCATTTCGCAGGCGTAAACGTGAGTTACGGTGCTCCGTTGTGCTTCCTGAGCACGCTAGCCGAACGATAATCCACGGTGACCCTTTGCGAAACGCGCCCAGATCGGTCGCGGTATCGCGGTTTAACCATGGGATCGAATATGGCGAACGTGACCTCGATTTTTCTTTTTTCCCCTCTCAATTCGCTGCAATGATTTCCTGATCATTTTTTTGGTAAAATATGGCAATACACAAAGGAGTTGTGCGATGTACTTGCTTCAGTGAATCTGGCCGCGCTTCGACAATCGGTAACGCACCGTCAGCTGTCCAGAATGTTCGAAATGTGCTGGATTTTCTCGACATAAAATCGCGATCGCGCTGCTTGGGACTCGAACGATTAAACTGGCGGAAGAAAACGTTTTGAGTCGACCGTGGTGCTGAAGTAATGGTCGAGAGGAGGCCTCCAGTGCAAGCGTTTGATTTTCCTTTCGATTAAAAGCCGTTGCGATTAAAGCCTCGGTGAGGGTGTACGCGTCTGGGTTGGCAAGCGACTTTTAATCAAACGTTACGCTAAAGCGGCACGTCCGCGAGCCGAAATAAATTTTCTCGTTTCCCCATCTAAGGAGGGGAGAAGAAAAGGAATCGAGGACAAACAAGAAACGCCTCGCGTACGTGCGAATCGCTCTAGCGAGTGGCTGGCTTTCGAATCTCGGATTATACGAACAATTTCAATACGAGCAAGTATAATCGAGCAACGACGTGCGAGGATTTCGTCCAGTTTCCTCGAGCTTCTCGCAAAGTCGTCGAGTTTTCCCGCGAATCCGAGGAGAGACTTCCTCCATTCGCAAGAGTCACGCGGCTGGGTAAGAAGCGACGCTCAATTGTACGTATTCGCAGCGTAATCGGATTACGCAAACTGGTTCTGAAGCGTGGAAACAAGTACGAGCATTCCAGAATGCACCTACTATGTGATGAGTGTTATGAGTCTCGCGGAAATAAAACCTTGCTTAGATTAGGTCCAGTCACTTAACCCATTCCAGACAGAGTGTGCAACGCATTTTCGAGCGAAAAAGACGGATTGCACATCGTGTGTGCAATGATATTGAATTGAAATGATGAGTCAGTATGGAAAAAGTAGACGTCTTCAATTTGAAGTGCAATCGGTAGATTTTGGGTAAAACACGACTGGTATTAACCCTTTGCGCTCGAGAGGCGACTCTAAGTCGCCACGATGTTTCATACAGCAACTGGAGTTCTCCATCGATCGATTTTATGTTTCGAAGTCCTGCAAAAATGAATTTGGTAGGTGAAATTAGCTCTAGAGTGAAGATGAAATTGATTTTCAACTGTCGAAGAACGAGACTGGTTGCATTAACTAAGAAATTAGCGATGGAAAAGAATGATGTGCGATCGAAAAAGTCGTCGAGTGCAAAGGGTAAAATAAAATTAGGAATTCTGTAGTATTCGTCATAGATCGATAGAAAAACGAAAAATTTGACATGTCGATGCAAGACTTCTTCCTTCCATGAACGATGCTCCAAGTCCATCCATCAACATTTCGAACCACAAGTGTCTCTCACTAACTCAATTCGCCAAATAATCAAATTAACATCTATGATTTTAAATAATATTTGAAATCCTGTAGCATTCGTCACAAATCGATGGAAGAACAAAAAATTCGACGTATCCAATGCTCTATGCAAGACTTCTTCCGTCGACGAAGAGCTGCAGTTGCTACACGAAGCATCATGGCGACTCTCAGTCGCCTTTCGAGCGGAAAGGGTTAATATTCCGCAAAAAAGCAAATCAGATTATCGTAAACCGCGTTCCGCTTCGCGTGATTTTCTGAAACGGGTAAAAAGAATTTATAGACGACCCGTATTACGCGAGGGGGGCGGAAATATGTAATTTCAATGGCGGAGAGGACGCTGCGCGCGCGGCGATTATGGTCGTTTAACGCGTAGGGAAAAGCGACGAGGGAAAAGGCGGTGACGTCGCCTCGAAAAGGCGAGCCGTAAATTCGACTTACGCCGAGGTTTTACGAAAGTACGCGCGTATTTATATCTGTGTATCCACGTGAAATTGTTAAGGCGCCTTAAGCCGATTACCAGGGAGGGGTCAAGTTGACCTTGCTAGGGTTTCTTCCTCGTCGTCCCCCCATCGTCGTTTTCCGTCGCCTCTTTTCTCGACGTTAAAAAAGGTTATGGTTCATTAACGAGTCGAGTGCGTCAACAAACTTACAGAAGGGCTTTAGAGGATCGAGCGGAGCAATGTCGAGTTATTAAGAACTCTGCTGACGGGGGTGGAAAAGGGGGCGCAATAAAGCTTGCGCTCCTTTTATTTACGAGTTCGTTCGTTCTCTTTTTTTTTTCTTTTTTTTGTGGCTTCTTGTTTCGAACTGAATCGTTTTGACGTTCGATTGTTCGTTGCGTCGATTTTTAGAAGGACTCTCAAGTGGGAAAGTAAAGGAATTTTTATAGCGAGTCGAAGATATTGTGCGGCTACTGTTTTTATACGACGCGACGAATGGTAGTGCTGTTAACTCTCCTTTGTCAAATTTTATTTTATATTTGTAGGCATCGTAAGTTGCTGCTTTGAGAAAGCAATTTTTTAGTTACAATTTCCAAACGGAACACTGGTGTTTTGCAAACAGTTGCTGAGTTTTCTGGCTCTTCAACCCCAATTCAACCCTTTGCACTCGACTTTCCAAAAATGTTTCAAATTGCAAACTGAAAATCACCTCTCGAGTGCAAGGGGTTACTAATTTTTCTCAAAACACTTATCGATTGTTTACAAAACACCAGTGTTCCAAGATTCCACAATGAATAAAAAATTGTTGATCGCGTATTTTATTAATAGACGGCTGTTACTGTAAGAGCATCGTTTAAAAATAGCGTAAACGTGGCCTCTGGATTCGCTCGGACCCGGGAGATGGGATAAATCTGGCGAACGAATTTGCATACTGAAATCACCCACTTGTTTTTGCTCGCAGCAGGTAGCACATGGGTCGTTTGATGGTTACTCTCTACCTACGTCCTTCTCCAGCCTCGTAAGATCAGAGCACCCTCTGTTTCGACAAACTGGCGTGTATCAACAACATCCGGCCCCAGATTTGGTTTCTCTCGCGTGCAGCCATCGGCTGGGATACGTGGAAGCTGACGAAAACACGTTTCGCCCGCGGAATTAATCAGAATAAAATTACCAGCTGGCGTTTAAAAAGTTGGCCCGCGAAAACTGATTTATAATTCATCGGTTCCGCGGCTCGACACGAGCCTCCAGATCTTTTTACTTTATTTGATCGACACCTGAACGTTGGAACGTGAAATAGAATTTAGTGTTGTGGGACTCGAGACGTTGAAGAACGAGTGTTTCAAGAGAATGAAGAGACGAGGGCTCAAAATTGTAGGAATTGGAAAGTAACCCTTTGTACTCGATGATTTCTCAGCAATTTTCTCATTTACCAAATATTAACACAAACTATTCTTTCATTTCTGATACTCAGCATGATAGAAAAGAACCATGCTGAGGTTATTGTGTTATACTAAGTTGACAAGGTTGTTATTAGTGCTCTGTTGTCGTTTCGTACAGAATTTCAGTGGAAAATAGGAATCGCGAGTGTCTTCTGCAGAAAATCGATGTTCGTCGAATATTCTTTTGCAATTAACCCCAAAGGGTTAAAAAACAATATTCGACGAACATCGATGATTTTCTGCAGGAGACGCTCACGATTCCTATTTTCTACTGAAATTCTGTACGAAATGATAACAAAACACTAATTATAACCTTGTCAACTTATTATAACACAATAAGAGCAGCATGGTTCTTTTCTATGGTGGCTGAGAGTAAACGTACGACCCCAAAGGGTTAAAAAACAATATTCGATGAACATCGATTTTCTGCGGAAGACACAATTCCTGTTTTCCACTGAAATTCTGTACGAAACAATAACGGAACACTGATAAAAACAATGAAAACAGAGTGAAAAGCGAAGAGAAGAGAGGAGAAACGCAAATTTCCGCGGCTTAGACCACTAGATTAGACCACTTGAGCGCACGTGATGGCGAGAGTAATAAATGGATCGTGCAGAAAGATAGTCAATTAAATCGAGAACAACGGATCGGCACACGCGGCGCGTGGATGCCAGCCAATTTATTAATCGGATTATCAAGCTGATTTCCCTCGAGTAAACCTGGACGCGGGTTGCTCGATAATGTCGATCCATCGAAGCCCGAACAGTTCCCCCTCTGTCGATCTCATCCCTCTCGACCACCCTTTCGAGGAAACTCTCGTCGCCTCTCGCGCTCGAGGATTCGCCTTCGTTTTCCTAGTTCCTCGAGACAAAAGGAGGACGGTTTATGGAAAATCCGGGGTGTTCGATCGAACGTTTGATCGAGGGAAACGACGTTTCATTCGAACCGTCGACGCGTGGCTCGAAGAAGCAGCCCTCTGGAATCAGGATTCGCGTCAAAGTCGAGGGTGGTGGTTTTGTATTAACCGTATGGAAAATGAGAAACGTGTTTTCGATTGAAAATCGGAAGGTGGTGTAGAAAATTGATTGTTCGTTGCTGTTTTTCGAGAAGATGGTTTAGCGTTGGATGTGAAATTGAAAATGATTAATTTATTCGAGATGGATTGCACAGAGTGGGGGCAATGATATTTAAATGAAATTGTGAGTTGGTATGGTCTTTTGCACGTGGATGCTTTCTTTGCGGGGACATCAGCGTTGATTAGTGATGAAGGAGGATTCCACTGTAGCATCTTTGAGGAATGCGTGTTTCTCTTAAGTTTTCTATTGAAATGGAAATTTTCTAATGCGAGGAGAAGTTAGTAACAGAAACTGTTGCTAAAAATATTGCTATTTTAGTGATAGTTTGCTAAAATATTGCTAATGTCCAGAAAAGAGCCAAGTGCAAAGGATTAAAATAAAAGGAATCTTAGAATTTGGTATTAATTTCAATTTGGTCCCCAAAACGAGTGCCCCAAAGCCAAGACCATCAGCAATGCAGAAAATGAACAGTGATAATGAAAGTAATGATTTATTGCTTGCAGAATATAGAAAAAAGAAGCGAAATTTTGTTATTATGAATAGTGACAGTGATGTAGAATGTGAGGAAGACACGAATATGAATAATAGATGATACACTTGATGAGATGTTTGAGGAAACTGATTGAGAAGATTCTACTGAAAATTTCTAAGTCCAAGTGAAATTGAAAAGCTTGAAACTGAACTTGGTGAAGATACTGAGAGATGGACCACTTGGACCATAAAAAATGGAACTGATCCATCTCAACGATGTCTTTTTATCTTATTTCGCGTTGCACACATGGTGTTCAATCCTACTCTTACAATAAAAATAATTCGAGCAGCAAACTGCATACACAGTGTGCACGAAGCGACTAATTTCAACCTCAAACATCTATTTTTAATTAAAAAACGGTCGATATAAACCGAAAACAAATTCCAGCTTCCGAGTTTGGTCTCCAAAAAATGAGTCGTCTCGAGTGGGTTAAGTAACACACTTTTTAAAGACTAACCGTGCAATTGACGCGAGGTTAATGATCATCGACGAAGGTGGAACAGAGAGGAACTGGAATTACTCGTTATACTGCTACGCAATAATCCGCAAGCTCTTCGCAGGTCGATAAAACCAGCACCCCTCGGGAGTTTACGGCTCATTTGGCAGCCGAATATTTCCGAAAATTCCACGCGACCTGGAGAGACGTCTGTATTATCCGCTCGTTGATATATCGAATATTGAATAAAGCAATCGCGATAACATCGCGCGAAATTGCTTCGTTATTCTCTCCAGGCCTGTCGACGTCGAGTGATTGAACGATGTCATTGATATAGCCCCCAGTGGTTCGTCAAGATGATGGAAAAATAATTTCCTACCGGCTGATGCGTTTTCCTTATACATCTGGACGACTGCTAGCGGAGGGACGGAATTAATTTCCTAGCTGGGAAAAATTGACGGCGAACTGTACTCTTTCCTTCGCCGTGTCCCTCGTTAAATGCAACTGACACGTTAATTAACCCATTCTGGGGCCACCAGTTCGATACTAGAATTCATTCGGTAGCTTCGAGTTATTTATTCGTCATTTCTCAGTGATCGCGGTAAATTCTGTCGAAAACTGTAGAGAATTTTGTATTGCATTAAATATTAGCTCGTACGAGTTCTACGATAGTTTGAAAAGGGATTGGAATTTCGAATTGTATTCGTTACTTCCCGGTTATTCCATTAAAATCTCTAAAAATATATAGAAAATATTGTATTGCATTAAATACTAGCCCATACGCGTTCTCCAATAGTTTGAAAAGGGGGTAGAGTATCGAATTTTACTCTCTATTTTCCAGTTATCGCAGTAAAATCTCTAAAAAAATATAGAATATTTCGTATTGGATTGGAATTTCGAATTTTATTCGTTATTTCCCAGTTATTCCAGTAAAATCTCTAAAAAAATATAAAAAATATTGTATTGCCTTAAATATTAGCCCATACGCGTTCTCCAACAGTTTAAAAAGTGACTAGAACATCGAATTTTACTCTTTATTTCCCAGTTGTCCCAGTAAAATCTCCCAAAAAAAGTATAAAAAATTTCGTGTCGCATTAAATATTAGCTGGCACGATATTGAAGGGGGTTTGGAATTTCGAGGGGATTCAATTTTCCAAACCTTCGAGCGCCGCCGTAGAAAATCCTTCTATTTCGTTTAAAACGATGGCAGATGCGCATGGAAATCTGAACGCGAGCAAATAACGTAAAAGGAGGACGTATATCGGAATTGGACGTCAGTGACGGGACAAGGTTGTCCCTTTTTTCTTTCGATCCGCGCACCCGCTCGACGCGGACGGGGAAAACCTTCAGATCCAATTCGAGACACGCTCGTCGACCGGCTGATGTATTCGCGTCACGACGAAAGCGGCCTTTTCCTTCTGGATTCGGTTCGTTCTGCATTTCCACGAACCACCCCCTAATCAGCCACCGCGTCGAACAACTTTGGATTCATAATTCAGACCAGTTCCTTCTTCCGTCGTCGATTTCCACCCTCCAGCGTCTTCTCGCATCCCTCGAATACGCACAACTCAGCGAATTGTTATTCTTTCGTGCTCGAAGGACTGATTGAACGCAGCGCATTCTCTTTAACATTCCTCGCTCGAAATCGGTTCCCTCGTGTTTCGAGTCGCGTTTACGGGCCCACCTTGCCTTGACTCGATTGGTTCCTTCGAAATATTAACCCTTAACGTTCTTATCGTACTCCTACTCGCGAGTTTTTTATTTACTTGTAAGTGTCAGATTGGAAATTCTACAGCCACGTGTAAAGAATAATATTAAAGTCTTTCGAAACGATCTTTATTCGTCTCAGAAGTGATAGAATTTTGATTAAAATATTTGTGGTAATTGTAATTCGATTTTTGCTGTGGGGGTTGAGACTTGCGGATAGGGCAAAGTCAAACTTCGAATTAGTGCTGAGGGAAACGGCCGAATTACGCGATTATACAAACAATGTGTTAGTTTTTTCTACTTTAACTTCATAATAAATAGATCAATTGATATTTTTTCTAATTAAATACCGAAACGGGTCATTTTTACCCCTTTGGTAGAAATAGATACTTATTTATGGTAAACCTAGTATTAACCTTTTGAACTCGACGCTTCTCCAGCAATTTTCAACTGCTGGTTAAAGTCAACAATAAAAACTATTAGAGTTGTGCAATGTACAAAATTTCCAATTCAATGGAAACCATTAAGAAAACGTTTGTTTTTCAAAAAGTTGCGGTGGAATAAGTTTTTAAGCTTCGCAATCAGTGATCAATTCCCTGAGAGGCGACATCCGAGCGCAAAGGGTTAAACGAGACCCGCTGCAGCGTCGAAAGACCTCGACAATTGCCTAAAATTGTTCCTCATTGGTTGGTGGCACCAGTTGCGTAAAAACGAAGGTTTTCTCTTGGAGAAATGTGGGTTGCGAAAACCGGTCACGGCGCGGTACACAATAGACGTGCCTCTACTTTCCACGAACTTAAAACTGCCTTCGAGCGTGCACGCGTGTCACTTTATTCGACATCGGCTGAATTTTGTGCAATTCGATAGCGATGGAGGCAAACGCATTGGTTACGCAGTCTTTCGTGACAACGCGTTTGCAGTTTGTCTAAGTTTTCTCCTGAACAAATGTACAAAGCAGCATTTTCTCGAGAATCTGTGCAAAGTTGGTTAGAAAACGTCTGAGTCTTCTCTATTGTCTTAACTTATTCGAGATGGCTCATTTTTGTGGAGACCAACTCCAGAAGCTGAAGGATTCTGGTTATTTTCTGTACTCTTGATGGTTCTGGCTTTGGGTCGCTTGTTTTGGGGAATAAAATAGCAATATTTTAGCAATAGTTTCTGTAGCTAACTTCTCCCAGCAATAGAAAATTTCCAATTCAATAGAAGACTTGAGAGAATCACGCATTTCTCAAAAAGCTGCGGTGGAATAAACTCATCCTCCTTCATCACTAATCAATGCTGACGTCCCCTCAGAGTGGTCATCCGAGTGCAAAGGGTTAAAATCGAGGCTCCAAGTTGTCTCACTGTTATATATTATCCCTTTATTTGCAATCTTTGGCGAAAGATTTTTCCTGAACCGACGCCTACTTTTCCCACACTGCCTCATAATTTCAATTCAATACCATTGCACCCACGACGTGCAATCCCTCTTTCTATCTCAGAAATGTATCGCACACGCACACTGTGTAATCCCCGTCGAATGAATTAAAAAATTGTTTCACCATAAAAACATCGCTGCTCCAATTCAAAGAAACATCATCAACATTTTCGCAGACACACTCCTCCTTCGACTTCCTCCGCGCAGTACGTCCTCGACTTCGTTCCAAACGCTCGACAGACGTTCTTCAAAAGAATTGTTTCACCATAAAAACATCGCTGCTTCAATTCAAAGAAACATCCTCAACATTTTCGCAGAGACACTCCTCCTTCGACTTCCTTCGACTTCCTCCTCGACTTCGTTCTCGATCGAACCTCGAAAGTAGCCAGGATACGTTCCCCGCCAGGCTCGTTGGTTAATCGTCCGGGACGTGTAGTCCAGCCTCGGATTTGCATGGCGAAGCGGTCGGAAATGGGGTTGGTGCTCGCGTCCGTCGCTACTTAGCCTCCCATTCGCCGCGTGAACACAGTTGCAGAGAGTTTGGTACGTGCGCACGTAGCTCGAACACGCGGCTACGATCGAGGATACCCACCTGTGGCGGGAGTGTGCAATAACGACGGGCCAGGCCCATCTTATGTAAACACGCTCGCGTGAGGAGAGCCTCTTAGCTGCTGCGGAGACCCGTGCAGACCCACACGGCAACCCGACGCATTATGCACTCGATTCCCTCCGCAAACTTACATCCTCGCGGACGGGTCGTTATATCCTCGGAATGCGCGGGTCTTTTCCTTCGACCGGGATCGTCTGGCCACGATTTTTCCCGGAACGCGAAAACAATGCACGCTGCACTGATCTCTGAACGTTGCTGCGCCTTGCTGGGCGCATTTTCGCTTGCATAGTTGTTGCGTTCCTTTGCTTCTTGATTCTTTTGTGTGTGGTTGTGTTTAGTGTTTGGTTGAAATTCATGTATGGTGGCAGTGTACGGGTGGAAGATTGGAAAGTTGAGATTTGTGCTAGATTAAATTGGGAGTGGATCGGTTGGAGTTGGTTTTCCTTTAGGATTGCGATTTGGAGTGATAATTGGGGATTGATGAGCAAAATTTTGTGTGAAACATGTTTTTTGCATATGATTCTGCCCAATATTTGGCTAAAATTAGTGTACGACGACAATGTGCGTGTAGAAAACTGAAAACTTGAAATGTGTAGCATCTCAAACTTAAGAATGGATCCTTTAAAGTTGGTATTCCTTTGTGACAGCGATTAATAATCGATGATTAACGACTAAAACTTCGTGTAAAACATGTTTTTCCAGAATCCAATAAAACTTGATCCTTTAAAATGATCGAAGGATACAATCTAGAGTATCGTATGTTAATTGGCTATTATGTAGACGCATTAGACAATTGTACTGAACTTAATATCGTTACATTATGTCGATCAGAGAAAACTTGTGACGTGTTAATGAACACGTGAGGCCTGTTAGTATCCATTTCGTATTCGTACGCGGAAAAGAGTTATTAAACCAGATTTCTTTGGCGCTCTGTCATTTAGCACTATCGGCTTGAAATTATCGCACGACACGCATCGACGATTACTGTCAATGTTTGACAAAGCCGGCTACTATTTAAGGCAGCGTAATAACGTCTATTTTATACATGCGCTCCGAGCGGAATGGAAAAATTCTGTTACCGTTTCGAGGTGTCGTGCGTAGCGTATCAAAGTGGTGTACAACTGGTATCGATTCTCCTATTTACATTCCACGATGGCAGATAAATCACTGAACGTTTTAATTAATTCACCCTCTTAATTTGCGAATCGTCGATTTACCGCGTCACTTTTTTTTCTCTTAAATGCAAAGCATTTCATTTTCTAAGTTAACTGTTTGCTACTGCTGTAGCAGATAGTGTAATAACTTAACCCTTTGCGCTCGAGAGGCGACTCTCAGCCGCCATTGCGTTTCATACGACTGATTTGAAGTTTCGAAGCCCCAGAAAAATGGGTTTCAAACGTGAAATTAGCTCGAGTACACAGTGATTTATCAGGGTAGAATTTACAAAAAACACTTGGATCAGAAATACATTAATCTTTGACTTATATCAGTCTTTTTTCGAGTTTCCCCCAAAACTAGAATAATAACGAACCATTATTCTTCTAATTAATCGACCCTACGCAAGTCCAACAAGTAAGTTTTCAACCAAATTTTTAGCATATCTGGTGCAACGATATGTACCAAGTTCTAAAATTTGTAAGAAACACTGGAGTAAATTTCAATTTTTATTAGTTACAATTCCTTTTGAGAGTTGCTTTAAATTACAAGAATTAATTTCTTGCGTAATACTTAGCAATTTCCATCCAACTCTTATTAAATTCTAAAATTTTTAAGGAACGCTAGAGTAAATTTCATTTATTCAATCCTCGATTAAAATCCAACAGCATAATCCAACCAATCATCAAGTAAACCAAACGAACGCAGAGGCACTGCACCGGGTAGGCTAAAAATTTCGTGAAAGAAACGAGAAAAACGAACAGAGGAACTCGCTGGGAATGCCATTATAATTTTTCAGCCTACATACGTCATTGGACGTATAATTATCGATATCTCGCGGAGGATATCTCTTTGACAAAACTTGTTCCCCGCGCTACAATGCGAACCAACGTGCTCGAACGTACCCTTTTTTTTCTTTTTCTTCCTCCTCCTCGATCGGCTCCTTTGGGCCGCGACGCAGAGAACGGAGTGATACAGAGAACGATAGAACAAGATTGCCCAAGGCTGCGTTTACGTTTGACATTTATCGAAAACGACATTTGCGTTTCATATTCTTTCGCGTGGAAGAGGCTAGGCCTCCCCGGTTACTCAACGAGCGAGTCGCGTACGAAATTGGCGATCGGAGGGTAACGGATCCGAGGGACGTCGCGCGGAAAATGATCGGGGACGTCTCCGAGGAGACGGTGAAAGTGTAATGAACGGGACACGTCGCGTGTTTAAATCTCGATTTATAGAGACGCAGCTGTATCTCGATCGAGGTGAGTTGGGTTCGCCAGAGGAACCATTGGAGGCGTCTAATTCAGCGTCCGAAAACTGGGTTCCATGGGCAATTGCTAAGGGTTCCAGCAAAAAATTATGGAATTGAGGTCAGAGTGCAATAAAACATTGCTTTTATGCGTTTCACGCAATTTAAAGCGACTCTTGAAAGGAATTGTATCCAAAATCCGAAAATTACTCTAGTTTCTTAAAAATTTAAGGAACACTGACCTTTTCCAAAAGATTGCTAAGTGTTCCAGCAATAAATTATGAAATTCAGATCAGAGTGCAATAAAACATTGCTTTTATGCGTTTCACGCAATTTAAAGCAACTCTTGAAAGGAATTGTAACCAAAATCCGAAATTTACTCTAGTATTTCTTAAAAATTTTAGAACTTAAAAAGTGTTCCACGGAACACTGAGCTTCTACAAAAAAATTGCTAAGTGTCTTGCAAAAAATTATGAAATTCTATGAGATAACGTATCAACCACCCTATGTTGGCATCTTTATAACTAAATAACTATTTTATTATCCAATTAATCAAATTTTTAAAACGATAAAAAAAATGTGTCTGTCTTAAGACCCTTAGATTCTTTGAGCAGGTATAAAACACATCATTTAGATGAGAAAAATCGAGTAAGTATTCCAGTGAACCGAGATTGCGAATCAGTGCCACGAACTATCAAACAGGTTTGGAATCCATCGATCTTTGTCGAGAGTTGTCATTCGTACGCTACGAGCGGAGTCAATCAGAGTCGTCGATCGTGTTTACGGGTCAATTTTGAGTAATGACGCTCGATCGGTTCCGCGCGACGTGGAAATATGAGGTGCCATGAACTTGTCGAATCGTTAAAAAGTAGCGAGAAGATATTTTGCAATTTTATATTTTAAGCTGGCCGCTTTCGTGGAGACTCGATGCGTGATCAAACGCGCCTGAGAACTCGACGGAACTCGCGATCAAAGTCTGCTGCTCTGCTTGAGTGCGCAGCACGATAGATATTAAAAGGCAAGCTTGCACAACGCGTACTAATCGGATAAAGTTTGCTCGCCTTTAAAGAGTTTTCAACTAAATTGAATTCACGCTGATCGAGCCTGTCGATAATGGGGTTGAATTTTGTATTTGGACGAGTCGAGTCGAATGGCTTCGAGCTCGAATGAGTTATGTAGCTATTAACCCTTTGCATACGACTCCTTCTCGAGCATAATAGCAATATTTTAGCAATAATTTCTATTGTTAAAGTCTCCCAGCAATAGAAAGCTTCCATTCCAGTAGACAGACTTGAGGGAAAATACATTTCTCAAACAACTGCCCTTGGAATAAGTTTACCCTCCTTCATCACTAATCAATGCTGATGTCCCCTCAGAGGAGACATCTGAGTGCAAGGGATTAATCCTCAGCTACTTCCTGGACGTTAGCAATAGAAACAATTGCTAAATTAGCAGCAGTTTTAGCAATATTTTAGCGTTAAAGTCTCCCAGCAATAGAAAATTTCCATTTCAGAGGAAGACTTGAAGGAAATGTTATTGATAACGCCTCCTAGCTATAGAAAATTCCCATTTCAATAGAAAACTTGTGGGAAACATGCATTTTTTGAAAAGCTGCGGTGCAATAAGTTTAAGTTCCACAATCATTAATCATTGCTGATGTTCCCTCATAAGGGACATCCGAATGCAAAGGGTTGAACTGTGGTCCGTGGACCCCTGGGATCCCAAAACAATGCTGACATTAACTTTGCATCCCCCAAGCTTTTCACTTTTATTCAAACAACTGATTACTTCAAATTACTGACTTCGATTCGAGTAACTCAATCAATTTGACCACGAATTTAGTTTTTCGTCCCCTCAGAGGAGACATCCAAGTGCAAAGGGTTAACTAGAACAGCGGTTGTGGTCCTTGGGGATCCCTGGGGATCCACGAAACAATTTTCACATTGACTTTACATCCCCCAAGCTTTTCACTTTTATTCAAAGGGAAGAGGTCCTATTGAAACGACATTTCCAAGTCCAATGACTCGCGCACAAATTACTGACTTCGCGTCGACTAACTCCAGTAACTCGATCAATTCGACCACGAATTTAGAACAAAGTTTAGGACAAAGTTTATACTAGATTGAATTTGGATAGTGACGCGCGCGATCAGATTCAATCGATGGTGTTTAAACGAAGGAATTGACGCGTCGAAAGATTGGTCCGGATGAAGCTGGCCTACGTCGAGCAGTCCTCGCTGTCCTGCGTTCATTGAAAATCTGTGCGGAGGAAATTAACATGCAAGGGTGGCGCAAAGGTTACGGTTAGCTGTTAGCGTAATAATATTCGTCTCGCGGGCACGAATGGCGTACGAGAAAGTGAGTCACCATAAACGACCGTCGAATTAAGGCCAGTGTACGCGTAAGCACGCGTCAGGACAATCGAACAATTGCAAGCGCGATACTCTGCGACTGGTCAATGCCCTTAAAAGACCAGTCGAACCGTGTGTATGCAACGACCTTTGTTTCTCTCGGTTTTCGTTCCTCCTCGACTTCATTGTTTTCCAGAAACGTATGCAAAGCGATTCTAAACGCCTCGTTGTAAGCAGAGCTTTGCAACACTCTCGAATTGTAGAAAACAGACTTTATCGCCATTTCCCTGAACGATGCTCTGTGCTAATACTTTCGAATACCAAATGCAAGCTTTATGTTTGCGATTAGTCGTTTGATGAAGTAACTTGACGATTTTATGGGGAAACGGTGCACCAGTTGCTTTCAGAGCGAGGCAAGAGATTCGTGATGGTATTAAACCACTAGAAAACTTGACTAAACTTGACCTTTTACTTCTAATTTCTTCTAAAAGTTCACACGATCTTCTGTTATCAAGGCGCCAAATAATAAAAATTAAATCCGCTGTAATTTCGCAACGATTTGTACTGTCTTTTAGCAATAGTTTCTATTGCTAACGTCTCCCAGCAATAGAAAGTTTCCATTCCAATAGAAGACTTAAGGGAAGCATGCATTTCTCAAAAGGGTTGGTTTAAGTTTCGGATCAACATCCGTAAATCTACTGTTAATTATATTTTAATCATAACCAAGACGAAGGGTTAATAATATTCGTCGAAGTTCGATCGAAGAATCAGGTTTTCGCGCGAGTGGAAATTTCTGATGGCACGTGTATGTATTTCTCAAAGGGGTTGGTTTAAGTTCCGGATCAACATCCGTATTATCTAATATTAATTATATTTTAATTATAACCGAGACGAGGGATTAATAATATTCGTCGAAGTTCGATCGAAGAATCGGTTTTTCGCGCGAGCAGAAATTTCTGATGGCACGTCAAGCTTGCGACGAAGGGAAAACGACAGAGGATACGTCAGACATATTGGATTCAATTCGCGAGAGGTGCGTCTCTGTACAATTTTCCGCGCGTTACCGTCGAAACGTTGAAATTCAAGCGAAATGGAGGAAAATCACGTAGGAAGAAGGCAAAGTAAGAATCAGGGGCGATTGGAAATTCCGCGCCAACCGCTGGTCGGAAATGCTCGTTATACATTTCCCTCGATAACGTTACTTTCCATGGCGTTTTGCTCCTTTTCGCGCGCACCTCGAGCCTTGCTTATCGACTACGTAATCACGAATCGAGGACAAAGATTACGTCTTTAATCGTAGCGAACGAAATTGGCTTATCTCAGTAAAGCTCGACGCACTTAACTGGAGGAAATTCTGTTCGACGGCTAAAATCTGTATTGACTGGAGTAATAAATTCGTTTTTAGCGTCTGATAATCAATTTTCTCTTGTAAAAGCTACTTGTGATCTCTATTTCTTCGTGATTAATAGAAATTGGTTTCTTACTCAATTTTTACTATAAAACTAAGAGGAAAATTGTACTTTCTTCAATTTAATCCATTTGAGATGGCTCATTTTTTTGGAGACCAACCCCAGAAGCTGAAAGCTTCTGCTCATTTTCTAAATTGGTGATGGTTCTGACTTTGGGTCACTCATTTTGGGGACTAAATTGAAACCAATACCAAATTTGATGTTTATGCATTTCCCAGATTACTTTTTATTTTAATTCTTTGCACTTGGCTCTTTTCTGGACGTTAGCAATAGAAACTGTGGATAAAATAGCAATATTTTGGCAAACTATCGCTAAAATAGCAATACTTTGGCAAACTATCACTAAAATAGTAATGTTTTAGTACACCATCGCTGAAATAGCAATGTTTTAGCAAACGATGAGCTAAAATAGCAATGTTTTAGCAAACTATCACTAAAATAGCAATGTTTTAGTACACCATCGCTGAAATAGCAAGGTTTTAGCAAATCATCACTAAAAAAGCAATATTTCAGCAATAGTTCCTATTGCTAACATCTCCAGCAACAGAAAAATCCCCAAATCAACAGAAACCTTCAAAGAAACATGCTTTCTCAAAAAGCTACAATGTAATAAATTGAACCTTCTTCATCACTAACCAGTTACTGATGTCTCCCCAAAAGAAACATTCAAATGCAAAGAATTAAAAGTGACGAAGATCGTCCCAGCGAAATGGCGCGCACGATACGAGGTACTCCAGCCTGTTCCTCGTATCGATATCTCGCGGGCATGAAGATATCTCGGTTTATTAAACAGTTTAATTTGACACGGTCCTCGATCAATGGCCTGGCATTAAAGCTAGCTAGAAAAAAGAGCCGCGTCGCTTTCTCCTGGAATGCTAATTAACTCATTTCTCATCACTCGCAGCACGTTACTTCGGCTCTCATTAAGCGATGATCGATCGGCTGGCGAGTGTCCGCGGGAATTGAACGACATAAATATCCCGCGGAGCAGTTCCACGCTTCTGCAAATTGTCTCGCGAGCGTGGTTCAGCTTTCAGAGGCCCAGCGCACCTGAGGCTGATAAGATAGAGGCGATCCATCGACGATTCCTCTCGTTTCTCCCACCGCCATCCCCCTCGTTATTAATGCAACAAGTAATTAAGTGCAAGCAAATTCTTGTATTCCGCAATTATATATTTAAATTGATTAAAAACTCGTTACGCAGCTCGCGCTCGCGGTACCAGTGTTATCGTCACGGTCATCACTCGATAATTATCACAGTTAATTAAAGGGTAAACACAGGAATGAATCGAGCGACGCGTTTTGTTCGTTCGCGTCGCTAACGAGACTTTTCAGCTTCTGCGACGAGTGTCGGATGAAAATTTTGGTTGTGACTCTTTTTTACATTTTGTCGAGAGTTAGTTAACTTGTGGAGATTTTGAACTCGAGTATCTGTATTAATTATGTGTATAGGGTGTCCTAAGTCTCAACAGACAACGTTTAAGTCTAAGACTTCGTTAATAACTCAAATACGAAACAGATTAGGAACTTTTGCGAAGAGGAAAGTTGCTTAGAATGGCCTCTAAAATCACTGGTATACACTTTATATATAAGACACATATGAGCTGTTCAGTGCATAAATCGATTAACAAGCAATAATCGATTGTTGGCCATTGAATGATAAATAATTTCTATCAAAAGTCATTTTGATTAACTCAGTGCTTTAATGCAAATCTGTGGGGTGCGATAAATGAAAGAATGAGTGTTTGAAGTGAATGGGATGTCAACGTATTATTGAATTTATACTATAAAAGGAATTTAAAAAAAATGTTTCATCGCACTTCTCCACATTTTGTTTTATGGAGTTAATAGATTTGTGCAATGCACGACTCATACCTAAGAGATCTAGACACATATATAAGACAGTCTATAATATATAGAGTGTCATACCCAGAGATTCTAAAATTTAACAGACGACACCAGCACCCATAGCAGAAAGCAATAAATGCTGTCAAAAATCCAAACCATCGCTTAATATACGCGTAGTATATGCATTTTAAGATGGAGTCTCTCTCATCGAAGTTCGCTAGAACCATCGAGCAGCTCTGCAGACCGTCCCAGCCGCAAACGCTGCAAATCAAACCGACTTACCAACGACCATAGGTTAATCGTTTAATAGGTCCGAGTACACGAAGGGATCGCGCGTTAATTTCGCAGGGGACCGCGTGAAACGTCCAATCAATAGTCGAACTTATTGGATAACGCCAATTAATCTACGATATTGCCCTATCACTTGTTCGCGTTTACGACGACGAGTTCGCTCGCGCGCTGGGTGCCCATGCCCAGCAGGTGGGACACCTTTGTGAAAACCTGCGACCAAGCCTCCCAGTAAATATCGCGTATCTCGCTGGACATCAGCCGTGTTATCGATAAACAGTTGATTATACCGTTTCCAAGCATAACGCCTCGAATGCAGATGCGCTCGTAAAATATCACGCTCCTTCAGCGTTGCCAGGAGCTTTCTCCCTATGGTGGACGCATACGGGAACGATGACGTCATGTGGAAGCTGTACAGGGTGTTCTGATCATCGTGGTTTAGTAATGTAAATGCAGGCTCTCGTGTAACGTGGTTAATACGTGTTATGAGATACGTGTATGGGGATTTTTCTAGCAAAATGCACTTATATGTACAGTGATCTCCTTTGGGACGTGGTATTCTTATAACATGTTTTTCATGTAACGTGGTATGAATTAGTATCATAGCAATATCTTAACTGCGTTATAGGAAATCGCGTTATACGAAGGTCGACTGTCTTCTTATATCAAGTGTGGTCACGTGAGAAACCAAAAAGAAGCAGCAATTCTGAATGCTCAATCACAGCAGATTTAATTTTTATTATTTGCTATTTAATAATCATAGCAGTATCTTAACTGCGTTACACGGAAGTCCGCAACAGTCTTTTCCTCGCCTAAAAACGAGGCTCTTGTATCGTTCAACCCTCCATCTCCCAGTGACCACCCTCTGCGTTCTCCGCGCGATCATTTACCCAAAATTCCGGCAACGCTGCCGCCTCTCCACGAATTTACGAGCAGAAACGAGTCTGGACATCGTCAGCAGTTCCCTTTTTCGAACTGGCGGCCAGTAAACAGTGTGCCACGGTGAAACGTACGGACGATATTCGAAAATACATGCATCACACTGTCCAGGGTGTAGACAGAGTGCAGAATGTACGGTTCTCGAAGGGATCGTGTCGGTTATCGCTTTACACTCGACTTTTCATCCTTCGACGCCTGGCCAGAACCACCAAGCGTCGGGTTACCGTCTTCCAAGCCTTTGGAAACATCTTTTCCTCCCTCCTCTGGCCTTTTCTCTCCTCTTTTTCTCCTCAGAACGCCAGTTTTCTGCGCGCCTTCTGTTCGACGCTTCTCTCCTCTTTTTCTCCTCTTTTTCTCCTCTTTTTCTCCTCTCAACGCCAGTTTTCTGCGCGTCTTCTGCTCGACGCTCCTCTCCTCGTTAATTCCAGAAAATGAGACCAAAATCGCTCCGTTACTCGTAGCGTGCTCCAAACAAAAGCTCGAGGCACGCTCGCCCCTCGGATTCGAGCGATATTTTTTTCGCGTACACGCGATATCGGGTTTTACGCGATCTCGTTTTACACAGCTGGTCGAAGAATGCCTTTTGAAACAGTAGAAGGGAAATATCTTCGAAAAAAAATGAAAACTCTTGTCGCAGAATTGATGTCAATTTTGTTAGCCACTGGCAAAAAATTCACGGATGCGCTTTCCATTTTAGAGTATGGACAATCTTCCACTTAGAATAATAGAACATTGTAAATGTTTCTCGTTCCGTATGAGACAGAATACAAGTTCTTTCAACGCAAATAGCTAAACGCTCTTTTACAAAGAACAGCAATCGCTTTCGAAGCGAGTACTCGACTATCGATCGAGCTTGATCTCACCACAAGGAAGTGACAATAAAATCAACCGGTCTCGCGCCTCCGACCGAGAACGATTGTACTCATTTCGTGTAACAAGCGCCAGTTCTGTCTTTCCACGGTAAATGCCATTTGCCTCGAGTTTCACACGCTTGTTCAGCGCGGCTGAAGAACGCGAGAATTCCAGGGTGTCAATGATTTCGTCGATAACAGCGTAATCTCGATCGTGTGCGAACTAAAACCCCAACCACGCTCGATTATTTTCAACGCTAGGTTCACCCCTCTGAGAAAACTTTTCGTTAATTTTCTTCAAGAAAATTATTGTCGTATTTTACGAGAATATTTTCATTAATTTTTACTTACATTTAGAAGACATATAATCACAAATTATCTTATCTTTTTATTTTTTTAGTTTTGGAGGAATGTACATAGTATATCTATTTTTACCAAAGGGACCATTTTGACCATTCGAATAAATTTCATTATATCTGCTAGCATTTTCCATAATTTTATTGCATTTGGTAACACACATTTTCGTTTTTTTTCACTTTTTACGCGAATAATGTGTTACAAAACCGTTTTCTTGGACGAGAGATCAGAGAGAAAGACAAACGAAAGAAAGGGTTGAAAATGAGGTATATTCCAACTCATGGCAAACCTAGTATTAAAGTATAAAACCAAACCTCAATAAAATTACATCAGTTATAATAATTATTTTTGATATTTCAATGTAAAGTTTACCAAAAAGTTTTCTCAGAGGGGTTAAAATAACCCCTTAGCGAACCTAGCGTTAAAGTAGCTCTGCGGAACTATTTGAGTGTTAAATTCTCCTCTACTAACAATTTCTCTGCACTGAGAATACAAAATAGCTAAACACACACTGAAATAAAAACTGCTCCACGTGTCTCTCGCAGTTAATCTCATTTCCAAACAATTTTTCCCCACAAATCGAGGTGGTCCGTCAAAATTCGCACACTGAAATTCCTCTGGGTGCTTGGAGAACCTTTGAAACGGCTCGCAGAGTTTTTCCACGCGCTCAGTAATGTATGCCACGACCGACACGGCGGCTGGTTTTTTCGCGCGCGGTGCGATCGCGGCTTAAAGGGTGCACAGAGCCTCGCGGACGGCAAAAATCGCGGGGAACCGATAAAACACGCGGGCTCGCGCGTGTACAGCGCGCGTACCGACGTGCAACGAAACACGGATAAAAGCTAGGCGGTCGTAAATCACCGTTCAACCTAAACACAATGCGGCAACCATTCCCGTGGATCGTTTCAAATCTCCTTAGCGCGCTTGGTCCCTCGCAAACGCGCGCGCAGAGACACGGGGGATCAAGTGCGAGCCTGTGTTTCCCCGTCGACGGTGGAAACGTTCCGCGTGCGGCTACGTACAAACAAATAACGGACCCAACCGGAGCGAGGGCTCGCGAAAATATTTACAGCGGCCGTTTCGCGACTATCTGGTTGCTTCTAGCGAACTTGTTGGTCGACGAAGCGAAATATCAACGGTGCGACGAAGGAGATTCGGTTTGAGAGGCGAATTTGTTGAAGTTAACCCTTCGCGATCGAGAGGCGACTCTTGGTCGCTGTGACGTTTCGTATGGCGATTCAAGTTGTTCGTCGACTAATTTTTAGTTTCGAAGCAATGCGGAAATGAGTTTGGAAGGTGGAATTAGCTCGAGTGGAGATGAAATTGATTTTCAGCTGTCGAGGAAGAAGAGTATGGGTAAAACGAACTTATTTTGCGATATAAATTAAACAGTAAGCAAGGTATCCATAAAATTAAATCGTGAGAATTGTCATTTGTGGCAGAGCTGTGCTCAAGAAGCCAGAGAGCCAGGGTTTGCCGATCCTTAATCTAGTGTTATCAACTCAAGGACCATGGAACCACGCGGAGGACTCTCGAAGATAGGGTGAAGAAGAGATCGCCAAATCGCGAGCAAATCTTTTATATATAAACAAATAATGGTCCAAATTGAAATGCGAGTTCGCAAAAATATTTATAGCAAGCATTTTGCTTCTATGCCTTTGTTCTAACGTTACCAACTCTAGGACCATGAGTCCACGTGTAGGACTCTCGAAGACAGGGTGAAGAAGAGTTCTCCAAATCGCGATCAAATTTTTTAAGTATAAACAAATAATGGTCCCAACAGGAATGCAAGTCCGCAAAATATTTATAGCAGGCATTTTGCTTCTATCCCTTTGCTCTAGCGTTACCAACTCTAGGACCATGGATCCACGCGGAGGACTCTCGAAGACAGGGTGAAGAAGAGATCGCCAAATCGTGATCAAATTTGGCACGACGAACAAGGAGCGAACGACGGTCGACGTTAATAATAACCAGTTATCTCGCACAATTAAAGTACAGAAGAGTGATTCTGGTCGAGGCTCGCAAGAAATGATCAATGGGGGGCTGCGCTCTTGTGCGCGCGATCTCTTAATGAATGACGCGTCTGTCCCTCCGGCGGAGAGGTATTTTACTCTTGAACTTCGCGCGTTTATTCGAGTTTCTGTCGTCGCGTAATTGTCTTGTTGGACGCGACAGACCTCGGGAATCTTGCAACATAAATACAAGAGTCCCCGTTGTTTATTCTGCGCGCGGCTCGCCAATTTCCTCGCGGCTGATTTTTAAAACCAATCGCAGCTGTGGGAAAGCTCGCCAATCCGAAGACTGGTTCCCTTCTCGTTGCCTGGCGATTTGTTCTTAACAATTTGCACGACTGTCGACGTGTTCGCGCGTCTTCGAACGCGACAGAGCGCGATTGTTCTCTGTCAGCGTCCTCCAAAGTGGACGAGAGGGATGATACGTGCTACCATAAGCTTGGTAACAGGTTGTTAACCATGTTTACCTGAAATTCTCTACTGACATTAGCAGACATCAGCAATAGAAACTATTGTTAAAATATTGCTCAAAGATCGCTATCTTAGCGATAGTTCCTGTTAACTTCCGAGAAGAGCCGAGTTCAAAGGGTTAATCCAGCACTGATTGATGAGTGCAGGAAAACCGAGTGCAAAGGGTTAATAAACTACAGAGCCCACTGATATTCGTCGCCAACCAAACGTCTAAACATCTAAAATCCATGCGATTTCGGCGCGCGATAAGTGGCAGAGCTGTCCTCGCCGCTAATTTTCCACTTTTCGACCCTCGACCGTTTATGACAATTTGCCACGCGACGCCATGGACACCAGTGGCAGGTACCCTGGCTATCGAGTTTCACCCTGGCTGCGCGCACACCTCCCTGTGCATTTATTACGGGGTCCCTCGGCCTTGCTACGGGCTGACGAGCCGATGACTGGCGACAGGAGACGGGCGAGACCACCGTGGACCCTACTCACTCGTCAACGTCTCGTGTTCCAGTCATTCTACGCGCGTCCAATCAGAACTATGCGACCGATGACGTCTTCATTCATACGAGCCGACCTGGATGGCCCGTTCTCTTTCTGCCCCGCTTTTTGCCGCCCGCTAATTGACCCAAAGTGGTTTTCTGAGCCGCCACCTTCGCGATACCGACACCAGCGCGCGATTAAATAAAAGTCCAACGACACGAACGACAACTGGGACAGCAGCCAGCGATGGCGTAGGCTGAAAGATCGCTGGTCGACGACGAGATTAGAAAGTTCTCAGTTTATCGGACTTTGGACACGAAATTGTTTCGTTTCGTTCAGCCAAGTCTCCTCTTTTTCTTTCGCGAATAACGCCAAGCCTACCGTGTCCATCGCGCGACGCTAATCAATTACAGGGTGCAATTTATCCCGCGTATTTTTAGCGGGACAATTCGTTTCAACTAATTGGCGAATAAATTTGGTTTCAATTGAGCAATCCTTGACTGGCGTAAGTTATTGGAAGCTTCTATATCCGTAACGGCCCGCGAGGAGTTAAATTCGTTGGTCCCTCGGCTGAAGAGGCGGCCAGGGCTCGCGCGGCAGTGCATACATCAAGTCTTTAAAGTCTCTAAACGCGCTTAAACTGGGAGCAACGTAAGCTATTAAAAGGTTAACCCCAGTTGGTACATATTTGCATGCAGTATCGTTCCCTTAACTGTCTTTAAATTACGGCCTCGTGTCGCGCAGCGCAACGGCTCCCTAACAAGAGCATTTAATCCGCGACACGTCGCGATTAACCGAGTCGAGGCTGCACGGAACTCCTCGTCCTCGTCTCTTCAATTATCCGAGTCGCTCGCGACTGAAATCGATCGACTTCCACGAAGTTTCATCTCCATCTCGTTTGATTTCTATCTGCTTAAAAAACGTTCGTCGCACGCTCTGACATCATATTCGCGAAGAGTTCTAAACGACTCTGCGACGGAACGGACAAGTGGGTTAAGTCGAAAATTGCTCGAAACGAGCGAAGAGCATGGAAATAACTTTCTAAGAACGCGGAGATAAATCGACTGAATCAACGTTTCTCGAGTTATTCGAATTCCAGCAGCTCGAACCGATTTCGAGTTTGACTGACACGACTCGAGCTCGCTTATGCCGCAATCTAAATAAAAGTTAAATCATCAGTGACAAGGTCAAGTTAGGTAACGATGTTGAACGCCACCCACTCATTATTTGTCATAGCCATAACCATAATCACTATCTTTGTTAATACGGATTCATCCCAAACAGTGATGTACTCGTTCCTTGAGTCGCCTCTAATCTTTGTCTCAATGAGACTTGATCCTTGACTACTCCCTCCAAAACTATCCCTTCCCATGATCTTTACAAATCCCTTAAATAGAGGACTGGAAAAAGAATCAGACGGTTTTTACGTATTCCGAATTCTGCATTATCCATTATTCGTCCCAATTAGAACGCGAGTTCGAAAAAATATTTCTCTAGCGTTACCAACTCTACGACCATGGATCCACGCGGAGGACTCTAGAAGACAAGGTGAAGATGACATCTCCAAATCCTGATCAAACTTAAAACAACCCCAACAGAAACATTTATCTCGAAAACATGTCCAAACGAACCCACGAGTTTGACATTAGGAAATCGTTTCGAGACCCACTCGATACCTCGAACAGATGGCGTCCAGCGGTCATCCGCTCGAGGAAGTACGTATCCCTCAAATGCCAGCCGATCCGAGCCGAGGAGGGTAGCGTCAGTTGCTCGCGTGGTGGCGAGCTATCAATTTAATCGTTCCTCGATGAATGGACGGATCGGTTTTCTTAAAGTGCCGGTCTCTCCCGGCATTTCTCGGCCCCCTCGCAGCCCCTCGATGCCCCTATTTAGCCGTACGTTGCAGCCACGGTTCGCGCCACGGGGTCATATATTCGTGCCGCGGCGCGCCCTTAAATTATGCGCGCAATTACGCGTATACCTGCATCTCGCGTAAGTGCATCGCCGTGCGGCGGCGTTGCAGCGTCCATCTCGCCTCTGACGAGGCAAAGAACGGAGACGGAGTCGAGATTGGCCTGAGAGAAAGGGTCGGAGGTGGAGGACAGGATCGAGGAAGAGGGAGCGCGATACGTAAACGGACGGAAGATTGCGACTCTCCTCTGCCTTCGCACTATTCCTGGCGATCTTTCGTATTTCTTCCCCTTTTTTTGCGCGCGCGAGGTGTTAATGACGAGCAGAAGTGGCTGTATCGACTGGCCAAGTGCTCTCGAGTTAGCGAGATACACTTGCGGCCTGGTCGGTCGCGAGACGAGTATCTGATACGGAGGACGTGTCGCTTGTGGCTCGAAATGTCGATGGATCGACTTGGAGCATCGTTCATGAGAGGAAGATGACTTGCATCGGATACTAAATGTGTCGAATTTTTTGGTTTCCATCGATCTATGACGAATGCTACAGGATTTCAAATTTTATTTAGCCCTTTGCACTGGACGACTTTTTCGATCCCACATCATCTTTTTCCATCGCTAATTTCTTCGTTGATACAACCAATCTCGTTCTTCAACAGTTGAAAATCAATTTCATCGTCAGTCGAGCTAATTTCACCTCCCAAATTCATTTTTGCAGGGCTTCGAAACTTAAAATCGGTCGATGGAGAACTCCAGTTGCTGTATAAAACATCGTGGCGACTTAGAGTCGCCTCTCGAGGGCAAAGATTAGAAATGCTAGTATATTTCCAAAGCAGTGATTATTATACAATCGTTAACAAAAATGTAATTCTTCCTCGTCTTGCTTTTCCTTTTTCCCAAAATCTATAACAGAAGCTTCAATCCTACGTTCGACGCGAATACTCGTCATCCACTTCGCAAGAGAGTCTTCAACTGAAATTCCACAGTTAACTGGTCAAATAAGAACAGGAACTTCGACTGAAGCAACAACATTCGAGTCTCAACTTCTCTCATTCGAACTCTCGCAAACCTAGATATCAAAATCCGTCGATCAACGAGCCACGCTGGTGATAGCCTCCAGCTAAGTCCAGCAAGGTGGTTGCAGACGAGTATCGTTAGCATTCGCGATTTTCTTCTGTCTGACGAAAATAGCCGGCCCAGAGCGGTGCTTCAGGTGGGCTCGCGGACGATTTTCAGATAGAGAAGTATCCCTGACACCGGGTGTGCACCGCGTGTATAAATTTCACCGTGTACACACGCTTACACATAAATCCCGCGCGTTACCCTCGGGGTACGCGCGTAAACACTCGCGCGCACCAGCCTCTCGCGAGAAGGTGGAAGGCATGCGGCCAGGTCGAGGAGGAACCGAGCCACCGCGGACGTGGAACGACGAGGATGGAGGCTGACCAAGAAAAGAAGAGAGCAGAGATGAGAGAAGACGATAGAGAGAAAGAGAGGGACGAGAAGAAAGGAACAAGAGTCCTGCGTGTTCAAACAAAGGTGAGTCTGCAAGTTGCACCTCGGATGCAGGTATACACTCTCCGTACTCGTTGCTCTCCTCGTATCTCGCTACCTTCCCTCTTCTTTGCCTCCTCGCCCGACCCTGCGCGTCCTCTCTATGATTTTATCTGCCTTTTTGCCGATGTTACACACCGCGAAGGTTACATCCGGCCGAATGTCTTGTTGCCAGGTGTACAAAACCGTGGCTCCTTCTGCCTCGCCGCTCTGTGCTTCTCCTCTGTTCCGCGCTGAGCCTTCCTCTGGTTCGCGTTGCGCAATCGTTGCGTTCGAAGAGGAATCAGAAGGTGAAAGGTGGGCACCTAGGCGGGCAGTTCGAATTTAAAGGGAACGAGCTGGCTCTCTCGCGGTGATAGATAGGATTACATTACGGTGATTAAATAGAATGTTATCGCGCGTTAGCCAGCTTTCTATTAATCGCTGGCAAGCCCCGCGGTTCGTTCCGCTTAATCCGTTCCACTACTTTTCACTGTCGATTTTATCTGCGATCCTCTTCGGCGTTCAGCTGTTCGTAATTGATGACGCGCGTCGATGGAGAAAAAACGGGAGGAAAACTGGCAACTTGGGAGTTGGAGGTATTATTGGTGCTCGTTAGGGGTGGTTTGGATGTGCGCTCACGAATTCGAGTCGATTCTGATATAAAAATATTGTTGTTCGAGAATTTAATAGGAAAGGTTAAAGGAAAGAGGTCACTCTGTATGGTTATCTATGATTTCTCTTTTTAGAAATTGTGATAAAGATGATTCCTGGGGTAAAGGAAAATGAGGGAGTTGGGAGTTGGAGAACGCGTTGCCTATTGGTGTTTTTTAGGGATGGTTCACCGAGTACTCGCGATTCTAATATAAAAATATTGTTGTGAACTCCAGAATAAGTATTTGCAAGGTTCGAGGATGTGTACGAAAGTTGAAAGAAAAGGAATCACTCTGACTTCTCTTTTTAGAAATTGAGGGGAACTTGGGAGTTGGAGAACGCGTTGTCGATTGGTGTATATTAGGGATGAAACAACGTCCAGCGTCTACTCACGAATTCGAGTTAATTCCAATATAAAAATATTGCTGCAAATTCCAGAACAAGTATTTGTAAGCTCTGAAGATGTACAAGAAGGTGTTGAGACGCAAGGAATCACCCTGAATGAATATCTATGACTTTTCCTTTTACAGATTGCTAATAAAGCTGACTCTTGGGGTGCTTATTCAAATTCTAATTGGCCAGGTAGTTTCTTCAAAGCCTGCGATCATGCGAAATCTTGTATTCCGCAGCCGTGTTTCGTTTCGAAGTCCCTTGTCGTGATTGGGTAATTGGTTCAATCTGATTAGCGAAATCCTGTACAGGCGGCCCTTCTGTGCAGCTCGATACACACCCCAATCCCTGACGCCGCTGCTTGAAAACGCTATTCCCGCGTAATTTCTACAAATATTGACGGAGACGGCTTTACTTAATAGCATTTCCCTTCATTTTCAAATCGATTCGTCATTATCCATCAAAAGCTGATAGAAGCTCAATATTATCGAGCAGCATGAATTATTGCCGAATTAGTTTGTTGCGAACAGGGCAACAGTGGCGACCACTGGGAAATAACAAGTAGCGTAATCCGTCGAGTTAGGTCAGGATAGGTTCTGTTCGAATTCGAATCGATGTATCATATTGTAGAATTACAAGGATCGATCCTGCTCCAGCTTTTCGAAGTGGAGTCTCGGGTAATTATTGCTGAATTAGTTTCCAGAACAAGTGGTATAATTTGTAAAGTTGTGTTTGGTTGGTTCTTTGGTTTCATAAAAAATTGCTAAGGGTTCTGCAAAAAATTATGAAACTGAGGTTTCACGTAATTTAAAACAATTCTCGAAAGTAATTACAACTATAAACCTTATCTGAACAAGGGTGGCAGAATTCGAGTGCACTTGATTTCTTTAACTCTCGAAAGGAATTATAACTCAAAACCGAAATTGACTCCAGCGTTCCTTAAAAATTGTAGAACTTAAAAAGTGTTCCGCGATGAGACAAGTTTGGAGAACACTGGCTTAAGTTAAATTTGAATTCCATCGACGTCGATGTACCATAAAGTTCCACAATTCTACTTTTTCAAAATGTAGTCCGGTGCACTCGTTAAAATCAGTTTTTTAACCGAGTTCAAAGGTAACCATCCATCCTGGTCGCGTTTTGCGCGGGTCTTCGTTGCAGTTACACAGCATTTATCGTCTGCTGGGCTATTATTTCTATATGCAGCCCCGACGTGTTCATTTGCGAGCATTTTAGCGAAGAGCAAGGATAATTTCGGTTTTGTTTCTACTCGAATGAAACGCTGCGTTGAAATGCTGCGTGGTAAAGGAGGACGAGTCGTTTGAGCCGCGCGCAAACGAAACTGGACGCTCGCCGCGTAATTACATGCGTATCGTGTGTTTATCTGAACAAAGGGTAACAAGGGCGGCAGAATTCGAGTGCACTTGATTTCTTTGTCTCGTTTTATTCCGTCTAGACGATCGATCGTTTCCTACCGCACGTTTCACCGCAGGAAGAGACAAGTTAACGGATACGAAAAAGGGAAGTCTCTCCGCCAGTTTGCTCCACCCATGAATAATTAATTTTCATCAAACAGCTAACCGCTTATCGCAAAGTAAGAGAAGAGGAGTACACTCTGGATACAAAAATTAATTTGAAAAAAAAAGGAAAGGAAGGTGATTGAAACGATAAATCAGCGCGAGCGGATAAGAAAATGGGGGAGGAAAGCGTCGAAGGTGAGGAAGCACAGCGAACGCGTGCGAACCAGGTGGATAAAGCATCGTTTGAAAGGAAAAGGCGAAAAAAAATGATAGCAGAAGGCGGTGAAGGACAGAGGGAAAAAGAAAGACGTAAAGGGAGTCAGTGGTGAAGAGGAAGAGGGGGAGGGCGTGAGAGACTAATAGTGCTGATCCCACACCGCAAGCACCGCTGGTTTAAGACCCGACTAAGTGGTGGATAATGAATATGCTAACGTGTGCCGAGTATGCGAGGAAAGCTTTGCACTTGGTATCGGGTTCAAGCACCTTCCGACTACTGTGTACGTGTGCGGTACTATAACTTTTCGCCTATGTACCGCGGTATTCACAAGCTTCGACACTGCCAGCTCCGCCATATAGACTTGGACGCGGCAGAAGAACTACGACGTCGACGCTCTGTGTGTGGGTTTCAATTGTACTACTGTTGGTTGCACGTATAAAGAACCTCGAGGTGTTTCTTCGATGAAACGCACAATCTATCCAAATTATCCACTTTAAACATAGATCTACGATTCTTACTGTAATATTACAATTTTTGTCGCGTTGTCGCGGTTTCTGGTTAGCAAGGAGCCTCTAGCAATCGCTTAACAAAGTCCCTAACAATTACTTAACAAAGTCTCGAACAATTACTCAACAAAGTCCCTGACGCAGCTGCGATAAAAAGGTTCCGCCAAGTATTTCGAGGGATTCGAAATAAAAGGTTCGACGCGCCGCGAAATTTCGCTGCGAACGACCGTTCACGGGGGCTTGACAAAGTGGAGGGGCCAAAGTAAGGTTGCTCGAAGGGAGACCACGAATGTCTCGGTGACCGATTCTGTTTGAGCGGCAACCATCGCTGGAGGGTGTCGCTGGGGTTAAAGTAAACACAGGCAGAAGCTTTCGGGGTAGAGGATACAGTTGAAACATATCGTTCCGGTATGGCCACGCGTGCTATACAAACAGGGGAAGCTTCTAATATTACCAGCCACTGTGTGCACATACAGGGTGCTTCACGAGGAGCGTAACAATCGCGCGTCGAGCGACATCAAAACTAAAGAAAGTGAAACGACTAAAATTCCACCCCGTTCCCTTCTCCTACGCGCACCTTCGAAGATCAACAAATCGTGCATAGTTCTCCAAAATTCGACAAAAGTTCGAAAGCCACAGATTTCGCGCCTCGACCAGGTGCTCCAGGTGCTCGAACGAGGAACAGGCTGCTGCAGGCCCCGCGATACGCGTCTCGCGTGGCTGACAATTTGAAAGGATTCCTCGTGCGTTCGCGCGCGGTGAGCAAGCATCCACGGGTCACCTCACAACGACATTAGATACGGCTGTTAGTTCGTTGACGAGGCAACAAATTTCCCGGGCAATTCAGCGTGTGTCTGTCGGAACGGAGGGCGACGTAGTGGCGGAGGAAGGGGAGGATACGTGCGTCGTGCTGGGAAAATGGGGTGCGGAGGTGGCGCAGGACGCGCGGCTGAAAGAGGTGAGCAGGCGTGCGCGCTGTGCGAGCGAGGAACGAAGGTCAGAGACGGGGAAACGGGGAGGAAGCGCGGGTTAGGATCGTCGTCGTCGTGGAAATCTCGAAACGAGCAAACGGCTGGCTGACCTGGTGGCGCGCACACCAGCCGACGGGGCCGCGTGTTCTCCGTGCGCTTGGAAAAACGCCGCGCACGAAATTGAGAGGGCTCGCCGTGGGAGCCATTCGGGGTTCACTAACCGTGGAAATGGCACCAGCCCACTCGATGCGACGTTGCGACGCGACGCGCAGCCTCGTGGATGAAACGGAGAAAAAAAAACGGGAAAAAGAAACAGCGAGTGTCTTTCGAGATGCATCCCCTGCTCGACTGTACTCCGTGTTTTTTCGTTTTTCTTCGCCCTCCCCTCTTTTAAAATACATTCTCCGTGAGAGGAAGCCGTGTTCCACGTCGCGCGAGGACACTTTGCGCCTCCGCGTGCCTCTTCGTCGGCAGCTTCTTTTATCTCCGCGCTTTCGCCGAAAATCGCGGCGACGAACTCCTCTCGCGGGCTCTGCGCGCGATAAAACCGTGTCCCCGTTTCGAGCGTCCCGTGTTTGCACTGGCGAAACTGTGTCTACCGTTTTCAGGGTGGCGGAAGGGTCCCCCATCGCTGACAGTAAGTTATGGGAGAGGCGTCCTCGAACGTTGTCGGGGTTAATGATATTTTATACGTGGCGCAGTTTGGTTGGAAATAGTCCGCGGTATTTAAAGGCCTCGCGATCCTTCGCAGCCTTCTATCGCGTTCTATCGTCGCAGCTTTGTTCTGGGATCGCGCGACTAATTAATCGGACAACTCGTAGACTAAGGAAACACGCGGTTGTGTGCGTTTGGCTGACGTTCTGATCTCGGTTCAGATTTGAACAGTATTTGCGGTAGATAAGCGCGCGATGCTATTTAAAAGCGCGCAGACAGCTCTTCAACCAGACACGCAAGATGTTAATAACCCATCTTCAGTCGTAGGACTCGCAGCTAAAAGTCAGGAACCATCGTGAATGAAATCGATCCACGTCTACGAATATCCTGACGTCCTCGTTTCTACGGCACCAGAACGAAGTAATGCGTTTAACCCTATCGCTGCGAGCGTTCAAAAACGATTCACGGGTATTGTATTCGATTTTTGTGAAAGAAAACTCTGAACGAGAAGCGTATACTGCCAATGCGTCGAAAGAAAACGATCGAACATGAGTTATTGAGCAATTATAGATAACAACTAACAGAGAGCGACTCTGGCTGAGCGTCTAAAGACGCTGTTCGCAGCGAAAGGGTTAAAGGATTCTGCTAGACGACGCTCGTAATGGAGGCAACAATTCCAAGGTGACTGGTCGGTATTTCACGAGGAGCCACGCCAGAGAAGACGCGTCGTCGAAGAAGAAGGGGGACGCGCGGTGCAAGCGTAATTAAACGCGTTCTCGGCTAACAACTTATGGTTTCAGATATGGTGCAATCATGGCTTCCTCGCGCCCAGTCGGCAGTGTCTCTGGGGCAGCCGCGTATAAAACACAAGCGTCGTGCCGTGGGCCTGCGCGTGCTCTCGCCGCGAAGATAACGAACAGTCTGTATTCTCGTTAGCAGCCGTGGCAGCCGTTAAGATAACAACGGGACACGGGGCCCTTCGCCGCGGAAACAAGATTTAAGGTCGTCTTAGAATAGTAGAACTTTCATAAATTAAGTGGCCCGTCCGTGGAAGCCACCATCGACGCGCGTGGGACGCAGCAGAGGCGGCCATCTTTTGATTCGCCTCTAATATGGGACGCAACCTCAGGCCCCGTGGCGCGAATTCAATTCATCGCGTTCGCGCGAACCTGAGGGCGCCTCTTTCAAAGGGGGCAATTAACGTGACCGCTGACTGGTCGAAGGTTGGTTAAATTTTATAATGTTAGCGGAATGCGGCGTTGAACATGACAACGCTAGACGTTACTGGATCGAGAGATGGTAGCTGTGATACTCTGTTCAACGTGTCGTTGGAAAAGTTCCTTAATTCCTTTAGGGAGGTTGATGTACTAAATTTCTTCTCGTTACTTGGAAAATACTATTAATATATAGTAAATAAATGTTTATTAACCCTTTGTAGTTGTGTGTCCCCTCTGAGGAGACATCAGCATTGATTAGTGATGGAGGAAGTTAAACTTATTCGACTACAACTTTTAGAGAAATGTGTTTCTCTGAATTTTTCATTCGAGATGTAAATTTTCTACTGCTGGGAGACGTTAGCAATAGAAACTATTGCTATTTTAGCAATAATTTCTATTGCTAACACCCACGAAGGAGACGAGTGCAAAGGGTTAATAAAAGTTTTCTAATCCCTTTAGGGACATTGACACATATGTATACGTTCCAATGTATCAAACGTCTCCTTATTATAAAAAAATATTGTTAATATTTGATAAATAAAATACCAAGCCTGTAAAATACAAACATCGACTTACAAACGCAATTTATAGTATTAGTTCCTTTTAGAAAAAATTATAAATATTGTGGGGTGCGAAAGATGAAAGAACAAGTGTCTGAAGTGAATGAAACGTGAATCTTTAGAATCGTGAAGATGTAATAGCATACCAAAATTTATGCATAAGAGTATGTGTCTGAGTATATTTGACTGCCTGAGAAACCAAGAAAATTGCATGGAAATGCTGCTAAAAGAATCGAGAATGTTCAATAAACGAATATATAAAAGGATGTGTGTGTAGAGCGTGAGTTTAGTTTAAGAAGAGCAACGAAAAGAGTAACTTTTCCAATTACAAACAAATTTAACTATCCAATTCCTCCAACATGTTGTGAAGAGGTACACACGCAATCGAGCACTGACTATTCAACCGATCGATCCGCCAACAGATCGGTTTCTCAGAGATTTTCATCGAAAGCCTGGCGAAAATAGAATTTCTCAAGCATTCCTACCGGATGATGGACTTAATCCGGATACAGGTGCATGTAAATATGCACCGTGTACGATGTTGCACGGTGAACTGCCGTGCAAGCACGAGTACGTTCCGGTGTGCTTTCTCGCGTCTGGAGATCGTTATCAACACGGTGGATTCCGTGCCTAGACAAACCGACATAAATTGACCAGCTCGAGATTGGAGCGAAGGGACAGCGACTCGGTTGGTAGCCACTTCGTAACAGTCCCGGGAAACAGACGAAATTCATAGCAATAATGGGGATAATAACTGGATTCCGCTCGCGGCACGCGAGGGTAAGTTTCTGGCGCCGATTGATAGCCTCTCGCTGGCTCGTAATCCTGTGTCACGTAATTAAACGAAATTGGGTCTCTGCTTGATTCGAGTGAACGTACCTTCCTTGAAATCGAATCGTTCTCTTCGTTTATGTTAAAGGAACATTGTGACGCATGTGTGTAGGTTTATCATTTCTTCTGAAAAGGAACTAATACTTTTTATAAATTTATACGATCACGTATTTGTTGTCTTATTTAGCAGAAGCTTGGTATATTTTTTTAATTACCAAAAGTAGTGTTTATCAAGTAGAATAGTTCTCCAAAGAACTTATGACCACGTGCTTGCTATTTTATTTATCAAAAACTAATGATATTTTTAAAAGCAGTGATCATCAAGCAGAACAGTTCTCCAAGTTAAAAATTTTCCCTATCTAATTTTAATTGAAAAAAATATTTCTGAAGAAAAATGCTTTTTAAAAAATAGCAAGCAATACTTAATAATTGAACGTGCGAACAAATTGCCAGCGAATGTGGAGGTGTTAAGACGTGGCTGCGAGTTTTGGTAGACCCTGTATGCGGACGACTGCAGCGGGTAATCCCCGATTAATAGATCAGCGGGAACAGGCTATTCTAAATTAGCAGTGATTAACGTCTGTCGGAGAGTACTTACGTTTGCAGGCCCTACGATGCTGGATCGATCTCGCCGGATCCCTGTAGTAACCTTCTCGACAATAGTGGCAGTGTCTTCCTGCCGTAAAATGCCGGCACTGCAGACAAACGCCTCCGCTGACACGTCCAGACAGCTTGTACAGTTCCATGTTGAATCTGCACTTTCTCGCATGAAAATTGCAGTTGCACTCTGAAACAGAAATGCGACCGATTAGTCGACGAACCGATCCCACCTTTTGCCAGTCTCGCAGACAAATATTCTTTCCAAATTGTATCAACGTTCGATTTCACCCTTTGCATTCGATGACTTTCTCGCTCGAAGATCATTTTTTCTGTCACTAATTTCTTCGTGAACACAGCTGATCTGATTTTTCAACAGTTGAAGATCAATTTCGTCAAAATTGGGAAGTAAAAAATAAGTCGAAAGCGTGGAATAACATTTTTTAAAATTGAGATTCTGTTTTTGGGAGAATCAATATTCGAGCTGATGTTCGACATTGCTTTTCTATCGCTAATTTCTTCGTGAATACAGCTAATCTGATTTTTCAACAGTTGAAAATCAATTTCATCTTCGCTCGAGCTAATTTCACCCCCCAAATTCATTTTTGTAGGGCTTCAAAACTTAAAATCAGTCGATAAGAAACTCGAGTCTCTGTATGAAATACCACGACGACTGAGAGTCGCCTCTCGAGTGCAAAGGGTTAACCCATCACCCCTAGAATTGAAGTTATGAGTCAGTACAGAAATGTAGGCGTCGAAATAAATTTGATATAAAAGCAAAAGGTATCTTAGAAGTGTATAAACATAAAATTTAGTATTGGTTTCAATTTAATCCCGAAAACGAGTGACCCAAAGCCAGAACAATCAAGAAGTTTTCAGCTTCTGGGGTTGGTCTCCAAAAAAATGAGCCATCTAGAATGAGTTAAGAACCCCTGCTGTATATGATAACGAAGATAAGACTTCGTTAGTTTATTATAACAAATCTGAGCCAACTCCATCATTTAAATGGTACAAATTTCAAGTTACTTGTACTCAAACGACTCAGTGTTAAGTAAACTGACCAATGAGGACAAGTATAGAACATATTTCATGTCGCGTAAATGGCACGTTCACATTCGTGAAGCAAAATGTGTCTAAGATATCGATTTCATTTAGAGGGTGACTATACCTCTTACCCCAGCCTAGATAACATATACTGTGATACATAAGTACCGACATATGTCATATTATGACGTACGTGGAAAATGTGTTCGAAAGAAATTCATTCTCTCCACCTATCATTCTATTTTATTCGCCTATTTTACTCCTACGTACGACTACGATTACTGCAATTAGAGATATTGAAATTTCGAACCCACGTGCTCGAATTCCATGAGGAGACAAAATATTTCCCCAGCGTTATTACGATTCCAATGGAATGATATAGTGATGCATCGAAATTCTGCTTTAATGTGTGTTTCGAAAATACAATGTACAAAATTATAGCCTTCATTAATAAGAGTTTGTAGGATATTTATTAACCCTTTGTGCTCTGCTCCCTCTTGGACGTTGGCAATATTTTAGCAATATTCAGCAATAGTTTATATTATTAACGTCTTCCAGTGACAGAAAATTGCCATTTCAATGCGTTGAAATAAGTTTAATCACTAATTAATTCTGATGTCTCAGAGAAGACATTCGAATGCAAAGGGTTAAACTTATGTAGCTTGAGGATCTCTTCTTGGCCATTTTTTGGTGGACCCATTTTGACCAATTTTTGTTAAATCGCGTTATTTGGATAAAAGCGAAAAGTTGGGGGATGCAAAATTAATGTCAACATTATTTTGGAGACCCAAGGGTCCACGGATCACAGTTTAACCCTTTGCACTCGGATGTTCCCTCTGAGAGGACATCAGCAGTGATTAGCGATTATGGAACTTAAACTTCTTCCACCACAGCATGTTTTCTTCAAGTTTTCAATTGAAATGGAAATTTTCTACAGCTGAAAGACATCAGCAATAACATTTTATCAATATAAAATATTTCTAACACTCGGAAGGAAACCCATCGCAGAGTTAGGTGACGACGACCAATGTCGAACGGCCACGCAAACTAAACCGCCCTGTACACCGCGTTTCGCGAAGGAATTAACGAATCGTGGGAGAACTTTCCTCGTATTTATCGCGGTAATGAGTTTCGAGGGCATTCTCATTCGGCGCGGGTGAAAGGGTCCGCGAACGGGGTGGAAGGGTGTCTCGTTTCGCTCGCGATGACAGTTTTTCCCGCGGCCCCTTCGCTTCCGCTTCAGAATCCGTCGTGCGCCCGCGTTCTACACACAATTTCCTCCGCCTTTTCACCATTTCACCGGGTTCCGCGCGCGTTCTATCGAGTGGCCGTCGGACGTCCATTGAATTCTCGAGGGTCGACGATGAAGACGAAGAAAACGACGAACCTGCGGACGATCGTGCCGTAACTCTTCCTCTCTACTCGAGCACGGCGTTCCTCGTCTGTTCTCCTCTTCGTGACTTCTTGAGAACAACGGAATAATTGAAACCGAGGCGGAGCAGCGATTCCTCTTTCAGCGAGGGAAGGGCGCGAGAACCGGATGGCGGCTGTGGAAAGGGGATGCGCGATCGTCCGGTAACAGGGAAGTAGTCGCGGTTTTAACGACCCTTCTCTCGCTGTGCTCACACAGTCGTACGATCACTCGACCCAATAATCCGCGTGTCGAACCGAGCCGAGCGTGACTTATTTTCCGTTTCCGCGCGAGACGCTTGCACCCTTCGCTGCTCGCGTTTCCCTCCTACCCTGCTGCCCACTGTCTTCGCGTCCGCGTTAACGTCTTCAGCAAAACCGAAATAGATTTTTATGATCTCGACGTCGCTTCGTGGTCCACATAGGTCGTCGGCTGAACGTATGTTCCAGTTACCCAGCCACGGCGAAATAGCTGGCCAGAGACGTGGTTCTGTTTGGTTTACGATCGGATTAGCCCAAGTATGCGCCTCTCGATTTCGACACTTCGACGCTTATGGATAGAGTGAAAAGAGCTGTGTGTCTGTGAAACGTGTACCATGTATCATGTACGCTGTTTAGCGTGCTTGTGTAGATTGTAATTCTTAGGTTTGAAGAAAAGAGTTCTAGTTAACCATTTTCAGTGAACTTTTCATAATTGCATTCTGAGGTAATTTAAGGTATAAAAGAGGTTTCGATGAATGAAAAAATGATGTCTGATTAACGAGAACTCTTTGTTGTGTATATTAAACATTTGTTGGATAAATTAAATTGTAAAATGCAGTAGGATTTGCCTATAAAAAAAACTGATGTCGCGTCCACCTCGACATGGGACTCTAAAGGGTTAACTCTTTGGGACGGGGTGGGATTAACCCTTTGCACTCTGCTTCTTCCTGGACGTTGGCAGTAGAGGATAGAAATATTGATGAAGTAGCAATATTTAGCAATCATTTCTATTGCTAACGTCTCCCAGCAATAGAAAATTTCCATTTCAGTAGAAAACTTGAGGGAAATATGCAATTTTCAAAAAGCTACGGTGGAATAAGTTTAATCACTAAACAGTGCTGATCCTCCTCAGAGGGGACATCCAAGTGCAAAGGGTTAAAGAATGAAATTCTTCTTTCTTCTAATCTTAACCCGTTCGAGACGAATTGCACATCGTATACACAAGTCGTGCTTCAAATATTTTTATTACGAGTAGAGGATTGAACACCATGCGTGCAATACAATATAAAATAAAAATGAGTGGTCTCGAATGGGTTAAAGAATGATTTGGTTTGCATAATATAATAGTCGAAAATCACATTAATATTTCATTAATTTAAAGGAATAACGGGGGAGGGTAAATAATTTTTTTATTAATATCTGTAGATACGAGATGTCGTGGAAAAAGTGAAACTCGACGGTGTACGCAGTGTATATCCCATTACTTACGAGATATGGGATTCGATGCAGACGATAGGGGGGTGTAGTCGTTAAACGCACGCGGAATGTAGCGTGTCGGATCGATCGAATAACCTCTCGATAGTTAATAACCTTGTTCAGCCACCGTCTGAAATTTCTTGATCGATTCCTGTTATTAAGCCCGTGGCTCTGGACGGGCTAAGGCCCCGGGTTGTTTTCGTAGAGGCAATCGCTGTAATTAGCGATTAAACCGTCGTATAATCGATGCTCTACGTCTTCTGGATTTTCCTTCGCTCCTCGAAGATCGACGGGGGTTGTGCTTTCAGCCTCGTTAAGATTTATTGCGCACCCCGAAGGAGAGAAGATTTACAAGCCCGCGGTCCTCTTCAGCCACGTGGAATCGGTACGGTTCGATTTCACCGTTCCTTGCACACGGTATCTCTCGTTTTCGCTCGCGTGCGGACGCGGCTTTAAACGCGTTACTTATGGCTGTTGACGAGGAGTATCCGTTTGTTCGCTGATATACGTATTACTTAACCCTTTGCGCTGGGCTCTTTCTTGGACGTTGGCAACAGAACGGCGATATTCTAGCGATAGTTTCTATGGCTAACATCTCCCAGCAATGGAAAATGTCCATTTCGATAGAAAAGTTGGCGGAAACTTGGATTTCTCAAAACACTGCGGTGCTTAACCCTTTGCACTTGGCTTCTTTCTAAGTGTTCGCAGTAGAAACTAATAAAATAGCAATATTTTAGCAACAGTTTCTACTGTTAACGTCTCCAGGCAATAGAAAATTTTCATTTCGTTAGGAAACTCGGGGGAAACCCCTTCACACACCTTGGACATTTTCTGATTGACACAAACACGTCACTATCACTGCTTTCATTAAAAACTTTTGTACTTTGCACTTTGCACGGGTTTATTAAATTTCAATAACTAAACTGCTTTGTAACAGCAATTTAAGAGCAAAATAAGAATCGCGACTGACTCTCGTCGCGTCCTGATAGGAACTAACGCTCAATTACAATCGTCATACTACGATGTTTACGTTTGGCCCCGATTTTCTGTTTGCGAGCCTGGCTCGTAATGTTTATGTTTTGGCTCGACTATCTGTTCGCCAGCCTGCCTCGAGATATTCGTGTTTGACTCAACTATCTATTCACGAATATTATTTGTAATATTCATTTGGGCCAAAATCTTCATCACGAGTCTCAGACTCGTTAAAACACGCGAAGGGGTTGAATACTTGAGGGAAGTATGCATTTCTCATAAAGTTGCGGTGGAATAAGTTTCTAATCTAAATATTATAGCTAAATATTGTTAAATATTATAGCTATTGTTATAGAAAATATTGCTATTTTAGCAATACATTGCTAAATGTTACATTGCCATTTATGATTCCTATTTCTAACAATTAACTCTTCGCACGCTGATCCTTCTTAGACTATAGAAAATATTGCTATTTTAGCAATAGTTAGCAAAAGTTTCTATTGCTAAATATTATAATTAAATTTTGTAGCTAAAGTATAGTTATAGTAAATTATAACAATTATAGTTTCTGTTCCTAAGTATTAGAGCTATTGCTATAGAAAGTATTGCTATTTTAGCTACTTTTGAAATATTATATACTATCTACTTTACAAATTTCTTAAAGATATTATTTGTTTTTCAAAGTATGGATTAAGTTTAAGAAAAATAAAATTTGTCCACAGCATGTTAACCCTTTGCACTCGAGAGGTGTTCTCAGTCATCAATTTGAACCATTTTTGGAAAGTCTCAAGCGCAAAGGGTTAATATAACAAAATAATATACCAATTAACCCAGAAAAATACGAATACAAACTGAGATAATTACAATTTTCTCGGTCATTAGCTATTTATTACAATTATCGCGTTCTCCTCTGTACTGAACGCAGAAAAGGACCACCGCGTAATGCGAAAACGCGTATTCGAACTGATTACCATGTAACAGATCCACCCTCCGCCCTCCATCGCGGTTTAAGTGTTAACAATGAGGAATCAAGCGCGATGATCGATCCTGTTGATTCGTATCGCTGGAATCCACAGCTCGACTTCGTAAATACGTGCTTGGCTGGTCGTTTCGACGCATTCGATAAATTATCCGCTACGCTCGCGGATTTCTCTCCCTTCGATTACAACCACCGATGATCAGCCTGATCGATTTTACCAGATGCGCGATAATTATCGTATCGGGACGATAATTGTATTACGAAATAACAGCAGGGTAATACACGGGTTATCCGATTTCCCTGCTACGAGTCGCGATTTCTTCATCGAACTTTCGAAAGATGGATTTTTCAAAACGAGAGACTCGAGTTACTTAAAAAATGCAAATAGAATTAAAAAGAAAAGATTTTTCGTCAACAAATGATGCGACTATATCATCATTTATAATATAATTAGAACTTGTCATGATTATGATTATTTAAAGAATTATTATTATATAGAAAAGGCAATCAAAACAAAACATTATTGAATGTTTGACAAAAATTCGAGTGAAGAAAAGAAAGGAAATTTGTGTTATCAGCGAATTTTAGTTATTATTGCAGTAAATGTTCGAGCAGAGAGATTTCTAATAAATTTCGTTGCCCACTTGTAACGTTAAACTATCGTGTTTATTTTATATTTGCCCACAAATCTGTTTCCGTGTTGCGCATACTTTCACGTGCCCGCACTAAAACTCACATAACCGTATATCCTACGTGTTTTATTGCTATGATATTCGATAAGGGTTCTACAGATAATTCGATTAAATCGTTGGGACTTGAAACATTTGTAAAACGCGCGCGTTATAATCACCTCTACCATTTATATCATAAAGCACGCCACATGAAACGTATATTAAAACAAAAAATAAAAAATAAAAATAAGAATTGAGAAATTTTATATAAAATGAAATGTATTAGTACTTATTATAATTTAAATAATAACTGTAAATCATTATTTAGATTATAATAATCCTTAGCCACTTGGTGTTACTTAATTTCACTTTAATTGCAACCCCCGTGAAGTTCATTTGCATCAAATTTGTGGGCAATGCGTTCGTCTTAACAACCGAGACAGCAATTTCGTCGCATCGTTGGTAAATCCTAAACAAATTGGTCCATTTAGGCGGCGTACTTAATTTTCCCCGTTTTCTTCGCGATCTCAGAGATTACAGAGAAATGTCGTAAATGTCTGACCTGCGAAGCACCTTTTCTACGCGAACGACTCCTCTGGGTGGTCTGTATAATTCCTCAACCATCATTAAATTTAATTTTCTTAAATAACTTATGTTAAACAATATCATTTCGCACACAAAACGCTGCTTAACTGCACCAATAATAAATACAATAAAATTATAATTAGTTGTACAAGAATTATTTTAACGCTAAGTTGACCAAGAGTTTTTTTGGTATTTAAATAGAAAAAAATATAAATTGATCTATCAATTATGAAGTTAAAGTGGAGAAACGTATCTCAAAGAAATTACATCAGTTATAATAATTAATTCTTATTACTTTTTTTATTTTCTAGATTTCAATGTGAAGTTTAACGAAAAGTTTTCTCAGAGGGGTTAAAACGACCCCTGGTAAAACTAGTATTAAGCAATTAAGTAGCGTTTTGTATGCAAAAATATTGCCCCACGACAATTAAATGTTATTTAAGAAAATTAAATATTTTATATATATTCTTTGTCGCGAATGAAGGATTAAAAAATGCTGAACATCGCGTAAAAGTCTCCAAGAGAAGATACACCTGCGGTGAAGCCGAGTTAATTTATGTCCGCAAGCGGATGTAGCCATGCGTCTCCCGTAATCGTTCGTCGACGAACTTCCGGGGTGAAAGGGTACGTAAAATCCCAGAAAATTGTTCGGCTCTCTCAAAAGGGATATTCAATTTGTGCAGATTCCGCGCAAGAATCCTCTGCTTTCTGATAAATCGTGAAACGAACAGCTGCTCGCTTTGCTTTTAATTAATATTAACCCATCTGCATCGTTAGCGTGTAAATACGTCCAATTTTCTTCGTAACTATCACCAAAGCCGTATGCATGCGCTCAACTTTGTTGGTATTGTTGGTTATTCGTTAATTAAAAAATATAAATGAAGCTGGAGGGTGTGGCAAATGGAAAATGGATGTAAGCCACATATTGGCAATTATAAATGATTAATTACAATGCTGAAATACGAAGTTCTTTTACTTGTAATCATTTTTGTACTCGAATATAATAAAAAAAAAGAGACGTTTGGCGACGAAGGCCTTCTTTTAATATTTCCTTGCGACGCAAATGGGTTAATGAAATTTCGATTCCGCTGAAAGCTTTGCTAATGCGCGAAATAACTCCCAAGTCAACTTGGCCAATTACACGTCCGCTGTAGATGATAAGGATTCTCAAAGCGAGAGAGGTATTGTTTCTTCCAGACGTGGCACTCTACGAGCAAATTAGGTCAGACGGTGCATTGTTTCTCACTTACGAGCGAATACGGCTTGATGATTGCTTTTAGATGATAGAGCAGTAATTACAGCCATTCTCGACATATCGCTTCTAAGAGGCAGAGCCATTGTCGTGAGAGACGTCGAGTGCTACGGTTCCATGAAATTTCAATAGGAGCCAGTTACCTCCGCTGCACTTAGTGACCTTAAACGAGTTACGACACCTTTGTTCGAGCCTCCCTTTCCACGAAATGCAAGAGAGACTGTGTCAAAGATATATTTCAATTTTTACAATTCTCTCAAACACCTTTCATCGTTTCCAAATTATTAGATAATTCATTACAACGTAGGACAGAAGTATTCTTGCAAGGAACTTAAATGGAACAGAGATCTGTCCACCATTAACCCTTTGCGCTTGGATGTCGCCTCTGAGGCAATGTAACTTATTGCGTTATAATTTTTTATTAATTTCACCTTCCAAATTCATTTTTGTAGGGCTTTGAAGCTTAAAATTAATCGACGAGATGCTCGAATCGCTGTATGAATCGCTTCTCGAGCGCAAAGGGTTAATTATAATTCTGCGAATTAACACGATCTCTACTTTATCCTTTCTCGCATCGAATCGAACTCGACTTTTCTCTCACCAGAGTAAGATCTTAGGGTCCCTAACCTCGCCATTGGATATCAGCAGACGATCTCGAAAACAGATCCTGTCCTTTCCGGATGCCATTCTTTTCTCTCACCTCGTACGTGTGACGCACGTACACGCACACGTACAAAGAGAATACAGAACCTGCTTAGTCGTACCGAAAAGGCTAATTAATCGAATTACACCGCCTTGTTTGAAGCAATAACGATACTCTAATGAACGAGGAACGGATATTCGTCCTGATAAGAGGCGATGCACGCCTCGATTTGATTCGCCTCGTAGCTTTTTTCGAACCTGCCCGGATCGTTCCACGGTGAATGAAAGGGACGAGGCTGGGTCTGTATTGAGCGAAGAAAACGCTGTCGTCGGTGATCGAAGACGGTCATAACTCGGCGCTATCGAGAAGCTAAACTCCCCTAATCGATGCAGCAGCAAGTAGCCCAAGATAAAGTCTTGGGTTTTCGTTCACAAGCGTGCTGCCTATTATTTTCTGGAGCTCTCGAAATTACGACGACTACCACGACGCATCGTCTCGTCCCCTTTTCTTAATTATCGAGGATCTCGTTTAACGTGCAAGCCAATATTCCACCGCTGGCTGTCGATTTTCACGAGAAAAGGGACATCTTAAATGGGACAGCAACGATTCGCGCAGCGCGTGTTGCATGTAAAGCAACGTTATCTGCCAGCGAGTGTTCGCAGTAAGAACTGTGCATTTTGTTTCAGCTTTCAGTTTAATCTTTATGAGAAATTGCACATGCACCGAGTATTGCAACAGGCTTACATAATTCACGGTAAATGTGCAGCGTAAATCAGCCATTAAATATCTAAATTGCCCGCGCAGGGATATGCATACGTGTATTCACTTCGCTTGGATTTTGCACCTAGCAATGTCGTAATTGAAATATTTATAGTTCTGATAATAATTGCGTGTACGCGTGTAAATCGAACTTTCGAAGCGTAGTTGGTTCATTTTGGCTGATCAATAAAGGAAACAGTATAGCTCGCATTGTTTCCAATTTTATGCAATTAGCCTTTCGAGCAAGGTACCAATTACCATATGGTTGCACGCTTAGGTATTATTAATTTATATTGCATTTTTAATTCCACGCAAAGTTCGCCAGAACAGGTATTCTGCGTCACCTATTCTACAAAGAATAGCAATCGAGACCATTTTTCGAACTCTTGGCTCTTCAAGCAAAGCACTAATTACCATATGGTTGCATGCTTAAATATTATTAATTTATATTACATTTTTAAGGCCACGCAAAGTGCGCCACCAACAATCGCTGGAACAACTATTCTACGTCACCTATTCTACGAGAAGAAACACACGGGACCATTTTTTGAACTCTTGGCTCTTTAAGCAAAGCACCAATTACCATATGGTTACACACTTAAATATTATTAATTTATATTACATTTTTAAGGCCACGCAAAGTGCGCCACCAAGAGTCGCCTATTTTACGTCACCTATTCTACGAGAAGGAAGAAACGAGACCATTTCCCGAACTCTCCCCATCTCGAAGACCACCGTGCTAATACGTATTCTCCTCTCGGAACACGGCGTTCTCTCGGAAAGCGGGTTATATCGTTGAAATGGAAGAGCCTAACGGGTTCGACTACGAAAGTTGGCGCGGATCTATCGGCTACCGTGAATGGATCGCGCAAAGTATCACGATGCACACGGCTGGTCCGTGACCTTTCGCAGCCTCTGAAAACTCCGCCGTCCGTATCAGATCTTATCGATACAGCTGGCAATCAACGTTCAGGTTCCCTGAAGCCGACGATACCTGGACCCAGGCCTGGACCCGGCGGAGAGCCTTTGAAACCCGCAGGGACTGGGTCTCCACGGACGTCTCGTCGTCTAGTAGCCGTTCCACGGAACACGTGATACGTCATGTCGGGACTGGGGCTTCGCTAACGAGCTTAAACTTAATGGGAGTCGTTTCGGTTCCTGCGCCGCGTACTGAACGAAATTCCGTTCGAAATCGCTGACGATCCGAGATGTTTCCCCAGGTAATCCGGACGAGCAGGCCGAATATCGAACTGGCTATCCATTAGGCAGCCCTGTTTAACCCTCCGCGACGTAACGCGACTTGGGAGATGCGCACTTGGCCGCGCGATAGCTCAGGGACGCGTTCAAACGGTTACGTTTGCGAAATTTAGTTCGCAGTTGTGCGAACCGGAGTGGTTGTGATGGATAACACGCGGCGAAGCGATTTTCAGTTAATTGAATTTGAGGAAACTGGTCGGCGAGAGTCAAGTGGAATCGTGTTAACCCTTTTCCCTGATGTTAGAAGTAGAAGCTAAAGTAACAATATTTTAGTAATATTCAGCAATACTTTCTATTGTTAAATGTTGTAGCTGTTGCTGTGGAAAATATTGCTATTTTAGGAATAATTTCTATAGTTAAATATTCTGGCTAAAGTATAGTGATAGTAAGTTATAGCTATTGTATCAGCTTCTATTGCTAAATATTATAGCTAAAGTATAGTAATAGTAAGTTCTATAGCTAAATATTGTAGCTATTGTTATAGAAAACATTGCTATTTTAGCAAAGCATTGCTAAATGTTACATTGCCATTTGAGATTCCTATTTCTAACAATTAACTCTTTGCACTCTGCTCCTTCTTAGACGTTAGCAATCAAAGCTATTACTATAGAAAATATTGCTATTTTAGCAATAGTTAGCAAAAGTTTCTATTGCTAAATATTATAACTAAATTTTGTAGCTAAAGTATAATTATATTAAATTATAACTATTATAGTTTCTGTTCCTAAATATTAGAGTTATTGCTATAGAAAGTACTGCTAGTTTAGCCATACTTAGCAATAGTTTCTATTGCTAAATATTATAGCTAAAGTATAATGATAGTAAATTATAGCTATTATAGTTTCTACTACTAAATATTATAGCTGTTGCTATAGAAAATAGTGCTATTTTAACAATATTTAGCAATAGTTTCTATCACTAACATCTCCCAGCAATAGAAAATTTCCATTTGAACAGAAAACCTCAGGAAAACATGCAATTCTCAAACATCTGCGGTGAAATAACTTTAACCTCCTTCATCACTAATCAATGCTCCTCCTCAGAGGGTACATCCGAGTGCAAAGGGTTAACGAAGAGCGCCAAACCGATTTATCTGAACGTTGGGCTATATTTGTTCTTGGAGTTTGCATTCGTTACGTTGAAAAAGTACGAATCACACGGAAATACGAAGATAAATATTGCTCAGCTTCTGCAGAGGCGCGATAATGCGAATGGCAAAGTATTATCCAGGCTAGACATTTGTTGGAGTCGAACAGACGCGTTGGCCCTCGGTAAAGGCGACAGCGGTAGTGGTTCGATTTTAATACCCGTAATCCCGTAAGCCCTCTAACGTGATTTCACGCTTTCAGATTTCACGTGAGTTTCGACTCTCTCGAAGCTGTTCCAGCGAAGAAATCAGATGTGCGCGCGTTCCATTATTTGCTTAATAATTTCTTTCAAATGCGAAAGCTACCCCTGCGATTTTATAAAGACAAACAAATGTCTGTTCTTTTTTTAATTAAAATTTAAACTCAAACCAACATCGTTCATTCGTATTTGTTTCAGAATTGTTCGATAATTCTAGGTGAATTTCAGCTCGGACGAAAATTTTCATTTAGCATCCGCAGAAATAGCCTGCGCTATTAACGTTTCAGCAATTACTGAAATTATCCAACGGGCAGGTAAAAACGCTGCGTTTAATTAAAAAAGGAAATTGATATTCCCGTGAAGCAACCGCGGGAAATGTTTTAGATAAAATTGATATTTGATTTCGAAACTGGCGTGCAAACCAGTTGCGTAAATTCCGGTCAATAATTATTATTGATTTGAAAAGGCAGTTTCAACACGTATTTATTACGTGTATATATAGTTATCGTGAAATTGGCTGGAACACCTTGATCGCTTAGAACGAAGAGGAAATAATCTCAACTTTGATGGAATTTTTTGCCCCGATATAAATTAGTTTTCCTCCGCGGGTAAGCGCGACGAAAACATTTCCTACGTATCGCTCATTTTTTGTGAACCGTGTCTTAGAATACACGACGAGGTAACGAACGTTGGAATATAAATGGAGCCTATAAAAAGACGACTAAAAAAAATCTCTATCTTTTTCTCATGGGAACGTATCGCATTTAGAACTTATTATAGCTTTGCGCAATAAGGTTAAATGTATATCGAGCATATCAATAAAAATATTATAAACTCTTAAATAAGAGTAGCAACTGCTTGCACAGAAAGATCTAAATTGCAGACGGAGTATCGTTAATAAATTCTACGATACAGCTTATAATTTCAGCGTACTAAATAGTTCGAATGTTTCTTTCAAAAGTGGAACCATTATGAACCATTAGGCATGAACCATTAGTCTTCTACCATTTGGCACCGCGATTGTACCTGTTACTTGTTAGAAAAATGGAAATTTCCATGTGTTTGAGCAGAGAATCCATTGCGTTAACCCTTTGCAGTCCAAAGATTTTTTCAAAAAAGTTCTAGCAAACCATTTTCAGTGAACTTATTCATAATTACATTCTGAGGTAATTTAAAGTATAAAAAAGGTTTCAATGAATAAAGAAAAGATATCTGATTAACGAGAACTCTTTGTTGTGTATATTAAACATTTGTTGGATAAATTAATTTGTAAAATCAAGTAGGATTTGCCTATAAAAGAAACTGATGTCGAGTCCACCTCGACATGGGTCTCCAAAGGGTTAACTCTTTGGGATGGGGTGGGATTAACCCTTTGCACACTGCTTCTTTTTGGACATTGACTATAGAGTTATTTCTAAAATAGCAATATTTTCGCAATATTTAGCAATAGTTTCTATTGCTAATCTCTGTCAGTGATAGAAAATTACCATTTCAATGGAAAACTTATGGGAAATATGCATTTCTCAAAATGCAAAACTACTGCTAAAATAGCAATATTTCAGTAACAGTTTCTATTGCTAAAATAGCAACATTTTAGTAATAGTTTCTAAACTATTTTAATCGCTAATCAATTCTGATGTTCCCACAGAGGAGACAAAGGGTTAAAAACGTCCCACCTTTTTGATGCACAATAACACATATTGGGACATCTTTAAACCCACCTCGAAACATTGCAATAGCTGCATGCGCATAGGTTTATTTGCAGTCTTACGCAAAGCAGTTGGTAATACAATCAACAAACATTATAAACATGTTCGCCTGTGTCGACAAGTTTCAACGTATCAGTACAGGTTCATCAATCGCCAATAAAAATGTACCAATCTCGTTCAACTTAAAACGCGCTAAAATTTCTGTGCGACACGGGTCTACTTTATTTTCTGAAATCCTGCGTGTGTCAAAGGGTTAAAGAGCGTAAACGTCCTCGTGAACGACGCTCAGTAATGTCAACGTGTAACATCTCGCCAGACAAATCGTCCACGGAAGCTGCATCGTTGTCTATCATCGGAAAGATCAGCCACGGACAGATATAGTACGTCGACGTTGAGTAAACACGTGCCTCGTATCCTGTGTATTCGGGAAAGCGTAAATTTACGAGCCAATAAATTATCGCGGCACGCCTATCGTGACATCGCTTGCAAAACGCTAACAAGCCGTTAACGCCGTCGCGCGTCTCTCGACGTTAATGAGCAACGACGCGCGTGAAAGCAGACCTACTGAAATTTTCGACGCCACCCGTCCGAGCCGTGGCGATGAAAAACGTCCCAGGGATTAAAAATTCCCGCGTTATATCGCGCGATATACGGGTGATCGATGGGAAGTCGATATACGCCGGGCGCTGGTAATGAGGGACGATGTCGAATTGAATTTCGAGGATGAAGAGGTTAAGCTGTTAATATTGCGCCAACGCTAAACGCTTCGAACGCTTTTTTCCTCGCCACGCATTTTAACGCGAAGGTTTATCGAGGGAGGGAGATTTCGACCCCTCTGAGAAACGCTTTTCGTTAAACTTTACGTTAAAATATCAAAAATAAAAAAATAGTACAAGCTAATTATTGTAACTGATGTAATTCTATTGAGCTTTGCTTTTTCTACTTGAACTTCATAGTAGATAGGTCAATTTATATATTTTTCTAATTTAATATCGAAAGAGGGTCATTTTGAATCCTCTGAGAAACAGTTTTCGTTAAACTTTAAGTTAAAATATCCAAATTAAAAAAATAGTAAAAACTAATTATTATAACTGATATAGTTTTGTTGAACTTTGCTTTTTCTACTTGAAGTTCATAGTAGATAGGTCAATTTATATATTTTTCTAATTTAATATCAAAAGGGGGTCGTTTTTAACCCTCTGAGAAAACTTGTTGTTAAACTTTATGTTAAAATATCAAAAATAATAAAAACTAATTATTATAACTGATATAATTTTATCGAGGTTCGTTTTTTCTACCTTAACTTCATAATGGATAGGTCAATTTATATATTTTTCTAATTTAAATATCGAAAGGGGGAGATTTTGACCCCTTTGGTAGAAATACATACTTACTTATGGTAAACCTAGTGTTAATAAACTTAATTTTATACCCCAAGACATAATCTAATGTCCTAGTAATATCTTATATCCTAATACATAATCTCAATTCAGATGATTCGCAGAAGAAACGTAATTTCCAATTTGATGAAATTGTTGCTGGACGACTGCTCACAAGGTTGAAGAGGTTAAGCTAATAATACTGCATCCACGCTAAACGCTTCGAATACTTACTTTATCGCTACGTATTTCGATAAACGTAACTTCAACCCTAAAACGTAATTTTATATCCCAGTCCTGTATCCTATAACGTGATCTTAATTCACGTTATTTTATGAAACTGTTGCTCCATGATGTCTGACGAGGACGAAGAAGCTAAGCTATTAATACTGCGTCCACGCTGAATGCTCCAACACTTTTCTTATCGCCACCTATTTCCGACGTAATTTCACACCTAAACACACCTCACGTCCTAAAACGTAACTCAATAAATCATTGTTCGACAATAGATAAAAATATGAGAAATCAGCATTGCGACATCTGAATGCTTAATTACCAATATCTACGCATCGTACGTCTATATTTTATATAATTCTGTCACAAGAACAAAAGCATATTGCATTAACTTAGGTTATGTCGCTAATACGATGCGTTTACGTCCAATGCGTCACTAGTATGCTTACAAAGGATCATAACATCCTTTGTAAACATACGAACAGACAAAGAACTATGCACTGTTGTATCGTAGAATACGTAAAACGAACGAATATATTCTCACCTAACAAGATTCGTTGAAAACGTTGCGTCTTTCGCTGCATTTGGTTGTGAGACTTGTACACGATCGCTGGTCACAGCCGAGGGAAGTCGTCTGGGGGGGTGGACGAAGGGCACACGCGAAATACGCAACGAACTCTCTCGCGGCCGATTCGATAATGGACGCCAGGAGTAACGCTATAAACGACGCCACGGCGGGCCCGTGCGTCGGTTGTTCGCCGTTCTCATTACAAATGGTCTCATCCCGGGACACGTGTTTGTTTATGTCGTCATCAGTCGCGCGCTGTAGTTGCTACTAGCTCCGAGCACTTACTGCAAATGTATTCCACGCGGAGAGGTATGCGAAGTGGAACGACTTCACTATCCCGCCGCCATTACGGGCTCTTCTCCACGGACTTATATTACGTCAAGAAGTTGTTTATTCGACGGGGACGGAACGCTGCGTAAGGTATATACCAGGCGAAATATATATCGCGAGCCATGCTCTATCAGCGTCTGCCCGATGAAACGCGAAAACACTTTCGACCTGCCGCGCGTCCGAGCGATTCCTTGTAACTGACCGCGCAGCTTCTTATTGGACTACGTGCGTCACGATGCTAACGAGACATGGCGCCGAATTTGAATGACTTTTTCGACACTTTAAGAGCAACGAAACTAAATGATAGAAGAAGTAGAGTAGTAAATATTATAAATGCTTCATGTTTTATTCTCTACGAAAGATATCTCGTAACTGAAGGCGTAGATTCTTATTGGGTTATGTGTATCGTGATGCTAACGAGACATGGCGCCGAATTTGAATGACTTTTTCGACACTTCAAGAACGACGAAACCAAATGACAGAAGAAATAGAGTAGTAAACATTATAAATGCTTTATGATTTATTCTCTACAAAAGATATCTGCTAGCTAAAGACAGCTTTTTATTAGGTTACGTGTATCGTGATGCTAACGAAACATGGCGCCGAATTTGAATGACTTTTTCGACACTTCAAGAGCGACTAAAACAAATCATAGAAGAAATATAAAGTATTTATACCGTTTTATTCTCTACGAAAGATATCTCGTAACTGAAGGCGTAGATTCTTATTGGGTTATGTGTGTCGTGATGCTAACGAGACATGGCGTCGAATTTGAATGACTTTTCTAACATTTCAAGAGCGACAAAAACAAATCATAGAAGAAATATAAAGTATTTATACCGTTTTATTCTCTACGAAAGATATCTCGTAACTGAAGGCGTAGATTCTTATTGGGTTATGTGTGTCGTGATGCTAACGAGACATGGCGTCGAATTTGAATGACTTTTCTAACATTTCAAGAGCGACAAAACCAAATCATAGAAGTATAAAGTATTTATACTGTTTTATTCTCTACGAACCATTTCTTGTAACTGAAAGTACAGCTTCTGAATGGGTTATGTGTATCGAAGTATATAGTATTTATACTGTTTTATTCTCTACGAGCCACTTCTTGTAACTGAAAGCACAGCTTCTTATTAGGTTACGTGTAACACGATGCTAACGAGACATGGCGCCGAATTTGAATGACTTTTCTAACATTTCAAGAGCAACAAAACCAAATTATAGAAGAAATATAAAGTATTGACACTGTTTCATTCTCTACGAGTGATTTATCGTAACTGAAGACGCAGCTGCTTATTGGGTTACGTGTATCGTGATGCTAACGAAACATGGCGCCGAATTTGAATGATTCTTCTGACATCTCAAAAGCGACAAAACCAAATCATAGAAGAAATATAAAGTATTGACACTGTTTCATTCTCTACGAGCGATACTTCGTAAGTAACTGAAGGCGCAGAATCTTATAGTGTTATGTGTATCGTAATGTTAACGAGACGTGGCGCCAAATTTGAATGACTTTTCTAACATTTCAAGAGCAACAAAACCAAATCATAGAAGAAATATAAAGTATTTATACTGTTTCGTTCCTAAAAATTGTTTGTAATATTTCATGCGTATAAAGAGACGAATATATTGTGGAAATGAATGAGAAAGTGGTTGTATGTGCGATTTGGAAATGATTGATCAACGTAAAAGAGAAACATCAGACACTTGATGAGCGAACCTAAAAATTGATTGTAATTCAGAATAAAAAAGACTGAGTTAATTCGTTTAAAACCACGATTCCTACAATACGATATTTATTTCAAATCTATACCCATCGTCTCCTTCGCTATCTCTCGATTTATTCATTTTCACTACTTGACGCCAATTCTTACGTTTTTATTCGAGACCAGGGAAACCTCCGCGCTGGAGGGAACCGTCATCGGATTATCTGGCTGGAAATCGTAAATCCGTTACTTTATTCTCTCCCTTATCTTCGAGGATGGCGCAAAACTGGCGGGCCAGTAGTAAACCCCCAAGGTACGTAGTAAAAAATAACAAGGTCATTCCAGGGAACATTGGCGCAAGGGTGAGCCGTCGCGCACTTTATCCCACCCATTCTACGAGCCGAACCTTCACCGTATGATCCCGAAAAATCAGTCGATTAAATGGCCTGGAATCTGAAATTGGCCCATGTTCCACGCGAAATAACCGTAGCCTCCTTGAGGATTCAATTCCAAGGATCCTCCGACCCTCCTTTCCGGCAGATAAATCGTACATTCGACCACCGCGGCCCAAGTTTCGAACAAGTGTCTCTGCTCGACTTTTTAGCGATCCCAAATGTTCGATGGTTCCTTTTACAGAAAGGGTGTAACTCGAATAGAAAGTGTCTCGATTTACGAGCTCGAGGAAACGCATTCTCGGTACTCCTAGCGTTGATATTCGTTAATTTAACGTCCAGTAATCTTTACAAGCCGTTTATGATAATGGCGCGACAGCGTGCTGCAATTTGAGCCGCGACGCGGTCCGTGTCCGCTATTTTCTGCGGCCATTTCCATAAGTTTAGACGGCGCGTGTAACGCGGAAGCGAGTTTCCCAGCAATTTTCGATTAAATATTTAAGGGACTTTTTAACAGATTTAAACGTCGATCTACATTACCAGTTTCGACGCGTGTGGGACGCAAGCACGCGTTGATGCCGTCCGCGTAAACGGTTAGAATTACGATATTATGTAAAATGTCACCTCCACGGGACTAAAAATAAAGCCACGCCCAGACGGGACCCCGAACGTCGGGAACTTCCACCAATAAGGCGTTCTCCGCGACTTGTACTCGCTCTAAAATAAAGTGGGCATGTACGATTTCACCGCGCTGATATTTAAAACAGGTGCGCGTATTTCTTTAATGGCCAAGAAGGCTGTATCGTACCAATGATGTAAAGTTTGCACGCAGCACTCACACTTACGCTAGCTTGTACGATTTCACCGTCAGTTCCTGCGCCAAAGAATTTCCAGACTCATTTTTCTCGAATACCAAGGCTGTAGAACCAGAACAAGACTTTCACCCTGCACAACCACCCTTTACTCTTCAGATCACAAGTTAAATCGCTGCTGCATAGCCAACCCTCTGATAAAGTAGTAGTTAATCATAATTTCCGTGTTGGATGCCAACTCATTATTTGCCATAGCCATAATCACTATCTTTGTAAATACGGATTCATCCCAAACAGTGATGTACTGTTATTCGTTCCTTGTGTCGCCTCTAACCTTTGTCTCATCCTTGATCCTCGACTACTCCCTCCAAAACTATGCCTTCCCAAGCTCTTTACAAATTCCTTAAATACCAGACCCGAAAAAGAATCACTCAGTTTTCATATATTCAGAATTCTGTATACGCCACCTCTCACTAAACCATGGAGCTTTTGAATAAAACCTCTTTGGATATAAAAAAAGTGTTTACTCGATTCCTTCGATTCCCAACTCTTCTAGCTTACTGTACCCGCTTAATCACCCTGTCCTCTGCCCTTTGCTCCTTGTACCTTAACTCACTCACCCTCAACCGTGTAAATACTAGGTAGTTCTCGCCATAGCCCTCAGATTACCGCAGTCGCTACTTGCATGCTGAACTTGTGTCTAAATAAACCTCTAAAGTCCCTGAATACACGCTGCATTTGATTCCTTCCAGTTTGTTGAACCCAGAATCCAACATCGCCCAACAGCCCAAACCAAATTAAAGAATACCACCAAAATTATGAGCGATCAAACGAAACAATTATTGACAAACCACGTATACACGATTCTACAATCAGAAATCAGAATATCGAACAAGATTATCTTTTAGAATCGATGGAAAACGTTTGGGTTACCAACACGCAACCGTGGCCAACGTTCCCGATATAGTGGATCGAAGCAACGGCTCCGTTTGGCATCGAGAATCTCGGCCCATCGTCTACGTGCTCACCCACGTAAGTATCTCTCCGGCCGGGTACCTTTGTTTTCTCTGCCAGCTCTCTAGAAATAGTCAAACACGCTTCTCTACTTCACGAAACCTAAGCACACATCCTCAAGTGACGTTCTACAACGCAACGCGCGCCGGGCCGCTCGCGTGTTGTTTATACACCCCGCGTGGCCGTAAGTCCGCTATCGCATTGTAACACAATCCGCGTATTATAATTCGAGGGGTTAACGTGCCTGGCGAGGAATCCGTGATCGTAGAAGTATGTGCGCAAGCGGGGTCCGTGTAGCCGGTTCCCGGGGGTGGCGCGAGGGCTTCCGCCGCGCGGAGCGCAAATGTTTACCTGATTGGAAAATGTCAAGTGCCTAGTTTTCGATCCAATCACCGTTACACGACCGTTGCACGTGCATGCGTCTACGATTACGCTCGACGAGAGACGCTACTCGCGAGCGGAACAAGTGCGCGGCATAATTTCTTGGAGAAGGAAGGAACTCCACTTGAAACGGAAACGGATTGTAGAAATATGAAGTCTGGATGCACGAGTGATCGGAGAGGGTTGTTTCCTTGTGGCATCACCTCTTTCTGGGTCCTTTTCTAATTTCTGGGCGAAGGAAGGAGCAGCGCTTGAAACAGATTGTAGGAAATATTGGGTCAGAGTGTACTAATGGTCAGAGAGGGTTGTTTCCTTGTGGCCTCACCTCTTTCTGAATCCTTTCCTCATTTCTGGGCGAAGGAAGGAACTGTACTTGAAACAGATTGTAGGAAATATTGGGTCAGAGTGCACGAGTGGTCAGAGAGGGTTGTTTCCTTGTGGCATCATCCCTTTCTGGGTCCTTTTCTAATTTCTGGGCGAAGGAAGGAGCAGCGCTTGAAACAGATTGTAGGAAATATTGGGTCAAAGTGCACTAGTGGTCAGAGAGGGTTGTTACCTTGTGGCCTCACCTCTTTCTGGATCCTTTTCTAATTTCTGGGCGAAGAAAGGAACCGCACTTGAAACAGATTGTAGGAAATATAGAGTCAGGATGCATGAGTGATCGGAGAGGGTTGTTTCCTTGTGGGCTCACCTCTTTCTGGGTCCTTTTCTAATTTCTGGGCGAAGGAAGGAGCAGCGCTTGAAACAGATTGTAGGAAATATTGGGTCAGAGTGCACGAGTGGTCAGAGAGGGTTGTTTCCTTGTGGCATCATCCCTTTCTGGGTCCTTTTCTAATTTCTGGGCGAAGGAAGGAGCAGCGCTTGAAACAGATTGTAGGAAATATTGGGTCAGAGTGCACTAGTGGTCAGAGAGGGTTGTTACCTTGTGGCCTCACCTCTTTCTGGATCCTTTTCTAATTTCTGGGCGAAGAAAGGAACCGCACTTGAAACAGATTGTAGGAAATATAGAGTCAGGATGCATGAGTGATCGGAGAGGGTTGTTTCCTTGTGGGCTCACCTCTTTCTGGGTCCTTTTCTAATTTCTGGGCGAAGGAAGGAGCAGCGCTTGAAACAGATTGTAGGAAATATTGGGTCAGAGTGCACGAGTGGTCAGAGAGGGTTGTTTCCTTGTGGCATCATCCCTTTCTGGGTCCTTTTCTAATTTCTGGGCGAAGGAAGGAGCAGCGCTTGAAACAGATTGTAGGAAATATTGGGTCAAAGTGCACTAGTGGTCAGAGAGGGTTGTTACCTTGTGGCCTCACCTCTTTCTGGATCCTTTTCTAATTTCTGGGCGAAGAAAGGAACCGCACTTGAAACAGATTGTAGGAAATATAGAGTCAGGATGCATGAGTGATCGGAGAGGGTTGTTTCCTTGTGGGCTCACCTCTTTCTGGGTCCTTTTCTAATTTCTGGGCGAAGGAAGGAGCAGCGCTTGAAACAGATTGTAGGAAATATTGGGTCAGAGTGTACTAATGGTCAGAGAGGGTTGTTTCCTTGTGGCCTCACCTCTTTCTGGGTCCTTTTCTAATTTCTGGGCGAAGGAAGGAGCAGCGCTTGAAACAGATTGTAGGAAATATTGGGTCAGAGTGTACTAATGGTCAGAGAGGGTTGTTTCCTTGTGGCCTCACCTCTTTCTGGGTCCTTTTCTAATTTCTGGGCGAAGGAAGGAGCAGCGCTTGAAACAGATTGTAGGAAATATAGAGTCAGGATGCACGAGTGATCGGAGAGGGTTGTTTCCTTGTGGGCTCACCTCTTTCTGGGTCCTTTTCTAATTTCTGGGCAAAGGAAGGAGCAGCGCTTGAAACAGATTGTAGGAAATATTGGGTCAGAGTGCACTAGTGGTCAGAGAGGGTTGTTTCCTTGTGGCCTTACCTCTTTCTGGGTCCTTTCCTAATTTCTGGGCGAAGGAAGGAGCAGCGCTTGAAACAGATTGTAGGAAATATTGGGTCAGAGTGCACGAGTGGTCAAAGAGGGTTGTTTCCTTGCGGCATCATCCCTTTCTGGGGCCTTGTCTGAACGTTTGGATGAGCCATGGCGTTGGGGGTGTCCTCGAGGCTAATACGAGTAGCCTAAGAAGACGTTCTTGTGCGAACCTCTGGGTTGAAAACAAGTCTAATAAAGCATTCGAGTAGGCTCACGAGTTAGTACTTAATTAGTCTATTTTTAATCCATTTTGTCAGTTTGTTACAGGATCATATAAGAAATTGCAAAAATGATTGAAACAGAGTGAATGGCTGAGCAATACGTAAGCGTACTGGGATACTTTATTTGACTTGCGCTCGATTCGAGGGTTCGTACAATAAAGCCTCCTTAGTCCGTTCGTATCAGCCTCGAGGACACCCCCAACGCTATGGCTGAACAGAATGTTTAGGCAAGGCCCCAGAGAGGGGCGATACCTCGAGCAAATGCATATGGCTCTCTTCGACCGCTCGTGCAGCCTGCTATCCAATATTTCTTACAATTAGAAACGAATTGGAACGCGTAGAATTGCATCGACGTCCTCAGCATCGACTCGAAATAATTGGAAAAACGAAACAAAAGATTTCTCATTGACGAAAAGCCAAACATTTGCCCAATATCGTGCACGTACACGTTTCTGTGGCGGACTATTCGTCGGATAAGCTGGAAATCGAAACGATCAATCGAGAATTCTTGGCATCCGTCCATTTATCCACTGAGATTGAATCAAGCAACAGAGAGAAAGAGAGAACGAGAGCGAGAACGAGAGGGGTAGAAAAAAGAAAAACAGAGGGTGAGAGAGCAAAGCGAGGAATCGATAGCAGTGACGCCTGAAATGGAAGGAGGGTTGTCCTAGGTATGCTTACAAGCTTCTCCGCTGGAAAGTAGACTCCAGGGAGCTTTAATTAAGCAACTAATTTCGAGACACACTTTACTCGCTCGCAGCCTGGCTCCCGTTGGCAGACATACGAGGCTAATGCGAGCGCGGTGCAAATTTATTGTGGGTGGCCGAGCAGGGGGTTGGCGGGGGTTAAATCGAGCAGTCAACTCGCAGCTACGCCCTACGGGTTCCTACCGGGGGCGAATAATGGTAAATATAATACCCCTGATATTTCGTTGCCGTTTGATCTGTTTCTGCTTAATTTCGCCCGATCCAGTCGGTGTAATTAAAACGAGGTCATCCGAGCTTCTCAGGGAGGATCATCCGGGACGCAACCGGATCGTTCACGAAACGTTTACGTGTCTCTCGTTATTAATTCTGAACGATTGTTTCGTGAAAGAAAACATTGCATAACGTCTTTTGTTTAGTTTAGAATATTTCGTAATTCCAACGAAAATGTTGCCAAATGTCTTTCATTTGGTTTGGAATATTTTGTAACCCCAATGAAAATATTGCGAAATGTCTTTTATGTAGTTTAGAATATTTTGTAATTCCAACGAAAATGTTGCCAAATCTCTTTCATTTAGTTTGGAATATTCTGTAATTCCAACGAAAATGTTGCAAAATGTCTATTATTTAATTTGGAATATTTCGTAATTCCAACGAAAATGCCGCAAAGTGTCTTTCATTTAATTTCGAATGTTTCATAATTCCAACGAAAATGTCGCAAAATGTCTGTCATTTAATTTCGAATGTTTCATAATTCCAACGAAAACGCTACAAAGTGTCTTTTATTCAGTTTCGAGTATCTCGTAATTCTAACGAACAATCTACTGGCAAATCGAGTTTAAATGGAGCGTCGCGCGCGTATAAAATAATAATAGAAACAGAAAAACGATACGTTTATGTTGTTCGCGCAGATCGGGCTTTTGTTCAGGGAAATTGGCCACCGCGCACCGGTGCTTTAGAAGAGAAACGTGCTTTTTTCCTCTCGATATAACGGGAATATTGCTTCCATATTGCGAGCCGCTGTTGGATGAAAAATAAATCGCGCGCCGCTACGCTCTCGCTACCGATATTTTTCATCGAAATATACGTCGCTGGGGTAATTGATTGATGTCTTAATCAAACCGTCCGCCTTTCTCGTCGCCATTAAATCTTGCGGACGCGAGAAAACAACGCTGGGACGCGCGAAATTCGAAATAGACCCGACGGAGAGCGATCGAAGAAGAGCGTCTCGATGTTTCTCGACGTCTCGCGTTGTAGAAAATTGAACCAGCGCCTCGCGATCATTTTATTTTCCCGCAGAAACAAGCTCGCCAGCCTCCCTGCACGGCTATCGCGACAATCTGAAAGAATCCGGCGATCGTCCGACCGAAAATGTGAGCTAGAGGCGCGGTAATCGCGGGACAAGATTCATTATTTAATATACAGTGATTCCCCATTTAGATTTCATGCTCCGCGGCGAAATCGTGTATCGGATGCGTGCATCGATTTACGAACGAGGAGCTGTGGATCGCTTTCAGCCGCGCGTTCGCTCGTTTTCAAAAGTGACCAGGGGTGTTTGAGACGAACCAAGGCAAAGAGTTTCTATGGAATCTAGACTTCACCCTTTGTAGTTTCCTTTGCGTTATTTTTACAACTGTGGTAGCAACTTTAGCAAACTGCATAGGGTTTCTAACAAAGAAGCCCACAAAAGGTACAATAAAACAAACTAACACAAATATCCGTCAGAAACACAAAAAATACACCTACCATATAACCCAATAAAGCCCGAAGAAGCTTCACAGGGAAGACAGGGTGGAAACGCGAGAATTTCACGTGGGTTTCCGCTGGTAGCCATCCCCCATCCCCTTGGCGGAGTCCTTCGGAAGAGCGAAGGGGAAGAGTCGGAGCAAAAGAAGCAGAAAAGGACAAGTAGAGGACGAAAAAATGAGAAAGGGAGGAGGAGAAGCGAACCGGCTGGCGGTTATTTTAATGAGAGTTAAAGACCTTGAGTAAACGTCGAATAAATCATTTCGCCAGGGCGCTAAGTGCGCGACAGAGGGGAAGCGTCGTTGGACACCTCTCTTTATCCGCGTGGATCGTGGACAAGCGTAGTTGCGATGGCACACGTTGACTGTACACCGCCTACACGTTTCGCATCATCGCTGGAAAGTATCCGAGCACTTGCTCACTTTTCCGTGGAATGCGATCTCGTCAGGAAATTACGGATTAAACGACCGATTAAAATAATTGAAAAATAATTCGTCTGAATTCGGAAGTTGGATTATTTTATCTTCTCGTCGTTGCAGAGAGAATGGTTTTGGTGTGCGCGACTGAATGCTGACGAATATTCGAGAATATTCGCAATTACATCTTAGGTTTCCAGTTAACCCTTTGCACTCGAGACTTTCCAAAAAGATTGGTGACTGAGTGTAAAGGAATTAATATTTGAGAATATTCCAAACTTTATGCATGAGAGTGTGTGTGTTTGCGTATGTGAGTGCATGGAAATTTGGGGAAAAGAATTGAGAATGTTCAACGAAGGAGTGTATAGAAGGATGTGTGCGCGCAGTGTGAGTTTAGTTTGATTTGAGTTCTTGATTGTATGATACCTTGCTTAAATCTTTGACTACTGTTGGCGTCCAAAGACGCTTAGAAGAACACAAGAAAACTTGCGTTTGTGATACAAAAATTGCAATACAACAATACAGAATAACATTATTTCAGTGTTTCGATTATTTAACTACACTTTCTCAAAAAAGCACGCCCAACAAAAAGTTTCGCCACTCACGATCCACATCACAAATCAAATCCTCCCATATGGTACAACCAGCGCGTCCCAAAGTCTACAGTAGCCAAAGGATTAAGAACAGCAACGATGTTCCATCTTCAATAAAAACAAAATTAACCCATCAATTCCCACATCGCACACAAATAGCTCTGCGCGCGTCTACCTCGTCCTGAATTATCGAGGGACGCGAATCGCGAAGAAGAACAGGAACTCGCGATTAATTAATTTCCACATGTGGATCGCACTCGCGCGCCGTCGCCACGAATCCTCCGAAGTGTTCGAATATTTATGGCCGTCGGTGTACGTGCGCCCATCGCGTTATCATATCAAAACGCGCGCCACGGCGACGTGGGTGCACGCGCGCGCACGTCCGTCCGCAACACGCGTTCGTTCGCGCAATAAAATGTCGAACAACGGCCTACGAATATAAACGAACCCGTGGCCACCCGCGGCACGGCCTACGAATACGCAGGAACGATCGTTTTACGCGCGTACGTGCGCCTATCAGTTTTATCGGCACCCTAATTAATATGCATCCCCAGCGCCGCCATTCATAATGTTTCCGTCGTGTCCGCGGCGGGAGAGGAAGGACGAACGAAGGGCCACCGCGACGAAATCCTTTGACGTCCATCTGAAACGCATCTACAATTGCCACACGTGCCCGTAAAATTTGAATCGTGGCTTGTACCAAATTTAAAGCACGCTGGATCCTGTCTTCCTTCGAATTTGATTAACCCTTTGGACTCTGTTCCATTCTGGACTTTGGCAGTAGAGGATAGAAATATGGATGAAGTAGCAATATTTTAGCAATATTTAGCAATAGTTTTTATTGCTAACGTCTCCCAGCAATAGAAAGTTTTCATTTCAATGGAAAATTTCAGGGAATATGCATTTCTCTAAAAGCTGCTGTGGAAGAAATTTGATCGCTAATCAATTCTAACGATCCCTCAGCAAAGGGTTAAAATAAATTTCAGGGGATGATTCTAAAGAGTGAAATAAAACAGAAATGTAGAATAAGAAAATTCCGTGGGATGCTTCGTTTTTGAGAAAAACGACTTTGAAAACTCCTCGAGTATGGCGAGACCACAGAAGGGGTGCATGCGCGCAACCCCATGAAATTTCATCGAGCGTCACATGGATACCCATCACTAATCCCCAAAGTCGTATTTCTCAAAACTAAAGCTCTGAACGCGAAATAATTATTCTTAATGTTCGTCTCGTCTCGATTCATCCCTTAAAATTCCTCCAAGTATTTCCTGGCGCAAGAACCTGAAGGGGATGAACTCCAAATTGAATATTCACTTGTTCGAGAGTTTATCTGTGGCGTACTGCAAAAGTCGCGGTGTATTTTTCATTTGTCAGGGATCCCTTGGCGTCGAGAACGATCGTTCTCCACTTCAACCCCCTCAAGCTTGCTTCTCTCACTGAGACTGTACTGGTTATTTAGCGACAATGATCAACGATATGAGTTTTTGATTTCTTACTACGTAATTAACATTATTTGATGTATTTTCAAATATAATGTATAAGCAAAAGTATTGGATTTGCAAGGGGGTGAATTTCATTTGCAAAAGGTTGAATCTAATTCGCGAAAGGGTGAATTTCATTCGCAAACGGATAAATTTAACTCGAAAAACCTATAACTGGTGTTCGCTATACATTCTCCAGTTACGTCCACTGCAGACCATCGCGCAGAGCCATCGCGTTACCATTCCTGCGTACCTCCTACCAGAAACTACTGGTCCCGACCGTGTATCGGTATGCAATGCGCGCGATTTCGCAGGAAACGAAGGATTTCGATGAGAAACGAGCACGAACCCGCAATATCTGAAACAGATCCATCCGTGGCACGCGCAAGAGGGCCAACCCTAGGCTCTGCGCGGCTAGACACACTTCCAGGTGCACGCGCGCGCGTCTACATTATTCGAGGTAATAAATATTCTTCGTCCGAGTCAGCATCGGCTCGCTTGATCTTTCATAGCTGCTCGTAAAGCTCGCCAGGGTGGGCCGTAAAGTTCCCTCGGTAGTATCTGAAATATCTCTTTGGTCCGCGGGCCAAAAGAAAGTCCCCGCGAAAGCCACGAGCTTATTTCCCGCGCGCGCGCGCGGAAACGCGGCGGTATTTCCGCGCGGTTGTTTACTCGCGCGAGTAACTCGCGCTCGCTGGCTGAATTCGCGATCTGATTAATGGTCAAGGATTATGAGCAACGTGAAAACCAGCCGGTGATTAATGATTACAGTGATTGCCGGATAATCGTGATTAATGAGCCGCTGAAGGTATCGAGGCTGGTGCCGTGAGACGCGATTAAACCAATCGTCATTAATCAGGAAACGATTGTAAACATAAATAATTATAATTGAACAGCGGTCCGACCAGTGTCCACTCTGGGAACGAGCGGTGGGGAAAAAATGAACGGACCAACGACGACGATCGCTAATTTTAAATAACCAGTACAGCCTCGGCTAGGAGGAGCAACTGCTCGAGGGTGGTTCAGATCGAGAAAAATCGTTCTCGACAGTGGGGAGCTCTGACGAATGGAAAATACATCGCGACTTTTGAACACGGACACCAACGGATGAGAAGCGTAGTTAGTCGACATCGAATTCGAAGACTTGAAAAGATTCGTCCCCGGACGTGGCCAGGGACGAGAGGAGACGAGACGAGCAAGTTTTCCCAGTAACGAGGGAAAACTTTGTCCAGGCGATATCACCTTGAGGATCAGACGCGATTCTTTCTTCTCTCCTCGAGAGCTCGCCTAACGAAATGTAGCCGCAGGGTTAAGTGGGTGATGCTGGCTGGCTGGGGTTCGGCTGTTCAGGAAATTAGCGAAAACGCGTCCCCGCCATTTGCGACGCTGGGGTGGCGGGTGGAAAAATCTGCTATCGGGAGCGAGGATTCCACCCCAGGGTCTACTTTCGCGACGACCACTCCCGAGAAAGATCTGTGAGACTCGAACACTGTCGTTCGAGCAGAAGTTGGATGGAAGGTTCGATGATTGGTGGTTGAGGATTGCAAATCGAGATCGAGAAGAAGAGGGAGGAGGAACGGGTGGGAATCGATTGAACGAGCGTAATTATTTCGTTGCGTACTTTGGATGAGGGTTGGAGTATTAATCCTTTGCACTTGGATGTTTCCTCTGAGGGGACATCAGCACTGATTAGTGATGAAGGAAATTAAACTAATTTCACCGTAGCTTTGCAGACAAATGAAGGTTTTCTGAGGTTTTTTGTTGAAATGGAGATTTTTTATTGCTGGGAGACGTTAGGAACGTTTTCGTTAACGAACGACATGGAAATTAATTAATTCACAATATTTGAGGATGTCCTGCAGTTAGAATTGTTAATGAAAAATGTGATTTGGTCGCATGCAATGGACGAGAAAAGTGATTTTGTTTGTCGAAACGGGTTTGCGGAACTCTTTCCATTCCGGCGTTACGCAGCAGTTTGTTAATTGCTTGTAACAATTTTAATTAGACGCGCGTTTGCTTTATTTGTTTTCCGGTTAATTGCTTGTATTAATTTGAACAGGAAAAAGTAGCTTGATTACTGCGCGAGCTGCGTCGGTGTGCGAACAACGCGGCGGTAAAATATCGAGAACCGGGTAACGAACGGGAAATTCAATTAAGTATACAATCGATTCCGTCTGACGAGAGATGTTTGTACGAAGCACTGTGGAATCACCGTGAATGGTCTCGGATTTCTTCCGCAACGGGGATTTCACTGGGTGTATTCTGGCTTCAAACTGTTACATTGCCATTTCATGTTCGTATTCTTAACAATTAACCCCTTTGCGCTCTGCTCCTTGTTAGATGTGAGCAATAGGAGCTATTGCTATAGAGAATATTGCTGTTTTATGTAATAATGGAAATTATTGCTAAATATTATAACTAAAGTATAGTAATAGTAAATTATAGGTATTGGTAGTTTCTGTTGCTAAGTATTATAGCTAGCTATTGCTATAGAAAATGTTGCTATTTTAGCAAAGCATTGCTAAATATTACATTGCCATTTGAGATTCCTATTTCTAACAATTAACTCTTTGCACTCTGCTCCTTCTTAGACGTTAGCGATCAAAGCTATTGCTATTTTAGCAATAGTTTCCACTATTTAAATTCCAGTTTTTCATTTTTCTTGAACTTACTGTACGACTTTTATAGCTACTTAAGTAGCTGTATATTATAAAAAAAGTCGTGCAGTAAGTTCAAGAAAAATGAAAACCAGCAATTCAACACTTTTGATTTAAGTCTCAAAAGGTAGATTTGGTAGGTTTAGTGTTAAAATTACTTAAATAAGAGTATCTCGATTAGCTCTAGACCTCGGAATCTTCAAGTAAAACAAATAATTTTGACCAATTTTGTCCATTAATTATCGATGAGGTGCTCAAACGTAAGATTCGCGTAATTTTCCGCGCAATTTTCGCGGAACGAAAACACTGTGCGGTCGTAGCGATGGTAGAAGCTGTATAGAAAACATACTCATTAGCGATAAGCACTGTTCACGCTGTTTAATCGGAATCACGGCAGGATCGAGCGACGCCAAGCGACGGGGAATATTTTGTTCGATTACTTCGCGCGCCTATAATGGCCATTAAAACCAGTCGCGCGCCTCGATGGCGATCTCCGCGCCTTTTTAATGGCAGAAAACGAAATAAAACCTACGCACTGCGCTGGCGATGCGCGCATCGGCAATATTTTAATTACGATGTTAATCGCGAGCGTCCTACATTTTTGCGATAAAACGTTGAAGCGATTGGGATCTCTGCTCTCGTTTCGATCGCCGCCATTTTGTTGGAACATTGCGCAAAGAGTTGCTGAACGCGAAAACATTTCATCTGTGGCAAATTGTTTGTTATAAAAAGAGGGGGTAATTGTAGTTTCGATAAATAAGACGAAGAAAGGGTTAACACTTTGCGTTCGACGTTTTCCTAGCAATTTTCTATTGCTGGTTAAAGTTAGATAGAAACTATTACCAAGCAATTTTCTAGCAATAGATTTCCATTTGAATAGAAAACTTTGGGGAAATATGCATTCTTCAAAAAGTTGCAATGGAATTAGTTTTTAATCTTCGCAATCAGCAATTAATTTTCTCAAAGCAGACATTCGAAGGCAAAGGGTTAATAGAAATTGAAGAAAATTGGTTTCACATTGGTTCATATGAGCCATTTTCTTTCAAAGTAGCGTAAGTCCATTTTATATTATATGGAGATACTTAAAGGTTTATATCTGAATGGTTTGAAAAATATTGGTATATGTTAATACATTCATTTTATGTTTTTTAGATATTAAATTGATTTAAGTTTACAATGTGATCGTTTTTAAAGTACTAGTTAAAAGAAATTCATACTTTTGATGACCTCAAATGGACTTACACCACTTCCAAGGTAATTATATGTGTAATTTCATTAACTATGTAAATTTATATTGAAAAAATGATGAAAATTTTGAAGGATTTTTTGTTTTGAAACTGTTTATAGATAAAAAGCTCATAGCAGATTGCATTCATCGTTATCATTGACTAACTTTTTGTCAAAAATAGAACTTCCACCACTTTCAAAGAAAATGGCTCGTATATCCATTTAATATTGTTCTTTTTTAAGTATTTAAGTTTTAATACGAAGTATAAACTGTGATATGAAATATTTCAAACTTGTATGTCGAATGTTATGTTGTTGTATGTTATTATTTTCTCGAATTTATTAACCCTTGCAGACGATGAATTTGAAAATACTGAAGAAACAACAAGGAAAGTACTTTTTTATAGTAAAGCAGACACAACTAAATCGATAAATAAAGCTTTTGCAATATATCATCCTCAGTTTCATAAATTGAAATTGATAAGAAAAATAGAATTGTGATAGAAACTTAAGTAACAAAGAAACTACTTTTTTATAATAAAGCAAACACGACTAAATCGATAAATAAAGTTTTTAAGATATATCGCCTTGAGTTTCGTAAATTGAAATGGATAAGAAAAACAGAATTGTGATAAAAACGTAAATAACAAGAAAAGTATTTATCGTGCACGAAAGTGGACGCCATTTAATATTTCTTATGTAGAAAAGATTCACGCTCGGAGATAAACCCGATAAACTTTTCATTTCAAGTTACGCGACAGTGTCGAACAGTTAAGAGCCGTCAAATTTTAGTTACGACGTGCATACGTTCCTTTACGAGTTCCAGATTTCTCTTCACGTTTTCACGAACCAAGGTCATGATTGTATCTCGACGTTACACGAAGCCTCTTTATTCTTGGCGCACAATTTTTCTCCTCCGCGCACAGCCAGCCTCGTAAGACACGATTTCGTCCGAGGAATACTTACAAATTTTACCTGTTGCATTTCTAACACGCGAGACGAGTCGTTCTTCTCCTCGTCTGTTCAGAATTTCGATGGCCACATCTTACATTATGCAGTCGCTAATTTACAGTAGAAAATTATCCTCGCTTTGCTCCATTGTTCACCAGTAATAAGCTAACTCGTGTTTGCACTTGCATTATCTATTTCAATTCATGAAACTCAGGACAATGAAGAATGCAGTCAGTCCTCAACTTATGCGATTTTTAAAAAATTGAATTTTGTATAATCTGAGATGGATTGGCTGGTCTCGAAGCTCGAGACCTGATCCTGAATTATCTGCGAAAGTTACAAAAAACTTGAGGGAAAGATGCATTTCTCAAATCATGGGTTCTTAACCCTCTGCACTTGGCTCCTTTCTGGGGGTTAATAATAGAAACTAATAAAATAGCAATATTTTAGCAGTAATTTCTATTGCTAACGTCTTCCAGCAATAGAAAATTTCCATTTCAATAGAAAACTTGAGGAAAACATGCATTTCTCAAAATACTGCGGTTCTCACCCCTTTGAACTTGGCTCGTTCCTGAGCGTTTGCAATAGAAACTAATAAAATAGCAATATTTTAGTAACAATTTCTATTGCTAACATCTCTCAGCTATAGAAAATTTTCATTTCAACAGAAAACTTGAGGGAAACTTGGATTTCTCAAAACACTGCGGTTCTTAATCCTTTGCACTTGGCTCCTTTCTGGGGGTTAATAACAGAAACTAACAAAACACCAATATTTTACTAATATTTTATATCACTGAAACGTTACAGCTGACGTCTCTCAGCTACAGAAAATTTCCATATCAATGAAAAACTTCTAAAAAACCTGCAATGGAATAAGTTTAATCTCCTTCATCACTAATCAACGCTGATGTCCCCTCAAACGCGACATCCGAGTGCAAAGGGTTAACACGCGTCACACTTTACTCTTTCTCTCACTGAAATCAGATTTTTAAGACTGGACGAGTTTCCTATCGGCACTGGCATCGTTGGGAATAATTTAAAATTCCTTTTTACAACTGGCCGTGTTAATGCGAAACAGAAGGGCGTCGTAAATAACGGAACCGGGTTATCTCGATGGAGAATCGGCTTGGTGGTCGGCAGATCCTAATTGCGACAAATCTGTCGCCTGTTCGGGGCCTTTTTTTCACTAACGAGCGACGACTTATTATCTGATTTCGCTGGTGCCTTATTATAGCCGGAAATAAATCAGTAAACCCTCAGATCGGATCGTTTCCCTTCTTGGACCACGGTTTACCTGGTTTTTCCAATTTCACAGGTCGACGGAGATTCCAACCGCGATTCCGTTCCGCCCTAATATCCTAAAGAGGCGAACACTTCCTTCAGGAGGAGGACAAATTACCTGGAATCTATGGACGAACGTGTTCGCGTTCGCTGGCTCTCGAAACTATTTAATCAGTTGCGTTGAAAAGACGTACCGCGTACGTGGAGATGCTTTTGCTACAAAGTCATCAATGACGTATACGTATTTAACAAAGAAAGAAATTGCAGATGAAGATGCGGAAGAAATTGGAAAAAAACACGGATCAACGTTCAAATTCGACTAAGAACAGGTCGATTATCGGATAAACTGAACCGATTAGAACGATGGACTCGCAGTTCCTCCCTCAGAGACGCTGAGGAGGTCGCAGTTGCCGAGGGAGGCGCGTTTACCGTGTAAATTTACATCGCAAACGTGCCGATAAATTTACGACGACTCGTACGCTTCTCTTTCGCGTGTTTACAAATAGAGGATGCCGCGCTATCGACCGATCAAATGTGGACCATGTGCACGTCGTTGGAATGCGTGTCATGTAAGTCGCGGAAAAAATATTTTCGTCGCTACCGGGGTGGTTCGTTTCGTGAATTTACAGCACCGTCGCGGGTAAGAATAGCGATACGCCAGCGCGATTTATAGCGCGCGTTTATTACCATCTAGAGGGTAGCCGCGATGCTTAGAGCGCGCCTCGCAATTATTTCTTACGTTTTACGGGACAAACTTTCCGCCACAGCGAACCGATTAATAATGGCCTGCGTTTTACTGGCCGGTATTTTAATCCCTTTTGTCAGTATTTAAACGTTAAGTTAACATATTAGCTAACTAATTAAATATTTAAGCGCGAATGGTCAGTATTTTATTTTGGTTAGTCGATCATTACAAATGGTCAGTATAATACTGACTATTTATATTTAAATGTTTAATTAGTTAATTGGTATATACATATTTAAAGATTCAACTAATTATGATAACATTTACATTTAGTATTTTAATAGTGACTTTTTTGGTAACAAAATACTGACCAAAAGTTGAGTTAAATCTTGATCAAAAACAGATTTAAATCCTGACCATTTGATTTGTTACCATTAATAATGTTCGCGTGTAAAATTGAAGAGAAAAAAGATGAAGAATTAGACGAGATCAATTTTCTACTGCACGCGGAAGCAATTTGGTAACGCGACTTGTTTTCAATAGAAAAAAGCTTTCAGCAGTCGTCGGTACGATTCGACTTTTCGTGAACGCAAACACAATATTTTTTCACCTCTCGCAGACGAAAATCTTTTTGACATTTCATGTGTAAATACGTTGGACAAGCGAAGCGGAACGCTTGGTGTGATCAATTTTATACACCAAGAGAACCACTGATTCCTCCCCCCGTTTTTCATAGCTCGATGCTTTTTAATAAAATCAAAAAGAAAAAAGAAAAAATACAGGGGAAAAAGGAAGAACGAAGGAGATGGAAAAACGAAAGATGGATCGAGCGCAAAAATAATTCACTCTCGGATGTTCACGGAAATTGTGCGCCGCGTCGACGTGATCCACGAACCTCGACCCTCCGGCAGATTAATTCCAGCTATTTCCAGCGTTGAAAATATTAATTTAAAAAACGTCGAGACCCGCTCGCCTCGAATATTCGCGTTCCTCGAATATGGAAACGTTTCGAGCGCGCGTTGCGCTTCGAATCGGACGAAGATTTCTCGCCAATTCCACGCCATCGTCCACCCCCTCGCGCAACGAACGATAAACACACCCCAAATCCAGCGCTGCGATTTCCTCTCAGGAAAACGTTCAGAAAATATTTTCCACCGAGAGAGAAAATTATGTATTAAATTTTTAATTAAACGTTCCGTTAAAGAGACGCGGGGGCGCGCGGTTTAAAATGATTACCCCGCCAGTTTTATGCTCCCCAGGCGGCGTAAGTATCGGAGAACGCCCTGCGAAACACTTCTCCTACTTAAAATCTCATTTTTCCTCTAGTTGGAAATTAAATTCAATAAATCTTCGTTAAAGTTGGGTAGAATCTCTCGCTGGAGAGTTATTATTTCATCGCCAGTCCTGCGGGTGGCTAATACTACCCTTTGCGCCTCTGGCGAGGTGCGCGATCGTGCTTTCGACGTTCTTCCGGCGATCTTCCGACGAGATTACGGAGAAGCTGTAGGAGAAGCTGCTTCCAACAGAAGCTGAAGAATACTGTGTCGTCGTCGTTTTAGAATGGTCAAAGATAATCAGGAAGAGCCGAGAATTATTCGAATCGCGCGGTTACGAGAGCTGAGACAGCTCGTCGCGAACGAATTGCTGGTCGGTACGTTGGCCACGTTTACACAGTAAATATATCAATGAATTTATGATCCTGGCTGATCCCTAATGGCCTCGCAAACAGATCTTCGTCGGGGAATGCGCGGTGCGTGCCCTCGTCCCGAGTCGAAAGGTGCATTAAAGCCGTTCGCGTCGTGGAAGCGGAGGGCCGCGAATAAACCACGAACGGAACGCGTTCTTTCGCGCGGATTCCCGGGGGAGGAACCGGGTACAATGGTCGATCCGGCGGTCGAAAATAAAACGAGAGACAGGGAATAGAAAAATCGCGTTTCGAGCTGCGCTTTCAGGGGGAAACGACTTTGGAAATGCATGGGGTATGCGAGCGATGGACGGCCATGGGACGGGGGTGGCGCGTGACGAAATGCCATGTGGTTGCGCGCAGGTAGTCGTGTTGCGGGGACTTATGGGGTCCTACTAATAGTGCATGCGTGTGCAGAGTGTTCTTCAGAGTCGTTTCGGTTGGAACCAAAGTCTGAAACGTGGTCTCCATCTTCTTTGAGGCTTGTGGGGTCCTATCATTGGTGCACGCGTGTGCAGAGGATTCTTCAGAGTGGTATCAGTTGAAGACAAAGTCCGAAATGTGGTTTCCGTCTTCTTTGAGGCTTGCCATCGGTGCACGCGTGTGCAGAGGTTCTTCAGAGTCGTTTCAGATAAAAACAAAGTCTGAAACAGGGTTTCCATCTTCTTTGAAGCTTATAGGACCCTACAATCGGTGCACACGTGTACAAAGGATACTTGAGAGTCGTTTCATTTGAAAACAAAGTCTGAAACGTGGCCTCCATCTTCTTTGGGGCTTGTGGGATCTTGCCATCGATGCACGCGTGTACAGAGGATTCTTCAGAGTCTTTTCATTTGGAAACAAAGTACGAAACGTGGTTTCCATCTTCTTTAAGGCTTGTGGGATCCTATCATCTGTGCACGCGTGTACAAAGGATACTTCAGAGTCGTTTCATTCGAAAACAAAGTCCGAAACGTGGTTTCCATCTTCATTCACGACGTGGAATCAGCCGTTGAAATTTTCTGCACACCCGGTCGCGGTTCGATACAGCTGGTTTATAGCCTGTAATTTAAGATTTCCATGGGCTCGATCGGTCTAACGTCGAGGAGGGACCAAGAATTCATCCCAGAAACGATAACAATTTCGCGGTAACGTTTAGACGGACGCGTTATTACGCCCGTTCAGATGCGAGACGACCAGCGTGCTCGTATTCAATGAACGCTGCGCGTCCTACCGAGTATTTACGCCGATATTTTCATTAAAAACACTCTGCTCGGCTCTCGCGATCGGAAATTATACGGGATTATTTCCGACGAGGGACCACGGGCCCAGCTATTTTATTTCTCCGAGTTTGCTCAGACGAGAACACTGTTTACGAACGGGCGGGGCGCCTCGCGCACGCGGAGAGGAAACGAAAACGGGCGAAAAAGGGAAAAGAAGCGAGCGCAAAGCCGGCGTTAGCGACCATTAGCTTTTAGCACAGTGCCACGAGAATGAAAAAGGAACGAGGAAACCACGGCCGAGGGGAGGGCGAAAAATCAGTCGGGAATTACCATCTTTGTCCCATTAGCCGGTCTGTGTCCTGAATTCCTTCAGCGACAGCTTGCCTCGCCCCGTTAAACGTTTTCGAATAACGATCAAAAATAATTTGTCCCGTTTCGCCACCCTTTTTTCTTTCATCCTTCCGCTTCTACACTCGGACACACTGTTGGTCCCGTAAAACTTGCGAATTATCGAATCGCGCCATAGAGGCTAATTTGAAATCGTTTTGGAAGCTGGGACGATGGGGATTTAACTCTCAACCCTTTCGCGTTGGGCGTCGCGATGTTGGCGAAAATTGTGGGCGCGGAATAATTTACCATTTCTTCGATTATTGAATTATTGAACGAAAGAAATTTCTTAAATAAAAGGGATTAACAGGCGCAAGGTATTCGTGGAACGATAAAACGTTTTAGCGACAAAAGCTTGTTAAACGCGTTTTCGAAAATCGTTCCGCCTCGATGAAATTTTACGCGCTTATGGAAAGTGGGGATTGTCAATCTGCTCGACGTTATTACGCTTTGAAACATTAATATTCGCTGCACTTTCTTCTAGTTCATTTCACGCGAAAATGTATTCAGCGAAATGTTTTCAAATCGTTAATATTTCGAGATAATCGAAGCGGAGAACGTTCGGGTAAAATTAAAGCTGCTTTACCAATAATTTGTTACTCATGAAAATATCGATTGCAATTAATAACGTCACTTGTATCGATGAAAATAAATAGTTGAAACAAAGAATATCTGTTTAAATTAATCCCTCGATTTATAGGGTGTCCATGAAGTTTCTCCGAGCTATTTAGAAAATTAATTACAGTCTATTAGCTGTTTGAGTGCCAGATGACGCGATCGCGCTCCTCCTGTTCAGTGCTTAAGAGTGCCAATTACTCGATGAGAATTGCCAAATTGACAGCAAGCTGGATACTCTTAAGAATGGTACAGCAACAGTAATGCAAGATTTTTTACTGATACGTAGAAAAACAGCACCATCGCGATGCTTGCAACTTTCAGACATGCTTGGAACTTTAAGATTTAGAAATTGAGAGGCGTCATCGCGGTGTTTGGAACTCTGAGACTTAAAAATTGAGACGTAGAACCCTTGAGACTTAGAACTCTATGGCTTAGAAATTGAGAAGTGCCATCGTGATGCTTAGGACTCTGAGACTTAGAAGTTGAGGCGTAGAGCTTTTGAGACTTGAAACTCTGTGACTTGGAAGTTGAGGCGTAGAGCTTTTGAGACTTGAAACTCAGTGACTTAGAAGTTGAGGAGTAGAGCTTTTGAGACTTGAAACTCTGTGACTTAGAAGTTGAGGCGTAGAGCTTTTGAGACTTGAAACTCTGTGACTTAGAAGTTGAGGAGTAGAGGTTTTGAGACTTGAAACTCTGTGACTTAGAAGTTGAGACGTAATTTTTCGAGACTTGAAACTCTGAGACTTAGAAAAATTCATAGAAATCGCGCTCCACGACACTTTTCTATCCAATTCCCCCAACACTCCGTGCCACTCAAACATAAATTAAAACACAACGACGACAAAACGATACACGTATGAAATCTCTCATGGATTTCACGAACACCCTATATTTCCCTGGCCAAGTATGCATTTCAGTTTACAACGTTCCGTTTGTCACGATCTATTGAAACTATCTTCGATCGTACAAAGGGCTCGTTCGCCTGGCTCGCGCGTATCGAGTTAAATATTGCAATTTAATAGAGACACCTTGTAAACGACGAGCAGGTACGCTTGTACGTATCATGGGATACATAAACTATAATTATCGTGGCGCAAGATATTAACTTCACTAACTGCACGCTGCGAAATTACTTTCGGCTAATATACCGTAATAACAAGGATCGTAATATAGCTTTTATGAGATCTGTACATTTTCATAGACCGCGAGACGTCCGACTATGAAAATTTCAAATAATCCCAGCCGTTGCGGCCGATAAAAGCGAGACTCGAGAATCGTAATGGTTATTGTGCGAGATCGAACGTTTCGTATCGCTTTGAAGATCGAACGAGAAGAGAAAAATTAAATCGCTACAAAAGGGAGATTAAACGTTGTAAAAAAAAAAGAAAAAAAAAAGGAAAATTCTATAAATTATTCGTCCCTCGAAATGAAACATCCCGTTTTTCACGGATTTTTCTCGCGCGCCAAAAAACGATATCCGCCATAAGCCCCAAGTGCGAGCGTGGTGAAAAATAAAAAAATAATATTTGCTACACGCGGGGCTAGTAAACAAAATATTTCATATTTTCCGACAGAGACATTATCGTTTGCTGACTGTTTTCAATGGCCGCGATTACACATAAAATACTGTTCGATATTTTACAACGGAAATACCGAAATAAATCGCTGACAAGTTGAACCGTAAAAGATTCCAACATTCGCGCGGAGAATGGAAATATATTTATTTGTTTGAACTCCCTACGATCCAAAGCGACGTTTCGTCTACGAGCAGTTATTCACAAGTGTCTCCAATTTTTTTAGCAAATTGCAGAAAGTATTTTTACACGTGGCACGAACAATGCAATTTTTGTCCAAAGTATTTTTACACGTAGCACGCATAAAGCAATTTTTGAGCGCACAAAATTCTATTCAACTCTCTGCGTTCGTTGCAACGGAAGCATTTCCGAAGATTACGTAAACGATGCGTGAAGATAATCGAATGAACGTGTTCAATTTCGTTTAAAACGGCCGTGAACTATCGAGGCGAAGAGCTGGAGGGTGGAAAAATAGCGGGGACAATTAGCGTCGCTGCTAATAAGAGCGATAATGCATTTAATATTGCGGAAATGCCATTAAACACGATTACAGTTATGGCAGGTCAAAGGTAGCACGTGTCCCCTTTCACGTTCACGCTAGGCAGCCGCGCTAACGGCTTGTAACAAAACCCACCCCTTGCGGAGCGGTGATTTTTTACCTAACCCTGATTCAGCTGACATACGCTGACATACCTGGCCCGTGCTTCCAGTTATTGATCCTGTTCGCGTTTTCGAGAAAGAATCCACAAATTTCAACGCACGTCCACGCAAAATCGACGCACCCTGCGCCCTCCAAATGTCTCTTAACCCGTTCTCCTCTGAGGCGAGCCAAAAAGACGAATCGCACAGCGTGTATGCAATGATATCATATTGAAATGATGAGTCAGTACGTAATTTTAAAATAAAGTTAAGAATTAAAATGAAAATTTTGAGGTTCTGGGGTTGGCCTCCAGAAAAATGAGCCACCTCGAACGGATTAACAGCGCCATTCCAGCACTTTCAGCTCGTTCTTTTTAAAGGAAAAAGTGGCGATCCTCGATTTTTGTAGAAAACAGTATGAAAAACATGAGAAGCCATCTGAATGCTGCAGATACTTTCGCCGACTACAGTAAAAAATATTTACAAACAGATAAAGCGACAGTTATCAACCCTGTAGCGGACAACCAAGTCCTTTACGACACAGGGGAAGCGAAAACGAGCAACGAAACAAATTACTCTGCATCGTGATCCGTGAATAAGAGAGCGAAGTATTAGCATAAACGTTCGCTGGACACCTGGACGTCCACGTTCCCGAGTGTCGAAAATAAAAAAGAGCAACGAGACGAGGCTGGTATCTAACGAAGATACAGGAATGGGGAGTAAAATGCGTGAAAGATACCAGAAAACGGGAATAGAATAATAACGCGAGGCTCGTGGAACGGTAAAAACCCACGGTGCCGCTGTTGCTCCCTAATCGCGATCGTAAATATGTACGCGCTCGCGTCTTTAAGTGTCTTTTTTCGTTCCACGGCGAGCTGGATTGAGAAATTTCGTCCAGCCGCTCGACTCTGTACCCCTTATCGATCAGCAATGTCTCCCCGCCTTTTTTTCAGAACGCTCTCCCAGCGAAGATCTCAGGATTATGAGGGCCAGCTCTCGCTCGTGACAAATGACTCTCCTTTCCGAGTCACTGGCTTTTTATGGGACGTATCTAGGGAAACGGTTCGGTCGAACGATCGACGTGGATCATTCGACGTCGAGCGGATCACTTTTGTGCTCGATGGTCCGGGATTTTCCCTCAAATTGAAATACAGTAGAAGGTACAGCGCACGAATTAGCAGGGGTGGCGCGCTGCTCGGATTAAGCTGCTCTAGGTTGGGCCTTCGGAGAACGGAATCGTTTTTCTTCTCGCAGTCGTGACGTTACGTTTCAGGGAGAATAGGTACAGGTAACCCTGCTACAACACGGTAGATGGATTCTTCTGAAATGCAGCGTTGCGTGAAACTGTGTTACGCGAGAGCCAGGGTTGATACGAAAAGGGGGTTGCGTTCTGAAAACTTGTTAAAAATATTTCTCTTCTTTTTTAATTTTATATAAGCGCGCAGAACTTAATTTTTGTTAAGAATATAGGTGTATCTTTGAAATGGTGTGAATTGTCAACATGGATATGGAAATTTCGCTATGACATCGGAATAGAAAATTATAATTTATTTATACATTTTCGTATGAAGCCGCTATAGTTCAGTACTCACAGTTTCTAAATGTGTTAAAATCATGTTAACCAGTGCTATGGAAGTACAGTATTGCACTAAGGTTTCGTAATTTTCTGATCGTGTTAGAGCGAGACTATGTTACAGTGTTATACGAGGGTTCCTGCCAATTTATCCTATCGTGTTGTAGGATATAGTGTTATACGAGAGTTCCCTCAATTAATCCCATCGTGTTAGAACGAAACTATATTGTAGGATGCAGTGTTATACGAGCATTCTGGCAAATTTACCCTATCGTGTTGTAGGAGGGCTACCTGTAGGCAAGAACGAGTGTCAAAGAGCGATATATAATGTATCGATAGCCCGTGTACGGGGCTTATAAAAGCACGAGAAGCATCCGGGCCAATTAGGGAGTCCGCCATCTTTGAGAATAAACTACTAGCGCCGTTTGAGTGGGCGGGAAAGTATTGGTACGGTCTACAAGATAACACATTGAGGTTTTAATGGGGTTTATGAGTATAGGATGCAACTGTGCCAATTAGAAAGACCGTCATCGTTGAAAATAAACCACCAGCGTGTGGTTGTGTTAATCGTGTTGCGAGCTGTTGTAGAGACCAGTGGTATGATATATGTGCAGCGTGACATGAATCTAATGAAAGTGTAAAAAGTACCGTTCTTTTCTCCGTAGAGCGATTATTTTCAAATCTCGATCCTTCGAAGTAGAAGAAAATGGCAACAAATTTAATGGTCAGCGTTTCAAGCAACTTTTGGACAGTACTTTGTAGAGACCATTTGGGTTTGGTACTAAACCCATTTCGTACTGTGAAAATAATTACGTACAATTCAAAGGATAATGACCACTCATATTTAACCCCCTCGAGACAGCTCATTTTTTTGGAGACCAATCCCAGAAGCTAAAAGCTTCCTCTCATTTTCTGCATTCTTGGTGGTCCTGACTATGGGTCACTCATTTTGGGGACTAAATTCAAACCAATACCAAATTTTATGTTCACACACTTCTAATTAATTTCAACTCAATATCATTGCACACGCGGTGTGCAATTCGTCTCGAATGGGTTAAATAATGACCACTCATATTTAACCCCTCGAGACAGCTCATTTTTTTGGAGACCAACCCCTGAGAAGCTAAAAGCTTCCTCTCATTTTCTGCATTCTTGGTGGTCCTGGCTATGGGTCACTCATTTTGGGGACTAATTAATTTCAACTCAATATCATTGCACACACAGTGTGCAATTCACCTCGAAAGGGTTAACTACTGACCTTTCATATCTAACCCTTTGCACTGAAATAGCAATATTAGTAAAGCAGATCTATTCCAGCAATGTTTAGCAATAGCTTCTATTGTTAACGTCTCCCAGCAATAGAAAACTTAAGAGAAACCCGCATTTCTCAAAAAGCTACAATAGAATAAGTTCAACCTTTGCTATCACTAATCAATGCTGATGTCCCCTGAGAGGAGACATCCAAGTCTCCTGACCACTAAAATGTAAGCCAAAGGAAATCAGCACCTAGACACTTACATTTCTCAAAGAATACAAGAAAATCAGTAGCACAACGGCCCAATATTCTGGCCCAGTGTCGTATCGATGCACTGGTAGCCCCGCGACGTTTCATACTCGATGTCCATCTGCAAGTTCCGTTTCATCGTCCTTTCGACCGCGTATCGGGCCATTGTTGTCCGGGAATAACAGGCTTAATCTCCCCACAATTTGCCGAATCGTCCCTTTCGACCCCGCTACGTCCCTTTCTCCTCTTTTTTTTCTCTCTCTCTCTCTTTCCACTGGCGCACACGGACACGCCAGTGTCTGAAATTACGCGAGCAAACCGGAGTGCGCTCGTCTAGAAAATTGCAGCTTATTTTCGGCCGATCGTCGGCCCTGTGTTCTGCCATTGGTACGTTTCGACACGCCGCTGCACTCCCTGACGAATCACTAAACTCTCGCCTGACAGAACGAGCCCAGAAGAATACCTTTCTCTCGTCCCCGCTTAAAAATCGACGGTTCTTAACCACATCCACGAGCGTAACGTGATCTGAGCGATTGGTATAGGAGGATGCGACCATGGTCCCATCAATTTGTTCCTCAATTTTAATTCTGCATACAAAAACCGTTTGATGCCTCATCGAATTTGTTTTCGTTTACGCATCCGATTTGAATCGTTCAATTTCTTCAAGCAGCGCAGAGATACGAAGTGAATATGGCGTCTAATGAAAAAATTCAAACCGCGAATGAAGAACCACTGATTGGCGAGCACCCTGTCCTTGCTGTTCCTCGCGTTGCGACCAATGGTTTCGCATAACACTCTTGTTACATCATTTTCTTTTATTCTTTTATAAGGAGGAAGAAACTTAATCGTTCGATGGGACCAATGTTTCGACGAGTCGGTGCTTGGCCTCTTGAAATTATTTACCAACAAACTTTTTCATAGCCTGGACTCTGAGGATGTATTCGCGATGATGTGACTAATAAATTGTGACTAATATAAATGTAAGGAGCACGTGGAGGTAATTTAAGTATATTTGCAAACACAATGTCTCGTAGGAGAATCTCATATTGCCTAAGACCTCTATTTGTGGAGCCATTGAAATGCGAAGATTATCACGCAATGCCCACTGCCGCAGCTAACTTGAAACGGAGAGCACTCGACGCACGTCAACATATTCTGAACCGACCGCTCGGGATGATTGACGGATCATTCGAGTAAATCTTCGTACTCAGCCACGATGAAGGACACCTTTTCGACCGTCAAGAACCTACTGCATTAATTAACCAAAGAATCCTTCGCAACCGTGACCGATACTGGCAATTGTGTTCACCAGTTTTGAAATGTTACAGTAGTCCTTTCAGACCCAATCACGAATTTATACGTACGCGTTTTTTATCGCCATTGGCAATTTTGAAAGAGTTAACAATATTCTTATTTTTGGTTTGTTGTAGAAAAAATTCGCAACTGGATTGGTCGCTCTATTTTTCGATACTTTGACACGAGATTGCAGCACGCAAGGGTTGAATCCGATCGACTTCGTCGGTGTGGAGAACGTTAGAGCAGAAAATAAGTCATTACTGATTAGACGAACGTGACTGGGATTACTTTATTCTACACTCGGAGTGTCTGCCAATGACGAATTGTTATGGAAATTATAAAGCCTGAATAGGTATGTATATCGTCTACGATCAACTATCGAAGTTAATGAATCGTGCGTTCCGGTACTTAGATACGGCAGCGTGCACAATGATTGTCACGACAGGAATAGAGGTGTGGCACTGTCCAAGACGATACTAATTTGTCTTCCATTTGGTCCTGTTTCTCTAACGCTTCCTCTTCACGCATCGCAGACGGAAAAATCCGCGGAAGGTAGGCGCGCGCGACGCCGCCAGTGTTTTCGAATTCGCCACCCATCAAGAATTCATAAAGTAGGAATTTGAATCGCTAAGCAGTGGTAGCGATGGGATCAAGCGTGTCGTGGGCAGCCAGATTCGAGTACGACTCGAATCGTTTCGAAAATCGAGTTTAATGCTCACCTCGACGAAGGAAATGGTACTGTCAACCCTCTTATATCGCGGTACTCTTATAGCACGGTTTACACATAACGTGGAACTAGAATTGCATCATAATTTGCTGCTCTGAGAGTGAAATTTTTATAGAACCCAGAACGAATCGAACTGATTTAGATTTTACTCCTGAGTTTCTTATAGCAAGGTTTCTATATAACGCGATACGAATTAATCGCGTTATAGGAGGGTTGGGTATAGTTTCAAGTATACTTGAACTTGGATGAGTCAATTTTGAACTCTTTGCAAGAGTACTTCAATCAAACTTGTATAAAACGCTGAGTTGCTGAGGAATTTTAATTATCGCTGCAACGATTCTACAAATCAATGCAAAAGTAACAAACTTAGACTTGGAGGTTCGTTTTTGAGGGAAACGATTTACAAAATTCGTCAACTGCGAGCTTGATTACTGGTGCAGAGCATTGACTCATAGATTCTTAATATTTGTGTAAACTTAGCGTTTAGAACCACCCCTTAGAGGGTGCAGACCTCATAGCTTTTGAGCATTATTTTAATCTCATGCACACTGCTCAAAGTACATACTTGAATCTTGCAACTAGCTACTTGTTCCAAGGTTTGGAAGCATCTTGTACGAGTTCTTACAAAGTGGAAGTTCGCACTGAAATTGGCTTGGATGCCAGAGTACGAATTGAACTTGATCCCATCTCTACCAAACAGCGTACGAGCGTATAACCTCTGTGTCACCACTATTCACTACCACCAGTGTACCACGATTACATTGCAGATGTGGCTTCCTCTTACGAGAATAGAATATCACTCCTGAGTACCAGTAAATTCTTTGTTTAAGCCATAGGCGTGGACAACTTTGCAGGGGTGTTTCGATTCATGAAATTGAAAACGAAACCATTGGAGAGTTCCTCGTGAATGAAAACAGAGCATTTCTAGCATTGAAAACAATGCGAGAAATTGTTCGTGCAGTGAGATTATGTGCGTGTAGATTTGTTCCTTGGAATAATTCCATGTTTTTCTCATCCACGACGAAGACTGCTCGAAGTAATCGAAGAAAAATAACGTTCATCCCCCATCGAGGGATCGCGGAAACCCTGGGATTCAATATGCCTTCCCCTCTTCGATGTTATGTTTCGATATGTACATATTCGTTTCAATTCATACCCTTACTTCCTCTCAACGCATCAAACGAATCCAATCATCTTTGTATATAACCAAAAAAACTCTCGACTGGCATCGCAGTTTGAAATGAAAGAACGATTATCTCGAACAGTATTTCTTTTTAACTTGACCTAACTTAATTGAACTCGAATAGTGTCTCTTCCTGACCTAATCTAACTGATTGAACTCGGATACAATCAACCCTCATATAACGCGATTAATTCGCCCCGCGTTGTATGAAAACCGCGCTATAAGAAACCCAGAAGTAAGTAAAATACAAATCACTTAGATTTGTTCTGTGTTCTTACACGGAATACTGCATTTTACAAATACAAAAGGCAAGATATAGTTTAGTATATATAAAATTAGGAGGGCTATCGCAATTTTGGCTACGCGTAATATAAAAACCGTGTTATAAGAATATCTCGTTACAGAAGGCTCGACAGTAACGTCTCTCCCCAACCTGATCTAACTTAATCGACCTCGAATAGCGTTTACAATATTTCTAATAAGCGAGAAGTGTTGCTAGTCGTAGAACGGATACCAAAATGGCGAATACTTGGCGAGTTTTACGATACTCGAGCCTTTTCGTTTCCAGTTGTTATTACATCCACTTCTGTTTTACGCGTGGAAACGCGAGCCGGATGTGCGTAGACGTGCTGCCCGAATACCGACTACGTGTGGCCCATCTCGAGAAGGTAGGCTGAAGGAAGAGCGATCGTAATTCCTTCCACGACAATTCGACGCCTCTCTTCCTCCTGACGCCCACGCGGTAGTCGCACCGTGCATGCACTTTCGTACCTTCGGTATACGCAGACTGTTCGAGGCGATGCTCGCGAGGCTGGGCTCCTTAGCTTAATTGAAGGATAAAGTTCCAAACGTATCGAGAACACGTTTGTATCCTTGGTCATTCGCGACTAATTAACTTAATCGCGTTCGTACTTTACTACTTTGAGACGCGACAATATCTGTTGAGTGTGTTTTAGATTTGCCAAGTTATTCGGTTTCCACTTTGCGTTCGAACTATTTGAACGCGAGTCGAGTGACTACAGTGACTAGAAACTTGAAACGAAGTTAGGGTATTTGAATTGAAGTGGAGGAACCTAAAATGGCGTCGACTTTTAGTGGTTCCTTGAATTCTTCAGTAGCCCCAGCTTGCTCGAAGTTGTACAAAATGTATTTTAGATCTAGGAACAGTTGAAAGACAGTCGAAACTTTGGTTGAAACTCTGCAAGCCAAGTAAAATAACCAGTTCACACTGATAAAGTGACTTCGAGTTACTTAATTAGTCTGAAAGAGACTTCAAGATATTAACATAGATTATACGTAGTTTCTAGAGTTCTACAGAGCTTTGTTTGAAACGAGAAAAACAGGAGGAGTACTAGATGTATTGCAAATGACTTTGAAAATTGGAAAGTTAATAGACAGAGCTCAGTAGCTGAGAAAGACGGAGTCCTTCGATTCGAACTGACGTTAATCCACGTGTGTAACGAAAACGTCGTACGATCTCAGTGAAAACTTTCACGTTTCACAATAAACAACACCGTCTAAATCGCATCGTACGACCTGTGTAAGCCGGTTCGACGCTGATCAGCCAGACGCACGTCGATGCCGACATCTCGACCGATACCTGGGCAAGGCAACCGTGGCATACATCATTCGTACCGCTTAGGCGTCGTCAGCAGTTCTCCCCGTCGAGGAACTTCGATTTGCATGAATAGAAATCTCGAATTTGTACATAATGCACATTTGCATAGGAAAAAGCAGTAATTCCCTGTATGATTGAGGCGAGAATGTAGCCGTTGAACCGTTAGATGGACACTCCGAGATATGTGTGCATTGACACGTTGTCGACGAAGACTTCAACGAGTGGACGAGACGATCGAGATGCATACTTATGTCCGCGTCACGCATAAACTCTGAATGGTGATCAAGGATAACATCGTCGAAACTGGAACGATAAACTTTTACCACGGATTCATATTTCTCGATTTCAAAGTTGACGCATTAAATCAAACGACTGCTAAGTAAACTTGTATTGCAAGCTCTGCGACGCCTTGTAATTCTCGCAGCGAGAAAAGTTTGCCAACCTCTGATTCAGTACGTCTTTATACGAGCACACCATGACTAAAAAAGGGGTGGAGACAAGACTCCCTTCGACTAACCAATTCAGTACACAGAAACTCGACAAGACAATCGAAAGCAAGGCGAGCAGCGCTGCAATTTGAAACGATACCCAATTTACACCGTCCCGTCTGATTTCGACGTTCACTCGAGTCAATCGAATCGTCCGAGCGCACCCGCGCGCCTTTACGACCCCACGGAAGGCCAACGGCGTAATCCTGTAGGATAAATCCGTCGCCAGGGCCCGGGAATATCTTCGTTTACCGAAATACTCGACAGCGTAAACAGTGCATTACCAGCGAGCGGAAACAAGGTTAGCGAGAGATGAGAGGGACGCGGGAAGCTGGGGCGATGCAACGAACGTTCGACAGCGGAGGAGCGTACACGTGTCGAATACAAAGAGCGTGAGCGAGGACGAGCAAGAATCGCCCCCTACCGTGCCCAGCAACGGTATATAATCTAGTTTCGGCCCCAGGGGAAAAATGTGCCAGCGACGTACACATTGGGTCACTGTCTGCGGACGGGCGCACGATACATCCAGCACCCTTGGCGCTGTCGAGGGTGCCCGCCAGTGCACGGTTACCGCTCCGGCTTCCAGAAGCCAGAACCCTCGCTGTGGATGTAGAGAACGGACCTCGGACACCGTCAATCCGAGCTAATCTCTCTCTAACTGTTATGCCTCGTACGCGATGCTCCCTTCACTCGTGTTCGAACCATTTCTCTCTACGCACCTTGTGCAGCAAAGGGAACTGGAATCCCGTGAACGAGTAGAGCATTCTTTTTGCTACCGAGTCGTCCTCGAGAGCAAATTCATATATAAAATTAAAACTATACGGTCAGTCCTCGACTTACGCTTAAAAAATTAGGGGGTCTCGAAGCCCAAGACTCTGGTCCTGAACGATCCGCGAAAGTTACAAAAGCAATGAATAACGATATCGCTATCATTTTTTGCCAAAAATGCCGAATTTCGTGTTCTCCAGTCACGCGAAACCTTGGTGACCAATTGACCGCGCAATTCGAGGACTCGTCGTACTTGGAACGTTGGAACAACTTCGCGTGGAAACGAAAGGCTTGTTGCGCGCAATTAATCGAGGCCGCGTCAAGCTTCCCGACGTCGATGCACATTGTTAAATACGTTCGTACATCACGCGAACGGTGTACGAGGCGAAAAATAAAAGCGAGCGACGCTGCACCCCGACAACGATCGACAGCCGCGCGAGGGGTGCCCCTCTTCCTCGAGCGCGCACGAAGGTGAGGGTAACAAAAATTTCGCAACGCGCGACTGCACTCGCGCGAAACGAAGGAACCGTGTATCGTCGAATGAATCGGGGGATACGATTGACTTCTGATAAGCCCGCGGCGCAACGGAATCATCAGTCATCCAACGGCGGTACAAGGAGGAGAGCGAAGAGGGTAAAAAAAGGAAAAAAGAAGAAGAGGAGGAAACGCGAGCCTGGCAATCTACCGTTTTACGATCGGCTGCGCCAACTTTCGCGTCTCTTTAAATTCGAGACGACTCCCGCCTGCAGCCTCTCGTCTCGGGTAAACGAAATTTGTCATTACGGAGAAATCACCGGCGCGCGAAAGCAAACAAAAGGAGATCTCAAGAAATATGGTTCTGGACAGTTTCACGAGTCTCGTTTACCCCGCTCAGACTTCTTCGCGAACAGCAATAACTCCGAAACTTCTCGGATCTCTAATTGAAGTTCGGATCTCTCGCCTCCTTTTTTTCCCTTCCTCCTTCCCAGACAGAGATACCTTCATTTATTTGCAAGCGCGCGCTCGTTATAGCGCGTGATATACATTTCCGTTCAAAAGTATCGGGCCGCTTGTTTAGTGCCCCATAAATTCCTTAAACAAGCCACCAAGCGAATCCGCGTATCCCACCCTAAATATCGAGCGCTGTAGCGATTGAAAAATCAGATATTCATTATTCAAAGATCGTCTTTTATGAGGGAAGATACCCGAAACAGGGCAGAATCCTGAAGCAACGTCGAGAAGAAAAAGACGGATACGCTGTCGCGTTCTACTCGAGTTCCATAAACTGTCGGACATATAGAGCGTCGCCAGCTATTTCCCTCCAAGTTATTAGTAATAACGAGCGACTGCTTTTTTCATATTTCAGGACTCGCTCCGATTATTTATACGGCCCACGCTCGAGCGTCTGCAGGGGGCGGGCGTGGGTGGCACCCTCATTTTTCAGGAACGAAAACGCGCGCCTCAGTCATTTGCATCTTTAGATTTAGACCGAGGCGAGGCTCGATAGAAACGGCGGACGAACGTTCGCTCGCGATCTGTCGCTCATATTTCGAACACCAACTCGGACTGTACTTGTTCCTCGTTAACTCTAACCGGACGCGTTCCCCGCAGCAGCGCGTTCGGCTAGCCCGGATGGTGGTCCATCAGATTCGCCACGACTGGAACTTTTTTCATCGTCCGTTCGCCTACCTGCGTTCTTCCCGGGGTTTTTCTCCTCTCCGTTTCTTTTTTCTTCCTTTTCTTCCCTCTCCTCTCCGCTAGAACGAGAGTCCAGCGTGTTCGCTGGGGCCTGTTGACTTTCATCCTACCGATTCCTGTCCGATATTTTTACGCCCGTGGCGTTTTGAATTACGGGGAAAAGGAGAGAGGGCCGGGGTAATAATTTCAGGTTCAATTACCTCCGTTGCGCATCGATACGCGTTATTTAAAATCTCGAACGCCTCTCCCTTCTCGGAACCGGGCCTGTGTAAATTCAAGCTGTTTGCACGTGTCGAATTAAAAGCTTCTACTCTGCTCGACGCGCGCGCGCGCGCCGTAGACGGTGTTTGCGATTCGCCCAGATACGCGCAGCCGAAATTTCTTTCCACGCGCGTACGGCATGAAAAAAAATTGGAAAACTCGGCGAAACGATCGGCAGAGCTGCCTCGAGTTCGGACGACCGCTGTTAAACAAACGTTGACAGAGTGCCGCGTAAACATCGAGCAAATATTGACGGCTGGTGTTCGAATAATGGCAAAACGAAATATCGATTCTTGCTGGAACGTATAATACTTGACACTGTGACTATGGATACGCAGCCACGTGGTTGGGACACGGAAATGTACGGGGTGACGGTGAAATAAGTTCGCTGGAAAATCCTGTGCAACGTCGATGCTACTGTTGGGAGCCAGAGGAGTCTTCGAGGCAGGATTGTCAGTCTCCCCAGGTGTCAGGAAGAGATCACGTCGTACGAAGCTAGCTATGCACACAGGAAGACACAATTACACTGTCTACGTGCAATGGCGTTACACTGAGCTAGTTCGTGCCCCTATTGCCACCCACGGATCTCCTCGCGCGTCTATTTCTCCCCCATTTCTTCCCCTATCTGATGCTGACACGGATTTTCGTGCTCGTATGACGACTGTGGAGGAAGAATACCGCAACCAACTGCTGAGACAACTGCGATAGTTCAGAAGTTTGCTAGAAATTTAGTTTGGACGATAATCGTGGTTTTGAGAGGGTAAATATGGGGATGCAGTATGGAAGAATGCATCGTAGAGATGTATTTGGTTATTATTATAAGTTTGGCGATTGGGCGCTATATGATCTGTTCAGTAATTGTTGGTAGTAAATTTTAGGGGTGATTCTAGAAGCTAAGAAACAAAACCACCCTCAAAGGGGTGGTTCTAAACGCTAAATTTACACAAATGTTAAGAATCTACAAGTCTCTCGCAGCTGACGAATTTTGTGAACCGTTTCCCTCAAAAACAAAGCTCCAAATCTAAGATTTGTCGCGTTTGTACCGATTTGTAGGATCGCTGCAGCGATAATTAAAATTCCTCAGCAACCCTGCGCTTTATACAAGTTCGATGCAGAAACGTGTACCATGAAACATAAAAGTTTCTTACGAACCAGTTGTCGGATGAAAGAAGAAGAGAAAAAAGGTCGCTACTGTTACATCTAGTCTCAGCGATGTGGAACACCGTCCTTCGAGGTGAATAACGCCGCGTTACGCAACGCGTCCACAAAACGGGCAACGAGATCGTTCGCAGTTTATGCTAATTTCGAGGAGGGCCGACGGAAAGTTGCGACGCTATTAATCGCAGAGTAAGATCGGGTAGTCTTTCGTCCGTTCGAATTAAGCGGGAGAAGTTCGGGCAGTCGTAAACGACGGAAACGGATCTTTAATCCCGGGGCATCTCGCGCGCTATCGTTCCATTAGTATTCACGATCGCATTCGTTTCACGCGGGACGGGTATCGAGCGGCTCGTTTATTTTCGCTAATTAATTCCAATTTATCGACGGCCAGTATAGCAACACTCTCCTGGTAGCGTCAGAGGATGTACAGTGGCTCGCCAAAGTTTTCGTACGCTTTACGAGTTCGCGCCCTTTATCGCGGGCAACGTGGTTTCTTGTAGCGCCGTAAAATCATTCGAATTCGAGGAACTCGAGTCGCACACGCGTCTCAGCGAATTTCATTTCCTGGCGAACGTAATCGTTCGAACACAGGTTCGTGGACCACTCTATACAAGCTCGTACGAAAATCCCCGGGGATTTTCGAACGATTACCACCTCCAGCTCGTCCTAGATTTCTTTCCCACGATATACTGCGATCTCCCTCTCCCCCTCTCACTATTTATCCCTCCGCCATGGACCATCGTTCTTCCTCCACGGTCCCAAACGAAATCTTCTCACTCTATTTATCTGGCTCGTTTGTACTCGTAAATACGACCAGAAGCTGCACGGTGTGTTCGAATGAAAAAGGAGGAGCTGTATTTTCACGGAGTGGAAACGAAAGGGTTCGAAAATATTAGGAGTGGAACGTGGGATGAACAGAGCGAGGCGAATGGCTTCTATAAACACCCTCGAACGTGTTTAAAGAGCGACACTTGTCAGTCGAACATATCTAAGCGTTCAACGTTATTTCTCTCCTCGTTTTAAGTGTCGACGGTGGCGGGAAAATCAACAGAGTTTAAAAATTGGAATTTTGCAAAAGGAAGAACTTTTGAAACGCTAAAAATTGGATGCTTCTGTCCGGAGTATTGGTATCGAAGACATTTTTGGAACTTTTTATCGTATCATGTAACAATACTTTCTCCACAAACAAAATGTAAATGAAACCTTACGATAAAAATTTCTTTTTATTCGGAGTACTTTAATTCTCAGAAAATTAATTAACGAATCTTCTGAAACACTGAATTCTCCTTGTTAATATTATAACTTTTACCGGTGAATTATTAATCAAGCTGTCTTTATATATCCATAATCAGCGTGGAGGGGCTTCATAATTTTTAATCGTTATTTTATCTTCCAAGAGAAATTCGCTTAATTAAGTGCACGAATATATCTTGTTAATATTTTCATTTTCAGGGGCGAACGATTCCTTTTTCCTTTCTTTTTTTTTCCATTAATTTATAACGAGCGTGAAAGAGCTGCACAATTTTTCTTCCCCGCTATTTAACTTTCCGAGAAGAATTTACTTAACTACTTTTCCCTTATTTTCTCGGACAAGCTGTAAATTTAGCCGTAATAGCGGCTCTGTGTGTATATATTAGGAGCTTAACGATTCAGATGTTAATACATTGTGCGCCGTTCACGAGAAATACTTGCAATTAAATATTCATGAGCCTCTTGCCACTATGTATGTATATATATCTATAGTGCGATTTATTGTACGGCACGATATCAATAATTTATAGGTCTATCCGGAAAATTCATTGAACAACCGTCTTTTTTCATAAGGCTTGTGAACATCCTATTTACAATACTTAAGTGCGATAATAATGTCTTACGTGATAAACTGAAGTTGACAGCCTGAGTAAGAAGAAATTATCTTTTTTCTTTTATAAATATACTCTTTTCAATTTTATTCAATAATAGTTATTTATTATATTACTAATATTACTAATATTTCCTAAAAAAGATATTATTTTTGTAATCTGTGGTGATCATGTAGCAAAGTCTGTGATTTATTATAATTATTGCTGTTATTCCATAAAAAAATTTGAATATCCTCTACATTGGTTACGAAAAATCAAAATCTTTTTGCATCGATTCGAAAATTAATTTTGTGGGCTTCACGGTTGATTTTCCGTGCGCTCCAATAATTGACAAAGAAATCTAAGCACGGTAAAACAGCGATGCGTGACAAATCGCTGGCAGGATGAAAAATTTTACCGCAAAGTTTCACTTTGCGCGGTAAAAGATTATAGACACCACGATTCGACGTTTAACCTTCTTTCGCGTTTCCTTTGAACGCGCGTGAACTACGAAACGACTCGGGATTTCATAGCAAGTCGTAAAGGAAGTTGTTTCTAATAAATTTTCGATTCTAGCCAGATTTTATCCGCGATCAAAGAAAATCACGCAACGATAAATCGCTGCGCGGTTTTGCGTTTAACGAGACTTACCAGTAACGGCGTAGCATAAACCTGAATCTAAAATTGAAAATGTATTGAATGCGGGATGTTAAAACGTGCAAATGCAGATGTCATGAGTTGGGATTCGCGTTACAAAATTTTGTGTAAAATGTGCGAATGGATACGAGATTCATTTGCAGATACAGAGGGTAAGTAAGCACATGTAGGGGTGCAGTCTGCCTTCGCAAAATAATGTAGATGATATAGATCTAGGGTGCGAGAAATGAAGGAACGAGTGTTTGTGAATTTACAATTGTGAAGATGTAATTGAAATGTTTGAGAAAACAAGGGAATGCATGGAAATTTGGGTAAAAGAATCGAGAATCTACAAAAGGATGTGTATGCAGAGCACGAATTTAGCTTAAGAAAAGCAATGTGTGCTGTTTAAAAAAAAAAATAAAATTAACTACATAGATTACACGTTTTCCTAGATCTTAATTGATCAAAATAGCGACGAAAGCTCGTGACGATTGTTCCCGGTAGTCTAAAACCCATATTTGACACGACCTGACCTAAATGACACTTCCTCCCATGTACTTCACAGATGTTTTCAACCGTTTCAGTGACTTTAGTGCCTCTTCAAAACTCGTAAAGTAGCAAGTGACAGATACGCACTCTATAAACTGACATTTGTGGCCGATCTTTTCAACAAAAAGCCAAGTGGTGCGTTCGAAATGTAACTACAGACACACGTGATGGTATCTACGTAGATCAAGCTCCCGTGGAAGATGAGCTTCCACAGTGTCATCTTGTAGAGAACTCGAAAATATTCCCATTACTATCGTCAGAACGAAAGGACATTCGCATAAAGACTCGATAATTGCACGAGCCAGGAACGGGGCAGCAATTAACGAGGATGACCAATCAGTCCCATTAAACGCCCCTCACTCGTAACGCAAAACCGCTAAATAATAAATTCCCGCGTTATAATTGTCTCGTATCAATAAATTACGCGGCTATAATTAACACGTATTAACTTCTCCGCTACAACATATAGTTTAAACCGAACGAACGGGCTCTCCCCGCGCCTGGCCAAAAAGTAGAGTGAACGGAATGCTGTCCCTTTACCGCTCGTCCGTTCAATTAATTTTCACCAAAGAAATCGCCTGAGAACTACCTGTCCGACAACATCTCCGCGGCTGGGAGTCATTTATTTTTCTAGGATCGCCTCGCCGTGACCGATACACGGCTACCCGGATTCCACTAGGGGTGGGAGAGACGCCGTGTCGAACGCGACACCCACATCCGCACCCGTTTACACCCGAAAAGCAGCCCATGCACGCGCGTCCACCGACCAAGACGACGAGGGGCTGCAGCTCGAGGTTTGTTTAAACACCGTCACGGATTTTCTACGAGCGAAGAAAAGGAGCGCGATAAAATGCATGCAGGCTGGCCGGCCCCTGGGCACCCAAGGCTCTCCCACGCGCGCACGTGTGCGCGCGCCAGGCATGGGTGGCGGTCGAGGCGTTCTCTAAGGGTGGACAACAGGACAATGGACGGGTAGGGTGCCTTCGCACCTAGACGAGACCCGGCTTCCACTCGATTCCACGGTTCGTCCTCCCGCTGGAATTCCCTCGAACCTCCCTAAACGCTCGAGGACACCCTCCGACAGCCTCCAGCGCGAGGAGCCCCACGAATCCGAAATACCAACAACCGCGCTGCGCGCGGGCCCACGGGTTTTCCGCCTCGGATTTTCGACGCGTACCAACGCGAGAATAAAGCCCCGTCGGCTGGCTTATACGCGACGCCAGCCGTGAACACGAAACGGAAACACAGACGCACCTGCGCGATGAAACGGGCCGACGAGATTTCTCTTCTGTTAGAGCCAGGGCCTGGCTGGTACGCCCCTTCCCGTTGATTTATCCCCGGGTATCAATTTATTTTTTCCGCCCGTATCGCCAACACCTTTGGCGTCGCCGTGACAAATCGAATCGGTGGTCGCGGGTGCTGCGTGAAGCTTAGGACGTTGCGTCGCGCTTTGGGCGAAGAAGTCTTCGTGGAAGTTAGCTTTTGGTTGTGGGTTTATCGTTAAATGTGTAGAATGCGTTAACCCTTTGCGCTTCGATTTATTTTTCAATTTAGGAGGTTTAGTTGGCAACGACTCCCTGCTATTTCAAGTGTTTTCTTTGAAATTTACTTAAAACAGGGCAGCACAGTTCCTTGTACTCTCTAAAACTTTGTTGTAATTTATATTTATGCGAAGAATTTATACTTAACGACGTCGAGTCACACTCGGCAAAGGAGCGCAAAGGGTTGAAGTAAATAGAATAAAAAATACTAGGGTATAGTCACCAGAGGGTACGTAGAACAGTGTAATTGCACATGATGGTGTGTGGCCACAAAATTACATATGCAAGTCGAAATTTGGGTTACTGAACCCTTTTGGAGACACTGCATTTATAATTCTTTCTAAAAAGAAACTAATTATTATAAATTGCATTTTTTAAGTAATGCAATCATTAAAATTAGCTGCACTTTACACGATTATTATTTCATTTATTAACACTAGGTTTAAGGGATGCGTCAAATTAATGCATTTCGAATTTCATTAAGAAAATTGCGAAAACCGTTCGCATTTTTCTTTTGATTCCTGTACTGACTTTTATTCATTTAACGAGGGAAATATCTACCCTTCAAAAGTTGTGAAATACTGAAATTCTCTACGTGATATATCTCTACGGATATCTGTCACTTTAACGCGTCTTGCAACGTAAACATAAATGTTAATAAATTGGATTCTCCCATGCAAACATTACGAAAATAATAAATATAAATGCAGTGGCAGTACCTCGATTCTGCCATCTAAAATGAAATAAGCATCGAAAGAAAGAACGGAATGCAGAAAGTAAATTGCAATCATAGCGTGAAGACATTTTGGAAGCTTTAATTGCCATTAGCTTGTGCTAGTGTTGAAAAATAAAATACTAGCGTACGTAGTATCGACGGAATGTTGTAGTATCGTGTTGAAAATCGTAGCAACGTGTCGTTATGATACCAGCTAGCATTCACGACTGATAAGTCTCGTCATAATCTGGCGTCCGTTCTTTTTCTCTTTTACTGACTGCGCTTCATATTGATTTTAATGCCTGACAGTGACATATCGTTATTACCCCCATCGGGTTAACGCGATAAACACGAGCGAGAAAGGAACTTGAGCTCCAATAAAAATCTCCTTGCACCGCGCCGCGATGCATCCATTTTTATTGCTTCCTGGTTATCAACGTACGCGACTTTATGAGATCATCTTTCATGCAGATAGATTCATGCACATTTATAGGAAAGAAAGGATCCCGTATCGGTTATCAAACGCGAGGCTTTTCTTTATTTCTGAATTATTCTTTTGAACACTTTGTACGCGACGCGTTGGAAACTGGTCTCAAATTGAGTCGCGGTGTGTTTCTTCGCGAACGCGCAGGAAACAGGTGCGCTCCATTTAATCGATTTAGTAGCGAACCGTGGATAAATCGAGCAGAATCTCCTCGCATGGGTTCCATTCTGCCAATGGTATTTGTATGAAGATATAAATTTACAGAGACACTCGCAATCGCGATCGTGAGCGAAGAAAAAGTGTTCGCAGACAGCCTCGAGTCGACTCGCGTGGACTCGAGGCGCTCGAATCGCGACCAAACCTGGCCGATCCGACCAAAACCGTTCGCAACTGGCTTCGTTAAGATAAACGAACGGTGTTACCGGGGTAATCGAGGGCGACGAAAAAAAGGGGCACGCGTTGTCGAAAATTCGATCGCGAGGACCACCGTGATCGCGCGGCGGACAGTTAGCGGGAAGAGCATTTGTCATGGAGATCTTACTCCACGGTGTCGAGGCGGATAAAAAACGGAGAGGAGAGAGGGCCGAGGAACGGGTCGGAAAGAAGCCTTCCCCGTCATTGATAGCAAGCGTAAGCCTGTTCCTTCGTACTGTCATTCTGATGGAGATGGCTAGATTAGTCTCGAAACGCGCGCAGTCCTCGCGTTGCAACCATTCGTTCAATAAATTATTACGTCGTAACACGTGAAATGCCCGTTCGAACCTTTCCCCCGCCTTTTTATTGCGTATCGTTTGCCTACGGCGTTGCTCGCGAAAAATCCGACTGATCGGCTAATCCTCTTTGGTCTCGCGTGTCTTCGGTTTCAAGCGATATCTAATGGAAACTCTTCGATACTTTCCCGGAACATAATCCCTCTCTAATTTATGATGCTATTACCGTTTAATTGGAGGATTCGTTGTACGCAGCTGGCACGTTTTCCGTTCGAGTAGGAAAAATACAGGAGCTTTCCTGGTGGAGAGTCAGAAGAAAGTTCCGATGACTTTATTAGCCTCTTTACTACTTGGAATCTTAAGTAGTACGATAACAGTTTACGTCGTTCGCGTAATAATACTGGAGGATAATAATACGCTTCCTTCTGTTGTACGCTATTAACGTACCGTGTGGTAAACTGATCATAGAAATTAAAACTGAAAACAGTCTTTCCATATAATCCATTTTGACCATTAGAAATTGTACCTTACTTTATTAACGCGCGCTACGTTATTACCTCTGTTATCAGATAAATTACTGCTCGATAATGTTTAGAACGTTCTCGTTTCGCAACCATTTCGTTTCTAATAACGTCGTCTTGAATCGTAAGAAAGCTCCACTTTTGCTGGGCGAATTACCAGGGTTAAGTAAAAGCGACGTATAAACCCGCAAATCGCGGACAAACTGGAGAATCGACTCGATCGGAGGTGGTGGTTTAAACGGTATTATCGCGGTATTTGAGAATCGAACGGGACGATTCTCTTGTTCAATTGTTCGACGTGGATGCGGGTGGTCCCAGCGTAGAAATCGCGAGGACGCCCACGCGAGGGACTCATCCTGATGCTCGCACGCCTTCACGCACGTCTTTACACGTTGCATCTGAATCCTTCCTAATTCCGCGGTGTTTATTTACTCGTTCCTCATTTTATACACACACACGCGCCCCTTCAGAACGCAAATCATAAGTTGTTAAGGAGCTGCGCCTAAAACACTTAACACCCTGAACGTCGCTTCGTTTGCGCGCCAACGCACCCCTTGCCACTCGACCAGACGCTTCGAGCTCTAAAAATTCCAAGATTTCGTGCGTGAAACTAAAGTAAACGATGAAAGTACGAAATAAATGTGTATTAACCCTTTACCACTCGTATTTGTATTTGAGAAGACTACCTAGCGATTGTTTTTCATACTCGATCGAGATGAAAACATTTTTCTGGGAACATTACATCTCAACTTGCCAGTTTAGTGGGGAAAATTGAAACAATACACGAATTTTAGCAGAAACTAAAAGTATGCATTGTAACAAGTGTCTCTAAAATGTAATACTAATATATATATAATAATAAAATGTAGGATGGCGACTGTATGGCGACATACGACTAGTGCAAAAGGGGGTAGCTTTATACTAACCCTGCATCGAACCTTATTCTAACTCTATGCGAACAAATTAGTGAAACAAAATGGAATAGTAATGAAAGAAAATTGAATTAAGTGCACAAAAGGATAACAGAAAGGGGGATAACGATTATATCGTACAAATCAACGCTTGGTTTGCTCGTCTGTACAGTTCTGGAAGGAATCTGGAATATTCTAGCCGTGGAGTCTGGGAGCTAGGGTCGCGTAGGTTTTTTTAGCGATTCAATTGCGAAATGAGTGTGCCTTCCTGTCAGGGATCGGGGCTGCTCGCAAATCTCCCAGGATTGGAATGCAGCGAGCCAAAACTGTCTTTGCCCACAAATGATAAAAATAGTATGCGCGCCAATCTCGCATGCTTCAACACCGCGTAAGAAGACGCGTGTATCCTCCCCTCGTGTGGGCAAAATCGTTCATTTTTCCCGATTTCGCGTGACCCACCCAGTATTGGATAGAAATTCTTGCTAAAAACTCCTCGCCACGAGGACGTTCTCCGTTATCGCATCGCGTAAGCCACGTGTGGCTTTTCTAGAAAACTGTGGTCCGTTTCAGCTCTTCCAGGGAAGATTTCAAACCACCCTACGCGAAACACGCGCGTTTCTTCGTAACAAAAAACCGTGACAAGCGATTCTTTGTCAGAGGCTACAATTAGTTTCTCCAAGTAGTCCACTTTTTTTTTAAATAGTGGCTTTTGGAGGAATTTCGTTCTCAAAAACTTAAGCCATCAACCCCTTTGAGATTGCACAACGTGTGTGCAATACATCTCCGAGCCAAAAAGATGGATTGCACACCGTATGTGCAATGATACTAAATTGAAATTATGAGAATGGAGAAATAAGATTTTTTTTAAATGAAATTAAAATTTCAGCTTCTGAGGTTGGTCTCCAATTAAATGAGTCGTCTTGAAGGGGTTGAGGAGCAACATTGAGCCTTAATAGGTTAATTAAAGAACTTAACTAACTTTTACAAAGACGCTGGCATATATGTGTACATTTACAATTTCTTATGCTACGAATCAAGTTTAATTTTAACACACTTGGCGCTTTATTTACGAAACATTAACGATAGTGAAAAAAATGAAAGGTACACACATGTCAGCGTCCCTGACGAGGTTAAGAATATCAAATATATACGGAAACATATGTACTGACATAACAATTTCGAAGTTCCATGGTTATTTACTTTTGGTACGAATACGTCAAGGGAAAGATTCCAATGTGTTCCTACGAAACAAACGTAAGCTTACACAGCGCTCACGCTGTTCCACGTCCTGCACAGAGGACAATAAACAGAAAATCTCTTAGTAAAACCAAAAGAATCGTATGAAATTTTTGTACTTCCATCACATTTGTAATTAACTGAACAAAAGAATATCTCATGTTCAACCCAATTCGCTGTTGATACGTCTCTAAACGATCTTTCAAACGAAAAATCCAACTTTAATTCAGTACTATTCATTATTTACTATACTTGTATCACATTTGTAATTAACTCAAGTAAAGAATACTTCAGGTTCACGTGTAACCCAATTCGCTGTTGCTACGTCCCTAAACGATCTCTCGAAAGAAGAATCCAATTCCAATTCAGCATTGAGCACACTCCTTTTCCGCGAGCTCATTATCTCGATTTAATTACGAACGTGTCGAATGCGGTCGTTCGAACGAAAAAGAAGCCGTCTGTCCAGCGTCCCGCCTAATCAAGATCCGAGAGCACTTAAAATTTCATCCCACCGATTAACGCGTTAAATGATCGAGAGGTGATTCGATTATTAATGACTGATAGCCGGCGGAATGCTGAGGGACGATAAAATCGCGGTCTCGGTAACCTGCCACCTACGCCCCACGAGTTTCTCTTATCTTGCTGTGTCACTGTCTTCCTGTGCAGGTACGAACAGAGACTTTTTGTATCCGCGTCTCAGCGATCAGATACCCAGGACCGACAGCTACCGCCGTATATCGAATTGATCCGCACTAACTGAATATTAATCGTCCATCTCGTCCTTCTTCTCGACTATTTTTGTCTCGCGATACATTCTTCAATCTGAGGTATCTAATCGGTGAAAAGGAACGAGATACAGTGAATCGTTCTATAACGTGGTACTCTTGCAACACGGAACGGATCACTCGACTCCTTCTCAGACGTTAGCGATAGAAGCTATTGCCACAATAGCAATATTTTAAGATAGCAATATCCTAAAATTGCAATATCCTAAAATTGCAATATTGCTAAAATAGCAATATCTTAAAATAACAATATTTTAAAATAGCAATATCCTAAAATAGCAATATTTTACCAACGTTTCAACAATATTACAGCAATAGTTTCCATTACCAACATCTTCCAGTCCTTCCAAAACTTTCATTTCAATAAAAAACTTCAGAGAAACATGCATTTCTCACAAAGCAATACAAATTAATCGCGTTACAAGAGGGTTAACTGTAGCAGCTATTGAAATGCTCTGACACTAATTTATTTTTATAGAGATCGATAGAAAAATCGTTCGGAACGTACATCGACCATTTTATAGCATTCACGGAAAGAGTAAGGCGATGTCGGTAAGATCGAACCGCAGTTAAACCCTCGCAATCAGAGGTGAGAAAATAAACAGTGAACGCAGCCGTTTCGAGGGCCACGAAGTTCTGTTTATTTTTTTTTTTTCCTCCTCGGTATGGCTCCCTCTTCGAAGCCCTCAATGTCCTAGAGGAAGTAACAACAGCGAAGGGCTGTTTACCCGTTCGACAGCTGGGCCACGTGTATCAATTTATCCGCGAATCCGTATTTTCAACAGCCTACGCGCTCCATTTTGTACGCCACTGTTCGATTATACTCCAATTCGTGACTTGCGTTTATGCAAATCAATATCTTTCTCGATGGACAACTTTTTTGGTGACTATTTGTGACTGTCAGACAATTTTGTTCTTCAATATACACGGTGTGTTCAATTAGAACTGCCTCGAAATGAGAATGGACCGTGTAAGTCAGTGCAAACATAAGTGCACGCGTGTTTGGATTTGCCAGACCAAAACGAAGCCTCAAATGCAATTTGATATTCTTCATTTTCGACTTATTTTAGCTTCAGAACCTTTATCTTTCATTACCTGTAGCTTATAATATTTGAATGCTATTTTATTTGCGAGCAGAGATTATCGCGACCATTCAACTTTGTTTCAACAAACGTCAAGTGTCTTTGGTTACGTTACTTTCACTCAACTTTTTATTATGCAGTAAAATGCAAGCTGAGATAAATTGATGAACAAGTTTCTGACAAAGCAATAACTTAATAACGTAACGTGGCCTCACAAAGATAAATGCTTATCAAAAAGGACTATTTAACTTGTCCCGTCCGGTTAAAAGGTTAAGAAGATGCTTTATATATGGGTTAGTTAACTGGGCCCAACGAGAATTATATTTCACCGATCATTTCTACACGTGGGAGATCAACGATCAACAAGAATATACATGATGGAACATTGGTTATTCCTGCGGCCATTATTTCTCCCGGTCGCTCAATGGGCCGCTTTTAAGAGAATAAATCCTCTTCAAGAATGGATCTTTTTAGACTGTGAAAGACACACGAGTGCCTTTGATCCCGGTTGGAAGAAAGTTCAGAGACTGTTCGACCGCGTCGTACAATTAATTCTTGATTCTACCATTGAACCCCTTCGTTTCGCTTTATTTTCTCCTCTCTCCTTCGTTACGTGTACTTTTATTTATTAAGAAGGATACGACCGAGGTATCGATGTAATTTATTATCGTCGGAACCGACTACAATGCGAGGGATAAATAAACTACAAAAAAAACATTGTCGATTCGACTAACTCCATTTCGAACAATGAATTAGATCGCGTAGAGGAATTTTCATTGCGATTTTCGAGAAACTCTACAAAGAAACGTGTTGGAGATGAAATTTGGGAACCACTGATGCAATTCATACGGTGGAATAGCAAAAATTCTTGTACAATGGTAAGGCTAGATCGGACGAGGGCATTGATATGAAGAAAAAGGGGCGTGGACTAGTTTCTAGTACGCTATTTTATCTCCGACTAGGCCAGGACAAGGTGCGGGTTTACGCGGTAGCAGCCATTGTCGATTCCTCTTCTCCAATCGTGGTTATGTGATTAAGCGGTCAATCTACGCGAGACAATGCGAGAGACCCGTCCCACCCGGCCAATTTATCGAACACCCACGAGGATATTTCCACGTGAACGTGACTCGTGTAAAGATAAGAAATAACCGAAGGTCGCCCGGGTCGCCTGCCCGTTCCTCCTACCTTCTAACCCTTTACGAGGCCCTTTTCGAGTGGCCAGCCTTACGAGGATCGCCCAAATTTGGCCGCACGTAGCCGCGCTAACGAAGCGTTACGCCTCGTTGTTCCATCGGGACCACTCTCGAGCCTCCTCCAAATTGATTATGACCGACGATTACTCGAATTCAAGTTTCCGTTCGTACGAGACGGCTCGAAGTAGCTTGACTCGCGCGAACGCGAACTTTAAGTCAAGTTGATTGAGTTCACGCGTCTCAGAGTCGATTTACTTGACTCTGCGGTAAAGAATCGAATGCTTATTAACCCTCTGCGCTCGAGAGGCGACTCTCAGTGGCCATGATGTTTCATACAGCAACTGGAGTTTTTCATCGACTGATTTTCAATTTTGAAGCTCTGCAAAAATGAATTTGGAAGGTGAAATTAGCTCGAGTGAAGATTAAATTGATTTTTAACTGTTGACAAATGAGATTAGTTGTATTCTCGAAGAAATTGATAATGGAAAAGATGATCTATAACTGAAAAAGTCATCGAGTGCAAAGGGTTAACCCTTTTAGCAATGGTTTGTATCGCTAAGGTCTCTCAGCAATAAAAAATTTCCATTTCGATAGAAAACTTAAAAGAATCGTGCATTTCTCAAAAAGCTACTGTGGAATAAGTTTATTTTCCCTCAGACGGAACATCCTAGTGCAAAGGGTTAAATTCTAATACCATTAAAATATACGGGAAATACGATTGGAGAGAGGCAGAAAGATGGAATGGTATTGGTAAAACGGATTATAAAATGCTATTATTTTCAATAACAAATAATATCCGTAGAATCCGATCGTATCTCAGGTAAAAGGAAATGATCCTCGATACGTACGTTTCGACAATACTGGGCGGAACCACGTTTAGCCTTTATTCCCCTTTCTTCCTCTATTATTCCTTTTAAAACTCGAGAGAAATGCCTGCAGGCTCTTCGAGCAATGCATCAAGAAGTTCCATAACAACAAACACACGTTCACAGTTACGAGGAGAATCAAAGGCGGTCGTTCGAGAACTTCGATCGAATTATTATCCACCATGGGATACCGTGAAAACAAATCCATGAAATACGACGCGGAGGAGGATTTATAATACTTTGTTATCGAAATGTTAAAAATTATTTGAAAAATTGAAGGAGATTAGAAATTGAAGACGCTAAGAGAAATTAGATTTCTTCTGTCTTTTTCTCGATTAACAATAGAGTTATCAAATTAAAAGCTAACAGAATTTGATGTTTGAAAGAAAAAGCTATAACGAAGAATCAACCACGCACAGTTCTATTTTCTTCGAGAAAGGACATCTTTTCTCGGAACTGCATTACGTGTTAAGAGTTACCATCCTCGTGGTCAGGGAACGCAGGGTCTCCAGAGTCTGTACGTAAAAATCCCCTGAACCGTGCAGTCCCAAAAGTTTTCTAGTTACCAGTTCCTCTTTCCTTTTCCTCCGTGTTTCTTTTTTTTTCTTCTTTACTTCACAGAACTTCCACCGTACATTTCTCGCTTCCCTTGTCACGATAAAGGGATATTCTAGCCTCTATCCGTATTTCGTACCCAATTTATGGCCCCTTGAACGTTAAACTTCCACGCATCAAAGATGAATTAAAATTACCTCAAAAGCGCAGGCTCTGTGTTTGGAAATGTTGAATTAATCATCGCGCGACGTGCAATTAATCGTATTTCGTTACGAGGGACACTCGACCCATCCTATTCCGTCTGTTCTAGGTTGTATGTATCGCGTGCGATTTAACATCCCTGTCGAGACTCCTTAAACAAAATTATTCCTCTAAAATTATCCCAGCAAAGACAGGTACTAATTCCAACGACCATAACCGAGTCCTTTAACCCCACAAACTCGATTGTTCTGAACGTGTTCCAAACAAAATACTAGTTTGTACCTCGACAATCGCTCAACTCGAATGGAATCTCTATAATTCCGGAATGATTCGAAATTTAAAAAATTGTCAGAAACACGATACGTATCACCGCGATTTTCCTATGGACTAAAGAATCTAGAATGACTAAATGACTCCCGATGACCACGTGCACAAGTACGCGAGTTCGCGCGTAAAGAGTTAGTTTTTCAAATGTTATTCTAGACTCCATTATTTCATGTTACAATGAAGTACAATATAACGAAGAACAATAGCGTTATTGCAGTTTATTCAAGTTCTGCCGCGACGTGTGTATTCTTGTTGTTTTGTTAAGCCGCAGACAATTAAACGCTCGGCGAGTGACCGTGCCCGCAAAACAAACCTCGTTGGAAAAGTCACAAAGAACACACGGCATGGAGAGGTGTGTGTATATAGCCCTCGTTCAATCAACTCGCGCGAGCGAATAATAGAGTTACCGAGTGACAGCGGCACAAGTTTTTGCACCTTTTTCGTTTGCCCACCGGCCACTTAATTAAAAGTTGCTCCTCGCGAGCCGAAGCCCCGCGACCAAGGGGTTACTCGAACGGCAACTTGATCTATTCAGATCGCTGACTGCTTAAACTCGACTCGACAGAGGTGGCAACTGCGTTCTCTTGAGGAACTCGTCGAAGAATGCACGAAAACTCAACCGTACAGTTCAGGAACTTGAGTTAACATTGGCTGCACTGTTACCCCTCGATAAATGCAAATGGAACGATACCAAGAACATCGAGGAGACTAGCTGTAATTACAAGTTAAAATAAGATGAAAATCAAGAGTAACAAAACGTTGTATTTGGCACAAAGCGTGACAAAGTTCGATAGGGATGGATGTCTGCGTTACACTCTCTAATATATTAGTTTAGGTACCATTAGTACCCAAAGTTTCACTAGGAAGTGGCGAATACCTCACAGAGGGTATAAATGCAGATAGAACGATACCAAGAACATCGAGGAGACTAGCTGTAATTACAAGTTAGAATAAGATGAAAATCGAGAATCACAAAACTTTGTAGTTGACACAAAGCATGACAAAGTTCAGTAGAGGGTAAATGCCTTCCTTGCACTGTCTCGTAAATTGGTTTAGCTACCAGTAGTGCACCTAAAATTTCACTAGGAAGTGGCGAATACTCCACACATAGCATAAATGCAAATGGAACATCACGAAAGACTAGCTGTAATTACAAGTTAAAATAAGATGAAAATCAAGAGTAACAAAACGTTGTAGTTGGCACAAAGCATGGTAAAGTTCAGTAGAGAGTGGATGCCTGCGTTGCAGTGTCTTACGAATTAGGTTACGTTATATACCATTAGTGCAACCAAAATTTCGCTCAGAAATGGCGAACACTCCCTACATGGCGATTAATGTGACCCAACTCCAGTACGCGCGAGTTGAACCCAGAAAAAATCGCTTTATTGTCGGCCATTGATGATATATTCTACCTGCTGAAACGGCACGGAGGGATGTAACGATAGGAATAAGCGTGATGATATACGAAAGGATAAAAATCTACTCCCACCGTAGCAGCTATTGCGGAATCCATCCTAGATGGATGGTATGTTCCACGCAAAAAGGATACTACGTAGCGTGTTGCTAACTGAAGTCGAACTGCCCGTCACGTATATAGGAATCGCGAATCGGCCTCACGTAGCCAGCGTATTACCGACGGAGTTTTTCAGCGATGGAACTCTCGCGCCAAGACCGAGCTCCTGTTGACTTTCACGGGGTATCCGAGTCTATTTCCTGGCACTCACGACCGGGGACTAAACTTCTTCCAGCTCGAATCAAACGAACGGACGCTTCGCGCCAAATAGCGATTATCGAGCTGACGGTTTGAGGAACCAAAAAATGCTCGCCTCCCCTTTTAGCCGCCGTCGTCTCACCGCCATCCGCGCCCTTTTCCTCCCACGTTTTCTGCCGATCGAACGGTATTACTGTTTCCGCCGTTCGATTATTTGAATCAGCCGCAACTACATTTGATTTCTGACGACCCCCATTCAGAGGGGAATTTCAGCTGGTGGAATTATTTGAGACGGCGTCGAATCGTATCCAGACGAATTGAAACAAAAAAATGGGTAGACCATAGGGACAAATATGTGCGTGTGAAGTAAAAGTGGTTTAATCGTTTGAGTATCAAACAGCGCGATCGCGATCTCCTTCTGCTCAGTGCCAACTACTCGATGAGAATTGCCAAACTGACTACACGCTGGACACTCCTAAGAATGGTACAGCAACAGTAACGTAAGATTTTCTACTGATAAGTGAAAAAACAGCATCATCGCGTTGCTTGGAATCTTGAGACTTGAAAATTGGGAATCGCCATCGCGGTGCTTGGAACTCTGAAACTTAGAGATTGAGGAGCGCAATCGCGGTGCTTAAGACTCTGAGACTTAGAAATTGAGACATAGAACTTTTGAGACTTGGAACTCTAAGAGTTAGAAATTGAGAAGCGCCATCGCGGTGTTTGGAACTTCGGGATGTAGAAATTGGGGAGCGCCATCGCCATGCTTGGAACTTTGAGATCTGTGACACTTTTCGATTAGATTTCTCCAAAAGGCCGTTGCACTCAAATGGTTAAGGATATTTCACTAGAAATTTTAGTAATCGAAAAAGATAACCATGGCTTTGGTTACAAAGCAGTACTGTACAAAACAGTACAAAGTAGAGAACGCAAAATGGAACTGGAGCAAGTGGACCAAATTTAGATTTCTCAGACATATCATATTTCTCCAAATTCTACGCAAAACGCAAAGTCAGTTATTCCGAGGAACTACGTTGACATTCTGGCTACTACTTAAATATCCACTGGAAAAGCTACTAGATACACAGACAGTTTACCAATTTATCTCGTGCGCCCTCTAAAATTAACGCTTGCCTTTCGCTTTTGCAACTCTTACCTACTTAAATTCAAATAATCGAGCTATAAGTTAAGCTATGATAATCCAAGCGTCGCGTAACATCGATTCGATGCTGGCTAAAGACACATTTAACCCGCGATTGTTCTCTATAAACGGTGCTACCAGTATCCCCGTATTTTTACCGAGTCCGATCATTTTTGCGGCGCGCGGCACGTACTTAGAAAGTCGTCGGGAGCGAATAATGGCGCGCAAGTTGAAATCGTAGATCGTAAACAGCGATTTATCCAAGCTGAGAGGAGCAAACAAATTCGATGACACTCCTACTATGGGGCAGCGCCGCTTTCTAAGCCACAGAGGTTTATCTAAATCGACAGGACGGTATCAAGGGGGGCCCCTCACCGTTGTCTCTCTTCGATCGGCCACGAACGCAGCCTAGCGATTTCGATACTTTCAGCCTGAGTCAGATGTACTATCTTTCCCGACGTGTAATCTCGACACGGCTCGCTATAACAATCCCCCGCTACACGGATGATAACAACGTGATAAGGCGGCCTTTTTTATTGAATAATAAAATGCGGAAGGGGTTTTTTCCTCGATCGCAATCGCGATACAGCCGCGAATACCGTTTGAATATCGCGCGGCAAGATTTTTAAATCCTCTTAGCCGCCGCGGCTGCCGATCGAAAGATAGCAACAAGCGACGTTGGTATTGGTCAACGTTACATGCATTTTCAATTAGAAAATGAACGTAGATGTGCGCAGGCGAAGTGTGCGGCATTCTGTGGCACAGTTTCGCGATGATTGCTCGTTTTTCCTGAAATTTACGACTGGCCTAGGCTTCGAAATAGCATCGAACACTGTGCGGAGCGTTAAAAAATAGTTAACCCTTTGCACTCGACGACTTTTTCGACGGCACATCGATTTCTCCAACACTAATTTCTTCGTCAATACAGTCGATTTCGTTTTTCAGCAGTTGAAAATCAATTCCATCTTTACTCGAGCTAATTTCTCCTTCCAAACTTCGTTTTTGTACGGCTTCAAAACTTAAATTAGTCGATGAAAAAGTCGAGTTGCCGTATGAAACGCCATGGCGACTGAGAGTCGCCTCTCGAGCGCAAAGGGTTAAATGAATCTAAGTATGGATGAAGAAGTGGAATTTGGAAGATTCCATTTCAGAAAATGGATCGCATGTTTTCAAGAAGTTTGTTAAAAGTTTTAGCGCTCCATTCTGGAAACTTTCAACAGCTTTAACCGCGTACTCAAGCTCCTTCCTACGATTCAATTTTATACCAATTAAAACCAACGTTTTAAACTTAGATCGCGTTTAAATTGACAGGAATAGAGCATCCATCGGGTTCAGAAATTGCTAAGGCAATAGGCGTTGAGGAGAATTAACGGCCAGCTAATAAAACGGTATCCAGCGATAACAAAAAAGAAAATTAGCGGCTGAATGGATCGCCTGAATGCGATCTAGCTATGAGGAATTCCACGAGGGTATCGTGGCAATGTTTGCAGTACCATTCACTAAATCAATCTATTTCACGAGGGCCATAAAACCATTGAAATCATTGATCTCGTTTCCTTCAGAGATCAAACGGAACACAATATTTATCTTGGTAAGAACTTGAAACTCGTCTGTTCCCCCTGATGAAGAACTACACGAGGAGGAAATATATTCGTCGCGATTCTCTTCGTTATTCCAATTGTAATTTACTCACCCCCTAATATACTCGGCGGCCATACGAAATATTTTACTGCTCCTCGAGTTTACTCATCGTCTATTACGGACTTACCAAAGATCTTCTCTGATTACACCCTCGTTAAATGCGCGACACAAGCGAGAGAGGATGACGTCCCGTGTACCAATAAAATTCCATAGAGGACCGATGAAAGAAAAAAGAAGACCGTTCCCCGCGCAAATTACTAAGTCGATAAACTAAACGCACAGTTGTTAACGATGAAACGTGCTGCTGGGTCTCTGACGTTTTGGAAATATCCTTTTTCCATTTAGCCGTTCGAATGTTATTACGGGCGCAAGGAAATGGTCGCGGGAAGAAAAAGGAAGGCGGAAAGTCGGTATAGGTATAGCAGTAATAACCGTGCAGAGACTCGCGGGGCAATTCTGTAGCCCAGAGCAGAGCGGGGTTAGCACGTTTCCTTGAACGTGCTATCTTCGTCGCCAGACGATGAACATCCCCGATAATAGTGTGCCAACATTTGGTTTTCTCCGTAATTTCACTGGCCCATTACGGGCCACCTGTTCTGATAGTTAATTTTGATATTTCGATTTTCACGGGACGGCATTTCGAAGCAGCGATTAGCCGCGTCTTTGTCCAGGCGCTGCTGGAATATTCACCGACAGGGGTATTACTTTGTATCAAATTGACGGGGCGAAACTTGAAAATGGAAATTGTACGATAGGACTTTGAAGGTAATAGCCGAACAGTAGCTTGCCTGCTCGACTCGTTTACTTGTACGCGCGTAACCGAGGAAATACGACCAAAAGAAGCGAAAAAGAAAGAGGAGAGAGAGGGAGAATCAGCATTAATAGCAGATTTGTATTGCAAAGTAAACAGAAAATGCCATTAACCGCAGACGGGAAGGTGAGAAGGTAAGAGAGTTAAAAGCGACACGCAATTTCAAGATTGTGAAACTTTTCGCGCCTCGGTAAGGGTTACGCGACGGATAATGAAATTCTCGTGGAAACAAAGGTCGTTAAATGAAGAGAAAGAGGAGACAAGCTGACGGAGAGATGGAGAAAGGCCAGCACACGAGGCAACAAGAAAAATGCGTAGCTAAAGTCTCGTTCAGATTCGTTTACCAACGTAAAACTGTTATTTACTTGACTTGAAATACCCTTCCAAGTTTCAGGTGACATTTCAAGTGTTCTTCATCTATCTCTGGCCTTGAATTATGCTTTGTACAACGTCAACTTTGACGAAACCGACGCAGATGCATATTTGGCGCGCGATCATAAAGATGGGATCAAAATCGACGCCATTTCAGACGTCCACTCGCGACTTGCCCGACTATCAACTCGAAATCGAGCCACCTGGATCCGAGTCCAAGCGACCGTGCTAATCTGAACGAGGCTTAAGCCAACGCGGAGCGAAATAAAGCGACAGGAAAGTCGCGGCCGCGGTGACGAGACAAGTTCCATCGAGCTGTTTCTAAAAGGCGATGCGAACGGGAGGCCATTTAAGGGAATCCCGGGACCAAAGGTGCCGGTGACCTCGTTGATCCTCGAACTGGTTTCGAACCTATCCGCGCTAGATGCCTTTTGTCGCTTCTCGCTTTGCAAAATCGTTGACAAAAGGGTTAAACGAAAGGACGGGGCCAGAGCACACGGGTCCTCACTTGTCTTCGTCGATAAGGGAGGGAGTAGAGTAGAGGAGGAGACCAAAGAGACAGTTTAAGGTGTGCAAAAATAAAGAAAAGAGGAGCAGGAGAAGTGCAAAGAAGACGCGCGGCCAGACAAGGAGAAAAAGAGAAAGGGTAAATCGGTGGATGGCAGAGGCTGCGCATGCGCGTGCACGGGTATGCGGTCGCCGTTTATTTCGGGATGAGCGCGAACGCGCTATCCTAACCGAACGACTGCGACGCCCGTCTCCTCGTTATTGTTGTTATTGTCGTTGGTCTCGGGCACCGTCCTGGCTCGCCGTGCTCGAGCCAACTCCGGCCCGGTTAACGACATTCAAATTGCGTCCCTGTGTACCCTCTGTTTCTCCGCCACCCCGTGCCACCTTCCTCCGCCCTTTCCATCTTCCGCAACGGAGGATCGCTGCGCGCGTGCACGCGTACAGGAAGAAAGCGTCTCGCGAGCGATAACTACGAGACCCTTTGAAAATTCCCTCGAGCTACCCTCTCCTTGGGCTTTCTATCTGCAATAGCGATCAGTAATTCGGTTACGCTTCTCTTGGAACGACTAATCTTTATGGGATTCGAACTTAACCCAACGTAGACACCGACGATCGTTCCACGCCAGTTTTTGCGAGTTAGAATGTAAAAATTATACAGACTACAATAGAAATATGTCTCTCGATTGATAGCTAAGCAAGGAAGAGGCATCGATCCTCGCTAAGTGTTCGTAAGTATCGAATATTATTGAAAAAAACTGGTTCGTGGAGGACGTCCCTCTTAACCGAGACGACATTGCCCGCCAGTCTCGTTTCATCGATTTATCGCCGATTTACGCGGTATCCGTGTTACCATGCCCGGCAATTACTTGCGAGGCGTATCCAGGAACCGCGTCTCCTCAAAAAGGGACGCGAGGATAATTTCAATTCGTACCAGCGCGGCCAACACCGAGACCGTGGTGCGTGAGAGTCCGCAAGCGATATTGCGAAATTTACGCGGTACACAGCATCGCCATTTACGATTAATATTTCGGCGTGTGGTCGCGTGTACGCGGAACGCCGCGACATCGCTTTCCCATTATGCAAATACAGGAGGAGCCGCGACACCGCGGGACGGAAGGAATCGCGCGAGAGCGAGGAAAATTATTTGGCAAGGCGTGAAAAAAAGAAAAAGAAATCCGCGCGCCCCACGTCTGGGAGGGGTCCGCCAGCGCCCAGGCGGCGTAATAAGCGCGCGTAAATCGCGCTTAATTCGTGCGGCGCAAGTTCGGCGACGGAGGGAAACCGGCGAGGTTAAAAGCGACACACAGGGAGAGGATCCTCGAGAGCTGCGAGAATACCTCGCAAATCGCGGAAGCACCTGTGCACCAAAGAAAACGTGTCCACCGGAGTCGCGGAACAAGATTGCGAACGCGTGCACACGAACGTGCGTGTGCGTGGCGAACGGTTGCGCGCGCACGCACACGTGTTCGCCACCAATGGTGGTGGTGGTGGTCGTGGTCGTGGTGAACGCATAGATGGGAAGGGAGAGAGTGCACCGTGCACTCTCGAGACACCGTGTTTCACGGCAGACCGCGTGGCAGCTCCTGGATTTATTTATACGTCTCGGGTACCTAGCCACATACGAACGAGCCTGTGTACGGCTGGTTCGCGCACGGATAAACACCCTGCGCGCCGCGCCAACTATCGCCTGTATTTATGGATGTCCGAGCAACCTTTCGATTCGGACAACTAACGCGAATTCAGATTTATGACCACCTGGCCACCGCTCTAAGTCTACGTGATCACCGTCCGCGGTTTCATCAGTGCTTCATTCAGCCCCTGCTCTCTGTGATCTCTGACGCGGCACGTTTAAGGCGCAAATACATGGCTCGGTTAGGTTGAACAATTCCGGGTGACTCGACCGAATTGAACGGAAAGCGGACGGGGTGAATCGCAATTTGGATGAATAAGGATCGAAGTGTTTGACCAACGTGAACGTTGTACGTTACAATTTAGTTGAACGCTCTACTCGAGTGTTGAACTCCGCTTTCAATTTTGTTGAATGGACCGTGTTGTTCAACGAATGTGAACATCGTAAATTAGCATTCAACGATAGCGTTCGAGTGAGCTGCGATCTACTGTACTGTCATACAATTTTGCTCGGGATCGACCTATCGCGGTTTTAATCAATTGAAAAGGAGCATACGTCTTGTTCCTTGTTATTATTCACGCAGATAGCATAGTTTCTCAGACCACTCCTCGTGTGTACCAGGAAATAATCGAGACAATAATCTCTGCCATCGATCTTGCTGTATGCCCTTTTTTCCACCGCGAATTCTCCGAATCATCGAAAGTTCTAGCATAATCGCAATGGGGCCTCTTATGCAACTGTTACGCAACAATGTGCCACATGCATGTAAGGCTTAAAGAATTTCGAATGCCAAAGAGGTTTATACGGCCGCTATTTCGTGAGTGTCCACCGCAGACTGCATGGTAGCTTCTGAATTTGCCTCGCACGCTATGCCGAAAATCCGTTTCATTTCGTACCACTGTTCGCTGTTGCAAGACATATCTTGGAAATTCCAAGTGTTTCACGTCTTTGAAAAATTCTAATAAAACAAAAATTATACAATAATTAGGTTTGGAACAATGTAATGAACGCAATAGAATAATAAAAGTATTTGTTGTAGCTTTTAATATACTGTTTGTACTTTACGTGTGAGCTTCACTTATGCACCATTACAGTGTTATATTTAGCTGCAGAGCACGCGGACAAAGTTTACTTCGAAACTTCCGGACACCCAGTGTAATACTTGGAGAACGCTTAGAATTCAGCACCCTTCCTTCTTGATCCAACTACCGCGTCTACCGCTTCTATATAACCCATAAGTTATTCGCGTCTCGTACCATTCGACAGAACGTTCGCGGCGGTCATTCGCTTGGTCAACGGCGTTTTAGAAAATTGGAGCCACGTAGACGTCAAAAGGAGCACGGAAACCCGCGGAATTTCCGAGTGAACGAAATCGGAAGAACGCGATCCAACATGGCGGAAGGGGCGTAGCGAGCGTCTCGCTTGTGCACGCGTGAAATTCATCAGCGACTCGATTCGACTCGCCACTTTGCTTGATTCCCCAGTAAATCTATTTCTCTAAATCGTCTAATTAATTCCAAAGAGCGTATTCAACGCAACTACCAAAATGGTGGATCAAAATAATTGTTCATCTCATACTTTCTCACGCAAATGGAAAGAAATGAGACGCACGCGATACTCTTCATCGAGGGAATTAACGCGTACAAACGTGTCCCTAATTCAGGATCGAGGCTCCTAATTATACGCGGAACATGCAAACACGAGGATCGAGACGATGGAAAGGCTTCTCGCGCGACCGATATACTTCCTTTTCTCTTGGCCACGGTTGCAACCTCGACGCGTGCACCGTATATTCAGACAGCATCCAGGCTGGAACGAATTCAAATCGTTCGGTGTACACTTTATAACCCCCCATCCGTTCGAGCAGCAAGCGATCCTGTTAGCTGGTACGGATCGAACGCGGTCTGAAACGGTCCGCCCGGTCAAAGAGACTCGGTATCGGCTTGATAAAAGTAATGTATTATCGCGGACGCGTTCGGTCATGAGACGTCGTCCACGGGGAGCATTGGACTTTCCGCCGTGCGAACGCCGCGCATTCATTTAATGGGAAAAACAGCCGAGTGAAAGTACGGAAAACGGATTTAGCGAAGTCGCAGGATACTCGTACCCTCTTCGATCGATTCGAACGCTTGGAGAAGCGAGTTCGCGTGAGCCTAGTCGACACTGTTTCGAACGTAAGTTGCATTTCTGAACGAGAGACTGGTTCTTCGAGGACCACTGACGTATCCTAACAACTCAACAACTTGCGTACTGGGATCATAGTGTGCTTCAAATAATTACTCGAGGAGCCACGCGTATGACTTGTTCGTGACGCGAAATGGTAACGCAAGAGAAACAAATAAAATGGTAAAAGTGTAGAGTATTTTCGAAAGGGACTTACGCTATCGCAGAAGGGGTACGAAGGCTGAAAGAAACAACGAGGGTGGAAGCGAGACGAATAGGGACCAGTGGAGGAGGAGAGAGAGGAAGACGGGAAGAGAGTGGAAAAAGAACCATTCATCTGAAAGGTCGGGACGACTCCCATTCATGCAAAACGCGTCGTCCTCGCATCACGAGGAAGAATAATCGTCGTACGGGCGTCGGCGGAAGTCCACGGGGAGAGAATAACATTCGCGCGGTTCCGAAACGTGTCAGGAGAAAAAAGAGGCGTCCAGGAATGAAAACGATCCGTCACGCGGATCCCGTTTTGATTTTGTCGAAAGGGACTTTTTATTCCCGCATATTTACGAGAGTCACCAGCCACGCGCTTTTGTCCGATTAAACGGACGATTTCGCGACTTTCATTTCGTTTTTTCTTCCTTTTATTTTGTTTTTTTTTGGCAACGTTCGACTTTGTCGCGCCGCGAAAACTTCTCTCGTTGAAACGGGCGCACGCTTTCCGAGTTTATCTGTCGCGTTACGTCGCGCGGTTTCATTGTGTCAGCGAGAATAAATGACACAATTGGGAGATGTAAATTGAAGCCGAAAGGAAACGTTTCGAAAATAGGAATGATTTATGGAAACGATTTTCAGTGCACGCGTCGAGATAAAAATGGAATATATGAGCCGCTGATGTACAATAAAACGAAATGCACGTCTCAGAAGAACGACGCAGCATGGGAATGTTGCATTTCTCTTCGTTTAAACAAATCATTCTTGCGATAAATATTTCATAATTTAGAAATAAATGATTGATGACGAAACACGTTCTAGTCGTACTTAACAGTCGCCAGTACATTTAAAGGTACTGGAATTGATAGAAACGATAACCTTTCTCTCACCCCCTGGGAAAAAAAAGTCACTTCGACTCCGTATCATCGCGTGACACGACTAGAGAAGTCAGAAATCACAGTTCTTTCGGCTCTTCGACTCAACGAGGTTGTTTCGCGAGTGGAACGGATAATACTCGTGCTGAAATGCACTTCTAAAGGAGAGACGAAATACCATTCGAGAGACAGAGAATCGATAAAGGAGGTCGTACTCTCTGTAAACGGCTTTCGTTCAACTTTACAGCGATATACATACATATATATGCACCGCAAGGAACGAGAGGGGCAAACAGAAAAAAAAAGAAAAGAAAAAACGAAACGAATACGAGTAAAAGAGAACGGGGAGACAAGGGAAGAGAGAACAGGGTGACGAGGGCGCAGGAGGGGTTGGCGAGGGCGGGGGTTGGGCTACGAATTAAATTACATTTTAATTTCGCGGCCATTTCGCAGCGCTCACCGCGATATGCCAAATATCCGGCGCAATTTACATTTTAAATTGGACACTTCTTGCTGCGATTCGAGGGTTTCGTTGACGGTTGGCTGTTCGTCTGGGCGAAGGTTGCTGTTCGGTAAAAACCGCCACGAGTTTACCCCATTCTGTGCGATGGGGAGTTTCGAAAAATTTCAAACTAACTCGGTATGCACGTACATGAGTAATAAAAAACCATGAAGAACGATCCTTCGTCGCGGCTACTATTATTTTGTCCAAATATTCCACCTTTTTTACAAGTTACGTTAACGTAACATTGAACCTTAATTAATTAGTGAAAGTACTGACGTAATCTCTTGCTCCAGTGTCCCTAAAGAGGTTCAGTAAATATTTTATGTTAACGAGTTCTGTAAAAATAAAATTTCTTCGGTATCTATCAGTCTGTTTGTCTATGTGTATAAAAAAATCTGTTTTTGTGTCGTGTATAAAAAGTACTTTTAAGAAGTACTCCTCCTAAAACCTTGTTTTAGCACCGAGACCCTCCAGAATCCAACAGTGTGCAAATCTGTATTCCTACGGATATCATAAGCACTCGAAAGCATCACCATAGCAACCGTTTAATTGGAAAAGGATCCCCGTAATAAAATCGTCGAGTGTTTCTGTCCTACGACGCGGAGCAGAGCCAACCGCGTCGTTCACGTAATTGTTCGCAGAAGGGCGCGACGAATTTCGGAGCTCTAAGTCTCTCCATCGTTTTCTTCTTTGACTTTAAACTTTTGTCGCGGGGCAGAGGCGTATTTCGAGTTGATCTTTCGCTTGATCTCCATCGTCCCGTTTTAATCCAATTCTTTCCCATCCCAGAAGACATTTGGGAACATATCGTCAGCAAATATGAAAAGCAAACACCACAAATTGAATCTTCTACGCCAAAACGTATTCTTCTTTTGATTAAGCTTCGACGCCTTGTTGAGACTTTCGTACTTTCTTGTATAATAAAATATCGCGTCGATAAACATTCTTTGAGCAGAGCGTCCACTTTTGACTACGTGAAAAGTAAACACCACGGTAGGCGGAAAAGAGACCGAAAGGGGATGAAAGAAAGAGGAGGAAAAAGGGCGCCAAGAAGGAACGAAAAAGGAGAAAAGTACGGAGCAAGAATCACGGTGCGCGAGCGTATAACTACGCGTCGTATAAACGAACCCTTGAGAACATAATTCATTGCCGTAAACAGCCGCTACAGCGGCCCGTGTCAAATTAACGGCGAGCTGCAACAAGAACCGTCCGTTTTACGTTTACGAGGAATATTCACAAACACCTAAACCCCTCGATTTTTTTCCCCATACTCCCCTATTGAAACCTTTCAGAATCGATATAAGATTTAATTGCCGTAAACGGAACGCGATAAAGTCAGCAAACTGCTATGAAAAAATAACAAATCGACCGCTTTTGTCGCTAAGGTTGTTCCAGTGCCGAGCACGCCTTCCGTTTCGAGTTGTGCGCGATTATCGAGGGGCCCAACGTGTTGTGACGTTTCGTATTAACCGCGTATTCCGTGTTATGACAACTGAAGAGCAACAGAAGCGGTATTGACATGAAACGAATTCGACGGAAGGAAAAGTGAAACCATGCCCCGCGAATCAAACACTCCTATTAACCGAGGTCGTATTCCAGACGCGGAATTCTCTGTAGAAATGGTCGGAAACGAAATCGTCACGCGAACTGAATAATTCACGATCGGCAAGAGATCGATTCCGAATCAAGTATAGCGGGTTCGCGAGCATTTAAGCTAATCGATATTTGATAATTTACATATTCGAACGGTACTCGGATTTGCTCGGAGAAATTGGTGAAAATCAGCGAAGATAAGATTACTGATGAAATATTAACTCGAGAATTCTTAATCTTTCTCGATTACAGACCTCTCTCTACTTCTATCTCGTATTAACTGTACAATTAATAACCTAATCTTAACGCAAATTACTTTCCTTATTTAGAATAGCGTATCGAACATGGAACGTTGGTTCTATTAATTCCTGGGACGCCATGTGTGCACCCACGTTTCTCTTTTACCGAAGAACCGCCATAAAAGAAGATATTAGTCTGAAACGCTGGATTAGCGATTCCGGACAGAAGAAGAGGGCCTGGAAATCCCATATTTTCCGTTCGTGCCACTCAGAACGGCGAAACCCCTAGCATATGTTACTTAAGCGCTTAAACGGTGTTGGGGCTATGTTGCAAGAACAAAAAAAGGGGGCATAGTTAGGAAACATTGAAAAGGACTGGAAGTACTTTATATCGCGTGTACATTTGTTAGAAAGGGCACAGACGGCGCGCACAGTCCCAGGAGTGAAATTTACGGGCCTCGCTGAAGTGGCAAGTGACACTGCTCTTTTATTTGCCTTTCTTTTCCTTCCTCCTGTCCTTTATTTTTTTCCCTCCCTCCTTTTTTCGCACGGATTCGTGTACACTCTATTACTGAGGCATTGCTTACCACGTGTATGACATTTATGAATTCTACTCTCGCTGCGCCACGCATCTCATAAAATACCCTTCACAATTTATGTTATATATGTGCGAGGGACGTTGTAATTCGTGGGACGGCCAACAATACGAACGGACAATTCCGTATGAATAAACGAACCGCGAATGTCCGCTGTAATTTTTTCTACCAGATCGTTTCCACGTAATTTTACGATGCGCACTCGTCCGCGTTAACAATAATTGTAGCGTGCAATTATTTAATCGCGAGGGATCAGCACGGTTCGATTAAAATAACGTGTCGTATCACGGACCCGTAATTAATTGGGATCACGCGTTTTCCCTGTCGCGATGCACCGGCGTCCTACGCTGATCGCGGGTTGCCGCGCGAAAAAGGGGCGCCCTTTATCGATTCGAAACGATTTTAGAGGGTGGTTTGCCCCCGACGTTTTTGATTTGAGCGTGCATCCTCGATACGACTCTCGAGGCAACGCTTCGCCGCTTCGAATTAAGGGGTGGAACCGAAAGGAGTGCCGTACCCTTGGGGTCGGGCCCGCGGGCGAAACAGAGACAGGGGATATATACAAGAGATGGAATCGCGAGAGGAGCGCACAAAACGATATAGTGCGGCGAATTCGAGACACGGGTGAGCCGAGGACGGAGGATGCGGAACGTCGGGACAAGAGGAGCCCAGCCACCGAAACGAAACGAGAACTCCGTTCTTGCACGATGTATTTATTTTCCATCGCCTTCAGCGGACGGTGCGTGACCAATCGTCCCGGCTAGCCAATAAATACTAAAATAATTTACCAGCTAGTGTTAGGGTTTAGCCATCGCAACGCCAATCTTAGGAAGAATTCAGGAGGGTATCGAGAAAACTATCGAATGATTTCCGACGCTGTAAAAAACGCTCGGTAGAGAACCCGAACGTTTCTGTTATTCGCCTGCTCGTCGTATGAATAAAATATTTTTAGTCGAACGATTCCTAAATGTATATACGTGGACGGATAGATATCGGTGGTATCTTAAATCGAAATCGGATCCTTCTCACGAAACCCCGTAACCATCGGAACTCGCCCGTCCGGGGAAATATTCGGAATGAAATACAACCGGGGATGAAAGCACTCGCGATCCTACGCGTACAGATGAAAATGTTCACTTCGTCAGGATATGGGCACCCCTCGCGCTTCGAGCACGGGCATCCCCCGTTCTTTCAATTGTGGGTAATACGAGTCGACGTACAGCTCCGAGACAGTACCGCAACTCTTTGAAGTGCTCGGCGACACTCATTGCCAGAAATGTTTAAAAGGGAAGAACACCCGTAAATATTGTAACAAGATATAGGATATTACGCCATTGAGATGTAAATACGCGAGGTATTACACATACGTATATACGCGCGATTCTATTTGAGAAAGCGTGACGTGATAAAATGGAAAAAAAAAGTAATACGCAAATGTAATCGAAATTGTACACCAACGTGAAACGTTCGTTGGAGCGGATATACGTAGCGCGTATATGGAGAACTATTCGCCATAGAATCTCTCGTCGAGAAAATCGGAAACCTGTACAGCATTCACAATCGCCATAATATTATAATAGATGTTCGACATGGCGATTCGTAGGTATGTACTGCATCTGTTTGTGGTTTTAATGAATTAATCAAACTGCTCGTTCGTGCAAATGTAACTCATCGGAAACCAGCTTCTAAATCAACGCTTCGAAATAACTTTCAATCCTCGGAACCAAAAAACAACAAACCAAACTATTTCCAATTATTCCGTGGAATCTCGTGGTAAACGTTAAGCATACTTTCGCGCGTAAGCACGTTAAATGTAAACACACACAGGCACGGTGCGCGCACCGTACCTGGAAACCGCGAGAGAACCGAAAGAAAAAGCGGCAGTGTGTACACAGCGAATAACGAAAATACTCAGACACCGATACAGGTTCGACTTCACACATCCGTTGGCCCTTCTATGCGTATTTATTCGTTCAATTGGAAGCAAAGATTGTACTAGCGAAATACATTTTCGTCGACCTAGAACAGAGGTAAAAATCACATCAGTGTTCAAACGTTCTTGTTACTCGCTGCGCGGTGCTCCGAAAAACGTTCAGCCCCGCGTAATCGAAGAACCAGGACGGAAATTCGATTCGCAGGCGGGACTCGAATTAGAGATCGCTGCGGACTCGATCGAATCTCGACAGCGGGTCGTCGGCGAACAGGAGTGGGGAAAATCCTAGAAAGAGCGTTTGTTCGCGCGGAGACACGCGGAACGAGGAAAGAGGAAAGAAGAGGAGACACTAACCTTTGCATTCGTTGGCATCTCTGGCGGTGGCTCGTGCCCAGGGGCGATCGAAGTAGAACGGCCGACACCTCTCGCAGTCCCTGCCGGCCGTGTTGTGCCTGCACTCGCACGCGACCTCGCCGTCCTTGCCCTGGACGCACCTTGCCGCGTGGCCGTTGCACTTACACCTGCCGCCGACGGCGAAGTCGGAGACGGCGTAGTGATGGGCGAACGTGCCCGTCCCTGGGTTCCCGGTGAGGGTGCTGCTCGTGCTGGTGGATATGGTAACGGGAGCGAAGCCGCTCTCCGCGTCGTCCACCGCGTCGTTCGACTGCATCTCCTGAGGTGCGATCACTTGGTGCACGGATGGCAAGGCGGTGGCCAGCGGATCCAACGAGGCTGAGGATCCACCGCGGGACGAGCCCTTCTGATTCTTCAGCCTCTCCTCCCGCTCCCTTTCCCGTTTGGCCAGCTCCTCGAGACCGAGACCGTGATCCCGTTCATCCCCAGTTCCAGCCAGTTGCGAGACCTGTTCCTGAGACGGCGTTTGGGGCATGTGAAGTCGATTGAAGACCACTCGCACGTCGGTGGCGGTGACCCAGTCTTGCAGCACGGGGGAAGTGTCGAAGTCGGAGGCCGACGGGCGACCTTCCAGGGTGCTGAACGCGATTCTCCCGACGGGGGATAGCCCGTTACCGCCTGTGTAACGATGGCTGTCGGTGCATTTCGCTTCTTGCTCGTTGGCCTTCGTGATGGTAGCCCTGTTGGGTCTGCCGTAAACCCTGCGGCACTGCGACGAGTAGAACTGGAAGGGTTGCCACGTCTTACCGTAGTCCATGGACTTGTAGATCGCGATCGAGTCGGGCTTGGGCGCTTTCGGGCAGAACTGCAGGCTGACGTAGGTCAGCTCGTACTTCTTGCCCAGTGAGAGGGTCAAGGTCACGTTGTCCGGCGGCGCGGAGAAACTCTGGGACGTGACGAGCGGCTCGCTGCGCCAGCAGGTCACGTTGTTGGGGTTGCTCACGTCCGTCAGGTAGCTGGCGGGGAAACGGCGTCGCGGCGTGCTGTCGTCGCAGATGTGGCACTGACCTATACTGGTACCGCCGCCCGGCTGTTCGATCACGTCGCAGTATCTCGTCGGGCCGCCACTTCCGCAGGTCGACGAGGCCTCCACGGCGGCTCCGAACGCGGCGTTCACGAAATTTGGGATGCATCGACGGGGCCTGTCCTCGTCGTAGCACGGGTCCTGCGGATGCTGTTGGCTGGGGAACGTCTTCGCGTAGATCTCGCTGGCGGCCAACGCGTTCGCGTAATCGAGCAGCATCACCCCGCAGACGAGGCTCAGTAACCGTGTTGACGGACCGTTCTTCATCTTTGTTTCTTTGCTTCTCCTATTCTTTTCGGAAGGGTGAATCCTTTTTCGTGAATCGTTCACGCGCTATTGGATTTTTCAAGTTTGCCTTTCGTCTTTCTTCCTCCTGCTCTCCTTTTGTATCCCCTTTTGTATCGCTTTCTATGCCCCTCGCCTGCTCCTGCTCCCCCTCCCCCTCCCCGCGGTCAGCCCCTTGCTGTGTCACCTACGCACGAACTGTCCTTGCCCCGTACAAGAATTATTTCCTCGCTCTATTCTTCTCCGTCGAAGGAAGAACGACGAGGGTAGCGACCTTCGGTTGGTGATCTTCGCCGCGATCCTACGTTCGATATGTAGGTAGGTTCAAACCAGAGGAGCCTACGCTTCTCTCCTGCTCGTCATCTCGAACGGTCGAACTAACCTTTGAGAGTATCGATATCCACCACGCCGCTCTCGCTGACTTTTTCCCCCGCTCGCATTATATTATTATATCGAAAACAGGGATCCGGCGCGAGCCACGCGTTTTACTCCGAACGATCCTGTCGAATTTGAATCCCGTGCCGCGGATACGTGTTCCCGTCGTAGCTCCGAACAAAATTTTCAACAAAATGTTCAACGATATCCCACGAATTAACCGGCTTCGATGCGTCTCATCAAGCGTCGCTCCCTCAAGTGTATTCGATTTTCAAACGGAACATGCGTGTCGATTTCATTCCTAAACGAGCCGTACAATTGAAAAGAGGTTATGCGTGCGCGCGCGCGTGTATCGATACACGCGTCGGATGCTTTTCTCTCTCTCGAACGTTTCCTGAACGATTCCCGTAAATACGGACACGGAGCACGATGCGCGATACACGCCGCTTGAGTAACAGAGGACAAAACAATACGCGGGACAAAAATTCGACAACAACGATCCTCCACCGACGGCGGCTCGCCGCTAACTGAATCGCCGTCCTTGCACGGTGTGCATCCGAACTGTTCCGAGTCCCTCTCCGACTCGCAGCGCACCCCACCACGTCGACTCCTCTCTCGCTCAGCCGAGTCTCCCTCTTTCTCCTCTCTGACCGTCGGCTCGCGTCCTACCGTCCAAGACCAATTTCTCCCCAGCCAATCCGATGACGCCACTGCTCGCGACGGCCCCACTACTCGCGTTCCGCTACACTGGATCGGAAGATCCAGCAGCCGCGCCGCGCTACCGGAAACCAGCCGACCACTGGACCATCGGAGGATATATTCTCCTCTCTTCTCTTCCCCGTCCATGCTTTCTCTTCTGCTCGCTCTTCTACTTCGAGGAAGATTGGCCCGACGAAATTTTTCGAGGGTTGGCGAGAAATTTCAGCAGGAATTAGCGTTAACCCTGATTAAACCTCCATCTTGCGCGGTTCTCGGCCAGGCCGTCCGTTACCTGAAAAATCGTGTTATGTTAGAATCAAATTATTTTTGTATCATTTCAGATTAACTGCACTTTTCTGTCTAAATTAGGAAAATGTTGTACATTTTGTAAACACTTTTAGTAAGTTCTTATAGAATACCCAAGAGTTTTCATCTATTTTACCCTTAATACAACCCTTAATTTGATAAATTCCTGAGTGTTATCTAAATCTAGCTTAGTATTTTCTGTACAAAGAAATTCAATAAAACATTCCTTTAATCATTCTCTTTCTACGTTATCTTCTTGATTGTTTTCTTGTGAAGCTATTCAGAGAATTAACAATCCACCGTTTTCCAGAATACGACAATTAGGTATCACTCTGCAACAAATGAAGTGTTAAGTATATACGCCAGGTGTATATTTTCAAAACTACCAATCAATTGTCCCTTGAGAGATGACGTGCCTAAAGAAAAACAAACTCCGCGACGTATTGAAGATGGAGTAGAAAATTATAGTTTGGATAGGCTAAAATTAAGTGGGAAGAATTCGCAGAATTTGGCGCCGGTTTCGTTTCCAAACGGTTTGCGCGTATACCAGCAGAAAGGAGGCGACGGTTCCTTTTCCGTCGATTCGATGAGAAGACAGGTCCTGGTGCGTGCATGGATTATGGAGCGGGTTTCCAGAGGGTCTATTGGTCGAATTGGCGAACGGAAAAAAAGCAGAACGGGAATGCGGGAGATACGACGTCAAAAAGTAAGACAGAGAGAGAAAGAGCGGCAGTGAAGCTTCTGTAGATCGTCACGCGATCCCTGGCGATCCTTCAAGAAGGCCTCTCGTTAGTTTCTACAATCGCCGCCAATTTAAACGAGCCTCAAATTTTTTTTAATACAGCTTTTCATGTTCCTACGAAATCACCACGCAACATGATATACTCCTTAAGAGATGCTAAATATATATATAATTACACTTCTTACACGCATTCCCCTTTTTCTTCTCCTCGAGTCTAATTGATTCGAATTTTATCTCCAATTTTGTCTCTCGAGTTATAAATTGCTATATAACTATACTTAAGAAAAATATTGAATTTTTCATACCTAATTACGAAAAAATATTAACCTCATATTGCTTATTTGTTCCTATTTTTACGCTGTTTAACATTCATATATCGAACGATTTAGAATATAATACCTCAGGTGCTCTTCTCAATTACTCGTATTCGCCCGACAATGGATAACCTCTAAAAAAAAAATAGTAACATTACGACTATTGCACATAAAATAAAAAAAGGCTGAATGAATCATTTTAACCATTATATCGAATACCATTTAGAAATACCCCGTAGAGTTGTTTAGCGTTTCCCTGTAAAGCGTTTCGAAATGCGCCAAAGGGCTGGTCCTTGGCGAGAAAATCCTTACAGAAAGGTGTCGGAAACATAATTGTGGTATTCGAGCCCAACCCTAAAGAATGCCATTCAGTAGCAACCGTCCCACTTCCATTCTAACTTCTATTTCGACAATCTACTTTACGGATTTAGTATTTTCGACATTTTTCAAAAGAAATATATGTATTTTTGCGTAAAAACAGTTTTTAGTTCAGTGAATTTGTTTTCTATGTGGTTATGGTCATAGATTCCAGGCGCAAAATTTGAAAATATCGTGTAATGAAAAATTAACATACCTCCAAAAGAAGACATGCAATATCAAATAGCCTTAGATCTCAGTAGACAATGGACATCGGTAAATCTTGAAAACTGATGAAAAACTCGAAAAAACTTTCATTTCATTCGAATAGTTTCCAGAGATTACCGAATTACGTTTCGTCCCATGATGCTTTGTCAGAGCCCACTAACGACATCTGTCAAATTTTCATGAACATATATTTGGCGGTTCACAAATGAAAATCGTTTCTACAAAACAAAGAAACGAAAGAAATTTCCTTCTAAAACACTCTATAGACAAAAATTTCAAAAAAAATACATAATTTTGTTAAGTATTTGCTTACAACTGAGGATTTATGGCGCTCGATTAATTTCTAGGGTTAAACGTCGAAACCGTCTGTTGAAAAAAATTTTCTCGTAGGGTCGTGGCATGAACGATAAGCGGCATTCGTTAATCGAATTAATATAATCTGAAGGAATAGCTAGGCGAGCACGAGCGGGCGTGATGACATTCTCGGCTTTAGGCTTTCCGGCTTAGGCTTCTCTTGCGTCGGATTAAAACTTTAGAGCGACCGGCAAATGATCAATCCAACCTTTCGGAATGCCTTTCTTTTAGCCTCTTTTTTCCTCTTTCCGGATGTCTTTCAGTGAACTTCCGCCACGGTAGATATAACACTACTGAACATCACTTCGCCTCTCTGTTCTTCCACAACCTGTCAATAATTTGTTTAGACCAAATTTTGCATTAAATAAACGCATAAGTTCGACTCTTTTTAAGTAATAAGAATATCACAACTATTTTTAATATTTTTCACTTCCTATGAGGAATTTATGTTGCAGAGAGGATTATTTTGACATTAGAAGTGTAGATTTTTTATAGTTAGAATATGTTATATAAATTTTTAAGTATAAATTTATATATTTAAAAAATGTAATTATGTTTCTTTTTGTGATTTTTTGATGTAAAAGCAATATCTAAACTTATGTTATTCAGTATTGTTTAATACCTCAATGATTCTCTTTTCTTTACCTTTATATACCTATGATTTATCTACATTGTTAGTACTTGGTTATTGCAATAGTTGCAATAAGCAGATTTTACTTCCTTAAGAGATATTCTTAGCTGAGTTAAATGTTACAATATCTTTTTATGCTCATATTCCAATGTGATATTAATTAATAAAGAAAAGTTCTATGTTATACTATGAATTATTATACTTTATATTGCATATCACCTATTGTATTGCATAGCCTATTCATCTTTTACAACAGAAATTTTATGTATATAATGTATATGTATATATTTATATGTATATAAAGTAGGGAATTTATAGTTGTTTTGCAATTCTACTGTAAATTTTTACCTATTACAATTCATATACTAAATAATAAGAGAAACTGATTGATCACTTCCATACTCTAACCTAATTTGAACATTTCAATAAGTTAAAGAAAAATGAAATATATGCACTTCATTTGCAATTAAAAATATTATAGTATTTAGTTTATTTTGTGATGTTATTGTTGTGCATTTGTAATGCACTTAACTTACTTCATACCCAGTTATTTAATGTAACAATAGTTGCTAGCAAATGTTTGCCATTACTTAGTTACAAAAAGAAACTGATCTTATTTTCTCCTGTTTTTCACTATCTATAATTTTCAGGGCCTGTAGAGAAAAATCGATATGTATTATCTAAAAATGTATATGTAGGTTAAAGTGTAGTAGTATTAATTATATAAATAAAGAAAGTTATAATAATGTTGTAACAGTGTTGACGGACTGGCACATGAGTCAAGGAAATTCCCCTTCTGGTTCGGTACGATGATAACCAAGGCGCCAATTATATGTCTATGAAAGTGTACGACAAATAGCGACTATTCGCGCGAAGATGATAATCTGACACCCCAATTTGTTTATAATTGTAAATTGCACCTTCCTTAATTCATCGTCGGTGGTTTAGTGTAAATGATGGTAGGATTGTGGTGTGGTGGTGGTAATGGCGTCGAGAATTCTCCCAATTGTCGTGTTTGTTATCATTTGAACTGCCTGCATAAAATGTGTGGTATTTAATACACTTAATTTTTTTAATAATTTCATATAATTAAACGTTATGCAAAAATATACAAAACTATCATTTACGACTTATGACTACCTTGTCCATCATACATTGTCCACACATAATAGGTGGCAAAGGTATACTTACCTTCCACTGCAATACACACGAATTAATCGCAGTAGTGTTTCTAATACTATTGATCATATTAAAGTCCACAACCACTTTTTTTAAAGTTTTTTCTCATTTATATTTAACTCTTTGGTTTGTATTTATCAAGCCATATATTATAATTGTTAAAAAATGTTTGAAAAATTAAATTAAAAATTTGATCTCTTAATGAACGAATAAAACGATGAAACGCTCGCCGTTATGTTTGTTCGATTATAAATTTGAATTTTTACGATTCAATAATGTTAATATTCCATAACAGTAATAAAAATAGTGTTGGTGATCACTTCGTACGATGTATCACTTCTTTTCTCGCCTCCCGATCAATTTTGTGAATAACAAAAGAAGAGAAAATTCGATATGTACAGAGTGTTTCGCAGTTTACAAATAGTATTCAATAAGTTGGTATTCCTTCGAACAGATTTTCATTCAAAAGAAATACACGGTTCACTAATTGAACCACATGCTCGATTAAACAAAACTGAATCAAAATGAATGACGTTTAATCAAATTATACTATACACTGTTCACTTTGCTTTCAATTTTCTTGAACCTATTGTGCTGATTACCAAAGTAAACTGTATAATTTCGCCTTCACATTACAATTAAGGGGTGTTTACAGTATTACACTATCTATGTTTGCACACCTGCTCTTCTGCGACTTAAAACAGCGTACCAACTCAAGAATTAACAGAACCCTACTTCTTCTCGTTGTCAGCGCAAAATATTGAAAGAGCACGCAATATGATTTGAAAAAAGATCGAAACAGGCAAAATGAAGGCGCGAGGCCCTCACAAACGCCATCTACGTTTTTATATCGTTGTAATATAAAAGTAGAAAAAATAAACCAAAAAGATTGAAATTCAAAAAAAAGGTTAATTTATGAATTAATAGATTCTAAAGACAAGATATTTGCATGTCAAACTACCTTGTAAACCATAAATAATGATGTACATGCGCCTGAATTATTATTACGTTTTCTCTACTGATGCACAGAACCTAGAAAAAGAACGCGATCAGATAACCACAAAATATCTATTTACGTCGAACCTTGAATACCTGAAAGAATAATTAATTAAATGCACCAAACTGAAGATTGGTTTTGGGTAAAGATTACAATTAATACTAAATTGTGATCGGAAAACTGTATACTAAATTTCCTCGTGAAGCAATTAATTTACGACCCGCGAAACACCTTGTACACATGAATGTTAATTGTATATAGAGTGTTGACTCTAACGGTTCGTACGATTTTTCAGCCGTTATTGAAAAAAGTTATTCACCATTTATCGTTGTTGAATGGAACAATATATATTGATAAATATTTCATTCTTCCTAATGAATTGAAAGCCACTCTTTTTGATCACATTTAATATGGGTAAAGTTTGATTGGTGACTGTTCTTTATTAAACTGGCGCAGACGCTTGAAAAATGGCGCGAATAATTCAAATGACAAATACTGCATATTTCTCACCCAATTGATTGCCAACATTTTGGCAATAGATAAATTTAAATTGAAACATAATAAAGAATAATCCGAGTAACAACTTCTTTATATTTCCTTCTATGTGATAAAATTTATTTGAAATTTTTACTCGGATTGTTTCACTATTACATTGTCAAATGATATTGTATTTGTTTTATCGTTGTGTCTGTATACACGACATTCAAAATTATTCTCATCGCGTATGCCACGATTACATGTATGCCACAAGCATATTTATAAATAAAAAGAAAACATATCGATAGAAACACATCGAAGCACAACCATCGACGTCGATCGTTATTAAAATTGTCATCGATGTTTTGCAGAAAATCAAAGTACAAGTAAACAGAAAAAGTACGGCTACTCGTTAGCTATGTATTTAAAATGATATTTATCTCTATAATAAATTTATATTCATTTATTTAAAAAATTTCGCATTTAAAACTTAACCTTGCCAGACATCGATTTAAAAAAGAAACGCGACTCTTGCAATACTGAAAATACTAAAGGAATTTATGCTTACGGGGTACAAATCGACAAAAAGCTCGAGGTTAACAAAGGCAATGTCATGATTAGACAACCTCGTTCTCTATTATTCGAAGATCCACGCAAATTATCGAGTCTCAAGGAATCAACATGCTGCGCGTCAATGAAAGTCCATTTGGGTTGGTTAATCATTTGCGAATTGGAAGTTCTATTTTGATTAAAGCGAATATGTCAAATCTCGAAGAGCTTCGCATACACGAACGTATTACTATACAGACTTAAACGATTAAATTTCTAGATAACGTTCGATGAATGTTTCGCCGGCTGCGCTGCCCTCTTTAGCTTAACTGTCCTAACTAACAATTTTGAAAAAACCAAGTAAAACGTCGTTTCATATCTTTCCTCGTGTCCTTTCTGTAGAATAAATAAATCAAACTGTTTCCAGAGTCCTACAAAGTGCACAAGATATTCTTGACAGATTTGACTTGAACAGCTAAAAAAGGTTATACAAGATTATAAAAAATTCGAAGCAATCCAACAAATTGGAAAACTGATAGACAGGACATTCTAGCTAAGGGAGGGCAATGCGGTTGAATGAACAGAGGATATGCAATATTTTTGTTTGTTTGTTTCTTTTTTTTTGTGCAATGTTCCCACATTAACCATCGTTAAAGTATATATATCTGTATTTGTGTTTCGTTTGCCCTATGAAGAAAAGCTGTTGGCTCGCTTTTCTTCCCTGTCGAAGACGCGTAGCGGTGATAACCGCGCTTAGATCTACAGAAAAATGCGAATTACCACGATACATATCTACATATATTGCGGCTCGCTTCGTTTTTTTTTTTTTTTTTTTCTTTAACAATTTCGATTATTCTGATAAAATGCATCTCGCCGCATCGTAGTCGCGTGCACGCGACGCATGCGATCTCGCTTACGCGATAAAAAGGAATATAAAACTATTTGTAAAAGATCGCACGGAACGATGTGTAATGCATCTACGCGCGCCGCGTTTCTCATTCATCCTGCGAATTAAATTCATTTAGGCGCGATTACCAGCTGTAAAACCGGAATATAAATGTAAAACGTGTATTCTTCCACTTTGCCATCTTACGGCACACGGCGCACGACGATACGTATTCACATACCATTCTTCGTCTACGTATATACGTACGTAGATGATATATTAACACGATTTCTTACGGATTTATAATAGTTCCTCGTACCTAATTGATCAATATAGATAAAATAATAAATATAAAATATATTAAATCGCCGTAAAAGGATTTTGAAAAATGAAAAAGTGTTTTGGTATTTATATAGGTGTTTTTTTCCTTTTTCTCTTTTAAACGTGTTCCTTATCGTCCAGCATTTTTCAATTGTTCTCTTTTCAACGTCTCTTGCCGTTACTAGTTTTTGCATTGCATACACACGCATACACAGACAGGAACAATCATGGGTGCTCTCCCCAATCCCCCTATCTATACTACATATAATATTTCGTTTTCTATTGGAAATAACTTAGCATCTATGTGTCCAATATATTAGATATTAAATAATAAATCGTAATCATCAATATATTAATTTTAAATAATATGATTTCTAACAAAACACCCGCCACTCAACAAATCAAAAATATGTACGGTCGACGATATTCTTATTTGGAATTTCAGTAAAAATAATTACGCATCTAAGATCTACTCCTCGTTATCGTAAACTCTCGTGTAATATAATTAGATTATCGGCTAACGTAAGGGTTTCTCGTAATTCACAAATACATTTTTGGCATACTACGATGCGATACACTGACTATGCGCTAATGAATAATATATGACTCGAAATGATAAAGATACAAGGGATTATTTATACAACCACATGTTATCCCTAATACGTATAACAAAAATTGTGATTTCAAAGAAGTTAAATAAGACAATAATAATCGTATCGTAAGAAATGTACAAATACGTGACGGGTTAAAGTATAAATATCATTATTAAAAATCAATTCTTTTGTCGTTTAAGAGAAGTCGCAATATGAAAAATATAATTTCACTAAAAAAAAAAAGAAAAAAAGAAGAAGAAAAGGACAAAACAATAAAATATAGTTTTGTCCCAAAGAATATAATCGAATGTAAATTATCATTATAAATAGTTCGTATCACGTTCTTCTTCCTTAAATAATGATTCTACGTACTCGTACGGTAATAAGACTTCACTTCATTGGGAAGCAGAAATACGAATAAATAAATATTTATAAATTTACAATGAAAAAGAATTATTAAATATTCTCTGTGTGTGATATGGCAGTTTGAAAGGTTCGAATCTGAATATTACAATTTCCAAGAACATTTTGTAAACTATATTTTCGAGTACGCGAAGGTTACTGGTTCCAGTAAGAAATTTTTAGTCAGATCAATTCCGTTTCGCGACACTCCGTTATTATTCGACTATCGTTTATTTAAAAAAAAAATGAAACTTATATTACTTCCGTGTATTAAAATAATATGCATGTGCATGGGTCTTGTGTGAACCATCGCAGGACAATGGAAGTGTTCTTTCATGCTGAGAACATTAAATTCTCTTTCTCTCGTTATCATCTTATTCGTAGAACACAGTGCATACGTTAATATTTTCACTAGATAGTCAAATACCCCAGGCGTTTGATTTCTACCTTTGAAACTGCTCGAAGGTCCCCTCCAAGAAAGGCGCCGATACTAAATACATAGCATATACGTATTTTGTATTTCCAATGTGAAAAATATTCATTTAAGTGTTGTGTAAATACTATCTCACAAAAAATATGACTCTCTCTATAAAATTGTCAAATTCTATTATCTCCCTAAAAACGTGTCCACGCATACATTTCGCGATAAAACAACCCGTATTTGATGAAACATGCGACCGCATCAACCGCTCTTTAACGACACATAATCGTATCGGATACACGTGTCAAATGGTATTCTCATATACTTATCAAGATGTTTGCCAGCTCATTGCAAACTCTCGATCATTCATTTAGATACGTCACACACTTTGTGCTATATAATGAATTCTATACATCTTTATGCTACCCACATCGCATCGATTTAAATACATCGAGCATTGAAACATTTTATTGCCAGAATTAATAAATAATTCAAGTCCTTTATCGTATCACGCGTTAGAAACGTAGAAAATGGATAAAGCAGCGAGATATTTGGCTTATAAGATTACTATAGTTTAAAAACAGCGTTACTCATATTTTTCTCGTCGGATTAGCGAATTTAGGAATTCTATTTCTTTGTCTTTCCTTTTTAGTTCGTCACGAATTCCTACGAATATAATATATCCTTCGGTTTGTTTAACAACGTAAAAGTTTACATGCACTGAAATGTATCTCTCGTATAATTGTTCCATAAAATGGATATGCAAGTAGAAAATTCTATGGTTGCTCTGTAACTATTCGCCGTAAAAAATGGAGAAACTTCTACGTATATGTGAGATAAGGAGTGTGTATTTTCCCGAATATTCGAGAATGCCTAGTGAACGTTCGAGAATGCGATTCTTTTGTTTTCTTTCGCATCGAGGCGGGTAAAAAGCAAACGTCGAGCAGTTCTCGACGAACGATAGATGCGACTGGTACTGTGACCAAGTCCAAATCCCACATATACAAAATGTGAAGCTTTCATAATCATGAAAAACATTAATGAAAATTCATTCACGTTTAAAATCAACATAACTTGATTAATATGTAATTACGCTTGAAGGGAGACCTACGTCCAGTTTCAATTTATGCAGCAAAGTTTGTGCATTCCAGTGGTTCCTGATCAAAGCACTTTATAAAAAGTCGAGTCATCCAGGATTCTTAACAAGTTTTTTACCACGATAATCGTAAACGCGCCGACAAAAAAGTACCATATCTGAGGGCACTGGTATCGGGGGCTGCCGATTTTCTCTTGGATACAGTTGATCTCCCGGTGGTACTATTAAACCGGGACTTTCTAATCCCTCCTCGATTCTTCGTAAATTTTTACGATACCTATAAATGATATTAATATATTCGTAGGTTTTACTATAATGATATTTAACTCTTTAAACTTTGTCGATAGACTGACTCCAGATTAACTACAGAATCTTCTAAACAAAAATTCAGTGATAAAGATACATTTTTCATGTTTCCCTATGATACATACGGCTTAATGAAAAGTTGTAAACGAATTATTCTACTGTTGTTAACGGTATAATATTTAACAGTGACAGATAAAAAAGATTAGCTCACCGGCAATATTCGTTGAATGTCAAAATATAACATTTATCTTCTATACAAGCAACACTATTTGCATCCCGATGCCGTGAAGCGAAGACTTCATCTTCGGTATCATACTGAGTTTTACCTTGCTCAGTATGTTCAGGTCTGTAGTACCACAACAATGAAAACATCATTTCACCTGTAATAAAATTCATTTTTATTCCATTTTTAGTTTGCTTTTCGCTGTTCTAATAAAAGTACTTTAGAACAAGAAACTAACCATCGTCCGGATTTTCCCATAAAGCAGCAATTTTCGCTACGAACGGTAAATCCGCTTTTCTTGGGCCACTTTTTAGCAAAACACAATCACGTGGTCTTAGAACATCACCACTTTGATGTTTCATACTCGCGTAACATCGACGTATAGCCGATTCTTCATTCTAAAAAAAAATTACATGAGAAATAATGATGTTCAATAAAACTTTACATGTTATTTCTTTTAACTAGAAACGTAGAAATATTTCGAGGACCATTGAAATTAAGACAAAATTGTTACTTGTTATGGAGATGGTTGCCTGCTTATTATATGTAAATTGCATTACTTCATTTCGCCATAGAAATAACTTTTTCGTATCTTCGACAGCATAAAAAATATTTCCAGGTTTTCAATTAAAAGGAACACACCCTGCATATCAAGAGTTAATATTTTAATGAAATGTTTACCGTTAAATATACTTTGGCTTTAAACGGATCGCCTTCCCAACTCCAACCGTTACTCCACTTCGGTTTTAAAAATGTTTTTCTAACTAGCAACAGATTCTCGTTTCCTATTGAACAATCTTCAACTTTGGCGCTAGATTTTTTCACAGGCTGCTTTTTCGTACTTTTTCGCTTCTTTTTTATCAACGCCGGCTTTTTCGTACTCTCATATACGTCACACGTCGTTTTAGATTTTATTGTACTCTCATGTTTCTTGTTATTATCTTTCGATTTCGCCTCGTGCGCTTTAGTTTTACCTTTACCCTTACATCTAACCTTCTCATGCGTTCTCGATTTTGTTCGGGCCTCCGTTTTACCCTTCGATTGACCACTCTTCGTGATCGCCTTTGACAATTTCTTCGATGCCAACTCCTTTACCAGATCAACCTTTTTGGTGGCTACCTTTTTCACTGTTGACAACAAATTCACCTCCTTCTTCACTTTCTCTGACTTCTCAACATTCTTACTCTTACGATCTCTTTTTTGTGTCATCTGCAAACTTTTTTGAATAACATTATTAATAGTTTCCAAGTAAGAATGTTTTACGCAATTTGTGATACTGTTACTTGTACTTTGTTTAGAAGTCTTCGACTTCTTCATCGCGTTCTCCGAACAATTCGAGTTCTCTACTTTACGCTTTTGATTTTGATTATCTTTCTTAGGCTGTTTCTTTTTCGAAATACAATCGTCGCCATTGCTGTCAGTCTTTTTTATAAGCGGCAGGATTGATATAGACATTTTCGACGAGAAGTCACTGTTATTCAAATCGTGCGAAGAACCAACGGAAAGGGTTCTCTTGCTTACTTTCCTCTTTTTTCTGCTATCGGACAGACTGTCCAAGGATAACTTTCTTTTCGATACTTTCTGACATTTCGGTTGCTCTTCTACTTCCCGTGTCTCTTCTTCTTCTAGGCTTTCTTTATTCGTGATCTCTTCGATAGTTTCCTCCTGCACAGTTGGCTCGTAGTCCGGTTTCTTCCAATTCTCACTATCAACGGCAACAACGTCGCTCAATTCTTCCTTAACATCCGGGTCCGCATCCAATTTATCGTCAAGTAATATGCCAGAGTCCTTGTCGATCTCCAGAATGGCCATCTGGCCCTCCTTCATGCATTCTTCACATTTCATGATATCGCACTTGTAATCCGACTCGCACTTAACGTTACAATTTGCAACACAGGATAAATTGTCGCCCATCTCCACACTGCATGATTCACATTTCACGTTGTTATTTTCCAGCTTGAAATTGTGATATTTACTACTCGGGCAAGTTGTCACCGCTAACTTCTCGGAGGGAGAGAGAGTCTCCAGTTTAACCTCGCAAGTTGACGTACAAGCATGCTTTTGGCACCCACACTTTTGTAACTTATCCTCTGAACAATTCTTTTCATTCTAAAACAATACGTTCAATTATCTTATAAATGTAGGAAATTTTTCAGTCAGCTAACGTAATTGAAGACTGGTGCAAAAACCGATCGTCTACATTGTTGGTCATTTTTTAATTGTTATATTGATTAAAATTTACGCGTATGCAAGCTGTAGCTTGTTCTTGTTCCAAAATAAAACGGACTCATCTTGAATATCTTTATAGTAACTATATTAACTTTAAATGTGCGACGTCATCTATATCTAGATGATGATTGTGTTTATTCGAACATGTTTTGCTTATGAAAACGATAAAGTTTCATTCTGTAATATAATGAACATATAATTAATCGGAGTTTAATGGATCCTATATAATTATATACGAATACATTTCGATAATAAAGCGTTGTGAACAATATTTGTATTACATAATAACTTGAAATTTTACGATCGAGTCAAGTTGTCGACTTTTGGCCACTGAAAGCGCTAATGATAGTATCTGACTGTTTGTTCCACAAAACACAGTTTCCTTTTTATTAGTACAGGATACCTTCTAATCTAAAAATAGAGATGACCAATTTTTACACCGAAATCTTCAACTACTACAATTCTTGTCGCTTAGAAAGCTTAAATATGACGTTTAAATCTCTCTGCCGTACTTATTATTACCTGGATGAAACAGAAAACAATTCATAACAATTTCAAGAACAATGAAGGGGCGATTAGCGAATTGCAAGAAGAGCGTGATAAAATTGATAAGATAGCATGATTTAAACTTAATACACAAGGTACTTCAAATGTAAACGCACGAACCTTATTCTTACAGTCCGAATTTTGCGGACGATTGTGAGACGGAGGGACCGAGGGTTGGTTCTGATTCAGGTTGCGGTGAGTGTTAAGTTGGACGCGATCCGTATCCCAGGCATTGGCACCGTGAGGCGGCGCTAGCCCGGCTAGCCCCCTCGCCGGCGAGGGCGGACCTACCAAAGCGCTGGGTGGCAATGACAGACCGGGCCCCGATACCACTGGCGCTCCCTTACCATTACCAATAAGGGGCCCAGTATCCACGTTTTTTGGACAAGACTGCATCGGGCATGGGCAACCCTGGAAGGCTGCATCTGAAGGTTTAAACATCAAATTAAAACTTATTTTTCAGATCTAGATAAAAGGCAAAACGCTGACTCAATTTTCATAGATTTCTCTAATAGTGTTTTCTTATTGCTCCTAAGACCAGTTACTTCGTTAATCACGAAATGAATAAAATTAAGTAATACTTGTGTTTCAAAATTGAATTTAAAGAACATGACGGAAAATAATATCTGAATTATCTACATCACACCGCATTTTTTCATCGTTCTAAGGCTACACTGATTACGACAATTACAACCAATCTCTTTGCTTTTGTTTTGAAATGATTTATTGAAAAGTCTGCTTTCGGATTCCATGTGCATTCTATACAAAATTATTGTCATAAATCAAATTAACTGAAGTGGTCGAAATATTTACGAACGCTACCATAAAACACCGCTTAAAAATTTATTAAATAAGCTAAGTAACTAGGCATGGTACTTACGATCTACGAAAGGTCTCCCCTGAGAATGCAAGTATGCCGGATTGGGTGGAGGAGGTGGTGGTGGTGGAGGTGGCGGGTACGCTCCGTAATAAGGAGGCAGTGGATATTCACCAGGCGGTGGCGGAGGTGGTTGATAATCAACAACTGCCGGGCCTGCAGTAGCACTACTACCAGGACCGCCGCCTCCACCAGATTCCTGATATCCGTAATACTGCCTGAAAAAGTACCTTTTTATACAGTACATTATCAACAATGAAAATCTCCACTCCTACAATTTTGTTAAGGTGATATTAAAAATAAGGTGCAACATTATAAATACGTTTTTACCTTCTATAAGTCGGTGCATATTTATAATAATGCTGTGGATGAGCGTGAGGGTGAGAATACGTCGGTGGATAACATAACTCTGGGTATTGTGGCGGTGTACCATAGTATGATGAAGGACAATATGCCCTATAGAATGCACCTCCTGAAAAAATAGATATTTACATAGCACGTTAACTGGTATATAATATAGTATACATTAACAACATTTTTACGCTAAACACTCGAAATATGTGCAATTTAACTTGCAAGTAATTTTTCGACAGCTTTATACTCATTTCAACAAACGTATAACCAATACTAAATATCAAATTATTATTTAGCATGTATCATCAAAAATTTGGATAAAATTATAACGCAAAATAATGATTTGGCTATACCTGTACTACTCGTACCTCCTGAAGTTGTAGAAGTTGCAACTAAGTCGTCCGAGCCTTCAGAATTTTGCGGAGGTGTAGGAGTTGGTTCTGGAGGAGGTCCTTTAATAGGTGGTAAAGTTGGTGGGTGTTGTATCAGTGGTCCAGCCGGCTGATAATACCCTGTACATTATTGTACACGTTATACTTCTATATATTTTTGTCCCTTTAAACATTAACTCCATTTTTCTACAGATAAATTTTATACGGTTTTCATTTCGGCTGAAAGTGCGGAAACACTCTGGTTTGCTAATAAACGCGTGTAATCTTAACATAGTGTACAAAAAAGAGTCGAAAGTTTTTAAACATTTTTAATAACTAATATTTCTAAGTGTCCGAATTACACTTAAATATTATCTGTGTAAGTATGAATATTCTTATTTTTTGTCCTTTTGAAAATAGAACTAATTTTTGGCTCAAAGAATTGTAGAATGTTATTCAGCTTTCCCCTATATATTACGACATCCACGGTATTAATAAATAATGCAAAAAGTATGACACAATCAACTTACCATGTTGATGTGGTGCTGAAAATGCAGAATGTCTTCTAGGTGACATATTTGGATGATTACCTTGGCTACCTGGTGGTTGCATTGAAGATAATGCACCTAATGGAGTATATGATTTGCAAGGTTGCTCCAATTTTTGCTGTTACCGAAAATAAAAACATAATTGATAAATATTATTGAAAATTATATTAACCATGTGTAAAACCATAGCTTTTCATAAGATTTAAATAATTTTTTTTTGTTCTCACATGTACATTTGAATGGTAAGATATAGTTGGTTTCATTATTTAGATTTGAAGAGTATTTACATCAGGTAATAGTTCAATTGCAAGAAATTGGAAAAGCAAAATATTCTTTATAAATATATAAGTATATAATTTACCTGATCATGAAGTTCAGTAGCAACTGCAGTAGCTGCTGTCTGAGTATGGCTTGTTGAACTGTATTGCATTCTATACTGCATACCAGCAATGCTGCAGTAACCTTCGTGATGTGTAGATCGAGTTTGATTAACATAAACACCTTAAAAGAAAAGTTTTATTTTAATAAACAGTATAATAGGTGTCAAGAGCTAAGAGCAATAAATGAAAATCGATTAATTAAATATACCAGTAATAGTAACATCCGTATCTTGATTCAAAATAACAAGTTTATTTGATGGTTTTAGAACGTCGTCTTGTTCTGGATTTTGCCTTGATTTTCGTTTCTCGATATCAGAATCGTTTTGTTTGCGCTTTTTAATAATTTCCACCTCCGACTCGCTCGAAGAATCAGAACTAGTACCGGAAGGATTTTTTTCACTCGAATAAGATGCGGCTAGAATGGCCGTGGCATTCAGACTCGCCATTCTTTTACAAACAACCATATCTTTCAAATCCATTACTTCCTCATTTTTCTTTCTTCGTTTGATTATCTTCTTCTTGTGTTCTACATTTTTCTCACGTTCATAGTCATCATCTGAAGAAGACGAAGACGAAGAGGTTTCCAACATATCCCAGTGCTTTCCGCGTAATCCGGGCACATTTCGAAGTTTTCTTTTCGGGACATTTTCTTCCATTTTAGTCTCTACCTTTTTCTCCTTCTCCTTACGAACGTTCTCCTCTTTTTCTTCTTTAGTCTTCTTCTGTTTCTCTTTCTCAGGTTTTGGTTTACAGAAACCACCAAGATATACTCCACCAGTCTCATTTTCATATAAACAATGAACTTTGGCTAATGCGTTCAAAGAAGCAACTCTGTGTCGCTTTGGCCCACTCCAGAAACCAAACAATCTCATTCTCCTAACGCGTTCATCAGATGGTGAAGCACCTCTTTCTCTTCTCTTCATCTCCTTTTGTTTATTCTTTTTTACCTCGTCATCACTTTCATCCTCTGTATCTAATAACAATAAATTACTGCTTACACTGTCCCCATTAATTGGTTCATCTTTCAAATTTGTCTCGATTATATTTTCACTATCAATTTGCTCTTGCTTAGAGGAAACACTATCGTTTACATTATCTTCGCAAACTTTCATTTGTTTGCTAGACTCCTCAGAAGATGTTTCCTCAGAAGATGAATATGTTTGATTTGCATTGTCCATTTGTACTTTCACAGCTTTCTTTTTTATTACTTTCTTGCCTATTTTTGGAGCATTCTTTACAACTTTTTTTATATCTTGTGCCTTTGATTGCAGTTGTTCTTCTTTATTACCTTTATCAATCTCTTTATCCTCTTCTAATTCACTTTTTATATCGGTTGTATTTGCTTCTTCATTCATTTCATCATTATCCATTATCTTTTTATGTTCATTTAATAATTTCTCTGTTTCTTTCACATCTAATTTCTTCTTAGGTATAACTTTCTCAACAATCGTTTTCAATCTATCATCTTTCTTCAATGCAGCATTTATTTTATTGTTCTTTAAAGGCAACTTAGCTTTCATATGTTTCCCTAACTTTGGCTTCTTCTCTTGTATAATTTTAACTTTAGAAATATTCACATTTTTTCTCTTTGTTTTCTTCACTGCTTCATCTTCTTCACTTACAGACATTTCCTCATTTTTCACCAATTTATTCAGCTTAATTTTCTTATCTACCAACTTCTGAACCACCGATAAATGTGACTTCTTTGTTAAAACAGTCTTCCTAGAGATACCTTTCTTCTGCATTGATTTCGCCTTCGAATCCTTTTTAGCTCTTGTTAAAGAAGCATTAATATTCAATGCATTCTTTTCAAGAAGTTTCTTACGTTCCAATTTCTTATCTTTTATCACAGATGCCTTCACACTCTCCTTGATGTCCAACTTTATCAATTTTGTATCTTTCTTCTTTTCGTCCTTACATTTTTTCTTAGTGATTGGACAAATAATATCTAACTTTTCCTCATGCGTTTCATTTTCTTCCGTAACATTTAAAAGGTTCACTTGGTCTTCTATGTTCTCATCATCAAATTTACCGCTCTTCTTTTTTTCTTCTATTTTCTCGGGTTTCTTCTTATTCTCCATAACTTGCTTATCCAATTTTACTTTCTCATCTGGCTTTTGTACTTTCTTTTTTTCTGTACTGTCATAAGCACACTCGTCCATAATTTTTTCTTCTGTTTTATCCAATTTTTTTTCTTCCACCTTGTCCCACTTCTTCTCATGATCTTTTGCACACTTCTTCTTCTCGTCTACCTTCTCAGACTTCTCCTTCCGTTTCTCTTCAACTTTTCTTTTGTCCTCTACTTTCTTCTTCTCCTCAGCTTTCTCTAACTTCTTCTTGTCACTCTCTACCTTCTTCTTTGCGTCTTCCACTTTCTCAAGCTTCTTAGGTTTTTTTTCTTTCCTTATGTCAGATATTGATTTTTCTAAAAATGAGCGACGTTTCTTAGCAATCGTTGGCATTTTTGTCGCCTTCCTGGCAACTGATGCCTTTTTCTGTGGCTTCATTACGATTGTTCCCTTTACATTTTCAACTTAGTATTAATCTGCTCAGTGTTGAAACAAAGCAACGAGCAAAATATTAAAACTACCTAACAGCCATTGTAAAGTATATTGTAAATATTCTTATTTTCTTGAAGTTGACTATACCTGAAAATAAAGAAATACGTATGTCAAATTGTTGACTGTGTACAACAAAAATTTTTATATGTTAACTGCTTACAATGGAAAAATAATATGCAGCAAGTAACTACAAATTAACCACTTTTGAAATTGATTTAGTTTTTTTTTAAGATATATTTCCAACATTGATAAGAAAATTTATTTTATGCATTATTACGCATTATGAATTAAATGTTTCGCGTTAAAAAGTTTTACAATGTAAAAATAATTCGATTCCTTCATCTTTTTCTTACGAGGACCTCAAGATGACGACCAACTGACATTGGCACATTTTGCTTGTTATTCAAACCTCTAAACACACTTACAAACGTCCGAGGCATAAATGAAATATGAAAAAGTTCATATTTCCTAGTAACCGAAAAGGTATTCAAGTTTTATAATAGCGATAAAATAAAAAGGAATCACGATCGAGACTGTCGGATGCGCGCACTTTCATCGACTTGTTGACAAATCGATCCCTTTAAATCTCATTGCTCCCATCAGTTAACATGCATCAAATAAATTCGTCGCTCAGAAATCTTTCCCAAACATATCCACGATATTTCGTAAAAGGAGTAAAGGAAATTTACGAAAACTGTTGAATACTGCGTTGCAAAGATAGAGAAATTAAAAGGACAAGGACAACAGGATACCTTTTAAATGTATCCGTAGATGGCCACAAGTGGCTAACATAAACCTACTCTACTGATCGATGAATTTGTCACGTACGAAATTTTACCAGGCTCGTACTCTATTATAAAAGTCTCTAGCGATAGTTCCCCGACAAAATCACTTGTGCGTCCACAATAGAAGCGCGGTGCTAATTAGAAGAAATAAACATAGGAGTAATGCATAATTTATGTTTACCTTTGGCGAGCCCTTTTATTTCTACACACGGCCCGCGAACGCTTTTTTAAACGATAAATTAATACATCAATGCAGTGGGACTAGCCTGGCGATTTTTTACTTAGAAGCACCACCGAAAGAAGCGACAACACGGCAGCTTTATTAATAATTCTCGTTCGGTTTTGCGAGGTCTAACACAGATTTCGCATTTCTTTCTCCCGAAACACGTATCTCACTCGACGTCCCTGCCCTTTTACCGTTGCCTTGTCGGCCATTTTCTTCCTCGCGCCGCTCCCCCACTCCTCCTTTTATACGTTATCAAATAGCAGATTCTCTGTTCCATTTTACTTTACACATCCGCCAGATGGAATCACTTCTCCCGTTGTCACGGAGCGAAAACGTTTAAATTCCAATTCCGTATAAAAGGTGTCATGTGTGCGTTACACTTTTACTTTCGCAAAACAAAATACCTTAACTTCGTGGACCAAAAGCCCTACAGACAATATATTATTAAATTTGACAGAAGAAGAGTAGAATAAGTCAAATACGGGCAACAAGTCACAGGTAAACTTAAATAAAACCCAGTTTGAGAATTCAGGTGAATCAAGAGATACTTTTGATTTAAAGAAACAACTAAGTGTTCACCAATTTTTTATTCAGAAATTAAATCAATCATTTTATTTAGAAATGGAATCGAAGTAGAAACAATATAAAATAGATAACGGAACAAATATAACCCTAACAGTATAGCAAAATATTTACAGTAGACGTATCGATAGTAGTAACAAATTCGTAAGTAACAATTTTATATTGCATTACGACTTTTGATATGTTGACAACTTACAATAGAGAAATACAAAATATTTTCATCAAAACTTTTATCTTTAAGTGTTTTCACTATGATCATTGCAATGTACAATATATGCAAGCAGAACCCTTCCAAAATATATCTTTATTAATAAAGCTTTCTCTATGAATGATAGTTTATCTTTCTTTATACCAACACTATAAATGTATAATTACCAAAAAATAATTATGTACATTGCATAAATCCTAATAGCATTGCTTCTACCACATCTCCCACATGTAATGCAGTATTCCCTGGTTTACGCGCTGGCAACATTAACAATGCGTTCGCACTTTTGCAACTAAGTAACCTACTACTAATTTGATTTCCAGTACTATACGCTAAGGGTTGAGCAAGTATATCATCCCATTTCAAGATTGCTCTCGCATACTCAGGACGTGGATCCAAATCATAGGACGATGTTAGCTATCATCAAAATAAACATTTAGTAACGTACAGAGTAAAAATTTGTAATAAATGAATGTAATACATACTTTTGCCGCCACAATTGTAGGTGTGGAATAGTCTTTGCACAACTGCCTTAATAAGGGCAACGCAAATAAATTCATAGTGACGGTGGCTGAAACTGGATTACCCGGGAGGCACAAAAAATATTTTTTCCTGTTTTCAAACGAACACGTTGCAAAAGTAGTTGGTTTTCCAGGTTTCATATTCACACGCCCTAAAAATATATAAGTATTAATCATCAAATTCTTTTCAAATGTTTGCTACGATCAGAATTATGTGACTTTAATGACATCATTACCAAAATGTATTGTAGCATTAAAATAATGTTGAAGAACAGGTTTCAACATATCTCTATCCCCCATTGATACAGAGCCTGATGTGATAAGAACGTCAACTTGTTCCAAAGCATTTTTAATCTTATCCACCATAATGTTCTCACTATGAAATATATATATTAATTGTAGAAAGTTCAACTTTTTAAATTGCAACTTATTATTGAAATTATTGTAACAAAGATACGATTATTTATTTCTTGGATACAAAAATGAACTCACTCGTCTAATGCAATGCCTACATCAATTGGATCAAAACCATTTTCCCTCAACATCGATAATAATGTAATTTTATTACTATCATATATATGTCCTGGCAGTAAAGGCGTGCCAGGACTTTGTAGTTCATCTCCTGTGGATAGTACACCAACTTTTGGAAGACTAATAACTGATATCTTTTTGTAACCACACGCTGCAGCAAGACCTAATTCTACTGCTCCAAGTTTTGTTCCTGACATCAAAATAAACTCTCCTTTTTTAATATCACTACCAATAGGTCTCAAAAGAAATAAAAAAATAATATTAATTTCATTTTTTAAACCATAATTATAGTTATTAAAAGCAAGGTACCTGATATCTTGTCCAGTTTGTACATTTGTTAAAATTTCAATTTCATTTTCCTCCATGTTATCTGACGTTCCTTTTATAAGTTTAGTATCCTCAACTTGAACAACTGCTGTTGCATCTTTAAATTAGAAATAATAAAAATAAAAATTATTATAAAAATAATTAATAATGATATTCTAATAAATCTTTTGAGTATCAGAAAATTATCCTCAAATCCACTATAGTGGTGCCTAACTTGGTTCACAGGTGAACCCCTATATGGATGATGCTCAAATATGTAAGCATATTAAACATACCATCTGGAATTGGAGCACCTGTATTTACTCTAACACATGTACCAGATACAAGTTTCATCGTGGTAGCCTACAAATTTATGAAATTATATTAAACTGATAACAGTTACGTAAATATGTCTTTAATATACTGCTTACTACTTCTCCTGCTTTTATTCCACTTAATACTTTTCTTCTGCCTTTTCCATCACTAGCTAATACTGCATAACCATCTTTAATGGATGCTCTAAATGGTGGTAAATCATAGTTGGAATATAGATCCTCATCCAGTATCCTGCCATAACACTTTTCTAAATCCTCCTCTGATTTACAGTTAGAAGTTAATGGTTCTACTTGTTCATGTATCAATTTAGAAGCTTCTTCTACAGAAACCATTGGATATGGTGATTGTCTATTACGTTTAACTATACTAGTTAAACATGACTATAAAGGAATAAAAGATATATGTATATATAAACATTTCATATTTATGTTTGCATTTATATTTTTCTTCTTTTTTATGTATAAAAATAATTGGACAGTAACATGTAAAGTGTTGTTGCAGAAAAATAATAACTTACTGAAATTTTATCTTGGCCTTTTGGTAAAGTAGTTGGTGTAACAATTTCATCTTGCACATTTCTGTGTGTATCTTTTATATTCTCTTTGTTATCTCTGATTAGATCAACAGCATGTGGTATGGCAGGTGCAACTACACTTAAACATTCCTTAGCAGCTTTTGGTGATCCCGGTAAATTTATAATCAATGTTTTACGTCGTATTCCACATATAGCTCTAAGAATCAATTATAAATAATAAAAAAGCTGATGTAAAATTGTTAACATTATTCTAAAAGGAAATAGTTGAAGTAAAGTACTTGTCCAATTGAGTTCTAATCTACCTATAATGATATTATCTTGAATTTAATCTTTAAAAACATTGTACCTAGATAACATGGCCATTGGTGTAACTTTTAAGCTTGACATTAACATCGCTGTAGACATCCCAGGAACTTCTCTTGTAATTACTTGTTTAGTTGCTTCAGGAGTTACATCTTTTGCAGAAAATCCTGTTCCACCAATTGTCAAAATAACATCTATATTTTCATTATTACACCAGCTTTTTAAAATTCCCTGTACAAAAGAAAAAGACGTGAAACATCAATAAGATTACTAATAACTTACTTTCAATTCATTAAGGACTAATAGTATGTTAACACAACATTTTATACGTATTACTTTTTTCATATACCTTTCATACATTTAATTCAATAACTAACATAAGTATAAATACATGTTACACCCATTTATAAAATTCTCTAACAAATAGCTACCTTTATCGAGGATTCCTTATCTGGAACAATATCTGTACATTGTATTTGACCTTTTAAAATCTTTCCAACTTCAGATGTTTCATCTTTAATATATTGTTCTACAGCGGGTCCACTTTTATCCTTACTTTTATCATTGCTGCAACTGTCGCTAACTAATAAATTTAATAAAATATATTATCAATGATAAAACATAATCATAGATATCAAATTAATGCTAAAAATTGGAATTTTACATAATCGCAAAATAAGAATACAATAACAATATCTACCTGTTAATAATCCAAATCTGATAGAATTCATACTTCTATGTAATTATTATTTACAGCTGAAGAAAACTTGTCTGAGGCTGCTCAGGGACAAGAGGGATCTCTCGTTTGGGCTTATAGTATTTTAACATGTGTTATCGTTCGGCCAATAGTACGCTAGAGCCGAAAGAAAATTTCCAGTCGGTCAACTGATATTTGCACGTAGTAGAAGTACTTAAGCCTTATTTAAGCATTTGTTTTTTTTGATAATGGTATTATGATAACATCGTTTTCACAAAAGTGAAATTCCAGTTTTCTGTTGATCCAATTTCGAGTGCGCAAGCGTCAATAAGAAATATGGTAGTAATTAGTTAAATTAAAAATAAAATGCAAACACTAACGGAGTTAGATTATTTCATTTTGGACTTTCTGTTCATTTCTGTTAATTTTATTTGAAACTATCTACATTTCAATGTCAGAAATTTAAGCAGAACTATAATTCATTGCGATCAATATGAAATTAAAAAAGAATTAATCGTAAAACGATTGGAAAAAAAAGCATCTCTATTTATGATTATAGGTTATGTCATAGACCAAATCATAGATAAAAGATAGTCTACATGACGCTGTAGTCTGTGGCATAGAATATTCTATCACAGATAGAAATGTTAAGAACCAGGAGTGGGGTTAAGTATTATTCAGTAGCGCAAACTGGTGTAAATTACTGGAAACGCATGTCTTGCTGCATGATATCTACATTTTCATAATTACAGTGATAAGAATTGATCAATAATTAATTAGCAAAAACAGTATTACTACCTATTTGACAAATGGAATATAGTTTACGTTTTTATTGCATTAAATTTTTTACAAACTATGTTTGACACAGAACATGAAAAAGACATAGCTGATATTATTTAGCTAAGAAATTATATATATATTTCGAAATGTACATATAATAATAAATGCATTATTGTAACCATTATTGTCTAAAACAAAAAATATGAAATTATTGATATATTAGAATAAATTTTCAGATTATAATTAATTAAGACTATACAATGACAAATAATATACGTAAATTTGTGTGCGTGTGCGTAATATTATTATTTATAAATTTGTTGTCTAACTTATTGTACCCATACATATATAAATTGCAAATTTTTCGAGTAAATAGTAACTGCGCATGCGCGCAGAACATATCCTTTTTTGTGTCTTATTTTGGTTGCCATTGTTGCATCGTGTAAATAGTGTATCATACACAAATTGCACACTCCATTGCACAAGTGCAGTAAGTATTCGGCGCAAAGTGGCTGGCATTTTATAGTTCAGTTTAGCCAACAAGTTGGCAACTACTTGGCTGTTCCGTGCAGTTGTGAACATAAGAGAGGGAGTTAAAAGTAGAGAGAATCGAGTATTATATACGAAGAAGTCACAGTGACGGCAGTACAGCGAGAGTTGTGTTAGAACAACGTATTTGAAGATTTGCGATTGTGCGTCAGCTTGTGCATTTTTTCTGCAATCAAATTAGTTTTCTGCGAATGTCGCAGAAATTCTACTGATCGTGGTAACGTTTTCATAATTATTTACTATTCATTCACGAATGTAATTAGCGCATAAGGAAATGGCACACTATTAATAGCGACTAAGTACATATATTATTTTGGCCTACTTACGCGTAAAAATTCAAGATGGGAGGCACGACCACGCACACCCTTTATTTCCACCAATCGGAGTAAAGTTTCAGTTCTTAAGGCTAATAACCTTTGACTTCCATTTTATTTATATAAAGAAGATATATATATGATACGGATACACTTTCGGCTAATAAAAAGAGAACCATTGTTATTTTGCGTTACACGAATTAATATGATATCAAAAAATGCTGCTAACCGTTTTACAATGCATTGAATTTAATACGTCGTTTTAGTATATTAGTCGAAATTATGTTGTTTTCTATGCGGGAACAATTAGTTCAAGTTTCACGGTTTCTAGCCAGTGGATTAGAAATGCTTTTCGAAAGTAACTTGCGTCCGTTTTCAACATACCATATGGAATAATATAAAAATATATTTATATGTTTGTTATAGATTCTGCTTACTATTTTAGTTTAGATTCCTTATTTATGTTCTCGGGAAATTCGATATTATTAGTTAAATTATAACGTTTCCAAGAAGTAACGAATATATCACTTTGTTATTTTAATGACCATGTAATGACTAATTTAATTTGATTAATTTGCCAATATTGGGGTAGACGAATTTGCACACAGCGAAGAAAATAAAATATTGTTAAAAATAATATACCGTATTGATACGTATATGTTTTCTGTTAGTGTTGTAACTAAACAAATATGATATATAACATCAGTAGGTGCTGTTTTTGTTTACATTGAAGCGATTAGATCATATGACATCATTTTAAATGCAACAAATAATATAGCTAGGTCGTTTTTATCAATTTTCAACTTCCGTATGAATCATACGCGTTACATATTAATAGTTTGTTTAATGCGACGATGTTTTAATTGCGACTTCAATTGCTAATTGATCACCTTTTTTTAGCAGCGATCGTTTTTCAAAGTTAAAAAGTATTTATATAATCTTTGGTTGATATACATTATCTTATAGTTGAGGATAAAAAATTGTACCCAAAAACGATTATATTATTGCAAAACTATATTGTAAATGTACGTTTTAATATGAAGTGCAAGAAATTGTTTAACTTGCAAAGATTAAGATTGTTTTGATAAATAATTCTTAGAATATACTATATATATTTTACTACTGCGGTTAAAGATTTGTAAACAATTTTCCTTCGTGGCAAGGTTACAACAATACGATGTTTATGAAAACGTCGACTCAACGTTTGGGATTCAAAGACGAAGTTTGCAACATAATTCATCTAAATATTAAGGGACATCCCCATAATTTTATACTAATGAATATTTAAATAAGTGCAACTATTATGTTTCAACTTTGATATGAATTGAATAATATCAAAATCACATTATTTATTCCACTCTGTATGTGTAAAAAGAACAACTTTATCTTGAAGTGAAAACAACAATGACCTAGAAAATTGTAGACTTTATAAGGAATGTAAGGATTTCAATTAAATTATACGAGTTTGTTTTGAACACTGGAATGAATCCGCGTTTTATTATTTAGGTCATTACACTTGCTGATAATACGAGAAAAACATTCAATTCTTTCGTAAGATACAAATTATAATATTTACGTTCTATTATATCTTATCTTTCGTAGTAATTAAAGTCATTGATATGTTGTTTTCATTTGTAGTATATCTTGCGTAACATATTATCGATTAAAACGTGCTTCTGATTACTATCGGATAAATCAAAATTGAATAAGTTGATCATACTTAACATAATATAAGTAACCATTTATTCATAGGTTGTGATTTACGTAGTATTATCATAACAACTTTGTTATATGAGTGGAATTCCTCCTAATACATTTGGTAGGGAAATGAAAGTAGATTAGTTTGGTTTCCACAGGAATCGTCTAGACAAACACGCAAAGATCATAAAAATTTATAATAAAATACATTATTCCAATATACAATAATAAGTTACGCATAAATATTTAACATTTTTGTTTCCTCTTACATAATGTAGACCTCTTATATACTGAGAACTATGCGTAGAGCAACAATAGGCCGATTGACCTCGCTTAAAAAGTCAAAGTTGCCGTGTGCATGCATCGAGATGTATTACAACTGCCTTTGCACAATATATCATTAATAATAATTTAATTAATATTTAATACATCAATTTAATAAAACGATTAATATGTTAAATATATTACACATATTATTAAAAGTATCACTGATGATTTATAAATAAGAAATTTGTAGTAAAATTAAAAATTAACAAGAGCAGTAATTAGATTATGTATGTATATATATTTGTAGTCTTGTTCATTCAGTTTTATTACGCAAGAGTAAACTCGGAGAAAACACTCTATCAAGTAACATTTGTATCTATAATGTTTTCCCGCGTATCATTCATTAACAACGTCATTTATACGTATGTATATACATACATACACGATACGTATTATGTTACGTTTCAGAGATAAATAGGTAAACATTGCTCGTCACTCCTAGCATGTACGAATGCTTATCATATCATTTCTGTAATACTACAACCACACAGTTGTGTGTGCCGTCGAACGGAATTCGTATTAATAACTGTTTCTATTATACAAAATATACCGTGCACATAGGTTTAGAATGTGCAGTGGGATCAAGTAATTGTTTGCTAAAATTATAGCCTCTCTTCCAGCCAGACGAACATCGTACAAAGTCCAAGGTTGCGTAACTAACGCAGTATATACAAGTCATAATCATTATTATACAAAAGTGTCTGTGCATATCTCCAAAATTTTATTGGAAGGTGAAATTGCATTATTAAATGCAATTAACAATTGTAAATAATAATCGTTGAACTTTTACATGTTTTGTATGTTACGCTTAGTTTAGATAAAATTGTATTAGTTGTATTCCTCTTAAAATGACAATGTTGTTGTATGTATCATTGGAATTCGAAGCAGGAACTTAGTAAACCAAGCGTATAACACGTATTACGCATTTGTGCTCGCATAGTACTTTCTAAAATATAACACGACCGAAATTAGAAAAGAAAAGGAAATTTTTTTAATTTAGTAAAACCATTACATCCACATAATTCGATGTATACGTAATTGAGCAATTGTTGTTGAGCAATTGTATTTTTAATGTTGTATCATTAAATTTATAATATATAAAAATAAGATTTTATTGAATATAAAAACTCAGATTATAGGAAAATACATATTTTAAAATGTAAGAGGCATAGGTAATTAAGTAAAAATTATAAATTATTATTCTTGAATAACGAAATAAGTAATTATAACAAATTACTATTGTAATAGATTATACTTCTTTTAAACTGTATGATATCATATTAAATTAATGTAAGTTTATTTATTTCAGATTTATAGTTCATAGCAGTTGATATGGCGGAAGCACATTCAGCTGTAGCATTTAGTTTCTCTATAACTCATGAAGGATGGGATGTTAATTTTGATAGAGAGGTTTTACATTTAGTATGGCAGTCAGGTATTCGTTCTTGGAAGAAGAGATTCTTTAGATTTGTTGTATGTAAATAAATATTCATTCATAATATCATATTTGGAAAAGTATTTAGCAAAAAAATTACATTAAATTTTAGAACAACCTGAGAAGTGGAGTATATCCTGCTTCCTTGGAAAGTTTGTGGTTTACTATAGCTGTGGTAACTGCAATACATTTTGCGGGTTACAAAGTGCCTTATGATCTTGTTGGGAAAGCTGCACCATATCTTTCAGCGTGAGTTAAATTGTCTAGTTTGTTTTTGAATATATTCACTGGCTAAATCTGTACAGATATCTGCAACATATATGTATGATATGCTTGTATATTATAATTATTTCTATACATGTAACTATATCTTATTAATAGAATCAATAACAATGTATTATTCATATTTGTTTTTAATGATAATAATAGTTGTCTTTTGCTTTATATTTTAATAGGTCTTCATTATTGGCACACTTGGCAGGTTCCTTTGTAGTTGGATTGCTGTTGTGGTTGATTGTAATACATGTAATTCGATACACCTTAAAATTATTGCTTATGTACAAAGGATGGATATATGAGTCAAGAGAAAAAGGATCCAGTACTTCCAAGATCACTAAATTATGGACCACGTTAGTGAAATTGTTTTTTGGGTGGCACAAACCCATGTTATATAGCTTCCAAGGATCATTGCCGCGGTTACCATTACCTTCGGTGAAAGATACTATGAAACGGGTTAGTTTTTAAAATATTTAAAAAAAATTATACTTTAACTTAAGTTGATTAAAGTTTCACATTTGTAAAATGGTTTCGAATCTGAAATTGGGTAATGAATCGTAATGTCTAATGAACTTATATACAATTACACATATTTAAACAGTATCTACGAAGTGTTCGACCATTGCTCGATGATGAGAACTATGCTCGAATGGAAATGTTGGCCAACGAATTCGAAAAAGGCATCGGCGTGAAACTTCAACGTTATTTAATTTTGAAGTCTTGGTGGGCAAGTAATTATGTTTCTGATTGGTGGGAGGAATATGTTTATTTACGTGGGCGATCTCCTATTATGGTAAATTCGAACTTTTACGGTATTGACGCTATTCTTATGCATCCCACCAATGTGCAAACTGCTCGTGCTGCAAATGTTATTTATTCATGCCTTCAATACAGACGACTCATCGAACGTCAAGAATTAGAACCGGTACGTAAATATGATTTTTTATGTAAATTAAGTCAACTATCTAACTAGTTCCTGTATTATGTAGAACTATATATAGAATATAGAACTGTATATAAAGCTATTACTAAATTAGACTTACTTATTTTCTGTATAATTTCTTTGTTAACATATTATTATACTTAGAAGAAATTAAAAGAAAAATTGTTACTACATCAATTAGCATAGAATTTGCAGTCACTATATCCAAATAATAGTTAATCTTTTTCTTTTAGATATTAATTCAGGGACTGGTGCCTCTTTGTTCATGGCAGTATGAAAGATTATTTAATACCACAAGAATACCAGGACGCGAAACAGATAAACTTGTACATCATCAGGATTCTAAACATATTGTTGTATATAACAAAGGAAAATACTTCAAAGTTCTTATTTATCATAAAAACAGAATTCTTCAACCTTGTGAAATTGAAATGTAAGCTAAATTTAATTTGACGTTTTTATGGTTAAATAAATAAATGGTATATTTTTTTCAGACAAATGCAACAAATTATAGATGATAATTCCGAACCATCAGAGGGTGAAGAAAAATTGGCCGCATTAACAGCTGGTGAAAGAACTGCATGGGCAATAACTAGGGAAGAATTCTTTGCAAAAGGAGTGAACAAGGCTTCATTGGATATTATTGAAAAAGCAGCATTTGTAGTTGCACTAGATGATATACCATACATATATGATCCAGTAAGTAATTTTAAGTTTTTCTACAATTATAATTAATTATATTTCGTTTATTTGTTGTAACAATGATAAAGTCTATAAATTGTTCTTGAAAAATTCTAATTTTTTATTCAAATCATATTGTGGGACCAAATAAGCAATATGATTTTATTTAAATTTCACAATTATGATGTTTGATGTGTTATTAGGCTGATCCAGACAAGTTAGATCAGTATGGTCGAATTTTATTGCATGGAAAAGGATACGACAGATGGTTTGATAAATCTTTCACTTTGTGTATTGGCACCAATGGCAGAGTAAGTAATATTCGAAGATGTAGTTTTGGTATAATATGGTACAGTTTATAACAGATTATTAATTATTATATTTTACAGACTGGTTTCAATGCAGAACATTCGTGGTGAGTTTTTATGCAGGAATATAAAACAAAAGATGAAAAAGTTAAATTTTATGAAAAAACGATAGTATATAAAACAAGAAGATGGTTGACAAAAAGTTGTTTCGCAATGGAATATAACTATATCATAATATTATATATTTTTGAGATAGGTACATTTTTGTCAATTTTTTTTTTTAATTTGTTTCAACTAAATAATATTTTAATGTGATCTAAATTATTGTGGTAAGTGCGAAATATCTCCGTCATGTCCTACCTTTTTTTGGTTTCTTGTATTTATAGAAAGGGGAGAATTAAAATTTTATTATGTGCCACTGTAGAGTTAAAAATGAGAAAAAATATTTGATCATTTTTTCCATAAGTAATGTCATCTTTTCGTTTGCTTGATTAGTATTTATAATTGATTTTCAATCCGTCTAAAAAGACGTTACTCAGGAGACAATTAAATAATATAACTCGAACGTAACTGTATGTACCAATGACTTAACTTAAATACTATATAATCTTAATATATTGAAATTGATACATAATGAAAAGTAATGAGCAGGGCAGACGCTGCGGTGATGTCACATTTATGGGAGTACGTCATGTCTCAGGAAAACAGCAATGAACAGTAAGAATTTAAATTCATTGCTTTCGCGGTATTGTTTTGCTTTTTCGCCTACTCTGCATACTCTTAAAAAACTGATAATACACAATATCTGTTATTTAGTGTTGGATTAAAGAGCTTCAAAGAATTATTTATAATTTTTTTTTTGTACATGAATTACTTTTTCAATATACAAATTTCTTGTTATTTTTTTTATAAAAGAATTCTTATAAGTAAAATATTAATGTCTAACACAATATGAACGCACATGATGTGTGTTTAAAATCGATTAAAAGTAAAAACACATAAAAACATATATCTTTGAAGGTCTGTGCATACTCTACCATCTCTTTGTTTTATCTATGTTTCTATTATGTTGGTGATTGTTGTTTTAATTGGTAGAACTTTTATATATTTTTTTGAGCAACAGAAAAATAATTTTATTTACAATATGCTTGGTAGGGCTGATGCTCCTATTATGGGATCTCTATGGGAATATGTTATCGCTAATGAGGTGGAAATGGGGTAATTGTTTTCTTATATTTGTTTTTTAATTGTGTGAACTTTTCTTTTGCAGCAATCTTTTATTTAAAACTAGAGCTTAACAAACATTGCTTTCTTAATATTATTTCATTGACATGTAAATATTATGTACTAATCTTTCGTATATAATGTATATTAAAATATAGTTCATGGAAAAATATAACAAGGTTCTAAATCAGTCATCCGTCGAAATATAAGGTGTTTTGCAACCATTGGCAGACAAATTTAAGTGGTGATTCAACAGTGGATAAGAGAATTGATAGAAACGTAAGCAGATAAGCGCTTAAAATTTCAGCTAGGATTGTACAAAATATATCTTAATTTCTTTTCTGTATGTTTTTTATGCATTACCTAGATATTATCATTTACTTTTTAATTTAGAACCTTCCTATATTTTCTTCACTGGCTAGTCAGAAGAGAAATTATATGCATACGTAGATCGTGTATAAACAAATAACATATATCTTATATTTCTTAATAAGTGTACTTGTATGTCAGTAATAATATCCTCTCGTCTTTCATCATATTATGTATTTATTTCGAAATATTCATTAAAATATATTACAGATATAATGAAAAGGGACATAACAAGGGAGAACCAGAATTTGCACCTCCAGCTCCAGTTCGACTTCAATGGGATTTAAATGCAAACTGTATAGCTGCTATTGAAGAATCATATCAAGTATACATTCATAAAACTAAAAATATTTTTTCTTAACTGATGTATTTTATTAAAACATATGTTTTTGATTATCAGGTTGCTTACAAATTATTGAACGACGTTGAGTTACGTATTTACGTACATGATGCTTACGGCAAAGGGTTCATGAAAGTTAATTCAATGTCACCAGATGCGTATTTACAAATGGCTTTACAGTTAGCGTACTATCGTGACAGTGGTAAATTTAATTTAACATACGAAGCTTCTATGACTAGATTATTCCGAGAAGGAAGAACAGAAACTGTGAGACCATGTACAATTGAATCTACGAAATGGGTGAAAGCGATGGAAGACAAAGATGAAACTGTGAGTTCTTCTTTTGCATTTCAACTATTCCAAAATAATGAAAGCTTTAATTGCTTCGAAAACTTCTTGGTTCGACATTTCGTAGTAGTACTTATTTTAAGAGACTTTATATTTTGCTGTATGTACAGACAATTTGTCGTAAAGAAAAATTGTTTAGATAATCCTAATCATTTCGCCTATTTTTAGTACAATATGATTTATGTTATATTTTCTTTCGTTACAGATAGAAAATAAGTATCAATTATTACTAGCAGCAGCAAAGCAACATCAAAAGGGTTATCAAGATGCAATGTGCGGTAAAGGAATAGACAGACACTTATTTTGTTTGTATGTAGTATCCAAATATTTAGAAGTGGACTCTCCCTTCTTGAAGGTAGCATTTTTTTTTTTAAAGTACAGAGAACAAAGTTCCGATGATCCAATGTGGCAGTGGTTATTGTCATTACATGGCAAAACCATTGCATGTCGAATTATTGAAACTTTACTGTACATAATTTTTGTGAAAACTTGTTTTTGTTTTAATGTAGAACGTATCTTTATGTAGGAAGTTTTAAGTGAACCATGGAAGTTGTCTACTTCGCAAACTCCACACGGGCAAACCTCGTTAATTAATTTGAAAAAGCATCCAAATTGCATTTCTGCCGGCGGTGGTTTTGGCCCTGTAGCTGATGATGGTTATGGTGTTTCTTACATTATTGCTGGGGAAAATCTTTTGTTCTTCCATATTTCATGCAAACGTAGTTCCCCGAAAACAGTAAGCATAATTAGTTGGTACACACTTGTATAAGTGACTGAAATATTTGTAAAATCTGTTTGCAATTACTTCCAGAATGCTGCCAGATTTGCAGAACGAATAGAAAAAGCTTTAGCAGATATGAAAGATCTATTTCTTGAAAGAAAGAAACAGCAAGCCCAAAAGAATGGTTCTATGTAATCGTTTCACAACAAAGGAAAATTGAGTTGTCACAATATGCTAATGCAAACTTGCAATTTTAATTGCTTTCTTTTTAAAATTAAAAAGAAATGGAATTTTTATGAAATTACTTGAGGAAAAAATATCGAACGGGAATCTATTCAAAAGTACAAATGAAAATTTTCGCTACTAATATTAAATACTTTTATAAATTAAATATTAATATTTCATACTTCCTAATAATGTACGGTAAATTTAAAAATGCATAGAGCTTAACTACACTTATTTTTATATTGAATATTTATGAAAAAGATTTCTATATGGAAAAGCACTGTCAATTATAACGATTACACAATTTGTACATTATGAATTGGAAAATTATTTATTAGATGTACTGTAATTTTTATATTTTTTTCTTTCAAATTAGTTTTTACGAACGATATTATTTGAGAATCATCGTTTAATAACTACGATTACTGAAAAAACTTTAGAAAAACGAAAATTAGATAAATAGCGATTGCTAAAGGGTATACCGCAAATTCATTTTTTAGCAGACTGTTGATTGAATAGTAAAATGTATTTGCAATCTAATAAGTGTAGTACTCAATATACGTAGCTTTTACTTACTCTATTTGTTAAAAGTATTCATTTTTTTTATATACAAAAAGACTTTAATATTTTTTAACTTTGTATCAATTTTTCAACATTTTTTAACTTTATATTCATTTACAATATGATTATTATAAACATAATTCGAAATTATAAATTCAATTTTATGCAGTCAATCATTGTAACGTTCACGTATTGAAAAAGGGAATGACATAGAAGTTCCGGCATAGAAGTTCTGACATAGAATGACTTCAATGCGAATTATGCATGAATCTGAGTAGAATAGGTCATTGATTATACTGTTTGTATTTTCATTTTCAAAGAAACACCGTTATAGTTTATTAATAAGTTTTACAATATTAAAGCGTTAGTATTAATGCAAATGTGTAATCATATTAGCGATTAGTTTAAAAATATATTGAATCGTATGCCATAGATCAATATCTGCAACCTATCAATGCAAAGTTTTCAATGTTATAGATAATTTTATATAATACATTATGTATATGTCCCTATTTTATTGTCTGTTAAAATTATATTTTCAAGGTACTGGTGCTTTTGTAATTTTACTACTGAAATTTACATGTTTAAGATAAATATCTATTTTGATGTGTAAACCAAAAAATCGAAAATTGTATAAAAATAAAACCTCTACCCACTTGGAGCATAAAAAATTGTAAATATTTTCCGTTTGTAATCATTTGGATATTTTCTAAAAGTAAGGCAGAATTCTATATAGTATTGACAAGTAAAATTATATACATAAATTAATGCATTTAAAATGCAAGTGTGCGCATAAGAATTCATAGATTAGTCTCCAATTTTCATTACGGAATATAAAATTTCATTTTATTACCCGTGGCGCCATCTCTTCGATAAGTGCTCAAACTGGTCGAACATTGTTATCGACAGAAGGGTAAATTGCTAAACGACTGGTGGCGCCATCTCTGTACAAACTGCTCAAACTGGTCGAACATTGTTATCGACAGAAGGGTAACTGCTAACCGACTGGTGGCGCCATCTCTGTACAAACTGCTCAAACTGGTCGTACATCACTGTCGATAATAATTTAAATTATCATTTTTTATTTATTAGTGCATAGATATGAACATATAAAGTTCATTATAATCTAAATATGAATTAATTATTGCATCTGTAGACTTTTTGTACAAAATATTTAAGATTTTTTAAATAAAAGAAATAATTTACTTTACCATCGATGATAAAGTACGACCAGTTTGAACACTCTTCCGAGAGATGGCGCCACGAGTAATAAAAAAATTAATTTTATTTAAAAATTGCAATATTTACTGCAACAATATAAATTGAAACATAGTATAATCTTTTAAATCAAAATATTTGTTATACATAAATGATATTTATTTAAATTTAATGAAAATTATCCATGTATCGACAACGATCCAATGAGAATTAGGTCTATCTGTATGGCGCTACATCTTGTTAATTCTGATTGGACGATAGTCGCCACAGATCATTTGCGTTAAAACGCGTAATTAAACAAATTCGAAGTTCACGCATATTCACGTTGAAAGCGTAACTCTTTGCGTTAAACATGTAAAATAACGCAAGTGGAACGTATAACCGAAATGCAAATGAATTTCAGTCTGTATAAAGAAAAATAACAGATAATAGCGTAACATTTTGAAACGGTACAGTTACGCGTCTAGATAACGTATCAATCTCACGGCTGTAGTTTGGCTTGCTTACGCGCCGCGAATTCGTGACACGAGCGTGACGAACGCGGAGTGAGTGCGTACTGAAAATAAACAGAGAGTAGTGGTGTGGTGACAAGAGCGCGGGTCGAACGATGACTTCGCCTAACAAGAAGGCCAAGGAACTAGAGGATCCAGGTTCAGGCGAGGGCGTCGAGTCGCGGGATTATGACATTGAAATACAAAAGACGCTCGAGGAAATTGACGGGTGTCAGAATCAAATCGATGGCCTCAATGAGAAGGCCAGCGACGAAATACTCGAAGTCGAGAAGAAATATAACAAGTTGCGTAAGCCCTACTTCCAGAAGCGGAATGACATTATCAAGAGGATACCAAATTTTTGGGTCACCGCCGTATCCTTTCGATACAATGACATTGCGTTCACGCTAATAATAGTTACTGATATATCTTTGACGTTTCTCGACGATGCCGGCGTCCACCGGCGCTGGGTCGCCATCTTGCCTACTTGTATACGTATATAAGTATGTATAACTACACGCGGTCACGCGGAATTCGATATAAATTTATTTTTATGGGGAACACTTAACGGGATATTATTGTTCCCGATAACACGGTTTCTTGTTTCTCACATACTTGCTTCGCTCTTTTTTTCGCACCACGCTTTCCGTGCGCCACAAAATTTGTACTGTAGATCACCCCAACAAAGTAAACGTTTTCCCTTCCCACAACATTTCCTCTTTCGTTTAAAAGTTTATGTTATACATACCGAATAACTGTTTCCCTATATCCTTCTATTCATGTTTCTTATTATTTCTATCTTCCGTACGATTGTATTCAATCTGTGTCTGATGTTGTATCGAAATGCGAATGTAACGTTTGATATTTGAATTGTAGAGAGATACAGATTGGCGATAGATATGGAGCGCCTTAGTTTTTTTCTTCAGATAATGCCAACATACTTTGTGAGAAAAAATGAGAAAAAAGTGCTGTATAAATAAGACTTACGTACGTGTAGAAATGCTTTTTTAAACAGTTAGGTCAAAGGCGCAAGGTTGCAAGAAGTTGTAAAGGCAAAAATTTATCTGGCTATCATTAATATATATCAGAAATTAATGCAAAGAATTTATAATATATTCATTGGAATATGAAATAATTAGCGAGAAATTTGTACTATAAAAAATTCAATTTTTCATTGATATTTACGCTGTATGCATAAGAACAGACAAAATTTAAATTTTATCGATCAGTTGCCACATTGCATAGATCCAATTCATTATTTTATATTATTGTTAGAATCTTTTGATGATATATTTATGCACCTATGTGTATATAACATTTTGTTTACACTTATTTTATTTGTACGTGCAAAATATCTTTGTATTATCTGATGCAGAAAGTCTGAAATATTCTGTACAATATTAGTGTAATACATGTTATATTACATTATAGATGCTAACTATAATAAATTAATAATAATAAAATTTAAATAGATTAGAGGAAAAGAAAAATAAGTATATAAATCGAATTGGATTTATGTTAATATCATGCTATATATATTTTCTTTTTTTCTTGTGGATGATCTTAATATGTTCAGTTTTTTCTACATACATACATATTAATTATTTAAATATCATAATTCATCATTAAATATAAATCTGTACACTTCTAACTAATTGTTGCAACAGGTTATGTAATTTTCCTTAATGCATATATCTAGTTTGTAAACAATAAAGAAATAGCAGAAATATTGGAGGAAGATGAAGAGGATGCGCTTCGATTTTTAAATAAACTAGAAGTTGAAGAATTTGAAGATATTAAGTCTGGTTATAGAATTAATTTTCATTTCGATGAGAATCCGTATTTTGAAAATGATGTTCTCACAAAGGAATTTCATCTGGGTTCTTCTGGTGAGCACATCTCTAAACCTAAATACACAATTTTGTAAAATTATATTTTAAAACTATTTTTACTTATGTAAGTTATTTGTTATGGTATGTAGAATGTCCACAACACCCTATTTCCCCACAATGTGTACATAAAATTATTATTTTTCCTACTGTTTAAGCTTTATTTATGAATTTAAACAATTAAAAAAGAAATTGACAAACAAAGGCTAAACTGTTTGTTGAATAATCATAGTTTTGATGTATCTCCTGCTCTTTTGCAGGAGATCCAGCATCTCAAAGTACACCTATACGTTGGAAAGAAGGTGCAGACTTAACGAAAAGAGCAAAAACCAAAGCCCCACTAAAAGGTCGTAAAAGGCCATTAAAACACAGATCATTTTTTGATTGGTTTACGGACCATGGAGATCCAAGTTCAGATGAAATAGCAGAATTAATTAAAGATGATATGTGGCCTAATCCGTTACAGGTAAAATTATTTATATTATGTCTGATTATAAAAAGAGAAAGAAGATTACGCTGAAGCAATGAAATGAAAGAAGATAGTCACTTGAGCAAAATGCTGTCTGTTATACATATTACGTGTTAAAATTATGCAGTAATTTCCACTTGTGGAATATATATATTTTATTGTACAATACAAAACATTTAACATATTGTTTTTGTATAAACAATTGTTTCCCTTTAGTATTATTTAGCACCAGACATGGATGTTGAGAATGGTATTGAAGGGGATGGAGAAGATTGCGACACAGAAGAAGAGGAAGAAGAAGAAGACGGCGGCGCGGATGATGGTGATGATGCAGGTGAAGGTGAAGAAGGAGACGATAGTATAGTTGTTGTAGAAGATGATGTGGATGAAGATGAAGAAGAAGAAGAGGCTGTGAACGATGAAGATGATGGAGTAAATGAAGAGGATGATTTACTAGTGGATGATGAAGTGGATCGTGAAGGTATAAATGACAGCAGCATACATCATTTTTAGCAAAGATATGTCTATTGTAGTTATATTTTAATAATTTTAAATAGTTCCTATCTAATATTTTGCTCCGTTGCAGACGGCGAAGGCGAGGAGCCAGAATAGAATTTAAAGTTGGTTTTTCACAAAATCGGTCACAGTCACATCGGAAAAAGGATCACTGAAAATACACATCAGATTAATTGAAAATAGATAAAAATGTTCGCAGGACTGAAAATATTGAGCCATATGAATAAATCTCAGGACAACTTTTTGGGGGTGGGAAAAATAATAGTAGGAAACAGAATTTAGTCAGACCTAATCTATCTCGGCACGAAGAGGTAAGTTGTTTATATAAAAGTACAATGTTTGGTCGATTGTGCCGGGAGGAAGAAAGAGGGAAATAGGTCTGAGATAAATTAGATAGGTGTCGTACACTGCGCTTTGTTTTAAAACTGTGCCGGAATACAGTACGAATTCCTTAGTTATATTCATATGGCCTAGTCATTCTCTATATAGTAAGTATACGATGAAGAACACCTGCTCAGCTTCATCGTGTTAACAATTACGTTAAGAGGAAAATAAATTATAAGGTGCGACGAGATAATGGACAGGTGTTCTTTGCGTCTTGTTTTCTCACGAGAATCTATTCCATCGCATTACTTCCGGAACGAGGTGTTTTAAGTATTTTTGAGAGTGACAGTACGGTAACTATACATTAAAATGGTGTTCGATTTTTTCTCATGAAAAGTTTTAATTTTTTTAAAGTAAATAGATGCAATATGTTTGTAAAGAATAGTAATCTATTAGCATTGAATTCATTTTTATGAACCATTGTTGTAATTGTATAAACTACTCTTTGAATTTGGTTCAATAGTCTACAAATAGAAATGATGCGAACATGATCTTATATTTTTTCAGCTGTTTAATTTACTTTACGTTTTAATAGAAAACATATCGCAACAAAAATAGCATGTATAAAAGTGTATAAATTGTAAACGTAATTCATGTTTGGTTTTTTTTACTGAAGCTTTACAAAAATTATGTTTTTATCTGTATACGATGCAATATCACAAATTTGCATGTCTCGGAAGTGTAATATTAATTTCCGTTACATGGTTTTTAATTATCTTTATTTTTTCATTTTACGATACTAATAAATTCACATTCTGTACATAGTTTGATATATTTAATAATTTATTGAATTCAATATTTTCAAGAATAGTACTGTCGATTAAATTGGACTATTATTTTCAATTCAGTTAAATATTTTCCTCTACTTTGTACGCAATATTTTTCTAAAAGTATACTATAATATATATTAGAATTTAGTGATGTTGCATGGTCTTAAACGATATATAAGTCCCAACTTTTTACTTGAACGCGAAATCGAAACTTGTCACCCTCAAAATGTGAATCAACGTTGTAAAAGGCACCTCGTTCTTACTCTTCCAGATTTTACAACAAACTTTCCACTCGCGCGAAGAAGGAAATATATCGCAAGCGTTTTTTCATGCATAATTTCGACGCGTAAACTTTTAATTCTAACGTCACCTTTATTACACATTACTGTTACACGGCAAAGGTGAAATTAGAGTCAGAAGTGATGTATAATTCTGTTGTATCTCCCGCGGTGTGCCAACAAGGAAGAACACATTGCGATCGACTTTTAGATTTCAGGTGCCGAACAAAGGTTCTATTAAACAATGTTTCGATCAGCGTTTCCTCTGGAGTCTAGGGTGAAATCAAATAATTACAACGCTCAAAATAGAGACACAATTATATCTGATTTAATTAACACTTAAAGTTATCCAAGGGGCACGTTTTTTAAATAAGAACCTGTTTGTTAGATCTTGGATAAAAGATAAAAAAAAAAAATTAAGACAGTTTCGAATTAAGGAACGAACATTCGATTAACGTGAAATTATTATGATATTGAAAATCTCTTAGCATAAGATTCCTATTTTTCTACTGAATATTTAAAGGTTTAGCAAGGTAAGCAATTATTTGATTCCTCCTAGAAAACGACAAGGATACGCTCATCTACGACGTATTCTGTCATTATAATTACCGGCTACTGCCCTGAATGTGAAATATTCAACGTTAATGAAATAAAAAAAAAAAAATCTGACGCATTAACGTAACGCATTAGATCCGCGTCTATATGGTTGGCAATTGGTCGCACAAAGGACACCTGTGTCCGAGATAAATGAGCCAGAATTAGACGGAGGTATAACAACTGTAAGAATCTTTTTGGAATCAATCGGCGTACCCGTGTCACGCAATCATACAACAAAATGAACGAAATAAAGTTGTCAGTTTGAGATAGGAATGAGTTTTTATATTTGAAACTACTTATAAATATAAATACTCGAATGTAAGACATTTTAATACGAGGAGAAACGACTCAACAATTCTATTCCCAAATTGTTACTTCACACAATCATTATCCGAACAGATCAACGTTCAATACTATTACATAAATTCAATTATTTGTGAATTATTTTCCTATTTATTTTTTCTTCTTTTGTATAATTTTACATTTGTCCATAAAAATTACTTTCCGAATGTATTGCTTTTGTTTAATTTGAATTTTGCCAATTTAGAAAACGTCCCTGATTTTCTCTTTGCGAACCAAAGTGTTGCAAGAAATTAGCGAATTTTACGTTTGCAGCTTATTCTTTTTGAACGTTTTCTTTTTCTGAGACACTTACAGAGAGCAAGTGAATAAATAGTGAACACCGCATCCAAGTATAGTAATAATAATTTAAGTACCCGCTACTCTGTTCTGTATAATATTTGTAAGATGTAAAAAAATTCGTTGAAAAAAAGACTTTGATGGCATAAAGTTTTATTGATGTGAAGGGAATCAGGGATGTGAAACGAAACGACGATTATCCGAACTAAACGATGTCGGAAATTATTCTCTATGATTGACGTCTTGAATACTCAACATGAAACTGTGAACAGGGTGTCTTATAAAAGTACGTTCGAGGAATCATCGACATTTCCGGGCCAAAAATAAACAGTTTCGTACTGTTCCGGTCTTATTATTACTTATGGTCTTAGTTACTACACGCAGTGATTGTTTTATTATAGCAAACATAATGGAACAGATTCACCCGATTAAATGCACTTTTATTGCATAGATATTTACATAAAAAAATAACATAAGTATTTATATGAGAAAAGAACTCGATGTAGCGAATAAAACGAGAATACAAATATTTTTAGTAGTTTATATGTTTTCGTGACTACATCTTCTCGATGAAAGTTATATACATAAGTTGCATCTCTTTTAAACGATAATATTTAATTTTCTTATCCGCGTCCGGGTATTGTAATCGAATCCGTTCATCGCGCGACAATATTTTATTTGTAATCATAGTTTTATGTTGAAGAGTACCCACTATTTTGTTACATTTATACTATTTTTGTACTTATCCATTTTCTTATTGCAGACGTAACGTTAACTTCGTAACGGCGATAGAAAGAAAAAAAAATTACCTGTTTAGGAAATATGGTAGAGGAAGAAAATAGTTTCTGCATATAAGACATGTTTAAATACTGTACATAGATATCGCGGGGTTATCATACCTCGACGATGAAATTTATATCTTGTTTGGATAATCGACGTTTTTTTTGGTCATACGAAAATGTTTCAATTTTCGGTTAATTTTACCGTTTATTTAGATAAGTTAGGTTAAATAATTCTTTTTCCGATTGATGATTAAAATCTGGCTAAATTAATTACTGCGTAATGTCCATAGAGAAAAAGTTCAAAGCCAATGTTTGAACTGAATTGTATCTTTTGTAACGGCAAGTAAGTCTCATTTTTTCCAGCAGCTGTACTGTAAAAAAAAAAGAAATTACGTTTCTGAATAGGTAATAATTTATTATATCAAATCTCACCGCAATCTTTTTGTCATATGTTCCGTTTCGAATATTGTTCCATTGACCTGTATATATAAAGTAATATTTTATTATCTATTATAAATTATCGATTTGAAATAAAATCTGAAACAGTAATTGAATTTATTATTGCTTTCACGGCTTCAATAGCGATAAAGTATTTGTTTAAACGATTGTATCGATATTCTGAAATAATATTTTATAAATAACGATGACTATTTAGTCTTTATTACCACTGCAGGAACACCACGATTATCGACAACACTGTTACGCTTGCGAACCTGAAAAATGATATAATTTTAGTACTTATTGTTTGTTCAAATGTTACATTTAGACTCTCCAAAGTTCATCGAACTTCCTTTTTAATTTCTGATCGTTCTCAACAAAATGTTGCGATGGTAAAAAGTATACAAAAGGAGAAAAAGTAAGGAAAGAGTAAATGTAAAATTTCGTCGTACTGAAACTGTAGTTCTTCGTTGAGCAAAAGGAATATCCTACCTACCTCGTATTATATCATCGTTGCGCGTTGTTTATTTCGATTTCTCGGTCCCTTTTATGGCATGTATCTATCTATACGCATAATGTATACGTATAAGTAGATCACCCACATGTTACCATCGAAAGGGACGCAGAACAAAAAAAAAAACACTCAAACGGCCCGATGACGATGCGTAAGCATGCAGACGGCCGACGTGGATGGCGAAATATTCGATTTTTTTACAATAGAAGACTTTGTGACCTGGGTGTTACACGATCGCCACGGAATTGTGCGTGTCACGGTCATCGCGCCATCGCAACCTCGCTATATTGTAGTTAGACAACAGTTTGCTGGCTTGTGCAGCGATTGTCACTCGTCCTGTACATTTTCCATCTTCCTGCAACATCAAAATCGGTGGATGGAAACGCGCGATAATCCCTTCCGTTTCAACATTCCCGGATTGTCTTGCATGCGTGTTCTCTGTAAATTGTTATGGTCAATCGAAAGTAGACGAAAACTTGCACCTGCTGTTTGTACTTTTTTGTAAATCGGCCTCTTTCTTACGTGTACAATCGATTTGAGAGGATATTTTGAGCGGCAGCGGAACTGTAATTTGTGTAACAGGCCACTCGAAGGAACCATCTGAAAACTATAACGTTACTTATAGAATTATATTGATAATAAAATGAATAAAATACAAGCGATATAGTTTCTCAATTGAACTGTATTTAGATGCTTTCTTTATCGAGCAGCCTTCGATTCTCGATCGACACGAAGAGGAATCATCCGAGGAGATTCTGTGGTGAATGAACAGCGACACGAATCTTCTTCCCCTTTCCTCCCGAGAACGGTACGGAAATTCGCGAGATCAACAAAGCGTCTACTGTCCACAGAATGCCAGTAAAAAAACGATCTTCATGCTGACATCGGGTCGGGAACACATGCCGCGGAAGAAGTCACCAGCGTCACGATCAACACGCTCTCGAAATTCCTTTAGGCGGATTTTCCTTTCTGAAAGAGACACATTACGTGGTAGCGATGGTGCTAACGTTCTCGTGAACAATACTAATTAACAATTAATACGCATTTGATACCTTAGGCGCAGATTATACGTGTCTGAAGGAGAAAAAAGTTTCTCAAATGTGATTAATCCGCCACTCCATCTAACTTTTTTAAGTTTAACACCGGTAAAGTAGATTTTTCTAGTGGCAATCATAGACCAGACACAAGATAGACTAATCGCACAATGTATTTTTATGTTATGCACAACTCAAGCGCTCTGCAGCCCACCGAGCATTTGATTGTTGCAATGTTACCATTACTTTGTGGACTTTTATGTAAGATATTATTGTATATATCAATATTCATTAAAATATGCTTGCATGTGTAATGAATATGCTGATTGGTTAATTGTTTCTTCTTTTTGTTATAGGTGCTGCTGAAGGAACGATGAAAGAACGTAAGGGATTCGATGTACGAGGAATATGTTGCATCAATCTGCACTAGTTTCATCGTAGGCGTAAAAAATGAAGAGAGAAGAGAGAAAAGAGAAAAAAGAAGAGAGAAGAGAGAAAAGAAGAAGAGTATAGAGTGTTATATTATTTATTTCATATCATTGCGTATTATTTTTGAGTAAATTGTTACATTTTCTAGTATATACTTTAGTATATTTAATTATAATAATAATAGACGTAAGAAATATTGTATTATATCATTATAAATAGTTTAATTTATTGTATATCTTGTTAATTTAATTAAATAAATTAATTTTTTAAATGTAATTCAATAAGTTTCAATCATTTATCCTCAACTCTGGCCTTTACTTCCTCGCATATCATATTCTCCTGATACAAAGTCCGAAAATCGAGGTTTCGCTTGAGAAAAGGCCGAAAGACTGGGATTTCCTGGAAAATGACGTCACTTCTAGGAATCGCCAGAATTCTCGGAAATTCGGGTGTTCTTGGAAATGACGTCATTTTCCAAGAAGTGGCACGTTGGGATACCTCCTCGCATATCATGTTCTCCTAATACAAAGTCTCGAAAATCGGTCGTCACGCTTGAGTGAGCACCAGAAACTGGGATTTCCTAGAAAATGACGTCACTTCTCAGAATCGCCGTAATTCCAGGAATTCTCGATGACGTCATTTCCAAGAAGTGGCACTTGGGATACCTCCTCGCATATCATGTTCTCCTAATACAAAGTCTCGAAAATCGGTCGTCACGCTTGAGTGAGCACCAGAAACTGGGATTTCCTAGAAAATGACGTCATTTCTCAGAATCGCCGTAATTCCAAGAATTCTCGATGACGTCATTTCCAAGAAGTGGCACTTGGGATACCTCCTCGCATATCATGTTCTCCTAATACAAAATCCTAAAATTCGGGCGTTACGCTTGAGTGAGCACCGATTTTCGGACTTTGTATCAGGAGAACATGATATGCGAGGAGGTATCCGAAAAAAGCGCGGGAAATTCAAACGTCTTATTTAATTAATTGCGTCTGGGGCTGTTTTTTACAAGTTTTTTCTTATTTTAAGGACTAGAATTGGTTCTTTTAGGATTGTTAGACAGGTTATTAATTAATTAAACAATTAATTAGCAATAATTCAGCGTTTATTGTATCTTTCTAATACTTTACAAACATTACAGAGTACTTTTACAAGCTAATTGTTATAAACTATTGTTATAAACTAATTTACAATCAATCTTACAGCTAAAACTTATACTAATTTGTAATATAAATGTACAAAATAATGTGTAATACATCAATTTAATTATATCTTGAAGTTCTTCACTCGAATCGAGAAACTGATGGTCATTGCTGCAGGAATTCTTACTCCTTCTTGTCCTAATCCCTCATTGAATTGTTAATTTTATAGAATGATCTATATTCCGTTGAATGTTCCAAGTATACTCAAAGAATTAACCTCTTGATCACTGTATCTCCGTCGTATCTCTTATATTTCTACTCTAAACCAATTTCCTACTCCTGTTCAAAGAATCCGTACGGTTTGCAGAGCTTCTGCACGTCCACGCAGATAATCTGTACACGCACAATTAAATATATTAATAACTAATCATCATACATACGATTAAAACTGAATTATAGAAGAAAATCGATAGAAAAGGCAAGAAAGAAATAATTGAACAACAGAAAAAGAAGAAAATCTGTGCATACCTTTCGATCTCATCAGTCTCGGTGGTTAGATTAATCCTAATTCCTCCATTCTCCGCTGCAAAGTGTAGAGGGCATCAGGAAACCTGTAGATTTTTTTCTACGATCGGTATTTCAGAGCATGTGAAACGATGTCCCACGAGATGACAGAGGTCTATCGTGGCGATAAAATCCTGGCATCTCGTCAGGGTTAAACTTCGAGGAAGTTTCGGATCAGTGCCATCGCTGATGAGATCAGATTATTCCATCTGTGCGCGCGCAGAGCGCAGAACAGAAACACAGAGCGAAACGGGGGAAAAGGAAACGGGCCTTAAGATGGAGAGGGACAATTCGAGAAATGAGATGCGCGTAGAAAGGTGCAGAGGAGAAAACCATGCTACCGGCAAACCGAACGTTTTAATGCACGCTGAGCGCTCGACGGGAGCGCAGCCGACGAAAGGGAGGAACGATCTTCCATGAACGTTCGCTTTGATCTCTACTCTTTAATACATATATATGCTTCAGACTGGTGAAACGGGCGAATTTCGAGAACGATTGTCGTGAAAAGGAAAGAAGCGGTTGTGATTTTTCGTACGCGAGACTCAAATCGACGAGTTCCCGAAGAAAGAAGATGATTCGAGTCATCGATCTGCGTGCTGTTTTCTTCCTACTTCTGGCTGTCCAGTTGCAGCATGAACGAGGTATAATTCATATTAAAAATACTATTTCGCCTGTTCGAATTCTACCGAAGAGGTATTCAAAGTGTAATGGAATAAGGCAGTTTCTATGAGCTCTTTCTTTTTCGTACTAACTAGTTGCTGAGAAATCGTCGTAGTCGGTGTGGCAAACGTATTTTCGAGATTGGTGGACTTAAAGCTTTGATATGTACCTGCACGTTTCATCTCAAGTCTACGCAAATACTTGCAGCTTTGCGAATAACTCGAATTTGTTTAAATTCTATCAGAATAACCTACGACGTTCAAACTCTGGCTGAGAGTAGACACAATTCGAGATCCAGCTTCTTGAACCATCGAAGCAGACCAAACATCCTATTGTAATTGTTTGTCGTGAAAAATGATAAACTAGTTTATTGTTCAAATATTAGGTTTCTCGTTGCGAGGAGATGGCAAAGAATACGCGTGTTAGAACTGCTTTCTTAGAATGGTTAATTGAAGTTGATACGAACAAAGCAATAACGAACCGTTAGAGTTTCAAGATGAACAATTTAAAAATTGTCATGGCGCCATTCGAAGTAACATCTATTTACTCGCGATTTATGTTTGGTAGTCGACGCAAAACTAATGTAATTACTCGATAGAGATACGCAGTTCTAAATAAAATATAATAGCATATAATTTTAGTAAATTTAATCATTCATTGTAATAATATAATTATTAAATTTACTGAAATTATATTTACTTAGGACTGCATATCTCTATCGAGTAATTACATTAGTCTTGCACTGATTTAGAATTATCCAGCAGGAGTAAATAGATTTTATTTCGAATGGTGCCATGACAATTTTTAAATGTCTGTTTTTAATCAAATTTCTTTCATTAGTATATATATATATAATTCAAACGAGTTGTTCCAAAGAAATATGTTCTAAAAGAAACAATTTGTCTTCTCGAATTGAATCTAGAATGTAATTAATATCTTAAATCACGCGAACTAATATTTCTGATAATTAAAAAGTGTTGCGTAGTTTTCCAATGCAACAACGGAACACGCGCGCGTGCCCGTTTTATTCTTATCACTAAACAAATTACGGTTTTCCCTATAACTACTCAACATGCACGTCTCTACTGATTTATAGACACTTACGCTTAAATATTATAACTGATGTCAGAACTGACTGTAGAAGTTTACATATAACTGCAGAGTATTTTACAACTCGCTTTGAAGAAATTATTAATCAGTATTATTTGCAGGTTGCAGATTAACATCCAATAAATTGTCTGCAAAACACGATGAAATAATAGTCGATTCAAATAGTGAATTAGCAAATTCGAAAACACTGAAGAACTTACTTTATACAAATAGAAAAAAATTGTGTAAAACTAGCAGCAGCAAATAATACCTAATTTTAATAACAATTATATGTATACAAGGAATTTCAATGCACTGAGAAAATGAAACAATGTGATACGATTAGTTAAGATTATGAGATCGCAGTTATTCATTTGTTTAATGTATTTATATTGAAAAATATTAACTCGCGTGATTCATGTGATTGGAATCGTTTAACCCTTTCACGGTCGACATTGCATATATACGTGTCACTGTATATTAAACTCATTAAAATCGAGTGTATTTACATTGGGAAAAAAATTGGTTTCCAATTACAATGTGTCGTATCTTCTTCAGTCTAACACCAAGAAAGATCTGTATTTCATTTCTCGGTGCATTTTAACATAAAACATGTTTCAGAAATAGACAAGGATGTAAAACGTCTCTGCTTTTAAAATATGCAAAATTAGATAGAAAATTTAGCAAAAATAATCACATTAGAGATCAACTGCGTAGACATCCGTTTACGCATTGTAAAATAGTGCAAAAATTGTAGATAGTGTGAAAACTGTTAGATATTATGGAAAACGTATCGCAAACGAAAGTGAAGTAACCATGATTATTAAGAATCATCTATCTGCGTCTGTTCTTCTTATCGCTACATTTGTTCCAGCGACAGAAAGGATTTCACGGGTGTCTTAAATTTCGCGTCGAGAGTTACTGAAAATGACTATGTAAACAAGAGATAATTTCGCGGCGATAGATGCACCGTTACAATTGTACAATGTTTTTTTACGTCCTTGGCCTATTTATTTCCATGGCAATTGCAAGGGATCGATGCGTTAGCGGGTATTAAATTGGGGTCAATAACAAACGGATAATCTATTGAAAATCAACGCAATCTATCCTTACAACGGCTAATGTTAAACAGACTCTGGCTAGGCTGCAGAGATAACAAGCCACGTTTTCTTTAAACCTGCACCGCACAAATAAAGTAAGAAGAAGAAAGGATCAAGAATGAGATATGAACAGAATAGAAATTCCAAATCAAAACACCACCAGGCTGAAATGAATAATATTAATGTTATATGTAATTTTGAAATTTAAGATTAGTGATACTGATATTGGAATGTTTGCACTTACAAATGTATGAAGCATGGTCTTTCAAACAGATCAGACTTTAAAATGAAGAACCAGAAGAAGAGAGCTGATCTTCTATATTATCATTGAGAAATGGCAGGAACTTGGAAGATGTGTGTCTTTTATTCCAGACTGAAATGAATAATATTAATATTATATATAATATTGAAATTTAAGATTAGTGATACTGATATTGGAATGTTTGCACTTACAAATACACCAAGCATGGTTTTTCAAACAGACCAGGTTTCAAACTGAAGAATTAAAAGAAGGAAGCTAATCTTTTATTTTATTATTGAGAAATGGAAGGAAATTGAAAGACGTGTATGTTTTATTCGACAGGATTACTGTTCAGCGAAGCCAAAATGGAGGAACGGTTCGAGAAGTGCTGCGGCTTGGGTGTCTCGTGGGCTTCAGAGGGTCTTGGCTGTGAAAAGTTCACAGGGCCGGTGTCTGGGGTGCCGACGGTGGAGCAGGGTCTCTGTTTAGAGGCTGTGGACATTTGTTGCGTGAAGGCGTATCACGAGCAACAATGTAAAAAAGGGAAATCGGATGCGCGTGCTGGCGCAGCCTGCGTAACTAGCACTAAAAGCAAACGCATTGGACGGGGCGACTACCATCGTGACTGCTGCGAAGCCTGTAAATTGGGTAATCCGCCTTTTAAGAATTTTTTTAGCGTCTACAGCATTGTGCCATACCATTCATTTAAGTACATATTGTAAGAAATTGCAAAAATAGATTAAAATGGAATTGATAGCTAAGCAAGCGATACGTAAACGTGCTAGAATACTTTATCTGGCTTGTGCTCAACTGGAGGGTTCGTACAATAATGCCTCTTTAATGCTAAACCTACCAGAGCAGTGAAATGACCGCTTTTGAGACTTCAATCCTTTGCACTCTGTTCCTTCCTGGACGTTGACGGTAGAACAGCAATATTTTAGCAATATTTAGCAGTAGTTTTTATTGTTAACGTCTCTCCATGGCTTTTCAAACAGATCAGAACAATGATAAACTGAGAGGAAGGTTTAAAAAGATAAAGAACATATATTACCTTGTTCTTGATTAATTCCAATCTGAAATCTCATTGTAGGTATCTTAACTGGATCCATGGGACAAGGATGTGCCTTCAAGAAGTTCACGTTTGGAGATCCATGGGATCCTGCGTTTTTGGAATGCTGCCACGAAGCCTCACCAACTACTACGACAGCTTTAACAACGGATGTTACAGATGGCACATCGTCGAGCGAAACGACTGACACTGATTCAACTTCCTCTTCATCGATGTCCTCGACTTCGTCGCAGACGTCTTCGACTTCGTCGTTGTCCACTGAGACGTCGGATTCGACGTATTCTCCATCCATACCCACACCTCGTGCGTGACGAACCCTGAAAATGTTCAATTAATCGTTAGAATACAATAATATGTATAGAATAGTATATAAATGTTAATTTTCAGCACTGGACGACATCTGCCAAATCATGAAGGGATTACTGTGCTCTGACATTTGTGTTCCTACGCCAGGATCTTATTACTGCAAATGTCGCAAAGGTTTCACCTTGTTGGAAGACGGGAAAACCTGCAGACAAGATCTACCAACCGACAGGTGTAAAGAAATGTTTCAAAATATTTCTAAAGTCAATTTTAAGTTGACTAACTAATGTGTATATTGTAGATGTAAATCAAGCAACCCATGCGAACAACGTTGCACGGATAACGGAGTTGCAGTCACGTGTAGCTGCAATCCTGGTTATGTATTAGCAAAAGATAAACATTCCTGTATTCCAGAATCACCAGGAAGCAAAAGCACCACTGTACCAGATGAAAACGATGAATATTCGCCTCTTTGCCCTGCTGGCTATCGTTATAATACTGGTACTCAGGTTTGTGACGGTGAGTGTGAAGGAAACATCAAAAGAACCAAGCAATTGTCATTAATTTCTCGTTAATGTCGACCAACAGTTCTCTGATGATTAACGATCAAATATTTGATTGCCTATTAATTTCTGAAATGTACAACCATTCAGATATGAATTTCAATAATCATTCACGCCATTCAAATTGCTTGCGTCTACTTTACTCTTCGTTTTTAATATGTTTCGGCGCTGTTGGAATTTTGATCGTCTTTCAAGTCTCAAGTTCGTTCACAAGCATAATTTACATGTGCTTGATATGAGCTTTTGTGATCTTGCGCTGTGATTTCTTGCTTGTGCCCATGGTTACTTTTGTTGGCATTGTGTGTCCACTGCTTAGACGTGAACGAGTGCATAGAAAAAAGAGTATGCCCTGGTCGTTGCGAGAACACTATAGGATCCTACATATGCGCATCGAAGGATAACTTCGACATTGTTTCGTACGAGAATTGTCCTCCTGGATACCAATGGGAGCCAGCTGCAAGCCTCTGTTTAGGTATAAATAATTCATTTTAAATGAATATATTCCATTTGAAAGATTCTCCATTTAAAGCCAATATTTTCTTTCTATTTAAATCTTTTAGACTAGAGAAATTATTAATACACACTCACGTAATTGTAAGTTTCAACCAACTTCTCCCTTAAAAGCTGAAACAAATATTGATATTTCAAAAATCTTCAGTATTGTCTCTCCTGATTATGTAGATTTTATATTTGCACGCAATTGTAAATTTCCATAACTTGTCGAATCGTACATTTGTGATGGCTGAATGCAAATAAAATAGTGATGACATTTTCGGTAGATAGGTGAATGTGTAAAAAGCGTTAAGATCGTGATAATTTTCTTTCAAATATGCGTCGTTTCCTTTGCAATTATCTTCGGTGTCGTACTTGCTAATTGCTAGTAATATTCATGAGACAAAGTGAGATCTTCAGCTTTGAACGGGATATATCGATGGACGTTGTGTATATAGTACAGTTCTTTGTGAAAAATAATATATACAGTACATGTATACTTAGAATCAAAATTTATCTATTTTATAAACGCATGGCTATTAAATTCCAGACATCGACGAGTGCCTTATGTCACCAGAACCATGTCCTGCGAGTAAGTTTTGCGTCAACACACAGGGTAGTTTCAGTTGTCTGAAAATGGTAGGAAACAATTCTTGCCCTGCTGGATTTAAGTACGATACGTTATTGCAAAAATGCGAAGGTACTTTAGAAAGTTAAACTATATAATTCTAAGTATACTTAAGTGCAAGTATGAAATTGATTAATCTCTGGTTTTAGATGTGAATGAATGCGCAGAACACATTCATAGTTGTCTGGAGGACACGGAGGAATGTCGCAATATCGAAGGTGGCTACGAATGCGACGCAAAATGTGATAAAGGATTCAAGTATAACGTCAATTTGGGTACCTGTATTGGTAAATATTGTTGATTACTCGACGCTTTATTAGTGTGATTAACAGATTAAATAATAAAGGAACAGCAAGGTTTCCTGCTTGTGATATTCTCTACTTTTTCTGTTAGGTATGTGCATGCAAATACAAATCTATTTGTAATTGACAACCAGCTTCCTCATCTTAACTAATTAATCGAATGTCTGGAAATCTAATTTAGTTCGAATACTCGTCCGTGAGTTACTATCAATTCAGATTGCATTATGTCTGCATGTGAGTAAGAACCTCCTCGGTTTTATTTGAACAGAATCTTCTTAATTTTTATTTTAAACTAATATACGTCTAAAATTATGCATCATAACAGTTTTCTGGTATTTTTATTCTTCTACCTTGTATTTCATTTAATTTGATTAATATATTAATTTGCTACAAGTTTTCGTATAAATTTTACTTCTAAGATTTCTTATATTTATATTATCTTAATCTGCAGATGTGGATGAATGCATTGGACCCAATAATCCTTGTCTGGATTTAAATATGACTTGCATAAATACAGTGGGTAGTTACAAGTGCGTGTCCGCGAACATTTCTACAATTCAATTTACGATCGACAAAAAGCCATTGGTTTGTCCCGCGGGATATAAGTCAACGAATGATTCTGAAGCAGAATGCGTTGATGTGGACGAATGTAAAGAACGATTGCATTCTTGTGAACGAAACGAGCGTTGCATCAACGAAGTTGGTAGTTATAGGTATGTTCTTTTAATCCTACGTAAACCTCTCAATCAAAAATTTGTTAATAAACTATTGATGACTTTTATTTTTATTTAATCAGATGTGAACAAACTTTATCCACCAAGGAAAATAAATTGAGGCCAACCAAGGCAAATTTAAATAAAAAACACGAGGACAGTTATACTTATTCATACAACAGTGGATATAAGTTACAAGCTTCAACTTCTTCAGTGAAGGCTGGTTCGATAGTTAATCAAACGGTGATTTGCGACGTGGGATTCGTTTTTGATCAACGAAGATCACGTTGCATTGGTACGAGAATGCTACAATTTTCCGCATATTTTTAAAAAATGTCTGCGAGAATAGTTCAACACTGAATGAATTAATTTCAATTTCCTTACAATTTCTTCTTTCGACAGATATCGACGAATGTAGCAATGGTTTAGCGAATTGTGGAATGGGTGAACGATGCGTAAACTTCGATGGTGGATATAGATGTTCACCAGCGTGCCCACCCGGCTTTAAGCCTTCTAATAACAATTATTACCTGAATAGAATTGAGGAATCTTGTCAAGATATAAACGAATGTGCACTAGGATTACATTCTTGTAATATTTCCACGCATTATTGTATCAACACGAACGGTTCTTATTACTGTGAAATGTTCAGGACAAATTCCACAACTAACAGATCACTAACTTACAAAAGGAGCAATAAATTGCAGGTATCAATAATTAATTATGAGTACACGTATAATAAAGTTAAAACTCATATAGGTTTTCAGTATTTTAAGACTTTTAGGACGTATAATTTTTGTTCAGAGTGCTGAAAGATGTTTGATCAACGTTCAAATATTAATCCTTTTGATGAGAAAATTATTTTAAAGGCGAGTTATCGCTGAGATATGCCTAGGACGAGGGAATGTAAACTAGGCTAAAATATATTGCGACTGTAACACAATCAGGAGTTTACCAAGTGTTCAAACAAGGGAACTGACAGAAATATAGTTAGTGGAAGCAATATAGAGCAGCCTAACGAGGTTTAAGGGCCTTTCACTCTCCCTATCTTTCGTTCTAGGTTAACATAATTAGGGTTCTGTCGTGTTTGACGGAGTTTACGACCGTGTTATATTGTTTCCACATGCTATAAAGCACAGGCTCGTAGTAACTGCTTTATGACATTTAGAAACTCTTCTTTGAACCTCCAAATTGATCCAAAAGACTGTGACTACAAAAATATTATGTCACAATTATACAAATCCATTCATCTTCTATTTATTAGATCTAAATTCTTTATAATTTCTGTTAAACTCTATGTTCGTTAATCTGAACAGTTTTTACTTCTCTTAATGACTATTATAATCTCCTAAAAGTCTTAAACCGTCATTTATCTATAAAATTGATGTTTTATCTCTGTATAATTTTATAGACTATCAATGATTATCCGTTCTCCGAGCCATGTGCGAACGGATACACGAAAAATGCGAGAAGCGGAGAATGCGTGGACGTTGACGAATGCGCTGTCAATGCGCCTTGTCGAGACTACGAACAGTGTCGTAATTTACCAGGCAGTTTCGAGTGTTTACCACTCTGCACCGCTGGCTGGTATTTTAATACGGCGACGAAAGGCTGTCAAGACGTTGACGAGTGCCTTTTGGGCAGGCACGATTGTCCGCAAGGCACTCATCAGTGTGTCAACACGAACGGTTCTTTCACCTGCAGGTTGATACCGCCTTGTAGCCCAGGTTTCAAGCGCTCTTTCGATGGCAATTGTATCGACATCGACGAGTGCCTAGAAAATCTACACACTTGTCGACTAGAGTTGCACCAATATTGCGTGAATAAAAACGGCAGCTTCGAATGTCTGACCAGATTGCCCTCTTGCCAAGCGGGCTACGAGTACTCTTTAGCTACTAAACGATGCGAGGACATCGACGAATGCGCTACTGGCCAATATAAGTGCGATTCTAGACTTTCTGAAAAGTGTATCAATCTACATGGCAGTTACAGGTACTGTTCTCTTGTTATTCGCTCTCAACTCAACTCATTCACCCTGAAGATTAACTCTGTTCTCCATGCATTTTTCATGCACCCATTCCTCAAATTTCTACGTCCACGCCACCCCTACCATTCTCAGTAACACGATTCTGTCGCCAGGTCCTGTCGCTCGGTTCCAAACCGTTGTGGTTCCAGTCACTTTATTTATTTCCTTCCAAACATTACCCTAAGTTTCCACGTATATCCAGTCACAAGCCTTAAAATCATCCATACTCTACAATATTAATTCTGTTCAAACGTCTGTTATCTTTTTACAGATATAATATATCTCTAAGTATCTCAAAGATATAAAATATTCTTATACCAAGACACGATGAGAAATATATTTTTTATTTTATTTGTTCATATTCAGGTGCGAAAGGCCTATATCATTTGCACAACATCGCCGTGCCAGACCTGCTTGTCCTACAGGTTTCAAATATCATCATTTACTAAGGAAATGTGCAGGTATATACTTAAATGTTGTATTTTTTAAATTAAATTTAGCTATTATGATATCTGGAGTGTACATGGATAGATTTTGTATATAAGGACTCGTATGTTGCCTTCAACATTGTAAATCTCTTCTTTAGATTCAATCAAACGTACAATGTAACACGTTTCTAGTTTCTTCAAGCCTTAGAGTTAGTTTGGAGTGGTGTAAAATAAATAGAGTGACTTGCTAACTTAAAATTCACATGAATTAATTCGCAACAATTTACAATTCTTTTTCAGGGTGGAAATTAAAAAGTTTGTAGCGAAACTTTTAAAGCTTAATGCAGTGAAAAATGCGAGCAATAATTTACGACAGCACCTGTGCTTGCTTGTTGCATGTGAAACATACTGTACCATTTGTATGAAGTTTGAGCTGAACTTGTTAATATGCATATGTCACGTTGTTATTTCTTTATTGAATACTCGATTGTCACTTTTAATATGCTTCGTTGTTGCGCATTTTAAACGTGCAAAAGGTTTTATCATTTTCAAACAGACTAATCATTACAATATTTCACAGATATCGATGAATGTGCGGAGGGTTTGCATACTTGCGGAGGTGAGATTTGTTACAATCAACCAGGCGGTTACAGTTGCGCGAAAGCTCCAAAACCGATTACCAGAAAGCCAGTTACGACAGCCGCACCAGCACCATCGAACAAAAAATGCCAACCCGGCACAAGACTCATTAAAAATCGCTGCGTTGACATCAACGAGTGCCGTGAAATAGAGGATGCGTGTAGCAGTAACGAGGAGTGCGTTAATACCATGGGAAGCTACAACTGCATTTGCAAGATCGGTTTCAGGCGTGAAAATTTAACGCAAGCATGCGTGGACATTAATGAGTGCCAAATGCGGGTAATCATTTGTAACCATTGTGATAAGACGTACAACTATTGTGGACCTGAAAATAATAATAATAATTTATTATTTAGCCACGTTCAAGCATAATGTAACATTGTTTTGTTACAGGAAGATAATTGCTCTGTAGGACAGAGATGCGACAACACTATAGGCAGTTATACCTGCACTCGTTATCTATCATGCGGCACAGGGTACACTCTAAACGCTGCCACTGAGATCTGCGAGGACGACGACGAATGTCTCCTGGGTACACACGATTGCGTAGGCGATTATCATTGCAGGAACACACTCGGTTCTTATCGATGCGAACGGAATCCCCGTAAGCCTGTCTCGCAGGCTCAAGTTCAAACTACGACTCCAAGACCAACTACAACCACTAAACCAACTACAACCATTAAATCAACGACTGTCAAGTCCACAGCTCTTACCGTCACCAGGCCAACTTCTGTACCAGTTATTCCTACTTTTACAACTGTTCAGAGACCCTACAGTTGCCCGCAAGGATTCGAACCTGGTTTTGGGGGAACATGCGTGGACATAGACGAATGTCAACAAACTCCGAATCTTTGTCCCAGAACAATGCGATGTATGAACATCATTGGATCTTACAGGTATATTATTGTGCGTGTTTAACAAACTTATTGTTGTTAACGAATGTGAACTTAATGTTTTTATATGCTTTACTCTTTTATATACTACACTACTATTTTATATATTACGACCAACACGAAAGTGTTAGGTGTTCTCAAATAATTGTTCAACGTTTCAATTTCAGATGTGTGTCTCGAGTGATCTGTGGTAATGGATTTACTTTGGACCCAGTGTCAGGTCAATACTGTGTAGACATCGATGAATGTGCGGAAGGCACTCACAAATGCACTCGAGATCAGACTTGCGAGAACAGACTGGGTGGTTACGTTTGCAGTTGTCCACCCGGATATGTCGTTGGACCGAACAAGGACTGTGTCGATATCGACGAATGTAGCTTCTATGGCAATATTTGCGGAAAAACTGGTACTTGCGAGAATACTGTTGGGTCTTATCGTTGCGTCTGCAAAAGTGGTTTTGAAAATGTTGGCGGTATGCCTAGTGACGGTTGTCAGGTAAGTTGTACTAATTATTATTAAATTAGATTGTTTCTAAAGCCATATAAAATCAATAAAATATTCTAACTTTGCTTAAACTTTACCATTCACTTTTTCTAACACAAAGATCCTAAGTAACGACGTTCAACTGTGAAGTTATTTTCTACATTTCGTATTTAACATTTTAGGATATCAACGAGTGTGAACGTACACCTAATTTGTGCCAACACACGTGTCAGAATGTATGGGGTAGTTACGCGTGTATTTGTAATAATGGATTCAGGCTAAATCCTGACAATCATTCCTGCACGGACATCGATGAATGCACAGAGTTCAAGAACAACAACTTGTGTATAGGAATTTGCGAGAACACACCAGGAAGTTATGCTTGCAAGTGTCCCAGCGGTTACAATCTCAACGGCCGTGTATGCGAAGGTATAGTTGTCCTAAATAGCACAAAAATTCATGTCATGTTTAACATCTTTAAGACGTCCAAATTATATTCGTTGAAAATTGAAGACGTTCAAACACTTCTCTTGTATTATATCATATTGTATATATGGTAAAATTATTAATTCGACATATTGTTAAAAGTACGCCGATTATGCAAGAATTGGTTTACTTAACTAGGTGGATTTAAGTGCTAAAATGTTACATACACCGTTGGCACTTTTAGCCGTTCATTAAAGCGTGTTTCATCTTCGTCATCGTGCAATTACGTACTACAATCTGCACTTGACCTAGTCGTCGAAAAACTGGGCCATTCGTTGAATTCCAAATTGCTCTTCCTGTCCTTCAAACTCGTACGATCATAACGCATAATAAAGACGTGATCACGATTATGTCTTTTAAAATGATTAATTGTTTGCCGTTTCTCATTCAGACATCGACGAATGCAAAATGGGACAAGTCTGTGCAGGATCAGATGAAATTTGTCACAACACTAGAGGCAGTTTCCGTTGCAATAAAATAAATTGTCCGTCAGGATATCACCGGGATCGTGATCAAATCAAGTGAGTAATATATTTCTTATCGATCTACATTTCAATAAAAAAATATTTGTTTTTACATCCTGGTATCATAAATATCTAAACAATTAAATTAATCGAATGTCTATCGAATAAAAACTAAGTCAAAATGCAGATTGTTAAGAGCAAATTAACAAGAGTTTAGGGGATAGTACTCACCAGAATTGCTGACTATTCTGGAACTTAAATGTTTCTATGTACGGGCAGAGGAAAGTCTAGTCAGTTATTAAAGTCTCTTCCTATGGGATCCCTAAGTTACACAGTGTTGCTCGCATTCTACCTTTCTAGCTCTACAATGGTCTGTTGTATAAACTTATCAATTAATGAAATATTGTGATTTTAGTCGGTGTGTGAAATCGTCACGTTGTTACATCAACGACCTGGAGTGCATCAGACAGCCGTCGTCTTATTCGTTCAACTTCATCAGTCTTGTCAGCATGTATCCGATCGCACCTAATAGACCGGAGGAACTGTTCAAAATGCAGCATCGGCATTACGTGCCAGGCTTGACATCGCAATTCAACATGGCATTGGTGAACGTGCGAGCACCGCTCGGAGTGCAACGTGTCACAGAATCATGTTTCGCTTTGAAAAGGCCGGAACCATCGCAAGCTGTTTTGGTAATGACGCAAAGCATACAGGGCCCACAGGAAATCGAATTGAACTTAAATATGGAACTGTATCGCAACCGTATTTTCGATGGAAGCATCGTAGCGAAACTTTTTATTTTCGTCTCTGAATATGAATTTTAAAGAGCCCTGGAATCAAAAATACAGCAAATAATTAAAAGAAAAGAAGATCAAAATTGACGTCTTATTTGGATGATTAAATTTCTTGCGCTGCTTTAACAAGACGTCTCATATTTTAATTCCTCTATAAAGCTATTACTTTCCCCTGCTTTTATTTCGAAATGCATATTAAATAATTTCCCAATCTAGTTTCGAAATTTCTCATCCAAGTTTAAAGACATCTATTGTTTGACCGAGCAAAAGTGGTATTGCTTGATAATGTAATTTTGTTCGGTCAAATTATACACACACACACGCACGCGTACATACACACTCTCTCTTCCTCTTTACCTATCTCTATCTGTCTATAACAAATTTTAATAATTGATGCTAAATCTCCTATACATTTGTGTTTTTTTCGTATTTTCTACAGCATGTAGTTGTACTTTGCTGTATATTTAAATTATTACAAATTTATTGTATTCTATATCTTTGGTTCCTTTCTTACATCGGCTGTTGACGTTTCTTTTACCATGCTCGAAATATAATACTCTTCTACTCTAAATGTACAAAGGGATACATAAAAACACTTAGGAATAGTTGTAAAGAATTGAAATAAATGATAGTGAATGGAGCAATAATTTTACATTGTATTTTCGGTAGATAAGTCGATTTATATGTACATAGATATAATTGAGTTTGTACACGTTAGAAATTGAAATAAAATCACATTAATCGTTTTAAGCTAACTTCTTCTAAATTCCTATATTCAGTAAACATATATATGTACCTTATAAAAATCGCAGCTTTGAGAGATGCGTCAATCACGAAATGTTCCTTTTCTGCTTTGTATATGTATACATAATTTTTTAACAGAATCTATCTTATTCGCTATATCCAACAATTGTCTGAGTTAAATGTGACAAGATTCGTGTACAAAAGTGGTGAGATGTACCTACAATGTCACCTACGTTAGATTTACAAATTTTTGTATACATACTACAAGAAAATGTTTTTGCTACGTATTTAAATATTTCATTTCTTCTTTCACGAGTTTTTTAATCTAACGAATTTGAGATCCTTAGCATTAGTTGCTATCTAGATGCAGAAAACAGCCACAGTATAAGTTGCAATGTAAAATGTTCGATAAAAAATAAAATATAGCTAACAAGATGTATAATAATTCTATGCATAACGCATGGATATGGAAGTAATCATTAATAATCATTGTATATACAATAATATAATTGCTGTTGAATAAGTATAGGTAATTGGTACAAGAAACAATAACATTGTTACTCACAATAAGAGTAATAATAATAATGAAAGAAGTAGTAATATGCAAACACAAGTCAAAGTGACTTATAATGATATAAGAAAATAATTAACTGCTTATTTGCATCACTGAACGAAATAACTAAGAAAAAAAGAAAGATATTATATTATATTATTCTGGGCAGTTGTAATTGCATCATGTGGAAACAAAACTTATCTAGACTCACAAAATATATTATGATAGAAATTAGAACTTTATAAAATTGCAAAATATATAGTTGAATAAAATTATATATATTTAACCAGACTTAGATCAGAGATCAAGATTAAGGTTTCATTGAAAGCTTGAAGTTTGATTTATCCATATTTACTATTGCAAATATTTCAAGAGAATTGCTTCATTAAATGGAACTGAAATTGAATTAATTGTTTATGCCATGTATGCACAAAGGAAATGTGTGAATTTATAGTTGGAATGTCAAAAGTTGACACATGAATTATGAAGATAAAAAGTTGGATTAAGAAGTGAAAATACCTGTACTTATAGTTGTAGACAATTTTTATATACGAAAGTCGAATGTATGCAATCATTGGGCTACTGTTGCTGTAGATTGTTGGGTATACTGTTGCTTTGAAGCACACTACAAACAGAACATGTTAATTGATTAACAGACATTGCATCATACGATCAAGTAAAAAGAGAAATGATGGATGATAGCTTGAGTACTGAATTGATGAAGAGAATAAATCCATACACCAACTCTTGCTAATCCAACCTTACTGTCACACAGGATTACAAAAATGTTCTTGAGCTGCAATTCAATATAACTGTTAATAACAATCTTAATAGGCAATAATATTAACAAGTACACTTGCAATAAAAGTCACAATAACAATATATCATTACTATTACTACTACTAGTAATAATAAATAGCATTATCTATATAATGCAACAGCAAAAATATGATACTGTAGCATTAATGAATGACATCGTTGATATTTTCTTAGCACTTATTCTATCGAAAAATGCTAAAAGAAAAAAAAATATGTGACTAGGTTACTAAAGATCTTTAGATTTCTTAGTTAAGTGAACAATTTCATGCTTTGGGTGCTTCAAATCAACTTTCAATGGTATTAACGCTTACTTTAGATAAAGAAATTTGAACCTTAAGGCATACGATTTATCAATATCACACACGTGCAAACTAATTTAAAAAACTTTAGTAATTTTTAAGTCTGAAATTTACATATGTGTATACATTACAAAATGCCTGATTGAACACTAAGAATTGAGTTCAATTTAACGCGTTCAATACTGATTTAGTTATTTATAATTTCCACGTTTCATAATTTTCAGTAATAAAAGTTCTTCAAATTATTAAAGAACAAGAACATCGCCCAAAAGAGATCTAAAAGGTTTGGCACAAATTTACATTTACTTGAAACTTTTGCAAGCTACTAACATATATATTCGCTAGTAAGAAAAAACTGATTTAGATATTAATAGATTTAAGATCCATAACTGCTATTATTCGTCAAGAAGCTATGGTAAAAGGCTTTAAATTAGGGCAATGCTTCATGTACATGACCTACATTGCTGCTTTTTAATACATTTGCTGTGGAAAGATCCTATTAAATGAAAAAGCATTTATTTAGGAAATGCTTCAAAAACAAAAGTACGTATATTGCAATAATTAATAAAAGAAAATCCATCCACAGTCAATGTGTTAATGACAATTATATTGATATAAAATCAAATTAATAGTAAATAAAGTTACAATTAAATTTAATAGCCAACAAGTATCACTTGAGTTAATGTTTCAACATTTATTAATCTAATAGCAATATCATTAAGTAAATAAATAATGTTGACCAATATTATATATTTTGTATTTTATCTGTATTTTGTATAAACACTATAGGGTCTGGAATTATTTTAATACTAAAAAACATGAGTCATCTTTTATTTTATGGAAAAGCAAATGGATCTTTCTATGAAAGATCATAACTTGCAAAAGAATAATAAATAACGTTTAAAGAAGTTAAATTTTCCACCATATTGAACAGCTAAACACATATATTATTAATTAATTAATTTTCTAGCAATTTAAATTCAAATACAGTATTTAAAAATCAAATTTAACATAAGAAGGTATATTTATAAGAAAAGTTTTTTTATGGTAAACAATAACCCAAGGATAAATTAATTGAAACTTATACATTTCATGATCATTCGCAAGGAAACAATGTGCGTTAGATCATTTGTAAGCCAATTTAATTGGTCCACTTAATATTATGTCTTCATTGCTATTATAGCATCAAACGATAGATGCAATTAATTTACATCAGGGTTGTTCAACCGGTGCTCGATTGATGTTTTCTCTTTAAAAAATTGCGTTTCTCTTACATCACAAATAGACTTATGGTCAATATAGGCACTTGGAATGTGTATGAATATTTGATATTTTACTGCTTTTACTTAATAATCTTTTGTTCTCAAAGTACACTTGCGTATCTTTTTTGTTATCTAGTATTTTTTCATTACAAACTATTTTATTGTTAAGACAAGATATCAAGATAAAATTTTATTCATTGGATTCCTCTAATATTTCCCGAAAAATTTATCATTATTTTATATTTATATTGCTAAGATATATTATCAACAATAATTCAGAGCACAAAGTTAAACAATCCTGACATGATTTTTCGCAAATGTAACAATAGTTACATTACGATGTATTATCTATACATAAAAACAAGTTATTAAAAAATGTTCTCGGCGTGTTATTGATTGATATACATATGTCGGAAGCATACTAACTCTTTTCGTTATTTCATTATCTAAACTAAAAAAATTGATATACAATATATAATGTTCGCATGTTATCACACAATTTCATGTTTTCGAAAAATAAACGTGCATATATTCTTTGTTTCAACAATTTTGACTTAAACATGAAAGTATGACTAAAAAGTAATATGCATTTAATTCAAAGAAAAGTGCCCAATATCGGGGCTTAATTTCAATTAAAAGCAAGAAGTATTTTAGTAACAAAACAATTGTGTACAAAAGTAACTAATTGCCTTTCTCAATTATTTAACATTTATGGTAAAAATGCTAAAGTATTATAAAGAGTAACACATAAAAATTCAATATTTATATACAAAATATGTAAACAGGAATAAAAAATGAAGAAGCAATGCTGAAATATTTGCTAAAATCTTTTCTCGTAATCATGTAAACAAATGTTGAATTTGTGTGCTAACATTTCATTGTTTTCAATACATGAAATCACCTAACTATTAACTTATTGTGATTGTAACAAGAGTATATACAATGTAATGTGTTTGATGTTTAAATTCGCATAATTTCAAATTACTTTGTATACATCATCAACAATACAGCTATGAACATGATTGTTACAAAATTGAAACAATGCGTTCTTACATGTTTCTCTCTTTCGGGTATATCATTTCTAGAATTCCACTAATCGTAACTAAAAGAAAGCTATACCGCGACCTCTAAATTGTTTTTAAACATTGTAAGGAACAAAAACAAGATAAAACCGTGGCCCTTATTTTGGAAGTCTGTATTTGTTAACATTTTTCCGTGATCTAGTTATTGACTTTATCTATATAGTCACATAAAAAATGTAATATATCACAAGTTTGTTATATTTCATAAAAAGAAATAAACGGTTGCAAAACTCATAGGTGGCATACATTCATTTTCGTACATCTACCTTAAAGGCAAGGTTATTCGGTTCACTTTGGCAGAACAATATGATTGATTGAACAAAATTTAAAGCAGGGTCTACAATAATGGCAAATTTACCTGATTGAATGTGGCTGAGTAGTGCTGTTGATTCAACAAAACTGAAAGCAAAATGAACAATAAAAGCACTTTTATACCGTTCATTATGCAATATATGCCATTCACTTTACTTTCAATTTCATCAAACGAACCTCACAGTTTTGTCTTAATGATGTCTTCCATCTAGCTGCACTCGAAGTGTTGCAACTTTTGCTAAATCTATAAGTTGAATTGTATAATAAGAGACAACTGATAAAAATTACACAATTGAAACAGTTGAATAACTAGACTTTCTATGTAATGATAAAGCACTTGTGTAAAATTATTACGTTCTTTTGTTTACTCTTTAACATCTCAATTCTCTATCTTTATCAACTATTTCGCTTCTTCCTTTTGTAATTTTACGATATAAAAATAGTTACTAAAATGTAAAATTAGTATTCGCTCTTTTTGAACTTGTCTTTCGTATTAACATTACATAATATCATATGTTATTAAGTGTACGTGTTATTTTATACACTGTTTGCTTAACATTCATCTAACACTTTTAATACGAACGGGTAAGAAGTTACACGAGTGCAGCTAACGAAAGAAACATAACCTCCCGAGTATAAGTTGACTGTGTAGAATGTAAACTTCAATCCTTCAATGAATTACGCACCTTACCACGTGTCTTCGACGGTCAAGCGATCGTGTTATTGTGCATTTCTGCGAATTCTCTGGATACTTTGTAAACATAATATAAACGCTCGTAGAGATCTGCTGTGCAACCGAAATCTCGTATATCGTTCAGCCAATACGAGGATGTGCGCCTACTGGTATCGATGTACGTGACTAGGTATCCTCTATTGGGGGATTCTTGCGAGACTACCAATTTCGTGTGATCCTCGAAAAAGTTTACTTGTAACAGAGGTATCGACAATTCCATCATGATGGTCTTGTCGGTCCTCAGCCATCTTCTCATTCGAGGCACGCTAACGTTCTTCGACTGCTTTGGCGCCGCTCGGGGTTTCTTGATTTCACCACCTTGAACACAATTCACGAACAATCTTTTACGTATTAATACGTAATTACATATTACAGATTAATACGTAATTTAAGAAACTGAAAAGAAACACGAAACAGAAGAAACGTACAATAAAAGTTTACTTGGGATAAAATAATCTGCTTGCGAAATTTAATATAAATATAAATATTTACGATTGAAAATTGAACTTACCTTCGGTCATAAATTTATCCATATACTGCGTGAAACGTTGCAGTAATAGGAGTTTCTTCTGCAAAGCAGCCGGAACGTCTTCCTCCCTGTGATATCTCGTTACTTCGTCGTCAGTTGTCACATACTCCACTCTTCTTTGCAAATGGAAAACATGTTTTTAAATAAATTAAACACACGATAAAAGAATATCGAACCCTTTGCAGTGAAAGTACAAATATCGTTATCGTTAGAAATCTTTGAAGCCTTGAGTTCATTTTTAAAATTTGTGTTCATACAAATCAACTTACTTGAATTCAAGTAACTTGATTTGAAATCGTGGACAACTATAATGGCTTAAATTTTTACTAATTCTTCGTGGTTACAATTTCACTTTTCACATACAGCATTCATTTATGTCAATTCATTTAATGCTATATACCATTCAAAATGTATTTTGTAAGAAACAGCTGAAGTAACTTCATAGAAGTAATACTGTAGTAACTTAACTACTCTGAACAAGGCTTTACTCTTCAACGTTCATTTAGAAACAGATTTTACTCCAAAGGGTTAAAGAGAGGTACGATGTTGGAACAGGAGGTACCAACCTTCTATCATGTGTGTAACTAATTTTCGTGTGATCGTTAAAAAGAATGCTGACTGATTTGTCGGACAATTGAAAACCTAGGCCATATTTATTCGAATAATCGATCCATTTAGAAATGAACAGAGGCACGAAATCCCTTACAGGCGGATGATTACACAACTTGTTCTTGCGTTTTATCTCTGTGATACAACTCTCTAGCGCTTGGTGCATTTGCATGCTTTGTGCCAGGTATCCCATTTTTTTGTGATCCGGGCAAAGAACGTTGCTTAATCGTTGCCTGAACTTAGGAATCTTTCGAAGCTTCCTAGCTAACCAGCTAATTACTTTCGACTTTTTTCGCAAACTTTTCTGGGAAAGGTGCGTTTGATCTTGTTGTTGCTGTTGTTGCTCCTGTTGCGGTTGAGATTGTTGGATCGTATGAACCTGTAATCAAAGGTGAAATAATATTCCTATTGATCAATGAGAATAATACTGATTTTTAGAACTCGCAGCTTTACCTGAGTTTTATTAAGTTTCTGATTTCTAGAAGTAGTCGAGTTCAATGATGGCGACGACATGGGGTCAATTATAGAGGCACGGGGCATTTGGAAGCAAGAGATGCGGGGCAAAGAGGCTGGTACATATTCCTTTGTGAGATAAGCGTGCTCTTTCACCCTTTCTAAAGAGGGTCTGAGCTCGGGGTTCGGCTGCAGAAGCCATTTGATGAGGTCTTGCCCATTCCGTGTCGCTATCGAGTCGTCAACCTCTCGATAATGGTTGTTGCATATCCTGGCATAGGTTTCTTTCAACGTGGCCGTGTCGAAAGGTGGTTGCCCTACCAATAGGGCGTAAAGTATGCATCCGAGCGCCCAAACATCCGCCTCATAACTGTACGCTTGCTTATACAACACTTCCGGCGCGATGTAATTCGGTGTTCCGCATATCGTCCTGCGCATACAAACGAATTATTGTAGCCTCAGTTGTACAAAACGCAAGGCTGTTTGTCATTCTTCAGACGTACAAAAATAAAGACACCACCGCTCAAAAGAATAAGGACACATGTTTCCTTGTACGTACCAGGGATTACAAACTGGGTATTAAATGATTTTGTTGCAAATGTTCTTTTATTCTATTCAACACGTTCCACGTGGAGCGTATTTTCCGTTCGAGCCACTTGTAATTCTCATTGTGAAACGAAGAATGCAAGCACAACTTGTAATGTAAACTCCTTCACACCCTTTTTTGGATAATGTCAATTGTAAAGTATATGTCAGAAGCAAAACTATTTAATTGTAAAGCGGAAAGTATCCAAAAATCGGTCTGACGTGGAACGTGTTAATTAAGTCGAGAACTTAATCTTACTTAAATCTAAATAATTTATTCCGTATCATCGAGAGAAAGCATTTACACGAATTGCACGTTTACATTCCATCGATGCCAATTATTTCTTTTTCTTCCAGCGCAACATTAGCCAGAGATCAAGGAAAACTTACACTCGTCTGCACTGGCCGTCGAGCCTTGTCGCCAGTCCGAAGTCTCCGATCTTGACGATCATACGATCCGATAGGAACATGTTACCTGGCTTCAAATCCCGATGAACAACCTTCTGAGAGTGGATGTACGCAACCCCGGTCACCATTTGTTTCATATAATACCGTGCTTCCGGCTCCGTGACTTTGCCACGGTACTTCAGCACGTGCATCAGGCTCTGTCAAACAAAAGTGGCACAGTTTCAGAAGGGACGTGTCGAAATAGAATCGAGTTAACGGAAATCTGGGACATCTATTTTTTGGGAAACTACTATGCGATATTACATTACTACATATGTCATACGTGTAATTAGAAGTTTTCTTCAGAAATGAAGTTTAGAAAAAAGTAGAAAGTTTTAAATTGGAAGTTTTTTTCAAATGATCTCAAAGGTGGTGACGAGTTGTACATTTGATTCGATAGAAAAATAATTGCAGCAGAACATAAAGTTCTCTTGTTTGCATGAAAACCGCTTTAGAGGTATCTGTGTATACATCACACGACAAGCGTAATAAATCTCATTCCTAGTTATGTTAATTCGCTTTAATTACACCAATCGACGTAATTGCTCTAAAACCTGATTCAAACTACCTTTCTTAACGCACAATGGCACTACTTTAACGGATATCTGCCAAGGAATCTATGCACTTACAAGGATGCGAAAAATACTAACAGACCAGCTCGTTTCTCGAAGGCACCTGAAGGTGAAATGCGCGCGCGAAACCGATTCCCCATTAATTGTTCCGCGAAACAATATTGCAAAGAACGAAGGGCGCACGATTTCCTGTTACGTTCGATGCTACACGGAGGTGTAAAGTAATTTAAACGAGGCAATTTCAACGGAAAAAGAGGACACTTCTGACCTTTGTAGTCGGCTTTGCGAATTAACGACGCGTCGCTACTTTATTCCAAAGGAAGCGTCGTACCTACACGTCACGAGTAATTGTTGCCTTGGTCAAGGCTGGAAACTTTTCTCTTGAACTCGCTGTGTTTCCTTCGCCGTAAGGAAAATACGAATATGTACGATGACAATTCATTATACTTTTCTTACAAACGAATATCTATTGATTAAAATACTAGTCTCTAAAAACTAAGTGGTAGTTGTAATTTTATAATATTTTTTAACCCTTTAACACTATGTATTCTGTTATAATAAAGTATTAACACATTTGTGACTGGGAAGTTTTTTACGTTTCTAATACTGACTACCTTTGGAAAATAATGAATTCTGAAGCCAGCGGCAACAAAGTTTAGAATTTGAAATGTCGTGAATTTACGTCAGCGGTCGCGAATATATTAAGATAGAAAAGTTACAGAATGACAATTAAGGGATTATCTGAATCATCCTGGGATTACACTGTCAAAGGGTTAACGTAACGAAGAAGTGTTTTAAGCATTAATCCAGCACGTGAACACGATGAAAGGTGTTCATAAAAATGTGTGCCCTATTTTACTTTGTTTGCTAGATGTTTGATAGTGAATTTTATCCTCTATCGTATCTGATTATCGAGACAGGAAACACTTAAGATGACTAATTGGTATTTCAAGGCATAGCTATTGACGTCTTACCACTGACTTATAATTATTCTTTCAATTCTCGCTGGAATTTTCTTACAGTCTCAAGACTCCTCTCATTTGCAAAATAGATAAATAGACGGCAAATGTTATTTACAACTAATTACTTAAAATAGCGCTATTTATCAACCAGCTAGAGAGCTATGGAACGTCGATTTTAGGCATTTCTCTGATAGCAAGCGTAGTTCCACCAATGACTAAAGGAAAGACGATTCATTCAAAGTATTGTGGTCCATATCCTCCAAAAAGGACCTACGACCTATCTCTTAGAGAAGCTTGCCTAGAGCAAACGACAGAAGGTAAGGAAAAGCCGAGGAGAACGAGAAATTCCTTCGAGCGTCCTGTCGATTCCTGACACGGTCAGACGCAGGCTGGGAGCGTTGAATGAGCTCCAAGCTGATCGGTGATCTCTCTGGCCGAGTTCCTTGGAAAAACGGACCTTTTGTCCGGCAGGTAAGCGAGCTTCTCTCCTCCATTCTTCGAATGCAACGGGGGATCGGCTCGACTCGAAAGGAGAAGGTTGGGAAATTCTTGCGAACGCCTGGAGGGAATGCATCGTAGGTGAGCGTGCAGGGACAGGTAGGTAGATAGGTACACGAGACATACGATACCTTTCGGGGACAAGCTTCCAGAAGCATGTACACGTTAAGGTTATCCTCGAAGTAGTGATGCAGCTGGACAACGTTCACGTGATTCAGCTCCTTGTGGATCATAATCTCACGTGCGATCTACAAGGAATAGATCATTAATGGTGCGAGGTGTACGAAAAATTCGGGCCACAACTGGCCGCCATTTTGGTACGAAGGGACGGAGCACTCAGAGCTCTGCGAAGAGAAGCTTCGACAGCCGCTTCTAGAGCTCTGAAATGCGCAATGTGGGACATCCGATGATCGCTCGAAAAGTGTTTCTAGTTGTCTACAAAGAATATGGGTCGTTTGAAAGTTACTTAAGAGGATTCTGTCAAAGTTCTGGTAAATTAGACCGCGTTTAGAACTCTGCAAAGCGCGCAGGGTGTTCGACGTTCCCCTCAAAAAGCGGAGAACTGGATATCGTTACGGTTTTTTAGGTATGAAAAATGTGGAATGGCCCGATAAACTCTTAGATTACATCGGACAGCGTAAACATTTTTTTACACGCTTCTCTACTTCGTACAACTTTCTAATAAGCGAAAATTATGAATAGGCATAGTCGCATTATAGCACGTTTATGTAACATGAGTTAACGAGAATTATGGTCTCCTGAACCGCGGGAATTTTATTAATTGTTTCATATACTTAAACGATCGCGTGTTTCAGAAGTATCCAATCGACTCCAAAACTACTTTGGAACGAAATCAAATGTCAGTTGGGTGATTTTCGGTACTGAAAAAGAATTTTCTCTTTAACGTGATAACGTCACAAATATTTTGACAATCGAGTTGAACAAATAACTTAATTTTTTCGTTTAAATTTCATTCGTACGAGTAGCGTATACATACCTTTTGCATATGAATTTTTTGCATTCGATTCTTCCGTATGATCTTGCAAGCGTATTCGTTTCCATTGTTGACGTCGGTCATCAGAAACACTTTCGCGAATCCACCCTGAAAACAAACGAAAACATTAATTTATCATTCAAACTAGAGAAACGGGACGCAAGTACTGTAAGAATTTAGTTCACTCTCTAAACATCACGACTGTGTATTCCACTTTCGACGTATCGTACAGTCTTGCAAGTTTTTTGCAAGATCTGTAGTCTTTTTTGCATATCTAAACTTTGCATAAATGCGTAAGAAAATGAACAACCTTCAACTACAAGCTCATCAAAATGATTTACGCGAAACTCGCTTCATTTGTCGATACAAAGTGGAAAATCGCGCGAGGTTTTAATCTGAATGATAATAAACAATTTTGTTTGATCGTTTAAAGTTAAAATAAGTGATATACAATTTCCACTAATGAGGATCGATAAATCTCGAATGGAGAACCAGGCAAGAAAAATATCGTGGAATCGAGAGAAGGAAAATAAATGAGGGGGATAATCGCGCGTTTTAAAACGAGAAACTTCGAACTTGATTCCACAATTTCTCCTGTAACATCGGTTTGGTGCTTGCCAGAGTGAAAGGTTTCCTCCTTTAGGAACGATTGCTTTCGTTCTTCGAGAACATCTTTGAATTATCTTTTATTGCCTCGCCACGGTAGATTTCACGGGGAAGAAAGTAAAAACAGACCGTGCGACCGTGTGACATACATGCTTTTGCTTTTGCAAATCATTTTCCACGCTTCTTGAGAGGCACTTTTACTTGAAACCCAGAAACAGTCAGCTATTTCTAGCGCGAACTCAAATATTTTTCAGATTCGCGTGTTTTCTTCGCGAATTAACATAAAAATATGCTTGGCAATTGTTTATTTTCAGAGAGGCCCAGTTTCGATTTGATTTTTAACTCCCAAGACTCAAATTTTCTCATAGAAGAATTATAATGATCTGTTTTGCTACCCCAATTGCCCTCAATCTTATTTCGTAAAAAAAGTAAAGAAACAACTTTCTTTTTTAAAGTAAATATTCACTCTTATCGAGTTCCAATTTTTTCCTGACAAGTTATGGATGGCTTCTGATAAGTGTACAGTCAGCCCTTTTATAACGCGATTAATTCGCGTTATAAGAAACTCAGATTTAACCTGATGCAAACCAGGTCAATTCGTGTCGCGTTATATGGAAACTGCGCTATAAGAAACTCAGAGGTAAGTAAAATGTAAATCGGTTTGATTCGTTCTGCGTTCTACAAGAATTGCATTCTCAGAGCAGCAAGTGATGATGCATACGGTTATGAAATAAAATTTTAAAAATACAAAAGGCAAGATATAGTTTAGTACGCATATAAAATTAGAAGGGCTGTTGCAATTTTAGCTCTGCATTATATGGAAACCGTGTTATAAGAGTTATGGGAGGGTTGACTGTATTGGCAGAAGTTTGAACATGGTTCCTTTAACCCTTTGCACTCGACTTCTTCTTGAATCTTAGCAATAGAAGCTATTGTTAAAATAGCAATATTTAGCAATAGAAGCTATTACTAAAATAGCAATATTTAGTAATAGAAGCTATTACTAAAATAGCAATATTTAGCAATAGAAGCTATTACTGAAATAGCAACCTTGTAACAATAGAAAATATCACTAAAATAGCAATCTTTTAGCAATATTTACTAATAGTTTCTATTGCTAACGTCTCCCAGCAATAGAAAATTTCCATTTCAATAAAAAACTTCAGAGAAATATGTATTTCTCTAAAAGCTGCGGTGAAATAAGTGTAACGTTCTTCATTACTAATCAATGCTGATGTCTCCTCAGAGGGGACATCCGAGTGCAAAAGGTTAATATAAGTTCTAGACCTATTATATTGCGATTGCATCTTTTACTGGCGTTCAGAGAACATATGATCGAACAGCTATAAAGTCTACATCCAAGATTGAAGAATGTCGAAACTTTTCTTCCTGACAACTATGAAATACCACTGACATTGCCATATTTCTCAGCTATCAAATTGATACATATTTAGATTCTATAATACTTCATAACAGTTAACATCGTTCAAGTTGAAAAACGAATGCTTGGTTCGCTACATTATCATTGCACATAGAACATCTTCGATAAAGTGCAGTTGGAGACGAGGCGTAGGCAATCTTGAAAGTTTTTCAATTTTTTCCTTCAAATGATGCTTTATCTCATTCTTTTTTCTTTAATAATATGAATAGCGATACGTTATCTCAGCTACGATGGATAATAATGAAGCAGATTGCAAGTTATTGATAAATTGTTGCTCGTTCCAACTGCATATGTTGTCCACGCTGGCACGCTGGCATGTGTATCATATAGTATATAATGCAATTGAATTGGATTCGCTTGCAATACTTATGATGATGAGTCATTCTATGAAAGTTGATCGATTGTCATCTATTAATTTAGACGCTAATTGTATACGCTGGTACTGAACTCGAGAAATTCGCAGAAAGTCGATCAACTTGACTCTCAAGTGGTCTCTGCTAGATAGCAAGTAACAGGGTGCGTGATAGACAGTCATCAATAGTATACATTAATACAAACGTTTCTAAAACACTCCCAAACACTGGTGTTCCACAAAAACTTACTAATTGTTCCGCAACAAATTCTGAAATTCAGATTAATGTACAACAAAACATTGTCCACTTTTATGCGTTCCACGCAATGTAAAACAACTCTTAAAAGGAATTGTAACTAAAAACTGAAATTTATTCCAGTGTTCCTTAAAAATTGTGGAACTTAACAAGTGTTTCGTGATGAGAAAAGTTTGAGAAACGTTAATACATATTTACTATGTTCGCAAGATATATCTTATAATATTTATAAAGCTTAGACCAAAACTTCTATTACAAATATCTCGAGGAACATTCATTTCGCATCTATCACACCTTAATACTTATTTACTTAACTCTTTAGATCCTTTCAATTTCCGTAGAAACCACATGGTGTTCCATTCACAAATTTGAATAACTTTAAAGAAATTATCCGATTAATATAAATTTTGCGATGTCATTTTTCTCTATTACATTATTGCAAATGGACACAAAGTGAACTGATAAATATCACGAATCACACTTCGTAGCTATGTACAAAAATCATATACGCGTGGCTCTGTAAATAGGCTGGACATCGTTGGCATTTTTCCGTTTGAAAAGGGTCGCGTGTATTGGCGGGCTTGCTACCAGAATAACTCGTTCGAAAATATCCCTCGATATTACGAAAACTTGGTTTGTCGCGTCTGTGACGTCACGCGATTTAAAATTACATGCATAAAGCACGCGAACGCTCGAATATACCGCGATCGATGCACACCTACACCCTTTTCCACTCGAATGTAACCAGGTATCCGCGAAAAAGAACGAAAAAAAGATATCTGTACGGTTTTCTCGTGAGCGCGTCGGAGGAATTCCGGTCGGAAATAAAGGCGAAGCATCCTCAGTCGCTTAGGGGTGGACCGTGCGCGACCAATTTTACTCTGGAATTGTATTTCTGGGAAACGTGGGAGGGAAACGCTGAAATAGCCCAGGGAACAAAGACCTAGAAACGTGAGAAACGGCAGGACGGGAAATTCCTGTGGCGTCTAGCCGTGATCGTCACGCGATTCAAATTATCTTGAGCGTAACTGGTGACCGCTGTTGTGCGTTTACGTTTGGCCTTTGCCCACGGTCGGAGCACGCACGTGAATTTTTTCCTCGGCTACGTCAAAAGTGCGATAGAAACGGAGCCAGACTGGTCGAATTCTTGAACCTCCGACACTGTGTTTCCACTCTTCGTCCACGAGGTGTAATTGCTTTACGAACGAGGCTGCAGATCATTTTTATTTGTACGTGTAATGTCATCTTTCTTCTTGATACATTTTGCTTTAATCCAGTGTAGCTCATGAGAAATCAAGATGTTTGCTTCGTATTGGTTTCCTGAAATACTTTTAAATAGTATGTTGAAATATATGGGATCTCCCTTTACTGGTCATCTGTCTCCTTGATAGATTTTGCTTTAATCTGTGCAGCTTTTTCTTCTGTAGCTACTTGTATGATAGATCAAGATGTTTGCAACGTATTGGTCTTCTGAAATTCTTTTGGATACAGGTACAGCCTCCTATAACAGGATAGATAGTATTCTTATAGTTCCTTTGTTGCAGAAATTGGAAAACCATTTTCTATCTCCCTTTACTGATCATCTTCCTCCTTGATACATTTTGCTCTAATCTGTGTAGCCTTTTTCTCTGTAGCTACTTGCATGATAAATCAAAATGTACACGACATATAATAGAAATCAATTTTTGTATTACAAATAGTGGGAGGAATATATGTAGAAGAGCCTTTCGAAATTCTTTGAACTGATTTCCATTTGTCTAAGGTTGCTGACTGTGAATCGATCCAATCTTCTAAGAGAATATTCAAATAAACAGCGATCGCGGCATTAATTCCAATAAATGCCACAAGAAACTAAGAGAAAACGTTCAGACGGCGCATAAAAAAGTTCTGCGTAAACGGAGGAACTGTTTGCCTCCTATAAAAAGAACCGCGTAAAGCAAGGGTTAAGTGTAGCCATCTTCCTCCTTTTTTCCTTTACATCTGTGTTTACTCTCCGACTCTGAATAACCCAAACAAACCGATCGAAATTTTCGTTCGCCAAGATCCGTTTTACAGGGTGTCAGTTACGATCCGAATGGATCGCGAACAGTTTAAGAGAAACATTTCACAGTCGTTCGCGTTAAAACGGTCCGTTACCGAACTGTTTCTCGAATAACTCGATGAAATTGTTGTTTTCTTCCCCTCTAACATTCTCGATGCCTCGGATATTCAGCGGAAAAAAAATGGAAATCAGTTCAAAGAATCTCGAGAGACTCTTCTACTAGATTCCTTCCACTATTTGTAATACAAAAATTGACTTCTATTATATGTCGTGTACATCTTGATTTATCATACAAGTAGCTACAGAGAAAAAGGCTACACAAATTAGAAGAATTCGGGTCACGCGAGCGATCCTTTTTTTAGTTACACTCTGATCACGAGTGTCTGTAAATTAGCGACTCGAAATACGTGCTCCGCTATTCTAATTTCAGCCAACACCAAACCCTGTTACTTTTCCTCGGAGGTTGATAACGTTAAAAATAACAGATTCCTATTCGTTACTCACCCCTAGAGTATAAACCGCGTCCGGCTATGTATTCGTAAAAGATTCTAAATCAATTTGCGGCTATATTTTCCACGGAACGTTACATAACAAACGCGTGCGTACATTTAGACGTTTCATTCTGCACGGAACGATACATCCATTCATCTTTCGTATGCTTTCAAGCTGAATAACGAAGCTTGTTGAGGACAGACGGAAGAATCCGGTACGACGATGACGACAATTTTAGTGTCTCGTACTCGGTTACTCTAACAGCTTTACGCTAAACGTCGGGGCCATTTCGAGGATAATTTATTGCGAATGCTGAACGAGTCGTACGATTTCAAGCACCTATGGATAGCAGCTATGGTACGTATACGTATATTTTTAACCCTTTTAATCTTACGGGTCGATCGGACCCATCTTTCCGCCAGATATCGGTTAATTATGCGACGACGGTTCCTTTAAGTGGAGATCCTCCTGTGTAAGACCAATGGATAGCATCGAGACTCGTCACGCTGGGCAATTTACTTGAATCCTGGTTGTTTCAGACCATTTCAGTAACGCGAGCTCGTTAATTGCTTGACTTGAAATGTCCTTTCGATTGGCGATATTATTGCTTGTTCTGCAATTAAATGAAATGAACGTAAGCAACTGTAAAGCTTTCTGCTGGTCTTGCGAGCTTATTTGTTTATTCCTTACCAGTATTTCAAATAAATTCTGAAAGATAGATTCTTTCTCTCTCTGTACATATATAATAGTCCAAAGGTAAAAGGTTAATTACCAATGGTGCTCTAAAAATACATTCTCTACTTTACACAACTGCATTTTAAGTGGAATGGTCGCCTCGTTTCCGCTTCGATGAATCGGACCACCACGATTTTTTCAAACAAATCGTCGACTCGCTTCTACGACACGTGCAACAGCTGCGAGAGAACGGATGCTATGTTTGCGACGAAAAGGACAAGCATTGAAATACCCTCGCTTGAGATACGTTTTCGTTGGACGACGCGTGAAACGACGACTGAAAATTGGCATGCGTGGCCCTAAAAATTTGTTACAAAGTACAGTTGAACGCGAAACGTGGAATACCTTAAAACAAAGCGAAACGAGTGGACGCTTATCGTTTTAAAAAGTTGACTCGCGTGTAAATAATTAATTGTAATTTATTCTGGCTGTCGGAGAGTATTTCTATGCGTCCGCTTATCTAAATATGTTTATCAATTTGACAAACCGTCGCAGCGGTTTCTATACGCTATCTGGCGAACAAAACGAGAGCGAGGCCTCGATTGCATCCTGCCTGGCTTACTCTAATTTCGTCTCTTCTTTACTTTTCTTTTATCTTGACCCGATTTTCACCGTTTAATAGATATCTGAAAATCGTCACTTTCTTCATCACGATAACACGATTGGTAATCAACGTTACTTCTTATTTACAGAGAGTTTTGTTAACTCCAAAACAACTCGTTCCGATGATTCACTACTTTCTAAGCACGCGACTATATAGCTAACATTAATTGCCAATACAGCTATTACCATTTTTCATTAGAATCGTACAGAGAGATTTTTGCGAACTTTTAATGAATCAGAACGCACTTATACTTCTTATCTTCTTATTTACTAATTTACTAAGAGTTTTATTAACTCCAAAACAACTTGTTCCGATGATTCGCTCCTTTCTAAGCACGCCAACACTATAAAGTTAACATTAATTGCCAATATAGCTATTACCATGTTTCATTCAAATCGCACAAAGAAATTTTGTCTAACTTTTAGTGAATTATATTATATACTTTATATAAATAATAACGTCAAATGAAACACCCTGTACGTGTGCCCATCGTAGCGAAAGGGTTATGATGCAAAAAGAGAATGGACCGCAGATAAAATGATTTCTTTACAATCGAATCAGTAAGGTACATGCATTCCATAGAAACCGGTCGCGGGAATTTTCTCCTTGGGATTGGTGCATATAGACGATCAACGCGTAAAACCTTTACACCATCGATAGAAAAGAGACTTCCTAAGCGTGAAGCCAAATGGGCTTCGTATGACAACTTGTCGTGTCGGAAATCGGACAAGGTTAACGAATCGCAATGCTCTTTCCTTCGCGTAACACAATCTGTAAGCTCTGTACGTCTCTTACACGAATGGTAACAAAAATCAAATCCTTGTTAAGTAATACCAGAGTACGAGGCTACAGAAAAGTCTAAAACTTTTTCTTACTTAATCCATAGCGTAGAAAAATTAAACACTGCGTTTCGTATTACAAAATAGTTTCACAGAAGTTTGTTCGAGCCAAGAATATCAATCGTTTGGTACGCGATAATATTTTTTCATGGTGTGCTTTTAATAATACATTTTGCAACAAATAATTGTAATTGTGACAGAAAGGAGTATTGATTTAGAAAAATTTGTTAAACATTACATTATCTCTGAAACTGGACGCGCGTACGTTCATAAAGTGACTTTTATCGTCGTGCATATGATATTCTTCGGGGGTTAATAAACTCGAACAGTTTGTATTCGTTTCCTAGCTCTTCTAGCGTCTGGCGTGTTGAAATCTGGCATGGTTACATGGTTGTATTTAAATCAAATGACCCAGCAAACCTAGAAACGGACCGCTGTAACATTACAATCGTCTAGAACGAATTAAACGTCCCATAAATTTACATCTGAAATTACTATCTTATACGCCTCGTTATATGCGAATTGTGCAACTATCAAATCGCTCACAGGTGGTCCTTTTACACGCATTATCGTTCAGTCTCGTGGAAACGTTAATTTCACTTCAGCACTTGAAAGCTTGAATAAATTCAAATGTACATACACGCATCGATTCATTAGTTATTCGCAATTTACAATATTGTATTAACTATGGAAATGAATACCTGGATCACGGTTATGCTTCAGTTAAATTGAAGAGTTTAATTTTGATTTTACTCTTTCTTACATCTGCATCTTCTCGTTTTGACACCTCTTACCTTTTTTATAAGATAGATGAAAAAGCACAACGCAAACGCAACAGTAAGGGTTATCATAAATTCCATACGACTGACATTTCAATAGGCATGATACGATACATCCACGGCCCTCTATGCAACATTAAACGGAAAATGTATATATAGTTCACTGAATGCGTTAAAAGCGTTTTTCAATTATCGATTCTGGCGATCAATAATAAGGACACACGTTTGTGTAACTGGGTCAGAATATTTTTATTGCGAGGGCACCAATTATATTTATATAGCTTCGTTAGTATGCAAGAGGTTCGCCACTCGATTATTTTGGAGACCTTAGCTTCATTCCTGCTGTCCATGATATTTTTTAACCCATCGTGTATAAACGTGGCCACTTTATTTTCTCTGTTAACCGACTTTGAGATGTCCTTTAGCTGCTAATCGATTTAGTTACTATCTGCTTTTCATGAATTTATTTACGATAATTGAGTCAAAAAATATAAAATAGAGAAGAATATTGTAATACGACATTCTGTCGGCAAATTGAATACCCAATTACCGATGTTACAAATATTTTAAGCATTATTGCACGAAAGTCCAATTATGTGCAATTATTAAAGTATACTAAGACATAAAAGCAAACAGTAATCTTCTAAACGAAAGTAAATAACTAATACTTGACTATCCCATCTACACTAACAATAAAGATGTACAAAACTTACTAGACTACTAAATACAGAAAGAAAGGAATAAGTTCCATGCTCAGAGTGGAGTGTAAATTGCAAAGGAATTTTCAATTACACCATATTTCTATTTCTTTGAAGGTTGGAAAGATCAAGCACAGCACAGAATGCGGTTTTACATCACTTTTTCCGAGAACGATAAAAGATGATTCAAATAAAGGAATGCATGGACGTGGAGCACGATGCTTGTTCCACAAAACCGTTAATTATCGGTTCTGTACCCGGAAAAGAAGTGGCTCTTCATCGAAATGCGAATGAAAATTTTGTCCATTAAAAAGTACTAATAATAAGGAAACCGATGACTAATTAGCTGCTAAAGCGTATAAGAAAGAAGAAAGTAAGCGCGTTCTGCTTAATGATGCGTTTTATCATCGAATAATAGCGGATAGAAAGAATCTTAATGGCGACACATGTACAGCGACAATTTAAGACACCAGAGATGGTAAATTATGCTGATCTAATTGGATCGTACGCATTTCTGCTCTTTGTATGATTTACAGTAGAAAATTAATTCCCAGGGAAGTACCATCTATGAAATTAATTTAATAGATACGAGGAACTCCATCTTGTATGGAAATGATGAGAACTGCATATTTTATGCATGTGAAACGCCTATGAAGAAAAAAAGGGAAGTACGCGAGAAAGGCGCGAGCAAGGAGGGACAGAGAAAGGAAAGGAAGGGGCCCATCCGTTGAACTTATCCTCGTGGCTACACTGAAGAACCCGAGATGTCATTGACATGCGTGCGGGCACGTGTGCGTTTGCGCGCGCGTTATAAAGATAAAAAGGATAGAAGGTCTTCCGTATGGTTACAAATAATTTCTACTGTAACACATGCATATAGAGTTGTCGCTCCAATGTTCTACATCAATTTCTATTCATCTACAACACGATAAAGAAAAAGTTATTAACCAAGTTTATCTATTTTAAGCGGACCATGCCCAATGACCAACGAAAATAGACAATCATACCAGCATAATCTTGATTTCAACTTCGAGTAAATATGCAACTTATAACAGAAATGTATTGCACCACTGTTTTATGTCAAAACGTTCCAATTATTGACCATGACTACTGACACGTGCATCAGATTCCTCGACAAACGCCATACACATATTTCTCGGTACATCAATAACCCTTGGCAGTATCTCTAGAAGTGCAGAATGCATTATTCAGCACGGTCGCAATTAACTGACGATTCAATATAAATCCCCATGAGTTAAGATCGTTATCAATTAAGCTAGGGATACGTCCAATCTCCACAATAAAACCCGTAAGCCCGTAGCTTTTACCCCATTGTCTGCGATCGTACATTCGCTTTACGCTTCCCAACGTTATTTGCAATCTGGATCTTTTACTTTCGTACCGCTCCGGGCTTCCAGACGATCTGCAAGAATTCAAAGTGATCGATCAACGTCTTTGCTGCGTTACGCGATTAATTATTCCCGTGACGGGTATCTAAAAATGTTTCGAACAAATGGAAAAATCGTCTCACCAAAGTTGTCCCATAAAAGATCCAGGCTGCTAGTTGGAGGGTTCAGGTGGGATCGCAGAACAGGTTGTTTACACGCGTATGCGTATGCAGTCGGACAGAAATAATCGGGATAACAATGCGGACTCGTCTGCTGGGCAGAAAAAAAGGAAAGAAAGGGTGAAAATATCAAGGGTGAATGTCGATGGGTCAGCCATCGCGCGGCAAGTGTAACAGATAGCTCGATTTCTAGCATAAGGTGGCAAGTTGGACGGAGCGTGTAACGTCCGAGCAACCTGGTGCCGGATAATCGGGATGACGAAACGGCGACCGGTTTTCTCGGGCAGAGGATACAGTTCGAGAGTACATCCTCTGAAACGATCCGTCTCTCTCTTTCCTCTTTCTCATTGACGAGAAGCCCCTGGAAAGTCGCATCTTGCCACCGATCGATTCGCAGCCAAGCGGAGAGACGTGGAACACTTCCTCTGGCCCGTGAATCGATACCGATCGCCGCGCACCGTCGCTCTTCAGATATTTTCGGAATCTCCAACGAATTTCGCTTGCCAAATGTCGCGAAATCACTGTGCCAGGACCACGCGGAAGATCGCGTTACATAATACAACAGGTCAAACTAGTGACACGCTTCGAAAGCTTGGGAGAATTCGTCTTTTTTCTTCACAGGTTGTCCGCTTAAATGATTCATGAAATTGTTCGATCATTTGGTAGAATGCGAGCGAAGAAAAAAGATTATTGGTGGAAGTTTGCGCATTTTTAATAACCAACCTAGTGTGAATTAAAAAAAGAGCGTACCAAATCTGGATGTCTAAGCAACTATAGAAATTAGGATAAAACGAATAACTTGTAGTTAGTGGAAGTTACGACACGCTTCGAAAGCTTGGGAGAATTCACCTCTTTTTTCACAGGGTGTCCGCTCAAATGATTCATGAAATTGTTCGATCGTTTGGTAGAATGCGAGCGAAGAAAAAAGGTTGTTGGTCGAAGTTTGCGCATTTTTAATAACCAACCTTGTGTGAATTAAAAAAAAAGCGTACCCAATCTAAATTTCTAAGTAACCATAGAAATTAGATTAAAACGAATGATTTGTAGTTAATGGAAGTTACTGTTTTGTATGTTCCACTTCGTTTCTCGTCACAAACCGTAGCTCTATGCTCGTTTGGTTTTTCTGGTCACGATTAAACACTTTAACAAGCTCAAATCTTAGAAGGCATTATCTCACACGCGTGTTATGCGTGCTAAATGAACGAGACAATTCTATTTCAACGTATATACATTTAACTTCTCGCTGGTTAAGCGAGGGTCTTAAATTCTAGGTTGCTTTACGACAAACATTTCAGGTTCACGCACCAGAGCGTTTATCTTGTCCTTTCGTACAAGTTTTTAACGGTTTTAAACGGAAACGATTTGAAACTACGACCATAAATTACAATTTCGTTCCAATGGAACCATAAAATAATAGATACCTGATTCTAAGAACAATTTATAATCAGGTTTACATTCCTCGTAAAACCTACACGAAATATGTAAACGAACGATATAAAACTTAGAAAAACTGGAATAACTTTATAAAATTATCCTATTGATTAATCGAAAATATTGAATAATATTTGTAATTAAGTGTAAAAATAAATTTAATTTGAGAAAGAAAATCTTGCAATGTTGCTTCTGTCCCAAAACAAATATCAATTATCATCAACAGTTGTTAGGTTATGTTTGCTCATCGCGCAGCCGTTTTTATGTTTGCAGATTATTCTATTAGCAGTCTCATAAAAAGCAGAATGTTTTGATAATACTTCACACGAAGTAAACATGTCTCTTCTGATAAAATTTTTAAATGCTGCACATGTGTATATCGTTGATATTTATTGTAATACTAGAAATAAAGATCGATGAAGGTTCAATTCGTTTTAAAGCATACCAAAAAATATTTGTAAACCAGAGTCCCAAAGTCACAAAATTGTACTTCATGTCGCAGATTTTCTTCTTTTTCTCACAGTTCTTTGTTTGCCATAAGTTTTCTAAGAAATAGCTTCTTCTATGGTGACAGAATGTTCCTTCAACGGTCCACATTAGAATTCTTGTAATACGAAAACGAGAGTCACGTGATTCACTTCCTACAGTTTGTGCCCCCGCCCCTCTTTCTCTCTCTATATTCATTTAGGAACTTGAGGGTTCATAAATTAACTGAAAGGCTAGCTGCTAATGAAATTCGCTGTACCTAGGAAATTAGTAAGCTAGGGGAAGGGAAAAATAGAGACCCAAGGGTAAGGTTGAATCATCGGCCGTACAAGACGTTCGAACCTAAATACCCTAAGTCTATTTGCAGTGACTAATACATATACACGCACACACGCAGGCAGTTTGTATATCTGAAAATACTGGTTATAAAGCAACATTACTCATTGTCGGTCAACTAATTCTGTTTCCGAAATACACGTGTTTTGTAATCAAATGCACGATCATAATTAACTTTGGACTACAAAACTCATCTAAAACATGATGGTACATTTATAAATTATGTTGGATTCATAATCAGTTACGAAAATCTATATGCAATGCTCAAATCTTAAATATTAAAGAGAAAAACAGCAAAGATTTTAAATATCGTTATGGAATGTTTCGCAAAGAAGAGATTTTTTAAATAAATGACGATGTACGTGTGTTTTCAATGCGCCATTTTTCCAATTAAACAACAATTGCGGAAATAATCATGGCGAAAGAAAATGATTTAAAGTTCATCTGATATTTATATCAGCAGGAAAGGATGAACCTTGAATGTTGAATATAACTTTCGTAACAATTAGAGCGGGTAGCACGCGTAAACAGTTCCTACTAACCTTAATATCAACGTGAATATTGTAAGCATAAACAGTAACCAACAACTAGTATTACAAATTACACCATAATCTCGATGTTACTAGTCATGAACAACTATTATGAGTCGAAATATATTTTTGCCCGTGAAATCATTTGTTGCTGTAATTTTCTAACTGTTTTCTAACATTCTGTATAACATATCTCATTAACTTCATAAACTTATGTATTATACATATCTTCACTTTCGACTTCCTTCTTTTTCATTAACAGTAACCTATTAATGTTAATAAAGTTAAACAACTATCAATTTAAAATGCTTCTGCGATATTTATATGCAAACAAAAGTAAAAAGAAAGCGAATAAATTGGTAAATTTTAATTGTTTGCATCAGTAAAAGTAAAGTTACACGTGTGCAACGGTATTACTTAACACCAAGCACGCGAATTCCTTAATAACTCTACAGTTCCTACGTTTCAAGATGTCATTCCTCCCGCGAAAAACGGGACCTTCAAGCAACTGTACGAACTTCACGTGCACACGCTAATACGACTTTTACCGCGTGCACAGTAAAAATTCAAACATTCGAAGTGAAGTGTATAGAAATGTGGGTCAACATGAAAAGGATAATCGATAAACATCTTGATTGCTTAAAATATGAACAATTTTTTCATTATAGCAAAATATCTTACGAGATAATCATCGAATAATATCTTGCTTGTACACGTACGTTTAGGCGTTATTCTATTCCTAATGAAGTATTAAAAGTGAGAAATAATGTTAAGTGTTTATAATGGAACTTTAACTCGAGCCCGATAAGTTCACATGTGTAATTATTTATAAGTATACTTAAATTTTTATCGGTGATTCATGCTTGCGTAGTAGATTATGCAAAAAAACAAAGAGAAACAGTTCAAAAATGATTTTTAAAAGTTTTAAATCGAATGAATTCGAAGATATTCCAATAGTATTCAAATATAATAATCTTCAAAGCGAATGCCTAGTTAGCATAGGTCGAGAAACATTTTGTTTCGAAACCATTTATAATCCGTTTATAATCTGTTTCGAAACAAAATGTTTTTCAGTCTATGCTATATACGCAATATTATCAACTGCAGAATTTTAGTTCCAATTTATACAAAAGTTTATATTAAATTCTACTTGAAAAACATAGAGAAAAATATAAAATATTCAAACACAACGCTACAAATACGAATATACCATAGAATATTAACGTTTCGAAACTGTTTCTAATCTATCTCTAACCTATTTCGAAACAAACCATTTCTCACTCTATCTCTAGTAAATACGAAGCAAAAAAAGGGCCTTGATGTTATGAAAATACATGAAAAAAAATGGCGAACGTCTATCTACGTATACACATACACACACATGCACATGCTTTTTACCTTGCCAAGAAATTGCCCTTTGTAATAAGCGTTCCCTTGAACCGGATCGACAACGTAATCCAACTCCTCCTCCGCGGAATTGTTCCACGAGGACGTGGACGGGCCCGCCGTGATCACGCTCGTGGTCCTTATCAAAGACGGGGCGGTATTGCCGAGGCGACTTCCGCTGACCGAAGACGTAACGTTACCGGTGCTGGTTGTCGTGGTGGCCGTGGCGACGTTGTTCGTCGACAAGGAGGCGTCCTGCACGTTGTTGTTGTCCCCTCTGGAGGACAGTTGCGCAGAGGACGCGTAAATAAGCGTGGAGGTGCGCGTGGTCATGCAAGTAGCCGTCTCCTCGTCGTTTCTGTAGCCGTTCACGGCGTTCTCCTTGGGCGAGTCGAGGAGACAGCTAGGATGCGACGAGTAGACGGATAGGTCCACGTCCAAGGGTAACGAGGACGCGCCCGGTTTCCGATTCTTCCGCCGCACCAGACTCTGCAAGGACGCGGAACCCTTCGAAAAGCTCTGACGCGGTCGATCGTTGACCGACCCGGCGATACCGCCAGCTGACTCGATCTTCCGTTTCGAGCACTCGGACTCCGGTATGGTCGTCTCGTCGCTGCCCTCCTGACAACGAGCAACGACCCCCGTCTCCAAGAAACGGCAGCCAGCCGTCTCGGTATGCAACTCGCCGGGCATCGTCTCCAGGAGGAAGCTCTTGCCGGTCGTTTCGTATTCCCTCGGTGGCGATGAACTCCCGACGTCCACCTCGAGCGTGTTCGACGGCAACATGCTCTTCCGTTGTCCTGCGCTCTCGTTCGACGACAGCCTCGAACGCGAGATACTCGGGCTCGTTACTTTTTCTCCGGGAAATCAATTATTCAGCGCACACTGAACGGGGCGACGCGGCTTCTCTCTCCACCTCCGACCTGGCCGGCGCGTTTTTCCGAAAACTTGTACGCTATGACTTCGCGTGCGGCCGTTCCGCGGGGTGTCATGTTATATTCGATTTTGGCATCTGACACGGACGACGCCTACTCCCTGACATCCATGACACATGTGCACCGACGAGATTGCTCGATAACGGCGTCGCGACATTAAGTACCCCGTTTCCCGAGCGAATCGCCCCTAGTCTACCGCGGCTAAGACCTCCGTCCGATTTACTTGAACGCGAAGACGCAGTTCATCGAAATGCGTGCCGAGTGTGCAACGTTGCCGATGGAACGGGACGCACGCGTTCTCTTATCAGAGACGAATCAGCAACGCGACAACGCACCACGACCGCTCAACCAGCCGAATCGTCACTGTTCCACGCGCACCGACCGAACGACCGACACCCTCGGCTTCTGCCCCCCCTTTCCCCCACTCCAGCCATTTCCACCACCTGAACCGCTCAGTGCCGTCGATAAAATCTAGCCTTTTTGACACACACACACACATTTTCTTCTATTAAAAACGCAACCTTTGCGAAATTGCTGTTAACCATATGTGCATCTCGCAATAATACATTTTATGTCTTATATATTATAAAAGAAAAGATTTTTTTAGCTTGGAATCATTTACCCGTTACTAAAACAATAATAATTATGCTGCGTGAATAAAAGTAAACATATCTTTGAGGAATATTTCTTCTGTCAAAGTTAGATTTCTCTTGTTAAATGTGTATCTGATTATGTTACATTTAATAATCGCAAGTAAAATACATTTTCAATTGACAATTACACTATATGAATACATGTAGTCAGCAGGTGTAAGTAACAAAATCAGATACCATTTTTACACCATTTATTCTGTCAGTATATCTTGATAAAGTCAAAATAGCGTAAAAACATCCTTGGAACGGCAAGTCGTGGGAAAGTGCATTGTTTTCAATGTCGTGTAAAAAGGAAACACGAGCGTCGTCGCACTGTTCTTTTACTTGCAGAGAGGAAGTTGTTTAATTTAAGACGCGCATGCATTCTCATGAAGATGTCTAAATTATCAGCTACTCTTCAATTTCTAACATCTAAGGCTTTCTAAAAATGCACACAATAAATATTAAACAATATGCTGTTAATATATTAAAACCAATATCTCATTTATATTGATATTGCTGTAAACTTTTGCTTGCAAATTTGTTTTCAAATTACTGTCGAAATTTGTATTTTACTATTATGTAATCGTAAAATTTTAATAGAGAAATGTGGTAAAATTTGAAGTTACATTGGACAGTGGAGAATTAATAAATAAGGCTGTTATCGGGAACAAGTTCGACGCTTGTATTTACATACTTTAACCTGTAATAAGGGTGGCAAGCGATAGAACGTTACGGCCCTGATTCTACTATTTGCTCCGTTGTCCTCGTGTTCAATCTGCTTACTTCTTTCCGCCTGTTCGCTTCTGTTATGCCCTCTCTGTTCCTCTCCTTTTCCGTACCAGAATTCTACCGCCGTCAAACAGAGAACACGCATCGTCCCATCATGTGTATTCGGTCATTCACACAAGGTATACCTGTTCCAACATTTGAGATGCGCTAAGTGCATATCTAAATATAGGAACGGTATAGCAAGGAAGACTTACCCATAGAATCTAAAGCAACGATATCATATGTTTCACAAACTGCACCCCTTCTACCAGCATTTAGCACTTGCTCGGTGTTTCAGGAATTTCTCAGCAGTTCATACGAAAATATACTTACAGTTGCACCAGCAGCAATTGAACGCGATGAAATTTCTGATAACATTTTGTACAAAATAGATAGAAGTGATTTATGTATAAAGTTCCCACAATCTAGTATGTACAAATACTTCTGCACAGATATAACATGATAACACCTCTATTTGCAGAATGCCAATAAAGACTACGAAACTAAATTTATTCTAATTATGATCAACTTTATTTTCTCCCTCGTTACTTTCTTTCTCGTCCATCTTCCTAACTTCTAAATACGTAGCGCGCGTCCTGGACAATTGCTCGGCTTGCACACGCCCAAATTCGATACTGCAAATAAGTTAGCTTATTTTAATAAATTTTAAACACTATTGAATTGTAATTTCATTTTAAAATGTGTAAAACTGTAGCAAAAATAAATTTGTAAATAAATTAGCATTATTTAAACTATTTTGTGTCAAGACTACGATAGTAATATACGGTTACCTCATACCGGCAACAAGAAGTATAGCTTAGCTATGTTACTTCAAGCAACAAAACTTTAAAATTGTTTCTTTAAATACCTGTATTTTTGTATAAAAAATATTGATGCCAAGCAGTAAGAAAAACAGTTTGCAATGTAGTTGGACGCTGTTCATGGCACGCTGATTCGCCGTTCATCCTGTGTTAAAGAAATTCTAATATCACGCACTATTGAATGCATCATTATTGCAAACGCCTAATCTTAACAAAATTACGTTTAGACTACAAACTTTTTAAATATCAATAAGTCAAGCGCACCACCTGCTGATACACCTTACATCAATGTATATCACAGCGCGATCTACCGTTTTGGTATGTACTAATGTCAAAGGACAGACACAGATCGACTGAAATGCTGTTGAATCATAATGTTTGCGTAGATACGTAAAGAAATATTTTAAATACAAAAAATTAGCTAGTCATCTTTACGCTAAGTGGATCGAAGTAGGAACAGTTTGTTCCGAAATTGATCCGCAACAATAATCGAAACGTTTGAAGTTAAGTACAAACATTGAATTGGTTTTAATGTTTTGTTTTTGTACAGTGTAACCTATTTCTCGAAAGAGATAACACTGACATGCATCATTACTGGTTCGAAGTTCGCGTGCCAACCTTATCGCGCTGTGATTTGCATTCCTTCTCGTGGCACTTCCTTGTTTCGTCGTCAGTATCAGCGTAATGTTCGATTCGTACCAATCGTACCGTGACTCACGTAATATTTACTACGCCTTATTACCGTGGTGAACGATTCATTGAGTTACCTCCCAAAAATTTAGGTAACTCTTCTCAACCATAATCACGAAGATGCTTGAAAGAAGATACTCTAATAACGCTCTGACTACTGCTCCTGTAGAACATCAAATTCAAAAAGATGAATTCGTTTTTGAAGACAGTCAATTCCATGACGAACAAAAGGAATGTACTGGTCAGAGACTCGTTGCAGAAACAGTTGAATACCAGTGTGATGGAGATGCAAAGTGCACCAGGGATAGAAGAGAATGGCACAATCGGCAATTGCGATGAGAGTATGACTCTGTGCTCTGTTCTAGAAGCTGTCTTTTTACACGGTTTGAAGGACAGTCTTTTGAATCGAGTGACAGAGGTCCTGAGTGGCCCAGATTTTGATGCAGTACCGCAACCGAGCTTTTGGGGTCCACTGCTAGTGTTCTCTCATCGGCAGATTATAGATCAAATACAAGCACTGAGCCAACTTACTACAGAAGTTGGATACTGCAGAGCATGGATACGTTTAGCCTTGAACGAAGGTCTTCTAGCTAGCTACTTTTGTTCTATAAGAAGAGACAATTCAGCTTTGAAGCCTTATTATAATCGATCTGCATTCATCAGAGATACTGACCTTGTTGAAGTAGCACAAAGGCTGATTGAAAGTTTAGACTATGTACGCTTTGAGCTTGCATGTAATAGTAGCTTATTAAATTTTTGGTCAACCACTCCACTTCTACTGGCTGGCATATGGTCACCGCCAATGAAATCTTGTCCAGTATTTAGTGCAGTAGATATTGCAAAAACTATAACTACAGAATTGACAAATGATGACAATTTTGATGAAGTTGAAACTGCTAGCTCCATTGGTAGTTTGGGTTCTTTCAATTCGTCGCAATATGCTCTTAACAATGTAGGTTCTCTTACAGAGAATGAAGCTTTGAAAATTATATTAGCCAATAAGAAACCAAATAATGTCGGTGTTGATCACTTGACTAATAATGCAAGAAGTACACCACCTTTAAAAGAAGAAGAAGAGCAAAATGTGCAAAAAGAAGAGGAAATAGAACAAATAGAAAGTAAAATTCCAAATAGTAGTAGTCCAAGGAGTGACACAGAAATTAATGCAATGCCTGATGTTGATGATTCAATGATTGACAATACTGTAGAGAATCATGAATCTTCACATGATATTGCTGCAACAACAGTAGGGAATTCATTAATTGGAAAATTGGGATGGTCCACATCATTTGAAGACTGTGATTCTTCTTTAGCTTCACCCGTAATATCACATGATTCTGGTACAGACACACCTCGTACACCAGGTGATGGACCTACATATGATGCAATCATTCAGAGCTATCATACTGGTGGAAATACATCTGTAACAGATGTTCAACAATTTTTGAAAAGCTATCCAAAAAAGCATTCTGATGATAAAATCAAAGTTGAAGTAGAAAATAAGGTATGACTTAGCTAAATGTTTAAAATTTCTTACTATTGTATTCATCTTTTAATTTATGGAGAGTATTTGTTAAAAATCAAGTAGAATCTGAAATACAGAAAAATATGTTTAAAAAAATGATTGTGTATTGTACAAATATATATTCAAAATTAAAGTTTCAAATCATATATGATAATTTTAATGAAATGTATATATTTCTTATCAAATTCTAGGCTGTAATAAATTTTGATGAACAACTGGGCAAGATACCTAAGGAGAAAGGTTTAGACGTACAGAATTATAGTTGCTTTGAATGCGGTCACGCGATTGGTATGACTTTTTCAAAAGCACATGTTTGCTTCTTCTCTTGCAACTATTTCTGCTCGACTTGTATGTCACAAAATGAATATCTTATACCGTCGCGAGTCATTCACAATTGGGAATTAAAGCGGTATCCTGTTTGTAATAAGGCTGCAGCATATTTAGAAAACTGTCCTACATTGCTAGATCTTAAAATTTTAAATCCACGAATTTATATGGCTGTAGATACTATGGCTCAATTACAGTCTTTAAGAATTCAATTAAATTTGCTAAGAGCTTATTTGTTTACCTGTCGCGAGCCTATAATTGAATCTTTACAAAAAAAAGTCGCGCCCAGAGATTACTTGTATGAACATGTTCATCAGTATTCTGTTTCTGATCTCCTTGATATACCCAATGGAACTCTTGCACAACAATTACTCAAAGTAGTGGAATTTGCAAGGAATCATGTTATAAATTGTTGGCTTTGCAGTCAGAAGGGGTTCATATGTGAAATCTGTAATAATCCAAAAGTCATCTATCCTTTTGATATAGAGTCTACATACAGAGTAAGTTAATGTCTTAATTATAATCATATTAAGTCGTAGCATACGAAATGTCTCTTTCTGGCGATTAAAACAAATATACTTTAGTATTCCAAAAATAAACGATCTACTTTTAGGTATAATAACAAAAATCATCCAAATGAACATTTCATATTACGACTTAGTTCAAAGCTTGATAACAATGATCTCAATTTAGTTGTGTAATTTATAATATATTAAATATTTTTAGTGCGGAGCCTGCAACGCAGTATTTCACGGAGAATGCTTAAACGCTAATAAGCCTTGCCCGAAATGTGAACGAAGACGTAAACGAATGGATTTGCCGCTTCTAGATGTAGGATGTACAGAGATATCATTAGATGATGCACCTACACTTTCAGTTAATACAAATTAATGAATGCAATTTTTAGTGAATTACATATGTTTTTCTTTGTAAAATTTCTGTAGTATTTTGCTTCATTTACAAATTAATTATTAACAAAGATGTATTTTTGTTACAATTTATTTTTGTAAAATTCAATAACTGGGACATGTCGTAAACACATTAGCTATTCAGAAGCCAAGGTAATCAGCTCTATAAAAATTAATCATCTGGTTTTAGCAATAATAAGCATTAATCGTATGGAATTTGCAAAAAGTGGAGTTAATCAGTTTGGTATCTGAATAGCTCATATATGAACGTTACACGATGCAATATTTGCTTGTAAATAATTGTTATTTCTATTCTGCATGATTTACCATTATCGAATTTACCATAACAAATGTCAATATTAATTTATCATTTGTACACATGTGTAATATGTTGAAGGTATTAGAAGTATTTTAAAAATATGTGTAAGAAATAAATGTATTTATGTAATATACATTTTATTAAAATTTTATGTACAAAAGATACTAAAATATATCATTTGTCAAATTATTTTATATTTATTGTATTTAATACTGTTATTATCTATATGTATTGTATATAATAAATTGCTACACTTTATATGCAATGAGTACGAAGTTTTTGTATATATACATTCCAAAACTTACTTATAGTGCTTTAAGAGTAAAAATTCTAATTTTTATATTCTTGCTACCTCATGTTTTGAAGTCTTATCATTTTTACTAATGAGATCCAAATGAAATGATGGTTTCATAAGTAGAACATTTATCATATCCGATAATTTGTTATTATGTACAAAATATTCCAAAAATTTCTACAAGTACTTTGTAGACTAGAAATAATTAGTATCTCTAAAAGAATGTATAATTAAATCTTATATAAAAGACTTGTATGAGCAAAATGCATATAATAAAAATGTGTTTAAAAATTTCAGAACAATAAACTGTTCTAATTTATCATTCTTACATGTACTTTTAATACATTTACAATTTGTTTAACATTTACCAAAAAGTACATATGTTCTTAGAGGTTTCTATTCAATTCATATCTTTACTAATGTTTTGATTTTATTCTTAAGTTATTCTGAATTTAAAATGTCATGGTATATGCGAACTATAAGTATGCTTTAAAAGATACCTTATACAAAATATATACAAATTATCTTAATTTGTGATATTTATAATATAGTTGCATAATACTTTATTGTACTTCAATTATAAAAAACATTCCTTTATTCTAAGACAATGTTATGTAAATTTTACTAAAGATAAATATCTATAAATGAACTTTTGTAGTCTAACATTGTTGCAAGGCACATCGATTTCTTTGATTCTAATTGTTTAATACTTTTATTCGGTTTTCTAGAATAATGTTTGAGGAAATTTGTTATTAAACTACATATTTACACACTTTAATCTGTACAATAATGAAAATATTCCCAGGTACCTCTATTTAAGAAAATAATTTATAATTTACGATATATACGACGAATTATGAGCAATTTCTTAATTTAAAGAAGAAACACCAAAATGGTGTTCTTATATGGCATTTTGTTAGTTTCAATTGTAAAATATAAAATTACAAGATATGTTGACAATTTTTCAAAAACACTCACGAATCAATACAATTGTCAAACACGTTATGTGCACGTAATGATTGATATAAATATTAAAGATAATTTTATAAATGAAACGTACATTTTTTCAGTTTTTATTACATACCTCAGTTCATTTAGAAATCGACATCAAGCTAAATCACATGAAAATAAAACAATAAAAAATTAGTGTATCCATAACCTCCTTGCAGTACGTGCATATATATTTATATAGAAACAATACCTTTGAACACGATACTTAGTATTTATTTTAACATTACGTATTACTTTGTGTAATTATTTTGTACTGTCTTTCAACATCAAACTTGAAATATTAACCATATATGCTATGCATAATATTCTAGTTTGACATAGTTTTGCATGGCAATATCACACCTTTGATGTTTGTACGTATTATTTTATGCATGTATAATGGCAATCTCGTTCGTATATGTATATATGTATATTAGGGTAGATACTTACTTTTTTGATTACACGTTTATGAATGATTGAGAACATGCACGGAATGTTGCAATAAACACTTCGTATAATTGAAGGTCACCCTAATATGCATATATCATTAATGTAGTGTTTTAGGAAAGTATGCAGATGGTAAAATTGGTTTATCAGACAAACCTGCTCTTCTTAATCCACCCTGTAATGCAACACTTGTACTTTTTGTTTTTGTACCATTTGATGGTACAGATGAATTGTTTTCTGCAATGGCTGGCATCGAAGAAGAACCACCGACATTTCCCGATAACTTGGTTAAGGAATTAATACGTTCCATAGGCGTGCTGGTACTCGAAATTTGACCGCTCTTATTAAAATTCGATATGCCCATTGTACTATCAGTAATACCAACACCCATCGACCGTGCTGTCATACGCGTAGTTTGATTTATGTTCGGATTTTGTACAATGGGATTTCTCAATGGCAACCCAGACAATGTGTTTGATTGTACCGTATTGGGCGCAGGTGTACGCGTTTCATATTTACTATTAATTAACTTATTCGTCCTAGGTAATGTTAACTGTACCGAAGATGGCACAGTTATTGCTGCTGATGCAGCATTTTGTATTGGCGATTGATTGTCTGCTAATCGTCGATTTAACCAACTAATCACTGCAAGGTAACAAAATAATGTCAACTGTCGGAAAACAAAAACTCTCGTTTAAAAGAAAACGTAAAGTATGGAAATAAATAAGTACAAAATATTATTGATACTTTAAGACGTTCGTTTAACTATGCGTTACGAATGTGTAGTAGGCATCATGTTTTAATTTTCGATAAGATAAACAAAAGTATATAGTATAAAAAGTAAAAGGTTGCTACTTATCTGGTGTTACAACACATTCCATTTGATTACAATTCAAAACTATTATTAAAAATCGACTATTTTTCCGCTACAACAGCTGTACGAACGTGTTAATTCTCTTTCGAAACGACTCGACGATAATTAGTGAAATGTAAGGAAGAATTATTTTTATATATGCACATATAATTAATTTAATCAATAAGTTTAGAATGAAATCTATGAAAAATATTTGATTACCATTATCATTATTCTTTATTATTTTTTCCTTTTCTTCTAATTGATTTTGTTGCGTTTTGACTTGTTCTTTCAAGTTTTCAGCCTCTGTCTTTGCATCTTTCATCTCTTTCATTAAATTCTCCATTTTAATCTCTAATTGACCAACTTCTTTTTGTTTAGTATCTAACAAACGCTCTTGTTCAAGCGCTATACTAGTTCTCAACTTTAATTTAGATTTAGTTGAAGCTAGTTCATTTTGTAATTTCGTTAATATCTCATTAGCTTTTACCAGATCATCACTTAAATTTCGTAAGGAATTTTGTTTACGTTGCAATTGACCTTCTTTCTCAGTTAAAAGATCATCAAGATGCTGTTTCTGTTCTTTCGCTGTTTTCAACATTTCTGTATGTTTGCTAATAAGTATAGTTTTATCCTTTAATTCCTGCTCGAGTACAGCAACTTTTGTCCTTAAGCTATTTACTGTTTTATCTTTCTCATGGTAATCTGTGTCTAACTTTGAGTTCTGCTTCCTCAATAAATTTAAATCTCTTTGAGCAACGTTAAGTTCCTTTTCAAGATTTTGCAATTGCTTCAATTGTTCCACATTGGTTGCTTCAAGAAGAGATAACTTATCTTTATATGTTAAATTTTGTGTACGCAATTCAGCAATCTCAGTATGAAGTTCCTTTACAATATCAGTATGCCTACGTTCTGTTTCTAATTTTTCTTTTTCTGTTTGACATTGCCATTCCAATCTTGCTTTAGCAAATCTAGAAAATATTAAGAAGATTTCATAAACATACTTTCTATATATATGTATGGGTGAGAGATTTCATTTGTTACTTAATTTACTATAACATATTAATCTTAATATTATACAATTATTGTCTGAAATGAAACAATTTACAGGCAATTTATTATGAGGTGTTTTATCATGGAAAATGTTATACATACCTATCTTTTTCAAGGCTTAATTGTTCTGATGAAGATAATTGCAATTGATTTTTTTCTGCCATATACTTTTGCTCTAATTGTTCTAATTCTTTTGTTTTTGTTTCTACTTTCATTAATAATTCATTCAATCTTGATTCAAGTGCAAGCGCATCTTTATTTTGTTGCAAAATATTCTCTTTCAAATGCTTTATCTTCATGGCCATATGTGTTTTTAAATCAGAATCACTAGCAGGTGATATACTTAAACTTAAATGGCATAGGTGTTTGAAATTATTTGTTTCAACCAGTTTGAATGTCCATTGTGAACCTTCTTCTGCTAATAACAGTAAAAACTTTGGCGGAGTTTTTGATAAATTTGCCAAAGGTATTTGACATTGTTCTAACAAATAAATCAATTGAGTCGCAAAGTTATCAAAATCTACTAATAATCCTTGTTGAGACTTTAAAACTTTGAAATCTTCCTCTGTGATGAATAACGAATAAAGGAAACAAGGATCTTCATCATCAGCTAGTAAAACACATAAACTCTGTAATGTAAATACATAATTGCATTATTAAATTGGAAAAATAAACCAGATATAAGAAAGAAATACACGTATTTAAGAATCAATTCTTTAAGAAATATAGGAAACATTTCAATCAGTTAAGTTAACTGAAGTGGATATTTTTATATGTGCCGAAAACTCTTCAAACTTCACAAATGATGACTTAAGCATAGAGAAATCAAAGCACGTATGCATTTTATATATTTTTTAAAAACTTATTTCAAGCCTTTCAACATATAAATATATGTGTGAGTATACTAACAAATAAGTAGAAAAATATAGAAAAAAGTAACTAATAGGAGAAATATTGATGACAAACGAGATGTAAAGGAGCATATCAAAGAAGTATATTAAGGTTAATGAAAACTTAAAAGTATGCTACCTTGCGACAAACAGGACTAATACCCGCATGAATTTCCACGTTAACCCTAAGCTCGCGTTGACGTTCTTCTTTATGTTGCGGTTTCATATATACCCTTTGCACTTTAGTATACAATATTTCAACATTGTTCAATTGAAGACCAGAATCTCCGGTCAATCCACCGCCTACCGAATTATTCAAGTAATTCATCGTTAGGCGATACGTTTGATAATCATGTGTCAATCTTGGATTACCCAGTATTTCAAATAATAGGTATAGCGTTTCGATTTTCGTTTCATTTGTTAATCTTTTGTAAATTACAAGTCTATACACATCAAAGCTTTCAAATTCTGTAATCTACATGTCTGGTCGAGGCACGCGTATTTCAAGTGCTGCCACCTTAGTGTCACGCATTACTATCGATGCTCTCTTCAGTGGAGCTTGATTTTTGTAATTAACTGTTAACATATATTATTTATTCAATTTATAATATAATTAATTCATTTTCATAAGGGTCTCGTTGAACTTTCATTACTCGTCATCGCCGAAGTAAGGTATTCAACCTGCTTTATAATAAGAATACAAAAAATTGCAGCGATAAATTAGAAAACGATATTTAGGTACAAAGTTCTGTTTTTAGCTAAAGGTTATATTAATATTTATTTTGCAACTTATATAAAAGTTGTAACATGGTTATAGTTCATTGATACATATTTGAGAATAATATATATTATTGTAAGTAGTTTAATATATAATATATATAATATTGAACGTGTTATACAAAAAAATGAAAAGAAGTTGAATTATCAATAAGTAAGTGAAAGATGATGTTTCTTTCAATCAAATTTATAGAAAAAGATATATGTTATATTATTTTTTACTTATTTATGGATTTTTTATTTAAATTCTAAGTTTTACATATACAAAATTAATAAAATTTATTTAACATACTATATATAAACATTACCAAGTTATATTTTATTAAATTATTATTTCTTTCATATTCTATTTGTTTTTTTTTAATATCAATAGAATTTTTAATGAAATTTTACTATAACTGATGTTATATATTTTATCAAATCATTAAAACGATAGCTATTTGAATCTGTTTAAATTAGTAGAATAATGGCGGTGCTATACCTATAACCATAAATACGTAAATACATATAACATTTTTGCTACATAATTACTTTTAATTCAGATTGCATTATTTAAATGCAGTCTTTGCTTTTTTTTAATTCTTTTAAATAAAATACTATATTTCCATTTAAGATTTCACTTTCTTAAACTTATAAAAAAACAAATAAACGTATAAGTTCTTAAGTGTATTTCCTATACCTATTTCGCACGAAGCTCAGTTTATTTTCCCGCGTACTGAGAAAATATTAAAGTTGATTGGCCGATTCTCCTGAAGCCAGCCAATAGCGTTAAAGATCAAGGATGTGACGTATCGTTTAAAACACCGTATATGTCGAGTTGTAACCGCGGTCGCCATGCCATGCGGTTGTCTCGCGACTGACAATTTTGTTCCTGAACATGTCGTTCGGAAAGTGTTTGAGAAGTTGTTGTCTTTGCTCGCGGATGGAAAATTCAGGAGGTGATAGTGTCGAGAAAGTGAGTGCACAATTATTATGAGGCGACAAGTGACGTTTTCTCGAAAATTGAAACCTGGAACTCGCACCCCGTTGGCCAGAGGTTGGATACGGCAGTTACAGTTTGAATCCGATGATGCATTCTGCACGTAAACAGAAAGAGGTGAGCTTTCATTCATTGTCGATCGCTATGAGTGTCACATTTGAACAGTTTTTGTTAGAACCAAATGTTAAAAGTAAAATTCTTTTTTTGTCAAAAGTCGTGTATCAAGAACACGTCGACCGGTTTTGCTTGCAGCGCTCCTTTAGTTCATTTTTGACCTGTAAAGGTCTTGCTGGTACATGCTGCCCCCTAACAGATGCGTCTGAACCTCTTATGCGTTTCAAAATATTTACCCATATCGGTAAGGTTTCTACGAATTATTATCTTTACACGCATTCAGTTCCTGGAAATTGTGACTTGATGTTGTTTAACCTAGTCAATGTGATACAGGTAGTCAATATAATATAGGCAGCAGAATTATTCTTTATGCTGTCAGAACGATGTGCGAGGTAAACGCAAGGCCATTATCGTAAAAGAAGCATTTATTTATGAATAAGTATTTCTCCCTCTACGAAATATTAGTTATTTTTTTTTTTTATAATTTCATCTGACGGAAGTAATATGTAGTAGTCAGTATATGTAGTAGTATTTGTGTCATTATCGTGCAATATTAACTGTCACTTTTTCAGATTGGCTGTTTCCTCCAAAGCAAGTAGAGTTCACTGCACTTGTGCTTTATATGCTTTTCACATTCTACTTACATAATTTACGTAATATTTTTATAGTACATGTTCGTAAAGTATGTTTAATATTCATTAATAATTTCGTTACTTTCTTCCTCTTATTTAAAAGTAGTACAATTGAATTACAAGTTCAATAACACATTTCATATAGCACATAGCATTTAATGTATGTTTCTTTTTCGTTTTTGAACTTTTGTAAGTGACTGTATACATATTTTGTGGTAATAATTACTAGATTTCAAAGTGTACTACTTTCTTAAATAATGCAGGGAAGAGTAAAGTTAAACTGAACGTAACGAATATTTCAACTCCAAAAATAGAATCTACACTTTCCACGGAACGTTTTGAATTTACGAAACTATGAGTCATCCAGTCTTCATGTAATCGTAACGGTAATCACCGAGATTTTACAAAGGACATTTCGCAAACACATTTCGTCGAGATACTCTTAATATGTTACCATTAAATAATCAGTTTGAAAATATCTTTTTTACATTGAAATCCCTCGAATAAAAAAATTTCACCTGATATTTTATTAATGTTCAGTAGTTGTACAACAAATATTTTTTTATTCGAATTTATTTCAATGTAATACCAACTTCTGTAAAATGTAACATTTAAGTGTTTCGTTGGTTCTCAGTCAGTTCTGAAGATTGTTCATTTTATTTCGTCTGTACACATATATATGTAGATTCATAGAATTAGGCTATATCACCATTTAACGTATAACTTATAAGCAGTTTCATCCTCGACGAATAAGACGTAGCAAGATTTACGAGATACACCTGAGAACATCGCCTTCATTTAGAATTATGTACATAGAACGCAGCTATTTCCTTGTAAAGTTTTCCTTTAGTTCGAGTTTCGTCACGGATATTTTTCATCCTTCCGTGTTTGAGAGCCTGCTTCTCTGTAACACCACCTGCCCTACTCACAAAAGGGAAAAAAGGCGGCCAAGTAGACAGGTTTTACCTGGCACGTCTCGGTTTGGAGCCGAATGGTATACCTGCTAGTGTATCCCTCAGAAAATTTTCTTTTCGTTCGATCGCATCGAAACATCTATTCCCCCACGAATAATCGATTACTCTGAAATGATTAAATCGGTTCTTTTACTCAGAGAGATTAGTTCGCTTCAAGAGATATGCTCATATCGGCGTTGTCGCCTTAAGCTTCGTCAGTAGCGCGATGTAAACCCATGAATTCGTGGGGAGAACGTATTTGGTCACTCTATGCTTGCAACGGAGCAAAGACATGGCAACAGCGCGTCCGTATACACCACACGTACACATCTTTCATGCGAGAGGCCACGGCATTGTAAAATTGCCGATTGGCTTCGAGGTCATCACGCTATCGACCTCCATTTCGCATTGGCTTTTTTTTCCAACATGGATTTGTTGAAACTGGCCACCGTGGTATTGCTCCATCGATATTCTTGCCTCGATACGCTGACAACATTAAACGCGGAGGTAGGGGACAAGCGTTCACGTTCCGCCCTTCTTTTTATAGTATCGTCGTCGCTTTGATTTCTCTTCACGTGAAAATCGTCGCGAAAGAAATTCCATAAAGCTATAACAGTTTGATGTTATATCTTTTTTTCGGGGGTTATGCTAAACAAAACATATTTCTTTGCTCTAAACAAAGTCCGTACGCGTATTCGTTTCCTTTTAGTTTTGAAAGACCAGAAGTATTTCACTTTTAAATTAGCTAAGCAATCGTTATGCATTCATTAATAATTTAATCTCGTACGGAGTTTTAAACTATTTGCACGCTTTCAAATTTCTCTTCACGATTCAATATGCATAGAAAAATAGATTGTAATGTTAGTTATCTCGATCTAGCAATACATAAAGAGGTATTGATTTTCACTTATTGATCGAGCACAATTTATCTTGCGTTTATTGTTCCGTACGATATTTTTATTGTTCTACCCATCTGCGAAAAGGAGAATTCTCATTGTTCTCGTAGTGTTCCATCCACGTATACGAAATTTCCTGCGCATTGTTTCCACTAGACGAGGGAAAACTTGATTTATAGCATGAGAGAGATTTAATTGTCGATTGATGCCGATGTCGATACGATTCAATTTTTTCTCCTAGTGTTTCCTGAAAGTTTCTGAAAGTCAATTATGCATATATGCTATTTTGAATCAGTAAAAAAAAAGCTATCTAAAGCGAGGGAAGGTTGGTATTTATTTTTATTCAATTCATTTAAAGCCTCACTCTCACTAGATTCAAACTCGTATCAGATGATGAGCACTAGGAAGTCTGAATGGTAGTTGTGGTTTTACGCAGTTGAAATTCTAATTACTTCCTATGAAACTGTTCCGCACGCAGTATTCTTGATAGCAATGGAAAATAAGGAACGTCCATTTTAGTTAAACGAACACAGGTGTAGTTTCACGTCGGTGCTGTGTTAAATATTTATAAACAATTAAAATTTCTAATTTAAAAAAAGATCAGATTATCTCTATTAGACCAAGAAAATAATGTTCTGATGAACGTAAGGTTGCATCAGTTAGAAATTTCTGCACGTTACACTGAAAACATAGGTAATTCAGGTGAAATAAATTGTTTTTGTCATTAATGCGAGAACATTGAATAGTGACAATTGTCCAGTGGCGCTATTGCGATTTCTCTGACTTTTGTGAAACGTATAGATTATCAGTGTTGCATTAGCAACGGTGAAAGTGCTGAAATTGTTTTCCAATTTTTGTTATTCCGTCCGTTTCATTTTTTATCGTATCGATCGCCGAATTTTTTCAATGTCTTGTTATATCATACATTTATCTCGCATATTCCCAACTGAGCGAATAATTTCGTTGTGTGTCTGAACGGAACATCAACTCCAAAAATATGTCTCGATATCGATTAACTGTAGCAATGGGGTCACGTACAAGTTAACAGCCTTCATCAAGGATATTGTTATCAAACGAGACCAATTTAATTATTGTGATGGTCGTGTCTGAACGCTGCTCGATGCAGGAGGCAACACGGTGAGCAAACGCAACGTGTCTTCGTGGAAGAAGAAAATGCCGCAGGTCTGTGATTTCCGCTTGGCAACAGCGCAGCCGGTTGTCCGTGCTGCCTCGCTGGGTTAAGCCAGTGGCGTAATCAGGAGAGGGGAGCCATACGGTCGTTCAATTCCCTTCTCGAGCATTCACAAAAAAAAAGGGAGAAAAAAACTGCTCGCAGCAGGATGGACGAGGACTTCTTTCTCGTAGTACACTTTTATTCGGTCGAACGACGCGTCCATTGCTACGTTAAGTCTACGAAAAAGAAAACCCGACAGTACCGAGTGCCAATTAATTTCACCATCGTAAATCTTATCTTATAAAACCTTGCTGCCTGTTTATTAGTACTTGCAGGCACTGTTAGATTTGTTCGTGCAAATTCATATTTTTATAAATTCAACTAAAGACAATGGGCCCTGTACTTTTCTTCGCACTTAGATCTCCCATAAATTAATTACATTACGTGCAGTAATTTCCTCTTCCATAAATGAATCTAAATCTAAACTGAATTTATGGAAATACTGCTCAAAACGGCTTATCTAAATTGTAGGAAATCCGTGAATCCTACACTTTATTCCCCAAACTCTCGCATGGTGTTCATATTTCTCGTTTACATATTCACGTTACATTCGCTAACATTTGTTTCGCCATTTTATCACGAACTGCAGATTAATCAGTTTCCATTATACATCCTCCTTTATATTTGTTTCGTGGTGGTTACGCTACTGGGTCGAGTATCCTCCCCTTTCATCTTGTCCCCTCCTTTATACACAGTATCAGTAGCTTTCACGCGTCTCTCTCACAGCTGCCTTTGTCTCTTCCTCTTTTTCCAACTCTCTTTCATCTTCTCTCCCTTTCTCTCTCTCCATCTCTTTTTCTTTCCGTCTCCCTTCTATGCTCATCTCGTTTTACCCCTCGTTTCTCCCTGTGTCCCCCACACGGCGGCCATTTTTCTCCGGCTGACAGAAATTCGGCAACGCTGTCCACACACATACAGATCGCGTGCATGCGAGCGCACACGAGGGAAGGATAAGAAAGCGTTGATACTTAAATTTCGCTTGATAAGAATTAAATAGGATAGAAGTGTGTATCTCGACGGTTTGAAAACTTGCCGCGAATCGGTAACGAAAGTTGGTCACCGCCAGAATTTCTCTGTTCTGTGGAGCGAACACGACGATCCAAATAGTAACACGAGTAAAAGCTGTTTCGCAGTTGCCGCTTGTATTCAAACATCGAAATATAATATTATATTTACTTATCTTCCGTCCACAATCAGTCTTTTATGACGAAGGTAAAATTTTTACATTTCCGTCTTTATCTAAGAAAGCTCGCAATACATTGTACGTTCTCGAGGTAATTGAATAGTTACACGTCAGCCTTCAACGACAGATTTAAATATATATAAGCAGCGTAATTATTAGGTAGTCATCGAGTGTGTATTATGTATGTTATTCAAGATTAACGATAACATTGAGTGTTAAACTTACAAATGAATTTCTTTGAACGTTTCCATTTGATTTACAAATATTGCATGTTCGCGAAGCGTTATGTGATACCCGATCTTTCTGAACTTTATTGCGCATGCTGCGCGCCTAGACAGTGTTGCTTAATTTGCCATGAAGAGCGTGGAAATTCAAACGCCGTTGTTTGAAATTCAAAAGACATTTAAAGCAGCTGGTGATCAGTACCGATTACTGAAACGAAGTTGAAAAACATCAAATCTCCATTTTAGCATCTGTTCCTATTGTTCGTTTGCACGTTTCAGTTTAATTCAGTTTTAATGGAACAAAGTGAGTTCCATACAGGAAGTTATAGGTTAGAATATTTCTAAACACGTGTTTACGACTTTACGAAATTCAGAAGTTCAATAATTTTTTATGACGTACAACTTTGCGCCGAGTTTCGCGACCGGTTTCAAACCGGGCGATGTTTTTTGAAAAAAAACTAAAAAAATATTCACGGGGTTATTACGTTGCGTAACGGGCCTTAACCCTCAAGCGCTGGAGGCAGCGCAGGTCTGGCTGGCTCCCCCCTCGCCGTTCACCCCGTCTGGTCTACCCTACCCTCTGTGGTGCCCCACTCATGGTGAAAGACCCTACGATTCCCGACTCCGCTTGCCTCTCTGCGCTTCAACGGAGCGTCCAACGACTCGACGTTCCCTTCTGTCTAATTTCCCCTCCAGCTGCGAGCCGTGCTCGTTCTACACAATTTTCCCATGCCTTCCCACGCTTCGCCGCGCCATGCCCTCTCTACGTGCACCGGACACACATGTGCACACGCACGCGTTGCCCAGTCACACATGCTCACGGGACGCGTTGCACGAGAGGCACATATGCCTACGTGCAGGCGTCGCGCGTGTACGCATGCGCGCACACACGCGTTGCCCGAACGAGGTATCCTCGCGTGTGTTCCGGAGGTTTACTTTTTTCTTTGTATCGCTTCGAACTTTCCTAAAATTTCCCTGCCGCGTGTTTTTATTTCATACGCGGTACACGCGGAGCGGTTTATTTAGGATAGGCGGTAGACCGCACGAAACGAGATGCAAATGCGAAACGAGCCAAACTGAACAGGCCTGTGGAAATTGATGGCTGTTGGCCATCTTGGCTTTTTTAGGTTAAACGCTAATCGTATGTATTTTCAAGTAATCGTATTTCAAGTTTGCAACATGTTCCTTCGCGTAAAAAGATGGTCTAAATAATTGTCGTCCATGTGCAGAGTTTCTTCGCTGCGCCTTTCTCGTAGAAACTAGTTCTGTAGTCCTGTTCCAGTCAGTTTCAGATTAGAGAGCGAGGATACGATTCGCGGTCGATTCGATTGAAATGAGCTATTGAATGGGTAGGAAGTGGATAGATATACATATGCACGAGCAAAGAACCGGTTTGTTTTTAGCGTGGGTGTGTGATAAATCTGCGGACCTTTTCGTTCTGCTCGGCTTCTCCTCGTTATTATCGTCTAAGATCATAAAGTGGATTCGCGGAAATAACGCTACTGTGCTCGCTACGACGACGCGAGAAATTATCGTATCACGTAACGTTCCTTTATCATTAGTTTCAGATGCGACGCTTCTATTAAAGTGCTGGTGGGAACCACGTGAAGCTGTCACCTGTTTCTCGAGAAAAATATATTATTTTTGTACAATCGTAAAGGGAAGAAATCATAAATATAAAATGTAATTTGTTGAAACTTAAGAATCGAGAAAGTAAATATGAGTCATCCTAACACGCGAGTAATATGAACTATCGTGTTTGTGGTACATAGCATAGTCATGAGCTGTCAATGTAATAAAGCATAGAAGCGTTGTATCTGTTCTATTTTTAAATCTACATATATATGTATATAGTATCGTATTTTAATTTAATAGATTTTGCTTGGAGGGTTGTCTATTGTAATTCAATTCTAAACATTTTTCTCTTAAGTTTTTGTGTTTTTTTTTTAACTAAAGTTTCATACTAATACATTTCTCTTGTATTTTAATAACACAAATCTCGTAATCAACTCATAATTCTTTTCACGTAGGTTTAGCGGTGCATTCACTGGAAAGAAACCACCGTATTTACATACCTACTTTTAGCGGATTCACTCGAAATACATATCTAATAATACACGCCTGGGAGTCTCAAGCTGAGAGTACGTCGTAAAATTTCGAAACAATGGCCTCAGTGGGAGATATGAGTATAAAAATGGTCACCGTGTTACTTCATTATGTTCACAAATTTTTTATCTGAGCCACGTTCTTATGTCACATACTTTTTTTTCTCCCTCTCTGCTTTTCTCTGTCCCTCTCTCTTTCTCTCTCTCTCTCTCATATATCGTTTGCTACAACGTTTAATAATAATAAATTGAATTGGGCGTTAATGAAATTAATGAAATTCCTTGGAACACGTTGAGTTTTTTGAAATCGAATATTACATTGATGTTATTGATTCCAGTTTCACCACAACCGAAACTCGATGCAAAACTGAAAACAAGTAGTTGAAAGAGTAGATCTCTGATACCTGCATGCTTGCGGTGCTGGCAATATTATATTTAGACCGATTGTGTTACATCGCAACTTCGAAATACTGAATCTCCTATCTCTGCAGGTACGCTATTGCTCATACATATTTGACCCTCCATTAAACGCGACATGTTCATGGCGTTAATATATATATATATATATATAACACAATTGCTTTAGCATAATTACTGTATCAGAGTACAAACATAAATACGCGAACCGTAGCGTATGAGTAGATGAAGAATAAAAACGGTTGTGCGTTGGAACACGCAAGATTTCGTGCAAGTGAAAGCAGTAAAGGAGGCTCGTGAAATTGTAAGAGAATCAAAGTGATTTTGGTAATTGATGTAATTTCAGTTTTCTCTTTTGAAGTTAATTCTTTTAATTCCTGTACTGCGAAGACACTCGCCGCGCTGTATTTAGGTGAAAAAGGAAGGAAATTAAACTAGATTCACAACCGTTTCTAATTACGACGATGGTAATTAAGAATGAAATTGTTCGAGTCGGCGTAATATACACTCCTGCTCAAAAGTATTGAGGCTTAAGAGAAAATCGCATTGTTTTCTTCCTTTTTTTTACTACTGTATACTATTTCCTCTTTTATACTTAAGAAAACACCTTAATAGGCGTCTAGCATGTGTAATCCATCAGGGAACTCGAATACCGTGAACACAAATGTATTCTTACTTATCATTTTTATTCCACTTTTATCACCTTTCAATTGTATGCTTATCGCCCAATTAATTGCATTTTACGCTCATGTATGTATCTGTTTACGCTCGCTTTCGTTTCATTTTTGTGGAATTTCAATTGTGCTTATCGATTAACTTTTGTGTAAAGAATTATCTTTTATTCATAAAAGACGTTCCGTTTTCCAAGTATGGATTTAATCGAGGTGTACGATGGACTGAATGACAAAGCTCAGTTATTTGATACAGTACCATTAAGTATATTTCTTCACAGTTCTTTATTAGTATATCATTAAGAAGGAAGTTCTTTATTTCCTTTAAAAGTCGATTATCAATTAGGGATTCGACGTGAAACAAGGAGCGTAAACATTTCTTATTTCGCGTTTTTTAAGCCAGTTATATTCGTATTTAATTCCCGAGTAAAAAAATAAGAACATTTTTCTTGCACGCCTACGATATTTTCAAATGAAGGGCGATAAAAGAAATTCTCTCAGCCTCGCGGTTTGACCTCGTTTCGCTACGCCGTTTCTCATCCTTTATGCCACGGCCTCGTTCTCTGTGTTTTTCTCGTTTCCTGTTAAAAAAAAGGGGAGGAGGGAGAAAAAATTCAACCAGACGATTTTCCCTCTTTTCAAGGCGTTGTGGGTTTTTAAGCTCTTGAAACGATGCAAACAGAAGCCATTCAGCGACGATCGAAGCCCGACTCCATACTTAAAACACCTATCGTGTTAGTGGCTTGCGCGCTATTTCCATGGTTTTAATACCAGCTGCATAGACGATGCTAATAGCAGTAAATTATCGTGTTTTTAGGTTTATGCGCAGCAGATCCCTTCCTAATGCAGCGAGTCTTCTTCATTTCTCCCGATGGAATCGGAACAACAATTTTTTAATCAACCACAACTTTAATTTTCATCATTCCATTTCTACTTGGATCTTCGTACTTTTGGTAATGGTTTTTTACGTGGTACACAACGTGTATCCATGGTACGTATTTTTATATTATAAATAAGCAGCACAAAGACGGGATAACAGGAAAGTTATTTTCTCCTCATGCCTAAACGCCGTATATTATGGGTACATGACAGTAGTCACGTGTATATTGCATATATTCGCAGAGTAACATGTGTAGTACACATGCTGCATAACATTTTGATGCCCGCATGCGATTTGCCAAAACATTGCATTAATTGACGTTCGCTTCGAAAAATTAATTCGTAGCGTCTATTCTTCCTTAGATAATTGACGTCCACTTTTTTTATTACTTGGAACCTCCTAATCTTGTCTTGAGAACAGATCGTCAAATTCAATTGCCCAATATCTTATAATCTCACATTCTAAGTGCTGTTTTATCTCGTCATAAACCGATACGAAGAACAAACGCTAATATAAAGCTGTCTTTTGTATTATCCGTTCCCTCTGCTGGGAAAGTATCGCTTATTGTTTCTTCGAACCGAGGCAACGGAGTAATTTTACTGAACTCGTTCATTGGGGTTTTTTATGACCCCCAACAGGATACTGATTTCCATTATAGTGCTGTGAATAGGGTTGCAATCTGCCTTGTTGCCCGAAGCCTCCGGGTTTTAATGAAAATCTTTAGGCTCCGAGTTGGTAGAAAAAAAAATGACGCATCAAAAAAACGAGGTCTCGTAATCTCCTCATTGAATCTCGAGGCACAGTATAATTCTACGTAGGTTGGGGTAGAACGCTGCCGCGGTGGGCCGTACTGGTCTGCGAGATACATATATTAATCATCTCGGATTTAAAAGAGGAAATGAAGAAGGATATTGCGAGAATTGTTCATTTATCACTGACAAGATATTTAGATACATTTCATGAATATTACAGGAAGAGAAACAAACATTTCCCGTGTGTATTTCACGGCTAGGCACCTAAAGTTAACTGTTCGCGTCGTATAAGCGATAGAGAATGAGTAAATTTAAATTACAGAGCGGCGGAAAATTACAGTGGTAGCAAAAAATGCCTGGCACTCCTCGGCGTGTATTTTAACATTTACATACAGATTAACCGAGGGCAACTATGTTACGTTTCCTATCATTTAACGTAATACAGTCGCGTTTAAGCTGCGTAGAAGCTGATTAAAGAGGTTCGCGTTGGTAATCGTGGGTACGCATCGATGCCTCTCGTAACGCCGATGTAACATTCTAAAGGAAAAGGTGAAGCTCCCATGTTCGGGCGAAAGAAACGATCAAAATAAAAGGGTAAGCGGTGAAGTAAAGTCCCGGTGAATTTTCATTACCGCCAGTGTATCAGTTGCGCCTGTGCGTCATGGAACGGTGGCCACGAGGAGGTTAGTCAGGATGTGGGAAGGGAGCCGGTCAACGCGCATGCGCACGTGCACGGTTGCGCTCCGTGCTTGTGTGCATCCGTGCGTGCGTCATTTAGGCTTGTTGTTCGTCGTTGCCCTCTGTGTATCTCTCTCTTCCTCGTGTAGTGCTCCAGCGACCAGCTGTCTCTGCAGTTTAGTTTTATTTGTTCCCTTCGGCTTGTGGTGTGCTACTGAACAGGACAGAGAGAAGAAAGAGGGAGACAGAGTTCCCTTTGACGCGCCCTTTCCTCAGGCACGGGCTTAGCTACTTTGGCGCCCCGTGCGGAATATTGGAGTTGTTCGTCCGCGTCCCTTCTCTCAATTCTGTATCTCTCTAATTCGGTATCTACTTCACTTTTGTTTTCTGTTACATACTACTAAAAATAATTTCTTGGTAGAAATATATAATTTCTTCCAAACACTTTATATATTTCTACTTGTATTAATAGTGGTACCCAATAATGGTACTGCGTGACTCGTACATCCCTTATGCTGGTACTGCCCTCCCTCTCTTTCTTTGTGTATTCCACTCCGCGTCTTCTTCTCTCTCGTCTGTCTGCTTCTTTATCACGACTCGAGCGGAGATCGCTCACGTGCACAGAGACGCTCGCCCCACACATAATTCTTCCACTTGTTCAAAGGGCGCGCACTCAAAAAGCGTCCTATCTAGTACTGCTAAAAATAGGAAGAAACACGCGCTGCTGTGTCGGTGGCCGCCTGTAAATATGCATATAACCCACGGCAGCCTAGCCCAACCACCAGCAGTGCGCCTTTGATGTTTAATTATACCTTGTTTATTCGTACAGGACTAGATCAACACCGGACGTTATTTACGATCGGGGAAGTTGTGAAATGTCCTTAATATCGTTGCGATAGAATCAACAATCTGCTCTCTCGCTATTACCGGACGCGTTTCGCTTTGTTTCTACAATGAAAACGAAATTTTCGACGATTCCACAAATACGAAAGTACACTCGCTCTAGGTTTATATCGAACACCCAATAAACTTCCCACGTGAACAGCTTCATCGCACTTTATCGGTCTATCGATCGCTGGAATAAAATAGCGCATAAAATAGAAGCATTAAAAACGTTAGGAATTAATATATCCATTGTTCAGTAAAGGTACACCGCGTAAAGCGAGTCGAGGTTGTTTTTTGTATCAATGTTGGCGCGACAGTTTTATCATAAACAGGCTGACAACAAACTTAAAACGACGTAAAATCGATGCGACAACGTCCTATTTTTTGACCCTCAGAACGTGCCAGGCAGCCTTTACCAAACACCTAGAGCATGTAATGTAATAAGCCATACCTCGTTGTATCAGCTTCTGTTAGCCTTGTAGCTAGAATATGCGGTTGATGCACGCTTCGTTGATAAAAATTGCATTTTTTTTGACAATGATACCGATAACATTGACAAAAACCGACGAAACGAGAAAAATGTAAGAGTGTATTATTAATTTTATTACACGTTTTTTAATTTATGGAATAATGTATTGTTTCACTGCTGGTAGCGGAAATTTTAGTCGAGAGTAGTACGTTTCTGATAGAATCTCGCGTTGGCCAGCATATACTCCATTAACGATGAACATCTGGCCCTTGCCAGCTGCCACTCGGCAAAAGGCAACTACTAATGTATTCGTTGCATATTTCGGTCGCTTTTTAACCCCATTTCATGGCCTTTTCACGTTACCCTTCGATTATTGCGAAATTTCATTGTGCCCGCCCCTGGATCTCTCAGAATTTCATTTCCCCCTTTTGTTCCACAATTTTTCTTTACTTCACATGTTATGCGTATTTACAATGAACTCTTTCTTTACTTTTAATTCAATCAGTCTTCGAAATCGAATCGATCGGCTCTATAAAAGTTCAGCGTCTAGTTTCAGTGCTAAAGTTAAGCGCTAATTGTACGTTTCGGTACCAAACTTGAGATCTTTGCCAAAAGTGGAGTTGATCAGTTTGGCTCCCGAGTGGCTCAATTATCGTGCTCCTCGTAATCCTTGCCAAAACTCTGATTTATTGTTCTGATCTAACTTTATGCCGCAACAATAGAACGATTATTTTAAGTTAAATTTAAGTCTGAAATGCGTACTGATATTTCAAAAACTACTAGTCTCACATCTTAGTTTTCTTTATTAGTTTGACTCTTTGCATTCAGCTCGTCCCAGAAGTTAGCAATAGAAACTATTGTTAAAACAGCAATCTTTGAACAATATTTTATCCATAGAAACTATTGCTAAAATAGCAAACTTTAAGCAATATTTTAGCAATAATTTCTATTCTAGACTCGGATGTCCCCTCTGAGGGGACATAATATTGCTTAAAGATTGCTATTTTAGCAGTAGTTTCTATTGCTAACGTCTCCCAACAACAGAAAATTTCCATTTCAATAGAGAACTTCGAGGAAACGCATTTCTCAAAAAACTATGGTGTAAGGGGTGCAAAGGGTTAAACTTATGAGAAAGAATTCATCATACACTTGACGTTTTCTACGTAAACGTCTTGCAAACACTTTGTGATACTTTCATAGGCTTAGTCAGAGTTAATATACGAGGGAGAAAATATAGAGCGTGTCTTCTCGAGTTTATGACACAGAAAAGGTAGCGGCTAGTTGAATGTACACGCGTACACTTTGCTTTGCTAAATGGGTGCTGCGCGTAATCTCTTCCTAAACCGGTTGCACTGAAATAAGAGTAGAACGAGGTTTATAATATAGCGATAACTCGTGGAAACTACGCCATTATTAAATACGCTATGTCTATACGGTTCAATACTACCATTAACATTGCATATACCACCCCAACTTTCTTTATCTCTGTAAGCATACGCGCATGCAACATTCTGCCTCAACTGGAACTAACCGAGGGCATTTTTAATCAATGAAACAGGTTTTCAATTAGAGGGTAATATTTCTCTTTTACAAAAAAACAACCAAAAGAACGCGTGTTGTTTACTATAAAATGTGTTTAAAGGCAGACAAGCTGAATACGAGTTTCCAAAGTTTACTTCGTGCAGTTATTAAGGGTTCATCGAAACTGGAGTCGTCTCGTCGTAATGACGCATCTAAAACGTTGTTTTCGACTTCGTTTCGCAACGGAACGAGGACTACGTTCTGCAAAATTGGGAAGCAAACGATCCGTGTCCATTCGCCACATGGCATACCAGTTGCGAAAGGGAAGACCGTCGTTTCGGTGATTTGCTTCGATTCGGCTCCTGCGATATGGGGTGGAGATGATGATGAATCAGACGAGTACATGTGCCACTTATTACGCAACGTTCAATCGATTTTATTTCGCAAAACCCTGGAATTTTTCGTCAGCATCGAGGGACACTGCTTCCCGCAATCGATCGTTCCCAAAACTTTATCAATTTTTATCTCGAGAACTGTTTGTCTACGGCGCATGGCCCCTTTGAAGTATCTTCTTTGTTTATCGAGCAGAACACGCTGATACAAAAAAGTTTCGTCTCTAATACTAATTTTGCCTTCTTGCATACAGTGCGTAGTTATTCTTGATGTAACATAGCTGTACGAATATCGCAAGAGATGTCGATAGAAATTGCACGACGTAGATTCGGCTAGGAAGGAATTTGTATTCAAGAAGTTCATTGTCCAAGTACACCCTCATCGAAAATTTTGGGACAATTTATCAAGCTTGATACGTGTCAACCCTCCTCATCATTCTTTTGTCAATTTCAGTAACATAATCTCTTTAAGAACACACATATGAGTTGTTCATTGCACAAGTCGATCAACTCCATAAAACAAAAAGTGGAGAAACGCGATGAAATTCTTTAAAATTCCCCTTATGATATAAATTTAGTGATACTTTCACCTTTCATTCACATCAAACACTCATTCTTTCTTTACTTGTACCCCACAGATTTGCATTAAAGCACTGAGTTAATCAAAATGACTTTTGATAGAAATTATTTATTATTCAATGTTAATCTTTATTATTTGGAAAATTTATTATAAATATAAAAAGCTATAACTGAACCAAGTGCTTTGACTTGAATTTAAGGTATTTCAAAAAGTGGAGTCAATCGATTTGTGAATGGTTCATATATGTGTAGATATAATTTTTTCAATCAAGTTTTTAAAATAATCATTTTTGTATCAATTGAAATAATTGGTCCTAAACTTTTGGTGGGTAGTGTATATACGACTTGGAAGGTGTTTGGTTTAAATAGACTCGTTAGGAATGCTGATGCCCTTAAACTCTTTAAGACTCCGTCGTCGACTTCCGGCTTTTGTTGCGTACCGCACATTAGAATTAATTTGAATCTATTGAGTTGCTCGAAAACTTGGTAGCTGCGTCTCAGAATAATTCAGGGCGAGTTTTTATTGTTTCTGTCCGCTCTGACAGAAACAATAAAACAATAAAATAAAACAAACTGAAATGGTGGTATCTGGTTAAAAGTTTAAACAAAGCGATCCAACGAGATTAGATTTATAAATAGGAAAACCGCACGTAATTGATTTTATTTTTGAGACAACGCTTGTTTATTGAGTTCTTATCGCTCTTCAGATGTGAAATAACAAAATTGTTGAACTTTGTAGATACATTATCTTATTATTGAGGACATGCTAGAGAAACTATTATTATTCTAGGTATTACAAATTTATAGAATTATGTGTGTTGTAATTAAAATATTGTTTATGTTAAGTGTTACGTCTGACAATATCGTTGTTATTAGTATAACGGAATTGAAGAAACTTCTGCTTTTTCTTGACGAAGTTATAAAAACTTGTATTCCACACTTGATAACCTATCGATCGGAATTATCTTCTATCAGTTATGTCCCTCGTATGGTGCATGTATTCTAGCAAGGAGTGTCTCCAAAGGTGCGGTATACTTTCGACCAATAACAACTGTTAGATCTTATCCCATATTCCTTTATGTACTTTGTCACGTGAAACGAAAATATTATTGGACACGCACCGTGTTCTCACACGCGCAGAAACACTAATTTAACTTCAGTTTACAGGAATCTACAGGATAAGTCCATTACGAGTTCATTTTTAGCTGAACGCGCGAGTTAAGGTTTATTTATAAAACCTAATGCAACATTTACATTTCTTGCGGGAAATAACACTTGATTTTTGCGAAACCTTGGGTTTATAGACGCTGGTGTACGCTGTGTGTCTACGATATAAAATCGAACGCAAGAACATAGTGGGAGGGGAGAAGCGTTACACGAAACTTGTTGATCTAACTTTTTGCGTCGTTCCCAGTGAACGGCCGTTTATTGCGATATCTCGATTATTCCAATAAACAGTGCGTCAAGGGGAAAAGTTGCGGCAGAAAAAATCTCGATACGTAGTACGTAAAACGATTTTCCGTTTCGCTCTTCTAGTCCCGCTCCTAGGAAATATTCCATGTCGATAGTTCCCCCCCGCGATACGGACGAATGTAATGGCACGATGATAAAATGCAAATAGGCGGGGTGATAAAAAAATGTAGCGAGGTTTGATAAGCAATTTCAGCTTGCGTTACGTTGCCAAAGGGTTAAACGCCTCAACCGTTACTGAATTTATTGTCGGTGATAAGCGAACGTGGGAGCGTGTATCGGACGTAGCGGGGCCCTGCTACGCTCCCAGCAGATGTTTTCCAGTAATATTCACTTCCACGTCGGTGGATAAACGCAGAAGGTCCGCCGTAGAGTGAAAGTAGAAACGAGAAGGGGCAACTTGTAGGAGGGGCGCTCCAGTTCCTCGCTGTGCTACCCACGCTCCTGACCCACAAGAAATCGAGTTGGAGGTACCACTTCCTGTCGTGCACTCCGATTTAACTGCCTCTCTTGATCGCCCTATAGTACATAATACACCGGATGATTCACCTTTTTAACGATTCGAAAGTGCACAATCATAAACTGTTTGTCGGCCCACTAAGTGTAGGAAATAAAAATTGTCGTAACCGTTTCTCGCTCTGAATCGAACAATATTCAACTTAAAATATACCAGTTGCAGAGATGCGGCTTCGTAACTGAATAACTGCACAAGCATCAGTCTCGAGTCGTGCGCAGTTATCAAGGTGTAACCATTTCTCGTTCTGAGTCAAACCCCAAGATTCAACTTAACCCTTCGCACTTCTTCCCTGGCGTTAGCAATAGAAAATCCCTATTTCAATAGAAAACTCGAGGGAAACGTGCAATTCCCAAAAAGCTGCGGTGGAATAAGTTCAACCTCAGTAATCGCTACTTAATTCCGATGTCCCCTCAGAGGGGACGCCTGAGCGCAAAGGGTTAAAATTACTCAATCGCAGAGATGTGGCTTCGCGGCTAAATAACTGCACGAGCGTCAGTCTCAACTTATGCGCAGTTATCGAGGGTTTACAGTAACACCATCTACGTCTTCAGACGCAGGATCCCTTGTTCATTGAACCTGGACTTTCCACTGCGTGCTTTCCTTTCATCTATCATAGATTTCATGCCAATGAATGGGCGCGGAGTTCCTTTTCAGCTCGCATCGTGGCAGGGTTTCTGAACCGTGCTCCGGCCGTGCGCGGTGCTTCAGGTCACGGCTTACAGGTTTATGCACCGGACTTATTTTTACTACGACTATTGTACAGCACCGCTGGCACCTGGCCTTGTTACCAGGCCGTCACGAAACTTTGAACATGTCGCGTCTACGTGTTCCTGTTTCCTGGATCTCTCGAATCAGGCTCCGGTTAGAAGCGTTCGTCATGGAAAAATTTTATCGCGAACGATGTTCGAGTTCTTCGTTGTGCATACCTGGCCAGTGGAACGTCGCGACGGGTTCCCCTGCGAAACGGCATTGTCGAAACAGCAGCATTTTTCTCGCCGCGTGCGCAGCCGGCCCAAGAAAGAGAGCGAGCGTGCGGCGATGCGGGCCAGCGTCCCCGACAGATGTTTTTTGGAGGGTTACGCGGCACCGTGTGCACGGCCACCGCCATCGCCGCCACGGTGTATCCTTTCCAAAAGGTTTCCCTTGTTGCCAGATCTCCGGGCCCTTTCCTTTGTCCGTGGCTCGGCCGAAACGACGCCGCGGATCATTCGGAAATGAGGCTCGTTAAATCCGCCCTCGGGGTGGCTTTTTTTCCCTTCCACGCGTAATCAGCGCCCAGTGGTTTTCAACTTTTCGACCGCCTCTTTTCGTCTGGGGACGATTACGAACGATAAATGGTAAATCATTTCGTCTGGGTTCGGGGGAGAACCAAAGTGGAACCAGAGTGGAGAGTTTGGAGGGCCAAAGTCTGTCCTATGCAGCTGGGGCGGCAGACTCGTGTGTTGCAGCCATCGAGGGCTTGCCGTGCGATGTAGGAGTACAGGAAATTGAAAATGCAAACGACGCTAGGGACCAGCGTGAGCGACACGAGAGTCGGGAAATTGATATTTGTCCATTCGTCGTGGTACGTGCATCTTTTTCTTTCGTCCTCGTACTCTCTCTTTCCCCCCTCGGCTGATTCGAATTGACCTATTCGGACGGCACTGCCGGAAGTGAAATGCTCTCGGGTGCTTCCGCTCACCTAGTGGTCCAAAATGGCTTCGTTATTGTCACGACCAATTCAATAACGTAGGGTATTTATTAATAAAAGTTAAATACAAGGAATTCAAAAGCTCTTTAGAACTGCGATGTTCTCTCAATGGTGCACAACGAACAACAGACTTCATATTTTGAAACATTCACTTGGAAAACTTGTTCACTCGCTCGCATTCTAGAATATTCCATACGTAACAATTGAAACTTAGATTATTGATTAATGAACAAGGATAATATCATGATCCCACAATAATGTCTATTGAAAGGCGTAGCAACGGAGATTTTTGACTCGATTTCGATCTTCCTTTCCTTCCTCGAACCACCGTTTCGATCATGGGAAACCGGTGAGTGCAGCCGCGAGATCGATACCGTTAAATAATTCTCGCCGCCCCGTTTATTGTTGCGTTTCCAACAATCGACCGGATCGCCAACGCGTAGCGCCGGTTTTTCTTCGTCGGAACAGCTTCGCCCTCCTTCCGCCACGGCGAATCGTTACCGCAGCCAATAAAGAACAAGAGCGTGGGAAGCGCGAGACCGTACACCCAAGTGTCAATGAAATCTCTGTTCCTCGTATCTCCCGTGTATTCGTGATCGAGCAAAATGCAACTCTTTTATAGCGGGTGGTCCATCTGAACGAAACGGGTCGCACAAATTGTCTCTGTGACTCTGATGCGTGCGTGAAGCGAACGCAAACGCACTCCTCCCTTAGTTCAGCAGTCTAAGTTTGCATTAATGTGTTCCTGGTATCTTCCATGTATCGTGATCGAGCGAAATGCAACTTTTCTATAGCGAATGGTCGATTCGAAAGGAGCAAGTCGTAGAAACTGTCTCAGTGACTCTGATGCGTGCATTATACAAACGGAAACGCGCTCCTCCTCCCTTAGTTCACCAGTCTGGGTTTGCATTAATCTGTTCCTGGTATCTTCCATATATCGTGATCGAGTGAAATGCAACTTTTTTATAGCATATAATGATCGATTCGAAAGGAGCAAGTCGTATAAACTGTCTCAGTGACTCTGAAGCGTGCGTGACACTAACGCAAACGCACTTTTCTCTCAGTTTACCAGTCTGAGTTTCCATCAACGTCAGACGAAGAGCCTTAGAATCGCAAATACAGCCTGCACAGCTTATTCTAGTCGCGTGAACCACCCTGTACGTAGCTATGTAATAGTAGAAAGTATGTACACGCGAGGGAACAATATTACTTCTCTTTGATACCGTTTCCTGTTTCTTCCTGAAAAATGTACGACGATTTCGTTACATACGTCCTTATTTTATAATTGAGGGGGGAAACAGAGAAATTGTTGTCTGGATAGAAATAACAGAGGCTTACGTGTATATAAAATATACAGTTACAGCATGAATCATGTCCATACGTAGGAGACAGGAAGAAAATCGAGACGTTACGGAAAAAACACCCTCCACCGCTGACAAAGTGTGTACACCGTGGTACATACGTAATTCGTGGTACTTTTCAGGCGAAACAAGGAACATTCCACGATCGGCTACTCATGTACCTTCCTGATACTTTATGCGGTATTACCATTCCTGTTGTGCCTCGAATAGTCCATGTTACATATGCTGGATTGAAAAGAAATTGCACGAAAATGAAGAACAGCTAAATTGCGTTTGAAGCTTCCTGTAAGAGAAAAACGATATTGAAAATGTATGAATAGGTCTATCTTTGGGTTCTTGTCTTGGGTGCACGCACGCGCGCAGAATTTTCAAATCCGTTTCTCTCAGAAACGAAGCCTTGGACGCAGTTTTGTTGTTCTCGATTTTCGATTTAGTTTACTTTCTAGAATCATCCCTCACAGAACTTCTCCCCATGTTCGTCAAATACCCCGTAACGGTCCACGTAGAAGGGATGATCCCTTTTTAGATATCGCGTCAAATCGACCGGAAATTGACCAAAGAAATCGTATTCCCGATATCGTCGGCACAAGGCAAATAGACTGGAAGACCGGTTGTTTTTATCGAAGCAATCATCTTTTACAATCTAGCTAGAGAAAAGGGAACGCTTTGTAGACTTTGCTGAACTTTTCGCTCGCTTTGTCTTTTTGCGTGCGCCACCGGTTCAAAGTTCTGCATCATTTTCCAGATTTTACCTATATTAAATTTCGCTTCGAATAACTGGATTAAAGAGTAATTTTGAATCCTTTGATGACAACAACTGATCGGTTATTGTACCGAATTGAATTTGGAATGATCATTAGAGAATAATCGCGCAAATTTTGAATCCTTTGACGATGGTAATTGATCTGTTATTGTATTAAATTAAGTTTTGAATGATCACGAGTTAGGACATGAAACGTGTAGGGTACCCGGTACATTCACGTACACAGTACCATGGAATATAAATAGGTTTGAATGACGTAGAGCTGGAGGACCCACACCTAATCGGTTCTCGTCGAAACGCTCAAACAAACCAAGTTAGAAGGTCTGCCTTACAGCAATAGCCTTGTGCCAGTGCACACACACGTCCATATTGTGTATTCTTAAACTTCTTTATCGTACCATGCTGAGACACGAAGTCTCGTCGTAGGAAGAGTTCGGTATAGAGCTTGATTCTACAGAGTGATCGTAACAGTACGATGAACACGAGCGATATTACCATCAATTTGTTATACCGGTTTAAACTCGATCGTATTGCCACAAATGTAACAATTAATTCGACAGTGGTATAATGGATTACGTTTAATTAACATTCTGTATTATCGAATGCAAAGGAAACTTTACATTTAGTTCATAATCAACGAAAACCCCATTTTCGTTGAAATAATACACGCAACATTGGATCGAACATGTGCATTTGTTGAAGTATGAGACGACATTTGTATTTAATGGGTGCTCTCACAGTTGTCGTGGGTTTGGTCTACACTTGCGTACATTTTCTGCAGTTATCGAGGGTGTTAACCCTTTGCACTCAGCTTCTCCTGGACGTTAGCAACCGAAACTATTGCTAAAATAGCAATCTTTCAGCCATATTTTAGCAATAGTTTCTACTGTTAATGTCTCTCAGCAATAGAAAATTTCCATTACAATAGAAAACTTCAGAGAAACATGCATTCCTCAAAAAGCTGCGCTGGAATAAGTTTAACCACTGCTGAGATCCCCTCAGAGGGGATATCCGAGTGCAAAGGGTTAGCTTTATAAAAGAAAGATACGATGTTGCAACAGGATATTGAAAAGAAATGCCAGGTTACGCCACGTATTAATTTTTGTAGCACAGCTTTCCAACTTCGATTCGAATGATTTCTTTTTTTTTGGCCAGTAAGATCGATTGTTAACGTGTACAATAAGCGCTGGTCGCCGATCGTAGATCAGATTGTAATCGCCCAGTTAACTGTAGTAAGTTCGAACTGTACGTGCCACTTTCTCTCAATCGAGCCAGTTCGCCGTCGCTTGTAAAACGGCACGTTGATAATACCTGGATAAAGGAGAATTTAAATACCCATTAAATCGATGGATCGTATATACGACTTCGTTAGTAAATACACTGAAGCTGTTCCTCAATGGCAGATAAAAATGGCTGCCGCGGTCGTAAATATGCCCATAACCTCCTTTACGATCTAAAAAGGTTTCAAAAGCAATCGATTCCTGTTTTACTTAAACTACTATTATTATTAATTACTTTATTTAGTTATTATCAATTACTATCGTTATCAATATCATTCTATATCGTTAACTGTAAAGTTAAATACTCTGGCCACAATGTTAGCCAACTTGTTTGGTTATAGCGTTAGCTTTTATTATTATTATTATTATTCTATACGTATATCTGTACCATTTCGGAGGTTCTAAAGCAAAATATTGGTACCATTTTCGGGACACCCCATAGAAACACGGCTTACGTGATCACTCACACGAACGAGCGGATTTTCGAAGCGCCATCATGGCTCCACACGTTTCTCGGACGCGGCGTTTCACGCGTATCACGTAACCCAGTGTTTTTCAATTTGGTACTCTGCCCGTATCTTCGCGGCTGGGTTTCGTCGCGACTTTTTTTATCGACAAGCGAATCGTACGTATTGCGTATTTGCGAGGGAAAACCGAAGGCAGAAGTGTTTTCGCGCGGACTCGTTAATAATCCTCTGCAACGTCATGTGACTTGGGAAGCGTCGAGCGTCGCATTCTCGTTTACGTTTTTCAAGCTTTATCTTATCGCTGTTTCATCTTATTTGTCGTTACATACCTTTATCCTGGTATCAAGAAGGACAATTACGATTTTTCGACTCTATCGCGGGTCTAAAAATAGCACGAGTCGTCCAGACCGTGTCTGAAAGAATTCTAGGGTTTCGTCGACTACGTAACGTCTTAGTGGTGAAACGGTTCGGGTCTAGAAGCATGGGAATAACGTACGTCTCGAAAAATACAGGAACCTAGTGGCCTCGGGCGTGGAGAGCCTCGTTCGTAGAAACGTTTTTCTCCGCTTGATTCCAGCTAGGAAAGAAGCGCACCCAGAGACGGGATGGGCGGTGCGTTCTCTCGTTTCTCGAAAATAATCGTTCCAGAATGCTGCGTGGATCGTTCAGCGTCAGATGTAGATAAACCTCTATCGATGCTTCCACAGTTTTCAGGATATACGAAAGGAAAAGCAAAAAATAAACGAACCATTAGCTCCTCTAGAGTTCATATTAGTTCAAATACATTCCAACAATTTACTCTAGTGTTCCTTGAAAGTTTTCGAACTTAACCCTTTGCACTCGGATGTCCCCTCTGAGGGGACATTAAAATTGATCAGCAATCAAACTTCTTCCACCGCAGCTTTTAGAGAACTGCATATTTCCCTGAAATTTTCCATTTAAATGAAAGTTTTCTATTGCTGGGAGACGTTAGCAATAGTCTGAAACACTATGCTTTAAGGAATACAGCTGGATGAGTAGAATTCGGGCTTAAGGCCAGCGCATACGAAATCTCTACGTCTCTACCCGCTAAGAAATCGGCAGACGGAACTTACGCAGCGTGTTCCACCACGGCGAGAAATTATTATCAAGGAAATAAAACGAGACAAATGAAATATTTATGAGCGAAACAGACTGAATGTTTGAATATCAAGAAGAAACCGGGTAGATATTCACGAGGAACCCGACTTTCCATCTTGCCGTTCAGCCGATCTCAAATGCGAGATTTTCTTGGTGAAATACATACAAGATCCGTGAGAAACGTTAAGGCCTAATTACACGGTTCACTTTTCTTCCTAAAAAGTCGAACGTATTTTATTAAACAGCGCAAATTGCAACTTAATCAGTAATTTGCATCGTTCAGTTTTCTCTCAATCTTTTACTAAAGTAATCCACAGATAACGAGTAAACAAGTCGACCGTCGTAAGTAGTGTCTTTTCTTTCTTCTCTCTTAAAGCGTAATTTTATTTTTAGTTCCTTCTTGTAGTTTGCTTAATTATTAGCTTAGTTATAATTCCTTTTGAGAGTTGCTTTACATTGCGTGAAACGCATAAAAGCACAGTCTTTTGTTATACTTTTACATGAAGTTTATAACTTTTTGTGGAACACTTAGTAACTGTTTGTGAAACACCAGTGTTCCATAGTTTGGAAAACACTGCCTGAGAGAATTTGAAACTATTCCATATTATATACTCGTCAGAATTTCTGTCACGTTGTTCCATAGTTTACTATCGTTATCGAACTAGTTCTATCTACAGGCTATTCGTTTTTACTTTGCACTGGTTAAAAATGGTTGTTGAACAATCGATAGGTGCGTGAAAAAAAAATCGATGGTATCAAGTTCCAGTAAAAGAGTAGACAATTTTCAAAGCATTTTCAATCCATGATCGGTATCACGTATTGTGATAACTGTAATCTCGTGAGTATCGCGTTAGGTAAAGAAAAATTTCGTAATGCTGTGCTGCGTAAAAGGGCTTCTACGCGTTACGAGAAGTGAAACGAATTAAGAGAGGGAAGATACGTGTTTATCTTCTTCTTCACATCGCGTCACATTTTTCCGTGACATTTTCATATTTGTTCTGCTCTATCTCGGGAATGCACTATTCAGTCCAGTAATAAGAATAAACAGAAGAACGTATTACAGTGATGTTTAACCCTTTGCAGTCTAAAGGTTTTTTCAAAGTCCAAGTTATTTTCAATGAGTTTATTAATAATTATATTTTAAAGTAATTTAAGGTATAAAAAAGGTTTAATTACTGAGAACTCTTTATTGTGTATATTAAATATTTAAAATTAAATTAAAACGTCGAGTCCACCTCGACGTAGGACTGTAAAGAGTTAAAGAAAGAAGAAAGGAACAGTTTGTCGTGCGAAAGTAGAATTATTTAAATAATTCGTTCGACTAAAGATTCAGAATGGAAAAATCGTTGCTGCAAGCAGTCGTGTCGACGGTTCGATCGCGTGAGCCTTACGAAGATTGGTTGGAACAAGCCGTTGTTCGAAGCAATCAATTTTTATTATTAATAATTCGCTATTCACACCCCACGTAAGCCCATGACCTATTACGAACCCTTCTCCTCCTCTTATTTGCGTCACGTGTCTATTTTATGTAACCTACGTTCCCTGCAAAATCAATCTCGAGTCGGTTTATTTTTAAATAAATATTTAAGACGACATTCCCTCCACGACTTTTTCGACGCCGTCCACTAACAGTTATCTACAGTTCCAACGAGCAAACATTCCCGAAGAGACGTTTGTTCGCATTTTTTCCGCTCGTTACAAATTACGAATGTAAACGTCTAAATATTTTCGCGACTGCGTGTGCCTGTTACGTTCAACGTTCTGAGAAAAAGTGGTTTTTGCAGTTAAAAAAAAAATGAAAATTTCTCCCGAGATTGCGAGATCGCTCGCGGGACTTTGGACTTATGTATTTTTACAATTTCACTTTACCTTGGCCCGTTTGGAAAAATAAATATCTTTGTACATCATCGTTTTAGAATTCGCGTTATTTCGTTTAACACACGATTACTTGGCCAAATATTATTTACCACGATCACGTAGACGAAAACAAACCCATTAATTGTTGCTAATTTAAGTTGTTATTGTTATTTTGAAGTTGAACGTCAGAGGAGGAAGCATCAATGTTGAAGGTTTTGATAAAAAATCGCTGTCCATCGCTTGTCTGCATTTATTTCATTAAAAAAAAAATAGGATAAGATGTTTCTAACATCAAAAGGAGGAAAGGAAAGGTAATATTGGAAAATAATAAATATTAAAAGTTGCTGTGCGCTGTCCATCGTTCGTCTATATTTATTTCATTAAAAAAGGAGGATAAAAAGAACGTCCATGTCAAGACAGCTGACACTGAACGAGTTAGCCAGCCATGGTCAGGTGTAATGATTCACAAAATTTCCCACAGCACCGTTAATTTTAAAGACACATCAATGCTCAGGTACCTGTATTAAAGTGCAGGGAATTTTATGCACTATGCGTTCATCCATGAAGGGTTCAGGTCTCTTCCCTGACCTTTCCGTTGTCCAGTAATGCAATTATGAGTATCTGTTTTGACAGAGACAACGGAAAGTCTTTATTACCACTTTCAGAGGTATATAATAGAAATGCACGGTGACTAAGGCTGATCAATAGGGGTCATTAAATCTTTGTTACTTCCAAGTCCGTCTCGTACGAATCCAAGTCAAGGTTAAAGCAATAATACTGAACACGTAACCTGCCAATGGTACCCTGGTTATGACCTAACCGAGCTTTTACACCAATTTTACAATCTTGGAAACGTTCAAACGCGAGGTTAGGATGGTATTGTCCTTACCGATGATCAGGCGTAAAACGAGACTTTATTACGTTTAGTTTAGATTGTGAAAAGCTGATTTCGACCAAGGGGGTTAATAAAGTTTATACTTTATAAAGTGAAATAATAAATGCTACACGCTGCCGATTTATTTGATTGAAAAAGGATAAGATGTTTCTAGCATCGAAAGGAGGAACGAAAAGGAAATATTGGAAAATAATAAAGGTTGCTACGCGCTGTCTATCGTTCGTCTGCATTTATTTCATTAAAAAAGGAGGACAAGATTTGTTCAGTATCGAAAGGAGGAAAGAGAAGGCAATATTGCAAAATAATAAATAATAAAACTTGCTGCGCGCTGTCTATCGTTCGTCTGCATTTATTTCATTAAAAAAGGAGGACAAGATTTGTTCAGTATCGAAAGGAGGGGAGGAAGGGGCAATATTGGAAAGGGGGTGGAAATTGGATAAGGTTTCCCAAAGTAATCGCTCATCGTTACCTCGGATTACATATTTGAGCTCGCTGTGGCGATTTAATGAACGAAAGAGTGGAGATCGGAGCCGGGACGGCATGGCAAAGGTCGCTTATTATCATCGTTATCCGTGATGATAACAGGACCTCGTCCTCTCGGATGGCTCGGCCTCCGTCGCGGCGCTCGGTGACTCGGTGCTTTTTGCGTTTGTTTCAAGAAAAACCAACCCGTCTCTCGGTGACCTTCTCCTCTTAATTGGACACGTTCCAGGAAATTGTACGAGAACAGAAATTGATTTTCTGTCCCCGGCTGCTCGAGCTGGAACGGTATTTGCCAGAGATCACTTCCTACCTGCAAAATTCCCTGGACAACTGGTGCGCCGCGTTCGCGAACGCGACCCACCCTTTTATTCGACGGTAATTTGCTAAAAATTATGATCCTGATGGTTGTCTGGTCTACTCTTGCCTCGTACTTTGAGTACATTCAACTTCCTGACACGACTGTTACTTTATTCGATATTTATTTGTTAAAAATTACGATTCTCATAGCTGGCTACTCTAGTCTTGTCTCATGCTTTGGGTACTTTTGAGTTCTTGACACGATTCACCCTTTATTCGATGATAATTTGTTAAAATTACGATTCTGATAGCCGTCTAGTCTACTCTTGTCTCATGCTTTGAGTACTTTTGAGTTCCTGGCACAACTATTCCTTTATTTGATGGTAATTTACTAAAAATTGTGATTTTAATAGTCGTCTAGTCTACTCTTGCCTCGTGCTTTGAGTACTTTTGAGTGCGCGACGCAACCCTTCCTTTATTTGATGGTAATTTGCTAAAACTTATGATTCTGATAGCTGGCTAGACTAGTCTCGCTCTTGTGCTTTGAGTACTCTTCGACTTTTCTGAAACGTGACCTTCCGATGTTGAATTTATTTCAATGCAGCTCCGTGCAAGCTCAAAACGAGGATAAAGATAACCAGGGAGCAAGTTTCAAATACAGAAACTTTTTAGACCCGAGAATACACGAGTGCGTGCACGTGACAGCGATGACGATAAGCTAAATAAATCCGTACCCGCAGCGTGTTTTTATTCCGCCCGTGAAGACAAAAACAAGCGAAATTCTGCGCTGACGTCAATGAATCGTTATAATTTTACGACTCTACGAGAAAGTTCCCTGGAAATTCTTCGAAACTTGTTATTAATTCGGGTCAGAAAGTTGTTTTGTATCGGCTGCTTTTATTCGTAACGCGGCGTCCTTAATTGGAATCGTTCGGCTGCGTTTAATTCGATTTTTCTGCTTCGACTTTTATTCACGCTGGGCAACGTTCCTCGCGGTTCTGTTTGAAAGAAACAGCCTGTACGAACGCGAAACACCCAGTTGCAGTCTGAACTATCCTCTAACACACTTAGCTCAGAAACTCCTTTTTATTTTGAACATTCAATTAGTTCGATTTAATTTTTTTCCTGCTCAGAGCCTCGGTCAACCTAAATCCACCCCTGGTTGTAATACCAATTAAGATAACGATATAATCGCGTATACAGTAGATGTAGAGACACCAAACGCGCATAACGATGCTCACCTTCGTCACGAGACTGTTTACGTCTGCGTCTGAAATCGTTGGATCCGAGCGAGACTTTTCAAGTCGAAGACCGCTCGAAACCGCGGCAGCAAAAGGAGAGAAGATGGCGGGTACGGGATCGTAATTGTCGAGAATCGTAGTTTCGAACTCCAAGGCTCGTGCATCAAAGTGGCCGCCGATACCCGGTTCCACCGCGGCGGCGGAACGAAACAAAACGGACGACTTTCCAAGAGTAGACAGCTCTGGGCAATCTATTCGACGTTATTTCGATGTCAGCGCCGGCTCGAACCAAGAGAAAGTCTCGGAGATGGGATATCTACTACGTACGATGGATTAACCCCCTCGGGAGGCTTCTGTTCATTAGCGTCGACGCTCTTTCCAGAAAGTTTCTTCGCTGCAGAAATTGGAAAACCGTTTTCTGTCTCCTGTTACCGGTCATCTTTCTCCTTGATACGTTTTCCTTTAATCTGTGTAGCTCTTTTTCTCTGCAGCTACTTGTATGATAAATCCAAGACGTTTGCAACCTATTGGTTTTGAATAAAGGTAACTTTCCTAGAATATGGTAGATGGGTCATCTTTCTCCTTGATACGTTTTCCTTTAATCTGTGTAGCTCTTTTTCTCTGTAGCTACTTGTATGATAAATCAAAGACGTTTGCAACCTATTGGTTTTGAATACAGGTAACTTTCCTAGAATATGGTAGATGGGTCATCTTTCTCCTTGATACGTTTTCCTTTAATCTGTGTAGCTCTTTTTCTCTGTAGCTACTTGTATGATAAATCCAAGACGTTTGCAACCTATTGGTTTTGAATAAAGGTAACTTTCCTAGAATACGGTAGACAGGTTCCTATAGTTTATTTGCTGTAGAAATAGAAAAACCATTTTCTGTCTCTTGTTACTGGTCATCTTCCTCCTTGATACATTTCCCTTTAATCTGTGTAGCTCTTTTTCTCTGCAGCCACTTGTATGATAAATCCAAGATGCTCACAACCTATTGGTCTTCTGAAATACTTTTGAATACAGCTAACCTTCCTATAACATGGTTCCTATAGTTCTTTCACTGCCAGAAGTTGGAAAACTGTTTTCTGTCTCCATTTACTGGTCATCTTTCTCCTTGATACATTTCCCTTTACTCTGTGTAGCTCTTTTTTTCTGCAGCTACTTGTATAACAAATCCAAGATGTTTGCCACGTATTGGTCTTCTGAAATACTTTTGAATACGGGTAACCCTGCTATAACACGGTGGATAGGTTCCTATAAATGCTGTGCTGTGTGAAACCGTGTTATATGAGGCAGAGTCAATACAAAAATGAGGGTTACATATGTGAATATATTTGTATCTTATGTTCACATACGTAATGTAAAAAAAAAGATATGCAGATGATTCTCCTACAATATAGAATCCTACAACACGGTTTCTCTCTAACACAATAGAATAAATTGCGAGAACCCTCGCATAGCACTGCAATCTACAATTTCGTGAGCCTCGTGGCTCTATACAGCATGGAATTATCGAGGTACGACCACACTTGAGCTGTTCAAATGAAATTGAGACATTTTCTATTGGCTATATATTAACCTAATCAAAGTACATGCCATACCTCGTCGTTAATGATCTATGGTAGCCGATGAGACGTAAAAACGACGTTCATGGTTGATTGCTGTTGGTGTTGACGACGCAACGTAGTGACGCAGTTACATTCTACGTGATCAACGTCACGCCAAGGTATTTGACTATCTATTTAGTAACTGGGCTCAACTGGTTTCTAATAAAAAACACCTGTTCAAACACATAATTCAGAGAACAATAATACTACGAAATCGGTTTATCGAATTTTCACCTGGAAAATGTGAATGGCGTGTCTTGAATGTTTGAAACAAGAATGGCTTCATGATAGATGTCCATGACGTTCCTCGTGCACCTGGCTAACTTTCTTGGCCTGTCTTTCGAACGTACAGAATGGGAAATTTTGCGAAACATCATGATTTATAATCCATTACGATTATTCAAAATTCAGCGTACTAAGGTCAATCGACCTTACGAACGAGAAAGCCTTCTTTTTGCTTAAATTCGTCGATGCAGATAGAATGTGCCTAGCGAAACGATGTAAATCCTTGATTAAATTGCGCAACCCAAAGTTCGACTCCCGTAAGGAACAGGTGAAACATTCGAAAGTCAATCGACTGGTTCGATTTGCCGTAATACGGAGCCCCAGTCCATTAAATCAATTTCGACATTTCGAGGCGTTTCTGATTCCATGGCTCGCTCGCTCCTAAAATCACTTCACCAAATCGAACAGAAAAACGTGCAAACTTTTTATATTCTCTCAGAAATTCCGATCGATGGAATCTTATGACATTTCCAGCCGGTGATTAAAATGTCCATTAAAATCGAATCAAGAACTCGAATAATAATACGTGCCCCCTGGATAATTTCGTTTTCTGTATCGAACAACATTGAATCATCCGTTCTGTAACTATCGTTATCTCTGCCACCATAAATCACGCGTTATCCTGACCTACGTGCCGTTCGTCGATGCTGCTCAAATAATGAGCCAACCCTATCACCCTCGCTTCTTTACATTTTTTGGAACTTCTTTGGAAATGTAACAAAACGGATACGTTTTTAACACATAACTATCGCTAAAGCAATACTTATTACTTTTATTTTCAATTTTTAAATAATCATTACTTTCGCAAAATCATCTCTCTTTTGATTACCTCTTTTTCAATCATCAAATCGCCTGCTCCAATATTATGTTCGCGCAGTGAGACCCTCGCTTGCAATGTGTTAAGAATCCACTACGAAACGATAGAAAAATTCGAATCACGCGGGTAATCGGTGGTGCAGGAACTGTGCTCGCAAGAATCGATAATGCTGCACCGTCTAGATGCAGGCTGAGCACCGCTTGCGATTGGGATTTGTGATCCACCGCCAAGGGTCGACAGGAGGGGAATAAAAAAAGTAGAACGAAGAGTTTCCTCAGCGTGGAGGGAGGTTCCATCTAACAGTTAGCCGTCCCTGATGCTGGGCTTCTTCGACCGTCTGGCTCACGCGCACCAGCGCATGCGCACACGTACTAACCTTACTAGCGACCGCGCTTGCGCACGAGCTACATTTTCGATCGCACGACCGGTCGAGCGTTCGGTTCCGAGATCTTGTTTTCTCGTTGCCTTTCGCTTCTTTGGTCCGCGTCTATTCTCGTTGTCCAAAATAATAGACGCGACGAAGAGTCGGCTACTTCGAACGAGCCGTTCGCTGCACAAATCGATCGAATCGCGATTCTGTGGAACATTGTCATTTGTAATCCGTTACAATTATTCAAAGTTCGAAATCATCTAAGGTCAGCCGACGAGAAAGTCTCCTTTTTGCTCGAATTGCTTTTGTTATCGTAACAAATTGAAGTATCACCAGTGTTTATTAACAGCTCGCGAAAACACGGAATAATAATGACGATAAAAATTATTTATTCATCTAATTGCCTCGTTATCTTGCTGAATGAATAAATTTTGAAATAATAACTCATTGGCGTGCCTGTCAACCATTGTGCAAAATTGAATTTCATATTATGGAAGCAAACGCGTCCTCGTTGGATCTGTTCGTTCGTAATTTGGAAATCTACAGTTTTCTCGACAGAAAACTCGAGAAACTGGAGACTTGAAAGATTTTCAAGTTCCGTTTCTTCACCTTAGATTACTTGCTCGCGACGATAGGCCGTGTTTTGCGACGCGAAATCGATAGCCCCCGTAGGTTCACGCGGTAAACCAGTTTCTGCTTTACAGTTTTAACGACAGAAGCGTTCGTGTCATTAATGATAGCGCTGCCGTTTCGAATTATCGTTTCGCTTGATAAACAAGATAAAAGTCCCTCAAAGTACGAATCTCGCCGGGGAGCAAGTTTCGAAAGCAGAATGGACAGCCTCGATGGAAATTGCCGTTACGTGTTGCTTACTTTCGGACACATGTAATCCCGACGAGTAATTGCACCGTTGGAATACGTTCTTCATTGTCAGAGCCGAAGGTAGCTTTTCAGAAAAAGGCTGTTAAACGTTGCAAAGTCGAATATTTTTGCGCGCGTAAACGTCTGCACGACTGCACGCGCAAAATAGAAAGTGCTATCGCTTTACAAACCCACATAGAAACAGTCAAGGATTCTTTTCGGCGTCTATCGCTGCCAGCTCTTTCTACAAACCCGCCGCGAGTTTCTATTTCCAAATCGACCAGCTCAAGGATCCGTGATCCGAGTTGAGCACCTCGCGAGCGTCCAATGAAAAGTAGGATGGATCTACAAAACAGTTAGATGACCCTGATGTTAGTAAATCGCCAAGCCTTCACACCTCCTTTCGCCTTGATACGAGCGCGCACACATCCGCGCGCGTTACCCTTTTTTCATCCAGTCGTTTAACAGTCTAACGACGTTACATTTTCATAATCTCCATCGTTTTTCTCGTGTCTGTTTTATCAAGCCAGGCCTCGACTCACGCGGACCGTTTCGAGCCGTCCCTCCATCCTATTTATGAACACCGCTGATTCGACGGATTTCACGTCTCATAGTTAAAGATATACTGACGTCGTGGATGATATTTTTTAGAAATTCGCGTCGACTTTGATTAATGCGATACGGTACGGGAAAAAAAGGAAACGGGAGAAAAAATCTCTCGGTTTAGAGCGGAGTGACTCAAAATGTACGATGGTACGAGTTAGTCAAGGTGATGTGGCGCGCGTTTGTGTCAGGAAAGGAGTAGATTGTTTGGACGTAGAAGTTGGCCCGCAGGACCGGTTCGAGAGATCGAGATCCTCGTTTTCTCCGGACTGTCAATCTTTGGCCTCTCGCTGCTGCTCCGCCTTCGTATATATACCGGGTGACTCACCTCACCAGTCGTATCTCTGTTCTAAAGGTACTTGGATTAGAAACTACTGGTGGAGAGAAAAAATCAGATTATTCAATTCCATTTTGTTCTTTTTACTTTAATGACACGATGGAATGATCGAAAGGGTACTTTTCACTTTGAACACCAAACTCAAAATGCAGACAAAGCAGAAAGATAGGAAAAGATAGGAAAATAAAAGTAAAGCAAAATTTTCTTCTTAGAATTTGGCTCGATTGCGTTGAATCGCGAAACAAGTCGTGTAAGAAGGGAATTAAATATTTTTTTTAATTATGTGGTAAGTCAAAAAAACAAATCTAAGTGTTGAATCAAAATTGTGTAAAAGAAGTTGGGTGTACGTGGATTTGTATGATTCGTTTCGTTTGCTGACCGAGTCATCCTGTATATATCTCCTCTAACACGTTAGATGCACGCTTAGATAGACCTAGTAGGACGTGGCTAGAAACTCGTGGGCACAATCAGTGGTTGGGCCTAACAGTTGTTCGCCGTTCTGTTTCAAAACTCCGCTGCTCGAAGCGGAGCAATAGAGTCGTGATGAAAGCTTTCGCCGTGGCCGTACGCCTCGTTGTTGCCAACTTTGTTCACCTTTTTGCCGATTTTTCCTGCGCAACGCACTAAAATGAACGCTACTTCTGGATAACATGGCTATTAGATACTTTCGAAGTTAACATCGATATAAAAAAAGTTTCATTATTCGGAGCTTGGGTTAAGGATTATGTGTACAAAGATTAGAACGCTAGACAGAGATAACCCATGTAGATATTTTTTATAGTTGCATCAATCGTTAGAAAAGTTTCATTATTTGGAGGTTTGGTTAAGGCTACCAAATAGAGATTTTTTATTTTAAATGCATGAAGAGAAGGAAATGCTATTATTCTGGAGCATCGCGTGAGAATGTTTTGCCATCGTGGCTGCTCGTCCCGCGAGGATATCGGTCGTAACAGAACAGGGAGGAAGGGACCACGAAGAAGAAATAGAGGAGCGTCGAGTCAGACCCGTAGCCTCCTTGGCCAGATCCTTCTTCGACAAACCTGTCTGCCACTCACCAGCGCGCTGGATCACGAATGGGATACGTTTGTCTTCTGGTTAGATAAAAAAGCCTCCGCTTTTATGGGTTTCCATATGCGGGGACTGTTGCACGATCGGTCCTTTTTTTTTTTTTACGATCGAACGACCTGTTTTTTGGTGATGGAAATCCATTTCCAGCTTGATATTTGACGACGTTTTTATGCCAGACGCGGTCCTCTGGTTTTACTCGAAGCAATTATCAAACTCGCCATTGGAAAATAATTACGCGTTTCGATTCTTTTAGGACCGTTCTTTTCGCTCTCGCGTTTCGATTTGGCTCCATTTATGATTTTGCTATCTTCGAGTTAGTAAATTCCGTTTCGATTGCGTGATTCGTCTCGCAAATTTAGAAGCTTTAGATTTTCGAGTTCTCAGTGTGGCTACGTGTTTTCGAAACGGGAGGTGAAAATTTCGAAGCGTCGCCTCGCGAGCTATAAACGCACAGGGCGCATACATGGTCGAGGGCAGACCTATTGATTTTAGAACAGCAAGCCTGCTAGCTTACACGCGGTAATTCCCCCCTTTCCCCTTCGTCAAGTTTTCGAGAAGGGTCACCCCATAATTTGAATATACGGCACCCCTTTATGCCCCTCCTGGCGAATTTCGAGTTTGCCATATTTGACCGACCATACGGCTCGCTCCCTGCCCCGCTGTTCGCCAGGCATGCCACTCGTTTTCTCTCCCTGTCTCCCCGATCGAAAATCTCCAGAGAATTCGTTCGTTTTTTTTTGTGGAAACCCATTAGCGATGCCGCGTCCCATCGCGGTTTTATTGATATTGCTTTTAACGCGACTATTGCCGAATATTCTAACCCTTTGTACTCTGCTCCTTCCTGGATGTTGGCGACAGAGGCTAGAAATATTGTTAAAATAGCAATCGTCTAGCAATAGAAAATTTCTACTGCGATAGAAAAGTTGAGGGAAATCAGCGATTCTCAAAAAGTTTAATCGCTAATCAATTGTAATGTGCCCTCAGAGGGGACATTTGAGTGCAAAGGGCTAATGTTGTTGGACGACGTAATAGGTGGAATGAAATGTATTTCTCTTGAGACTTCATTTTGGAGAAAATTGATATGGAAATGTCGTTTCATCTGGAGTGTTTAAAATGCGGTTTTAAAATATTTTTGATAGCCTCTTTGTTTGTGCCACACACTGACCACTCCATCCCCGTCTTTGAGGGTCGCAGCGCAGGCTGCTTGGAATTGTTACTGCGAAATATCGCCTGTTACTTGTCGAAAACACGCTGTCACGGATTTTATTATTAGACCGCGGACGTTTATGCATTTTGGGAATTTGAAACGTGCCAAAAATTACAGAACGCACATAACATGCTAAAATATTCAAGATGCGCACGTTATAGCTTCGTACAACTCTATTTATATTTAAATAATGCATGCGTTTTCGTTTATTTATGGAAATATCTTCGAGCGTGTATGTTTTTACACGCGAATAAATTTAAAACAGTAGAAACAAAATTAGTGGAATAGAATAGATTCATCTTTTTGTTGTTCGTCGAAAACAAAGTGCAAATTTTTATTATTAAATTCAGAGAAGTACAATTCTTTTTTTATCGTCATCTATCTCGCTGCAAAATATTTTTATGAAAAATTTGAGGCATACAAGTTTCTCCTTCTACGATTTTCTATTAATAATTGTTCCTCGTCCAAGGAAGTAAAATATCTAATAACAGTAGTTGAACGTCAGAGTTATTAATTTTGTAATTATCTCTGTTAAATGTATATATATACTTTCTGTTGGGAAATCAGCATTTCTCGGATATTTTTGTTATATAAATGGTTATGATGAATCTATTATACAGTGCAATTAAATTGAGCGTAAATACACAACATGGATTCTATGAATTTTCCATTTATTCAACAAACCACCACATAACTTCGATTCATTTTTTTCCTGATGTAATCGCGATGATGTTTATACACTTATCTTTAGAAAGTTAAATCTCTAAGAATGCATAGAATGCTGGTGATGCGTTTACTTATCGACCGCATATTGTTGTGTTTCTTTAGGCAGAATTAATATGCAGAAAAAGCATGTTTCAATTTTTTTCCTCCTCGCTAGTATTTCCAACCGCATTCAGAGAACAGAATCCGCTTCAGTGAATCATCCTGCATTTTTCTGCTGTTATGCATACTTCAGTTATATTTTATATCTGTATTAAATTTGCAATCAACTTACCGCATATATTTGTGAAAATTCGTAGCGACCATTAAATTTATTATTCTGGTTGGGTTAGGTGAGATCAAGTTATGTTAGGGTAGGTCAAGTAATCAACTTATTACATATAATTACAAAAATTCGTGGTGACCAGTGTCACGATTTTTATCGTACAGGATTAAATTTATTATTCTGGTTGGGTGAGGTGAGATCAAGTTATGTTAGGGTAGATCAAGTAATCAACTTATTGCTTATAATTACAAAAATTCGTAGTGACCAGTGTCACGATTTTTATTGTATAGAATTAAATTTATTATTCTGGTTGAATCAGGTGAGATCAAGTTATGTTAGGGTAGGTCAAGTAATCAACTTATTGCATATAATTACAAAAATTCGTAGCGACCAGTGTTACGATTTTTATTGCACAGAATAGAATTTATTGTCTTGATTTTTATACAAAAAACTGTAAGTAATGCGTTGTTCTAAGGACGAGCCAGTGGCCTATTTTTAAATCGACCCTACGGCATCGCGTCTCTTCGTGGACGTTTGCCAAGGTACGAAGATACCGTAGTCCAGTCCTCGATGATCGTAGGTTCAATTGGAACGTGGAATAGTCCTTTGCAAACACTTGACCGGTGCAGCCGCGTGTACACATGTCCTCGAGTCTCTCCAGGAAGCCTGCAAACGTTCGTAAAAGCGAAATTACAGGATTTATATTCGTTCGACGACGACGCGACAGAGCTAACACTTTATTGCGTTTTGCGTGCAATAATTAATGCTTGGTATTAGATCTTTGATAATTCCCCTCTAAATTCTTGGAATTTGTCAGTAAGAGAGATAATTTAAGCACGCTCGACGTGAGTTTCCACGATTCCTCTCGTTGTTTCGCGACGTATACAAATTTTTAAGATAAGATATAACGTTTGGCGGTCAAACGGCTATTTTAGAATTGTGTGCGGCGAGCGGACACGGCTTTGCGCAGACAGTTGTCGAGCGTTCACGGACGGTCGCGAGCGGTTTATATTCATGCGGGCTACGCCGATCCATCGGCGATCGCGAGCCTCTTGCGCGATTGGTGGATACGCAGGTTTATAGTGGCAATAATAGCGGTACCGCATCCTCCTATTCGACCATAAAACCGAGCATTGTACGTACGATAACGCTCTAATATCCGGACACTTTTGCACGAACCTGGTACACGAATGTTACTAAAATATAGAATATATACTAACAATTCGGTAACATTGCCGATTGAAAATTGAATGGGTCATTTAACAGAGCAAAACGGAACGAAAACGTAGAGTAACAAAATTGCATTCGAAGCTTCGTTGCCGAGAGAAACGAGTTTGAAAATCTGATAAGCACGTTTTATGCGCGCACACTTTACAGACTTTCAAAGTTGTTCTACTCGAGAACAATGTCTCGAATAGAATTTTCTTATTCTCCATTTCCGTCTTATCTTTATCTGTAGAATCATGAAAAATGATTAATGGAGGGTCTGTGTATCGAATAAAGAACTTGGATTAACGACAGATTGCTAATTACCAGTAGCGTTTATCATTTTTTAATAATAAAAGTTAATTGTAATAAAACTTTATCTGTTATTAGTTTCCGTCTCCTTTTTCGAAATAAAAAAAGTGGAGACACATAATGGAAATCTTTATTTGCACAGGTTGTTAACCTTGTCGGACGCTTTTCTGTTGCAGGTGGCATCAAGGCGAGCGCGTCACTTCCGTCAAATCGAGGTCCACGAGGGAATGGCCGGATTGTAAAAGAAAGAAAAGGTAAAAGCGCGATATTATTACGTTAATTATTAATTAAATGCACGCAGAACGCGAATGCCTGCCGGGGCACGGTGAATTCCCTTCTCTGTTCAGCGTTTACGAGGAGCTACACGCTGGAAAAGCCCGCGCATACACGCAGGGAGCGAAGCCAGCCAGAATAATCTGAGTTTATCGATCGACTCTTAGTTGCCAACTTGGCAACGGCAAACTCCCGGAATTACGAATGAAATGTTCCACATAGCGAAAACGGTTGGCAAATCAGGTCTGCTTTCATACCTTCGCGTGGGACTGTATACCGAAATTCTGTCTGCATTCCGAGATGTTTTATGTTTAAACTATTCCCCTGGCAAACAATTGGACGAGACGTTACGTTACTCCCCGCGCCAGGCGCGAATAGTAATCGTTCAAGTAATTCTGCCTTTTTTCTTTCAAACGATGACTTTAGGGGTGCGTGGACCGCTCCACACTTTTCATGCCATGTCTCGTATTTAAACAGAGTATTTTGAAGTATTTCTGTCCTTACATCTGTTGTAACTAGGAAATTTGTCGTTTCTGAGTAACTTAATTCTGCCTTTTTTGTTTCAAACGATGACTTTAGGGGTGCGTGGACCGCTCCACACTTTTCATGTCATGTCTCGTATTTAAACAGAGTATTTTGAAGTATTTCTACCCTTACATCTTTTGTAACTAGGAAATTTGGCGTTTCTGAGTAACTTAATTCTGCCTTTTTTGTTTCAAACGGTGACTTTAGGGATGCGTGGACCGCTCCACACTTTTCATGTCATGTCTCGTATTTAAACAGAGTATTTTGAAGTATTTCTGCCCTTACATCTTTTGTAACTAGGAAATTTGTCGTTTCTGAGTAATTTAATTCTGCCTTTTTTGTTTCAAACTCTGACTTTAGGGGTGCGTGGACCGCTGCACACTTTTTACCTTACGTCTCGTATTTAAACAGAGTATTTTGAAGTATTTCTGCCTTTACGTCTTTTGTAGCTAGAAAAATTTTTTAGTAACTTTTTTAGGTTTAATTATATTCGTATGACGCGTTGATGACGGAAGCAGTTTTCATTTCCGCGCGTCGAAATTAGAATCGCCCGCGATTCCAAAATTTTATTGGCCTCGAGTCATTCACCTCCGCAACGTGAGTCTCGTACATAAAAATAGTTATTGTCGTAGGTGGTGTACGCATAGTTCTCGAGCAGAACGCGTATACGTACCGGTAGTTGATTCATCGGGCTGATTGAAGGCGTCGTATTATTTTCGAAAATCGAACGATAGAGGAAATGTTTTTTGTCGTGAAATGGCTCGCCAGATGGCAAAGAATGGCGCAGTATTATTCCGCGTTCGTTCTTTGAAACCAAATCTGCCAGACGGACTCAGCGAAACTCTAGAACAAAGTATGGAAAACTTCCACCGTCGGTCTATTCGCCAGGGGCGTAAAAAATTTATGGGGTGAGAGAGAGAGAGAGAGAGTCAGGGCCGAAAACATCTCACGAAAAACTGCTTATTACTTCATCCAGAATAGTTGGAACACGAGAAAACCAGGCTTGACAATCTCTTGAAATATAATTATTACATATTACAAGTGGATACTTGATTTTCGAAAAAAATAATAAAATATCAGAGAATTCTTTTTCATACTTCAATTTCTGCATCCGTCAGATTGAGAAATAATATATTGCATTTAAAGATAAATATTCTGTAAGCAGAAAAAAGAGTCACTGATTTTAGGATTGATAAGGAACTTCGTGGATACCTGGTATTGGTACTGATAATTTCGATTAGTATAAGATAATACTTTAATCACAGCGTTTCTGTTAACAAAGAGTGTAATTGTTTGCGCTGCAACGCAGACACCAATGTGCTGCCATGCAGGTATATCTATATATCTTGTTATCTGAATCATTGTATCAATTAAAAACGGTCGCGGTAATTAACATATGGTCCTTACTCATCGCATTTATATTCGAGGTTAATAATACTTCTTCTGTCGTGCCTCTGTACTGTGTTTCTATTTTCGACACGAGTACTTGTGTTTAAAGGCGATAGTGTTGAAGATGATGACTCTTGTATTGCCAATGAATAGTTATACACGTTCAATGGCACATAACGATCGCGTCAAGTCTACAACATTTACAGTTACTCGCCTTAATATTCGTATTCGTATACTAGACCAATAAAATAGTCATTTTTAAGCTTTATGTGTTGAATAACGAAAAACAAAAAGGCTATTAGTAGAACCAAATAGTAGAATTGATTATCCGTTTCCTTTTATCATCATAATTGTTGGGTTTTTCAGAAATTTGAAAAAACTGAAGTATTTCTTTTGTAACAACCTTAATCCTGTTACTTAACGATAAAACAAGTTCTAAATCCGATAAAACGTCTGGCTTAAAATTCTAATCCCCGTTTTTTGTTTTACGCGTTCAGGTATACTTATCTTGGAACGATATTGGAAGTTTCTCAATATTTTCCTTGAGACAGTATAATGAACGCGTGTTTCGCAAGCGACATTGAAAAAGTTGCATGAAGTACGAAATATTACTTCATTCACGGTTAGTCCTTGAATTTATACTCAACTGATTACCATTTCTTCCTACATATACATATTCAGACGATTCTTTAAAGGGTAACATATTTCTGAGTCGCAGAAAATGCGTTTCCCCTTGAATCTTATGTAATTTTCAGGTTTTCCTTTTTTCCATATTACGTTCTATTGTTTACAACCGATCTCTTGCAGTTAAAGCGAAAAGTGTTTCTCAATTATTTTAAACGAGTCTATTTGAAAACCTAGAACACAACAAAAAAGGTAGAACATTTTCGTTGAATCTTGTCCAATTTTCATGTTTTCCCTTTTTCCATGTCGTTTACAAACGACCTTTTGCAGCTGAAACGATAAGCGTTTCTTAATTACTTTAAACGAGTCCACTTAAAAACCTAGAACACGAAAAAAAAAAGGCAGAATATTTTCGTTACTCAATGAAATCTATTCGCATTACCATTAACTTCGAAAATAGCAGTCCAGCGGCTGTTGAGTCATTCTGACAAGTGTTAATTACAGCCAAGACGATACGATACGATACACCAGAACGGAAATGCCCCGATAACTCCTGCAGCTACGAGTCCGTGTCGGGCTTGAACGCGCGATCATACCACACGCGTTACACAATATCGACAGTCTGTCGTGCGTTCGCGCACGGTCCGTGCAACGGAAATCCAAGTCGGTACGTATAAAACGTTAGCATTTACGTTTAACGCGGTACTTATTTACGATCGTACGCTTTAATCACGATAGTCTTGGAACAACCGATCGCCTTTTTGGGCGCAATTTCGCTCGAGATTGAAAATCCTCGTTTAAACGAATCAAATCGAGTCGAACGTTACGTACCATGAACATTTCTGCGTTACGAAACGAGCGGCTGTTAAGTACCGGCTTCAGCCGCTAGAGATTCTCGGTTCTTACTTCGAACTCGATATCGTCGCGGTACGAAATCAGTCGAAAACAAGTAAGCAATAACGCGTAGGGTGAAACAATGTCTATTCTGTTCGAAGCTGCACGATTTGCCTTTAGCTTCTTGAACGATCCCCCTCCTGATTCTAGCTGTCAGTGGTTCCCAATTGATCGTTTAAAAATTGCCATCATTTTGCAATCTCTGCGTTTCGTTCCATAACTTCAACTATTTTTTCTTTATCCCATATCCCACTTCGAATTTTCCATTCATCAAGCTATTTGAAATTCTTGTTGTAAAACAAGAAATGCAAGCAAACTTGTAATGTAAATTCAAAGCTATTTAATTGTAAAGCGGAAAGTATCCAAAAATCGTTCCGACACGGGTTATGTTAATCTTATTTCGTGTTTTTGTTTCCTATCTCTAATAATATTAACCCTTTGCACTCCGATGTCCCCTCTGAGGGGACTCAGCATTGATTACTGATTACAGAGGTTAAACTTATTCCATCGCAGCTTTTTATGAAATGCATGTTTCTGCTGCTAAAATGCTGCTCAAAGATTGCTACGTTATCAACAGTTTCTATTGCTAAAATACTGCTCAGAGATTGCTACATTAGCAACAGCTTCTATTGCTAACATTCAGGAGGAGCCAAGCGCAAAGGGTTAACGTTTCAATTACCTACAATTATCTGCAATTAACAACTAAGCCCCCAAGCAAATAAATAACTAACTTCTCAAAATTTTGAGAGCCACTGGTCCAGATCGTGCATAGAACGCGGCATCGATAGGATCCATGAAAAGTGAGGGGCCCTGAAAGGGATAGAGGAAGGGTTGCACAGCAGGCAGGCGAGCTTTATTTTTTTTTTTTTTTCGCTCCTCTTTTTGATAATAGGGCCGTGTACAATTGTCGAAATCGGGCTGGTAGTCGGTATTATTACGAGGAACGGGCAGACACTCGTCACCCGGCCACTTTTTCACAAGGCATGCATTTCTAGTTTTATATTCGGACGGCCCGCTCTCTGCATAGGTAGCTAAACTCTTGGGGGGGTCGCGGTAGTGTTCATTGGGAGATCATGGATAACGGATCACCCTCGGCCATCAGGTATGTACGCTCCGCGTATCCTTTTATCAGGCACGGCCAGCACGAGGACGAAGGGGGGAATAATCCAGCGGCGGTAGAATGAAATAAACCGGGGGAAATTGTGAGAAAATCGATATACGAAAGCGCGCTTCCCGATTCAGTGAAGGGAAACGCCGGGCGAGTGAACTTTACGAATTTCGTGCTGGGAAAGAGAGCTCTAACGTGACGGATCTTATTAACCTTTAGGTGCATGATTTCTCCAGGAATGATATAACATATCGAGACTGCCAATTCGCGTTTTAAATGTTCACTATTCATCGAAGAGGGGATGAGAAATATTTTTAACGTCCCGCCAATTGAGCCATTCACTGTACTAATCGATTGAATCGCAATTCTGTGCATCACTGTAATTTATAATCCCTTACAATTATTCAAAGTTCAACATACTAAGATCAGTCTGAAAAATGAGGGAATAGATAGATTATAGAACGAGACACAGTGGTAATATAAAGCTGAAATCGATTCGGTTCATTTGTCGTACAATATTTCACTAATTCGACAGGAAAGGCAGAATAGGTGCGATAAAAATAAATCGTTTCATCATTTATTTAGCGAGTTTGCATTGGTTATAAAAAGGGAAGAATGAAAGAGCGGAAAAGGAAGTTCTAAATACTTGATCCCAATGTTTAAGTATTTCATATTCACCTTACTGGACAAGAATTTATTATCAACAGTTGTTGCGTTGTACGTGATGTATCCTCGAGCTTCGTATCTTATGTAAAACACGAACACTCAACGAACGTTCGTGTCTCGCAACATGTATGATTATCAGCGAAAATACGGTGTTATGGCTTTCCATTGTATCACCAAGCGTGGAATTTATAATACGTGGTTATACATTTTCAAGGGAGCGCTTGTAAACCTTGAGATGTTAAGAACTTTATTGACACGATCGTAAAGTCCATTGTGTTTGGAGTAATTAGAACATACCAGAAAGCGGTACTTTGACCCGCAATCGTCAACCAGATAGTTACAGAACGTTGTTGCGCGATTGTTTTCTGCATTAGTACTCTTTTCCCACAATTAAAGTTGTAAGTAAGCAACGGTAGGTAGGTGTAATGCCGTTTTATAGCACACGCGGATTTAACTTCATGGAACATGTTTTTAGTTCGCCATTGATTTCGCATATTTTCATGTCCAAGAGAGCGCAATTGAAAATTAAGCGATAAAACGTGTAACCTTCTATGGTATCTTTCTTATCTTTAATTTAATGGGAACTAAATTTGAATTTAATGAAGTGCGATAAAGTGAAGAAAACGTTGTAACATACAAGGTTCGTGTAGTGGATTAAAAAAATGTTTTCTAAACGATTCTGCCAGAATCCAAAGTAAACGTTAAAATATGTCAACGTATGCTAATGGGAAATAAATATTCATTTAACCCTTTCGCCACGGCGAGTATGGGCGCCAGAACACCACCGAACGGGACTCCGTGCCAAAAGTACACTCTGCACGCGGACAGTGTCCGTCGTTTTGAATTTTCTTCTTACTATTCGGACAGTAATTTACTTCAGCAATGAATTTTTGGAAAAGAAAAAGTTTTTATTTCTGTCCATTACATAACGTTCATAATGTTTTCTGATGTTTAAAATATTTGTTAACAATTGTACAGTACTACACCTACTTTTTACATAGAATCGTTGTGTAAAAATAGGCAGCTTGAATACGATTGTTTGAAATATTTCAGACTATTCCTTAATTTCTACAGCATGTTTCTTTTTATCTCCACGAAGATACATTTATTAGGGATTATAAAGACAATAAAAAAGTAGATAAAAGTCTTCAGAAGTATAAACAAATTTGATCAGTGGGTTAATACAACCTACAATTAGCTTATTAGTTTATTTGCTCCCAGTAATGTAATTAAAAGTATGTCCGATGTTGTATGCACGCACTGGAACGTAAATACAGGCTAAAAGTATAATTGATACACGCGTTACCATCAGAAAAAGGACACGGAAGGAAAGAATAGGCGCTCGCGAGAGAAATAAGATCGCTTTTACTTTTACAAAAAATATTCCTCCGATTTCTAAACTCTTCTATTAGAGAGTCCGTGCATTAGTTATTCGTAACTTCAATTTCGGAGAAACGTTTCGTGAAATGTAGAAAATTACCGAGCCGTCGGATGATGTCGGCATAAACCAATTGAGAACTCTTATTCGCGCAGACGATCTGTATTCGGGACGCAGCTGCAGACGTTTGCGCTACCAAGACCGCGCAGATTACGGTCACGTGACCAGCCGGCATGGTGGGAACCGAAACGGTCCAATTAGAGCGCGGCTACTATCCTTGCCGTAGGGTGCGTGGACAAAGAGACAAAGCGACTTCGTTCGCGTCGACGGTCGCTGCCTGTAGAAAGTCGTTGGATGTTGATGGGTGCGGTTGTGCCGCTAGGCGGAGGAAAGTGCGTCGGTTTCGCGAGAAAGTTTATCCGCGGTTGTAAGGTGTACGGAGAGCGAAACAGTGTCGGAACGGAAGGAAGGTTACCGTCGTTGCGATCGTTCGAAATTCACGTCGATTTATCGCCGTCTTGTCGATTCTCACGGGCATCCCACGGATCGGAGAAACGATTTGGAACGCGTTCGACACGATCGAAAAATTGGTCAGCCACGATCGCGACGTCTCTGACTAACGAGGGATCAGTCTCGCCGCTCTAGCGAGATCATCCTAACGGATTTTCGAAAGACGAACCCGAAACAGAGAGGCGACCACCGCGGACGCTTTTCCGCGCTGAGAGAGAGAGAGAGAGAGATAGATAGTTGGTGCCGAAGTAAATCCTTGTAAATATTCGCGAGAGAATTATCGAGACGCGCTTAACGTTTCGTTTCGCGCTGGAGCGTCGACGAACAAATACTAAACGCGATCGTGCGACGTGGCGGCGACGCCATTTTGTGAAGACTCTTGTGCGCGTCCCGCGATCAGCAACGGCTACTCTCGTGCCGTGACCGTCCGAATCACGGAACGAACAGTGTCCCATAACGAACGCGTCGTCTCTCGGCCGAATCGGGAAGAGAAGCAAGAAAGAAGGTGGAGGAGGACGACGTGTGGTGTAACATCGACGAAATTTTATCATAGGCCATTCGTCCTGGGTCGCATCGCATAGCAACCATGAGACTGGAAATTGTGTCAGCGGCGGATTTTTTGGTGCATCTGCTGCGCCTACAGACGGGACAGCTGTCCGAACGCCAGCTGGAAATGTTCAAGTCCTCCTTAACGGAGGTACTGCGTCATCGTTACAGGGATCACTGGTTCCCGGATCGTCCGAATCGGGGATCCGGTTACCGTTGTATACGTATAAACGGTAAAATGGATCCAGTGATCGCGCAGGCGGGCGCCAATGTCGGTTTGCTGCCCACGGTGTTGCACAGCCTGTTTCCAAGCGAGCTCACCATGTGGATCGACCCGTCGGAAGTCTCCTACAGAATCGGGGAGAACGGATCCATCTGCGTGCTGTACGAGCGAACGGAGCCCGACCCAGAGGAGTCTCAGCAACACCAACACCAGCACCAACACCAACACCAACACCAACACCAGCATCATCAACAACAGCAACAGCAGCAACAGTTCGAAAGCTGTAAGGACTCGTTGCTGCTGGAGCATTCGCAGTTCAGCGAGCAGATCGCTGCGTTCGTTTCCAGTTGAAGCGTTTTACGACGATTAATCGTTGCGGCGACGCAAGCGTCCCGCCTCATTTCCACTAGACGTGCATCACGCTCTCGGACTGATCAAAGCATACGCGTCTCGTGATTATGTGATCGCGCTTCTCTGGTCGGGTGGAAGATTTTCGACTCGTGCACACGAACGCGCAAAAATCCTACTCTCCAGTTTCTCATGTAAATTTAGTGCGACCAGGCTCTTTCGTGCGTCTCGTTGACAAACAAGAAGATAAAAAGAAATACAGATGGACAGCAAAAGTGCGAGAGGAAAAGAGATGAAGTGAGCAACCGCTTTATTTTGGCCAAATCCGGTTCACCCATGAAATTCGTCCAATATATATACGTGTCGTCCGACGAGATCTCGATGGATTCCCGATGGGTTCTCCCTGGATAAGTCGCAACGACATCAAACCACGACTGACTCTAGTCCAACCGTATATGTACACGTAATATATATACGAGTCATCTTGAAGATTATCGTCGACCGTACGAAAGAGGGTAGACGCTCGTGGCGAGAAGTCATCATCGTCGCTCGGATATTCGAGGGGAATGCTGCGCGTTCGCGTAACGACGCGTTTATCCAGACCACCGGTACTCTTGCGTCCCGGCGTCTCTCGCGATGAAGATCCAGCTGCTACTTTCCGGATGGAAACACGCCGTCTGGTAAAGACCGCGCCTGCAGTAGCGAGAAGAAATATTAAACGGGCGAGTTGCGCAAGGATCTCTCCCTCAGCCCGACAAATTGATCTCAGCTCTCCTCCCGCGTACTTCCGTTTATCCTAAAAGGAAGTTACGCCCGGAGTGGGGAACAACGAATCAGTCTGAACCACCCTCTCCTCCGTTCCCGAGAGAGGAAACGCGGAACCCCCTCGGTACACCTCTCTCCCTTGAGATGGTTTCAACAGCAGAACCGTGTTTCCACCGTCAAAGCAAAATCTTCTTTCTTCCACGAACATTTCTTATGTATCAATGTAATTGATTATTCCAAACCCTCTCGTGTTCCGATGTTCTTGGTCTCGTGCTCTTCCCCCACCTCCACCACCACCACCAACCCCCTCCTAATCGGGCGAAGAACAAACATCGAGGACGAAGATGGAAAAAAAAAAAAGAAAAGAAAAGAGGACAAACGATTCACTCCCTGGCGAAGGATCGACGAGCAACGTCCGCTGCATTCTCTCTTCTGTCCGCATATATATACATATAACATATATAGATGGTCGTCACTGCTGTGGTCGTCGTCAAGGATTACATTTTCTCCCTAACCTCGCACTATCAATGCAAATTACCACCGAGCCACATACAGACACCAAACACATAGAGAAAAAAAAACAAACAAAAAACAACTAGCAGTTTCGAAAGAGAAAAACAACATAATATACATAACTACTGTCGCCAAAATGTCGTCGAGCGTAGAGAACGAAAAACCATTTACTATCAACATCAATTGTACTTCTGTCGGATTTTAGTTCTCTTCTCTGATCCGGAGCTTCTTTCAAGGGGGAACGAGTTAACGAAGAAACGCTGATGACAGATGTTTCGCTCAGCATTATCGATGGCGGTTTTATCCGCCGTATAGCAGTGGCCCACTTATCGTTCTTGGATCGTCCATCACCGTTGTTTCATTGGCCGTCGGCTGTCGAGCAGTCTCGATCCCGACCCCAGCATCGTTGGCATCGTTGACACAATATATATGAACACACGTTAAAACACTTCATACGTACAAACCTTTAACAAAACGCGTGAGTTTATATGTACATATATATAGGTATTATGTATGTAGAGAGCGCATGTACGCGCGAGCGGACGAGACGCGAAGCTTGCGCGTATATGTTGCGTTATAAATTGTATATTATCTGTTTCCGCGAGTATAGAGTGAGAGTGAGCGAGTGTGCCATGAGAGAAAGAGAGGGAGAATGCGCTGGATGAGCGAAGGGTAGAAAGGGAGAGGGAGACGTGTGTGCGTTGTGCGCGTGAAAGCAGGCGACAAACATGAAGTAAACTGTGATTCTCTTCGCAAGAGGAGAGAGCGTGTTTCGTGCATATATAACCGTATAATTATCTTTTCTGGTGTTTCGAACGTGGCGGAGTGATCGGGACGTGTGGTGAATGTATGCTGGTGCGTGTTGAGAAACGTGTAGAGGTGAACGTCGTGGCTAATCTTTCGATCCATCAATTTGCATTTCGACAATAATGGTAATGACTCATTGCTTCTATTTTTTATCTATTTTTCATGCAAGTTACATATTTTATTCCTCATTTTGGCTTCGTATTTCAATTTAATGCAATTTATCGTTGACTCTTAAATGCATGATCTTCGAAATTTTCAAAGTGTCTAGGTTATGTTCAAAAATACCGTTTCGAGTAAAATAATTGAACAATTATTTCACTTTCACGTTTCTACAAATACTTCTGAAAATTGCAAAGATCATTATATTTATCTACTCACAGGTCAATCTTAACAGTTTAACGTGCTTGTTGTATTAGGCAATAATTTGTCACCGAAGACAGCACCATGCATTTAAGAGCTAATTTACTTGAACACTTTTGTATATCGGTGATAGATTAAGAAAAATTTTTTCTTTCAAACAGCTCGGTCGTTGCAATAATTGAATGCAATTAATCAGATATATAATGCAATAGAAATTGAAGAATATATACATATAGTAGATTCAGTTTTACTTCGTAATTACGTTGTTTCAACATGAAATTGAATTTATATACATATGTCGTATATGTATATGTAGGTATACAATCGTTTCGTCATAGGTTCTCCGATGGCGCGTCAGGTTTACGCAGAATTCGGTGATACGTATCGAGTGGAATGTGAAAATGAGCAACATCTCCGATAACCTAACCTTTTTAACGACGTACGAACGCGCGAGAGCATCGATTCCGTCTTACAGAGACGAACGCGTGTGGCAACCGTCCAATGGGAAGTGGCTCTATCTGGTGACGTCATTTTTCATTGGCCAGCCGTTGCCATGCAATTCCAAGACGGAACGAACGTTCGCGTGCGTCTCGTACGTACGACAAATATATTCGTTTTCCGTGAATATTGAATTCGTGGTGTGCAAGCATTTGAGAGTGTGCCGTTCAGTTGATGGTGATATACAAGATCGCGAGGATGTGTTGTGAGAGAGAAGAGAAGTGTGTTTGTGAAGAATAGAGCGAAATGGTAAAAAGAGGGGAGAATAAAAAGAGAAAGAACTTGTCGCGTTCGGTGATGAATCGGAACGATTCAGTACGTAGCAATTATATAGAAACCGTGTCTGTGATTATATTAAAAATAGAGAGACAATATGAGCAATCTCTGTGTGTACGAACGACCTAATTAAAAGCGCGTGATGCGCGCGCCTCTGCGCAGGCGCGCGGCCACTACGCGCTTGTATTGTACCGATATGTAAAACTATATATGTATAAATATGTTTATATCGAAAAGTATGCGTGGCAATTTTAAACGGATTTTTAGATTAATCGTTTTTTAGCGATCAACCTTACCGCGGATTGTGCATTACGTATGTATATGAATACTTTTTACGCTTGTCAATTCGATTTTCCGTTTCTTTATCTTATTTTTTCTTTTTTCTCACTTAGGTTGCATGTTCTTCGTTAATCGCGCGAACAAAAGACAGCATTTTACGTCGAGAAGAAGGTTATCATCGTAATTCTCGGCTTGTTTCATTTTTCTTGTGACGAATACGTTTCAAACGATTCGCTTCGGTTAGGTTATGTGTCCCGTAATCGTTCGATTAAAATTGCTAAACATGCTCCGTTTGCGAAATTGCGACCGGGCGCGCAAAATCACGAACAAAAGAACATCCAAATTCGCTCTTTCATTTCGAAGAACAGAAATGCAAACCGATTCTCTCTGTACGACCGGAAGAAAATAAAAAATCCGTCGAAGGCATAAGTCAGACGACGCTAGGTGAAAGTGTGAGAGTCGAACGGCGAAGTAGAATATCTCGCACACCGTTTACAGTATATCGCCGATACAGTTCTAGATGATAATAGCTTAGGGAGAGACGTTCCTTTCTTTTTTTTTTTCTTTTTAAATATCTTCCTGCGTTTTGTTTGCCTTTTGGTTCGAAGCCATCGGGAGACGAAATTCGACGACTACATTCGAACGCACTCATTCGATAATAATGCCATTAGGTTCGCGTACGTGAAACGTACAGATGTATAGACACTACACGCAACAAAACGGAACACATACACGGGATATGCAAGAAGACAAATACACGAGTAGCGAGAGAACAAGCGGAAAAACTTCAGCGAAACAAATTGCGAGAATGAGAGCGAGAGAGGTGCAAAAGAAAAAAAAGAAAACCACTATTTCTTGCGTGAATTGTAATTAACTATATATACATATATATATGCGCATATATTATATATACATGTATATACATATACATATATATGTATGTGTATATATGTCTTGTAACTATACATAGAGTCCTTCAGGAAGAATTTGTACAAACCCGCTGGGACAAGGCACCAGCAAGTCTGTGATTTTAGCTTGGTTAATTCAGTATTTTTTTAAATAAAACGAGACAAAATCAAGATAAACGATAAAAAAAAAAATAAATACAAGATTCGAACTGCGAGAGAACTCGTGCATGAGACGTGAGCGGGAGAAAGTAGTTCTGTATGCGGAAAAAAAACAAAAGAAGAACTGTCGTTCACTGCGTGCGCATGCTGGGACAGCGTGGTGAGGATTTGGCTGGGACGGATTATTGGGTGGTGTTTGCGAAGGGCGCGTGCAAGGGAAAGAGGAGGGAAACGCGGTGGAAGAAAACGAAAAAAGAAAAGAAGAAAAGTGCAAACGGCGAGATATTTATCGCGTGTACATTAAATGCGATATACATTGTACAAAAAAACAAAAGAAGTCATTGCTTGCACGCTGCGTTGCGGACAAACGATTTTAGAGCTTGAAATTTTTCTATGCAGACACGCGGTGCGAGTGTTGTGCAAAACGATTGTGTTCCCAACTCGACTAAAATTGTAAATATGATGCTAATTGTATATGTGATGTATTTCGATCGAAAGCTCGTAGAGGTGGCGCGTGAAACGAGAGGCGAGAAGTGTTACCTTGTTTTAGCAACAAAATTTAAATGTTTATGTATTATAACCGATATCGTAACAATTACAAATCCATTGTATTTTAATTTTCTGTACATTGAAGTTTTTAAAGTTTCAGATTTTGGAACAGATTTCCGTTCAACGTTCTGATCGCTCGCAGGCTCGCTTCGCGTTAAACGCGCGTACTCCTGCGATCATCTCGAAATCGATTTGTACAAATTATTACGTGCGTCTTCCGTTCGCATTTTTCGCACACGTGGTGCGTTCCCTCCGCTTTCTCTGCTGGCATCGAACGACGTGCGAGAGAGAATAAGTGTGTGCGTGTTTTATGCGCGTGTGCGTGCGTGGCTGCGAAAAAGAGGGGAAAAAAAAGAAGAAAGACGGTAATCAAGATCCGCGAAACCAAGATGTACGCGATGCGCGTAATCAGAGTACACGTGCCGTGCGTCTTTCTTTTCCGCGAGGTAAACTCTTTTCTTTTTTTTGTTGGGACACCAGGAAGGAGAATGCGTGGTGGGAAAAAGGGGCACATATTTTAATAGGGAAAGAGGTACGGATATCGGAGCGATTGGTGGTCGAGAGGCATTCTTTTGGTTCGCAAGCGTGAGGACGAGAGAAAGAGACAGCGTGGTGTAGAAAGGAAGGTTAGGGAGAGGGTGAGAGAGAGAGAGAGAGAGAGAGGGAATTAAAGGGTTGAAGAAATAAACGGGAATGTATGTGTGGGCGGTAAGAGAGCGTGAGACCCAGCAGGGGTGCTCAACTCGGGTGAAGTGGGCCGTGGGTCCCGTTGTGGTAATATAATTGTGATGCCGAATTTATTGTATCGATTAGGGGAAATTCATAGTGATTTTAAATACGCATTCGAACCAGAGATTAGGAATCGAACGAAGGGAAAGGAAAAAAGACACCGACCCAAGGTCATCGAGATCCGAATTCGGCGGCCCTGTTGGCCAGTGCACAAGATAAAACATTCGTTCACATATATATACACACACACAGACACACGTACACACAGACAGACACACGGATACACGAGGAACAAAATTACACGAGATTCTATTCGAGGAAATCTGTATAAAAGGAAATTCGCTTCGTCGACGTGTACACAAATACACACGCGGTGATAAAAGGAAAACAAAAAAACTTGTACGAATCACACACATGGGGATACGGAAAAATGCACGTACATAAACGTACACGAAAAAAGCCACACTTTTGACAAAGATACATGGAACAGACACGAGGAACACGTTACGTACACTCTCGAATCTGTAGACTGTAGGTTTACTATTAATTATTATAGATTATAATTATTATATCTATTATTATATCAATGTATAATTATATTTAGTTTTTAGGTTACTATGTCTATCATTTCCCGCTTGTACATATGCCGTGAGCTCGAAAAAATTAAATCTTTATCAAAAGAAATCTATAATTTTTTCGACTGTTTTTGTACAGAGATAATAAAAACAAAGGCCTCGTGCTTATGAAATTTCATGAATACAAAACGCCGCTGTGTCCAGTGTTTTTGATTTTTCGTTCGTGATCCTAGATACCATTTCCTCAGCACAAGTCGCGACAGATTTTTACACTCGAATTAGTTTAGTTTAACGCGACGACTATATCTTTACACACACGTTCCTCGTACTTACTTCGATCTTTAAATAGCTAAGCTAGCGTACGAAAAATACTATTTTTCGTCTATTTTATTACATATCGTCTATTTTTCGCAAAGAATTTTTTCCAACGTATCCGATACGCAAAGTAAAATAGGTGCAATCGAAGAATCGAATAACTTGTAAAGTATATGTATGGTGCTCTATATTGCAAAGTATGTTTGCCATTGAAGTTAAAACGATAGGATTATTAAGTCTTATTTGTATCGCAAATTGAGTGCATTTCAGTTATTAGATTTTGTCATCCACTTGGTTCATTTCTGATTTTTCTCTGTACGATCAATACTTTTTTAAGTATCAAATATGTTCGCATCGAATTCTTTTATCAGGTTGATCTCTGTCTAATCTGACTTTCATGAAGAAAAAAAAAATTGCTGATACATGTTTTGCAACAGGCTCATTACCATATAGCGATATTCCTTTGATCACAGTGTCTTGATTGTAAACAACTTTGCGAATTCTGAATACGTAATCGTAGGGAAAATATATTTCCACACTTATGACATTTGTTTATGTAAATGTATTTTACAATTAATCGTATACGTTTTTTACTCGAACTTCATATCGGTATGATAACTTCGCTTGAACGTCACCAGATATATATTTTGTTTCCCAATAAAATTCTATATCCATTATACACGGTGACAATAAAATTTTGCAAATTTCAATCGAGTTTTATTCATTTTTAAGAAAAATGAATAAAAGCGTTGAATTAAAATAGGCAAAATTAATTGCGAAATACTTGGATAATGATTTGTAGCAGCCAAACCGATGAATTTCCTTATCCATAAGCTTAATTAATTTAATTTAATGGCTATTTGATTTGTGCTAAGTTTCACAGAAACCAACTAGTTAACTTCCATGAAATTCGTCGGTTTGACTCGTGAGTGATTTTTCAAGTTAATTTGTCAAAGAATGTAGAAACAATTACTTATACAAACAGACTGACATACATGTTATGCATGCTAGAAACCTACATTATTTTATTTTAAATAATCATCTCTCTCTCTCTCATTTGGAAATGATTCACCCGAACAGTAATACCCATAATGTAAAATTTCGCAATTTTACAGTTTATCTTATCAGTATACTATTTGTGTATTTTCTAAGAACATACATAAATAAAAAGTAGATATAGATATGATCACGAGAAGCAGTATCAACCCTTTGCACTTGAATGTTCCCTCTGAGGGGACATCACAGTCTAGCATTTCACTTGGATGTCCCTTCTGAGGGTTACATCAGAATTCATCAATGATAACCCAGCTTAAACTTATTCCTTCGCAACTTTTTCAAAAATGCATGTTTCCCTCAAGTTTTCTGTTAAAATGGAAGTTCTCTATCGCTGGTAGTCAACGTTCTAGAAGGCGCTGAGTGCAAAGGGTTAATGCGAGCAAAGCAGAATCTTAGATACGCGAATATGTAGATTGCAACAAGCTGTACACCTAATTCTGTTTTTACACGATAGATAAATTCCTGAAGAATACGTGTAAAAAAAATATATTGCATCTGTGGAAAAATAGAAGATTGGTCCAGTCAGTGTTAGGATCTTGAACATTTTATTTCATAAAGATTGCACACGTATCGTACAAAGTAAATTATCATTTGAAAAGGAGAAAAACATGGCGATAATTCACGAACACAAAAATGAGACAAAACAATATACAAACAATAATTTTTCACTTCTCAAAATGCAGACAAAGCAGACAAAATTCTATATCGTGGTTACAATCCCCTAGAAAACAAAAGTTTCCTCTTAGAATTCGACTCGATCGCATTGAATCGAAACAAGTCGCACAAAAAGAGACTTAAATCTTTTTCTTAATTCCTGTTAAATCAGAATCGTGCAAAAACAGAATTGGGTGTGTATCGTTGGCACAATATGTTCCCCTTACCGCGAAAGGCTGCCAGCCCCTCAGTGTATCGCTGAATAGCGTACTTTCCACAAAACGATAGTTAGTCAGGCGTAATTAATGGGTCCGCGCAAGTTTTTCTTGTTTGCTTTCTAACGACGCGGACCAGTCGCGCAGTATTCGCGTGAAATGTGGCTGGTGTCGGCTAGTTTTTTTTGCCGATTCGTTTCAGCGTGCGAACCCGTACCCCGTCCGTTATCGAACGAAAAGTACTTCTGGTGGAGGTCACGGTTCCCAACGCGCGTTAACCCATTACCAGCGCGTGTGTTCGTGCATTTGGCCAGATGTCGTTAACCCTTTGAGTGGTAACGACGTAGTTGCATCGGTCGATGTTGGGAACGCGTCGTACGGAACCTACGAGTTGGTATATCGTCGCAAATAACGACTAATTGACGTAACATGATACGTTGTAGTTACGTTTTTAAGTTCAGATTGTGGTTCAATTGATTAATTTGATTAAATAGGAAAAGGTGGTTCCGTATAATCATCTTTCTTCTTCCTCTGGAAGAAAACGTTGCACGCAGGAAGTAACGAACACAGAGTAATGAAACGTTACTTAGTTGGAAAGTTAATCGCTGATGCTCGATAATTCACGTAACAAGAACATAATACGAAAGGTTGTAATTACATTTTTAAGCTCAGATTGCGCCTCAATTGATTAATTTAATTAAATAGGAGAAGGCGATCCCGTACGATCATCTTTTCTCTATTTCTAGCTGAAAACGTTTCATCGACGAAGTAACGAGCCCAGAGTTAAGAGACGTTACTTAGTCGGGAAATTAATCGCTGATGCTCGATAATCGAAGCGATCGAACTGGTTTCGTCGGAACGAACACGTTGCCATGATCGATGTCGATCGTATCCAGGAGAGAAAAGGCGTACCGTGGTACCGTGCCACCGCGAGAATTCGATACGCCATTTTTCCGCTGAAAGTCGGGCTTTCAAGTTGAAGACCAGTTCCCCAAGTCACCTGGAAAGCGGAGTTCGTTGTTCGCTGCTCGAGCGTACGAGCACGTGTCCGAGCGAGCAGAAAAACAACGCGCGCTCGCTTGCGATACGAGCAACTGGTCTTCGCGTTCGCGTTATCGCCGACAAAAAGTTTGCGTCGATAAGGGATATCTCTCGATCGCCATACAATTACAGTAATGTCTCGGAAAACGCAACTCGAGGCGCTCCACATAATGCAGCGTGGCTATCCTCACCAAGATACGATCTACTCGGGCCAGTCGACCATCGAAACCACTGGCGTTCCACCACCGCGGATAAGAATCGATGAGTCACCGGTACGACGCGCGAAAAATGCTATTTTTTACAAGTTTCTCTTATGGAGAAAGAAGATGAAGGTAGCCTCGCAAAAGGTATCCGCTGCTCGAACGCAAGGATCGCCTCGACTCGAACAATTCCAAGCCGAGAACCTCGCGTCGAGGCGATTCGACTGCGAGCGACTTGAACGATCCAACACCCTTTGCAGTCCAAAGATTTTTCGATATTGTTTTGACAAGTTTGAGATATTTTCTGCGAATTTATTAATACTGACATTTTGAAGTAATTTAAGGTATAGAAAGGGTTTGATTAGTGAGAACTCTTTATTATGTATATTAAACATTTATTTGATAAATTAATTCTTCAAATTATTTGGACTGATGTCGAGACTATTAGAAAACGAATTAGAAGTCGTTCAAACTTTTGCAAAGAACTGTCGATACGTCGAGCCTCGTTGCGATGACATTTGGATCCTGTAACATAAGATTTGGAATTATTCAATTTGTGCTCAGCAAATTTTGCTGAAGGAGCAAAAAATGTACGTTCTTAAAACATTGCAAGCAACGCATCCAAATCGAAAACGTTCTTCGACTGCGAAGGGCTGAACGAGTCCCAGTTCTATCCCTTCGATCGTTCGAGCAACGCGAACCGCGTGATCGATCTGCCGCGAGGATAGACGAGAATCTTTCGCCGGAACTGGGAGACGCGATCCTCTCTTCTTTTTTTTTTTCCCTCCTCGCCTCTGTTCGAGTTGAAATTAATTCACGACGGAAGGGGTTAAGTCCCGTCGACGAGAGGCGAAGGCGCGGTTCAACAACCCGTTCCCGTGGCGTTGTTAAGGTTTCTCGGTTCAGGCCATGACGATGTGGGACAAACGCGATCGCCTCCTCTTCCTCTCTCGCGGAGAAGAGGTCTGTGGCGTGCGAAATGACGGCGAATTATTATGCCGCGAAGGAAGAGGAGCCACAAAAGGCTGTGCGCGCGGAGAACGGTCGGAAGGGGACTGGTAACCGGGTGGAGGGCACGAGGGCGGCGGGGAGGAGGAGGCAAAAAGGGTTAGGGTCGCGGTGGCGGTGCGTGGAAGTGGGAGGAAGAGAAGGCGAACCGATGTCTTGTCGTAGAGGTCAGCATCGGTTGTTGCCCTGGCCCCCTGACGTCGCTTGGCCCGCTCGGTTGCTCTGCCCCACCATGTCTTAACCTAGAGCAGTCGAACCCGTCGAAAAGACGGATTTCAGGCTCGTTATCCTGAATAGAGACACAGGTGCGACGGTACTCGGATTTTACGGTGACCATGCGCGAGTTGAAACGAATGTATTCGTCATTGCGTGCAAAAGGTGTAAGTTAACCCTTTGAACTCGAACGTTCCCTCTGAGGGGACATCAGAATTGGATTAGTGAACTTTTTCCACAACTTTTTGAGAAACGCATGTTTTTCTGAGGTTTTCTATTGAAATGGAGATTTTCTATTGCTGTGAGACGTTAGCGATAGAAACTATTGCCAACGTTTGAGAAGGCGGCGAGTGCAAAGGGTTAAACGTTGAACTTTGAACTCTATAATCACGACGAAGCTAAGGATTTGAATGCATTTACACTTTGTCTAGCCCAGGGATTGGCAAACCCCGGATCACGAACCGCATGTGGTACCTTTGACCACTTGAGTGCGGCTCAGCCACGAATGACGATTGTCAGGAATTAATTTTATGGATAATTCTCTTACTATTTAATTTATATCGCTAAATATGATCATTATTAACCCTTTCCACTCGACTCCTTCCCGGGCGTAACAATATTTTAACAATAGAAACTATTGTTAATGTTTCCCAACAACAGAAAACTTCAGAGAAACATGTATTTTTCAAAATGCAAAACTACTGCTAAAATAGCAATGTTTTAACAATATTTTAGCAGTAAAAGGTGTACATATCTATGCAGTTTAAGTTAAACAAAATTTGCCCCTCAAAACAAATCTCAATCGTTGCACCGTTCATATTTGACTTCGCCAACGAAGAAGTTCGCCAATCACCGTGTCTAGCCTGAGTAGAAAAAACCGGCACGGTGGCAATCGCATTAAAACGTTCCGCGAGGAAGAAACGGGTTTGTGTACACGGGGAGACGCAAAACATCCGCGTGGAAACGCCAATTAATCATTGTCTGAGCTACTTATTTTTAATAGCCGCGAATAAACGTCGCGCATTGTCGTTGCGGGGCACAATGCGCGCCGCAGTTTCGCGGATGGGAATGTTTGCGAACGATAATGAACGGGCACGGGAGCCGACACGCAGTTCTGTCAGTTTCTAGGTCCGTTTCGGATGAACGTGCGCCTTTTGTGTCGGCTGAAGTCGAGAGGCGGCAGACTCTCCGTGACCGCGTGTCCCATAACGGTGCGCCTCGCGTCGCACAATGCAATGGTATCGTTTCCCAGAAATTCCGCGCGAATAATAACGACGCGTAGTTGTTTGTACTGCTGGGATAAACATTGGCACGGTCGAGAAAATTAAAGGAGCTCGAAGCCTCGTTCAGGGATTAGTCGAGTAACTAGAATTCGACCGCTGACCGTCCAAACCGCGCGCAGTGTGTGGCGCAACAGACAGAATCGAACCGTCGAGGAGAGAGCGTCGCTCCGAAAGCGAGCTTCTCAAAAATTTTTCGCTACGATTCATTCGTTACAAACGGACAGTAATAGATTGAGATACACGTAAAAATAGTATATTCTGTAGTCGAAGCGTTGTTACGCGAGCGATACAATTATTCCACGTTAAAAAAAGCCTTCAGAAAAGGCGGTTTTGCTTGTGCAATATACAATTCGGCGTTACGTCACTTAAACTGGAGCCAGTTAATCGAGAAGCTTATTAAAAAGTGCGAGTTACGTAATTTGCATTACGGCTCGAGGGCAATAATGGGTTTTCTTCGATTATGCAATCTGTTGCGTAAATTTTGTTATCAACTATCGGTGTTCGCGTGTATTTCATTGGTCAAAATTAGATTGGAAAACATTCGGGAAGTTTTGTTTGCCGTTGGTTGGTTCTTTTATGTTGAGATGGTCTATGATCGAGTTCAGCTCCTTTTCAGCTACTTTTTACAACAAAAACGACAAAAAATGGGGGGTCAGCTCTTTTTCTACAGAGAAGATTTTGATTTTCTTAGGAGAGGAGGACTCACTGAAGAGAGTAGCTATTTTTGCAACTGTTGGTTGATGTATATGACTCGTATCTTGCGCGAAATGGATACGTTTAGTATAATTTGCACGTTTTTAAATTTGGAACATTCAGTATCCTAATATGGCGTAAACGGGATCTCGTACACGCGTGATATTACAGGAACAACAACACATTCCGCGCCATACCGCTTTCACACGATCTCCAATTCGTGCCACGTGTGCCAAAATCGGTTTACCGCTCGAAAACATGATAACAGAGTACACTCGTAGACGATAAGACAAATTGTTGTCCCTCGACGACAAACATAATTGGCATAGATACAGAGTTCATCGTGCATGCAAGCATGTAGCTGTGAATGCGTCGAATTACCGGACTGGTGTAATGTCTCTCGTTTATTATAAAATATTACAATTTAAGTGCGCTCCCCTTCAATAGACTCCCTACCGTCACTGAACCGTCGTTTCAACCAGCTACGAAGCTGATCTTCCAATAAAACTTCGCGTCCGACACGATGCGACCAAGAATACGCATCTTTATTCCTTGGGCGCTCGTTCCAGCCGATCGGTGGAACTATAACCGCGATAAATTCAGATAATCTCCGTAGCATACGTTCGCCGTTTGTTTTTCAACGGACTGGTTATCTTTGTCAGCTCGGATTACGCAGCTTTAAGAGGCGATTAACGATACACTGGAACAGTGAAAGATCGTGCACGGCGTCTAGGAATAACAGTCAGGGATTCGTCTGATTCGGGCTACACACGATTAGGGGCTATGATGTCAGGTTTCTAGGATGTATACGTGTAATACCAGCCAAAATTAGCGGACTTATCGCGATAGGTTTACCCAATATGGTGCTGTACCAGTGTAAATAGACTTTAACACGCGATACGCCTCGTATTTATTTGTGTATTATCGATATCGGTGCCTCGTTCGAGATTTCTGAACCTAAAATTACAGTGGACTTTCTCGTATAACGCGGAACGTATCCCTTGGGTTGAACGGGAGTCTACTACACATTTGCTGTGGTGTTTCGGCGGAGAAACCGCGTCTTCCATTGAAGCTAGCGGTTGAACTGCAAAAGGAAGCAGTCGTTCCTTCATCGGCCTCGGTTCCTCCTTCTTCATCGGATCGCCAGCCTCTTCTCGCGACTTTGCCCCGGTGTATTCTCTTTACGTCGTCGCGCATTGTGCCTGGGTCGAGTGTGCTTTGCATCGCGGAGACCATTGTGCACGTCGCGAGAGTCTTCGAGGGTCCATGAAAAAAAAATGGCGCCTTGCATGTTTCGTGTGCCTAACGCGAGTACAGCGTTGCTTCTTTCGTCCGTTTTCTTCTTCTTTTCGTTTTCTCCAATTGGGCTTTTGTGGATTCTATTGAAATAAATACCAATCCAGTTGACAATGGGGTTCTAGCAGCCAGTCCTCCTCTCCTAGGAAAATCAAAATCGCCTCTGCATAAAAAAAAAGTTGATCCCCCCCCCCCAATTTTTTAATAGAAAAAGATAGAGGTCATCCAGGGGAACAAAATTGGTCCTTGGAAAAATCCCGTGGGAAGCCGTCTTCGGGGTTAAAATCGAATTCAAAAGGAATAAATAAGAGCCATATTGTCTACATGGCCGCCATCGTGAGGAAACGGGGAAACGTAGACAATCTCAAAGTAGCAAGGGGAATATAATATTCCAATCTTTCAAACATCGGATGTGCATATAATTTTTTTAGAAATTTGTTACAATTCTTCAAGAGAAACATTGCTACATTGTTTAATTTCAAATAAAAGGAGACTGTGTAGGAATAATAGAAGCCATTGCTAAGGAGCCCAGTACCAGGAATTAATAAATAATAAGAATCCAATCGTAAAGAAAAAGTTGACCCCCCAATTTTTTTTTTAAATAAGATGGAGAACAGTCAGTATAGTAAATTATATAATTATATAAATAAATGGTTGTGCATTTATAAAATTTGAGGGCACGGAAAGTATAGAACGCACGTAGCACAGTAGCAAAGTACACGTTACAATATTTACAGAGTAAAATAAGTTTCTGGATAGGTTTAATTTTTGTGGTCGAGTGCGTGAAAATTGAATTTTAATAAAAACTCGTTCTGTACGTGTCGTTAATGATATCAAATTTCTAGCTTTCACCGAACCCATAATATGGAAGTGTTGAAAGCAATTGTATTTAATATTCAGTAAATCCATCAAACAGGAATGTAGTTGCCGTAAGGATTTATCGTGAAAACCATTTTCCTCTCCGTTTCTCACGTGCCGCTCTTTTTTGTACTCGCGTGTGCAGTTCTAATAAATTGCATATTGCGCCATATTTCGTGACGCGGTAAAAATGGATTTTCGGTGCCTGTGCATTCGGGAAGCAATTATGGAGCTGGTGATTTACAAAGGCGTCTTACATGAATTGAGCAACGTCATGATTTTTTCCTCGAATACAATGTAACATACTTTTATTACATAATATTGAAATAACAAAGGTTTTGAAATAATTCTAAAGACAGAGTTCTGTTCACGAATCTGTACAGTTTTCCCTCATAGAAATCCAGTGTTTTGTATTCCATTCTTGTAAAAATGCAAATTTATATTACACAAATTTATATTATATAACTAGGTTAAAGTACAATAAAATATTGCCTGCTTTTACGCGTTTCACGCAGTTTAAAACAACTCTCAATAGGAATTGTAACTAAAAACCGAAATTCACCGTAATGTTCCCTAAAAATTGTAAAGCTTGAAAAGTGTATCGCGATGGAAAAAGTTTGGGAAACACTATAGTAGAGAAAACCTTTGGACTGCAAAGGGTCAATACTGTCCCTTGCACCACATACGACACACGCAACAGAAACAATTAAAAATGTAATGCAAAGATAGAGAAAAGTGTACGCAATAATATTAAACGTAAACAGTGTGCAAAGAGAATGCATAGAATGAGTAATGGTATGAAAGGTACGAAAAAGTTGAGACAAATTGTTTTTTAAGAAAAATTAGGACTATTTTCGTAATGGCGATATGAGGACGCGGAGCCCCTCGCGAACGCCATCTACGACGCCATATACACCTTCCAAGCGAACCGTAGAAAACAAAAACCTAAACCTAAACGTTTCAGACACTATGTTTGAAGCCATTTACGTATCCGCTCGCGCCGCGCGTTTTCACGTCTATAGAGAGCGGCGACGTTGCCACAGTCGGACACGGTCTTATCCATTTTCGCGTAAGGTTAACGACCGATGGGTTTGCGAAACTCTGCCGCTCGCGAGGCGAGCGCGAGCGTCTGCTGGAAGCGTGGTACGTATATCTCCGCGCCTCCTACGGGCATGACGTATTCGTGTAATTGGAAATGGCGGTGTGACACCGTGGCTGGCCTGGGCTTGGCCGCGGGACCGAACCGTGGAAGGACGCGGCCGCGTACAGGAGTACGTGGGCCGCTTAAAAAAGCTCGGGAATTTCCGTGACTCGGTTACAGAAACGGGCAGGGTTGCGCTGTTTTCGGTTGCGCTCTACCCGGACCTCTTTCGTGGATCAGCTTGCGACACGGGGACGGTATACGTAGGCCAGTGGTCGGCGAACTTATCAGTAGCCAAATATCGACGGTGCAACGATCGAGATTTATTTTCAGAGCGACATTTTTTCAACTTGAACTGTATAGGTACACTATTTTTGAACTCGATAAACTGCGATCTAAGTCTTAAATCTTAATTTAGGTCTTTTTCCACTCGGATGTCCACTCTGAGGGGACGTCAGCATCGATTAGTGATCGCGGAGGTTAAGCTTATTGCACCGCGGTTTTTTGAGATGCTTTAGCAGTAGAACGTTAGCAATAGAAACTATATAAGCTAAAATAGCAATAGTTACTATCTTAATATATCTATTCTCCAAATTTCATTGAAATCCTACTATTAGTTGCGAACTTATATTACTTGTTTTCTAAAAGGTGCACGTTTTTCATATGTCACTAATTTTCGCTCGACCCAAGTTCAGCTCACGCTGTTACCCGCCAATAATGTGTGAACATCGCGCATCGAGGCTCTGTTCTTTCCTCTGTCAATCGCGCGGCGCTCGAATAATCGGATGCAACAAGTTTTTTAACGTTACGTAAAACGAATGACGCGATCCCATTAAGTACTCGGGTAGATAATCAGTGGGTATTTTCGCGAGCTATCTTTAATTGCGGAGATATTCGACGTTATTTGCATTCGATGCAGAGAATAAAAAGAGGGAGAGATATGCGCGCCAACAGTCGTGTACGAGGCGTAACGTCGATGGTCGAGCACAAATAGCAACGCTGATACGGGCGGAGTGAAAATATTTAAAAAATAGCTTCGATATCGAACAACTCCGTTGAATCAACCGCATTGTTCAATATCGAAGCGAACCGTGTACTTTCGTCGTTTCCTGCGCGTTGGCAACGAGACGTGGGTACTGCTATATCTGGACTACTAATTCTAGCTGTTTGAATTAAAACTAACGAGACCTAACACACTCAGATTACCTGAAACATGATAAATCCTGCGACTCGTGCGACAATGCGTACGTCTAAAAATGGAAGCTTCAATCTGAACAGAAAAAAATTGATACGAACGTAGGAAAAGGAGTCGATCGACTGCGTTCGCTATTTCACGGTGACACGTAATTTATGTTCCTTGGAACTGGAAAATGTTTATGAGTCGAGAAGAGTCGATAGACAATGAATCGTCTGAATTTTAATTCAATCTAATGTAACGTTTAAATCTATATTTACAGTGTGAACGAATTTCGTTTGCACTGTGTCACGCGATAACTTCGTGGAAATTGATTCCAGACGTAAAAAACCGAAACGTGGATCGATAGCGAGCACCGTTACGCATTTAATCGACATCTTCCCCTCTCTTACTGATCGCGACTTGGCAATTTGCGGGAACGTATCCTACTGATCCTTTAATAATTCATACAGTGAACTTTGTTCCATTTCTAATTTCCAACTACGGTGCACGTAGACCGAGGCTCGCAAAGATTTACAAGAAAGTTGATACTTCTGTTCTACGAGTTGTTCAACACGTGAATCAATACTATGTGAACGCACTGTCGCAATCCGCTCTTTAACGTATACTTCAGCCTACTTTTTATTGAAAGTCTCTCGCGGCGATTTTGTTATTCACGTATTCAAAGCGAGCTCGTTTAATATTAATTGAATAGAGCACGCGAGTACGCACGCAATTTGCTATACCCACTGAAATTCTCTAGTCATGGTTACGTTGATCAATACACTGCGGATGTGGACGTGTTTATGGGAAATTTAAATATGCAAAACAGCGAACGCAGGATGTGCGACATGCGCGAATGTACAAAACCTCCGAAACGAAGTACGCGTTACAATGGCAAGAAGATAGACACGATTAGAAACCGCTACGACTCAGCTTGTGGTCGAATAATTGCGACGAATAAAAGGAGCCATGAGTTGCGTGAATCTGAACTGAAAAGATTACAGAGCCCGCCTTAACCCTTTGCACTCTGCTCCTTCTTGGACGTTGGCGATGGAAACTGGCAATATTTTAGCAATATTTAGCAACAGTTTCTATTGCTAAACTAAATTAAAAATAACCCTTCGCACTCGGATGTCTCCTCTGAGGGGACGTTATACATTTCTCTAATTTTCGCCTGGCACGCGTACGAGTTCAGCTCGCGCTGTTACCCGGACATAATGTGTTAATTGCTACGAGATTTCACGTAGAGCGATGCCAATTCGCAGAAGATCGCACGGATGCGGGAAACGCGATGCACGTGCACGCTGGACCGGATGCGTTCACGTGCAACGTGTGTACGCGGCTCGTGTCGCATTTGCGAGCGATCGACGCACCTCCCACATGCACGCTCGCGCGATCCTCTTCTCATCTTCCTGGCTTCTGCGTTCGTACTGCGGATCGCATAACGAGATAACTGCTTTTGTAACGAGATTATCGTTAGATACCACGTTTCCCATATCGTGACATAAGTACGGACCCAACCTAGATCTAAGAACGTTCGGTTTGGAGACGTCTAAAACACTAATCTACTTAGACATGATGCAACGTCGCTAACAGATTTGCTGGTTCATCGTGATACGTTCAGTTCGTTTAGTTTAATAGTTTGGAACAGTGTTTCCCAATCCTTTTTGTGCCATGTCCTCAGCTAAACCTTTCTAAAATTCTTATGCAATCTCTATGTAACGTATATATAGTTTTTAATATTCAAAAATTGAATTGTTCACCGAAGAAACTTGAGTAACAGGGTCCTTAAAAGAAATCACGAGGGAATTGTGAAAGAAACATAGTATGTAAATCTTTAAAACGTATAACGGAGAACTGAAATTCGAGTAGAAAAGAATTTTAAAGAAAGATTTTTAACAGCGAGTGAGTTCAGTTGAAAGGAAGTAGTCAGAGAGTTGGGAACGAACATCGAGAAGGTGCAGAGCGACTAACAATAGATAGATAGATAATAGCAACTGTCAATTTAATGAAGTATTCGTATATATACATTAATGGACGTAGGAATCATTTCTTCTGGATAACGTATTTCTACAGAAGTGATGTTTCAAACTTCAAATCTCCACGTTGGGAAACACTGGTTCAGAAGTTCTGTGATACTTCATTTCTCTGAACAAGTTTTTTCCTAGCATAAATTAGACAAAATAGATAGGTCGATGTTAGGATCCTGAGATAGCGGGTATCTCTGGTACAGTGAACGTAAACCGGATGGGATTTTGACGTGTTAATAATAAAATAATACAGTCTAAGACATTCCTTATTGCACGCTGCCTCGTGTCTCGTTCTAATGCTACTAAATTTCTAATTCGACGAGGCGAACCCATACATGTGTTCCCCATTACCACGCAGGATGACGTTGTCGTCCTATTTCAATAGGAAGTCGAATGGGGGACAGAGTGGGCTATTATACCGGAAATCTTGAGGTGTTGTATATCATGTTAGACTCGAAAAGCTGACGCTGTAACCAAGCAAGTTGGCTGACATTGTGGCCAACTTTATAGTTAACAATATAGAATAGTATTAACCCCTTGCACTCAGTTGTCTGCTCTGAGGAGCAGTCAGCATTGATTAGCGACGAAGGAGGTTAAACTTATTCCACAGCAGTTTTTTGAGAAATGCATGTCTCTCTGAAGTTTTCTATTGAAATGGAAATTTTCTATTGCTGAGAGATGTTAGCGATGGAAACTATTTTATTGCTAAAATAGCAATATTTAAAATATTAAAAGTAGCACTGTTTTGGCAACAGTTTCTGCTGTTAACACCCGCGAAGGAGCCAAGTGCAAAGTGCAAAGCTACGATTAAACGGTGAAATGTTATAGTCGTTGGTGCTGTTTCGAATCCAGTATGACTTCCACGCGCAACAATACACACGTGTATACCTGTAGACGACGTACTAGCACGCGTATCGCCGTTTCCTTTGGTTACACGGTGATCCAATCAAACGGCAAGGAAACGAACGAAAAAAATTGCTTACCCAAGCCGAACGGTCGGTTCAGTATGAGAAACTTGTAGCCCCTGTAAAAGGAAGTTACGTAAGGCGAGGTGCTACAGTACCCGCGCGGAGACACGAATCTTTTGCTCAAATACATTTCGTAAATATAACAGGAGAGAAAGCAGGCGAGCCAGGTTGAATCATTCATCGATATTGTAATACGCGGACGACGTTCGAAATACAGAAACCAATTACGTGGCGATCGCGTCCAGTCTCCATGGAATATGAAAATACCATTGTCCATGCTCTTCCTGGACGTCCAACCACCTTTCCGCGCTTCCAAGAAGCGTTCGATCACTTCTATTCCAGTACGGGAGCGGCGCTATCATCCGAGAATCATAAATCGACTTCGCGATGCGTTTTTAAGTATTCCTTTCGTCACCTGTGCGACGCACGACGCGTGTTCACTGGTGGTTGTGTGGTAACTAGATAAATAACGGTATCGCTCGTCGTCGAATAGATTAGAGTCTTTAACGCTGAACCTGACAGAGCAGTCGAACGTCCGCTTTTGAGACTTGAATCAAAATTTGCTAGATTACAGGTTTTCATTTTTCTTGAACTTACTGCACGACTTTTTTTTATAATATATAGCTACTTAGGTAGCTATGAAAGTCGTGAAGTAAGATGGAGCTTAACAATCTTGATGAAAGTCCCAAAAGCGGTCATTTGATTGCTCTGGTAGGTTCAGCGTTAAACGCGCACGCGAAAAGAGATCCAGAGGATTCCAGTCGCGTGATCGATGCGGCCATTCTAGCGAATCCCACCACCCACACGTTCACCTATCCACCTCTCACCGAACGCTCACGTTTAATGAAGCAATAAATATTTATACAGATTCCCATTTCTACGGTCGCTCTTTTTAAAAGTCCAGGAAGCAGGTGGACGGTCGAAAGTCCACTCAGAGGAACGGCGCGCGGTTCTATTCAATTAGCTTCACGTTTTATTGCGTCGTCAGCGATTTATCTAACAGCGATTAGGCGTGGAAATCGATTCGTTTGAATTCAAGTGACCCGAGTCGTGATAACTTTACAGCAAGCACGAGCGTGAATCGAAGTGCTCGCTCGATTCGTGCGGACGCAAAGCTGAAACGAAGTTGCCAGAATTTTGATTTCCAAATGGTAAGTCGTTGATCGACTTTCGCCGATTCTCTGTTACGCGATAGACTCTGCGTCTGTGTCTGCGTGGACTTAGATGTTATTAATGTTCAGAGAAATGTCAGGGCTGCGGAAATCTTGACCGCTACCATCGTTACTCGAAACTCGTTCGTTGCGTCACCAGGCAATCACCAATTCACTAATCGCCAAGGTAATCCCTTTGATAACGTTTCCCAGTTTGATCGTCACTTAGAAGACTATCGTTCGCTTTTATCTCCTCTCTGTTGTACCTAAAAAATAAAACGCGCACGTTGAAAAATCAACAAGAATCGCGCAACTTTTTCCACGTCGAACAGATGATTTTTGCTCGATTTAAAATTCATACGCGTTTTTTTTTGCAAATTGGATTTCCGGTTCAGCTTGTAGTGATCTTTGCAGAAACGTATATTTCTGCATTAATCAGACTGTTGAATGCATCCGACTGCGTGGCAGGAATAACAGTTCCTGTTTTTCTTTCCCCTTTTTTTCTTTTTTTTTCATTTTTATCCGTGACAATGCATTATCGAATTAATCAGCTCCATCCGCAAGACGTACGCGTCATGCTTACAAGGATTTTTTTTCTCCCGCAGGGACGAGGACGAAACAATGAGAATCAACGAAGGAAATCCTGTGACGGCCACTACCTTTTCTCCAGAATCGACGACCACTTCCACCGGAAGCTCGGTTGACGATACACCAACAATTCCAGAACCTCCCACTTCTTCGACCACGTTCCCCATCGAGGACTGTGTTTACAGAGGTGAAGGGAACGCAAACGTCGTCGTCGCGCTACCACAAGTAAGTCAGATCGCAGATAAATTTGCTTTCCTCCATGCTCGTTTCCTCTCCGAGTTTCACGACGTTTCGTGTAAAGGGTTCGAAGTGTTGCACACGTTATTATCATTATTACTGGACGCACTGAGACATCATTGGTAATAATTAGACATGGAAAATAGTAACCGAAGAATTATTTGTTCGACTCATTATCTCGCCAAGTCGATAAATGTTTAAATAAGTCGAATATTTGCAGATGTGAAATTACAAGGTCCATTCTGGTTGAGTAATGCGGTTGGTTCGATAAAATTCGATTCAATGCTATCAGTGTTCGATGACGCTCGATCAAGGTGTTGGATTAAATTGTAATTTGCACTGTTTACTTCGCCTTCGATTTTATTCAGAGAACCGAAGTGAAACATGCGATTTCACCGTGACTGTTCCATCGTGCTTTCAATTCCTCGTTAGATGAACCACGATGGTGAACAAAAGTGGACCGCGTATTTTCGCCTTGACACGAAACGGTTTCTCTGCGTTAACCTTCTCTGACCTTTTGTTATTTACGTCTCAAAGTAAATTTATACCCTGTATGAAGTTATTGCAGTGGAACGCGTTGCCGTGATAACATTGCAATATCACGCCACACCGTTGCCTGTTTTTCGTTCGAGAATGGTCCGCAAATATTTTTCATCAGCGTACACACACAGACGCTCATAACTGTACATCGCCAACTGTATTATCGCCTTGTTGTTATACTGTTACGCTTATCTCTTAACCCTTTCACGGACTAGACAGTTGTTGCCGTTACCATAACTTATTCTGAACACAGCTGTGCTTGCGAGTTGCTTAAAAGTGCAATAGAAGACAAAGAATTACTTCGCTCCGCGATATTACGAACGTTAACACTGAAGTAAGATGATTGCATGGCGATTGTGACTGTATTTCTGACGATGACCGGATTAAAAAGATTCCAGATTCTCGTATTCTAGGAAATACGAATGCGTGTAACTTTTCGATGCTATTTCTTCCGGTTCTAATAGAATAAGATGGTCGCATAGCGATTGTGAGTGTATTTCTGACGATGAGCGGACTAAAAAGTTTCCACATTCTCGTATTCTAGAAAACACAAAGGTTCTCGATGCTATTTCTTTAGATTCTCGTAGAAATTTGAAGATGTTTATTTTAATTAATGGATACTTCTATTTAGGTTAATTAGAGACATTCAACTTCGAAGCAAGTTTTCTCTCGTCAGTCTCGTTTCTGAGTTTGCCACTTCATTCCTCCAGAACGCGGTTCCCGAATAACGAGTTATTTCAGATGACCATTCTTACGTTATGACTCACCCTATACAAGGTAAACTCGACCAGTCGCGGCAGAAGTTTCAAGGATCGATTCTAAAAGTTCAAACAAGACGAAAATCAAAAATAACAAAATCAAATTCGCGGCTTCGTTCTCGAGAGAATCGACTTTGAAAATCAAACCGCGTTCTCTCAAGAGTACTCGCGTCCCATTGGCTTATGGGTTCCCGCCAAAGGCGCACGCACGCTCCCAGAACTTTGGTACCCGTTTTCCTCGAGAACGAAACATTTAACGCAATTTTTGCGCTCCTCGTTTTCTTCTTATTTCAAATCGTTTAGTCGGTCTCTAAAATTTCTTCGCACGAGAAACAGACGTCACGCGAGATTATGATTCAAAGCTGTATCACAACGTGCATTAGAACCGTCACTGATACGTTGCACTTTCAACGTCACGTACCCCTAACGACCTTTATTCCTGAACCGTGACTACGAGTTTATCGAACCTGGAACTCCGCGCAAATTGAAGACGATGCATATATTTAGAAGCTGCACAGCCGCGACCGTTCGTAATGGCAGTCCTCGCGTATGCGTTTCGCCAATTTCGTCCCCGAGGAAATCGGAGGAAAGTATGCTATCGCGACGACGCGCTATTTGCTCGATTAGGGGAACGACGGAATCAGACGTTTTCACCGTGTAGAGCGTCCTTTAGCCGGGTCTGACTCATCATCGCGACATTATAATTTGAACGCATGATTCAGCATGCTGGTATTTAAAAACCACTTTAGCCTCCAATAAAAAGTGGAAGCGGTAATAATACAAGAATCTCGTTGAATCTGGACTTTTCTCTTTTGTCTCGTGATCGATCGTAGGAGATTAAATAATTTTATTCAATAATCTCTAGTTTAACAGTGAGATAGTACTAGCAACTTTTACATATGAAAATATATCAATTTTCGTTTGCAATGAAAAGTGGAGGCGATAATAATGCAAGAATCTCGTTGAATCTGGACTTTTCTCTTTTGTCTCGTGATCGATCGTAGGAGATTGAATATTTTTATTCGATAACGTCTTGTTTAGCACTAAGATGGTATTTGCAATTTTTATATGCGGAAATATATCGATTCTCTTCTGATAAAAAGTGGTGATGGTTAAAAATAGTTGCAAACTGTTTGATGTATCAAGAAACTGTATTGATTGCACGGTACAGAGGCACCTGCCTAAGCCAGATAAGGTAGAACATTTCTGCGACGCTGATCGTATATTTCCCTACAGGCGACAGTTATCTTGACCACGGACCTGACTATTTATTGTACGTAGCCGTGATTTATTGCCACGTAATGGTACACCGTGATTCATACCCGTGTGCCATTCTGATTCAACTTTTTATGCAAAAAGTTGAAGGATCTGCAAATCGCTGTTTAGTTACCTGCGATTACCTCTTACGTATTGCCAGACAATAAAGACCGACGTTAAAAGAGCATTAACTACCGTACGGCGCTGGAAGTGCGCGTTGTATTTGCTGTATCACCCGAAGAAATGGAAGAAAACAGTAATTTGCGCAACGACCATTTTTTTCGTCCGTCGCGAGTCGACGGATAGACAAACAGCTACATTTACTGGCGGATGGAGTCTCGCCATTAACATGCTCGCGCCCAAAGGATTTTCAAAGTCGTTTCTCTCGAAAACGAAACGTCGTGCGCGATTTTGTTACTCTTCGTTTTTTGCTTGTTTTCGCTCGCGAGATCGACTCGTAAAGTATCGTTCAGAATCGTGCGCGATGAACAGATTTTTCAAGCGATTTCGACGCCACGCGGTTGCGTTAACTCAAACGCAATGGCTGATCGCTCATTACCAAGAATTGCCAGAATCGTCGAGGCGGTTTCGTACGTGGAACGAACGGTTCGTACACTTTCCACTCGCGCCCCAACGTCCTCTTACAATTCGTAGCGGTTATCTATCCGCATAAACATCCGCCTTCGCACTCGCGGCGAATCACAAATCACCCATCTTCGCCCACGTTCCAGCGCAATCAAGCCTATTTCGTATTTCCCCCGACAAGCTTATTTTTTCACGTGCTCGTGTTCGCGGAGCGAAAATAATTATCGTATTATCAGTACCGCGATGTAAAAACAGCTGGCGCTGAAAACGTGCCAGTTAAATCTTTTAAAACCTGTTTCCCAGTCGTTTTTCACGCCCGTAGATCGACGATCTTGAAGTATTTCATTCTTCCTAGAAGAATCGTGCCGCTGGGAAGAAAAATAAGAATTTTTGAGAATTAGAAGACCAAACAAACCAAGTTTCCCATCCTGTTCGCGGCTCCGCGCACGTGCAACGCGCGTCCATGAACGAGAAGAGGAGAAGCGTAACTGTGCAGAGTTCGCGAGGAGAGAAGAGAAAAAAGAAAAAAAAGAGGCACAATAAAACGATGGCCGTTGACCTCCGCAATCGCTAGGAAGGGGGAAATTGTTAGGTAGTGGGACATTAAGCCGCTGAAGTGGGGGCTCGATGAATGATCGATGAGCTTTTTGCCTTTCATACTCGTGGAAGCTATCGTGAAAGGAAATTCTAAAGTATGGTGGGTGTACCGATTACGTACCACCTACGCTTTGTTTAATTTCTTTTTTTAGCGGCTACAGAATATCTTCCTTCCTGCTCGCATACAGACGTTCGTTGGAAAACTGAGGAGAAACGCCTGGACCGTATTCGAAACAGAGCGTTTGCAATGTGTGTCAAAGGCTGAATTCACGATATAACTCTTAACATTTTTTCTCATCCCTTTTTACCATATTCCCAAGAGGTTCGAGTTATATCGCGAATAGGGTATTCAAATACAGCAAAGATCAGATGTATTTCCAATAAGTTTCAAAATTCAGTATTTCCAATCCATATCGGAAATACCCAAAGTAATCGGAACGTTTGAGATAAGAATTATTGGCTTATTTTGTGAAAAAAGAAAAAAATGAAACGGATATCGATTAAGTAAATTTCTTCGACGCGAGCGTAATAACTTTTTAATGGCAAACTTGCGCCGCGATATCTTTCCTGGTAAAACGCGAACGGTCGCGGTGTAGATATGCACGGAGTTCAGGGGTGTTGCATAAACGCCCGTTAAAAAGCGGTACGTGCATGCACGGAAACTTGTTAAAACAAACTCGCGGGTGACGCATGAGAAACTTACGAGCCACGTCAGCCGATATATCGATTGGACGTTTATGAGAGGCGACGAGCACCTGAGGAGTTCACATGGATACCGCGAAATCAGATGTTCTAGATTTTATTTTCGCTCGGGTGTGTTGACATCGCTTACCTACATCGACTTCTCGTTTCCCCCCTTTTTCCTCGATCGATAAACGCGAAACAGGCCCGCCACTGAATTTTTCCGCGCCACGGCTGTGGTAAACCGTTCCCCCGTTTCTAATAAAGAAGCGAAAACGCACAAGTTTTTCGCGTCGAGTTAAGTTCAGCCGCAGAATCGTTGCCAAGCGGTTAAACGTCCTTTATAAATCGTCGCAGGAATTCTTTTCCTGCTTTTACGGCTACATAGATATATATACAACGCGATAAACAGTCAGGTATAAGATAAATTTAACGTTTTCGCATAGTTCCCGATTTTTTCTCTAGAAAAACAAAAGTGTACACCTATCTGTTGTTTATATATGAACAGTGAAGCTGGCAGTTTAAAAAAGGTAACAATTTACACGGGACGTACATATATATATACAGGATTTAGTGCTACAGGTGGGTCGAAGCAATGGCGGTAACTTTATAAAATAAAATGATATAACGAAAAACGTTGGAGTCTACAAACAGAAAAATAGAAAGAAGTTGTGAAAATATATAAGGAAAGGGAGTTAATGTAATCACGAAAAGAACTCTTGGCGAGAAATTGAAAGAGAGTTGTATTTCTAACCCATTTACGAACGATCGTTAGGGTAGCATCATCGATCAAATGGTAATGTTTGTCTTTCATTCTTTTTAACATACGTGGTCTCGTTAATGGGTACGGCTGGTTTCTCTATAAAACACGATTGTACGCGTGCACCAGTAATTAACGCTGGGTCATTTAAGCAATTCACTGATAGTAATTGAAGCCTGCTGCGCAATGGAAATTGTGGTTCGCCGCGATATGAAATGCTGCGTGTTGACCTATTTTCCAATTCAAAGTCGACGACATCGACGAAAATTTTTTCAGTTTTCATACATCGTCTATCCTTGCGACGTGCTTCGTTTCACGTATCGTTTCGAAACACCCTCCTTCCCCTAACTTCAGATCCATGTACAACTACGTTTCAATGTTGGTACCAATTCTGGCCAAAATTTCTTATTCGACTACGTTTAAATAGTTAGCTAATCGAATTATATTTAATATATCATAGAATAATAAATTATATTTAATATATGCATTTTATATGTTATTTCGTTTTATAGAGAGCGTTAGGGTACGAATATTTATTGAGCTGACTGTAGGTGGAGCGTTAAAACGTGCGGGATAGTTATTAACCTTAAAAATCAGAACGCGACAAGGTAAACGACGAAGGCCTATCCTTCGCGTTATATCTCCGATTATGAATATTTTTCACGCTGTTGACCTGGATATTTTCTCGAATGTCACTACGGGCTAACTACGACGCTTGCACGTCCCTGATAATAGATAATCGACTGTGCAGCGGCAAGTATGCAAAACGCGCGATCATTGCTCGCGCTAGGAACGGCGGCACCGTGCTCGACAGTTCTTTCTACAATTGATTTCAGTGTTAAAAATATTTATGACGTGCCGTGGAAAGCGTTCCCTTTTCGCAGCGAATTCAAGGACCTCCTTTGTAACGTTTATAGAACGAGATTTCTGAGGAGTTTTTGTAAAGCTCAACGGAACACGTCGAGTGTGAAGTTAGGCTCAGATCGACGTGTACGTGTGCTTGCATGTTCAGAGAGTACAGAACTATAGTTTGATACACAGGTGGGATCGTGTTGCCGCTTGAAATTCGAACTGTGGTAAGAAAGAACGACATTTCGTATACACCAACCAAGTGTCACACGCCTTTGTCCCTACGTGTTACAGGAGCGCAAGGTAATTCGATTCAGGAAGTCACTGCCGAACGATGTTTCACCGGATGGCGGCAAACAACGAGCCGAGCGAGAAGTGGAATTCGCGAGGTTCGTCGCTTCCTGCTTTTTGGGCCCGTACGCGCAAGTCCCTGAGATTCTCCGTTACGACGCGAGGGACATCGCCAAACTCTCGGAAGCCATTCGACCCCTGCGATCAGGTAACTCGCCGCCATAACCTCTTCGTGGAGCACTGATACATACGCGTACATTTAGAATTTCTTCTTGAAACAATTAAGCCCTTGCATTTGGCTCCTTCTCGAACGTTAGCAATAGAAACTATTGCTAAAACATTGCTATTTTAGCCTTTTGAGAAGAGAAATGGAGATTTTCTATTGCTGAAGGACGTCAGTAGTCAAAACTATTGCTAAAATAGCAATAATATATTGCTGAAATAGCAATAGAATATTTCAGCAATAGTTTTTAATTAATATTGCTATTTTAGTAATATTTTAGCAATAGTTTTCATTAGTTTTAATAGCAATATTGTTATTTTAACAATAACTTTGATTAGTTTCAATAGTAATATTTTAGCAATAGTTTCTGCTGCTAACGTTTGTCAAACAGTAGCGATATTTTTCATCTAGATTAATTTCAATGTAAAGAAATTAAACGTACGCTTATACGTCAAGGTCTGCGAAGAGGTTAAATTCTGGCGTAAGTAACCATTTAAATATACGATTCGTAATTTAATCGCAACGTAAAATAAAGTTACGTTCTTGGGTTTCATGTATTTCAAATTTGTTATCTGGTTTTTAGAATTTTATTATTGTTGGATAAAATCGCCATTAAAGTTGCTTCTGGATTGTTGCTGGGCCGCGCTGCACGAAAGCAGATGTCTATCGCCGCCGTCATTGTTCGCGAAAGCCGACAGGTGTCGGGCTGCGTTGACTATTTACATCCACGACGACCATATTTTTTCTCAACTTTCGTTCACCGCTCAACTGGTACGCCTCTTTTCTTACGCGTCCACCTGCTGGCTGCACCTTTTCTTGGCGGTGAAAAATGCGGCGTTTGCGCGCTTAAAAACCCGCTGCACCTTGAAGTGCTTCTCCCATCGATGAAATCTCATCCGACGTGTAATGGTTTCGTACCTTCAGTTCCCGTCCCGTAAAATTTACAGATTCCTTGAAATTCGATTACTGTGATCGATTTCAGTCGCAGGAAGCTACGTATCCAACTATGTATCATTTGCATCCAAAACGCGGTACGCAAATGTTGCCTTTTATTATATTTTTTAAATGTAGAGCAGGGAATTATCCCACCTCCATTGTTTGCTAATAATAATTTTTGTCGTGCAAAGAAGGTTCGTTGAGAGTCGCGCAACACCTTTGAACGAGGGTATATACCTTCTATTCAATCAGCCGGTGCAACGTATGCATTCACAACGATAGGGTCACGGTTTTTCTCCTCGACACATCTCCAATCACAATAATAGCGGCATTGCGCTGCGTTCTAAGTGTGGGCCGCGACCTGCCAGCCTCGAACAGAAAGTCCAGCCAGGCAGACTGTAAGCCAGCCGGTATATAACAGCCTCGAACGTTTCTGAACTGGATCTTTCTGGTACGAAGATTGGCCTAACGAAGTATAACGTCACAATGCCCACCAGATAAATTCGCACCGTACGGGTGACTTTCTAGCCGGATCGATAATTCAACGGCCGCATAATGCGAGCACCTTTTAGCGCAAAAAATACCAGCGAGGCTGAATTTCAAATGGTAACATTTGAAATTACAATGCAACCGTATGAAACTTTTATAAGCTCCGTCTTGTAGATCACACGTAGATCATAATGGTTTATCAGATATTTTTGTAATTCAGCGATAGGGTGCAATGTAATACAGATTTGGTACACAGTTGATGATTAGCGATTGTGTTCCATTGAATCTGCCATTATGGAAAGAAGGTGCACGTATAACCAGCGTACGAAGCTAGTTTGGAATAATTAATATTTTACAAAATTAGACTTAACAGAAAATAGTCGCAGGCATTTCTGTAATTAGACTGTGAAATGAATTAAATCGCCGAGAAGAGTGTCGCGCAACGTACTTTGTATTTAAATGTACGATTTCAATGGATTATGTATTATTTTCATCTTATTGGCCTGGTAACCTGGGAATGCGCGACAGTAGAAACAGGAGAATAGTTTTACGAAATATTAATTATACCAAGCCGTGTACAAGTATTACATTGACATATTTTTAGAGAAAGGATTTCGTGTAACGCATAGAACGGAAGTTACTGAAATTTCCATCCGTGCGACTCTTTCCACCCACGAATCTCTGTAGCACGTTTTCGTTTCTCGTTTTACCAACCAGGTTCTCGAAATTCAACGGAAGAGTTAATATTAGCGTAGAAACGAACGTTCTCTTCTTTTTGCCCGCGAATATTCGTACCCGGTGAGCAAAAAACCGTATGAAAATTAATCGTTGGAGGGCCAACGAAAATTTACGACGCACGTTTCACGGAAGCCCACTCGTTGCACCAGCCTACGCGGTGGCTGCAGCCACGGGGCACTCGAAAGGATGACGACGTCGCCCAGACGGTCTCGAGAAGACATTAAGCTAGCTTCGCACTCGTTCTTGCCTCCACGGAGACATTCACACGTTCCACGGTTGGTACACACGTGCGACCAGTTACACTCCTACGAAAAGGGCACGACCCCACGGGTAATCCGTCGAGCTCTCCTTCGGGAAAGCTGATGTACGGCCTATTGAGTCACCTCCTTCGTCGCGCGGGGTCACTTAAATACCGTTTTCTCGCGGCCTATCCCCTTTCCCGAAGAATTAATTGCCTCCACGGAAGTTCGACGATATCCTCCTGCGCTGATGAAACAGAGAGGATAGCTACCGTTAGCGTTCAGCTGCGAAACACTCGAGCTCCTATCGAATCTGAGTCATCTCGAACACGACTCGTTACTTAAAGCCTCGATCAGTTTTAAACAAAAATTTTGAAATCGTTGAAAGCCTCGACATCTCTCGAAAGTCTTTCGAACGTTCTGAAAGTCTTGAGAGTATCTCGAATTTGATATTTTTCTGAAAAGTTTCTCTCCCTGGTTGGACGATAACAATTGCTGGAATCAGTCAGGCGATTAATAAAAGACAGAAAGTCTTTTTTACGTCATGTCTAAGAATGCGCTCGCCAAGTGAATGCATTAACGAGATACGATCGTGACTTTACAATTTGTTCATTAAGACCAGCCCTATTGGGAGAGTTTATTGCTAGGCGGTAGCTGGCTTATCTTGGAAGTTGCACGATGCACGAGAAACCTGCTTCTACGCGAACGCGTCAGGCTGACAGGAAGAAATTAGAACGATATGAGAAACCGTTCCGCGTAGAATGGAAACCGCTCGAGTTACGAAGAAAACACGTTAGACAGGAAGCCAGAAGAGGTTCCCCTTAATGAACGACGTACGCCTCATCTGGACTTCGTTTCCCGATACAGTTCTTTCTCGTCTCACTTGTTAAATGATTAAAACATCAATTATAAAAATGTATAACGCGTCGGCTATAACAAACAGCGATCTCTGCACTTGCTTTCCAACAAATAAGTTATCATTCCTTCTTTTTACTTAGACAAAAAAATAAGTCGGCCATCTTGGTTTTACCGTTTTCATGAACCATCTGTGTTTTTCCCGTTTAGCATAAACTTTTTTTATTTTTTTTATAATTGCAAAACAGTTCGCTATTTGTTTCGTAAGAAACTGTTGTGTTTGTTCGCGTTAGATTTATGTGTTTAAAGGGAAAAAAGCAATTTTATACCGTACCTCCTCCTCTCTCTTTCGTGACCTTTTAACTGAGACCAGGAGACTGGCACTGTGTAATTCGTATTGTTCCTTGGTGCACATATGTTTGAAATTATTGAAACTCGTACTGATGCAATTCTGTGAACTATACACGACCAACTCGAAGGCTAACGGTACTGTAATTCGTATGAAGTGGATTGTTGTAAACTTTTACTCGGTTCAAACAAATGTTTCGTTGACTTTTGTTTGATCTGAATGAGTGCTACTGCACTGCCATTATTTAAAGAAATGATTTATTAAAATCTTATTTCTATATAATTCTTATACTTCTATCTAACAGCATAATTTACTTCTCTACTGCATAACAGACTTATATAAATGCCTGTACATGTTTTACAACTATCCACGATTTTATCGTTTCAAGGAAAATTCTATCCGCTTGGAAGATATCGAGCTTTTCTTAGCAACAGTCGTGCACGACTCTCGACTGTTGCTTGACATTCAAACACGTGCGTTTCTATAGAGGACCCTTCGTGCTTGTGTCATACGACACTGTCATTATTTTACTCAGGAAGTTCTGGCTAGACAGAAAAACGAAAAGCGAAAGTTTCGCTTCCAGGTCCCCTCTAACGATCGTGCCGGCGGAAATCGTGCTTGAATATGAACCGCCAGGTCGTCAGCTGGCGGCAAACGCTGTTGCTGATAATATCGATCTTCCGTTCGAACGAAATACCCTCGAATTCACCGATCGTAACGTCAACGTATCCGCCTGCTGTGCAACTGTCATTTATTTCGTATAGAACTTTTAAACGAGGGTATTTCAGTCCAAGATATTTTAAGGGCTGATTCTAGAAGAAAAGTAACAAAATTACGTTCGAAGCTTCGATTTCGAGAAAAACGACTCTGAAAATTGCTGTCCTGCATGGTTACTAGCAGCTGTTACTCCTGTTGCAGTGGTTCAGGGGCCATTGCTGTTAATCCACGCATGCGCAGAGTTTGAATCGTTCGAGAATGAAGACTCGAATTCGCTTGTTCAATTCTCGATTGTCGTCTTGCTTTGTCATTTAGATAAATTCTGCGCATCTTTTTTTTTAAATTTTATCTATAATGGCAATTCAAATCCTTCTGTTCTGATTCGTTTACTTTACTCTGGCTGTCAACGTCAATGTGTAACGCTATAATTGTTGTTCATTCAGGGAGTTTCGAATTTCTCGTGTACGAGAACGATCAATTTAAAAACGTGTACCATATGCAATTATCAGTGAGACGATATTGCGCATGTACGATACGAGAATATCGATTTCCTGTCTTGAAACGTTCATGGCGAAGAACGCGCGTTATTATACGTGGGAGGTATAAAAAGTTTCCTACCTGCGCGGAGGGAAACAACGAAATTATTTTATTTCCCAAAGCGCTGTTCTCGAAACGTAAGACATTCAATTCCTCGAACGTGTATCGCTTTGAAAAATGATATCGACCCTTCCGTTACATAAAAATGCCACGTTTTTATGAGAAACGAGCAGCCAACGATCTCTCCTTGAAGTTTCCCACCGCGACATATAATTCAGCCGGTCGTCGCGTACGCGATATCAATCGTGAATAATTGTAGAAACCAGCGCGGATAAAGTCGGGGTGCGACGTTGAGGAACGGCTCGCAATTATGCAACTTCTGCGTGCAGTCATAGAAGGACGAAGCGCTTGATGCGAAGGGAAAAGAGGAAAGAAAATAATAAAAGAAGGAAAGACTCGATTCCCTCTGGGCTTGCGCGCATTCACGACCCTGTAAACCCGCTGCATCATCCCTTCTCTTTGGCAGCTTCTTCCTTTGGATCTTCTCTCGATCCTGATTGCCTGCTTTTACGTCAGTCCTGTTCACCCTACCAACGAGCCTTTCACTTGGCTGCTTTTTATTTTATGTAAACGCGCTCGCGCGCACGAACGTAACACCGCGTTCATATTTTCCGATTATTTTATCATTGACCTTCTTCCGTCCCACTTAGATTAAATACCTCGTCGTACGAAGAAAACTACGTACGTCCAAACGAGGAGAATTAATCACGGGTGAAACTGGACTCGAACGAGATTATTCTTTTCCCTCGTCTCGTTCCTTTACAATTTGGTTAGAAATTATACAGTCGATGGTTGCACGCGTTTGCCTCGTCGTTTATTTCTGCGCGCGGATGTCGAGAACCTGATATTTCGCGGATGATTCGACGAAATTGGGGCATCTGCTCTCCACGATGCGTCTCCGGTTCAGATCTAAAAGTTGACAAAGCACGCGACTTCTTTGTCATCGCAGATAGTTTGAAGAGGAAGGCGGACAATGAATAAGGGAAATTTAAAACAGTCTTAATTGGACGCATACGCGTGTACGCGCGCGCTTTGCACTTGTTGCGCGTGTCTTCTCTCCTTTTGTATTTCGCCTCCTTGGATTTTCCAAGGAAATTCTCTCCAGTTACGTATTTTTAGAAAATGAGAACGTCACGTCGCGTCACGACAGACGAGATATTTTCGCAACTGGACCATCGTCTGATCATTTATTTTCAAACACGACGCGGGGAATGTGTATAAACAAGGGACGAGTGAACGAGCGTACAAACCGCGCGCACATTTCTGCGTTTGCGTACTCGCGCGATAAGATTGAAGAGAAAAAGAGAAAAGAGAAATATTCTTTATCCTGGAATTATAGTTGTTACACGTTATATAAATTAATTGCTTCGAGTAGTACTCGTCGTTCGAAATTGAACTTGAAAGATATGGTACCTCTTTCATGTTCCTTTTTATTCACGACAACGCCAGATTTTCTAATATTCCCCTCTTTGTTTTCAGATAAACGCCGCTACAAGGAAATCGTGGAGACGTACGCCACGAAATTTCCGGACTACACGTTTCTTCGAACGAGATGCGACTCCGATTGCTTCCGGTCGAACAAAACGTTCTGCGTTGAAATTAAACCGAAGCAGGGCTACTTGCGCAACACTGATCAAAAATTCCAAAAGTGTCCTTATTGTCTGACACAATATTATAAGGTTCACCAACATCTTGCTTTTATTTTGCTATTCCAACGCGTAAATGTGCAAGTCTAACTCGATTTCTATGGTTTCAGTTGAAGAAGAAGATGATCTCATGTCGTAGCACTTACTGCCCCTTTGATCTCTTTTCGGGAGTGGAGTCGCGTATGAAGTCGGCGCTGAGGGGACTACTGAAATCACCGCAGAACAATTTGAAGATCTTCAAGGATGGCGTCGTGGTTTACGATCAGGAATCATCCTCGAGCGATCTCGAGCGCGTCTTAACAGAGTGGTTTCGCAATTCCGCCAATTCAACGAACAAAGAGTACGTGGACAAATTCTGCGGTTTAATTTCCACCGCTCTTTTGCACTCGTTCGCCTCGGACGAGCGTAACACCGATCCGTTCCCTTCGTTCGAATTGTGCACGTCGCTCGAGCAAGATTTGAAGGCAATGCCGTACATTAATCCAGATCTAATTGCGAAGGCTAAAAAGTTTCTGTATTTTACTGGGGAAGTAAGTATCGGTCATGTCTGTTAGAAATTTTGATAGGTGTTTAGTTCTACATAATGTTGCACGCTATCTTTTACAGGAGTGCAATTTAAAGGGTGAAGCATTACCAAATAATTCGGTGCTGGAACGAATTCTCCGTATGCAGAGGCTACCCTTTGTTAGTTCAGAATACGTTTACAACACGTATTTAAAGTTTCATTCGTTGTTGACGGACGACGCGGTATATTCTAATTTAATAAAAATGTTCAGACTTGGGGATCATCGATTATTTTATTTTAAACAGAAAGTAAGTAAATGTTGCATTTAACGTGCGTTTAGGTGATTGGTATTTAATGGATTGAAGCCTCTTAATTTGTAACGTATATAAATCACCTGTGCGTAACGTACTTTGAACATTATAATCTATTAATAAGTTATGATTTTATTTCTGATTGCAAATAGAATACATTGTTAGAAGAAAAAGGTGAATGATTCGAAGGGGATTACATTTTTGACCAGTTCCTGTTTACTCTACTACATCTGTAATGTTTATATCCGTATGTGTATCTACTTCCCTAACGATTATTTTATTTTTTAGAAAGCTATTACGGGGACCACCGAATCATTAAGAGATAATTACATACAGTCATGTGCCAAAGATACTCTGATTTCGAAAAAGCTGAAGCTTGACGGTGATCGTGCTGGCAACAAACATATTATCGAATCTATTGAGAATGTTCCTCTTGTATCAAAATTTATTTTACTTCCTTTACACGTTGAAACAAATAATTCGTGGTGTAATAAACCTAGCACGATACACAATGGAGATAATTTATATTGCAACGACAAAGATGCATACTTTAATATGAACACCGAAAGTATGTTGTGCTTACAGAATTATCTCCTGTTTTCGTGCGCTAGAGATTGTTCGATATTAATGTCTTTTCGAGAAGTAAATGCGTAAGTTATTACTCAAATATGGAATATAAAATAATACATAAACCCTCGCAATATTAAAGGGAAGAGCTTACGCAATCCACGAGCCAGTAAATTTAATTTTGTTAATTAAAAGTGAATTACATTCTTCTTATTTACAAAAAAATATAGAACAAATATTCAGACAGATCAGAGGAAAATAACGACGCAACATTCTCAATTACATGCATTGTATTTTGTGTGTATTCTTTACATTAGTGTTTTGTAAGTTCATTTAGTAGTATTTAATTGAATAAAAATCTACATAAAAGTGATTAAGGATGAATAGAAACTCGGAACTCGGTTTTGCGAGGGATAAAGTAATATTTTCAAAAGTGTTCACTTTTTTTTTTATCAAATATTAATCACTGATTCCATTTTTTTTATATTGTAGAAATACAGTACCGCCTCCTCTGGACAGAGACGTAATAAAACTGTCGGATGGACTCAGTTTCATTTGTAATATTGGGATTTCAGATATAGATCCAAAAAGTCTACATTGTATTGAGAAACATCGTCGACGAGATATCGATGTTCTAAATGCAGTAGTATCAGTTCTGGAAGAAGAACTTGTGATTAAAAATCAATCGTCGTTTGAAAAGTGATTTCATTGTGCGAAGTTCCTATAGGTATTGTAGGTTTTTTGAAGTACAGAGATATTAAGTATGGTGGGTGTATACAAGCAGAATTGATTATGTCCATTTTTGGCATAAGAAGTTTAGAAGATATAAAGTAATGTACATATACACTTTAATCGTATTTATTACGAGACGAAAGTAAGAAACATAAAATGAACAAAACGAACAATGCATAGTATTGACTCGTAAAAATAAGGTACAGCCATAAGCTAATTATCCACCACTTACGAGCGTTGTATATTAAAAAAGAAGATATTATAATAAAAGGAAAGTCAATATTGATCATTTTACACTTCTATGAAAAGTAAAAATTTTCTAGAGGATTTTCCTTGTACATCCATGATGTATTTGGTACATAATATATGCAACTAAAGACAACGTATAACGGAACAACTATACAAGATTTCTTGCAAAAATATTTAATTTTTAAAAATATAAAGAACATTAGTAGTACGTTATCTAGTTGAAAAATACAGCTCTCGTTAATACCCTGTCAAAGTTTTATAACTGGACTTCTATTACCCGAATACTATAAAACTCTGATACAGTATTAATAAAATATGTACTCCTTAATTATAAAATTGCCATATAGTGACGCTACTAGTTTCTTTTGTTTTTGAAACATTCATTTACTTTTGCTATGGACCATAATGGAAATAATTATAGTAATCAAACGTAATGCACCGTTAGTATGCCATGATAAAATGACGGTTTAATTTTGCCTTGTTAAGATACGCGAATTGACTTAATATCATGCAGGATGATATATTTCTAGTATTACTGTAATTAATGTGGTAATCAACAGATGATCTCTATGGTAATTTTGTCGCAAAGTTTAAACGCTAGTACACCTATATGTGTTCGATTTATTATTTGAAAATTCGAGGGTATTTATTACCTGGTTAGAACTAATTTAGGAATTCGAATTTTATTTTTTAATAGTTATTGACTTATTTAAAAATAAAATTATTTGGTAAAATTATTTAAATTATTGTCCGTGAACTTATTACAATGAGAGTACGATTACTTCGTGTTAAACAATGGTGTATAAAGTATAAATTGAAAGTAAAAACTTTATAAATGCGGAAATAATGTTAATATAAGTTTTTAACATTATTTTTTAATGTCAGGATATTATTAAAACAATGCAAATCTAGTGATTCTATTTATTCGTGAACGAACTTGTGATTCTTAAAAATTTGTGCAAAAAAACACGCACTGTGTGATGAATGTTGTGTAATTGTTTTTTTATACAAAGATTTTTAGATATTTTAAAATTAAATTTTTATATTTAATATTTGTTTTTGGTTTATAGTGAAATTGTACTTGATATTAACGTTCAACGAAGTGAATGAAAAATATGTGATATAAATGAATTTGAAAATATGTAATTATAAATTAACAGCTTAAAAAAGTAGACTATATATCAAACTGTTACATCACATTTTACTTTAATACTCTCTGCATATACTATACGTATATATCTGTGTTGTAGATATGATTTGTATTACATGCAGTCAAAGCAAATTATATATTTTAAAACAATTTGAATTTTATTTAATATACACTTAAAATTAATTCTATCTATCGATTATTGTTACAATGTATATCGATGTACACTTTAATAAGTAATAAATTTTTGTAATTAAATTATTTATATCCCCATGTCATTTCATTTGTTTAACGCTTAATGTGCATGATGTTGACAGAAGCTGCTCAGTTTCTGACACCAATCTACTCTCAGATCGTATCTACAAGATCTACTTCCAAAACACAAGCTTACTATGGACACAGAAGAATATGGATTTGTCTGCAGATTGTGAACAAATCTACAATCGAATTGCAGTCATTTTGCTCTATGGGTATGTACCTCCTCTTATTTAAAAAAAAGGGACGAATACCGATTAATTACATCTTTCTTTAAATACAATATTTTTTATTACTAAATAGAATGTTGTAGTATTTGTAAATGTTATAAAGTGTTAATTAATTGATTTTATGATGTCATTTAATAATTGCAGTGCAGGAGTAAATGTATCAACATCCCATGATGTCATTTAACAATTTCAGTAGGTGTGTCAAAGTGTTTTACAAAAATAATTTGATTAAATTTTCATACGATTAATTGCCTCGTATATATACAAGGGCGTGCTGCACAGTTATGAATGACACGGATAAGATTGAGTGGGGGAAACCATTCGAGTCAGGAGTGTATTGCTGAGGTGTTTTAAAAAGATTATGTAGAATTTTATTTGAAAAACTTAAAGAACCCTTTAAGATAACACGTGATAAGAAATCATAAAGTTTAATACTTAATACGCATCGATTACATCAATATCTGAAACAAGAATTTATTAGCCATTAATGAAACGCATCGCAATTAACCAAAATTCATTTAAAATATATACGTAAGTCGAAATCTAAGAAATGGAATATAACTCAAAGCATGATCTACACGAATTTATATCGCAATATTTAAAAAAAATGGAAGATATTTGAACGTCAAGAAAAAAAAAATAGTTTTATTGTTTTATACTTTAAGTAATTCAAACATCCTACAAAAATCGTGTAAAATATTATGAATATCGTGTTGCTGAAAACAATTACATTCCGAATTGCACTTAATAGTTTGCAAATGTATTATTCTAGGTTTGAACAGCGAGGGCATTTACGTTTTACGTACGTCCCTAAATGCTGCGACGCGATTGGTCGGTTGGCAGCGAGTATCGGGTAACTTCGGCCAATATCGGTTCCATCTGCGAGATCCCCGTTCTAACCTCTACCCCTGCCCCTTCTGCCGCGCGCTGTAATTCTTGACGGCTCTGTCACGTCGCCCCTCCCCAACGTGAGAGAAAGAGCGAACCGTCGCGGCGCTCTCTCGGCCGCCAGTCGACATTCGTAAATGGCGCCGTACCGATGTCGAATGCTTATAGCGAACTGGTGAATCGTCGTACGTGATGACGGCTCGTAACTGAACCTCGGACGGCGATGGGCACACAAAAGCCAGAAGAATGGGCGAAATTGCTGATCACACGTTTCGAGGAACAGGTACCATCCCAGCTGTGACTCGAACTACAAATCTGTTTAGCCTTCCTTTCTTGTCCTATCCGTCTTCCCTCTCTGTGGCCCGCTCCCTCTCTTTCTCGCTTAACCCTCTTCCGGTGCTTTCTCTCATTCTTTCTCGTTCTCCTCCACTATTTACTTTTCACTCTTCTGTTTTCTTTTTAATCCCGTTCTCTTATTGTCTCTTGATCCCGTTCTTGGTATTCTCGTTCTTTCTCTCTCTATCTATCTATCTCTCTCCTTCTCGCGCCTCCCTTCGTTAGGAGGTTATTAATTTAGAGGAAACTGTTAATTTCGCTGCTTCTCTTTCGTTTCTCGTTTATGTACCATGGACTGTGCCCAAGAAATGGCAGTTAACAATCGTGAAAAACTGCATTCTACGGTAACGGTTGGCTCGATTCGTATCTATTTTCAAGATGCAAAGCTTTCGTACAACCGACAACGTATTCGATGTGGTGGTGTTTTCCGAAGCGAAGTGCGAGAAGCTTAATTCTCGTTTAGCAAGTGAACGTTCGACAAGTGACGAGGAGTTAACAAAGCGTTTAGTGACACGAGTAATTATTGATAACGGTCATTCTTCGAATTCTCTGGCAATATTCTTCTGTTCGACTGACATTCAATCGATCCCCTTTCGTATTTTGCCATGGTGGGACAAAGTACAAAACAAACATCTCTGTGAATTTTTTTCGATGTGTACACTTTTTTTTGTACGTTCAAGTTCTCTTCGATACTGTCCTTCCTAAGGACTCCAAAGTACGTTATCCATAAAAGAAATACCTATCTCTAAACAGTGTCAGTATTTACATATCGTTTAAAAGTGATCGAGTACGTTTCGTATTCCCGTAAAATGTGAATAAAATATTGAATAATTCAGCGGATCTAAATTAGTTTCGCAGATTTCACGGCGAGTGGTGTGCCATTCAGTAGAGAGAAAATACAACTATCAATTCTTCTATTGTTGGAACACCTATGTAGTTATTGATAGTTGATATCGCTGTTCCCATGAATGCATCGTCATTCGTTTGTTCGTTGATTCGTTCATTCATGGGAAGATGCTTTCTCGCGGTCTCCTCCCTCTACACGCGTGGAGTCCACGGTTTGACCTTCGCCCCTTTTCCCTCTCCTCCCGTTCAACAGCTATTCAGTTAAGGTGTATACAGGATGTCCCAAAATTCACATGTTATCTCCATAATTCGTTAAGAATGTCATTTCTTCGTTAAGTTGTACGATAAATTATTGTAAATCGTACGAATGTTAAAAAAAATGTTTTAAATTAACGCCCAACGACAAACCGTACGTTTCTATCAAAACTTTACGCTCGAGCATTTTGTAACTCCCAATTTCGATTTAAAACACGTCTTATTTATCGTAGGAAAAAACGAAATATTCTGTGCGAGGAAATTTTAGGGAGGAGTTGTTGGGGATTCAAACTTGAGAGACCCTATAGAATTTCATTCCCCCTCCCGTGACCCCTTCTATAACCACACAACGTCGCTTCCGTCGTGTCACGGATACATGAATGAAAATTGCATTCACTTCACGCACGGCTTATCGAAAAATTCGAATCTACGGGTGTACCTCGATGTACTTAAATGCGACCAAATGATATTGCAAGAGCATGCACGTAACTTTCAAGTTTTGTATCAAAGGCATATGCCATTGCAACTATGCCTTCGATCGGTCAACATACGTGCATGCATATACACAAATGCAGCGTATAAGAATATCTTGATAAGTCCGTTTTATAAGTAGTCTACACACGTCTTGGCTCGTTAGCTCGATTGTAAATATGATCAAATTTTTCATGTAAACAAAAGTAACGAAATAACAAAACAGTGTTCTTAATTATTTGTCGTCCAATAATTAGGCAGAATAAGAACTTAAATAATATTTCTCAAATGAGTATAAAGTATACATATTCAGCACTTTGTTGTATAATAATAAATTTCTTGATTATTGGACAAACATAAATGAAATATGTAAACTAGATTTATAAATATATAAATAAGTAAATAATTAATTATTGCAAATAAGATTGATTATCAACTTGTAGAATTTCATTAGATCATATTTTTATGCTTCTAAAACTGTTTATTACTTAGATTTTAATTATATTCTTTTCTTTTTTTGTTTAGTTACCATGTCACAGTGGCCCCCAAACCACTCATTCTCGTATGAACGAGGAGAGAAACAAAAAATGCTTGATACAAATCTCTCGGTACCGTTTCTCTCTTGTAATATCAAATCTCACCAAGACACTGCAAGGTGTCAATGAAATGGCGTCATGTATCGGGGGTCAGCATATATTTCATGGTACAGAACAAGATCGGCATTGCTATGAATCTATCATCATCATTTTGGACACCCTAGAGAAGTGTCTTGCTAATCAGCCAAAAGATACAGATAAATGTGATGGAGCTACGAATGTTAAGCTTCTGCTTAAAGAAATATGTCAGTTTATAGGTAATAATACTATATGCACAATTATTAATTCATGGAATTATGAGTAGAGTGATACATATTGTGGGTGTACATAGGAAATCCACTACTATAAGTCTATTACATGTAATCTAATATTGTTTTCAGATATACCAAATGATAATCCACAAAATGCTCATTTAAAAAATTTAGCGAGCAAAGTTTTGTTTGCGCTAAGTTTAAATTTCTTTAATACTGTATTTAGCAGAATATCATCTAGACTTCAGGAATTAGCAAAATGTGGTGATGAAAATGTTGATTATAGTGACATCGAATTGATTCAACATATTAATGTGGATGTGTACAGGTTAACAAAACTTTTAAATGGTAATTTTTTATTACAGTAAAGTTCTTTCTCTACTCTTGATATATAATTCTCATGCTAATATCGATACATTTTTCTGTTATTATTATTATAGAAACGATACAAAAGTTTAAACAACTCAAAAAGTCAGCCCACATAGTTCTTATGAATTCTCTGGAGAAAGCAATTTGGAATTGGATGGACACTTATTCGCAAGAATTCGCCGATCTTCAGAAAAAACCAAACGAAGATCTCGGTAAAGCGTGCGAGGAGTTGTTTGACATTCTTGATACATTCGCAGACAATAAGAAGGGAAGAACTGCGGCTGTTTGGCGTTTACAAATAATGCTTCTGATACTTTCGCCGAAAGTTCTGCAAGAAATAGTTAATGCTGATTTTGGTACACCTTGTTCACCGAGGCATTCGAAAAAAAAGCAATTTATAGACAGCGTTAAACGGGGCCTAGGGATGCACGGTAGCTCTAGTAGGCAGCAAGTGGAGGCTGCTGCGGTTGCTTGTATTAAACTTTGTAAAGCGTCGACATACGTGAATAATTTAGATTCGAACAACGTTATCTTCAAGCTTGTACAACACGTTATGAATGATTTGATGGCACTATTATTTAATCCAGGAAAAGTATTCTCTCGTGGTCAAAGCTACGTTGCTCAAGACATCGACCTAATGATAGACTGTTTCGTTAGCTTCTTTCGCATTAAACCTCAAAACAACGAAGTACTTAAAGTCTGCTTGAACCTGAATTATCCAGCGATATACCAGTTTGTCTTGGTTAGCTCATTATACAAGTAAGGAAGTCAACTTTTTATGTGCATAAGTTTTGGTATTTTTAAACTTTTGAATATTCTATAGATGTAATGTTAAATGAAATGTAAATAGAATATAAATTTCTTATTTTTAGAATTGTAACTCAACCAAGACTGCCATGGTGGCCTCAAATAGATCTTCTGTATTCTCGTAGTGCAGAACTTAGAAATATGTTTACTGATATTTTAAATAAAGTCACACAGACTTACATATCACACACACCATTGCGAATGATTCAAAGTTTAACGCTTAAAGGTAAAGAACAAAATAAGTACAGAGACCGTGGTGAAGAAGTATCGAGTTATAGAAATTTACTACTGTGGATGGTGAAACTTATTCATGCTGATCCTATGTTACTGTTGAATGTAAGTACCATGATCTAAAAATTTGACTTTTGTATACAAGATATCTTGTAATTGGTTTTACAATTCAGTAGAGGATGATTCTACACAAAATAAGTCAGGGAAATGCAGGAGATAAAATTTGTTCACATTTACATTAAATAAAACTTCTATTTTTATTGATTTATTTCTTTGTGTAGAATCATCTCATTTCCTGTTATATTGCCACTTGCAAAACGCCTTGTATAATTTCATAAATTTTTCTCATCTTTATCAGAATCAGGGAAAAGCTGGCCATGAAATTCAAAGCTCGACCTTAGAGCTGATTAACGGCTTAGTTTCCTTAGTTCATCAACCGTCTATGTCCGATATTGCCAACGAAGCAATGGAGGCATTATTGGTACTACATCACCCAGATAAAATAAAAGCATGGAATCCAGAGGCACCAATCAATACTTTTTGGGATGTTAGTTCTCAAGTTCTGTTCTCAATATCCCAGAAATTGATTCAACATCAAATTGTTAATTATACATGTATATTAAAATGGCTTAGAGAAATACTAATTTGTAGAAATGCTTTTCTGACACAAAATAAGGATTATGCTAATGTGGGTAGCCAGATTGCTGTTTGTAAGCAAGCACACATCAAACTTGAGGTTTGTTTCAACTTACACAATCAAATTCATATTTTTAATCGGACGACGAAAACCAGAAAATATGAAAAGGATTTTTCTTAACAGGCCCTATTCTTCTCATTTTTAGGTTGTATTTTTTATGTATTTGTGGAGTATAAATATGGAGGCTGTATTAGTATCAATGTCCTGTTTCGCACTACTCTGCGAAGAAGCAGAAATTCGTTGTGGTAGCGATGAAGTAGCAGTGACTTGTTTACTTCCAAACTATCACTTATATCTTGAGTTGGCACAAGCTTCTACTGTGTTAATCACTGGTGAGTTTAAGTATTCAGAATGATATTCATTCTCATTTTATCCACATTATAAAATATCCTATTTTCCAAAAGTATAAGCAGAAATTCGAATCGAGAAAATTATAATGCTCTTATTTAATTCTAAACAGACAGTTTACATATTATATGGTACACACTTTTGCAATAAAACTATATAAATAAGGAAAATAAAAATAGTTTTTATTGAGTTAGCTTCGATTCGGATATCTACTAACAATGATTTTACTTGAATTCAAACATTCATTCATGAATTTTTGAATTCACTTTGTATTTTGATTAGTATAACCCTTATATGGCTGCAGTAGAGTATTAAAGACCTTGTTACCATAACAGCCAGCGGGGAAAGTAAGATATGCTATCACGATCATAATTATGGTAAGTGTTGTTCAAAACGTGTAAGTAAGCATATACATATATATACATATATGTGTATACGAAAAATGTATATATAGATATGTATATTTATATATATGTATGTATATATTGTAGAATTAAAGCAATCTTAATATTTTTCCTCTTGTGTGTAATCATAATAATCAATATACAATTACTTTATGAATAACATTAATAAATTCAATGGTTACATTGTATACTTTTTAGGGCGCGCCGCTTTACAAAAAAGAATTATGGCCTTATTGAGGAAGATAGAACACTGTGTAAATGGCGTACAACCTGTACGTATAACTTTTTTGAAGTAGTTTATACTTGTTCGAAGAGAACAAAATTAATGTAAATGCAAAATTTTTCTGTTTTTCTTAGGCTTGGGAAGAAACATTTAGAAATTGGGAAGTGATGTCGCGACAATTAGTAAGTTATCCAAAATCTAGAGCGGAAGATGGTCAGATGGAATCGTTTCATCGAACCACAGGAAAGCGGAGAGCGTCGCATCAAAATTCTGAACACGAATTAGAAGAACAGATTAATGAATGGGCCAACATGACAGGATTTCTCTGCGCTTTAGGCGGTGTATGTTTACAGAAACGTTCTTCAAACAGGCCATTGTCAGGAATATCTAATCCTAATCCGGAATCAAAAAAAAGTTCGAAGCAACAAGAGCCCACACCTTGTTTGTCAAATCCAAGTCAAGAAGTGCAGTACTGCACGCAGTTTGTTTACAGTTTATTACGTCTATTGATCTGTAACAATGAGAAATTCGGAAATCAAATTCAAAAACATGTCAAAGAATTGGTTGGACATGAAATGAGTCCTGCGCTCTATCCGATACTATTCGATCAAATTAAAAGCATTGTCGAGAAGTTCTTCAATCAACAAGGACAAGTTATAGTAATAGACGTTAATACTCAATTTATCGAGCATATAATATTCATAATGAAAAATATCTTGGACTCTAAGACGGATCAACCATCTGAATACCTTGGGATGACCAGCATTGAAGGAATGATGTTGGCGATTGTCAGATATGTTAGGCATTTGGACATGACTGTGCATTCTATTCACATTAAAACGAAGTTATGCCAGCTAGTTGAGGCCATGATGAAAAGACGAGATGATTTAGCGTTTCGTCAGGAAATGAAATTTCGAAATAAACTTGTTGAGTACCTAACTGAGTGGGTGATGGGTGCTGCTCATCAGATTACTTCATCAGCCAGTGGAGACTTAATTATTTATACACGGTAATTTTCGCGATTAATTTAGATAGCAAAGGTTTTATTGTATATGCAATGAAAATGTTTATAAATTATTTACTGAGTACATTTTCAAGCACGTTAAAATATTTATATCATAGGTGTATTTCTAAGTTATGTGTAATTGTATTTAGTAAGGAACAGAATTTATTGCATCATTTATTAACTATACGTTTATTATATGCTATTATACTAAGCTTCATTCTAATGATATTTTTATTGTTATAAATATTTCTTTTTATCCGTTTCTGTAGAGATTTAGATCAAGCGTGTATGGAAGCAGTCGGAGCGTTACTACGGGGTTTGCCTCTCCAACCTGAGGAATCTGATCGTGGTGATTTAATGGAAGCAAAATCTCAGTTATTCTTAAAATATTTTACTTTGTTCATGAATTTGCTAAACGATTGCAACGAGGCGGCTGCTGAAGATAAAGAAATTGTGTCTCAGCAACCGCGCCTGACCAGCGGTAAATTATCCACCTTGCGCAACGCTACTATACAAGCAATGAGCAACCTTCTTAGCGCAAATATTGACAGCGGTTTAATGCATTCGTTAAGTAAGTAACAACAGTAGCTCAATGATAAATATTAGAAGTATATAATAACACAGTTTTTGATTTATTTAATATTTAATATTATTCGTATTTGAATATTTATAGGTTTGGGTTACAATCCAGATCTACAGACGCGAGCAGCTTTCATGGAAGTCCTTACTAAAATTCTCCAACAGGGTACAGAATTCGACACGCTAGCAGAAACAGTATTGGCTGATAGATTCGAGCAGTTAGTTCAACTTGTTACGATGATCAGCGACAAGGGGGAATTGCCTATCGCGATGGCTTTAGCCAATGTAGTGACGACAAATCAGATGGACGAATTGGCACGAGTATTTGTTACGCTATTCGATGCGAAGCACTTATTATCCTCTCTTTTATGGAACATGTTTTATCGCGAAGTTGAAGTTTCTGATTGTATGCAAACGTTATTTCGAGGGAACAGCCTCGGAAGTAAAATTATGGCGTTCTGTTTTAAAATTTATGGCGCGAGTTACTTGCAAAATTTACTAGAACCTTTAATTATGCCGCTGTTAGACGATCCTACTACTGGTTTCGAAGTTGATAGCGCAAGAATAGATGGTAACGAAGATATAGAACAAAATGGTCGTAATTTAATTGCATTAACGCAAAAAGTATTCGACGCTATAATTTCATCAGCTGATCGGTAAGTTGTTAAGAATTTGTGAGCTGAAGTTTCAAGTTTTCCTTACATCCATATTTTGTACTCAGTATCAATAGTTTGACTATACTTTTCCAGATTTCCACCACAATTGCGATCCATGTGTCATTGCTTATATCAAGTACTCAGCAAAAGATTTCCACAGTGTCCTCAAAATAATATTGGAGCTGTTGGAACTGTAATATTTTTGCGGTTCATAAATCCGGCTATTGTATCGCCTCAAGAGATGGGTATCGTAAACAAACCGGTACCACCGCACATTAAACGAGGTCTGATGCTGATGTCTAAAATTCTTCAAAATATTGCAAATCACGTAGAATTTAGCAAGGAACAGCACATGCTACCGTTTAACGACTTTTTACGAGCGCATTTCGAGATCGGACGAAGATTTTTCATACAGATTGCGTCGGATTGTGAAACGGTCGATCAGGCTAGCCATCCAATGTCGTTCGTATCGGACGCTAACGTTTTAGCTTTGCACAGATTACTTTGGAATCATCAAGAACGAATTGGCGATTATCTTAGCAGCAGTCGGGACCATAAAGCAGTAGGTAGAAGACCTTTCGATAAAATGGCTACACTGTTGGCTTATCTTGGTCCTCCAGAACATAAACCAATCGATTCGCATCTACTATTTTCCTCATCTTACGCACGATGGTCAAATATCGATATGACTTCGAACTATTTCGAGGAAATTATGGTAAAACATAATATGCACGAAAATGAAGAATTTAAGAGTATCAAGAACTTGAACATTTTCTACCAAGCAGGAACCAGTAAACAAGGATATCCAGTGTTTTATTATATTGCTAGACGTTACAAAAATGGCGATACGAACGGCGATTTGCTAATATACCACGTAATTCTAACTCTGAAACCATTTTGCCATTCTCCGTTCGAATTGGTTGTTGATTTCACGCACACATGTTCAGACAATCGATTTAGAACTGAATTTCTACAGAAATGGTTTTACGTATTGCCCAAAGTTGCCTACGAGAACATTCACGCTGCGTACATCTACAATTGCAACAGCTGGGTGAGAGAATACACGAAGTTCCACGACAGAATCCTAGCACCATTGAAGGGGAACAGAAAGGTGGTCTTCATCGATGGGCCAGGCCGTCTGAATGACGTGATCGACATCGATCAACAAAAATTGCCTGGTGCTACGCTGTCGCTTGACGAAGACTTAAAAGTTTTCAACAGCGTATTGAAACTTTCTCACAAAGACACCAAGGTGTCCGTGAAAGTTGGACCAACCGCGATACAAATTACCTCGTCGGAGAAATGCAAAGTGTTATCGCATCCCGTTCTTTTAAACGATGTTTATTACGCGTCCGAAATAGAAGAAGTTTGTTTAGTAGACGACAATCAATTCACGTTGACTATATCGAATGAAACTGGCCCATTGTCTTTTATTCACAGCGACTGTGATAGTATCGTACAGGCTATAATTCATATAAGAAACCGATGGGAATTATCGCAGCCAGAATCCGTGTCTGTTCATCCAAAGATAAGGCCCAAAGATGTACCTGGAACACTGTTGAACATGGCATTGTTGAACCTTGGTAGTTCGGATCCAAATTTACGAACAGCGGCGTACAATCAATTGTGCGCTCTGACGGCGACTTTCGATTTGAAAATTGAAGGGCAACTGTTGGAAACGTCCGGGCTTTGCATACCATCGAACAATACTATATTCATCAAACATTTAAGCGAGACTTTAGCAGCGCACGATCCCCACCTCACGCTGGAGTTCTTAGAAGAATGCATACAGGGTTTCAGATCGTCGAGCATCGAATTGAAGCATCTCTGCTTAGAGTACATGACACCATGGTTGAATAATCTCGTGCGATTTTATAAACCGAACGACGAAGGCGGGAAACGTCAGAAGCAAGTTACAAAAATTTTGGAAAAACTAATTACCCTAACTATCGAAGAGGTAGAGATGTATCCAAGTATACAAGCCAAGATATGGAGCACAATCGGAGGATTGCCAGACCTTATAGATACGGTTCTGGATAATTTCATTCAGCGTAGCGTTACTTTTGGACTTGGGTCTCCTACGGTCGAAATAATGGCAGATACAGCCGTTGCTTTAGCTTCTGGGAATGTTCAATTGGTCGCGAAGAAGGTGATAGGGAGACTTTGTCGCGTCGTTGATAAAACTTGCACATCTCCGACACCATTATTGGAGCAGCATACAAGATGGGACGACATCGCCATTTTAGCGAGATATTTACTAATGCTATCGTTCAACAACTGTTTGGACGTAGGAAAACATCTACCGTATCTGTTTCACACAGTAACTTTCCTGGTTTGTTCCGGAAGTCTGAGCATGCGTGCCTCCACTCACGGATTGGTCATTAACAGCATTCATTCGCTGTGCACCTGCAGTTCTCCCTCATTCTCAGAGGACACTTATCGAATATTGCGAATGAGCTTAGACGAATTTTCACTTCCGAAATTTTACTTGCTCTTTGGAATTAGTAAAGTGAAATCTGCCGCTGGCACAGCGTTCAGATCCAGCTACAGGCATTCGACTGAGAAATGGTTCAGCAACGAGCGCACCGTTACGGGGACTCACGAAAAGGAAAGGCTCTCGTTGACCAGTTTAGAAATAATTACGGATGCTCTTCTTGAAATCATGGAGGCTTGCATGCGAGACATTCCACAGTGCGATTGGTTGAAGACTTGGACCTCGTTGGCGAGAAATTTCGCTTTCTGTTTTAATCCAGCTCTTCAACCTAGAGCTCTGATCGTGTTTGGGTGTATCAGCAAAAGTATCACTGATCAGGACATGAAACAACTATTGAGGATATTGGTGAAAGCACTTGAGAGTTTTAACGATATCACATTGTTGGAAGCAATCATTATGTGCCTCACTCGATTACAACCATTGCTTAGGCCTGTAAGTGACATGAATATACAGTTAGTCTCATACATTTATATTAATAATTTTTATATTTTCAAGGAATCTCCCATACATCGATATTTATTTTGGGTTGCAACTTCGATTCTTCAATTAGACGAAGCATCCTTGTATGCATGTGGTTTAGCACTTCTTGAACAAAATTTACATACCTTAGATTCTCAAGGGACGTTTGATGATAAGGTAGAATTCTGTGATTCATTTTGGCCTATAATCGCATCATGTGCTTTGTTTATTGCTATTGTAAGCTCTTGATATTCTTTTCAGACGCTAGAACATGTTATGATGTCAACACGCGAGCCTTTAGAATGGCATTTCAAACAGTTAGACCAAGCTGTAGGACTTTCATTTAAATCTAACTTCCATTTCGCTTTGGTTGGTCATCTTCTAAAAGGATATAGACATCCCACACCTACTACTGTTACAAGAACAGCTAGAGTGTTGACTATGTTGTTGAGTATTGTTGCTAAACCATTTAGGAGGGACAAGTTTGAAGTCACACCTGAAAGCGTAGCATACTTATCTGGTAAGTTTACATATACGCTATTTCTCGAACGCTTGGAATATCCTTACAATGTTTTCCTTGTTTTTTCTTAATTGAAATTAATAATTTTTGTATCTATGCTCCATTAGCATTAGTATCTGTATCCGAGGAAGTACGAAGTCGATGCCATATTAGACACGCCGTTACCAAAAATGTAGAATCTGGTAGTACAGATTATCTTGATATTTTACTTCCACAGAATGCAGTGAGTAACTTTGTAAAGTTTGTTATTATATATTTTGATTATATCTTTTTATGCTTGTATAAACTTTACTGATTACCATTTATTAGTTACAAACTGATTAGGATTACAAATGAAATGTTGATTAATAAAGGCAGATTTTCATAAATTGGATATTATTTTACAGGATGCATCAAACGCAATATCTTCTAATCCTACTAATCGCCGACAAAAATCGTGGGACTTGCTTGATCAGTCTGCGCTCACTCAAGCTAGACAACAAAAACAGTATTCATCTCATCAGGTTTGTTTTATTTATTTACTAAATCTACCTACAAACAATTCAGTATTTGTTACAATATTCATTTTATTCTCATTAGCCTCTAAAGTATTGAGTATAAAGTTCGTTTAAATTATTATATGTACAATATGCGATATCAAATATTCTTTTAAGTTGCAAAATATTTTAAAGCATAGTAGCTAATAATACTTTTATACAATTCAACGATTGAAATATAACCGTTTAATTTCCATAATATATTATAATATATGCTAAAAGTAAATTCTATATTAAGCATTTTATCTTAAGTAATGCTATTGCTTTATATTCTTTTATGTGCCTCTGTTTGCTCTTTCGATGTCTTTGCTCGCACCTACCTATACCTATCTTATCTCTGCCTGGGTTTCAATGCAACTTGTGACTTAAATATGTAATACTCCATCAATTTGTCCAAAAATTACGATGTGTGCGTCATTAACAAGACTGGACGGATTTTATTTAAAACTCAGCGATCATTTTCTGTACCAACTGCAAAGGAAACAAAACCAAGTGAAGAAACAGAACCGAAGGTATATTATTATTCGTTTTGTATAGTTTTCCATGCGCCTTATTTGGTGTGTGAATAATAATTTTTATAAGTTATGAGTGTATGAATATTTTTTAAAATTATGTACATATATTTATTAGAATCTTTGTAATTTATACAGAATCGAAGTGCCAGAGTGAGCGTGAGCAACGAAAATAATGTACTGCTCGACCCGGAAGTGTTGACAGACTTTTCAACGCAAACTTTGGTTTTAACTGTTCTGGTCACTTTAGTGAAGAACTCAACCGACGAAAATGAGCAACGGATTCTTTACGAATATCTTGCGGAGGCCTCTGTGGTATTTCCAAAAGTTTTTCCAGTAATGTTAGTATTTTACCATCGACATTTTCCATATATTTCATAAGAATTTACTTACTGGAGTATATTTAATAGTTTAGAATATTTTAATACAGACTTAACGTTTGTTCACAGACATAATTTGCTTGATGCAAAAATCAATAGTGTGTTATCATCATGCCACGATCAAGGTATATTAAATTCTGTACAAGCAATTATACAAAACATGATCGCGTGTGAAGATACAAGTCAACAACAGTTACATTACTTGCAAAGTTGTGGGTTTGGAGGATTATGGAGATTTGCAGGTCCATACACAAATGTAAGTATACATACTTATACTGTAGACTTTTCTTACTCATTATTGATTATAAAATGTATTCTGTAGTCTAATTGCACCGCTGAGAGTGCTCAGTTATTTGTTAATTGCCTGAAAGCCATGGTAGAACCGTGTTTACCAGTAGACGAGCCAGAAGGTCCGAGCAGCAGCAAACTTACAAGCGAGAAATATAAACGATCCGACAGTCATCAGTCGGAAGTCGCACAAAAAAATAAACCTTCAACATACAGTGGAAATGATCAGGCAAATACGCGTACTTTTTCAGAAAGGATGGAGGAAACTTCTCGAAGTAATACTTCTTTCGTTCATAGAGAGTAAGTGAATAATAGTAATCTGTTGAAAGCAATTAGAAAAAAATGCCTGCGATCACGAGTGTGAGTATAACAACGAGGAGAAGAAAATAAAGATAATAAATAGCAATAATTATTATAATAATTATATATAATAATAACAATAATGTATAACAACAATTTTAGTCGCAGTATGGATAGCAGAAGAGATATCTCATTGGATTCGACGAGCCAAGGAGAAAATACTAACAGTAGTAGTAGTTCACAACCTTAGCGATTAGTATGTGAACTTAAAAGACAGTGCGGTAAACATGGCCGAAAAGGACAGGTTGGTCGGAAATTGCAAAGACAATTAAGGTACGTTTAATGCTTCGATATTGTATAAAAATGAGTTTAGTGATTTAAACGATAGATCAAGAGAGGGAGAGAATGAACATAATAGAATTAACAATTTATTAAAATTAGAGGATAGATAAAACGCTCAGAACATTCTTCAAAATGAGACCCAGAAGCATGAAAATCTAAAACTTCTGAGATGTGTATGTTTCTAATTCAGGAACGCAAACATTTTGGCTCCGTGTTATTGCTGCAACATGTCGAATCAGTTTAATCCAATGCCGTCCACTTCACGTTAATGTACCCGCTGGAATGGAAATTCAATATGTTAGTCAACAATTCGTTAGTATGAACAGCTGTTTGGTTATTAGAGAAGTATATTTCAGTGATTTTGTGTTACTTTTAAATTTGCATTGCAATATTTAATTATAAATTTGAAAAAAATTACAAACTGTATTAATCATCGATTCTTTTACTACACCAGTCTTATTTTACATGGGTAACGATTCTAAACAATAACTTTATTTAAACTTCGTACAATTAAGTAATTTTCTTAATCAATTCGCATGACTGGCAATTTCATGGCAGCAGCATCCATGTACTTTTTATTCCTTTATAATTAAATATTTTTATATCATAGAAGCAAATTTGTTTTTAGATTCAAAGTAAATTTAATATAGTAACTCATGTCACTAGAATGAAATAATTCTATATATATGTATGTGTATATATATATATATATATATATATAGTTTATCTGGGAAGTCTAATTTTGTGTATGATTGTGAAATATTAAACATGTTTATTTTTCATTGATATATAGTAGATGAAACGATATATTGTGACAGATTAGACTTGATTACGACGAAAGAGAAAAGAAAAGCAAAAGAGAACACATCGTGTAATGGTTTGAGAAAAAGAAGTGGTAATCGATATATGAAAATACGAAAAAAAAAGAAAGAAAATAACACCTTTAATGGAAATTAAATTATCGTGAACATCCAATACAGTACCTTGTTAAAAGAAGTTTCATTGAAGTGGCAATGAGTGTTCAAGACGTCTATGTAAAAGAAGTACACAAAGTTTTCTATATGCAAAACAAAAACGGTAATACGAGGAAAATGTATTTGCGAAACTAAACCACGAATGTTCCACACGTTATCGGGTATTACAAGGGAGGTGCAATTGACTAGAATAGAATTCTAGGTCAGTGCGACGTCCTTCGAATAGTACATATATTATCATATACGATGAACTTCAAATTTCTTTCCATATTTATTGTTTGAGTGTGATTGTATTTTATTTGAGAAAGCGTAGCGAGTATATGTGCGTTTTTACGCGACCGCGGCATCAACATGCCGCGTTTGCTTTCGAATAGAGTTTTCGAGAGGGCTCAAGGAACTCACCTCTTGAATATCGTTACATTGTTCCAACCCCTTGCGCTTAGCCATTGTATTCATGGTGCTTGCATATATATTTTTATATTAATGTTAATGTTTAATAAATTTAAAAAACGATGGATTTCGATTGAGAACTTTTCTCTTGTTAATATGTAATAGTTTACGGGATATTTATTCGAGACGATTGGTTGGAAAAAAAATACCGCGGATATATACAGAACACGTGTATCACAGATGTTTGAAGAAAAGAGTGGCAAGGGGTTGACAATACAAAGACGCTCTGGACCAGCATGCGTTCGCTGCTGCGAGGCCTCCTTTCGTCTCAGGATGCTCGAGCAGCCGGACGGTCATTTCTAGAGTTCTTAAAAATGAAACACCAATGATTCTACTGTCTACCACTTATTAAAGTACAAAGCGAGACCACACGTTATTTTTCCCCCACAAAGTGTGTTAAGGCACAGGGGGGGACACTTTATTAGTAATTAGAGGAAAAAAGAGAAAACAAAAGAAAAAAAAAAAAATAAATAAATACAAGCGCAACGGTAATGACACAAGCGTCGATATTTCTGTCGAACAAGGTCTACAAATATGAAAGATATATACATTTAATATACATAGGTATAATAGATTGATTGCAGCAATAGAATATCTGTAACGAACTCGATAATGCGTTTGTACATACATAGTATATACATATATATTATATATGCAGGTCGTTTCGTAAGTTTCGTAAGTCAAACGATATCTAATCCAATGAAATTATTGAGAGCAAAAGGCGTTTCAAGTTGCTTTCATTTTAACGTATTTAGAACATTCATTGTAAATCGCACAAAAAATTTTGGTTTTTTAAACAGCGTGGTTTTAAGAGAGCTGAATGTTCTCTATACACGTTCACTGTCCGATGCATTGAACATCCGATGCGCAATCTTCTTTTCCTGTCGCGTTTGTAGGTCGCACAGTTGATGCGCAAACATAATCTCGAGAAGTTTCGAATCCGGGCTGTTTAAAATTTCCATGCACGTTGGAAATCTTGGAAAATTGCGAAGTTCGAACGTTCTGTTGGCGACTGTTAGAAGTTTAGGCAGTGAACGCGTTAAAAGCTGACGTAAAACTTACGGAATACTGTTATGTAGGGTATTTCATACGGTATATTACATTGGAGGAATAATTAACTTAAATGGAAAAATATGAGATAACTTGCCATTGTTTTCATACGACTATTGATTATTAATTTTCTAGGAATTAGCAAATAAAAGAAATATATGTATCGAATCTAGATAATTATAAATACCGTCACTTTCTTCCACGTTATTCGCTAGATAATAATTCATCATTAATTTAGTGTAAAAGAATTTTCCGAGTGCGACCAAAATTCTGGTATATTCCTCGTTAATTTCATTTCCTTTGTATCTCCCCATCTCTTTTATCGTTGTCCCTATGAAACGTTCACTCTGTCAGAAAGCGGCATTAACAACTATCAATGTCTAATATTCTTCTTTGTGATTTTACACCAAAGATATAAATGTCATTTTAGATCGAAGAATTACTCATTTTCATACTATCGAATATATAAATATGTAAGACAAAGTACTAACAGTAAGGGAACTTAATATTACAATAGATGTGCGTATTCTTTAAGTATCATTAATTATTAAAAGTTGACACTCAATAGTCTATTGAAAACATTTAACGATTGGTTTATTTATCAAAATATAAAGGTCGCGTGCCGTCTAAATAATACCATATCTTATGAAATACTCTGTATATTCATACGAATACACTATGAAAACATTTGTATAGTACATGCACACTTTTTGGAGATTTATAATTTTCTGGAGATGAAATTGTTTCAAAATTAACGATTAAGATAAGTATGTAAGTAATTATTAGGGAAGGCGTTCTATATAGGTTCGTATGTCCACACGTCGAATGTTGATTTAAAACGTACAATCTTCTAAATGCTTATACTTAGATATTTTTGGCGCGTCTCGAATTGCGCTACGAACAAAGCGTTGTTAATCTAGTTAAATGTTTAAGTGTTATATCTACTTCGTGTGCACACACACACACACACACATACACACACGCGCGTACCGCGTGTGCGATCGTGGAATATAAAAAAACGAAAGATTCCTTGAACAGAAATAAAACAATTTAATGGTTTCGCACTACCAACATTTGGATTATCGAGTTCCTCTGTAAAAGTTGAGAGCAAATAACAAATCGAGCGATGTTTAAAAAAAAAAAGAAACCTATGATTTGCGATAGATTATAAGCAAATATACTATCTTAATGTTTTTGAATGATTTTCTGCCCTTCAATTTTATTTCTCTCTCCTTTGTTTTCATTGTATTGCGGATGTTTATGCAGAAACGTTTAGAAAAATTGAATCTGAACAAAGACTTGTTCCATCTTTCAAACATTATGTATTTGTTACTTTAGATATTTTCTATATTTCTATCGATATTTTCTATATTTTGTGAATGTTCTGTATTTTTTTGCAGCAATTTCGAACAATTGTATAAACATCCGCAGTCTAGATTTCATCAATGATATATAGAAGTGTATAGATGTATAGAGTTAAATACATTTAATTTAGAATAATATTGTACAAATTCAAATGTATTTTATTTAATATTGTATAGACATAAATATGTTAAAATTAATTTTTTGCGGTGTATTTTTAAATCTACTTTGAAACAAATCAATTCATTTTTGTAATCATTTTTGTAATCAGTGCTAAATTTTATTCATACGTACATTTATGTGAACGATTAGTTAGTAAAAAAATTGATAATATAGAATGATAGGAGATTAGGAGGCAGGACAGATTTCTGTAAAACATTGTTATGTATCCATATGTATTTTAATTAAGTTTGTATTTATCTTTTATAACAGAGCCTACCAGAATCTCAGAGCAGATTTTTTTAATACAATTTAACAGCAAAAATTAAGAAGAACCTGCATAATACAGATATGCTGAATTCATTTAAAATATATAAACACATTCCATTCTAAGGACCTAAGGAGTAAAATACAATAACAGGAAAGCTAGATATCATTAACTACAATCATTCCTTTTAACAATTAGTTTTATTGGCGACTATCTCATTAAAAATGGACAAAAATATTTTGAGATATACATATGTATACCTCAATTTTTTCATTTTACAATCATTTCTTTTAACATTTAGTTGTATTGGCGACTAGCTGATTAAAAATGGACAAGAATATTTTGAGATATACATATGTATAACTCAATTTTTTCATTTTACTTAAATTATTGACATATATTGATATTTTATTTTGTTTGGTACACGAAATGAAATATAGCAAGTTTTGCCGCCAATTTGCTCTCAGGTATGTCAACAGACGGCCTGCAAACATAACCTAATACAGCGTTTGTATCAAATCTGCAGCCTTCCTGCTAACAAGAATTTGCCACAACTTCAACAAAATTTGTTACAAGGTAAGTCGAATTAATATTAGAATGAATGAATGAATGAAGTAAATGAAAAGTTATTTACGATACCAGTTCGTGTGTGTAATTTTTTTGTATTTCTAATTATTATTATTGTTGTTTAAATTTGTTTTACATTGCAATAATGTGTCATTCGTTAAGCTTTTTAGTTTATTATAAGAAATGAAGCTCTGATTATTGCTGTTTCTTGAGCAGACTAGCTTAGAAGTGGTAAAATAGTAGTAGTTTATTTTCTGTTGACTATTTGTTATTAAACTCCACCGTGCAGATTCTGCTCAGTCGTTGCAAGCATTTTGCTCTTAGATTAAACGAGCAGGAGCTTGGATTATATCACCACACTTTCTTATATTTCTGCTCATATTCTGAGAACGTAACTTAATGTAACAAATTCTGTATCACATCTGCAACCTTTCTTCTAACAAGAATTAGTTCTAAATATTTTACAATGTCTGGTAGAACAGATTTGGTTGACTTGGTGTCAGTTATATATAATATAACATATTCACACATATTTTAAGATGGCTTTATCATATTAATAATAAACAAAATAATTTTGCAGGGAAGTTCCAGTATGGAACACAATTCAAGCGATGATACCGTGGAAAGTGTTTCAAAATTCGAATGCCAACAACAAATTCTGGCGCAGTTTAAAAATCAGGATACTGGGTAAGTGTTTATGTTATAAATAATAGATTCGTAATGCATGTAAGAACATTTTCTTATTAATCGTATTCTTCATAGGAAAATCTGTGAAACTTTGGAGCGGATGGAAGAGGAAATGAAGTAAGCATCAGATATTTTTTTTTAATGTTTATTAATACATATATAGTAATAATATTAGAATACATATACAAGTACATTCTTTTACTTTCTGTTCACAGGAAAATGAACTCATTCTTAGAGAAGATCTGTGAATGTATCCAAGACCGACATAAGATGCCTCAAAAGCCAGCCAGACTGCCTATATCATCAATGGAAGAGATGAATGCATTTGAAACTGTAAATGAGGAAAATTATCTTGCTGTTGTAAGTGAAGAAACTTATACTTTAATTTACTTTCATACAAAATCATGGTGCGTATATTAATCTTTATTTGTTTCTCTTGTACATTTAGGTGAACTACTTGCAATACATTGGGGGCTCAAATTTAAAAGAGACTGTCAATCGTTGTTTTAAGGACGCGATAAAAGACAATTTAATGTCGTCGTTCACGTGGTGGGGTCGGGAGCAAGGACAGCATGCTTTGTATAATGCTCGCATTACTATGGCTATTTATGGTATGCGGATCAGTTTTTATATTTTCACCTATAATTGTTGCTACCACTGTAAGTATTGTGCGGAGATAACAATATAGATATGCGTGCTCTGATCATTATTGTGTTAGAGGTGGTGTTTTAAGAAAACTCATTTTGTTCGCTAGCCTCTTGTTTCTGCCCAATACTAGAATTAGTATGGTAGTTAGTCTTGGAACCCGTGTATATATCATTGATGCTTATGTACGTTGTGTGTACTTTTTTCAGACGCCGTATGCCGTAATCGTAACTTCCAAAAGCCCACTCGATCGGAATTTCAACTTCATATGCGAGCAGCCCTGCGGACAGCAAAGGAAAGGATCAGAAGCAAGTCTCGTGATACCAAGAGTGGTCTATCTCGGTTACCGCGAGACTTTTGGTGTGACGACTAGTTAGAAGAATCTAGGGAGGAAGAGGAACAAATAAGTTGAGACTAACAAGCTTTCATGAAGTTAAGGGGCACAGTACGCGTAAAACACTTTAACTTGTTAATTGAAGAAAATATACAGAACCAAAAGTACATTGGCGTGAAAACTTTCAAAAGTTGCAGTCTTGAACAAGGCCTTAGATTTAAAACAAATATGTATATATATTTTAAATTAATGCAAAATTTGTTCACTGTATCTAGCTCGTATTATTTAACTAATAAGTTAAAAGTGTTTTTCAAAAATAGTGTAGAAGTTTACATACTTACTATGTGAAATTGTTATGTAAACCTATAATACGTACAACGTATAATGTTATAATAATCGAGTTTAAATAATTATTCTAACATATAATGTCAAATGATTAAGTGATATATATGTATTTGGTTCTATTATTTTCACGATGCAAAAAATCTTAGATCCACATATACAAAGTTATTGTTGTACATTTTGTAACAAGGTTTCTACACTTATATTGTAATATTAATGTAAATTTTGTTTTCGTTATTGTTAGCATTATTTTTTCCTATTAGATATACATAATATTATTAGAATATTACTACTTATTACAATAATTGTATGGTAGAGGCTACTATATTTTTACTATTATATTTTTGATGTAACGTTCTTGGACACGTGCAAACATTAAACATTTGTAATAACAGCATGAATTCCTGGGGGTCTAAGACTTCATCATCGCAGACAAGGTACTGTATAGCCTTATCGTTTTATGAGACTTTTATTGGACAATTTAGAGCAAATTAAAATGTACTGTGCCTTCCACAATACCTTCTAATAACTCTATTTGCTTCTACCGATTTCTTTTTCACTTAGTATTAATTACATGTGCAATAATTATTTATGAACACGTTTAATTTTGTGTGCAGATTTCTTGTGGCGCTTATTTGCGTGAATACGCAGAGACTTTGTAATTAACGAGAGATTGATTTTATGACTACAATTGAAATGGGCTTGTCGTGCAATTCAACTAGCAATTGGGACAAGAAGAATCAAGACCCCTTGGAGCAACTTGTCCAATGGAATAAAGAAGAACTTCAAGATATGTTTTAATTAATGTATTATACATTATTTTACACATTGATATCGAAATTTACGCAAATTTTAGTGCTAAGATACTTTTATACATTTATATTATAAATTAACATAAGTTTTAGTCATAAGACGTATTGTAAATCATTTATTATAACAACAAATTACAAAATTAATTTGTTAGGACACTATTACACATTTTTATCGTAAATTTTTAATGTAAATAAGTTTATAAGATAGTTATTTATAAGAATTAGCTGTAAAATCGCTCTGTAATGATTATATAGTATTAAACATGTTGAATAAACCTTTAATTATTGTTAATTAATTGTTTAATTAATTAATAACCTGTCTAGTAATCCTAGAAAAACCAATCCTTGGAATACCTCCTCCCCTATCATGTTCCCCTGATACAAAGTCCGAAAATCGGGATTTCGCTTGAGAAAGGCCAGAAAACTGGGATTTCCTGGAAAATGACGTCACTTCTAGGAATCGCCAGAATTCTTGGAATTTCGAGGATTCCTGGAAATGACGTCATTTTCCAAGAAGTGGCACTTGGGATACCTCCTCACATATCATGTTCTCCTAATACAAAGTCCCAAAAATCGGGCGTCACGCTTGAGTGAGCACCAGAAACTGGGAATTCCTGGAAAATGACGTCACTTCTCAGAATCGCCGAAATTCCAGGAATTCTCGATGACGTCATTTCCAAGAAGTGGCATTTAGGATACCTCCTCGCATATCATGTTCTCCTAATACAAAATCCTAAAATTCGGTCGTCACGCTTGAGTAAGCACCGATTTTTAGGATTTTGTATTAGGAGAACATGATATGCGAGGAGGTATCCTAAATGCCACTTCTTGGAAATGACGTCATCGAGAATTCCTGGAATTTCGAGGATTCTTGGAAATGACGTCATTTTCCAGGAAATCCCAGTTTCTGGTGCTCACTCAAGCGTGACGACCGATTTTCGAGACTTTGTATTAGGAGAACATGATATGCGAGGAGGTATCCTAAATGCCACTTCTTGGAAAATGACGTCATTTCCAAGAACTCTCGAAATTCCAAGAATTCTGGCGATTCCTAGAAGTGACGTCATTTTCCAGGAAATCCCAGTTTTCTGGCCTTTCTCAAGCGAAATCCCGATTTTCTCTTCTCTATTTTAGTTTAATTGTGATCAGGACTGTTTTTTACGAGTTTTTTCTCGTTTAAGGAGAGGAATTGGTCTCTCTGGATGGCTGGACAGGTTATTAATTCATTAAACAATTAATTAACAATAATATTGAACGTTTATTGGCTCCTTTTGATAATTTACATACAGAAATAAACATAATTCTTAAATATAAATAACTTATAATATTTCTTATACCTAAATCCTACGTAAATTTACAATATAAATGTATATAAATGTTATTACAAGTTAATTAGCATAAACTACAATTATAAACTAATTTACAATACATATGATAACTAAAAATTATGTCAATTTACTCATGCCATCGTCCTGAGTCCTCCCTGTAATTGGAATATACAAAATATTAATGTAATGAGCCTTAATCTCTATTAAATTTATAAATTAATTAACTATTATTCCAATTTTTAATTATCAAACTGGTGGCTCCATCTTTCAGGAAAGTGCTCAAACTGTTCGCAAATCATTATCGACAGCGAAGCAAACTACTTCTCGACTGGTGGCGCCATCTCTGTGGCGACCCTTGAAACTACTCGCGGAATAGTTCCAGTCTCCGCCGCATAGATGGCACCACCACCGAGCGGCAGCGGCGCGACCTACTCCTGGATTGGTGGCGCCATCTCTGTGGCGAGCGCTGAAACTACTCGCCGTTTAGTTCCACTCTTCGCCGCATAGATGGCGCCACCAGCCCAGGAGTAGGTGGCGACGCTAGCGCTCGGCGGTGGCGCCATCTCTGTGGCGAGCGCTGAAACTACTCGCCGTTTAGTTCCACTCTTCGCCGCATAGATGGCGCCACCAGTCCAGGAGTAGGTTGCGTCGCCAGCGCTCGGCGGTGGCGCCATCTATGCGGCGAAGAGTGGAACTAAACGGCGATTAGTTCCAGCGCTCGCCGCATAGATGGCGCCACCAGTCCAGGAGTAGGTCGCGACGCTACCGCTCGGTGGTGGCGCCATCTATGCGGCGAAGAGTGGAACTAAACGGCGAGTAGTTTCAGCGCTCGCCACAGAGATGGCGCCACCGCCGAGCGCTAGCGTCGCGACCTACTCCTGGGCTGGTGGCGCCATCTATGCGGCGAAGAGTGGAACTAAACGGCGAGTAGTTTCAGCGCTCGCCACAGAGATGGCGCCACCGCCGAGCGCTAGCGTCGCGACCTACTCCTGGGCTGGTGGCGCCATCTATGCGGCGAAGAGTGGAACTAAACGGCGAGTAGTTTCAGCCTTCGCCACAGAGATGGCGCCACCACTGAGCGGTAGCGAAGCGAACTACTTCCTCGACTTGTTTTTTTTTTTCTTTCTGTTATTCTTCCTCGAGACTTGGATAAGTTCATCGACCAGTTTTTGAACGTATATATAATTATAAATTTTGTATACTGAGCTTCTAATTACCTTAATTTAAGCCTGAACTTTAATATATTTTATACTAAATACGTAGAGGTTTGAATTAACATTAGATGTATTTATTTCCAGAATTTCTATTGGGAATTTGATTTGAATGGCGGCTGCTCCTTTGTTCAACCCTTTGACACTGCAAATTACACGCACAGGACTGGAGTTATACTACTTGTATTGTGTGATTTGTGTTTAATGTTCTTTGTCGTGACTGCTGTCAATTGTCAACTCGTGGCGCCATCTGTTGGACGAAAACGGAAGCTATACTTCGACCAGTTTCAGCACTTCTTGGACAGATGGCGCCACGTGTGCAATAAATATATATCATATATTAAAAAGGAAAGTTTATACAAAAAAAATTGTAATATTTATTCTAACAACATAATTTGTAACGTAAATCAACATATAAATACATATAAAGACACATACATGCAATAAGAATGTATTGAAATTAATAAAATGTTAACAGTTCTAATTATATGTATTTAATTTCTGTCCAAATAGTATCTGTGCACGAGAATCATTCTAATTTATTATTCAATTAAAAATTCGCTACATACATATCATAAGAATCAGTCGTGTTCTCAAATTAAAAAACTGTGGAGAGTTCGTATTCGTTCGAGTATCGGTAATAAAGGGAACCGCGCGAAAACCCGCGTCATTTCGAATCATTCTAAACACTTTAAGCAAAGTAAGGGTTTCCAAACACTGGCAGCTTCGTCTTTTTCTTGTTTTTCTTTTTTTTTTTTTTTTTTTACATCGTATAAGGTATATTATTTATTATATCTTATTTACATTCAACATCGTCTTGACAACACCATAGGAAAAATGTTTTTAGACACATTCCAAAATTTGTCGACAATAACTTCTCTCTTATTGCATCTGTTGCGCTTCGTCGCTTTGTTTTATACAATGAATCGAGGACACACGGTGGCGATTCGCTGAACCAATTGTTGTAAAAACTCAGTTCGACGAGTATACATAAATTATGATGCGTGTACGTGATAGTAGACGAGCTATTTATAATATATACGGGACGGTACCTGTGTGCTTTGTCTTCTCGCGAATTTAACATATATTTTTCTTTTTACTTTTTTGTTTGCTTTTCGTTTTCGAAGCAGGTACTTTGACAAAGTTCGCTGTAAACGGACTGGTAAAAAAAAAAAAAAAAAAACAAAGTAATAAAAGAAGAGGAAAAAAAAAGAACAATTAAAAGAGAACTAAACAACGTGCACGTAGGTCGCTTAAAAAACGCTTAACTAATCGATAATATAGCTGCTTAGAGACTCGACGATCGTATCTATGATGTTGTGCTCCGTTTCTTTTCTATTCCCTTCATCTCTTTTTATACACGGCCGCGGAGTTTCCCTCGGAAACTCCGTAAGTAAGGAAATAATGATTTATTTATTTATTTAATTAATTAATTAATTTTTTTCGTTTTCTTTCTTCCGTCCCCTTTCGCACGACTCTAGCAAGGTAAATAGAGATAATCTACCACGATTAGAACGTCGCTTTATTACTTTTTGTCCGTTTTAATTTAGTCAGATCTCTAAACAATAAATAAGGCTTTCTTTGCTTTTAATAAATAGGTAGTACAGAGGTGTTCGATCGAGTAAAAGGTATTTTTTAAGTAAAGGAGCGTCCGAGGAGGACGCCGTCGACGAATTTCTTCTCTCCGTTTAACTCGTCGCTGCGTTTCCCCGATAGAAAGAGTAACGATTACTTAAAAAAACAGGTAGAAGGAGAAGAAGAAGAAGAAGAAGAAGGAGAAGAGATGAAAGCATCGTAACTAAAATTAAAGAAGGAGACGAACGAAAAAAGGAAAACGATAGGAGAAGAAGCAACTCAAAGCGCGCTCGCGTGAATCGAAGAGAATTTTGATTCGTACTACGCGATTCTGATTATTTTCTTTTTCTATCGCTCTTCCTCCTCCTTTCATTCTCGCGCCTTCGATCCTCGCCTCTTGGAAAGTAAAAAAGAAAAAAAAAAAACGCTCCGCGTGTTGTTTGACACTCGGGAGGGAGAGAGACAGAGAGAGAAAGATATCTATGTATTTATATATATATATATGTATAAAGAAGGAGACAACGAAAATACGTGGACACGAAGTACGATCGAAAGCTTTGAAAGTGTAGGGGCAGGGCGCCACGATTGGCGGTCAAAGAAGAACAAGAACGGAGGCGGTTACTCGACATCGAAGAGACAGCTCTCTCTCTCTCTAGGCGTTCGAACGCGAAGGACTCAAGTGTAAAATCGAAAAAGGTCTCTAATTAAGATTATCTTCTTTACGCTCTAACTAATTACTCATCTGCTCGTTTCGTGCCTACGATCGTGTAATATCGATAGAGATCCTATGGAATCTAAATATTAATCCGCTCCAACAATCGACATTCTCAAAACTTCAGGTCGCACTCGCAGGTTCGCCGCTAGACACAAATAGTTACAGCTGAAAGTTCCCGAAAACCTTCTCCACGTCCCCTTTTCCCGTCCATTTCCCAGCTCGCAACGCGTTCCGCGACGGAGTCCCGACCGACGTTGCTCCTCCCCTCGTTCGCGCGTAAAAATTCGATCCTCGGACACGGACACCGTGTGCAGCGTCGTCGCGGTTCGGTCGGGACTCCACACGCCCCTTGCGGCTCTCCCTTTTTACCTCGCCTCTCTCGTTAACCTTTTTTTTTTTTTTAATACGAACATTTAGGAAGATAGCGCTATCGATAATTAATATTTTTCTGAAATTTTTTAACATTCTCTATATAAAAATCTGCATCTGCGTGTATCCACTTATTGCTTCTTAAATCGTCGTCGATCTCTCGGTACCATTACGGTCCAGATCCGCCCCAAACGGAGACCCCGCCGCGAGTTTCGCCACGCGGCGTTTACGTCGCTCATATCTTCTTCCCTTTCTCCCTTTCTTTCTTTCTTATTTCTTTTTTTTTTTTTTACAATGGTACATGGAACGACGCGCGTCGAACGGAAGCCTCCCGAGGACCTTCCCTCGCGTTATGCGAACGCGAACGGAACGACCTCGCTCGCAAAAGAATCCTCCAACCCGGGAGGTTCGACGCGTCGACGGATCGACTCGGGGAGAGCCAGTTTCCCGCGTTCCTCGGTCTCTCCCCGTTCCTGTTCGCCCGTCGTCGCGTCGAGCCTCGGCCAACCACGTTCCCAGCGTACCTCGTTGAACGAAGGTCCAATAGAAAGACAACAAAATTCCCCCCGCTCGTCAGACTTGCTCTGGAAGCGGTTCGAGTCGCTCGTCGATCGCGGTTCGCTTTGGAAGCAGCGGTCAGCGAACGCGGATGCGACGAGACCATCCATCCGTCGTCCATCGCGGTTAAACAAAAGTCCATCCTCCCCTTTCCTTCCTCTCATCCCTCTCTAAATAAACTAAATATCGCGCGGACGTGTCGCGTTCAGCGACGAGAAACTGTTGGAACGACTGGGCTCGAAAGGCGAGTCGACGCCTCGTCGCAGGATGCTCCTCCGCCGCGTTCACCATCGTCGATGCTCTGTTTTCGTTTCTTCTTTATATACGCCTTGATATGTTCACGGTGTCACGATTCCCTGGGGACCCGTCCAACCGTTCCCTCGAACGTCTGTGCTCGTCACGACCTCTCGATCACTTCCGGATAGATCTCCGTCTCTCGCGTTATGCACAATATAATCGTAACTCTCTTTCGAACACGCGTCTACACGGGGACACCCTCATTTTCAATCGTTTCTCGACGGTCACCCGCGCCTTCGTTTTCCTCTGTCACGCGAATAAAACATTCTCCCCTCGTCCACGCACACTTTCTCGCCCCGTCCTCGCATTATTGGCACATATTCCAGCTCCTCGACTCGTTTCTCTCTGCTTCGACTCGACAGGTACACCTATACAACAGCTCGCATACAGAACACACTCGTGTAGGCTAACGCGGAGGCAAGGATCCGTATCGTTCTATCGTATCATCGTTCTCGTCGTCGTTTAATAGCATCTCGGTTAATATCTCGGGTGACCTTACTTTCAGTCGCACGCATTATCTGTCGCTCCCTCTGATCGTTTCGTGAGAACGAAACGGAAGTGGCCGATGTGTGTTGTTCACCTTCGTTTCTTCGTATGTGGGTGTGTGTGTAACGTGTGTCTCTCTGATGTCGTTGTGTACGAAATGTATAAATTGTGGTTGCGTGTTTGTACATCGATTAAGCTTTAATAAAAGCTACAAAATATTCGCTGCACGGGACGTAAAAATGGCTCGCGTTTAGGCTCCGTATCGCCCTTAGAATCTCTGCTGGGTTGGAACGTGTTTATGTATATTAGACCTCTCGAATTCGTTCGTTTCTCTTCCTTATCGTCGTATCGTTGCTCGAAGATTCTCGTACAGGGCGGCAGGGGAACGAGGCGCAGAGCGTTGGGGTCGTTAATACTTTTAGGCCGTCTGGTTCTGTTCGCGCAACGTGCTCTGTACCGTGTAGAGAGACTCGAGAGAGTATTCCGTGTCAGTCGTCGAGAAGAATCACCCTTCGTCACCGTTTCGACCGCAACGGACACCGCGCGAACGTTCGTATCGACTCGTGCCGTGTCCTCGTACCGTATCGAGGTCGCGTATCGACGTTGCACCGCAGCGTTGCACCGCCGCGTATCATCCGACGATACAACGCGATGCAACGGCCGCTGTTCGCGTCGACGCGCGGCCAGGATACGCGACAAGTGGACGGCTGGCCTTAAAATAAGTTAGGAACACTATAAAACAAGACCTGTTTCGCTTCGTCGATGGCGACGCGAGTTTAGACCGTGATAAAAGCGGGAAGCGTCCGCCAAGACGTTTCCTCTGCGTGCGACGCGGTGAGCAACGGTTAGCGTGGCGCCCGTCCATTCGACGGTCCGCAAACGGTGTTCAATTAGAAAAAGTTCGCGTCCAAAGGTGGAATCCGTGCCGTACGCCGGCGCGTCTCGCGAGGACGTTGTTTTTCGTGCGCGTTAAATCAGTTAGTCACGGTGGCAGTGATCATGCAAATGGCAGTTCGCTCCTGGCTCGCGCGGACCCGTGTCCGCGCTGGAACGATTTCCGTTTCAGGAAGAGAAGGACAATAGCGGAAACGGCCGACTCGTACGCGGAGTCTTCGCTGGCGTGCAATAATCTCTACGTATTTTGATCCCGTCGCGAGCTTCTTCGGTTCGAGAACACGGTTCTTACTGCCGACTCGGGTTCGAACGAACGGTAACGTTCCCAAAGAAGATTCGCGCTAGTTTCGTTAAGCTAAGTTCTCCGATGAGTGGCCCTCGCACGGATGAGTCTTCCGTCTCTCTCTCTCTCTCTCTCTCTCTCACTCGAGGTTTCCTCGCGCTGGAATGTCTGCGATACGCGGCTCCATCCGAGGTCTCTTTCGATGCTCGTTCGGTCGCTCTTCGCCTTTATCGGGGTTCTCGGGAATCAGGGGGTTGTTGTGTTAGTACTTTCATCGAAGGGAACGCCCGATCGCCCTGACTAGGATGATCGAATCGTCGCGCCTCGACAGGGACCTCGTGGCCTTCTCGATGGCGATCGAACGCGAGGCGTCCCCGCCGCGAACGATCCCCGTCGTCGTCACAATGCTTAAAGCGCGCGTTCCCGCGGGAAGCGCGTCGACGCGGCCACGGGATTAAACGAGGAACCCTTGCGAGGTGGCGCTCAGCTGCGCTCTAAGCGCCGTCACGCTGTTCATGATCTTCTTCTGGTGGCCGACCAAGGTGACCCCGAGCGCAGTCAGCTCTTGAACGGTGACGCGTGCAGCCGCCTCGAGGGTCGTCACCCCGGAGCTCTCGAAGCTCTCAGCGTACCGCGACATCTTGATGGAAGCCAGCCACTCGCTGACAGAGGTCAGCTGCGTTAAGTCCACCGCGTCCGGCGCCAGTGGATTGGTGCCCCTGTCAAAAATTTCGAGTTAGACCATTTCAGCTCGGAGAACGCCACGTTTCTTGTACTCTCGAGGGACTCAGGGGGTGGATGGTCGGGTCTCTTGGTACGGGGGAACCACTATGCGAGATCAACGACCTGAAATATTCCATTCGAGTCTCTACAGGTCGATGATCCGATCTAACAAAGGTCGCGGAGCGGAAGAACGCAAACGCTGCGAGAGATTTGGAGAACGTGTCTCGTTCTCCCTTGCTCTTTCCATCTGCCAGAGGCGAGCCTGGAACGACGGATCGATCAACGGCCGCGAGATCAACCAGCGCTTCCGTTTTCCCGCGTCCAACGCGAGCAAAGAGGGGCGAGTTTTGAAAAGAGTTCGTCTCGGATCTCTATTATCGAAGTACGCTTCTAGCAAAGGAGGGTTTCGGTCGTCTCGACGATCGCGTTTCACCGTGACCGTCGAACACGACCGACTCGTACACTGACCTAAATCAGTCCACGCGAATGGGAGCTAGCGTGGCACCGAGTATGTACAGAGACACGTTCCCTGGTGGCGAGAGCACACACATGGACGTTTCGAGTTACGTGCTCGCAGAAGGCCCTTCTAGGAACCGAGAATCAGCGGCAATTCCGTTGACGCGACAAGTCTGGAAGACGCGTGGCAACCTGGACGACGCGTTCTGCGAGCACGAGGGAGACTTCCAAGTGAAACAGGCGACCGTGCGCGGTTTGGGGTGGAACAGCGTGAGTGAAAAAGTTTCCGGTTCCGAGACGGTTCACTACTGATTCTCGGGTGAAGCTGCTCCGCTGGTACACAATTTCACTCGATCGACTTTTTACGGGTATTTTACGGGCAGATACGGTGTATAAAACGGATCTTAGCTTAGAAGGGTGGTTCGATGTAGTATCTTTATGTACACTTTGCTGCCAGCTCGATAACTTTTCACGACCGCGCCTCGACTCTCTTCGTTGGCAGCGCGTGTCGGGTCGAATGGCGGATGATCCGGCGTAGAAATCGCGGTGGCTGGTTTCGATCCATCGATCGAGCAGGCGTCGCAGCGGGGTCGTGAAAACTCGAGGCGACGATGGATTCGTTACTAGAGTGACGGTGATCGATGGTGACAGTGAGAGTTGCTAATGGCGGTAGATGAGAGTTACTATGACGGTGTGCGGTTACGGTTGACGGTATACACAGAGTTCAGAGATCAGCTGGACGTATTACGTAGATGTGAATGGATAAATGGTGCGTATGAAAGCAAGCAGTGCGAATACGAACTAATAGGGTTACAAGCAGAGCAAATGCTGTCTACGTGGCAGCAATACTCGTGGTGATTCCAACGAGGTCGGAGAGAGCAAGAAGGCACCAGGCGCTGAACGTTCGCGCGTTTCGAAACGGTTGTTTCGCTCGAGGCACCAGCGGTAGCAAAAATTCGAAGGGTTTCGAACTCGTTGCCTTGTTGCTCCTCCTTCGTTTCTAATTTTTTTTACATATTTTGGGGGGGGGGGAGGGTCGACTGAAAGCTGTTCTTGATTTTTTACCTTTTCCTCAAATGCACGTTGGAGGATGTCGACGAGGCGGGTGGGGGTGGGGGTGGAGCACCCCTTTCCCTGATTCTGACAATTGTTAGCATTTGTTAGTGCAATGGAGGTCACACACTTTGGTGTGTGCTTGTGTCTGTTGTACGTGTATCTGTATCGATGCGCGCGTGTGTGTGTGTGTCTGAGTTCGTGTACAACGTTGAACGTGTACGCTGTTGTGCGCTGTGCAAGTGTGTGGCGTATCGTGTGCTTGTGCGAAGCTCGATTCGTCGCGCGTCTGTCACGATAGTGAACGTCTTAAGATTCTCGACCGTGACGCGTCTAAGTAAGCTGATTGTCCGTTTTGATTCTCGTATATTTCTATTTCTATATATATATATAGATGTATATATGTATCTCTCTCTTTCGTTTTCTCTCTGTCTCTCGATGGAAATTCGAAAGGAGCTGCGCGGAACCTACCACCGCTCCGCGATTGGTCGCGATCATTTTTCCTGTAATGGTGTGTCGCGACGGATTCTCAGCTACGAGATCGGCTCACTCGAGATTTCTCGTCCATCTTGTATCGGTTCGCCTTCGTTTCTCGCTAAAATGCAGGCGCGACGTCGCGGAATCGATCGGCAGACGCGGAGGCCACGCAACCTGGGCGACGCACACGTTCGCACGCGGTTCCTCCGCGCGGTTTCCCCGACGTTCTCTTGGGCTCAAGTAGAAAAATACTATTCTAATCTGGTCGAACGGTTGCTCGCGTGATTAAATGCTAATAAGTCTTTGCAGTTCTGTTGCGATAAAGTCGATGACGTCAATAAATACTATATCGATAAATATATATATATATATGTATGTATATATATATAATTTTCATAATAATTATATGTAATTTATATGCACGCATATATGCAACCCTTGTGCTACGTGTGCACGTATAGTTGTATATATGTCTGTACATATAATTAATTTGCATATATATCTGTATATATTACGTATATCAAGAGTTAGAAAAAACATCTGAAAGACTATGACAACGCGCCTCGCGGTTAAAAACCCTCTGCTCCGTCCTAACCATCTCCCTTAACCTTCGATCTATATTGCTATTCGTTGGTTCGATTTCGTCCGCTATAAATTCTCGTTACTCCTACGAAAAAACTGGAGGGTACATACGTACGTACATACTATATTTATATATATATATACTCTCATAAAATTTCCCATTTAAATCCCTCTAACTAGAACTATAAATATCCTCTACGCGATTTCCGCGTGGCAGCTAAGGGTCGATTAAAATCTACCGATTCGCGATTAAAGACACCCTCCTCTAATAAGTATATAGATCTCTGTTCTGCCTCCACCATCGACGAACGTATCGATTCGCAGAGACCGTGGAAAACCATTTTCCCATCCCCCTACGACAGACTAATTTCCTACATCGTTTTGCTCGCGTTCGAACACGATCGATCGATCGTTCTCCTCCACTCGCTCGTTTCAACGAGAAACGCGCGGAAACGCGATTATCCTGTTTAAGGAGGAGAATTGCCCCGCGCGAAATTTCATCGCTGCTCTTTAATCCATTCGAGACGGATTGCACAGCTTGCGTGCGGTGATATTAAACTGAAATTCTGAGCCAGCACGGAAAAAGTAGGCGTCGAAATGGGACTGGTTTAAAATAATATTAAAAATTAAAATTTTAGCTTCTGGTGTTGGTCTCGAAAAAAATGAGTCGTCTCGAATGGGTTAAGCGTCGGATCGAGCGATTTCTTTGGCGATCATTGACGAGAATACTAGAAAAAAGAAAAAGAACCACGGAAAACGATGATTCGGTTAAAACCTGTTGATCGAGTACGTTGATAGAGCTAATAGAGTGGACAGAAGTTCGACTTCCGTTTCCGTAGAAGCTATATATGCGAAGCGAATAAGGAGGAAAGAGAGAGACATCTTGTTCCGAGATTGTCTCGTTTTCATAACGATCGTGTGGCTGTGATTTCAGTCGAAAACGACACGAGGGAAGGGTTCGATATAAAGAGACTTGGCAGAGTTGCTTTCCACCCTTTCAAGAGGGAAATGTAAATTTTCAGTGCACCCTATAGATGGATTAGTAGCGTCAGTTGTTTGTATAGAGAAGAATCTTTACAGTAATATAGTACAACAAAGTTAATTATAGTATTAACATTGTCTAATTTAATTTTTAACAAACCGAAACAAACCACTTTTCTAATATGTATTCTACATTATGAACACCACGCGAGTATAACATAAATTGGCGTTGTTCCAATTAAAAATACTAAATATCATATGTCTAAGAATCAATATAAATATCAGAACTAATTAAAAAGCATTCCATATTAAAGCAACTGACGCTAGAATCCACGTTTTCTCGACACGCATAAAAACTCGGAAACCTTCGACTACCCCAAGGGGTGAATTCGACAAACTAGCCATTTGCATCGTTCGACACGGACGAATAAAAATCTGATAGACAGTCTCTTTATCCGTAAACGTTCCCTCGTGGAAACTACAATTTAACCCTTTGCACTCGGATGTCCCCTCTGAGGGGACATCGACATTGATTAGTGATTGCGGAGGATAAAGTTAATCCACCGTAGCTTTTCGAGAAATGCACGTTTCCCTCGCGTTTTCTATTGAAATGGAAATTTTTATCGCTGGGAGATGTTAACAATAGAAACTGTGGCTTAAAAATATTTTTAAAACATTGCTGTTTTAGCAGTAGTTCTACATTTTGAGAAACATATGTTTCCCTGCAGTATTTTATTGAAATGGAAATTTTCTGTTGCTGGCAAACGTTAGCAATACTTTAGCAATATTTTAGCAATAGTTAGTAATAGTTAGCAATAGAAACTATTGCTAAAATATTGTTAAAACATTGCTACTTTAGCAGTAGCCTTGCATTCTAAGAAACACATGTTTCCCTCAAATTTTCTAAGGAAATGGAAATTCTCTATTACTGACAAACGTTAGCAATAGAAACTATTGCTAAAATATTGATAAAACATTGCCATAGTAACAGTACTTTTGCATTTGGAGAAATGCACGTTTCCCTCAAGTTTTCTATCGAAATGGAGATTCTCTATTGCTGGCGAACGTTAACGATAGAAACTGCTGCTAAAATATTGTTAAAACATTGCTGTTTTAGCAGTAGTTCGTGTTGCCAACGTCCGGGAAGGCGTCGAGTGCAAAGGGTCGTAAAAAAGACCGAAGTAAAGTGCACCGTAACGAAGAAACCGTCCGTTCTGACCGATTAACCGAAGTGCGTGAACGGGACCCAGTTGGGGTAAGTAAGCGGTGGCTGTTGTGGCAATGCGTGTGTCGCTGCGTGTGTGTGATAGTGTAAGCTACGGCCGGCTCCTGGTGGCATTACTGGAACGGCAATCGTCGACTGGGCTTGATGGGCCTGATGGCCGACTACGTCTACGAACGGACCCGTCCCCGCGGCTGGAATCGCAGCGACCGCCGCCGCAGCCTGCGCGGCGGCCGCATGGCTTGTGACATAGTACGGATTGTGTGCAGGTGGCCTCACGCTGTTGTTGTTGTTGTTCAATTGTAGTTGTTGGGTTGTAGTTGGTGGTAGACGGTAGTTGTCGCAGTTGCGTTGGGGTTGCAGTTCGTAGTCGGGTACCAAAGACACCACAAAACCAAAACCACAAAGAATTAGCCCAGAAAAAAAGGGGACGTCGTCGAGAGCAAGAGAAACTGAAATGTTCGCGGAGGGGATTTTGGGGGGGACGGGAGGTCTCGAGGAAGGTGACGGGAAGAGGATTCGGATTTGGACGACCCGTTCCATTTGATTCGATTACTTGTTCCGAAGAACAACCCCGGGGTTGAACCGCTAACTCGCGTAGAGACGATCGGTCGGTCGGAGGAGCTGATCGACCTTGCTACCACCGCGACGCATCCCCTGTTATGCTGTCTCGCGTTACTTTTTTTATTTCTGGATAGTCTGAGGGATAAATTAGGGGGTTCTCGTTTGTAGTGATGCAGGTATTAACGATCGAGCAACGATAAAGTGGAACGGGACGTCCGCGACTCTCGAGTATCGTTTGATCTCGTCCTTGTTCTCGCCTCTTCCCTTTTTTTTTTTTTTTCGTGTTCCACGATTGAGGTGAGCGGCGACGAGAGGAACGATGGACGGTTTAAAGGCTGGAGGATTGTAGAAACGATAAGCGCTAAAGCGATCAAAGCTCTCTGAAAGCCACCGCAATACGATGCGCACTTTTCTTTTCGCCGCTTCTCTCGTGAACGCGAACGAAAAAACTGATCCCGCGGAGACTTTCGTCCATAAATTAATTTCCCTCCCGGCAAGTGGATGCGAAACAGAAACGGAAGGCGGCAAAACAGATCCTCTCGCACGTTCCAAAGTGGATTAAGCAGTGGCGGGTTCGCAAACAGCAGTGTTAGGTGCGCTAAAAGCCACATCGTTACAGACGACACGCCGTGGGAGACTTTCGAGCGACATTATCGCGCGCGTTCGATGGACTCGTCGAGGCTCCTCGGAAACATGTGCTTGAAACAAGAAAAATCCAACAGAAATGGTTCGACCCGCGCGCGATTCCCGTTCGCGTTTCTTCGCGCCGCGTGTTTCTGTCCTTCGCGCGGTGCATTTCTTCGTTCAATTTGGCGTCGTTGAATTTCGAAGGGATGCGAGGAAGCGGAGGCGCAGTACAGATCAATTTTGACGACGTTCGGCTACGGGAAACGGATAAAAATAAAAATAGAAAAAAAAAAGAGAAAAAAAAATACATATACATAGAATGACAGAAACCAATATGTGTGAGTAGCTTTAAATGAAACTGTCGGAAGTGACCAAACTAAATAGGTGCGAAAAAGATCAGTCCAGTACAAATATGCCCGCTTCCAGTAATGCCAATCAGGACGAGGTATCGACGATGCCTCGAAGTATACAGACGTGCACACGAGTCTCTCTGTTCGGGTAGGCACACACACATCGTGACTATTCTTGACACGGCCGATATTCGTCGTTTGTAATGCGACATATATGAGACACCTTGGTTACGGAATGAGCGACAACATCAAAGCCCAGTCTAACAGCGTACGTGAAGAGCGGAGAGCGTGTGAGCTTCTTGTACAAATAGTATCTCAGCGAAGTGAACGAAGAAAAAACCTCTGGCTGTCGAGAGAAATTAATTTATGGACACGAAGTGTGATTCGCGTGGCATGCGGCATGATTCGTGTTAAGAGATGATTGTCGAACAATTCGGTGGTCACCCGTTCTCTCTCTCTCTCTCTCTCTCTCACACTCTCTCTCTGTTGATTCCAAAAGTACACAATATCGCATCAGATCACAGACGTTCGTCTCAGCCCAGGTCCACCGGATTGTTCGTACGATGAATGCAACGACATCGTTCAATAAAGGTTTTCCACTGTTCGTACTACGTTAGTCCGAGACAGAAGCGCTGCGAACAGTCCTGCGAATACTGTCACACGATTTAGTTCGAGTTATTATCGCGAAGAAGAACGCGACGCGGACAGAAGACTCGATGCGAGGAGTCGTGGCAGGTACGAGACCGTTTACCTGTTCTGGGCGATCTTCCTCAGCGTGTCCGGGCTCCGTATCAGCTTGTCCAACGTCTGCGTGAGGTTCGCGAACGTCGGACGATGGGTGCGCTCCTTCTGCCAGCAATCGAGCATCAGCTGGTAGATCGCCTCGGGACAGTCCATGGGCGCTGGGAGCCTGTACCCCTTCTCGATCGACTTTATCACATCCTGATTGGACCAGTTCCAGTACGGCCGCTCGCCGTACGACATCACCTCCCAGCAAACGATCCCCATGCTCCAGACGTCGGACGCGCTGGTGAACTTCCGGAACGCTATCGCTTCGGGAGCTGTCCATCGTACCGGGATCTTTCCACCCTTTTTGCCGGAGTAAACAGTCTTTCAAGATTCGATATTTGAAAGTCTCGGTACATGCGACGAGAACGTAACGCGTTCTCGTAGTGGATCGTTGTCTCAGATATTAATTGTCGCACGGGACGCGCGCTCGCGCGGTTCCATCCGACTACTTACCCTGGTCGTGTACGCGCCCTCCGTGGCGCTCTCGATCTCCCTGCTCAGCCCGAAATCGGCGATCTTGCAGACCAACGCGGCGTTCACCAGCACGTTCCTCGCCGCCAGGTCCCGGTGCACGTAGTTCATCTCCGCCAGGTACTGCATACCGCTCGCTATGCCGCGAAGCATCCCGACCAGCTGCAGCACCTGGAACTTGCCGTCGTTCGCCCGCAGGAACGTGTCCAGGCTCCCGTTCTCCATGAACTCGGTGATGATCATCACCGGGTTGCTCTTCGTCACGACGCCCTGCAGGAATATCACGTTCGGGTGCTCGAACTGGCCCATGATGGACGCCTCGGTGAGGAAATCGTTACGGGCCTTGTCCGCGGAGCCTGGCTTCAGCGTCTTGATCGCCACGTCGATCTCCGTACGACCATCCGGCGGCAGTTTCAGTTTCCCGCGACAAACGTCGCCGAACTCACCGCCACCTGTGCGTTCCGCGGTACCAAAATGGCGGAAAGAAGAAAGGAGACATCGTTAGAACCGGGAGAGACTGGCGGTTTTAAGGCACCTCTTAGGCACGGCTGAATATTTTGCGCGCAGTTGTTTCTCTGCACGCCTGTGCTCTACGCGAATTACGCGTGGCAACGATGCAGCATTGCAATGCGTGACTGACGATGCTGCTCGGAAAGATGACGTCCGCGAAAGCCACTATAGTTGCGCGTCGTTCAGAAAGATGACGTCCGCGAAAGCCACTATAGTGGCGCGTCGTGCCTACGAGGTGAAGGTGAAAGGACGGGATGGTGTACCTATGATGGCCTCTATCGTGATGTATCCAGCGTCGATCTCCCTGGCGAACTCTCTGACGGCCTGGTTCGGGTCCTCGTACGTGTGAGGATCGACGTAGCTCCTGGCACCACCGCCACCAGCACCACCGGCACTGGCCGCTGCGACTCCCACTGCAGGTGTGAACAGCGGCGTGGTCACTGCAACGTCACCAAAACAGAGTTCATTATATTAACACGAGGGTCGGTGTGCTTAATTTTGACGGAATCTCGGAGCGGTACGATTAACAAACAGATCGCTCCGTGCCTGAGAGCCGTGTCATCCCGTGAAAACACTCACACACCCTTCCTCTTAGAAAGAAAGAACAAAAAATAAAAAAAAAAAAAAAAACTAACGAGACTTTTCAACGTTCAATATAGTGGATAAACGCAGAACTAAAATGAAGCTGAAGCTCTCTAAGCTGCTCTTCGAGGCTCTTAAAATCGATCCTCTATTGAACGCGCGATCGTTTCTTTGAGACTGGTCTATCTTGAGCAAAATTTCTCTGATACGTTCTGAACGGAAAAAGAAACAGATACGAAATTCCACTATGTTGTAAAGAGATCTAATATATGGTGAAAAAACTTAAATGACAAGAGGTACGCTAATTTTCATGCCAGCGGTAGTAATACTCGCATGCCTAGTACACGCCAAATGATCTCAATCACGATGCATCGGATTGAATGACGTTAGTCGTAGCACCGAGTGCAGGAGGATGCTCCGGTCGAATCGAATTACTTCGTCGCCCGTTAATTTACATCCGCGAATGCATCTGCGACGGCTCGACACTCTAGCCGCGCGTCGAATTAATTCGAGTTCCACCGAAACATCCACCGTTTCCACCGCGTCGACGCTCGACTGCATCGTCTACGGACGATTTTAGGAAGAGATCTGCTGGCTGGCTGAAAAAGATAGAACGATGCAGTAGAACACGAGACGTTTCGAAGAGCAAACGGTGTTTATCTCATGCTATTATTCTATCGTGCTTCTCATCTACGTACAATCCAAGAGAAAGAGAGCGAAAGGAAGAAAATAAAAACAGCGAGAAAATAGAGAGAAAGAAAGAGAGAGAGAGAGAGAGACAGAGAGGAAAAGAACGTGGATCGTGGTACGAGCTGTAGAGAGTAATTTACAAAGGATAATGTGTTTCTGTGTTCGAGTCTCAGCGAGTGTAACGTGTCGGGGCGCAATCCTCCGGTTCGCGAAATTTCGAACGAGTCTTATTGGGTCTGATTAAGGACTTACGCGAGGACTTGCTCTTGTTGTTGGTGTGGGTTGTCACAATCGGTGAACTGTCCATTTTGCAGTGCACTGTGAACAACACAACAACCAACACACTAATTGACAAACAGCAAACAAAAAGAAGCGGTGTATGTTCTAATGAACAGTTTAATGACGCGAGCGGAGCGAAAAGGCAGCGTGACGTGAAACAAATGGATGTCTTTAAGAACGCGTTCGGCTCGTTTTTTCTCGATCTTCGTGCAGCTTTCGTCTTTGTCTCCTACGATAATTACACGTATACGTATACGTGAATCGACAAAAATTGTACGCATAACAAAAAAAAAACAAAATGACACACGTGAACAAAAAAAATCAAACAAATGCAATGCTAACGATACACACTAACAACGATATGCATGCAATGTATACAACATATATGTATAGAACGACGGCAAGCACGAAGCACGTACACGCACGTCTTTCGAGTGTACGCTGTGTATGTCTGCATGATGGCGGAACGAACGTGAAAGATCGTGCGTGTCGATGCGCTAAAAAAATTTGGAACGCGCTAAAAGAGATGCACATACAAGGGGGGGTGCAAGATTAGCTACGTAAAACTGAGTTCCTAGAAGAGAAAAAAAAAAAAACTTGAGGTGTTGGAGAAGACTTACTGTAGGTCACAACTAGTCCTGTAGTAGCAGGCGATTGTGTACATTGTTTCATTGGGTTTTTTCATGGATTTTTCATGGAGGCAGGTTCGATAGATTAGGGGAATCGCACATGAAAAGAAAGAATCGAAAGAATTTGGTTAGAACGATGGCAATCAGCCGGATCCGGTATGAATTTTGCACGAAAGCGATCGTCTCTCATCGTATTTTCTTTACTTCCTGGCCAAGCACGGACCTGGGCAACTTTCGTTTTTCGCACCATTTTACTTATCTACTTGTCTCCCGTTTTTTTCTTTCAACGAACCACATTTTCAGTAATCTTTCTTTCGTTAAAGAGAGAAACTTCTAAAAAGAACTGGGTGTTTAGCGACAAGACATTATCACTGGGTACTGTATATACGTGACAGGGGTGGTCTGGGGTTCGATACTTGCTGGGTCTAACGGGGTTTGGTGAATTCAAATATATACTCATTAGTCACAAGACACGAGGGCGTAGTGAAACAACTATGAAAGTGACAAGGGGGGGTGGTAGCGATAATAAACTTATAAAGAAAAGAGAAATCGAGCCGATTGGCTGAGGGCAAACGTACCTTCGCCGTTCCTGTACTCCAATGTATCGCAGTCGCTCGGCTGTTTCTTGTTGCATTCGTCCGAGGCCCTGCTGCATCGAAATCACAGAGTCACGCATCAATGGAATCACATCAGACACGGAAATAACGAGAGCCAACCGAGTCGTCGATACCGACTTTTCGTTCACACGCGAGATTGTAAGAGCAATTCGTTTACCTTCTCAGAATCAGCACGGTCATAATAATGATAATGACCAGGAGAACTACCACGGCCACGATAGCACCCGCTATAATCCTCACTTGCATGTTGTCATCCTCTCCGACGTAGTCTGAAACGAGATCGAACGTTTCCACTGAGGAACTGTGGCCATTTTGAGTACCATTTCGATCGATTCGACAACGAATCCGAGTAATTACCTAGACCCATAGCGTGAGGGGTCTTCTTATAGACCACAGGTGTGTATTCACCCCAACCTCTGGTCGTCTTCGCTCGTACTTGCACCGCGTAATCGGTCGATGGTTTCAGACCCTTGAAAGTCGCTGACAAGTCGGAGGTTTGGACCACGGTAGCGTTGGTGGCGTCGTCGTAACGCGGGTAACACCTCACTGAAACAACTCGTCGTTAATAACCGGTAAAAAGAGGGACAGATCGGAAGGGAAGAGCCTGGCGGGAGCCATCGATCTCACCTTCGTATCTCTCGACCAGATCGCTGTCTCCGCTGTCGGTTACAGGGGCGTCCCAGCTGATGCTGAGCTCCGTGCTCTTCACGCTCGTGATCCTGACATTGCTGACCAAACTGGGCACGCTGGCCTCCGTCGTCACGGTGATGTCCACGTACTCGGATTTCCCGGCCAACTTCGACACACCGTTCTCCGCGAACACTTGGAAACGATAGGTGGTGACCGCGTTCAGGCCAGTGATCGTGATCTTCGTGTCGTTGAAAACCTCCTGCTCGACAGAAACCGGTCAGTTCGATCGCGTGTCGCCAGCGCGGCGCTACGCGAAGGCACAAAAAACTTACGGTATTGGGAATGTATTTGACACCCATGCTACAGGCATCGCAAACCACCCTGTAAGTCGTGTCCGTCCTGCCTCCCAGTATGTGCGGCGCGTTCCAGGACAGGATCACCGTGGACTGGTCGACGAAATTCACCGTTAAATTCTGCGGCGCTGACGGTGGCTCTGCAAAGGCGTAAGAATCATTCGAACACCCGGTTTAACTCTAGCTCTTAAGACGATTCACGGTGATCGTTGGTTAAGGGGACACTCACGCGTGCAAGGCATTTTCTTGGAGTCGTTCTCGGCTCTGAAATAACCTGGGTTGCATCGACACTCCGTGTACGCGTAATCGGAGGACTTACTGTGAGCCGGACAAGCCTCGCAGCTCTGCGACCCTACCTCGTGCTTGAATTTACCGATCGGGCACTCCTTGCATTCCTGTTTCTCCTCGTCAGCCTGGTATCCAGGCTTGCAGTGGCAGCCGCCGTTCGGCAGATACCATTTGCCGTCCCCCTTGCAGAGGAAGGTGGGCTGCTCGATCACCACCGCGTTGTCCACGCAGGTGCCGATCGTCTGCTCGATCAGCGCGACCTCGCGACCGGTTGGCGTCGCAGGGAAGTGGGCGAAGTTCACGGAGATCTCCGGGCAGCTGATGTAGTAGACCTTGATGGCCAGGATGGAGATGCAGGCGCCCTGGTCGCGGAACGCGAAGTAGACGCCCTTCTTCGTCACTGGTATCGACTTCACCTCCGTGTTTATCACCACCTCCGTGTTCGTGTTGAACCTGCCCTCGCCAGCGGCGATGCGCCCTGCGGATGAAAACGCGTCGCGTAACTCCGGCGATCCTTTTTGGCCAGGCGGCGGGAAAAGTTGCTCGAGACGAGGAGACGGGAAGTGCGCGGCATTTGGCAAGCTTACCGATCAACTTGTAGCTATCCGTCTCCCACGGTGGCTGCTCCTTGGTGGCCACGTCGAACTCGTAGTAGAGCAGACTGAACGTCTCCTTGCAGCTGAGCGCGTTTCCGGGGAACAACGAGCAGTCGCGGGTCGTGAATTTGATCTCTATGTACATGCGATTCGCCGGTCCCCTCTCGATGAACGGCGTCCATAGCCAATTGTTCACGTTGTTGTACGCCACGTCGCAGACGACGTAACTCCGCCAATTGATGCCCTTGTCGAAGTTCGTGAACGACTCCTCCACCCACTGGAACAGAAACGAGCGCGATCTTAATTTCCGTGGTATGCCCTCGATTAACGAATACGAGGTACGCGACCGCGCGACGTCTTTCCCCGTTTTATTTTCTACTCGCGGCCTGTTTGGCCTACGCGCGCGCGCGCACGCTCGAATCAACCGAGATGAGATAAACGCTGTTTAAATAACGCGAGACGCCCCCCCATCGGGGATCCTCCTTTCGGGAGCGGTTCGTGTTTGCCTACGGATTACGGGGCGAGATCCCACCGAGTCAGCATCTACGAAATCAGCTTTGCGCGGACCCTCGGCTCTCCACCGAGCGGAGAGACGTTTCTTTCCGTTCTCGAACGCTTCAAGGTCTTCCTATTGATTTCACCCCCTCCTGCCACCCCTTCCGATGATATTTACAGAAACAACGAAGACGGATTAGACCCGGGCCGCTACGGATTTCCGAACTTCCCAAGAATTCGAGGCGGAGACCCGAGAAGAGCGCCGCGAACGAACAGAGATTTATTCCCCCCACCCCACTTTTGACGGGGGTGAACGGGGCGCGCGTTCGATAGAGACGCTTTCCGATTTTTATCGAGTCGATCTCTAGACAGCGAGCAACGAAAAAGAAGAGGAAGATCGAGTGTGTGAGCAAGAGAGAGAGAGAGAGAGAGAGAGAGAGAGGTAGAGACGGATTCACGGGGGCTGGTCCCGTATACGCGCGATCCGAGGAACCACTTGTCCGTCGACGTTGGACGCGGTATCCTCCCTCGGCAAATGATGAGGCGGAGAGGCCAGGTCGTCGACTTGCGACAAACAGACCGCAAGGAATTACCGGCGCGCGTTACCATTAGTTTTATTGCCCCCCTCGGCTTGGGCTCGTCCCGAGAGAGACCGCAAAAAGTTCCGACCGAGCAAGAAGGACCCGTCGTCGCCGTCGTCGTCGTCGTCGTCGTCGCGGTCCTCGTGGCCATCGTCAGGGTTTCTCTCGTCCTCGACTGACTATTCTCTTTCTCTCTCTCTCTCTCTCTCTCTTTCGATACTCGCAATGGAAAGGCTACGTAGGTAAGAGAGGCTCGGAAAGGGGGCAGGGGGAGAGGAGAGGGGGAAAAAAAGCGGGTAGATCGAGAAGGCCAGGCTTCTTACCCAGAAGATTTTCTTGCGGACGTGTTTCCGGCAGGGAGGCCGCAATAAATTCAGCCGTACGGTTACTCAGTAGCACAAAGAGATTATTACGCCGGAAAGATGACGAGCGGGACGGCGAGGGGGGGAGAGGGGGTCGAGAAAAAACGATTTCGTTTCGGTGGATGGACGGTCGAGGGACTCGGCTCGGCGATCTGAAAAATCCACGGCGACCTGCGCTCGCGTTAACGAATGTGCTTAACCTCTTCAGGGACGAATTCTCCCCTCTACTGTCTTTTTTTTTTTTAACGTGAACCGAGTACAATAACGAGATAGAGGGGCTAGATAAGTAATATCGTAATTAACGAGAAACTGTGCGTCACCGTTCCCGAAGAGATTAACGACGAACGTGGTCAATATCGCAATCATCATCGAGACGAAACGACTTGAACCGACTGTTATCCTCACGGCGAGGGATCGTAAAGGACAGAAGGCGCGAGTGGCGATATTACCTCGCGGAGACTATTAGCGAAACGGAGGAGAGGGTCCTATGGACGTCGTTTCGACGCCTAGGCGTGTGCTTTATCGGCTGGGAAATTGCGTTAAATTCCAGCCTCCCCGTGGCCGCCATCGCGCTCCGTCTTTCCGCGGCGCTTTTACTTCATTCTTTCGTCGCGAGCCTTCCGGACCGCCGCGCGCGGCGGGAAAAAGACAGAGCGGGGTACGCGCGTCGTTAACGCCGCGGAATTTAATTGGATCCCGCCGAGACGTCCTCTTTCAAGGTGCCGCGTGAATTTTTCGGTGAGCCGGATTTCCCAGCGGCGCGATCCTCCTGCGAAATTGCTCGCGCGTGTGCGCGTGTTCAGGGGGTGGGCGAGAGGAGAACGAGGGGCGTGGAAAAGTGGGGAAAAAGAGTAGGAAAGTTGAGAAGGAGAACGCTCGACCGACTCTGGGGGTTGTAACGAGGAAAAAAAAGATACGCGCGTGTGTATATGTATGCGCGTATCGATGTTCGAGCTACTTCTTTGGTCCCTTTCCGGGTGGCGGCGGGCGGAGATTTAAAATGAAATTAATTACGCCACTTAACGTGTTTCGCGCCTCGGGTTCGTTAGCATGCCGCCCTCGGGGGTAATTTTCGCTCTTTATCGCGCGTACCACCGAATCCGTCCGGATCACGCGCGTTGCGCTTCTCAATTAGCGCGCGATCGATCGACGGACGCGATACGAATCCATTAAGATCCGCGGGGTTTCGACAATCGGGACGTCACAATGTTCCGTGTCAGGGGTGGACCACCATGGCGGCCGCGCGGCTCGTTGAACGCGCCACGCGAGATGACGCGATCTCGTTGCTTCTAATTACTTTTGCGGCTGGCTCGCGTCGTCTCGTACGTACCGTTTGCGCGTTATCGCCGCTGCGATCGCGTTGGCCCGCGCGAATCGTTCGTTAAGCGGCGAGTGCGAAAATATTGTTCAAAAGTAATCCCACTCGTCGTTTTTAATCGATACACGGTTAGCAACGACCACCCGTATACACGCTCGATTCACCTTTGATCGCGTTTATGGGAGGAAAATAACGTACCACCGTGGCGATCGACGATTACCGACCCTCCGCCACATTCTGCGCTCCGATCGACTCGATCTTAATGCTAATATTACGGACGATCGATTTATTATACCGGATTTATTAGCAACTCTCGAAGGTTACTTTTAGCGAGTATCTCGAACTGCGAGGGGTTAATTCCCCTATCGATCTGGTTCTCGATGGTCGCGGATCGAACCGTTGAGGAAGGTAACGATCGACTTACCGCGAAACGATTGATTTTAGAAGAAACAAATCGGAGGAATACCGCGAGGCGCGTTGACCCGCGCGGAGGAAGCTCCGACGAGTAAAAAGGGGATGAGAGGTGGGAGATGAAGAGGTTCGTTCCGCGTGGTTATTCGATCGCGCGATGGACTCGTTGCTCTCCGCGCCCCGGAGAACGGTGAAGCTCGGCCATCCTCCGGAGCAACACGCGTTCCTCGAGCAGGACATCAAAGCCATCGATTTGTCGGAAACGGAGTGCCGCGGGAGTACACCTGGAACAGGGGCCCTCCCGGCGTTTTCTATTTCCTCGTGGATCAACCCGGGGCTGGTAAATAGATACGAGCCATCGGTTTCGAAATAAAGCCAATAAGCTCCAGCGGAGCAGCACGAGCAGCAGTCTTCCGCCAGCGAGGAGGACGAGGAGGGATAGGAGTTCGCGTCGCCTCCCTTATCCCATGGCTAGAAGGAAGCTCCCTCCGCTGGCGGGGCCCGTAATATTGCCACCATAATCGCAATTCCGATGGTGTAGCTCCGTTCGAGCGGGGCGCAGCCAGCCTGGCTGGGAAGACTTAGGGGGTTACGTGGGGTGGACGAACTTTCAGTCTAGCGGAGGGCTTGCGGATCTTAATATATATTGAGCTCTCGTGCGCCACCCCTCGCCCTTGGGGTCGCCAACGGGGTAGGGCGAGCGGCTGGCCTCTCTTCTTCCTCACCGCTACGTGCCGCGCCACGCGTTCTACCGGCCGTTTCACAGAGGAACGCGTAGCCGCGTCAGCCCCCGAGGGTGTCGGGGTACGCGCGCGTCGCGGAATCGCGAAAGTTAAATTAACTCCGGGGGCGGGTTGCGCGAGCGCGACCTGCGAGAGATTCGATCGACCACACCGAGCGCGTCTGTCTATCGGTGGTCGCGAGTTTTTTCTTTCTTTTTTTTTTTTTTTTTTTTCTCGAGCGGAGGATCGCTTCGCCGAGGCGCTTCGCTCGGGAGGCTCCTTTGGTATGCCGGTGATTATGCAGGCTCGTTTAACCAGGCGCCTGGTTTTTGACTTCTTATTGGATTACCGGAGATCTATCTAGCCGGTTTTGAATCTACTCTGGCAGCGCAACGTGGAGCTACTTTCGCGGATTTTATAATGTTCCCAACAGAAGCAGCAATTTTTGCAGGATTCGCTGGGAACAAGTAGCAAGAGGCGATGTTTCTTGCTGTACGGAAACAGAGCGGCGAAGAAGCTTCGAAAGATGCTAGGAGATAAGCGGTGGCTTCTGCGAGGTGCGCGGGGCATCAACGAAAAGGAGACATCCCTTAGCTCAAGGGAGCAAAACTAAACGGTTCTTTCGCTCCTCTTTCTGAAGCGACTATAGCGCAGAGGGAGCGGACGAAGGGTGGGTCGTTCGAGCAAGTGCACATATGTGTGTCCGAACGAGCTGACCAACCCTCGCGTACGGTGTTAGGGTGGTTACGTCGCGCGCCAATCGCAAACTTTATGTAGCCGTTTATTCGGCACCCTCAGCCTGATACCGCGGCGCCTTCGAATGGGCAAAGTAGGTGGAAACACCATTTAAGGAGCATTTCCACGGATCCCCGGGCGTTAACCGAGATTTTTCTTCCCAGCAGCCGCGCGGCGCGTATATACGGGCGCGAAGGGAGGGAAAAATATCGAGGCGAGAGACGAGGGAAGGAGCCCGATCGGGCGAGAATTTATTTCTGGATTATTCGTCGGGGGATCTCTCGCGTCCCGGGATAGGACAAATCGTTCCCTTACCCGGGATCTCGGAGTGTCGCGAGGTAATTTTCAGCCGCCAGATTTACGATCGGAAGATCGACTACCGACGGGGCGGTAGTCGCTGCGAAAATTTGATTACGCCCGATAGAAAAATTGCCGATAATCTCGTCAAATTCCGCGGGTGGTGGCTGGCGACGCCCACGGCTGGAGCTGCTCGCCGAGTCGACCTCGACGCGGGACCAAAACGATGCTCTTATCGAATGGACGGTTACCAGGAACGCTGAATCGACGAGAGTGAGGCACAGTGCGATACGAAGTTGGAAAGACGAAAGGTGTAACCGAGAGGGACGAAAGAAACCGAAACGAAGGGACGGGCATAGTTCGTAGAACGGATTTGTCTCGCGACAGCGACGACTCGTCCATCGATATCCAGCCATCCATAATGAGCCTAACCGGCGTCGTAATATTTCGAGTTAACACGGCGTGTCGTCAGTGTCGCGTGTCGCTCGAAGGGATGAACGCGCCAATGACCGTCGCCCCTGACGAGACGGCGCGTCACGGCTGTAACGAGAAGGGCTGCTCGGTCACACGGGGGCTGAAAACCGTGCTAAGTCCGAGCGGCGACTTTTCAGCGAACTCTCGACTTTTTGGCTTCTCGCGCTCTCCCTCCCTGGCGCACACCCTCCCGTGAAATTCTACGTCGATTCCTCCTCGAGGACGCGCGCGCGCGCGCGACGTTTTCTCGGGAACGCGATTTTGCTTCGAGGTCGGGAACTGGCAGCAGACAGACAGTCAGACAGACGTGGAGACGGCGCGAGCCCAATAAGAGGAGAGCGGCAGCAGGGGTGAGACCAACAAGAACACACGAGACTCGCGAACCATCCAGCGGCGCGAGTTGCGTCGAGTTTCGGGAGTGTGAATGGGGTCTGGTCCAAAGATACACCGGGAGCGATATCCCGGTGCTATTTCGAGTCGGCTGTGAGGCGAGTGTCGGCGCGCGAGGGGCGTAGCCGGGCAATGATCGTGGAAGCGGGGACGGGGCCGGCACGTCGCGTCTGTTACGGGCCACGGCTGCAAACGAGCCACCGATCGGACGCGGTGCGAAATTGCGGATCGTTCTGCATACCCGATGTAATTTTTCCTCCGCCCGTTCGACGCGCCCCCGTTCGATGATCACGTTGGGGTGCGCGGGCGAAGCCGATCTTATGCTAATTCCCCGGGGAAAGGGAGCCGCGATCGTTCCAGTCTTCGTCTCTCCAGCGGCCTTTATAAAATCGTCACGAATTAGCCCCCGCAGTAGGGTCAAGTCGAGGGGGTTGGGTTTAATATCGAAGGACCGGGTCGGCTGCGCGGCCCTCGACGCGCGCCCCCTGGACCTGTCAGTTTGACGTATCGCAGTCGCGGGAATCCATTATACAGTCAATTACTCGTCGTGACAGGGAACGCGGCGTCCGACGCCCTCGAGCGCGGCCGATAGTCGAACGGGAGGCCCGCGCGAGCGTCGGGTCCACCGGTAAATCCGACGGGACGACGTTCCTCGAGTTTCCCGCGGCACGTCGACTAAAGTTAGGCACACCGGACGTGGCTACGACCCTCCTCCGTTTAGGGCCGCGCGAATCTTTGGGAATGGCCGCCAGGAATTTCGCAGGCCACCGCGTCGCCACGGATCGACGAGTGATACGTGGACGCGGAAGGGGCGGACGGGACGGGGGGGACGCTCGTCGAGAGTGCGTTAATTAAAATTCGCGGCTCCGCCGGGGGATCCCAATAAAGTGGACGAAATATCGGGCGCACCGCTGGGGCCTGGCCGTGGAGAGGGTCCGGGCAATTTTTTCGACGCGCTCTCGCACGGCAGGTTGCACGCTGCGAGCCGGAAGTCGCGATCGAACCTCGTTAACCGTTTGAACTGGTTAGCGGGGGCCACCGTCTCGGCGCGTGCACGAGTGGTTCGCGGCACTCGGACGCGATATTTGGGTGTATAATGATCGAGGTCCCGCGTAACGAACGTCCGGATGGTACGCGACGACGGAGGATCTTCACCTGCCTGGAGAACGGCATCGCTATGACCATTGTTCGCGCTGCCGTCTCCCCTCCGCGACCTTTGTCGCGGAGAGTTATTTCTGCGGGATCGCCTCTCTCGATTCCGGCGAAATATCAACTCGCGACGGCTCTGTACACGGTCTCCCTTTAGTCCGCTGGTTCGTATCGAAGACAAACGGGGCCGCGAGCGGTGGAGGATCCTCCGCCGCTGGATAGCCCGGCTCGACGAGATTATGAAATTAAAAATACAATTTCCCGGATAACCGAGGCGTTTCCACCCCCTGGTCAAATATTTTTCCAGGGGCTTAGCCGCGGCGAACAATGCCGTCTTGGGAAGATATCGCGCTGGAGAGCGGTAGGTATAAGCCGTAAAAGGAATGAAAAAAGGAAGAAAAGGAAGAGTAGCGCTACGGTAGGGAGGTGGACGGGGGTTGGTGGCGAAAAAGCCGGGAAAGTTAGGAACGGGCGACGTCGACGAGGCCAAGCGCACCGTCGCCCGCGACCATCCCTTTCCCCGGCCCGGAGAAATTGAGTTTCGGAGTTCGCTTCACCCCCTGAAGGGGGGCGGGGTGGGCCTCGCCTCGCGGCCCGTGCGACGCCACGCTTCCTCCCAGGCTACGCGCCACCTTTATCGTAGTAATGAAACTGTGTTTATGATAATCCGACAATGGAACAATGTGGGTAACGACCGAGGGGTACCGGGGCGCAGTCACAATGGCCCGCGGCTAGGCGGTCTCTCGCCTAGGAAGAGAGCCGACGGATGGAAAGTAGGGGGATGCTAAGGGCGCGGGACCTTGACGGAAGAGGGTCTTCTCTCTGCTACGGGTTTTCGGCTCCCGAATCTTAATTAGGAATTTCACGAGGGCTCCGGCGCAGCGGTCCACGCTCTATGGAAACGACAGAGGGCACGCAACGGGGGAGGGAGGAGCGAAAAAAGGAGGAGGAATAACGTCGTCCCGCGGCACCCTGTTCGATCGCCGCTCAGATAAGACGTTCGGAGATAGCGCGGCCGGAAAGGGGGAAACGGAGAAGGGTTCGTCCCGATGCCGGTTTCTTTGTTTTTCGCATTGTCCCCCGGTGCGCGCTCGAGAGGCTCGCAGCGCGGGGGACGAGCTCTGATAATGCGTAAGGAACCGGCGTCGCTGTTCCAAGAAATCGTCCCCAGGAACAAAGGCGTGCCGATTTTTAATTGACCGCGCCACCGCGCGAATTAGAGGGCCCCCGAGCCGCCCCTTCTGCGACGTCCGACTGTACCTCGCGTTACGGATTCCCCGCGGGAATCGCAGTTTCCGCGGTGCACGAAAGTTCCTGGAGAACTTTTCGAGGGGATTAATTCGGGAATTTATCATCGCGAGGCGGAGGGCTGACCAGAATTGTTCCGGACGACGGAATCAGAGTTGCGGGGGACGAATGGCGGTCGGAATTCCCGCGAGTTGGCCATAAAACTGGCCGCCGAACGAATGGACGTGTTTTTCTTTCGGCTCCTTCATATCGCGCCCCTGTTTACGGTTCCTTGACCGCGGAGACATCCCAGCGATTCCGTAGGGTGAAAAAGGGCGAGGAGTTGGCGGGCCACCGGGGTGCTTGGGAAAAGTTCGCCGCGGGACCCTCGTAGCCGACCGCGACCCGACTACGCTCGCGATGGATCTCTCGACGATCGAAAGGCTCTCTCTTCCCCTCTCCTCTCTCTCTCTCTTTCCTCTTTTGTCCTGTCTTTATCCCGTCCATCTCGCGGCAGAGTCCGCGCGTGGCGCCTCCGCGGAGGCCTCGACTGGGAACACTGCGTTCAGCTGGTGCAGCGGGCCCGCCGCGGAGCTGGTCGAGGAGGAAACGCGGCGAGCCACTCGACGACTCGTGTCAATAAACAGAGTCTCTCTTCTAACGACGCGGCCTGGATGACAGATATATACGCGCGGGCGAAGGAGAAAGCGAGCGAACGGTGGACAAAGAGGATGAAAAGCGGCGGGCACAAAGAAGAAAAGGAAGAAGACGACGTGAAGAGAAGAGGTAAGGGCAGAGGGAGAGGGGGTTGGGTGGGCGAGGGAGGCTGAAGAAGAAAAGGACGAGTGATATGGAGAAGAGGAGGAGGAGGAGGAGGTGGACGAGGGTGAGAGGGGGGAGGTACGAGTGGTGGAAAGAAGTAAGGAAAGGTAAGAAGAGAAAGAGAGGCAGGAGGCGCAGGCAACGGCCTGCAGAAGCCCCGAAGGCCGTTCACATGAATACCAGTCTTTCCATTAGTACTCGAATGGAGGAGCCCTGGCCGATGCATGATCGATACTCGCAGATCCAATCTCGCTCGGGCCTCGTCCAATCGCGATCGAGGACCACTGCGAGATACAATGTAACCGAGCTGTGCGTTCGCCCCGCCGGTGTTTTTTTCGCCGCGCGTGCTCTCGAGTAGAACGATATCCCCGCGAACGGTGGGACACGCGGGAGCTCTTAAACGTCCACGCTTCGAGAGGACCGGGGCGAGGACTGGTAGTCGAGGAGCAGGACCGAACTGCTCGTGTCCCCTTGCCGGTTTACGGCGGACGTTCGAGGGTCCTGTGGCCCGGAGTTCCCAGGGTACGCGCGCGAGAATCGCTCGCGGCTCGACGAGCGCTGGAAGGAAAAAAAGGAGAACGGATTTTCCGGCCAGAGACGAGGAGGAAGGAAAAAATGGAGTAGGTGTGGAGACGAGGGCAATTACGGTGACCGGCGAAAGCAGGCCATGGTTCCTCGAAATATATACCTAGCGGACAGTAGTTTCCACTCCGCCTCGGTGGATTCACGTTCCCGGTTCCGCTCTACCCACTTTCCATCCACCTCTCCTCGGGAGGCTGGGGAATATTAATGTCCCTCATATTTTATAGAACCACTCGGAGGGCACACGCTCTCCGTGTGCGTGCGCCGTCCTCCTCCCCCGCTTCTAAAGGACTAAAAATATATATGTACGTAGGGTGGTGCGCGCGTTCTGGGGCTCGCGTAGATCCTTATCCGCGGGGACAATGACAAAACGAGCAAAGGTCGAAATACCTAGAGAAGTTAATTCGGTTGTCGGTTCGCAGCTCCTCTTCGCTACATATCTCTCTCTCTCTCTCTCTCTCTCTCTCTTTCCCTTTCTCCTTCTCTACACCCGTCTTTCACCCCTTTCAGCCCCGTTTCTGATTCCGTACACCAGCCGGAGTCTTATCAACTGTGACTTTTTATTTTTCACCCGCTGCCTTTTCCTCCCCCGGTGCTATAGATAATTTTAACGAGCGCCACATTTTTCTCTGGGAAATGACTCCGTAGCGGATTAGAAGGAGCGGCCCGCGGAGGGCGAGAAAAAGAGGGTAAGGACGAGACACGTTCCGTCCGCGAGTAGAGGGAGTACCCTTTCGTGCTCTTTTAGCGACCACTGGGCCGGCTCGGTTCGTCGTTTCTTCGCGCTCGAAACAACGGCCCGTTTCTGCCGGATCCGAGGGAATACGACGACCGCGTAGATAAATCATTCCTGCTGGAGAGACGGCGATTTATTATCCGGACGGTGTACGGCCGCGCTTTACTCGAAATCGTGGAATTAATTTCTCCCTGCAATCCAGATCGCTAATGCTCGCAGCGATGTTTAATGGGCACGGTCAGCGGAAGAAGCGGTGTGATTCGGTGCTTATTGAAAAATCGGCGTTTAATGGTGCTTGACGTGCTTTAATTTAGAACCATCCTGTGTTATGGGAGCGCTTGTAAAATCTATTGGCCTCGCTCTTCGCGCGCTTCCAGTCGATTGCGTTGGAACGTTAACTGCACGCGAAAGTGTTCCATTTGTTCACGGAATTTGTCAAGGAATAATCGGAGAAAAGAGCGAGGAGATTCGACGCGCTGGATAAATTTTAGGAAAATTCACAGCGCGACGAAAGTCGTTCCGACACCCCCATGGTATCGTACCGGAGATACGCGGCCACATGGGCGGATCGTGCAACGACGCGGACCAACGATAACGAGCAGACACTCTTCCTGTATCCAGGATCGAATTACGGCTACTTTGTCACGAACAGAGCCACCTTATCGCGCTGATCGTAATTCTCGCTTCCTCGTCGCGACGACACCCAGTGGGATTCGTATCCATCGAACGCATTCCATCGAGTCGAGACGATTAATCCAGTAGGAACAGCCCGCCCCGTCCCGGCCTCGTCTGAAATGGAATCCCAAAGACGCGGGAAAACCGTGAGACGACGGTCGCGGGGAATCCCGGTTGGGGACGCGCGCGTTTTCTCAGCGAAAATGCCAGTTTCGCGGCGATCGTTGATTGCGTTCCTGTCGTCCGTGCGACACGTAGAGCCAACCCTCCCTTCTTCCAGCAGCTCTCGCCGCGAGCTGGGACACGTCGAGGTTTTCCAAATTGACTTTCACCCCCGCTGTTAGCCGGCGTTCTTCCCGCTCGTAGCGGGAGCGCGTGTGGACTTTGGTATGCGCGTCCCGTTTCGTGGGTGGGTCCGAGCGGAGGGTGCGGAGAGGGGTGGAAAAGTTCGGAACGCTGGTTATTTCGTGAGCAACAATGCCGCGGAGATGAATCATCGATCCCAGACGAACCGTGCACGCGCGTGTCCCAGCGCGGTCCGAGGTGTGTTTGTACGGGGCGATGGTTGCGATGGCTTCGAGGGATCTCGTGGTGGCGCGTGGTCCTTTGAGGGGGTCGAGCGTACCGCGGTGTCGACCGTACCGGTGGATCGACCCTTCCACAAATTGGCAATCCTCTCTCTCTCTCTCTCTCTCTCTCTCTCTCTTGCTTCTTCTCACGGGATAGCTCGAGTGTCCTCGATCGAGCTGGTGCTCGCGGATCGTTTCCTTTTGTGCCTGGCAGCGGCGTGCCCCTTCGAAATTTCCCAAGACCGTTTCTATCGATCATCGACGATTCCGCGCGGGATATCCTGAGAGTGCTTTCGACGTCCTGTGGCTGTGTATACGCGTACCGTACGGATAACGTTCAGGGCAGCGCATTTTTCCGTGGGACGAAAATTCGATTATCCGTCGTAGCGGTGGGCTGCGCGTTTCCAGCCGCGAACTGTACACGTACCCCGGGTGAATTTAATTCCGCACGACTCCGGGACGAGCGGAGAGTCGCCGGTTTTTCTCGCTACGCTCTCCCGTACGTCGGAACTTTTTCGAAGGGTCTCTCTACCGGTGCTCCCACGTGACCTCACGGTTGATTTAACCACTCTCCTCTCTCTCTCTCTCTTTCTCTTTCTCTCGCTCTGCCCCGGTGTATCCATTTATCCCGCCACCCTTCGTGCTCTTTTTCTTCTCGCTAGATCGAGGGAACAGGAAGAGGGTAGGAGGGGGTGAGGAACGTGCGCCCCGGTATTGCACCCGTGACGCTCTCTCTCTCTCTCTCTCTCCTCTCTTGTTCTCTCCATCTTCCGATCCCCTTGTCCGCGCGTTCCTCTTTCTTTCGCGTCTTACCCATGGGCAACCCGTGGTCACGTCCCAGTCGCTATGGAAACCCGGGGCCGAATCGAGATGGAAACTCACCCCCTCCTTTTCTATCCCTTTCTCATTCGACCGTGTGTTCCTCTAGTCTTCTCTCCGTCACGTATTCGAACTCCGTATCTTCCTCTACCACCCTACCCTCCCCCCCCCTCTCTCTCTCTCTCTCTATTTTCTCCGATCGTGCCCACGTTTTCCATCTTCGTTCGTCCCAGCCAGCGAGCGGCGAGCCCAGTTTCGTCTTCCGCTGTGGCTGTCCTTCCCCAACCGGGCTCTGATCTCTTCTCACCCTCTGGCGCGCGCTTCCAGTCGCCTGGTCTCGTTAGTTTAACCCACGCGCACCGAATCGTAATGGGAAACGTACAGATGCATTAGGAGAGGCTTTGCCATCCTAGATACCCACGGACGCCAGACACAGGGTGCCACCGTTCAAAGGTATTGCCGCGCGCCTCGCCCTCCCATTTCCCGGGCCCCAGCTCGCCCTCATCCCGCCACCTTTCCGGCTTCTACGCCTTCTATTTTCTCCGCCGTCGTCTTCGATCCGGTCCTCGATTCGGCCGTCGGATCGTCCCCGATGAATTTAACCCTTCCCTCGCGCGATGGAAGCCCGCGGAAGGGAGGAAGAACAGCACTCCTCCCGACCCCGGAAACCGGATTAAATCCGACCGCGCGCGCAATCAGAGCTCATAAATCGGATTTTTACCTTACGAACGACGAGCGGCAGGAATAACCGGCGTTGACCGCGTTCGGGGCATAAATCTTCCCCGGCGGGGCCAGCCTCCATTATTCGCTACGACTCTTTTCTCCGTGGCATGAATACGCTCGGCCGCGCGACGGTAAACCGAGGCGAAATTAAAACTCGACCCGATCTATTCCGTGATGTACATAAAAATACGTGACCCTCCCGCCCCTGGCGCTGACGGTAACGCGCGGAGATCAGAGGAGGCCGCTGCGGACGACCGACTGTTTAACTTGCCGTACGCATTCGACCTATCCTCCCCGAGGAGCTCACGTACGGTGACCACGATGCAGTTTCACGGTTCAGACCGTTGACGGACGAACGAAGGGAATGTTCTCATCGAGAGGTGGACGCGAGGGGCCGCGAAGGACCTGCGAGGACTCGGAGCAGAGGCGTTTAAGGGTTGACGCGCGGGACGAAGACACTGGCGGCCAGCTCGCAGAGGCGCCACGGAATTATTCCATCCGCGATCTTATTAATTTCAGCGGTGAATTCGTGACGCGAGGAAAGGGACCGCGGGAAGTGTACACGGGAGAGAGTTCAGAGAGGTTGAATTTATGCCGCTGGTGACTCGGGGCGGACCCATCCAGGGCGCCTCTCGCGCGCGTTTGTATGCTTTGTACTCGTCCCGGGTTGCCCTCTTTCTCTTTGTGCGCGGGAAACGAGGAAAGACGCGGATTTTAGTATTCACGTTGGTTGTCGTTTTTATGATTTTAATTCCTGGAAATTACTTTTGTGGTGCCGCGTGTTTCTGGTGGGAAAGGGCTCGCCGTGATGTTTCAGCCGTGGAAGTTTGATATTCCGCCGAAGGGAACCGTTTGTGGCCGGCTGTAGAAACGCGTCGTAGACTCTTTTTATATATATACATATCGTATATCGAACAATATCAAACGTTTGTCGTTTGGCGACAGACGTGATTCTCAAAGCGGGCGAGTGTCGTCTGGCGTCGCGAACAAAAATTAATGCGAACCAAGGGAGACGCGGAGTGAAACGCGACGATCTCGACGGAGTACGAGATCTATGCGGCCCCTGAGAATACACCAGGGCCCCGTTTGCGTCGTCCTGGGCACGCGGAAGGTTCGAGGTTCGATGCCGGTTTCATTAATCCTCGCGAAAGGGGCAACGCTCGCCGCTGGAGATTGACACGCGCGCATAATGCTTCGGGTGCACGCGTGTCTGTCCCTCGAGCGGGCGCTTCCAGGGAACCGTTGTTATTCAGCCACCGTAGAGGCATTCGTTTCCCAACGGCCGTCCGGATAGCTCGAGAGCTAGGTCAGGATTTATCTGCGACGCGGAAGAGAGCACCGCTCGTTCAAAACTGTCCTCGAATATTCAATGTGCTACACGGGGCTGTTAAAAAATTCATAAATCGCTGCAGCGATGACGCACGAATCTGAGATTTCCGGGGGATGAAACGTAGCTCCGTTCGCCAGGGATTGGTCGAGTTTCACTCGGTTGAGTCTCTCAGCGGTCGAGCGCGTTGGAGCAACACAGATCCTGTGCAAGTGCTGCTGATGTTAATAATAAATCGTTTACCAGCGAGCCTTTTATTAGCGGAACCAGGCTCTTTGAGAAGGGGTGGTAACTCGGCCACCGAGGTAGTTGACCATACGAAACTTGGTCAGCGTCTAGCGAACGGAGCAACGCTTCGTCCCTCCGAATCTCGGATTCGTGCGTCACTTCTGCGCCGATTGATGAATTTTTAAAAACAGAACCTGAAGCAGTTCGTGCGGAACGTAGTACCGGAGATTGGATCATTTTTTTTTTCCCCCGCGCGGATCTAACGAACGAGTTCGTTGAAAGCGAGACGGTCGATCGAGGGGTTAGGCCGGGTAAATCGGTAGCGAATTTTCCATCAGCTCTCGTAGACGTGAGCTGCGGGGCGGTGAATAAAAGACGACTGGGAAAATCCATGAAGAGCGCGGTTCGTTGGTCGCGTTCGCGCGCGGCACTCGAAGACGAGATGTCGAGGGTGGAAACAGGATCGTTGCGCGGATCCGTAATCCCTTGTCTCGTTGTATACGATATACGCTCGCCTGTATATATCCGCGGTGGATTCTCCTGGCGGAGGTCTTTTAGAGGCCCTTTCGCGCTTTCATTGCCAGCCTCGACCAGGCGATTAATGCAGAAAACTGCAATAAGCAACGAACCGTGCCTTTTCTCTCTTAATTAACGCGCGCGCGCGCGCGCGCTTTACGACGATCCGCGGCTTTCGACGGAAAACGAAACGGTTATTTTAATAACAACGTCCACATTGTAGCGAACTTTACGCTAATTAGACGTACACCAGGTCGCGTTCGCGGCGTTATTTACAGTTCATTCGTTAAGGCGGTCCGTAATGGGGGTTCGACGAATCTCAGTCCGGCGCCACGATCGTGGTCGTCTTGTAATTCGTGACTCTGCGCAAAAATAATGGAAATGGGAAGGCTCTGACATTTTACATCAGAATCGCCAACAATTACGCACTCTGAATAAGATTAGACTCGAGTTACAATTGTTAATATTCGTCGCATAGATTACCAAGGATTAGACTCATTATTTAAGCGAACAACGAAGCAAGCTTCGTTTTAATTCAAAACGAGCTTCTATATGAATATAGATCTAAAAAGAACAGAAAATTAATTGCAGTAGAAAGTAAAAGCTCTGCCTTTCGCAGCTTGCAAAATTCGAAAGCGCCGCTAGTTCGCGTCTAACAACCCCCGTCGAATCGAGAGGAAATGCTCGCGCGACACTGGAAACTGTGTCAAACGGTGGCGGATCGTGTCGTCCTCGTCGAGGTCGACGACTGCAATCATCGCGACAACGATATGGAGGCACAATCGGGGAACGATCGAGCTCCATCCATCACGGGATCCTTTGGTTCTTCGTCAAAGGGGAAACTCGGATCGCATAAACATCGCGCGGTGGAACGGTCTGGCGCGAGGGAAAGGCGGCGGCTGCGCGACGAAGCGGAGGAGGAAGAGGAGGCCGAGAAGAGGAGCACGTGTCGCGATGTAAATTCGTCGCGGGTGCCCGAGTGGTCGTGATTTAAAAATTAAATCTTAATTCGATGGAATTCGGCCCACACGGCTCGAGTAACGAGGATGATCTTGGCTGGGACGCTCGCGCGCCTCTCGTCCGTGGTCGTAATAAACGAAGGAGCGCGCGCCTGGATTGGACTGGATCAGCTATAGATCGTGGCTTCGCCCGCCCCGCGTCCCTAGCTCGCGTTGTTTTCTTCGTCTCCGTCTTCCTGACTTGGCAGCCTGAAATATCTCGGCCAGTTAAAACGCTATCAGTTCTAATAAACGATCATTCGTCTGTTTCGTCCTCCCTGGTGTATCGTTAAACCCGAACAACATGCCGGAGAGGTGAGGACAAGGCGCGGGGAAGACGGCAGCGGAGGATGGGAAAGCGAAGGAGGACGCGCCGTCGAAGGACCGAGAGAATGCTGTTCTCTTTCTTTTCTTTTTTTTTTTTAATGTGCACAGTCACGCGGGTACGAAAGGGATCGACACCACTGATCCAGATGTCGAGATCGACCGAGATACGCTAGGGGCCACGATGACGATGCCCCGATTCGATGTCACTTTCAATAAAAGATAACGCGCGGCCAAACCCCTCGGCGAACATCTTGTTTCGCGAATAACGAGCCCTAGCTCGTTCCGACTTCGACACGCACCGAAACTTCTTTCAACCTGTACACCCTGGCCGCCTCGACGCGACCAGTTCCTCTGCGTCTCGAGGAACAGTCTTTGAGAACGCGAGGTGGTTCCTCGAGACGAGCGAGGTCGTTCCGCAGCTGCGTCGAATCGACGGTGCGAACGCGAGAAAAACTATCCGCCATTTTCGATTCTCTCTGCACGGAAGGAGTCTTTCGGACTTTAAGTAGATTTGTAGGTTAAATGGCGTCCAGCGATAATCACTCGCTCTCCTGGACGAATAAATGAATAAAAAGGAAGACGCGCGTAACGAGAGAAATGGGGGCCAGCCACGATTAATCCCGTGGAAACGAACTGACGTCCCCGTGACCGATGCGGCGTCCTCCCCGTGGCCCACCGCCGTTCTCTCATTCGGCACGGGGGATTAATTCCGCGGGATTAGCATTAATTTCGTTCCGTACCGGAGAGTTCGGTGTCCCCGCGCGCCCCAATCGACGAAAGGGAAAACGGAATTCGAGAGATTTCCTGGCGAGACGGAACGAAGAGGAGGGGGAGGAGACGGCGGGGTGGCGAAAAATTGCCTGTTCGAATCGTGAGAGGAACCGCGCGCCCTCCCTGCTGCGCGATCCGTTAGCCGATCGGCGAACAAATCGTTTCGTCCAAACGCGCGAGGCCTCGCGAGCGACTGGATTCGCGTGTCGTTGAACCGGGCTTCTCCCTGTCCCTCTCTCCCTCGTCCTCGCCCTTCGTAGAGGATCCCGCGGTAATTATCACGGGAAGGTTTTCACGGTAGCGCTTCGAGGGCGGCTAGATTTACGGCGCTGCAAATTCCTACGAATTTACGACGTTCTGCGCGAAAACGATAAAGTAGCGAAGCGGAGGGGCGGTCGCGGGGGCGTCCGAACGTACGACTGGTGGATACTAGAAGCCGGGCAATTAAACGGGAACAATTAACGAGCGCGAAAAGCGTGTTCCAGCTAACGACAGATTTCTGAGCCCCCTTTTTTTCGGTGAAAACGGTGAATTATCGCTCGCAGGGGCGGCGAGGAGCACAGCTCGCGTGTGCGCGCCGTCGTCGAGGCAGCCTCTCGCTGTCAAAGAGCGAAACGCACGAAAACACGGCCTCGACGTGCCCCGTTCCATCTTTCTTTCGTCCGCGACATTCTTACACGCTACCTCGGGGCTTCTCTTTCCCGCGACCGCGCCGCGTACACGCTCGGATAGTCACGAGGGTAGACAGGATGAAATAAAGGAGCAACGATGCAGATCACGCGACAACGATCCAGTCTTGACCGAAGACGATCGAAGGCCCGTACATCTATCGAGCGTCCCGATAAAACGTCTCGGCTCATCGGCCGCGAGGAAGCCGGGAAACGGCTGGAGGAGGACACGAGGGCCATGGGACTGGGAGTACCTGGCAGAGAGTTCATCCGCGCCACTCGAACGGTGAATCCTCCGCTGCTCTCTTATCTATTATGCGTGTCCGTTTCCTCGGCGTGCTTCGCGTACCATCTTCTTCTGGGGCGCAGCACAGCTCGACGCAATGCGATTTAGTGACGCGTGATTTATATACAGGGTTCCTTCGACTTTATACGCGACGGTTGTCTATTTCACCCGTTCAGAGTTTTGCTCTGGTCGCAAAGAATTTAAGTTTATACCTATATTCCGTGACGAATCGCAACTAATATAAACGTACAGACGCTCGCTACAGTAAATGGGTTAACCTACAACAATAATGGGGATTCTTCTAGACTGCTGACTCAGACGTGATTTCTTAATGTTCTGAATACTAAAGAAGATCCGCGAGAAATCTGAGGTGCTCGTTACAGCCCGTAATTTACCACGCGAGTGAAGCTTTCGCGAAAAATGTGAAATCTTTTCGCGAAAGTAAATTAATCTTACGAACAACCGAAAGCCTTCGCATAAACCTCGCGTAAAATTTCAAGCGCTGAGGAAACCTTGGGCACATCGCGCGGAGACGCGCGTAAGTAAGATGGATGCCTAATTAAACGCTTCAGAAAGTATCCAGAGAGGCATTCCGTCGTTTGACGAACGTTCGACGAACGTCTCCGGGAAAAGGCGTCCCCCTCGAACGTCGCAGCGTGTTCCTCAACGAGAAAGGGGCTCTGCCTGGTACGCCTACGGACGAAAGGGAAGAAGAGGAGCGAGCCGGAGCCTCTACCTGGTGCTGCGGATGGCTTTAACGACGCAATCACCGGATGGCTCCGCGGGGTGATAAAAATCCCCCGGCGAAAACGAAGCCGGGCCACAAATCAGCAAACAGATGCGTAAGCGCGACTCCTGGGTCAGACGCGGTTACAAGCATCGATCCAGCTCCGGTAACGACCGCGCTTGTCGACGATTTGGGACGGGAACCGCGTCCCAGGACACTCTCGTAATTGCGTGCCACCCGTTCGTCGCGCAACCCTTGGTGTCGCCTTTCTCGCGCGGCTCTTTTCGTTACGCGCGGTCTAGCCGAGCTGTTCCTCGCGTGGATGACAGCGTTACCATCCTCTAATCGCTCGTACGTTAACCCTTTGCACTTGGCTCTTTCACGGACGTTAGCAATAGAAACTATTGCTAAAATACCAATATTAACGTAGAAACGATTACTAAACTAGCAATATTTTAGTAATAGCTCAAAAAGCTACGGTGGAATAAGTTTAACCTTCGTAATCACTAATCAACGCTGATGTCCCCTCAGAGGAGACATCCGAGTGCAAAGGGTTAAAATGGAGGAGAAACAGAATATTCATCTGTGCCTCTAATGAGTTTCCTTTCCTTTTTTCTAGGATTCCTCTTTTGTACTTTTCTTCAGCAATCGATACGGATTTTCGATGCGGCTGGTTGGACTGGCAAATTACGATCGGAAACGCGATTATTCGCTGGCTTCCGCGAAGGAAGCGCGAGATCGCGCGAGGGGAACTCGACAGGTGCCAGTTTCGCGGATTGCTTCCGAAACTTCCTCTTTTCGAAGGATGTACCGTCGCTTCGTTTACTTGGTTAAGTTTTAAGCAAACGTTGTGTGAACCCGAGGCTGTTCTTCAGCTTATCCTATTACTTTCGACAAACCCTCCCCCTCGCTGATAACGCTACCCTGTGTCTACGAAACATGTGTCGATGTCTGAGAAACATGGGAGCAGAAAGCAACCCAACGACGCGTTTCGTCTGGGAATATACACGGGGTCTATTGAATTTTTATCTATAGTGCCTGTCGTATAGAATATAGGGAAACTTTCTGACCCGCGTTTTATGGTTCTTTTTTCTTTCGAAATTAATTAACACGTTCCACCACTCCGCCATTAATATACTCTTTCACTAACCTGGTCGTTCTCCTTCTGAGAATGTCGTTTCAAAGTTTAAAAAATTCTAAGACACTCGTCACAGTCAATACTTTACCCAAATGCTTCAAATCTTCCAGCAAAAAAATAAAATATTTCACGCAGAAACAATACAATAAAAATTCCATCCGGAAACTCAACGACCTCCACGTCAATGAAGGATCGAATACCAAAATCTTGCAGAATTTCTATATAACAATGCGAAAAACGATCGAATAATGTTCCTGTTACAGTGAAAGACGAGTGTAGTAATATGGAAAAACGAAGAAGAGGGTACGCGCCAAAAATTTCACGCAGGAACGACGCAATAAAAATTCCATCCGGGAACTCAACGACCACCACGTCAATGAAGGATCGAATACCAAAATCTTGCAGAATTTCTATACAATAATGCGAAAAACGATCGAATAATGTTCCTGTTACAGTGAAAGACGAGCGTAGTAACATGGAGAACCGAAGAAGAGGGTACGCGCGAAAGGGTTCAACCGCTTACCGATCGTGGCCCGCGATTTCATCCCGTTCCGCGACGAGAAATCAGTAATCGATACTCCTCGTTCGACGGGGCCCCTCTCAGTATGCATACGCGACATTCCGTTCGGCGTTGCTCGCGCCCGCCAACGATTTTACGAGCCGAAAACACATGTGGTACACGGTACCGCAATTCGAGAACCCCGCGGGAAGAGCCGCTTTTTACCATTTCCTGAACACGAGCCTCGTATCCCCGCTCGATTAATTCCGTCCAGAGCCGATAACTCGCTCGCTTAATTTCACCAGGCGGATGATCTTTCCTCCCCGCCTGGTAAACGCTCGCGTGGGTCCTCTCTCGCGGGGTACGATTACTCGGATTTTGCATAATGCTCCTGGCGCGCGGTCGCGCCCGTACGATAAAGAAAACGAGCCTGGATATAACTGGATAGCCGAGTGAAAAGGAACGGCTGACTCACGCGTGTACCTGGAAGAAACGGAAACTCGATTACGATATACGGAGAACCTGATCGGGTTCGATTGGCGATGTAGGCCTCCCGTGTGGGTGCGCGCGTACGTGAGGGCACCCTTACCACGAGATAAGGGGAACGACGATAAACGGGGTTAGCGACGTGCCACCAGGCGTCTCGTGTCCCTCCCTGAGACAAGTGGTTCTCCAATTTCCATCTCGGAGAATCGATAAATCGCGTCGCGTGAAAAAAAGAAAAATGGAGCTCGTTTAAGCGTACGCATACTTTCTTTTATAATCGCGTTGCGTACAAGACGAGGACGCGTATCCCGTTGGTTATTCGGGCTGGATAACGAGGTTCCTAATTGTGACGACGCGCCACCAACGACGAATTCCATCGCGCACTATTTATAATCCCGTGTTGAGGTGGGTTTTTTAGGGGTTGACAGGAACCTCACGGGTGTACGAGACGGTGCAGCGGGGTGGAGATAAATCATCCACTTATCTGGCTAATAAATATTTAGCTAATAGCCGGCTAGTTATTCTAGACACACCCCCGAAGGTAACGCGATATTTATTATTCCCGGTCCGAACGAGCGGCGCCCCGAAATGTCCACAGCTGGTACGATTATTGGGGCTCCACTGAAAGACACACGCGCGAGCGCCTCCACCCTCCTATTTATGTAGTCTTTTTATGAGCTACGGGTAATTACTTAGGCGCCTTCGCCGCTATCTCCATAAAAATCGAGCCACGACCGATATCAGTTTTCCCACCGCGCGTCACCCACATATTCCTTAAAAGAGAAGGAAAAAAAAAGCAGCTCCGACGTATCTACGAGGCGTTCGACGCGTAGGAAACCCTGTCGTTTCGTTGCCCGATAATTAATCCGCCGTGACAGATTGATATACTCGTTAATCGCCTCGCGCCAACGACACGTAACCCCTTTACGTTGGGGTGCCTCGTTATTTCTACAACAGCCGCGGTTGTTGGAAATCTGACGAAAGGAGTTGACCAACGACACCGATAAAAGGCCGTGGATACGAGCCGCCCTCGTAAACCGACGGGTCTGTCGTTGGGAAAATTTTCGGGTGGCTTGGAGAAAAATTCCAAGAGAGAAAGAGAGAGGCTCGCGAGGTGCCGTCGTGAACGTGGCGAAGGGATGACTCATCCGTTTGCAAAATTTGCGCGAAACCCAACGAACCTCTCGCTGCTACCGGTATGCAAAACGCGGTTACGCGCGAGCGTACCGTCCGCGGGTGAGTGTTTTCTCGCGCGTCGGTTCTCGCATTCCGGGAAGGCGATCCTTGACGAGCGAGAGCCCCCGAAGACGCGGCTACCCGAGTCACATATCACCGCGTGACGTCCTCAGAATTTCGCATCCGAGGAGCGCATTTAGATGCAGATACGCCCGCGGTCGCGGTTAAAAAGACCAGCCCAGGGTAACCAAGCGATGAGCCGCGGGCTGGGAGGAGGCGAGGGCGAAAGACGGAGGGAAGCAGCGATGAAAATGAGCGGGAGAAAGAGAGAGAGGGTGAGAGAGAATGAAGAGGATAAAGAGAAAGGGATGGAGCGCGAGGAGGAGGAGGAGGAGGACGAGCGGTCGTCCCAACGAAAGCTGAACAGAGTTGGGTCGAGGAGGATGAAGATGAAGGAAACGCGAGATGAAACGGTCAGATAGAGGCTCGAGTGCCACGTGCGAGTCGAGTAGACCTTTTCGCCAGAATTGCAGACACGATCGCCACGTTTCATCGACTCGAAGATGAACTTGGCTGCCGGCTCGTTGGACGATCAGCCAACGATACGGAGGATCCCCTTTCAGAAGCCAAATTTCTCCGCGTTTCTCTCCCCCCCTCTCTCTCTCTCTCTCTCTCCTCCTTTTTTATCGTACGTATATATTTAACCTGGGACCAGTTATCGCGATGGAGAACCGTTAGTTCGTCACTGGTTCGTGTCCGTTCGACGCGGACCCCGGCTTCGAAAGTCAAACGAAACCGAAAACTGACACAACGACGGGAATCGAGCCGCATTTGAATATCCTTCTCGTCGTTTCCCGGGGCGGGAAATGATTTAAATATTCCCTCGGACGGTGCCGCGACCAGCCCTCGATCGTCCGGCTTCCATCGTCCACTTTCGTCCGTTTCGACGCCGAATCCGCTCGAAACTTTTTTATCTACGTGGAGAGATAAATCGCGTCGCGCGCGCCTCTTTGTGGACCCTGCCTCGAGGAGTTTCCGTGGATGTTTCCCCATTGGTGTGCCCGATTGGTACACGCCGGGTGCATACCTCCCGATAATTTACATCTAACGAGGTATCGCGCATAAAGTACACGGGCGGACCGCTTCGACGCTGTGTTTCCCGAAATTGTCCCGTCATTGTTTATTGGACTTTCTAAACGTTCCCGGGGCCCTCTCCTACGCGACGTGGATCGTACAACGACGGCTAGGAAACGGGGCCCGGGCGGCGATAAATTTTCGGGGGAAAGATCGGGAGATCTACCAACGATCGGGCACGTTTTCGAATATCGACGAGGGACGGTGTCGCTATTTATGGTCCGCTCGAAGAGAGATCTTCGAGACGACTCGTGCCACAGTTCCATCGATGGCAAGCGTGATCATTTTCCGGGTCGTTCCGTTTGATACGAAGAGCGGTCAGCGAGAATCACTCGGTCGATGGAAGGCTGGGGAACGTACACTTTGGACGCGTGATTGAAGGGCAGTTTAAAATAAAGGAATGCTGCGAACAGGAAATTGTTACCATTTAAAGAATCGACGTATTCCAGGGAGGAACAGTTGGGCGTCTGAATTGGTGGCGGACGCAAATTCTTGCGCCAATTGTTTCGCGGCTCTCGCGATGGCAATTGGGGATTATAGCGGTTATCTAAACACTCGACAAGAAGAGTGATACGTTAGTCGGTTATATATATACAGAGGCTGACGAATCGCTCTCAGCGTGATAGATAAAACGCGTACTTCGATACGACAAATTAAAAGTGCGTCACTCGCCTATACAGATATAACGAGCAAAAATGAAAATCCGCTTTCGATTGAAATAAAGGCGATGAAATTTTCCACGAAAAGTACGACGATCTATTCATGAGAGAAGTCTACGCCTCGCGATGCGGAGATGTAACGCGAAAGAATATGAAGAGAGGCGATCCAGCGATCGACGAGGACGCGTCCCATTCCACGTCACGGATGGAAACGAGGTAAATCCGAGGGGTGGTGAAGAAGGACGGAGACAGTCCGTCTGGTTGATCGAGTGACTGGAAACTGGAGCGTTCTCAATTAATTCAAGCGTCGTATTTCCTCCTCCCCCGCCTTCTTTTTCCCGTTCTGTTTTGTTTAAAGTCCCGATCTCTCGAGGACGAGGGTGGGACCGCGGCTCTTTGCGAGGTCCTGCAGTCGAGATTAGTGGTACGCGAAGACAGAGGATAGAGAGGGGTGGGGGGGAGAAAGGGAGAGTATCTTCGGTATCCCTTTATACGAGTTCCGAGGCTCACCAGCAACGCCATCAAAGCGACGTCTCGCTTCGCCACGCACGCCAACCCTTCTCTCCCCATCAGGTTGTTCAAATACTCCGAGCTAATTCTGTTTGGCTTGTTTGTTCTGACGCTGTTCGCCCTACGGTCCTGTATATTAATAACCCACCCCCTGCACACCCTCGACGTCGCCCGCTGGCCGTACTTATTACGCGGGAACTTTGGACTCCGATTCCGGAAAGCAAAGTGATTAGAACGGCGTAAGGACACCGGTAAACAACCCGGGTCCACCCTCTTTCCCGTCCGCCCTACGACCTCGATTTTCCCCGGTTAATTAACCCCTTCTTGCCTGTTATTCGAACCCGTGAAACTTGCGAAGGCATCCCTCTTTAGCTTAACGCAACCGCTCGAATCTCTCCACGAGTTTTCTCATGCCACTTCGATGATCTTCGTTCAACCCCTTCGATATCCGACTGGAAGAATAGTGGACTGCGAGAATACTGCAATCACGCGAGGGCGAACAGTTTGTATCAGATTTGAGGGTGCGAGGATTCTTCTTCTTCTTTAAATCTTGTTCCAGTTTTCTGTTATTTTATGATTAATGACACACGTAGTGACGCCACGAGCATGTCTGTAGAGAACAATATTGTTCTTCGCTATGTATAAAAAGTATTTTAAATCGCGCGAGCATGCAGAACGCAAACAATACTTTCATTTCGACGCAGCTACTCCAATTTGATATTTTCCGGGAACAATAGGATCCGACGCAGGCAACCCGAAATTCAAAGCACGCATTTTCGTTAATGTGTTCCGTGTCCACCGTTTCCCACCCGCGCACAAACGACGGTCTTCATTACTTAACGCGAAGATAAAACGCGCATATGCGAGTTTGATCATTGTCGGCTCCTCGTATTTGCGTATTCATTTCTCGCGACTTGCCCGTCGCGCCCCGTCTCGCTGGCCCCAAAAATGGCCCCTACGAGGATCCAATTAACAAATGAAAGTCGTACGAAAGCGATGGAACACTTCGAACGCGTTAATCTTCGTTCCTGGGAACTGATTAGACCCGACTTATGGCCGCCTCGTTCGAAGCGAGAGCTGGATCCATCGTGCATTCGGTCCACGCGATTCCCCCGGAATGCTATCGGTTAGAAGCGGATCAAGAAGTTGGACCTCTCTAAGAGGATTCCTCTTCGTTCCTCCGCGGCGCCATTACTCGATCCAAGGAAACCAACGAAGAATTCCACGAGACGGAACACGGTGCGAGGTGATTAATACCGGGTCGGGCGCACCGAGTCCTCCATCATCCCAGAAACCATCGCCTAGCCTGAACTCTTCCGAGACGATGTCGATTTTTTCAGCCCGTTTCGTATCTTAATAACAACCGTTCCGCGATTAAACGCGACCACTGTAAATATTCCAACGAATCGTCGATTAATTATTTACGCCGCTCCAACGTGGAGTTTCCAATCGCTATGACGTTCGCCTCGAGTCATCCGGTCGGATCGCGATGAGCTAAGGCCCCGAAGAATTTCAGAGGGTAGCCGTTGCGCTCCTTTATCGACTCCGCACCGTGGTCGAACCGGATAAATTGCTCTGCTGGTCCCGTCGAACGATGTTTTTCACGAACATCGGTCGGTTATTACGAACGCTGGTGCTTAAATCTCGCGCGACGATCCTCGAGGTCGTGGAAAAAGGCTGCGAGCGTATATTTGGACGTTCCACTTCCGTGGATCATGGCGGCGCCGAGTAGGTATAGACAGAAGAGGTGCGAAGTGAGCCCGGGATGCTCGAGGATGAGCGCAGGGCCTGTTTTTTCTTTTCGAACCGTTTCAAGGAAAAAACGACCGGGGGGGGGGGAAATATCGGGCTTCCGTGCGCGAGGCCCCGCGCGCTCCTCTGTGATCCCGCGAGGGGAGGCGCGGAGGACGTTTAGCAGCTAGAAAAATCAACAGCGAAACTCAAAGAACCTTTTCAAACGGAGCGTTACGCGGCTCGATTAGCGGCATCGCACTAACGATCGACGCTGAAAGCCAAGGGAAAAAAAAGGGGGACGAGAAACACGGCCTGATATCGTTTCGCCGCGGAACCGATTTCACCGTTTTCCTTTTTCCCTCCCTCCCCTGAACTGGAATAACGAGGTTGATCGACCAAGCGATTCGTCCAACTGGTCGCGGACGGACCGATAATTATCGCTAGCCAAACGCGAAGGTCGTCGTCGGCTGTCCCCGAAATTGAAGAGAGGAACCGCCGAGGACCGGCCAACGCGCGAGGGCTAACGAGTAACGGACGTACGCACCGCCAGCGGAGCGGTTTATCACTTCGCGTCGTGTCGAAGCGTAGATATTTAGCGGTCGACACCCACACGCGGGTTCTCACAGGAGGAGTTATCCGGTCGCGGTGAAATTTTCAACGGCGCTCGTGTACGCGAACGTATTACACATGCACGTAGGAAACGCTGCACGTCCTACGACGTTTAAATAAACGCATCCTCCCTCTCGCTTTCGCGTCCGCGTTCCGTCCCGCTCTCGCCCCTATCCGGCGGCCGTCTCTCTAATTTGTCCGTTCAAACAAAAAGCAATTTGTTACCCAGCGGACTGACTCTTGGTCCGGCGCGGTGCACGTCCCGCGCGCGAGACGAGCACGGTCGGATAGAGCGCGCGCGAGAGAGAGAGAGAGAGAGGGAGAGGGAGAGGGGGATAAAGACGGAAAACAAGATGAAAAGAGAGAAAGAGCACGGGGTGCGCGCGTGTAAACGACAGGGAAGGAAATCGAGAGAGAGTAAGAGAGAGCAGGAGGTGGTGGATGGCGAAGGAGGCGGAGGAGGAGGCAGCGGCTGATTTAAACCTGTCTGGCGGCCCGCTGCGCGCTTAACAACTGAAAAACAAACATGGCGCCGAGAGAGCGCACCGGCCAGCGGGAGCCCACGTATGCCGCGCGCACCGAGACCATAAAGTGCTTCTGGTACCCCCGGAACCCGCCGTGTCCATTTTGTCCCCGCGGACACCATGCTGGACCCATGGATTTTTCTCACCGCACGACGAAGGTGTCGGGAGGGCCGAGGTGGGGCGCGTTTCTCAGTTTTTTTCACCTCGGCCACGGCTGAACGCGGCTTTATCTTTTTCCGCGCGACGGAGACCACCTCGAGGTTCCCGCCGCCGCTGCTACCCACTTCCGAGGGCGATCGATGATCTCGCGGGCGAGACGCGGAACGGCGGCCCGCTGGAATCCTCTTACGGAGGTCCCGCAACGACACACGGGGCTAAACGAGATTGCGTTGCGTTAATGGCGAAACTTACCCCCGGGGTGTTAGCTTCCGTGCCGAACGGATACTTCGTCCACTCGAGCTTCTCCTCTTGCGTCGTGTCCAAGAGTACAACTGTAACGAGAGAAAAAAAAAAAGCGTATTAGGATAATGTTTGTTGTAATTGTGATTGTAATATTCGTTGCGACTGTAATCGTAAGGGATGATTAGGTATGCGCTGCAGTTTGCTTTCGTTTCGAGAACAATGTCGAATTTTTGTTTTACGCGGCAAAAATCGAGCGATTCGATCGTTCGCGTGCCATGTGTGTACCGTTGATACGTATAGATCGGATAATCGAGGTTTCTATAGTGGTACACTACGTGTATACTAATCGTCTCGGTCAAGGCGATCCCCCGTCACGACGGAATCTACTCTCGCGGGTGTATCGAAACGCGCGGGAGAGCCCTAGCAAAGATTTCACCGTGAAAAGTCAACGTTCCGCAGGGGATGAGGGAAACGACTCCCTCTCAAAATGGCGGATCCTCGAGACCGTGCTAAAACACCTTGCTTCTCGGCGGCTCTCGTTCTCGTCCTATACGAGAAGGGTGAGAAAGCTCTGGTCGAGGGTAGGAGTGGGCCAGGCGGAAAGAGGGAAAAGAGGGAGGAAGAAGGGTCGCCGCGCGTATCGTTGCACACGCAGCAGAGCCGTGGCAGGTTGTGCGTCGTGTCCTGCGACACGTTTGTAGTGGTGGTCGTATCGACCGGCTCTCTCCGGCTGCTCTGCCACACAACCCACCCTGTCGTCGTTCCCTCTTCCCGTCTCCGTTGCTCCAGCGTCGAGTCTCTTTTCGGCTCGCGCCTTTCACCCCGTTTCGGAATCTCCCTCTATCTTTTCGTCTCGCTTCCGCGCCCCGGCACGGTCCTCCTCTCTATCGCATTACCTCTGTCCTCCTTCCACGGTGTTCGCCACCACCGCGACGCTATCAGTCCAACCCTCTTCGCTCCCTTCCTGCGCTCTCGTTCACTCTCCCTCTCTACCTGCAGCAAACCACCTCACCCTTCCACGCTATCCTCCTTCCTTTCTTTCTTTCTTTCTTTCCTTCTTTCTTTCGCGACTTCAATGCCTCTCCGCTTTTCTACGCGCGCGTCCCTCTTCCTTCGTTTCGCGCGACGAGTTCGCTCCCACGGCGCTGCTCCTCTCTTTCTGTTTCTCCCTCGATTACTCTATCCCCCGCGTCCTCGTCGCAACGGCGTGTTCAGCGAGCGCCACGCAGCCATCAGCCGCGCCGCCCCCGACGCGCGAGCCGCGTCGTCGATCCCTCCCCAGACTCCGGGCCCTTGAATTCCTAGACCAAAGTACCACCAGCCGTCGCGGCGTGGGTGCACAAGCCCACCCTCCCCCTGCCCCCGCGCCGCGCCACACCGGATGGGGATCTCAAAGGTGAAAACTGCGCGCTGCAAAATCCATCCGAGGCCCCTCTTCCACCCTTTTCCGCCACACCGCCGGCAGCCCCTGTCTCCGCCACCGTTGTCCCCGTCGACTCCTCTCTTTGCCATCGTCGCTACCCCCTATCTACCACCACCGACTGCCTTCGACGAGCCACGCAGAATCCCAGGGGCTCTCACGCGTACCGCGATTATCCGACCTCATCGAGACACCGTCGAAACACGGGGGCGCCGGTGAAAATAATTGTCCCGCCGCCCGCCCACCTCCGCCATTTCTCCCATGGCCCGCGACACCCCCGCCGCTCTGCCGCGCGCCGAATTTTCGCGGCAGATTTCGCGCCTGTTTCGAAAGGGGATCCGCCGCGCGGTCCCCTCGTGAGTACCGCGGGGCTCGTGTCAACGGAACGCGAGAAAATTCTACCATCGCGGAATCAACGGTGCGTTCTCCTCTTCTTTTTCCTTTTCCCCTTCAATCCTCCTATCTGATACGCGTATTTCACCGCTGTTTTAATAATCCGCCTCGATTCTCGCGCGTTTCTTCGCGAGTCGAGCGAGGCCCGTTCGATCGCGGGCTGTTTCGTAATGAGCGCGCGGGTATCCGTGAATTTCTCGCGAGCAGACACTCGAGCGCGAGGCCACTCGAGCCGGTCCTCCTCTAAGTCGTCTCATTGTGTGTAATGGGCTTTGCCGCGCGCCGGCCTAATTCGAGCGTTCTCGAGAAAGTGCTCCTCGGGTACGCCGAATTCGCGGAGCAAGATTCGAGCCACCCTCGACGCTTTGGTTCTGATAAACTTCCGGGATGATGGAGCCAGCGGATTTGACGCGCTACTGCGGTAGCGTCTGGAGGATTTGCCGCGGGTGAAGGATCCGTCGAGTCGAGTCGAGTTTCTTCCGTCTGTCGACGCGCGACGAGGAAACGACGAGCCGGTGGAAACTTCTCGAAACGATAATCGTCGGGTATTAATAATTTTCAGGCAGATACGTCGATGGGAGAGGAGGAAGGTCTTGGTTTCGTCGACGCCAGCTACGGTATGCGTTTGGCGCGTGCAACGCGTATATCACGTCGCTTGGATCAACGCGTGTCAAGCAACGCGAGTCGCTCGTGGAGGAATGTGGAGGAATTCTACGAGCACGCTTCGTACTCGATATTGAAAAGGGAAGATACGTCTTCGGGAGAGTCCGAAGGTGCGTATCTCGGTTGTCAATCCAACGATACAGCGGAATGCATTTTGATACGCAACGACGCAACGCTTCCACACAACGATACGCGACGATGACGCGATACGACGCAGTTTTGCAACGCCCCGTATCGCGAGCAGCAAAGGAAGAAATCGAAAGTGAACCTCGACAAAAATCGCTGCTTTAACCGGAGATTCTATCCGGACCTGTTCGGAGCCGTCTGGACGGTGGCGTGGATCGACGAGTCGTGTCAAACGGTGACCTTCTCGCGCGGTTCATCGGCTGACACTAGCCCCGGGAACGAGAAGATTACCAGTCTCGAGCGAGCGGGGGACAAGTCGCAGGGTCAGCGTCGAATTACTACTCCCGGGGGTGTTTACGGCGGAACGGAAACGATCGAGCGGATCCTCGTGAAAACGGCGATGTATCCTGGCGTCGCCCGATGTTCCTTTCGCTCCGTGTTCCTTTCCGCCCTCCCGCCCCTCGAGATCCTACGCCCAGGCACACGCACTGCGCGCGAGTACGCGCTGGGACGAGCGCGTGTTGGTAACCGGTGTACGACGCGGTCCCGTGAGACGTACCGAATTTAAATTTCAAATTTGGAGCGTGTCGCTGGGTGTGACGGTATGCATAGCGTTGCCCGCCGGCCCTAACTCACTCCACCGATATCGTGCGTCTTCGTTCCCTCCCTGGCCTCCTCCCTCTGTCTCTCCCACGGGTTCACCGTATATCCGTCTCCCGCGTTCTGCCCATTTATCCGTCTATCCATCTTTCCTTCCTGCCCGCCGCTCTCCTCTATCGGAAGGAGGAAAGACCGCGCGGCGCGGAAACGCCACGATTTTTCATATTATTCAAATAAGAGCGGGGGCATCGATATGCAACGGGGTGGAGAAAAAATTTGGTGAAGTCCTCGATAGACGATTCCCTTCCCAGCCTGGTGGAAAATCAGCGCGCGGAGACAATATCCCCCGGGTCCGTCGCGTTGGATCGGCGGCGTGCGTAGACGAGAAGGTGCCGCGAGGTTCTAGGAGGATCGACGCGACTCGACGCGGAGAGATCGATGCCCGTGTGACGGCTTATCGTAAAAACGGGCTCGATTTCCAATTATTCTTGCACAAGAAGAGGCTTTCACCCGGGCTACGTCGACGTAGCACGCACGTCTCGTCCCTCGATTCCGGCTCGCGGGGCACAATGCGTTCCCTCTAATCGGAGACGATCGCTCACGCACACGCAACCACCGACGGGGTGAAAGAAATGAGAATGCCCGGTTCGACGATAAATCAATAGCCGGGGTCGCCGAAGGAGATGGATGAGTGACGTAACGAGCCTGTTCTTACCATATGCTCGTCGCGGAGAGAGACAGAGAGAGGGAGAAAGAGAGATCTGCTCTCGCGCGTGTACACGCGTACAGGCGAAGATGCGATTGAATCGCGCGCGCGCGCGCGGGGGAACCTGTTGCCCGATCCGAGACGAGCGGCTACTCGGAGGCGATTAAGATTACGATTTCGCCTCCTGCACGCCACGCACACCTGCGCTCGCTCGCTCTTTCTCCCTGTTCAAGTTCTACGATCGGTTCGGCTCGATCTTTCACAATACCACGAAGATCGTCCCTGGCTCTTGGCTGCCATTCACTACGAGAGGACGAGACGCACCGGAAAGGCGAGCGTCCGCGGAGACGACTTAAGATCTCCTTTCGGAGTCGCGGATTGTTTCGTCACTGCCTCGGGAATCGGGTTCCTAAATTTCGTGCGTCTAGCGTGTAATTACGTTCTTAAAGGGAAATTCACGGCCTCGGAATGCGTTCGCGCGGCGATCAAGATCCGAAGATTCTTTTCAATTAATTGTTCCGACATCTGTTCGAGACGTTAACCAGCGACAGCCGATCCGACCGCTCGCTACGTATCGATAAGCGTAACTCCGACGGTGGTAGTCAGCTGCCGTACGAATGGCAGCCGTATCGGTGACATTTCGAACGGTTCAAGATTCCGTGGATTGGGTAATAACCTTTTCGGCGGGCAGGCCTCACCTCGCGGCCGAGGAGGATCCCCATTGGGTGCGAGAGAGGGAGAGAGACGGAGACCCGGCTCGATCGGGCCACGGCCGGAAATAGGTTATGGCCGATCTTATCTTGCCGCGAAATTTACGTCTCGCATATAAGTCGAGCAAACCCGTCCCCGATTCGGATCTTATCTGCCTCCGCGTCCGTAAAGACGAGCCCGTCGAAATACTCACCCGCGTTGCGTGCCTGCCTGCCGTTCGAGCCGATCGCGGCCTTGCCTGCCTTTCCGCGATCCCGCGGCCGACGTAAATCTCTGACGATTCAATCTCTTAACCGGTAATGCGCTTTCCAGGCGGATACTGACGGGGCTCGTACGTACGCGAAGATGGGAGAAATTATTAGGGTTCCGCGGCTGCGATCGATCACGGAACGGGGATTTGGTGACCGGCAGGGGTCAAAGGGAATCTCGCGATAGAGATTAGAGGTGTTTGCGCGAGAGTTCCTGGCCAGGGGCGGCGGGAGACGGGCGAGTTTCGGTCGGATCGGTGAAGAGGGACGCTAAAGAGGCGGGAGAGACAGGGAGGAGACGCGGAGATCGCCGGCGAGAGGAGACCACCTACGATCGCGGAGCGCGCCAGCCGAGAGGATATACAACGGTGTACGTTTCTCGACTTTATTTCGGCTCTAAAAATGCCGGGACGAGGATCGTCCTGACACGAGTGTCGCGCGACTCGTCGTCTTTGCCCCGGGTCCTCTCCTCGCCAAACATCGAACGATCTTTTCTCTTTGCAACGAACGAACGACACCTCTGCGCCTAAGGCTTAACGGCCTTCCAATTTGTCAGAATCTCTCCTCCCTTCGCGTTCGCCTTCCTTTTTCGACGTCTTTACCTTTCTCTATCTTCCCTCTTCTTTTCTTTCTTTGCCACCCTCTTGTCCCTTTCTCCTCCTCCTCGTCCTCTCTCTCTCTCTTATTCTCGTCCCCCCTTTCTCCCTTTCCGCTTCTCCTCTTCCTTCTGGTCAAGTCCCTCTCGCTCGCTCCTTCACCCCGACATATCCTATCGCACCTCGAACCGTTCACCAGAATGTCGTTGACCCATCGAACACGGCCGTGCTCGGAGCACACGGCCGATCGGTTCTTCGGCTGCTCCGCCAAATTCGTGCCTCGACGTAGCGCAGCATCGCCGGACGATAGAGAATCCGGTCTCCGTCTACGTCTCCGCGACACGAAACACCCCGGGATCTTCGTTAATTACGCTCGCAGTCGAGCGATCTCGGTACTGGTATCGACGGCCATCTCGAATGCCAATCGTGCCCGTGGACGCCTCCATCCGACTCGATCCGTACACATAAATCGACCCTTAAACGTCTTGATCGTGTCGCGCGCGCCACGGATTCGGTACCTGACCGTTCCTACCGAGAGCGGAGGGATTTCCGAGGATTCCTGGGGACCGGGAGGTGGTGGTTGGAGACGACCGTGGGAGGAATCGCCGTTCGGTGTCCGTTCCGATCGAGAGACGCGAGAAAACGCGTGAATGGAACGCTGCGAGGGAGAAAGCAGGGTGGGGCGAGGGGTAGGAAACGAAGGAGCGGTAGAAGAGGAAAAAATATGAGGTGCTCGGAAACTTAACCCCAGTCTCCGATCTCTGCGGGGTCCCGCGGGCACCGCGTGCACACGATCTTTGGGTCCAACTGGGCGGCACGGGGAGCCCGCCAGGGAACGGTCTGCGGGGAGGGGTGGAAGAGGTGTTCCGAAGGTGGCTCTCGGCCCACGCCACGATGGGCCAGCACGGTGCCCATCGCTGGAATTACCATTTACATAGCGTTATTATGTTTGCGCATAATGTATGTACACATGTTAAATCAATTATTTAAACAATGTGGGTCCTAATGGCGACGCAGGTGGGGGAGGAGTGATGCGGGCGCGAGAGATACACCAAAAGGCATGAAAGGGTGATACGTCTGGATACCACGTGTCCGGGAGATGTTAGATTACCTGCTTTTGCCTTTTTCTCCCCCTTTCTCTCTCTCTCTCGCTCTCTCTCTGTACAGAATTTTCTCTCTTTCGATCGTTTCCAGTCTCTCTCGCACCCTTTCTTAAACCCGTGTCTCCCCTCCATCTGGCCCTCTTCCTCCTCTCCACAAATCTCGCGAGGCTCTTTGCATATGGATCTTGAATTTCAATTGTGCTTTTCAATTGTACTGCAGCTACCCCCCCTCCCACCCTTTTGTTTCCCCCGTCCGCCCCGGCGACTACCTTCACCCTCGCCTTTATTCCCGTACCCGCCCTTTACTTCTTTCCCTTTCAATCTGTTTTCCTCCTTCGCTTGTTTCGCTCCTCCTCGCGACAGAGACACAGAAACGACAGACAACGCGATGAGTGAATCGCGAGCACGAAAACCCGGCGAGGACAGAAAGCGCTCGGTAGGCTGGGGCCACGCACGGGGTGGCTCGAATTATTCGAGGGATGACTCCACGGGCTGAAATTAGACGGAAGTCGAAGAAAACTAAACTACGTTCCAAACTTTGTTCTCCATTATTTCTACTTTTTCTTGGTACTCGCTTTTGGAACGACTTGTCCCATTAAATTTCAATCCCCGAACCGCGCGAACGTTCGACGCTATTTTTCGAAAAAGCCTCGAACACAATCGCACGATTCCAGATTGTTCGCCCTGTTTGTCGGCCGCGGAGTCGACCCCTGATTTTTTACCGAACATCGCTGGCGGACATTCCGCAGACGAAGGTGAAAACCGTGCTCCCGTGACACGGCCATTGATCATTCGTTGGGCCAAAGCCAAGTCATCGAAATACTTATTTGTTTCCGCGCTTGGTGATGTACGTTCACCCGGTGGGATAAATAAAACTCTTTCGTGACATCACTCCCTCTCTCTCTCTCTCTTTCTCTTTGGCTCGTAAATTTCCTGGTTGGCGTTTACCGCGACTATCCGGCGACGATACTCGGGTCTCGCGTCTCGGCTCGCTGACTTTTAATTTATCCCGCACCCTCCCATCTGGCAATCGTTGTCTTCGCCGGACGTTCGCGAGCCGCCCGTCACCGTTCCGCCGCATTAGCATCTAAATCACCCTGCGCGCGGCTCACGGGAGGGGTGGAACGGAATCGGTCGCGATCAAACAACGGTAATCAAATTTAATATTTTAAACAGCCGTTCGACGGGCAACGGGAGAGTGGAACCGGACGGCTGGCTGCGAAACGGGCCCAGCCTCGATCTTCTTCACGGGCGAATTTCAAACGTTTACCTGGTCGAACGAAAAAGAGAAACGAGAAAACGGATGCTCGTTCCTTTTCCCCTTTTCTCCGGCGCCGTTCGACGTTTCCACGGCCCCTCGTCCCCGACCCGTGTATCAGCATGCAAATTAGTCCCCGACCATAATAATCAAATTAATCGTCCTAAACAACCCACGAGACAAAAGCGACCGATCATCCTTCCACCGTCTCGAACCGTTCGCCCAATTTTTTTCCTTCGTTTTCCTTTCCTTTCCATTCGCCTGTCTTCCCGTCTCTCGTCAACCGATTATAAATTCCTCGTTATACGATCTCGGTCCTTTCCCAGCCGGACCCGCCGGATTCGTCGAACCGATCGCGACGGAAATCGCTGGAAAATTGATAGACCGCTCTCTCTCTCCCTCTCCGTCGACGGTTGCACCGAACCTTTATTGGAAATTTATGCGGATCAGTAATTCTACAGCGGCTCCCCGATACTGTTAGGTATTCGAGGATCGTTACCGCTTCTATCGTTCCGCGGATTATACGGGACACTGGTGCGCACGAGTTAATTAATAAAACGCACGGACCAGGGAAAAAACTATCCCCGATTCGCGGTAGCCGCGGTCCGTTCTCCGTGTGGATACGTACGTGTGCACGCTTACACGCCGCCAGCCGAGTATCCGCGCCCGTTTTCTCGACTCCATTTGTCGGCCACCTGTCCGATCGGCAATTTATGCCGCTCGGTAATTTCGCATACCGAGAATATTAGACATCGACACGTTCCTCCGCTACCAGGCCAGGAACGGAGCAAGAGGCGCGCTTTACCCGACGTGCCCGATCGCTCGCGCTTATATACACCGTCGCGCGGACAACTTATGCGATCTCGCTGGGACCCGCGCTGAAACCTGCGCGCCGAGCGGCTGCACACGTTCGCTCTACCCGGGGCCTACTCTCTCTCTCTCTCTCTCTCTTTCTTGTCTGTTCCACACGGCGTATACACACTGTGACCGCGATTTATCTCGACCGGTTAATGCGTTCCGAGAATCTATTACCGGCCTCCCAATATTATAATTATTTTATTAGCGGGTCACTCATTATTCTCCTTTTCCCTCCTTTTTCCCTCCACTCTCTCGGCCGCCCAGAAGATTACGATTATCCCCCAGCTCCCCGCCGATCCGACGCGTCGTTTTTTCCCCTTTTCTCGTCCTTTGCCCATTCGTTGAACCCACCGCGAGAAGAATCAAAAGCGGCCTTTCTTTCGCGCCCTCTCGGTGCCACTCGAGCGATTCGCCGCGTTTCGCGAACAACGCGACTCTTGTCCGATCGCGGTGGACGCCGCTGCGTAAACCGGCGCGGTGTGTCCGGCGTTTACTTTATCGTTAAACCATTAAACGCGCCTCGCTTCGACGAACTCTGAGTCACCACCGTACGTCGAGTATCGACGAGCAATCTTCCGAAACGTCCGTCGAACACCTGAGGAGAGCGCGCGCGTAAGAGTGTTCGCCAGCGAGCGAGCGAGCGATCGTTCCCCGATTCCTTCGTGGAATCGTCGATCACCGTATAGGCGGCGTTCATTAGCGTTCGAAGGAGAATATTTGCGGTCGACGGTCGATTCGCCCCGGCTGGTTTCCCCTCCGCGTCAGGAATCCCTTTTAATTCCGACGGGGCGCTACGAGGGCGGGGTGGCGCGTTCGCCCCGCGCGCGCGTTGTTAAGCCAGAGATTTTACGACACGATCCGAAATAACGAGAAACCTGAGTCATCCGCGCGCATAACTTATCTCGTCCCGTTTCACGTTCGGCTGCGCGGCCATTCAGCGTTCATTTGTGCGGCCTGCGGCCCTCGCGGCGCGAAGAAAAGTCACGATCGTAATCCCAAACGAGGACGAAGGGCGCCCTTCGCCTCGCCCTAGATGCGACGCGTCGATTCTCCACCGCGTCGCGTCTTCGAGCTCGACGATCCGTCCGCGGCTATTTCTTTTTTTTTTTTTTTTTTTTTCGCTCGGATGGTCGAATCGGAAATAATTAACGGGGTTGGTTGGAGAGGGTTGATACGAGACGACGAATCGAGGCCCAAGCTGCTGCTACCGCCGCGATCTCACGGGGATTACAAAGATTTGCAGTTTGCCGTCCGCGAACGATGGCGGAGAGCGAGAGAGAGTCCGCGGCGGTCTTGTTCGCACGAGTATTATCATAATTGAAAAATTTAATCCGATACTATCGCGGTCTGTACGTACGCGCGTATGGATTCTCGCTTTCGTAATGTAATCTGTGCGATGGTCAGCGCGTCGTGCGTTAGATAAAATAGCTGGCTGCAATCGTGGAAAGGTGTTAAGGAAGAATTCTCTGCTTGTTGTTCGTCTACGATTTTCTTGGATCGACAGTATTAAGAATTATTAGCCCTCCGCACTCGAGAGGTGATTCCCGGTTAACTATTCGAACCATTTTTGGAAAGCCTCGATTGCAAGGTTCATTTTCACGGTTGATTTTCAATCAGAGGATACGCATTCGATCAGAGGTTATATACAGCATTTTGTACTCTTAAACGGAGCAGTTAGTTCTTAAACGGATCCATTATACCTTGGAAATACATCGAGGCGCACCTGCGGTCTCGCGCGATATCAAACTCGTTCGGGAGACCTTCGTCTACCAGATCTGGACATTCCATTTATCCCGCGAAACCGTCCATGCGGCCTTATTGCGTTCCTCGAGCGTCTCATTTCCGCGGAAGCCCTCGATTTTCCTGCAGTCCAACGTCTTTGTTGCTCGTATCGAGCGTTAAGGGAAAGTCTCGGAACACTCGTTCATCGTCGAACGGAATTTCAGCACGGGCTTTCCACGAGCAACGGAAAATAAGGAAGTGGCCGTGCAAAAAATCGCGGGCGGAAAGCAAAAGTAGCGGTAGTTGGCTAGTCGTAAAAGCCACCGGCGGGGCTAATAGACCCATCCTGGCCAGGAAAAGAGAGAAAAGAGACGCGATGGCACGGAGCGAGGGAAAGGAACGCTTTATCTTGGAAAAGGGAAAATTTAGGGCTCCCCCTTTTACCACTTCTCTCTCTATCTCCCTTGCGTTTTCTCTCTCTCTCTATGGCAGTCTTCCATATTATCACCGGCCTCGAACTACCTGTATTATTAATGGTGGCCTCTGGGCACAATGGGACGAAAAACAGCCTTGGGTTATCTCGCCTCGTAAAATTCTATTGGCTCTGGCCTGTACTCGGAAACGCACAGTGGCTGCTTTCGGTCTACTCCACTATTTTCTTATCTGGTTGCCGCCCTTACTACCTGCGCCCTTTAACCCATCCGCACGGTAGCCTCGCGTGGAAATACAAGGTAATCTTATTGTCGTTCGAGGACACGCGCGCCTCGATCGGGATCCTCGCCGATTTTGAACCTCCCTGGTACGATAAAGAAGTCGCGGCCGCGAGTTACATCGCAAACTTTCCATTTACGATATTGCTCGATACGAGCATCTCAGTTTTTCTAGCGCAGAGTATCATATGAATAACTTCGTCGAGTTGCGATAAATCGATGGTTTTTCCAATAATTGTAATACTTCTGGAATAATATTTCTCCGGACAGTTTTTAACGAGCACTTCTGAGCTAATTAATCATCCGCTCATTACTTTTACTTCCATTATCAGAAGAATAACAACGACAGCGATATCCTTTCCATGACACGCTCGATATTTATAACTCGTCCATACGATTATCAATCATTTCCGGCACTCCAAGTGCTCCACAAACTTACTTTATTGCAACAGATCTTACGATTCATAAATCTCGCAGAAAGTTTTGCCTTGTATCGGAATATCTTTAAAAAAAAAAAGAAACAGATAAGAAATCGCATTATCGTTGTTGCCACAAAGTTACACGATTTACCATGTCATATCATTACCATGTAAACCTCGAGCGAAGATATCGAGAACTATCCACGATAGAAGAAAAGATACCAACTACGAAGACTATCGACATCGCAACTTATACGTCACCCACGTTTCTTCGTCCAACGATAATCACGCTGGTCGCTTCCGTGAAAGCCTCGATCGACGCCAATGCCGTCTCTCCCACTCTATTTTTTCCAAAAGCTAGATAAGGGCAGATGGTTATCCGTGCAAATATCGCGGGCCGATAATTCCCGGATTCGTCGAACGTCGATTCGTCAGCGGGAAGAGGATCGATACGATCTCACGGTAGTCCCCTAAGTGGTATCGAGATTCGTTGGAGCGACGTAGGCGCGGCGTAGTGGCGGCGGTGCGCCGTCTCGTTGAAATTTATTTTGGAGTACGCGTGCACACGCGAGACGACCAGACGACGACGACGACGACGACGACGACCACGACGAGGACGACGACGGCCGCGGTGTGTTCATTTATTGCGAACGGAAGAGCCGTGGGTGAAGGAGAGCCGGATAGACGCGGCCCAGTACACGGGTAGAGAAAGAAATCCCTCCTCCGACCATCCCCCGTCCGCCTCTCACCCACGGCTTCTTTTCGCGGATGCGGCTGCTGGATGACGGAGGGAAGTCACAAATTTTTTCATTAATATGCAGCGAGACACCCTCCTAACTCCCTGCGCGGGAAAGGTAATGTAGTAGCAGGGGTAAAAAGGGAGAAAATGCAGTCTACCTGTGTGCGTGGTCTGAGCGCGCGGTACTTTCCCCTTCCCGCGTCGCGCGCGGGCGGCCGCGTCCGTGTGCGACCCGGCGTGGGTGTACGCGGAGAAATAATGGTCTGCTAGGAAATGTAACCAGCCGACGCTCACGCCCTCGTCGCGACGCCTCGAGAGACTTCACGGGGTAGAGAAATCGAAGAAAAGCGGACGGCAGACAAAACTGGATAAAGGGTGGCGCGGGAGAGGGGCTGCGCGGGGTGTGTGGAGCGACAGAGACGGAAAACGGGGTGCGAAACCGGCGAAGGAGGAGTACGCGGCGAATGTTGCTCCGATATCTACTCCGATACACCCTCTCTCGCGTACGGTGAACAGTTTTCGCGTCGTCCCTCTTCCACCCCTCGTAAATTACGATACGTTCTCATCCCTGCTGAGAAAATATGAGAAACGACGTTCCCTCCTTTTATTTTATTTCGTCTCGTTCTTTTCCCAGCTTCGAGGTATCAGCCTCGAGATATTTCCTACAGGTTGCGCGAGAAGTACCCGCGGTTCCATTTCGGAGCGGGTCGCGCGGAGGGGTGGCGCGAGTTCGGGGCGCGAGATCGCGCGAACCGCAGCAGTTAGGAGCCGCTCGAAAGCGAGAAACACGTAATACGGTCTCTCGTTCTCTGGTGCTCGTCGTTGGCTCGCGCGCCCCGGAGCCCCGCTATTCGAGCCGTTTTACTCCTCGGCATACCTAACCTCTCTATATATCTCTATACCCGTCTCGAGCTGGCTTTCCTTATTCAGCTCGGGGCTCGCGCTCCGTTCCACCCGCTCGCAGATTTTTCGCGGCGATTAAAATTTATGCTCGCTCGTGTTCCCGGTGCGTGCGTATCGCGTTTCGTACCCGGACCGCGATGCTCGTTTTTGCGCCGGGTTACGCACACGCCCAGCGCGCCTCTCATTTTCACCGCCGCCCTCTCCTACGAGCCGCGTGTGTACCCTGAAATCGCGACGACTGCCCCGCGACCGAGATCTCGCCTAGCCGATCGGAGAACGGGATCTCGTTCGTGGGAGCTTTTCGATTGTTGCGACGCGTCAGCCCATGTCCGATCTCTTCGAGGTTCCGATGGTACTCGAGGAAACTAGGCGTTGCTGATGAACAACCATATTCCAGAGCTTTTCGTTTTATTTTAGGAACACCTTACGTTGTTTCAGAGTTGTGGTGTTTCGCGATAAAGGTACCCGTATCTGGTGCATTTGAAATTCGCAAAGTAAGTATATTTAGGACGCTCCATACGTAACTGGTCCAGCGATGATGAAGGGGTTCACCGCGTCAACCAATGGAAGGAATGAAAATTTCCCAGGATTCATCGAACTCGACGTTTTTCTCAAAGCGAAAGGACCCATTCGTCTCTTTGGACGGGATCTCCGGCAAAGGGACCACCGATGATGACTCGCCTTTATCGGTAGCGGCGATTGCGGGCAACCGCGGCGAGGACTGATCCCCGTTGCTGCCCCGAAACCGGATAAGATTGGCATTACGAGCAAAGGACGCGGTTACGTCCCGATATATATCCGAGGGACGCGGACGGCAAACGGAGCGTTTCCAGCGGAAATATTGATTTTTAATCCGGCCGGTTATACCGCACCTTTGTGACGCTGGGATGGATATTGCGCCGCCACAGGGGGTGGGTATCGAAAATTTAAATCGACTCCGCGGATCAGAGAGGCCGACGGGTAGAGGAATATATCGCGGGCGGAAAAAGTTCGAAACGCGGAACGCACGATGGAAACCGGCGGGAGTGGGAGGGGGAAAAGAGACGGACGGTGCGTCGCGTCGCCAATCAAAGCGATCGGTTCCCCGGGGATTAAGGTATAACTGTACAAGGTTGCGGTACCGCTTCGAAAATTCCTGCGGACGACTCGGTCAATCGAGTCGCGTCCGTGTTTCCACGCGGAGGATCGCGTCCCGATCGTCGAGGCGGATCGGCCGCCGACGAACCTCCGTTTTCCGTCCTCGTCCCGCCTAGCTCCGGCCATACCTCCGTCGAGCTCGATCAATGAGAGTAGCCTACATTCGTCCGCGCGATCTCTTCCCTCGCGCGCGCACGCACGCACGCTCGCTCGCGTACACACCTGGCGAGGAGCCGCGCGCGCGGAGGCCCTCTTCCCGGTCGTCTCGTTGCCGGTCAAGATTCGCGGGCATGTAGCTCGCGGTATCGCGCGCGCGCGCCCATTGGCGCTATACAAAGGGACCACGTACTTGTACGTGCTCGCGTGTGTACATACCGCGGTCTCCCGTGAGAAGAGACAGCTAGAGCGCACGCAGACGCGTCGATCGAGGGAGCAGGACAGAGGCGGAGGGACGAGACCGGAGAGGATCGTGCGGCAACACGCACCGCGGAGCCAGTGCTCTCCGCGATGATCCTGCTCTCTCCGTCCGACTTGGTCCCGATGGATCGGCGTCTCCGTCGCGCGACCGGCAGGGGGCAAGTTTCAGTCCGTCCTTGTCGAGCCGACGGGATGCTGCCAGGCTTCGTACGGCTGGTACCTGGACCGGAGTAGTAGGCTGTACAGGTATGCACGCGGTGGGCTGGTCGGGCATTCCTGCGGCGTTGCCGCGTCTCTTACTCACCGTGGACCCACGAGGTAAGAACAGGAGGGAGAAAGGAGGACGAAGGGAAGAGAAGAAGAGGCCCGCGGTCCGTGGCCAGGCGAGGGGGAATCGGTAGAAAGAGGAAAGGAGCGGAGGATCCGGCGTAGCTCTCGAACGAGTCTTTCTGCCTTTTCGTGGAGGCAATCGAGTTCGTCCGAGAGAGGAGGACTGCCTCCCTGGCTCGACCTGCTCCCGAGATTTCTCCTACCGTTGCTCCTGCCCCGGCTCCTGGCTCCTCGCCGTTACCGGAGCCAGCCGCCTTTGCGTTCGCCGGATCCTTGACCGCGACACATCGCGTCTCCCGCCTGCGTTCGCCGTGCCTCTTTTCGTTCCTTTTGCCCGGCTACCGCCTGTCGCTGGTCCTTCCTGGTCGCGTCACGCGCCAGAGAAACTCATCGGCGGCGGAATAAGATTGCGGCTGGCAGAGAAAGTCGAGGGTCGCGAGACAGGTCCTATTGTCCGGGGAGTTGGACTCGCAAACGAAACGCGTCGGGGATTTTCCGTTTCCGTCGCACTCGCGAGGCTGTGCAGGCAGAGACGGAGCGGGCGTGCGTAGAAATCGTGTTAGGCGATCCGTCAGTACGGTCGGTCGTCGTCGTCACGGTCCGCGATTAAAGGGAAATCGAAGGGACGGGCCGGAGAACGAAGGGACGGGGCGATCGAGCCCTAAGCGTGTCCGCGTGGCCGAACGAACCGTGGAGGCATCGAGTGGCCGCCATTCTGGAAAGTAATCGAGTTTCAGCCACCGCGTTATAGCGTCCAACCCTCTAAGAGACCCGATTCGTTCGCAGGGACGGTGTGGACACGGTCCACCTGTTCGGATCGCCGAAACCAAAATTGATTTCGCGTGTCTCGTTTCGGTGGAAGATCCGATCGGGGTCTTCGAGCGAACGCCGCCGCCGCCGCCGCCAGGTCCGAGTTGCGGTGGGATCGGTTAGAAAACTGTTGGTTCGACAAATTTGCCTGGCCGCAGATCGATGTTTACGAGTGCATCAACGGACACTGTAACGCGAGTAGTCGTCGTTCGGGGATCTGCGCGCGGGGATCCGGTCGTGGAATGAAATTCAGAGATATAACGGGAGAAGTCGAGTGCGAGGCATGAACCAGGGATACCCAATAGGCGAGGGTAACGAGGCGGGCTCTCGGGTTTCGCGCGGAGGCCGAAGGAAACGAAGTTAGCCGTCTCCATTGCGCAGACACGGTCCACCGGGACCGTGTATCCTTGGCAAGTTCCATTAAACGCGTTACGTACCGAGGGAACTCCCGGTGGACCGCGGTACAAGGGTTAACCGCAAGAATACTCGCCCACGGAACGAACCAGCGGGAGAGGTTGGTCGACGGTGGTCACTCGAAAATCCCAGAGATACTTTTAGACGGTGAATCCCCGACCTAGCACCTAGACGGAGGAGTCGATGTAGAGGCCGACGGATTGGCGTTAAAATTTGATGAAATCGGTTCCCCCGGTTTCTCAAAACGGTAACGGGTGTTCGTGATAAGAATCTACTAGGGGTGGAGATGGTGGACCGGGTTGGCTAGCACCGGGCATCCGTGAGGGACCCCCTTCATCTAGAAATCGGCTCACGTAGAGTAAACAGGCCCTGTGCTGAGTTTGCCGGTCAATTTCGGAGAGGAGTCTATATATACCCCACCCCTTTGGCTCTTCCCTCCCTTCCTGACCAGAAAGAGAGCGCGTCGAAATGATCCCCTTTTAATGCCGCGGCACTAACTACCCGGCACACCTCGGACGATCCCGCAATTCGGAAGATTGGCCCACATTACGAAATTATCGTTATTCGTGGACGCGCGAGGGATGAAGCGGATGCAGAAACGGACCCATCGAGGGAACCCTTAGGGCGCCAGGGGCTTCTTTCGGCATAAATATGGAAAACGTTCCGGGTAGCTCACCTCCGCCTCTCTCTCTTACTCGCGGGCAACTCGCCGAGAAACCCAGGCTTCCTAAACCTCTCGAATAAATTTCTACCGCGGTTATAGATCACGATACGTCCATCCTTCGCGTGCTTCAATCGTTAAAAAGTGGCCTCGAAGACCGA